>OX387395.1:5000000-7500000 GCA_947563765.1 Anarsia innoxiella
TTCCACAACTAATTGTAACAAACACACACACACACACAATGTCAACCTTTACATACAATAACATATCCTTAAGAGAATACTAACAAGTAAAAAAATATTATTTTGCAAACATTTTTAATTTTCATATTAAAGTAGAATTCAAACACTACTGTACCAAATAGTTAATGAAACAACACCTAACTTTACTGATAAAACAGCAATATATACCTAAAAGCAGGGTATTTGGGTATCTGGATCAGTCGCAATTTGGCCTGAATATAAATATGTTTATTTAATTATTATTACTGTTGCTGTATATATTTGGATTATAAAGAGCTAGATTGTAAGTAGTTAATATTACACAGACAACAAGGTGATTGAGTTAAGTACTCAATTTTTTTGCCAACAATGAAAGACAAACATGTAGTAGATATAATTAGATTAAACATGGGTAAATCTGATCAGTACACATTCATCTTCCAAGGAGTTGCTAATAAATATAGGTGAAACTATTGTACATTGTAATTCTCATTGTCAAACTATTTGCTTCAAAAACATAATGATCTAAAACCCATTAAGAGCAGCTTCCTATGTACAACTTTAAATAAAATACATGTATTGTTGTCTGTAAAATGTGTACTGTATTGGAGACTTAGATCAATATTAGATTTTATTATTCAGTTGGTTAGAATATATCCATTTAAAACCAGGAACTTGCATCTTTCCTTCATTATGTTGTCATGAAATTATTTAGTTGGATAACTAATTTTAACTATTTGTTTATCACTTATTTTACCATATATTTCACATAAATTATGTTATTAAGACCTAGTTAAAGGATGGTAACAAAATATGATGTATGCTGTAATAATGGTTGCTTTTAATTTTTTATCAATAAATATAAAAATTTCCAACTCTTGTTTGGTATTTACACACAAGTCTATTAGGACTGTACTTTAATATTGTTCCCTATATGCAAAGTTACCATGACATCACCACTCTAATGATTCATGTTTTACTGCGAATTCGAGAGAATATTAGATTCAACTAATAATATTATAAACACAATCAAATCTCTACTGTTCTGTTTTGATAGAAGTATCGATTGTTTATTCAGGGTAAAGTAAAATATAAAATACATAAAGTACTTAATTAATTACATAAAACTGGGGAATTAAAATGCAAGGTCCCGTTACCTCCTCATCCCTCCCAGCGCGCCTGAAATGCATCCTATTCGTTCATTAATGAAAAAGTGGATAAGCAAATGTAGTTAGGAGAAGTGTTTGAAGCGCATGCGGGGGTGGTAAGTGTGAGGGACGGTGCTGGTGTTTCAGCCGGCCCGCGGACCGCCCGCCGCCCGCCGCTCGCTTCAGTCTCGTCTGTGACATGAAAGGGCGCGATCCTTCACACGCATCACGGTGCTTCGAGAAATGCATCACCATGAACAGCCGCCAGGGAATGCATGCAATGGTAAGTGCACTATTACCTTTTCCTTTAAAATAAGATTGGGATTTTCAGTGCAGTAAGAAGTTATAAAGCATTTGGTCCCTGACTCCCTGTTGAATTGACACCCTGTATACATAAATCTACTCGTATTTTTCTTTGCGTTGGTATTTACTCGTCATTGATTTAACCATAGCCTTTTATAGATATCTATTTATTTTATACAATATTATTTATGTATTTATAGAATTAAAGTCGCACATAATTATCGCATTTTTAAAACTCTGTGGTCATATTTTTACGAAACCGGCCACAGAACGACTCGTGCTGCACGAGGCAATTTTAATGAAAAACTTACTTTGCAATAACGCATCTTTTGCAAAGTTATTTCATCATTTGAATATATGTATGCTTACTCTGTGAGTTGCGGAGAGAGGAGAAAGGAGGGGTGGCCGGTCGTTCAAGGTCATACGGACCCTACACTCGCCGCCCGCCCAGGATTGCAGGGCGGCCCGCCCCCCGCTTTAAACTGCCCATAACTTTGTTTGATGACGTTTCTACCTGACCTTACCTTTATTCTAAATATTTCACAATTTATGTGCACATTCCATTTGGCCTAATAGGTTACCGCGATTAAATAAAGGCCTTTAACAGGCTAGTTAAATAGATAGGTGCATGTACGTTTTAATGGTAGATGTACCTACCTTTGGGTACTGGAATTTACACAAAGATCCCAATTGAAAGTCTACTAATCAATATGTGACACGTAGGTAATATGATTAATTAGGTATAGGTGTATGAGGCCCTAAAAATGACGTAGGCAGCCTTCGTCAAATAGAACTCTATTTACGCCCTACGTTGTGTTTACTGTAGGTAGCAAAGCGACTGTCCAACTTCGTTTGCTATTTTTGCTAAAGACAGTATTATTTTTAAACTAACTGAAATAGCCAAGTGTCCAGTCTATGGAAGTTAAACAATCTGCTGTTCCTCAGACTGCTAAATTTAAATTACAATACGTTACGGTCACGGTGTCGTAGTTGTTGTATTGGCGTGGCAATATTTCTTTTTAACAAATCAAATTGAGGCTGCGTGTCGGTCGAGACGACATTGCTAATTGATGTCGTTGCTACAATCAAATAGTACCTACTTATTTTTGTTGTTAGGCACAGAAAAAATATCGTTTTGTTGTAAGGATGTAGGAAAACTTACCATTTTGTAGAATCCGCTTCTGGAGCTCAAAATTTTTGAGATATATAATTGACTAATGTGAAATCAAATCAGGCGCTGATTAGCACTTCTCGTGTTTAGGTACACTCTTGAGTTAAAGTGCTTACGCAGCTGTACCTACATATCACATGCAGGTAACTCTAACAAATAGGTATGCGTGCGTACCTACAAAGTGCCTATCATGAGCATATTTGATATTACATAGAACACTTTTATGCAGCCGTAAATATACAATCTAAGTACTTTAATGTGATAGATAGATGCATAAAATGCAAGCACCGAGCACTATTTTAGACACGTAGAAACATAACGCGAGCCAAATGACTATAGTGTCGACTTGAATCGAGAATGTTTATTAGCATTGTTCTCGCTTGTGAAACAAAATGTAATGCGTTGCGTATCATTTTGTATCATATTAGTTATTTAAACATTCTTAAAACTGACTGATTAGCTGGAGTTTTTTAAACTGTGGCGTAGGTATGTGTCAGGTAGACGAATTTTCTACTACAAATAGGTATATTAGTTACAACTCATATACTAGGTATACCTTATCTACCTAGTATAATGTACCTAAGTAAGTATAATGTTTTTCATTGAATCGACCTATAGTGAATTTGGGAAGCATAGAGTCAGTTATGATAGTTATTCCATAGGTAGGTAGGTGCAAAGTAGGTACTATTGCCTCAATGGTTAAAAACTGGTCCTATAATAAAGTTTCAATTAACACAGTTAATTTTCGTCATTTTCCTACTTCTTTATCATATTTTATTATTGTTAGATTATAAATGATTCACTTTTCGCCTTAGTATTACCACCTACCTACCTACGTGACTCTTGTCTTGCATTAGTCCCTGAGAATCACTAGATAGCCAGATAGGTGTACAGTCGGAGGCAAAATCTTTACAATGTCGGCCTTATGCTGTAATGTAATAAGGTGCCCATGTGAAAAGCTCGATGTGTACTTGACTCAGGCGCGGTCGTAGCCTGAAATTTTGGAGGGGGTCACTCACTACACTAATAAAAAATAGGTATCTGGAATAAAAAAAACATTATTGCACAAGACACAATTTTGCTAGGATTACCAAAACTACTTAGTTCGGTTCCTTGGATGTCATTTCCAAGTTCTTTTGGCCATCGTACGCAGTTCATAAAAATACCACTAGATATCAGCAAATTATAAATCTATCGCTGTTTGGGGATAGCTAGAAATTTCCTTTTTTTTTATTGTTGTTGAGATTTTTCAATTTGACGTTAGATTTTGGGGGGGGTCATGTCCCCTGTGACCCCCCCTTTAGGACCGCGCCTGACTTGACTGCAGGTACTTACCTATTTTTATCAACAAAGCAATCAATACATACTTTTATTATGTTCAAGTGAGTAGATAGATTAGATATAAATTTATGCATTTATTCCATGTCTGATATAGGTGTGTTATTCCTAATTTAGATTAAGTATAGAGATAAAACTTTATAGACAGTAGTTTCCTATTTATGTAGGTATCTGTAGGTACCTACTTTGACAGTATGATTCCCTTTTTATTAAAAACCTTGAAGATTTTATAGGTAAATTCTTCTAGTATCTAATTAGCCTAATTTGATTACTTATTTAATCAAGAACTTATTTTATTATTTTATTAGGTTCCGCATAATTGATGATATTAATTGTTAACAGTCGGACTATAAAAATAGTAGAGTCCTACTTTAGGACGGCTACAGAGGTAAAACTCCGTACTTATCTGGTATTTATAAATCCCCTTAAATTCGTCAATGAATAGAACGATTCAAATAAAAGGTTGTTATTTCCCATACCTGTTTATTTACCTACTTAAATAAATTTCCTTTTCACTTTTTTCTGTTTTTTTCTTTTTTCTGCTTTTTTCTGTTTATGAAATAAACGAAACTCCACCAATAAGAGGATATAAGGCTCTTAAAAATAGAACGATACCTACTAAAAGTCTTTTAACTAAGTACAGTAGTAAACTTACCTATAAACAATTAAGAGAAGTATAAAGGTATGTTACTCATAACATTATTTACCTACTTTCATAAATATTGAATGGCAGTTTGCAAGGTTAGTAGGTCTGTGGTTAATACTCGATACTTACATTATGTGTGTGTTGAACAAAGTCGGATTGATAAAGTAGACAAGAATATTCTTTATTATGGAGAGGTTTAATTGGTCTGATAATATAAGTAGCGTGTTTTTCCTGCCAAAAGTAGTTTTATTGTATTAGTTGATCATTAAGATATACAAGTAGGTTTCGTTATTTTTATTTGCTGACAACTAAAGAAGCAAATAGGTAGTTCATATTAATACATGTTACTTAATTAAACATTAACTTGAACAATTTTATTTTGCAAATATCGAACTTTTAAAAACTATTTATTATAACTTATAACCGCCTTAGTTAAGCTAGGTAGTTCGATAGTTCGGTTCGGTAGGTCTCTACCGCGTCTCTACTTTTCTGCTGAGTAAGTTAATTTAACATGTTACTAAGATTAATGTTTAAAAACTTAATAAAAGTACGTACCTAACTGATAAATGTGTATTTATCAACAAAAACAAACATTTTTTAATTTATCTAGCCGCCTTACAGAGCCGCCTACGCTCTCGAAAGACGTTTCAAGTCATCGTGACGCATGCGTGGAAGTTATTGATTGCTCCATCGCTGATTCCGGCCGCTCAGAAGATTTTCTATTAAGTGAGGAAGATCTTCTGCGAGATGCTGAAGTCCTGGTACCGCGTACTGTTCAAGGCTAGATTCAAGGTGACCTTCTCGGAGCACACGAGGAGGGAGGGCCTACAAATCAATGAACGTCGGCTGTACTCACAACGTGGCAGCTTGTTAACTGCCAATTTACTACACAAGCTCCATTGTTCATGCGACGTTTCACGGAAATATAATTCTATCTATGTAATGTAATTCGTCTTGCACCTCAATGCTAAAGTTTTAAAATAAGTTTTCAATGTATTATCTCTGTCATGTGACGTTGTTCGCAAACTGAAAATAACTGACGGTCGAATCTAATTATAAGACACGCATATCTGCATCGCAGTTATGGCATTTTGAACACATTTCTAGTGTATTGGACACTATTAAAAGTATAAATAAATGTACGATCAATTTATGAAAGCTTCTCTAAGTGGCTATATTTACCTTATATGTAGGTAGGTAATAGGTACTTATGTAAGTATTTAGGTAGGTTCTTCCTGCTGCGTAAGTATAAACCCCAAAAACAATTCATCCATTTATATACCTAATAATAATACCTATTTTTAATCTCTATTTGTTTTCATATTTTTAATATAGTTCTTTGAAACACACCTGAAACAATGTGACGCAAGTCATTCAATATGCAACCATCATTATTAATGGAAAACGAAGGTCGTCGCTCTTTACTTAAACAATTGAAATTGTATCAACTTTAGTCACACTCTAACGCCCGTTATTAATAACCTATCCTGATCCGTTTTTTACCAAATCGAGATTGAAAAAACAAAACACAATTGTGTTCTTGACATGTTTTTGGTACACAAGTGACAATTGTGTTTTGTTTTTTCAATCTCGATTTGGCAAAAACGGATCAGGATAGGTTATTAATAACGGGCGTAAGTCTCACCCTAATTGACAGACATATTTTCAATAAACAATTAATCATTGAAAACAATTAATAAAAAAAAAGAAATCTCTTAAAGAATGATCCTAGAATCTCATAGAGTCATACGTGAGGCCATACGTATATTAAGAGAGCACTTTCTCAAGTTCATGTGACATACCAAATACCAGTTAATTTGTAGCTACAAGATTTGAGTTTAAGTATTATATATTATATAGATAGATGTAAGTATTAGCTAATGTTAAATTATCAAAACACGCGTCTGAAGTAAGTTGTATGTTAAATCATTGAGAATGAATTAGGACAACCTAAAAGAGCACGTTTAATATTTTGCAGAGTTAGGAGTAAAATACGGAAAGTGTCACGTTTGCTGAAATACCAATAGTTCTTGTATTTTGTAAACATGCACAAGCGATTATCGCTGGTGACTTGTGAAGTGTATCGATAAGTAGTAAAACCAATTGTAAACTTAGCAGTTTTTGGCTTAGCTCGTTTTAGAAACCACAAATGAGCATATGGTTAGTATTGGGTAGGTACCTACTCGCAAATATCTAAAAGTAGTAGGTACCTACCTAAGTTTGTAGGTAGCAGGCATTTAGGTAACAAGCAAAAACGCTAATATCAGAAAAATAAATGTGTTACCTTCGGATATAAAATGCGTCGTCAAATTACGTATTTAAAGACTTATGTCGGCACACAAACTTTTAAGCTTCGTAAAGCTCTCTCAGTTAACTAGAAAGCTGTAGAGTAGACATTGTAAAAAGTTACTCCTTTTAATTAAGGAGTGTCGTCAACAAACTTTGTTGCTTTTTTATCTTGGGGTAACAGAGCATGATGAATACATTTAGGAATGCGAGAAGGTCGTTTGAAGGGCGCGCGAATCCTCGAGGCGACACAGTGTCTAGCTAGAGGATCGGGGTTGGGGGTATCGTACTTACACCCTGACAATATAAATACTTTGGACAAAGGTAACTGACCCGATGCCGAACACGGAAAATTACGACAATAGGCGCTTTAAATAGTTAATTAGTTTATTGAACGAACACATGACCTATGAAACTCTATGGAAGAAGGGCGAAGACTTTTATAAGTAGATTTGTACTAAGACACTAATTATCATATATTAATGTTTATTTAAAAGTAGGTGGTTATCATATTATAGTTATGGGTTACTTGTTTGAATTTCTCATTTAGACTGTTAGCTTTTTTAATAACTATCGAGTGGCGTAATCGTATTTATTTACCTACTTATGGGATTATGACTGGCAAACGTAATTCGTAACACGTGATTTTAAAAAGTTCTTACGTTTTCAAAGTATATTTCAATCAGTTGATACGTAGTTAACTTAGGTAGATGTAGCAGTTAGGTCGGTATTAATTATTAAAGTAAAATTAATCAACTGAACATGAGGAACTTGACATAATGTGTAGATATCCCTTTAAGTGGTGTCAGTGAGACGCAGTTTCATAAAACAGCTTTGATGAATGCACTTAGCTCATTAAATTAATGATGGACGTAACAAGAGTCAGGCATCCAATTCGCTAATTCTCTGATGTCTACGTTGCCGAGCAGAGCGATTCAGTTTACATATCCGCGATTTAAATCATATGCCAGCTTTAATAAAAAGATATAAAGCTGGTTTTTGTACACAGAAGGTCTCATGACTTTGTTTGTAATAAAATGATTTTGCTACATAGATACAGATCCGTGCCAATAGATGTACATATGTACGATTTGCGAAAATCATGCATCATTACGCATACCTACCTAGTCGTTAATTTAACGATCTCTTCTAGATAGATAGTAAAAGTATATAAATTGAAATTTAAATATTTTTTAATCAATTGGGCGAAGATGATAATAACGAAATTAATTTACTGACTGATAGCTAAGTCCGCAAACGTTTTAATGAGATAAGTACCTTTATGTATTCTGATGGCGATTTTTTCAATGATCGCTCAACAACTTCACATTTGTTTAATGTTTATTGAGTGAGTGCGTCATTATGATTATGACAAAGTGGTTGGCATGCGGCGTGGAGGGCGCGGAGGCTCAGGTGTCGGATCTCGCCCATTGATCGCGGGAGGGCGGGCGGCGCGGCGGCAGGCGGCTCGCGCCCACGTGCTCGCTCGAGCCGGGAATAGACAGTCCGTCCCGCGCCATCGTCTCTTCCTCACATCACGCCAGCTTTCGCACTACTTTTCGCACGCCGAATACTTAGTTACTTATCAATACCCATCCAAAGCTTTTAATTTCTAATTTTCCTTACAAAATTTCCACGCAGTGTACTTTTCTCTCACAACATAGAGATACTTCCTCGTAGATACTTTGCTCTTCTAAAGGTCACGGTGGATTGAAACGTAAGCAATATGCGTGTTGGTGATGTCGTTAATTAACCAAACGTGTTCATTGTGTAAACCATATTCGCTGTGATACAGTGCTAGTTTGACATTGGTTTGTTAAGAAGTGTCGTCGTGGGCGGCTGTGCGACTCGGAATTTATTTTGAATTTTGTGCGATTTAATTTTGGTTGGCGACGGCAGTTGATGATTGGCACGCGAAGGCGATAAATAGCGGTTGTGGTCGGCGCCGGCGCCGGCGCGGTACAAGGCGCAGGGCGCATGTGCGATGCGATGCGCGAGAAATTCGCTGCCCTCCTGCGGGGCTCGATGCGTGCGCCCACGCATGGTCACAACGACAAGCTGCAGAATGGTGCCATTTCTCCAGTGCTCGTGTTTACTGATGAAGGTTAATCTAACATTAATTAAGAATTTGTTATTTTGCATGTACAGGTGTCTTACTTTTGTATTACAACAATGACCACTTCTTTATTTGATAATAATAAAGTCCAGTTTTAAGATGATGCTTACCTTAATTAAAACCTTAAAAAGACACAGAAAGCCGAATTGGCATAATGTAGACTACAACAATGCGCGGTATCATACATAACAGTAACAAAGTCTTACTGACTCTATCTCAATTCACGGTCGCATGTTGCCGACAATTAGTTTGACACCCTACAGATCTTATTTCATGAAGTTAAAAAGATAATAATAATAAACTTTATTAACCAAAATACATTATAAGTACATAGTTTTTTGAGGCTAAGCTAAAACAATGTAACATTAACATTCAAAGATAGTTGAACCCTAACTCCCAAACTAGGAATAAACCTGTATCTTGGGAGGTAGATGCATGTGACTCTTGTTGTCTGGTCAGGTAAATAGCTATTTATCAAGGTAAACATGTAGTTAGGTACACTTAGCTACATATTTACTCGAATCCTTAAACATTCGTCATAGGTTTTTATAGTTAAAAGGAAACTGTTTTAAGTGGCCGATTCATTTTAACGGCAATGGTAGGAAGTGTACGATTGTCTGTCTCAATTTGTGCGACATGAACGATGCAAGTAAGTTCGAGTTGACTCCTAAATTTTTATAATCTCATAATCGAAATACAGATTATTTAACTGCATTAGGTAAATAAACCTTTCTAAATATAAATCTAAAAATTAACTTTACCAACTACAATTTGTAAAACATAATTGATAATTGATTGTTATAAGTTAGTTACCTGCTTTCGCTTAGCGATTCTGGTTAAATCATTAATCAAAACCTTCGAAACAGTGGTTTGTTTATTGTAATTAATCAAATCAAGAACTTGCAGCTATACGTATGACAACCGCGCACCCCCAAGTTAGACTCGCTATCTACAAACTTACCTGCTGTAGTACCTACTGCAAATACGTCTAATACTAAGTATTTTTGCATCTAATTTTAAAAGCATTTGAAAATTGAGTACACACATGTCCAAATAACTTATTGTTTTGATTTCGCGTTACATTTTGATTGTTAAAACTTAAGTAAGTAAGTGTAGCAAATTGTGATGTCCTTTCTATTGTTATACCGTGAAGAATAGACGTAAAAACTATACCCACAGATATTATTATAAGAGTTTTGTGTTGAAACTTTGTATATTTGAGTTATTCCGATCAGTTGCTGCGTACGTTTCACGTGACGAACTCTGTGCGTCATTAAACTCCATACAGATAAATCTTTAGTTGCAATATTTCTTTCATCTGAGACGTTTTATGACAGCTTCTATACTTTAAAATGCATAAAGCTTTACTTTGTAGCCGTTTCCGTGGTCTACGTATAGTTCGTTATGAAGGTAAGTGTAAACTAAACATGTAAAATTATGATTTAATTTGAAACCTATCAAATAAATAAATTAAGTAAGTACCTAGCATAAAAGATTTACCGAGGTGTTAATTATAGAGGTTGTTTGTTTAATTCTTGTATTTAACAATCGCAAATATTTTTTTCGATTCGATTTAGTTGGACGTTAGAACGTTACGGTCAGAAATATTCTATTAAGTATATATATTAACTGTTACTGTTGGAGCAGACGATGTAGCATAACATCTTAATATAATCTTAATAATACTTTAAGTTTGATACCCCAGAGGTGGGTTAATTCAACGGAGTACGTGACATAGTGCAGGCAATGTTTTGATACATCGCGTCCGGTGTCATGTGGCTAGGCAGGCTGAGTTACGTAGGTAACATGTATGCGTCATTGAAATAAAAGACTCCAACCGAGACGCACAACCAAGGTACTAAACGCGTACAAAAATCTCGTAGCATTGTATCATCTGCGCTCATATTGCGTAAATAATGCAACGTAGGTAGCGTAAATAGATTGATCAGTTTATAGGTACTATATAAATTGCAGGTATTGTGAATTTCAATGTGTACCTTCCTTCAGTCATCATCATATTTTTTCACTTATTGGGGTACCTAATAGTTTCCTAAATTACACTCAAAATTAACTTATTGTGGACTAATTGGCATTACGGCACAATAACATCTCGTCTATAGGAAGCAAAGAATCGAGGACTAAATATTTGGCATGGCCTGAAAGCAATCTGTAACTATACCATTGAACTACCTATATACTCTTCGATAATCCAAGACTATAGTGAGTTTATTGGCATGACACCTGAGGTTACCTATTCATATACAATGTACCTAGGCATTGGTTTCTTAGATGAATAATTGGTCTCCGACGCTGAGACCATTCAAAAATCTCTGATTGGTTTGATATTTTCTTTCGGACTAAATTATCGCAATGCATTTGTAAGAAAAGAAATTATTTGATTTACTGCACTGAAATATGAATTCAAGTGATCGTCAGGCATTGATTTTTTGCCGTGTTTGGTGTTGTGTGTTTAGTGTGGTACTTAGTGCTATTTTTAAAGCTTTGCTTGCGTTACAAGGACAGATAGAGCTATCTATCAATATTGTCTGTGGACATTCATTTCTATATTCGATATACCTACATAATTTCATAGAAAGACAAAAGAAATAAATTTTCATGCAAATTTGACAATTAGTCGAAATTCTTTCGAATGTTACAACGGAAAATAACCTAATGCTTGCTTTAACACAAATTGGTCCTCACTTTATATTTATTGCCTACGTTTCTAATTAGGGATATCAAACATAAAACTATTCGACCAAATCCTTGGCAAGCATGTGAGATGTTTGGTTGTTTTTAATCTTGGAAGTTAGGTTCAAGATTTAGTGCAGAATTTACGACGTGGATTGCGACTTCGTTCGCAGAATAAAACGGTGGGCTCGTCTTGTTTTAAGGTCAGACAGACTATAACAATGATGTGTTTTATTTATGTCGCATCTCGTACCTTCCTAACTGCGTCTAACATTTAATTCAATAGATATCACGATACATTCGTTTTAAAATAAAACTGTTTTATGTAAATATTATGATTACATTCCTCTGTATTAAGATACTCGTAGTATGCTAGGATAATTTTACTTAATTTCATCAACTACGGCAGCTAAAAGATATGTATAATATTAAAAAGTATTTAGGTACATTATGCTTTCATTTATTGAAGCAAGAACTAAAGCTGTTTGCGTTCCAATTTGGTTCAATAAGTATAAACCAGTCGTTTGTGATTCTATTGGTCCAATATAAGGTGTTATTTCAGGAAGCACACGCGAAGGCGGATTGGTTTGGCGCGGCTGCTCCGCCGACTGCGACGCCGAAGACGGCGCGGCGGGAGCGCTTGCCGACGGCACCATCAACCCAGGAGACAAGGTATGCGAATATTTCGGACATTCAGACCTGCTGTGTCCCTTTCAGAACATTCAGTAACCAAATTCACTCCTCAATTTTGTTGTGCTTCACAAAAAGGAGTCTTGTCTTCTACCATACATAGCTAAAATGTAACATGCTCTGTCTATAAAAATTTCTTCAAGCTTGGACCTAGCTACCTATATTCCATATTATGATGTATGACTTTCCTCGTTCACCAGACCGCAAGCAAGTTCTTATGTATGAAACAAGTTCGACCATTTTACAGTCTTTCTTATTAAATTTAAGTAGGAGGAAATTGATGATTTCAATCTTTCATCTTGTGATCTAAGCTTTCAATATTATATCTTTGAATTAAGAAGCTCGTGACCTTTTCTTCAATAGCCCTTGCGACGACAGAATCTTGATTGAATAATAGCTTGACCGTACTCTTGAAAAACTCTCGTAATAAAATCGAGCTCGCTATTATCGATTGAGCTTGGCATTGAATTGTATTATAGGTTCCTTCATTTTATAATATGAAATGAAATTATGGGTAGTTCCATGCCATGATTGATGCAATCACTGGCTTCGTACAGAATGGGTAGTTTAAAGCCATAGAAATAATGGGTACTGGCTTGATGCATTTAGTCTTCATGAACATTAGGTACAGGTTTAGTAAGTAAAATAGATACCTAGACCTAAATGGCCGATGTTCCAGCGACAAGAGTCTCATTCTTAAACAGCTTGATAACTAGGCAGGCCCTTATTGCCCATTTTAGCATATATTTTAAAAATATTAACGTATATTTGTTGGTATAACAGCTGGAGGGGACGGACGCAGCTGCGGACGACCCTGTTCACCTCAAGAGACGGGTGGGACTCTTCAGTGGGGTGGCTCTAATCGTCGGCACCATGATTGGTAAGGACTACGAGATTATTGGCAAAGCATTTGGAGTGCTTTAAGTATCGAGTGTTGGATTTTAAGATATTGTATTTACATATAAAATTAAGCTATAGTATATCAGTCATTCAAGATAATTGAGGAGACAGATTTTGGCAGGCATAAAAAAATAAGTAAACCATATTTACAAAACGCAAGCAAAACTTTTTGAAACAAAACACAAATATTAACTTCAACAATACACGTGATTGATAAAGGAAACCAATAAAGATACGGACTGTTGGAAAGTTGAAAAATACCAAGCTATGTTTGCAGGCAAATATCCCTATTTGTTTATTTGTACTGGACAGACGCTAGCATATCACCGTCAAGTCGCATATTGTAGTGAATTAGTGAGTTACGAATGTCACGTGCCCCACACAAATTAATTAAACTTGTAATGGATTTAATGTCAACAAGAATAACGTTAGGTTTCTTCCGAGTTTAAAAATAATATAATTTGTTTATATTGATTCTGAGAACGAGATGACATGACCAATAAATAGACGTAATAATAATGTTCATAGTCTCAGAAGACAAAACCTTAGTCACTAAAACAATTTTCTAATGTTACAGGTTCGGGAATATTCGTGTCGCCCTCTGGGCTTCTGGAGCGCACAGGCTCAGTGGGCATAAGCTTCATTATATGGATGGCATGTGGCCTACTCTCGCTGCTTGGTAAGACGTATTATTCATACCAATTGAATAAATGTACCTATAATACAAAAATTGTGCGTGTTCTTCATTTAAAATGCGTGTATGATTTGTTTTAGTTCTGAGAGAGCTGGCTCTCACAATTTTCTTATTATGAGTTGCACTGCACTCAATGCCGGGACCTGACAGATATTTGTACGTTTTTTTAAAGAATCTAGTTTATCTCATTCTTGATCGTAGTAAATTGATAAATAGTTTTGGATTTTCTTTTATAGAAATACTTAATTGAATATCTCTTTAGATTTCATTTCGTACCTATGTAGAGTCTACCAGTAAATGTAAAGGGTAACATTTAAACTGATAGATGAGGATTTGGCGGTTATTAAAACATCAACTATTTTACAGGAGCGCTCGCATATGCGGAATTGGGGACAATGAATACGTCTTCAGGCGCTGAATACGCCTACTTCATGGATGCGTTTGGAGGACCGCCCGCGTTCCTCTTTTCATGGGTAAACATTATTATATAACATTCACACAGACTAAACAATGACCATAACCTAAACAATGCACGACCTGTTTAGTGAATAGTACTGTAAACTTAAAAAAAAAAACAAATAGAGTCATAGAATAACGAATAATAAGTCGGATGTAGAGTCTATATGGATCACGTAATTATCAGTTTGTTTATCAATTCCAGGTATCGACATTGGTGCTGAAACCTTCTCAGATGGCAATTATCTGCCTGAGCTTCGCAAAGTACGCAGTGGAACCATTTGTATCGGAATGTGAGCCTCCCGATGCTCTCGTTAAACTGGTCGCTGTTATTTCCATTGGTAAGTTAGCATAATAAGTACTTATATAGGTAATTAGCTATTTACATTAGGAACGTAATGAAAATTTGTAAATTTTTATGAACTTGCTTTAAAATAATCAGCTTCTCATCTTGGCCGATCAGAGAGTCCACACACGACATTGTTTTACAAAGAAAACTATTTCTATAAAGAGATAAAGATTACATACCTTTATCTCATTACTCCTGTGTTTTTGTTCCAGTGATGATCCTGGCGGTGAACTGCTACAGTGTAAACCTGGCTACGAATGTCCAGAACATCTTCACAGCTGCCAAGTTAGCGGCGATCGCCATCATCGTCTGTGGAGGAGCTTACAAACTCATATTAGGTAATAGCATAATACAGGCTGTGTTTTGTATTACTTACTTCTAATCTAGTTTGTAATAATTATACAATTAATAAGTCTAATGATTGAATGACTAAATACTAACATTTGTAACATTAAATCAAGTAGACATAACAATTATCACTCAACATATGGCTTAACATTCAGATCAACAAAAAATACAGCGCATTGTTTAGATAAAAGTCAATCACATCATCAGCACTCTCATAAACTGCGATCATCACGTTTTGTCATCACTTAGTCGTAATGGGATGTAAATATTTGCGTACAGACTGACAGTTGGTTGTGTCCGTATGGTGCAGGTAATACGCGACATTTACAGGAGCCAAACTTCGCCAGTAGTACGGCGACTCTGGGCAACATTGCCACTGCATTCTACACGGGCCTGTGGGCCTACGATGGTTGGAATAACCTCAACTATGTCACTGAGGAAATTAAGAATCCGTCTAAGTAAGTCTTTCAGTTTTACTTGTTTATTTTCATAGAGTATTGCAATCTGTAGTGATAAATAGGACATAGCTACATAAACTTACAAGTTACACTTTGAAATAAGTAGGTATTTATTACTTACATTATAATAGAGTTTTGAGTTTAGATTGAAGTGTTGCTATGGGGCATTCATCAAATATATAGCTTTTAGTAAATTAATATTTCACTTACGATTTCCATAGGAATCTTCCACTGAGTATAATAATCGGCATTCCTTTGGTGACACTGTGTTACGCCTTGGTGAACGTGTCGTACTTGGCTGTGATGTCGGTTAGCGAGATGGCAGACAGTGAGGCCGTGGCCGTTACCTTTGGAAACCGTCTGCTCGGCCCAATGGCTTGGCTCATGCCTCTTGCTGTTACTATATCGACATTCGGCTCTGCTAACGGCACGCTGTTCGTCGCTGGAAGGTATATAAACTTTATTAAGCTTGAATTACTTTGCTGATTCATCTTTGATGGTAATTTGGACGCTGTTGTTTCCAGATTGTGTTTCGCAGCATCGCGTGAGGGTCACTTGTTAGACATCTTATCATACGTGCACGTGCGTCGGTTCACTCCCGCACCTGGACTGATATTCCATGTAAGCAAATACATATTTCTTCGTATCCGGCCAGCAGTTGTAGTTGTCAATTGTTTTCGAACAACACAATCACTTATTCATTTGTTTCAGTCCTTGATAGCGGTAGCGATGGTGTTGTATGGAACGATAGATTCGCTGATAGATTTCTTTTCGTTCACCGCATGGATATTTTATGGCGGCGCCATGCTCGCTTTGATCGTAATGAGATACACAAAGCCCCACGCTCCGAGGCCGTATAAGGTATCTTTTAATTTCATTTTAATTGGAACGTTTCATGTCTGTATGTACTTCTTGATTTACGCAAATTCGTACCTATCTGAATATTTGTATAGCTACAAGACGATTTTAACACGCTTTTATTTAATTCTAGGTGCCCATTATCATCCCATACGTAGTGCTGATAGTATCAACGTACTTAGTAGTAGCCCCAATAGTGGACAAGCCCCAATGGGAGTACCTGTACGCCGCCGCTTTCATTTGCGCCGGTTTGCTGGTCTACATCCCCTTCGTTAAGTGGGGATACTCACTACCTTTTATGGGTAAGTCTAACTACCTACGTTATACCCGAATTCAAAGGACTACGATTGTTATGCAAGTCGTTCATGTACTTTCTGATGAAAATCAAGAGACATTGTCGACCCATGTAGGTATCGGAGGAAAGTTATTGGGTTTCATGGGTAGATTACGTCATTAGATTTTCTTCATGCCAAATTCTCTACATCGGCATAAACCGTGTAGATAATTTCGTATAAAAAAGGATGACGAATGAGCGCAAAAGTGCTCTATCATGCATATCTTTTTTATTTATCTATTGCTAATAAGAATTTATTAATTTCCAGATAAAATAACGGTTTTCCTCCAAATGATGTTGGAGGTAGTGCCGACTTCAACCACGTTCGAGTACTAAACGTCCCTGCTGGACTATAAAAAGCATTTGTGACATATTTATATTCGTAAACCATAGATAGGAACTTTTATTGGATTACCAAATTTTACCTTTGGCTGATTGTTTTTATTGTAAGTCAATAAAGTTAAGTATTGTTTTTCAAGATAACGTTACCATATATCGATTGAGCTGTTTAATTTTTTTTTATGTTAATGCTACCAAAGTTAGGGAACTTCGTGTAAACCACACGCAATAAGAAAAGGGTTTTAAGTTGACATTTTACTTGATGAAATTAAGTAGTGCAATAAAATACAGTCACTATTTTTTATTTCTCGAAGAGTATACCACTAATCTCTTTCTCCTTGCACGTGGTTTATATGCATGTCTTTCGTTAGAGCCTTTCTGGCTGTTAGCTAATGTTTAGGTACTCCAGTTTCAGTTTTAGTAATATGTACTATTCTAACCAAAATGATATGAAATGGCTGCACAACAATACATTCGGCAGCTAATTGTCTTAATTATTAAGTTAAAAATTATCTTTTTGTAATCACAATTTAAAATGAAATCCGATGGTCTCATTAAACTCAATTTACTTATGATATCACTATTAGTTAGGTAAATGTAAAGAAACAGCCAATTGATAATATTTTTGTGAGAAATTAGCTAAATATAAATAGTGTATCGTGGTTCATTTCATTAGTTTGCACGAATCATTCCTGTGGGGGCCGCGACTGCGATATTTTAAAATTGGAACTCTTTGTGGTTCCGATATTTTTTGCACTGTGTATTGATTTGATTACTTAATACCTACCAGGAATTCAACATAGGGTAACATTGGTACAACTTTTGTCAATTTGGTGAATAACTTTCGGTAATAATATTGATTCTTTTTGAGTTTTCTAATTGAAAAGTTTTTTAAATGTAGCTTTTCAATATGCCATTAACAATAGTTTTTGTTTAAAGATATTAGAAATACTTTTGGTATATGTAAAATCATACAGTGTAAAATATCACAAGCCGTGCGTCCTATTCGCGTCACTATGAGTGATTGTGCTAAACTCATAGTAATTAGCTCATCGCCTCACCACTTAGTCAACCTTAGACTAAAAACTTAGAGTTAGACGTGTTTGATTTTGATAAAAAATATATTTTATTATTAACTTTTTTGCAGTAACCGTAAATTACCTATGAGATAGTTTGTAGGTACAGATGCGTAATGCTCAATACAATGCACCTACTGTAAAAACGACAACTTAAAGTTTTGTGAAATAGATTTCGCAGAACAGTCTATAGAGTGGCGTAGCGTTGCATTATGTCGTAACGTTGCCAAGACTATTTCGTCGTCCACTATCTCGTTTTTTAAAGACTAAAGCGTGTTTTAACAAAAATAAGATATTTAGACAGCTGAACTTTGCGACCGGTAAAATTTGGTTCTATCATTCCTTACCGGGGCAAAAGAAAGCTGCCAGCATTGTGTTTATTCAAGTTATTTTATAATTTTATTGACTGTTATTGAAATTTTGACAAAGTGTTTTACGAAAATGATTTATAGATGAACTTTAGTACATAGACGCTGCGTATTGTGCTTAGAATCGCTATATTTGGCCCATTTTAAAGATCTTGTATGGTAATAATTATAAAATGGATAAATATATTCCTAATACTGTAATTGCTAAGAAAAAAGGGCACACAGTAAGTACACACCTAACGATGTGATATTGTTATGGGTAACACGGATGGTTTTATTTTGTGTACAAATGAATATCATAAATAGCATACATTATTTAAGAAAGAAACTTAATGTACTTATCTCTTTATGAAAGAGAACAGAATTATTATTGTTACTATCAATTAATTGAAGGAAATTTTAAATAAAGACTACAAAACATATATTGGTGTTTTACTTCAACGTTTAAATTCAATTGCCCTCGATCTTTAGGAAATGTTACTATTTCTAAGTAGGAAATGTTAGGTAATAAACAGAGTTTTTAGTCAACAATTTATTTTATTGTTGTCAATAAACAAAGATAGCATGTAATATGCTGCAATACAGTAGTACTAAAATTAGGATATCTTGTCACTAGTGTGTAACACATTCTTGAAGCCGATATATGCCTTGAAATTAAGCCACATTTTATTGCTATTTGAATATCACATCTTTACAGATCGTAAGTAGAAAAGCTTAAATATTATTCATAAAATAAGAACTGTAGTGAATGAATGATGGTTAAAATATAAGCACAATAATGTGCAAGTGCAGTCCGAAACATGTTTGAGTGAGAAAAAATTAAAGACGACAGGGCTTTCTCACGACAGAATGAAAAAAGTTCGTAACCAATATTGCACGTTATATTGACTAACATTATGTTAGATTAATTATAATATTACAACGCGCTTTTCTATAATAAACGATCAAGGATGTCTATTTAAATTATGTAAATAAGCATTAGTTTTTTTTTTAAATACCTCTATCTTCTTGTACCTCGACAGGTCTAATTACGTTCATGCAAATACCTAAAATATAATACCTAGCTGGTTTACTTTTGTGATAATGAAATAACTTGAATTTATATTGGGTAACAGAATAGTATTAGATACCTTTTTAGGTAAGTATGGATCTTAACCGAGTGCAATATGGATAAAAGGTTAGCTAATCGTTTTTGAGACGCGAATGTGCGGTAAAGGGCAAAAGATAGGAACGATTCATTCACTCAGAAGATTGGTCTCGTGTCAACATAGGTTAATAGCTCTGGCATATAATCTACATAGTTTTTTTATTACATACCTACAGACTAGATACAACAAAACAGAAAAGCGTTTGAATCTGAATATATAAAATTATCAAGGCTACAATTCAACTGTTTATCTAATATGTTGTTTAAAAAGTTCTTATACGTCAGTCTCTGTCTTTTACACATATTTTTAAAGAGAGAGACGGAAGTAATAAACTTGTATTCTCTATTAATGGTGCTATCAAAAGGCACTGTAACATTACTCTCGTACTAAATGTTTATTGCCATTATTTGAAATTATCCGTGAGTCTTTCTAGTGTTAAATTAAAAAAGGAATTGATAAACATCAACTTGTGACTTTCAATAAACGAATTATTTAATTCTAAAATGAGAATAAAAAGAGTAAAGAGTAAAGGCAGTGCAATAAATTCATATTTGAAATGTGTGACATTAGTCGAGTTTTCGATCAAAGATGTCTGTGATGATTTTCATGACGGATGTAGTATATAAAAACAAAGCAGAGTCGTATACAGAATTAGATTCGAATCATCTTTCCTGTTTCTGAAGATAAGGATATTCTCAAGGAACTAAATCAGGCTTAAGTTATGTTGATATACTTAAAGTTCAGAAATTAGTGTCCAGTGTCTTTAACTTTCGGAAACAAGAGAGACATTTCTGGTGTCGGTATAATCGAGCAATGCAATGTACCGTCGTATGCATAGGATACACAAAAGAACTTATAAGCAAAGGCTAGATATGGTACGGCTCAATCCAGGTACTCTAAGATATCAACTTTTCAAATTAGCAGCTTCAATACTATCTCATTGACTAATTGCTTGTTTGGACCAAGTATCCTTAGAAACTCAATAGTCACGCCTTGAAACTAAAACTATTTGTAAATAATTTGTTTAAAAGCTACATTAACAGATTTAAAACCTTAGGTGGGGTTTATTCTTCATCATGTGCCTGGAACAAGGAAACAGTTTGTGAATTGACATCTATTATTAAGTTTTTGCTGACAGTCTGTATAAACTAGACAGTCTTTTATTCTGCTTACATATTTGCGAAATAAGAATAAGAACAATCGATCAATGGCGGTATAATTTGATCGAAGTTGATGAACACTTTGTATAGGTAAACAATATCAGTTCAAGGTACCAGATCAATCGACTGATTGGTTTGGTCACACCGTTTCTTTATGCAGAAGAGGTAAAAAACAAATGTTACACTAATCGTTCAAGAACGAGATCAATAAACAATACTCACTTATCTAACGTTTCCCAGAAGCTAAGAAGGATGGCGCGGTCCAGATGCCGCTTCGTACGGCTCAGATTGAGAACGCTAACTGCCCAGCGAGCCACATTCGCGTCTAGTTTCATCTCGTCGAATTTCAAGTGGAAAGCGCATACTGTAAAAATTAGATTGATTAGAACACATCTAGTGACGGTCGTCTCCTCGAGGTAATATTTATGAGGGTCATTATAGGCCAGCTATATCTGTAACTTACTATGCGCAAAAATCTGCACTGGGTTGCCATCCCAAGGCCAACCCTTGAACTGCCACGCCGGTCCTTGCACAAATACGGCGACTACGCGATCCCACTCAGCTGCGGATAGTCTAGCTGGGTTGTCCACCACTCGGTATGGTACCTAAACATACAATCACCACGTGTAATAAGTTATGATTCATTTCGCAATACTCTTAGTAACACTCATTTTATTGCTGATTAGAATTCAGGCTTTTGTGAAATAAATAACATACCGTAATAGATGTTGCATTGTTGGGCGCATGTTCGCCAGTAGGCCCTTTCCTTCTCTGTAATAATACTTCATTTTCACGCGCTGCACCTTCGGATTTCTTTTGCTCCACCGGCACAAATCTAGAATTTGAGAAAATGTTTTTTCTTTACAACTCAATGTCCTCAAAAGACAGTTCGTTCCCGTCCAAAGTTGGGTTTGATGATTTGTCAGCTCATCTTTCTCCATTCATGTTCTTATAAAATACACTTGACTGCATTATCGAGTTCATAGCAGTTGAAGGTAGTACTGACTTGAGATCCTGCAGCATGTCCTTGACGTTGTACATGGTGATGAGCGAGGTGGCGGCGGCGGGTATGATGATGATGGGTGTGCGCGAGGGCCGCTTGCCCAGCCCCCCCGGCGGGGGCCGCGCCGCCGACACCGACAGCAGCTCGCGCCGCGGCGCCGCCGTCATCGAGCCCGGACCGTTCTCTGCCAAGGAAACGACCACATGTATGCGATTCAACAAAAACTGAGACACGCTACCTTGTAATCGACGATTCACAGTTTAGTACACACTAAAACCAAAATTAATAATACGATTTCAACTCACGTGGCATTTGACGTTGATGGTTCGGAGTTTGCGGCGCACGCGCTGCGAGAGGCACGCTTGGTCCTTCAGTTACCGACTTTAACGTCATACCGTGGTAGGTACCCATGGTATCGATCTTGAAGCCTTCCGTTTCTGAAAACAACATTCACAGATTTGTTTTGTGACTTTATCGTAGAAAGGAAAGTCTTTGATGGGAAAGGAGCGTGTATGTAGGTATATGAAGCATAGACTTACCTTCTTTCTGTCTTATAAATCTTTCCTGATCGTATCTGTTGTACTGAGTCTGTTGCGCCGGTAGCGCTGTGGGTTGCGGCATGATGACAGGCTGCGGCCGCGGAATTCCCGGCCTGCCTTCTTCACGAGCTCTTATGCTACTAAGAAGAGCCAATATACTTTTGGCAAATATCTGTAAAAATGTAGTTAATTATAATCTAAGATCAAATATTATGAATTATTTATTAGCAAGCTGGAATGATAAAACCACATACTTTTCCATTGCTTTGTAATACTGTAGTCCTAGTTCTCCATTGCCTTTCCCGACTGATGATATCTTTGGTAAGGTCTACATCGTAATCGAGGATAGCTCTCAGATCTGATCCAACTACACCTAATGTGTCAGAGTAGTCATTACTCTTAATGGTTGTTCTCTTTTTAGCCAAACGTTTGGCTTTGATTGCGGCAATTTTCTCAACAGACATGGCTTCTGATAAAGATCTGTAAAACAATGTGAATGTTATTGCCAAGAGTAAAAAGTTAAGAAAGCATTTCAGGTAAGGTTTTTTAAGGTAGGTACCTATTAAAATGGATCCTTAAATGCATAATAAAACAATGCTTACTTGATGTTATCAACAGTGACAGATGCTTCTTTTGGAGCATCAAGTCGAGCAGCCAGCTGCTCTCGCACTTTCTGTACGTGTGTTTCCTCAATACGAGGTTTCTTAGCTGCTGATTCCCCAACATCGTGATCATGTGTGCGTTTTACCTGAACCAAAAGTAAGTATCCTCTTATTCTTTCAGTTTCAGTTTGTGTTTGCAATACAATAAAAAAAAAACTAACCATTTTATTATACTTGCGGAACACTTAAGGTTAATTTAATAACTCTGAAATATTTTCATACCTGTGTTGGAATTTCCAATGGAGCACTTTTATCAATAGAAGCACAGGCAGTAGTTTCACCATTTAAATATGCCAGCAACTCTTTTCTGTCTGGACGTCGGACAGCTGGGATGTTAGCAGCCTAAAACATTTGTTAATTGTGAAATGACTGAAGTTGATTTTACATTTCAACTTGAGCAAGGACCACTTCACTTACAGCAGCTTGTCTGACGTATACAGGATGCGTGAGGTGAATATTCTTGAGAATAAACAGAAGACATTCCAGAGTGTAGTACTCTTTGACATTTCCTTCTTTCCCCGACCTGTAAATTTAATTTGATACTAGTTTTCGGGTTCACGAGTATTCTGTAGGTTTGGTATCAAGTTATCAAAAGAAATTTAGCGTAGACAAAAAATCTGCAAGAGTTGACATGAACTAAAAATTTGAAAGTGCAGTGTTGTAACTTACCCCCACATAAGGTAGTTGGTTTTAACATTTTTCGGCCAAGAAAACTCGCCGAATATGATCTGATTATCACGTTCAATTATTTCTTTTTTATTTACATTATACTGGCGAAGTAAACTCAGGGGGTCCGCCATGATTACGTAGTATAGGATAAAACACTTTTAGCGTCACGAAAATACCACGAAAACAACGAAAATGGAACACAAATAATAATTCTCACACGTCCACAATCTTAGGAAGAACAAAGTACACTAAATTCAAGCATTTAGTTTAGCGAACACGAAAATAAAAACCATTTTCTTGACTACACGCACAACAAGGCTGTCAAACATATTTGACAGATGAAGTCATCAATGTTGCCACAAAAAAAATTGACAGTAGTATACAAACGATCGAATTTAGTTCTATAGACGATGATGATGATGATGCAAGAGTTGATGAGAAATATAATCATAGAGTCTGGCCAGCGAGTCGTGGCACACGGATTTTTTCAAATTCTCCATATGGCAACACTTTAAAATGTCAAACTAAATGTCATCCTATGAAATCATTATAACCTCTTCTTGTTGTTGTGCGGCGTGTGAAATAGTTTGTGAGAAGAATTATGGCGAAACCCCTTAAATGCAGTGTCCGGAGTATGTTGTTTACAATGATGGCTAAATATGAACAACGAAAAAGTGAAAACAATCGACGGATTGAGGAAAAAATACGACTTTTAGATGAAATTATTTTGGCAGCAAATAAGTACAGCCAAAACATTTTGATACTTTCCATAGATTCAAACAAAAAGATAATACTTTTGTGTGTAGATATTTATTTTAATTCGTTCGTCTTATTTTGTATTATTTTGTTTTATTTATAGTATAATAAATGGTATTATAACATCTTTTTGCTTTTAATTTTATCTTTATACTATTAATCAAGCATTACTAACGTCGACCGCTCAAGTTCTAAAACTTTATTACATAATGTTATGTTTTCCCTACTTTAGAAATATTTTTTCCTATACGATTCCTCATACATACCCCCATACACATGAGAATATGACTTCGTTTATTTATAAGTAAAAAACTAATTTAATTATAGTATTAAAATCATTTTGCTGCATTTTTTCAGAGTTACCATGTAAATGATTTTTAAATTTGCCGCCATTTCCGTGTGCCACGACTCGCTGGCCAGACTCTACAAAACGTTTGGCAATTCGGAGAACTCGCGATGGTAAAAGCAATAAAATTTTCAAAGTTCTAATAGAACCCTGTTGTATTTTGGAACCTAAAAAAAAATAATCTAGATTTTAGATTTTGAGCGTATTACTATGCCTCCGGGCTTAGGCTGTATAAATATTAAGTACTTGTTATTTCTTCACTTTTGCATAAAAAAAATTTATTGAAACATCAAAAATGGCCGCCGGTTGGTTCATTTCTCAGTGCTGTGTTTGTTATTGTGATTTGTTATAAATCAAAAGTCGTTTCCACTTCAATTTATGGACTTAATTTATAGCTGTAACATGCCGTAGTAGTTGGTGATATAAGTTGCGATGACTTCAACTCCAAAGACTGAAAAATGCGGGCAAGGTAAGTTATGCGTAACAACACTGTCTTTTCATCCTAGACTATTAAACGTGGATAGAAATACCCTAACGTCAGTATACTGAATGAGTACGGTGTAGATTTTTGTTGAAACTCTTCTATCAGCTTATCCTGCTTGTCCGCCGTGTAATATGGTATGCTTAAATGAAGTACATAAATCGTGATTTATTCTTGAAACACTTGAGGTATTTTTGTGAAATCGGTAGATGTTATGATAATTGCGAAGATGTGAGTGAGTTTCTTTTCTATAATTATATTGTGTCTTTTTGAAGCACATTTTTATTCAAGTAACCACTGAGTATATATTTGTCCCTAAATAAATAGTGTATGTATACCTACCCAACCCAACCAACTACCATAAAATTATTTACTTTATGCCTGCCTATTTAAGTTTACAAATCACTCCTAATAATTTATAGACTGCTTGTGTTTGAGGTATCAGAGGTTGGAGGTTGTCTCTCCAAACTTAACTTTTTTCAGGTTTCAAATACATTTTCTTAAGGGTTTTCCCATGTTATCATTATATTTTGAGTAAGACCTGCCATACTAAATACCTTAATTAAATTAAAATACTTATTGGCCTAAAAAAATAAAAATTCGCAGTGTATTGACACAAGCAAGACGTCTTCATTTTCATCTAAACAAACAAAGCGGTAGGCAATGGTCATGCAGCTGATAGATAATAACTTCAAAGAAATAAAAATATTACTCATAGAGATTATATTCTACCTATTAAATATTGTTAGTTTCCTTAAATTTGTTACCTAGATACCTATTAAAAATCTTAAAATAATAAATAGCAAAATATCAACATTCAAACAAATACTTTGACTGAGATTATGAAAAAAGACTTTTCATCTCAAGTACAGAATCAAACCTTCTATCTAATTTTATATTTAGAAAATCTATATCCAATCTACAGATGGGCTACAGAGGTACAGGAGATTTGCCCCTTTGAATATTTAAGAAGACAATAAAATTATGTCACTTTCATTGTAAAGTCCAAGTTTAAGTTTGCCAGGCCTCATGCCTTCCATGTAATTGTATGAATCTCCTATGCAACTATGTAATTATCTTAATTACTGGTTATTCTATAGTTTTTTCTTTGTATTGTCAACTTTGCTAGAGTTCAGTCATTTAACTTAAAGTACAGTAAATAGAATTGTTTCATTTACTTTTATAGTTTCACAGAATTTCATAATGGACGTATCCATCAATATGTAACTACGACGTTAGCACAGCGTTTGCCGTTATAATTACGATAGAATCGTAAAATGATAAACATTTAATGTTTACGCCAGTTCTAGTGAATCCCGGACGGATGGCAGCCAAGTAAACTACTAATTTTATGGGCAGCTTGACCTGACCACCGCCGCGGACGTGTAGTATCCGGTGGGCCCTCTTTTCCTGCCCTACATCTGATAGGTCCGCTACAGACAGTTTTCCGTACTATAGCTCATAAACGCAACAAGATCTCTTTGTCTTAAAAGTCGACCATAACTCTGTAAAATTACACCATAAATATCATGCATGTATTCGCATTTTTAACTTACTTGGTACATAAACAGATCTTCCAAAAGCTTTAAAATAATAATCAAAGGAAATTATAGCATTTAACGGGACTCTATGGCTAACGAACTTATCTACCTATGAATTAAAATTAATCAGAATCACAAATCGGAATTAAATGAAACTGGTTTATCTTCTGGGACGACAGCTTCCATCCTTATTTGCTAAGTATTCGAGTTCGTGCATTCTTAAATAGACGTAGTATTTGAAGTAGGCATTCCTCTGTCGATATTGGTACTCGCGGCGCTCACAGACGCGAAACCATTACGTATGCCGTTCACTCCGTCTTCATGCAGCCATTCTACTTATTTTTATTAATATATTGTGGCTTTGGATGAGATACTCGTTCGCCATTTATTGTCTATTCTGTTGTGGTTTACTATACATGTTTGTAGCGTTAGGATCTTCAGAGTAACTTTAAGTATGTGCCTATATACTTAGATTTACTAAATATATATAATATTTTGATAAGATGTTATGGAAGGAGAAGTTTCTTTAGTCCTTATTCTTAGATGCTCGATAATTATTACGTCCGAGTTGAAAATAATTTAACATTAACGAGTACAACATTACAGTGTTTCTATACTAGCAGTCTTTACTATCCTCAAATAAGGAAGAACGATATTGTACGGTGGTGTAAAAGTCAAACGGCGTACCAAATGCAAGTCCATCGTATTGTTATATAAGTTATAGTGTTATAGCATAGCTATTCCTGCCTGTGCTAACAAAACATAGAGGTGCACGTTCAAATCTGATCTGCGGAGGCAATAACGGTACCGTGCTTGTGTCGCCATTGCACTTAGCGGTTACAGGAAGGTT
The DNA here is from genome assembly GCA_947563765.1 of Anarsia innoxiella. Lineage (NCBI taxonomy): Eukaryota > Metazoa > Arthropoda > Insecta > Lepidoptera > Gelechiidae > Anarsia > Anarsia innoxiella. The sequence continues at coordinate 5,027,743 of OX387395.1, forward strand.
TGCAACCGCTTCAGTTTCTCTCGTTATATTAATATTATGTATTTTTATATTATGTGTACGTACATTGTAGCCAAAGTATTTCAATATTCTTAGAATTTAATATCAGCACAAAACCTTTGATTCTATAGATATCTATCTAGTAACATAATGGACAAATCTTAGATCCATAATTAGGATCAATTTATTGTGTAAAGTACTACTTGCTGTATGAATAACGTACGTAATGTAAGATATAATAATGGTCTTCAGAACGTTGCGTTGCTGGGAGCTGAGACCCGTTATGATCATGAGGAACCCATTTGCACATGTATTTCTACAATCGACTCTAGCTATTTACATTGCGTATTTTGTCTGCAAATGTTTTTCGAATGTGCCGCTTCAAGTCTTCTGTAGACACTGATGGCTAGTCGTCGGCACGCAGATTGCCTTGGCCCTTGAACATATCGGTAGTTGCAACAGTACACCTGGCCACTTGTTCACGCATGAAAGGAAAATCAACGTTCAAACCATGTTTTTATTGAAGCTATAGTTTCAAAGATACCTCAATGATTGATTGGCTGTTTCTCGGCGCCACAATGTCATATTTTTTTCTTTCGTGACTGAAGGTCGGATCACAGATTTGTTATTACAATGATCTTAGAGTAATTGCAGAGGTCGTTATCATATTTAATAGGTTGTTCTCATGCGTCTCACTGAATGTTTTTAACATGAAATAAATGTATAACGATTTATGTAGGTAGTTAAATTTGTAACATGTGTGTAAATATATTTAGATTAAAAACGTAAATGCATAGTTCAGTTATTAACTTATGAATTAACAATAACAACCATTTAAAAGCAAAGTTTTACTGCATTCAAAGCAATAATATAAAATAGAGGTTGTCAAAAATATATGATTTAGGAATTATTATTTGGTTTTTCTTTCAGCTTTCACCATTTTCGATACATAGTTGTTTTTTAATGCCAAATAAGCAAAACAAAGTTAGTTCTATGAGTTATCAGAGCCTCCTCTTCAGTCAAGTAATCTTAGTCATAGTTGGATGCGGTTCGTAGCTTAAAACATTTGCGCAATCGTAATAGTAGCAATAAGTAATGATTGAAGCGACCTCAACCTCCCTTTGATAGAAATCAATTTGGCTCGCGATGAGCGGGCGTGATATGGACGGGCCTCTCAAATGGTTCAACCTTCAGTCTTACACCACGGCCAATTTGTATTGCAGGATGTTATCTACTGCGTTTTAATATAACTGCTATTTCGTTTCTCACTCTGTATTTTTCTAAATTTTATCGATAGCCTATTAAAGCAGAAGAAACATGAGAATACGCGTGGGAATAATATTTTCATTCGATCATAGAAATATAACGTAATATTATGTATTTAATAAGGTAGGTATAATAATTTATTTTATTCTTTGAAAAGTGTCGAGTACCGCCATCGGAGCTCTTCAGTTGCATGAAAGTCTTCCTGTTATTTTACTGAGGATATGTCGCTATTTTGTAATAGTACAGCCTGGGAACATCATATAGATATCAAAAAAAGCAATACACAAACACTTCTTCTTTTCACAACATGCAAAACTACCAGTACAACGACCATATGAAAAACACAAGATCAACATTTTTACAAGACAACTTAATGGATCTTCTGGTTGTTCATGCCTATTTTTAAACGTTTAATTTTTTATTAGGTTGAAAATTAAAGCACGCGATCTAATCCAATACCGTCTCTAGTTTGAAATTACGGGACATCAGACGTGATGTCTTTTTTATGCTAGTTGCGGCAACGAGACGGCCCACAGAGCAATGTAATTCGTTTATCATTACAGTTTCTTGCAGCAAAGAGTCGTGATGAGCTGTTCTGTCACCGCAATGTTGAGTAAACTTAACTTCACCAACGCTACTTTCGTAATTTGTTGAATTTATTTGCGACAAGGTGTTTAGCTACCATTTTTCTAAGAAAATTTGTCGTTTTAATCGAAAAATAGGTTTTGTTTCAAAATAATTGAGGCGCTACCAGTTGGTTGTAATGGTCGGATAAACTACCTATAAGTATAACATCCCGTTAGGCTAGGTATCACGATCGGGCTAGTTTATTGGAAAGTAAGTTGCATGGACCGTGGCCGGTGGTCGAATGCGCCTGTAGTCCGCACCTACCTTTCCGCAGTACGAACGACTATAAACTAAGATTTGAACATCGATTAAGAATAAGTTTGCATTCTTGGAAGGAAGACTATGAAACTTCACGTAACGGCCACGCTCTATTTGAGTTTGAAGAATATTACGTAGATACATAATGCATAGGTATTATGCATTTTGCTTGTTATTTCTGAAGAAACTATTGCAACATGTACTAATATATACTAATACTAATAGTACATATATTCAAAATTATTTTTATATGTTTTACAAGATTTGTATTGTATGAGTTCTTCCGTTGCCTGTTACACTTTTATTTATCAGTGCTAATATATTGGGTGCTAGGTATTTGGTTGCATGCGATGGAGACATGACATGCTGCTAATGGCTAGGTGACACAGATCTTTGGCACACTTCAATCTATTGACCGAACGACATCATGCTCAGAGCCTAGATTCCGGCATGACTTTAAGATCTTTTGTGTATTTATTATCTGTACTGTCGTTGCTTTCATCATCTTTCTAATAACTCGAGACGACACGATGTACGTTCTGTGTTTGCTGTCCTCAATATGTAGTCTATTTCGTGGTGTCGTCCAATTTTTCATGGTTTAAACTTTTTATTATAGATGTAGAGCATGTAGAATGGGTATTTCAAATGAGAAAAGAAATCAAGACTTTATTCCTCTTATATCTATTGTATGAATATACGAGAGAACAGAAATGAACAATGTTGAGGCAAGATTGGACTATTTTTACATCTGAAATCTTATTATCAAGGGTTTATATAAAAGCACTATAATGTTATATTATATAACTTGCAAATTAGTATCGATGATATTTAGATTTAACTAGGATGTTATTACAGCGTTAGTTAGGTAATCGTTTGCAATGATCACACATTAGCTCGTTAGCAGCGAGTGTTTGTCAGGACAGCTGTGCTTCGGGGCACACAGTGGAGATGTGCGCCTGAGCAACACTTTCACTGTCGACGGCGGCGTGACAGCAGCGGCCGCGGCGGCGACCGGCAACCTGCCAACCTGCCCAGTGCCGCTGCGCAGCCGCCGCTAGGCGCACCACTCTCGCGCGAATCTCGGCGCTGCTGTTCGATCGGTTCGGTACCTTGTGTCAATCGTATGCCGCGCTGCCCGTGAGTTCGATATTCGTAGCTCCGCTGTTGAGTATCGAAATCGTGTTATGGAAAAAGCAACCGACTATATTTAGATTTGATACATGAATCTTCAATGAAGTTCCTAAATGTGACATTGAACATTTATATGTGGTGCCCCGTGATAACATTTTATTGAAACAGTGTTAGCAAATGGTTTTTGGATTTAGTGAACAGAGTGGTTGAGTGTAGGTACTGATATACAGTAGATCGAAAAAGAAAACAAAATATTGACATCGATTAGGTTACGTCTAAACAAACTAAAATTCAACCGCATGCCATAGAGAAAGCAGTGAATTCCGATGTCCAAGTTTTCCCCTAGCAAGTGTCAATATTTATCGAGGCTTGATTTCGTAACTTTCGTTCGGAGTGACTTATTGCTTAATTACGTTTACATGTGAACATTTACAATTATTATTAATAGTGTGCGATATGTTTTTCAGGGTCGAATCAGCGTAAAATTTATTATTTACGTATGGTTCATTAGACTATATTATAGTTGACTTTGAAAGACAAGGTTGTCGGGAAATTCTGAAGAAAACACAAGAAGCGCGTGATGCGCTAACGACACAAATCGCGGGACGTTTACTGTAAATAAATAATGACCTAATTCTATATACCTTACGTATTTGCTATTTCTGATTCTGACTGATACAGCACACACAGGCTTGCAATCATAAAACAGTAAGACTCAGTACAGTGTCGTATACAAGCATCAACGCGGTAATTAAAAATTTTCAACAAAAGATCAAAGTGAAACGCCATTCAAAGTAACTGTCGGATTCAAAACATTTCTAGAGGGCCCGTCCTTTCTCTGCCGACAACTAGAAACAAGCAGACGATCTTGGGTTGCTATGGAAATTGGAACCAGTCATAAGAGAAAATCATAAGGCGGAGGAATAAATTATACTTAGGTACTTACTGCGTTGTTATATTCTGTGTTGGTAAACAATGTAAAGTAAACAAACACATAAAAATATTCCGTGACTTAAGGAAGTAGGTTTCAAATACCTGCATCAACTAAAATGCCTCATTACGATGAGAGTTTTATTCACGATGATAATCAAAATCAAAGACGAAATAAGCGAAGTTATCGTGTTTATAAAAATGGGTTGAGCCCTCTGCATCTTTTGGAACGCAGCGCACTCGCACTTGAAGAACGTGGAACTTCAGTTATCAAAAGAAACATCAAAAACATCAAACACCGTGGGAACCGCTACAAGTCAGTGTCACCCACGAGTCAACGGTCTAACCGTGCAAACTACATAACGCCGGATATTATAGTAGACCACTGTCCCCGCATCACTGTATTTGAGACTAACAAGTACAATGATATACGGAACAATAACATTCAAGTTCTCGCGCCTTGTAAAAGTTTGGATAATTTGGCGTTGGGACCTGGGAAGCATAGAGATAAAATAAGGAATGGTGTTAGTCTTCAAAATTTGGCAAATGATGAGACTTTGAAACATTACTCGTCGCATTCGGGGGATTACTTAGCCACAGTTCGCAGGGAAGATACTAGGAACTCTTACTCTGTGGCGGATGCCAGACGCCGGCCGATGCAACGTTGCTACTCTCGCGGCACTGCCGTACCAGGGATCGGTGTTTATCGCCAGATTGCATATGACGCTGCTTCTGCTAAAAACGGTACGAATTACAAAAACGTACACACACACGGTACATTACATTACATTACGGTACATTAGTAGTCTATTTCAAATTTAATAAATTATTATTAATAGTTATTTATATTATTATTTTATTTTATTATTATTTTATTTTATTATTTTATATTATTAATAGTTTATTGTGTCATTTATTATTAATAAACATTGGACGTGCGTGACATGTATGTTCTACATTTTGTGAAACATGATACTGTTTCATTGCCTATTGCAATATAAATTGAAAGTCGTAATTAGATATTCCTTGTCGTATTTGTGAACAAACGAGACGGAAGAAAGACGTAGTAAAAAGCGAGTAAGTGTAATGAAATGCCTGATCTTGTGTAACAAGACGTAAGAGACGCGGGAACACCATTATGTTCTTATTGTTGCGATAATGTTAAGGCCGCACGCAAAAACTTGTTTACTAATGAATGTGTTGTCTGCTCTAGAAGTGATAGAGTTCGAGTTTTTATCTCATTCAGTATCAGAATACACTTGCGTATTATAAATTCATTAAAAAAAAATTATGGCATCTCGCTTATATTAGTAATTTATGAATTCAGTAGTTCACGTATTCGTCTTGTTAATGGCTAAAAAGTTCCTGTACTAAGGTAGAGAAAGATTACGATGAATATAAAGGCTGGTACCTGTCTTTCTAAACAGAAACCGCTTAATTAAGATAATGTGACTCTCTCCAAAAGTCGTAAACGCAAAATGTAAATTTTCACAATAATAATATAGAAAAGAAAATGTAGGTCATGGCTAGTTAAGTTTCGTGCATGTTTTGGATTCGCTCTGATAATACTTTCTAAAAAAAGACATCGCAAACTAAACTAAATGACTTATGAATATTTACCATTACCACAATCTGATGTGTTTGGCAATAATATAATGGAAATTTATCTCTTCAACCGATCAAAAAAAACTAATTGTTCTTTGGTTATTTGATCACAAGCTTTGTGTTTTATTAAGAAATATGTTTCCAGTTTAAATTAAATAAATTAGTTTATTGATAAACTAAAGAATCGTGGTCCAAATTTGCCTTTAATTAGATAACGGACCGATTCTTATGAATATCCTTGTAAAAATGTATATTATACCTACAAAAATAGCTATAATAGTTATACTCGCATATCTATCTACACTAATTCTTAAACCTTGTCGGAACTAGTTATTATATTTCAATGTTATGAGGTACTTCTGTGGTGCGTTGCGTACAAAGTTAAAATTGGCGGCGGCGATGGCACTAAATCGGCATGCTAAGTAGGCTTTAATATCGAATGTGGTTATGTTATGATGTGCATGACGCACTCGTGACCGCCACCGGTCGTCCGTCGCGGCACCGCGGTCGCGCGTCGCCAGTCTTCGTGCGCGGTGCGCCTCGACTATGGGCGCATCCTGCTGTCGCCTGCGCGTTTATAAATAAACTTGCTCGTCATCACTGTGATAAAACTAGGTGTTGTTCCCACTATCTCCATTGCCAACTCTGGAGTTCATTCATAAGTTACTTACGGTATTTTATTTACTAGAGGCGTTGCTGAAGGTCCGTTTGTCCACAAACAAGTTACATTATTGCCTACAAGTAAGTAGAGGATAAAGACGACGTAATACGATTGACCAAATTTGGTGTCTTCGTCATTGAATACAGAACAAACAATGTCATATTATAATGATTAAAAATCATGTTTGTTGCTATACTGGTTTATTTAATATTGTTGTGAGGAATTCGACCTTTATATTTTATTGCTGTTACGAAGAGCTTGTCTAAGTTATTAAGTATATTGAGCCTCAATAACAGTCTAGTAACTTCAGTTATGTACTTTAAACCTATCTATTGCTATTATATGCCTTGTTCCATTAAAGAATTTTAAAAATGACTTACCAACAAAACTCAAAAACAAACTTCTTTCTGAAACCGAAGGATAACTCCAAAGACTAACATAGCTCGATGATGTGCAAAGTTCATGAAATTGTTTTCGCAGCTGCTCGTGACAAAGCGTTGTATTACGTCTAAATGTAACCAATAAGTATTGTTTATCTATTCTACTACATCTTCTTTGTTTGAAAACTGCAAAGGTAAAAAGTAAGAAGAATCAATTGCAATTATAAATTCATGATTGTCGAATAGTAAGTACCTACACAAACTGGAAGACAACCTGCATGATGAATAGTTATCAAATAGTAATACTTAACTCTCGCTCGAGATATACCGTGAACATCGAAAACGTCCCATCCGTCCCGTCCCATCCGTCCCGTCCCGTCCCGTCCCGTCCCGTTCCGTTACTCACAAATTAAATGCAAGCCGTTCCTTTATGAAAAAATAACCTAACTAATTATCATTATATTATAGTGTATTGTTAGTACATATATTACGTATTAAACCGTTACTCATTAGGTCAGGCGTTTCCCGTACAAGGAAATGTGACCGTCACCTTTTCCTTATTAGAAGGATTGGTTCAGTCTGAAACTATATTGTGTTACACGAGCTAGTCAAAGTTGTCATGGCTAAACGAAGGAATAGTTTTGCTTTTTTTACTAACTCGTCATGGGCTAGTGATGATATTTCACCAATCGTTGGTATTATGGCGAATTGCCCGGGTAAGTTGCTAGAATACATCAATTTCCTCTAATTAACAATTTGATTTTATATAAGTGTGTTCTCTTATTCCCTACCTTTGTGTAGCCTACGACAGTTTTTGCCTTGTTCGTCAACAATAGTTTTAAAATTACCATTTATTTATTATTCAGTCTGTTTTTCGACATATTCTTCTATGTTTTCTGCTTCCAATTTTGATGCGTAATTAATAACAGCGGTTCGGGAATAATACCTGATCGTGGTTTCATCAGAATTAGTTGATTGTATGTAAATATTGTTGCAGAAAGCGAGTCGAGTGGCGAGCCGGGGTCCGGGCACCGTGGGTCACTGCGGGGCGCCAACAAGCTGGCTCGGCGGGCACGCAGCTTCAAGGACGACCTGCTCGAGCGCATCTCCAACATGCGCTCGCCGGCGCAGCAGCACCATCCGCCGCATCTCTCATCCGCTATCAGGTCAGAACACTTTGCGATATTGCGATGGACTATTGTTCATTGTGCACACTTCAAATCTGATATAAGAACTTGTTTACACGAAAACAATGGAATTGTTCCAAATTATTTCGCGTAGATGTCTAATTTATAACTAACGATAGCTTCCCCTTGTTCTCGTCACACTTGTAGTCCGAAGTACGAATTTTATAGGCATTATTGAGATTCCGTACAAACTATAATATTATTACTGTTTGAGTGGTTAACTAACAAGTGTTGTATAATGATGTATAATTTCGTATCATTTTAATAAAATAAAGTACTTACAAAAACAATTGTATATCCAGCGAAATGTTCTATTATATAAACCATTTATTTAAGTGTCTATTAAGGAAAATCGTTTAATTTTCTATTTATAGCAAGACATGGTAAATAACGCGTGTTTGTGAGAAAGCCCTAGTGGCTTTATTTGCAATTCTAAGCCATGATTGAAAACCATTATGCTTAATAAGTAACACGTTAAATACGTCTTTTGCATTGAAATACACTTTGCATTAATTCATTTATTGTGGATTAACAGGCAATTAGGTAATTATCTTTAAATTATTCTGAAATATATTTTCATATTAATATAAATCAGGATAAGAATCGATAACTTAACAACATTAACAATTTATTCTTTGCTACTGAATTATTATTTATTTATTTAGTCCTTTCCTTACGATTTTAAACTATAGATGTTAAGATATTTCGATGATTGAATAGTTAGAGAGAGTATAGAGTCCTGTATTATGGTAGGTATATAGCTTATTATATTGATTACACTAAATATTTTGTTCTAATAACAACTCAGTTTCAACTCACACTCGTTTTTAAAAAGACCATTAAATACTTAAGTATAAACTTCGTTTGTTTATAAAACATGAACGTAACACCAAAAGTAAATTGTAATCTATAATATCTTTACCTTATCTGGTTTGTTTGTAGACGACTAACTAAAGAATCTACAAAGTGTATTGTTTCTTATCTAAATTGATAAATTTATATGCATAACTCTGTTATCTTAGGCTGACTGACAGTAACACAAGAAAGTGTCGCTCCTTTCAACAGTTTTATCTCGGCCTTTAGTGAAAGAACATCGATTTTGTATTGCGCTATATACCTATTTAAATATTTTTAAATAGTTCCGCAATCGTTTCCGCTGCGCATACATTTCCTTGGAGTAACGAAAGCCATTGCCGCGGTACTTGTGTCCCGTGTGGACGTTGCACTAAATGTGGCGGTAATTATGACTCACTATCACGACCCGAGAGTGTTGCTCTCATTAGTGTAGTGACATTGTCTGAAATCTCATTAGTGCGTACACTGTTAAGTGATTACATTTCAATGTTCGCGCTCGGGCAAGCGACATGACGTGAATTGCGTTATTATTTACTCTGCGTGTGTTAGAACAGCTAGACTTGTTTTTGTGCTCTAACAAAGTTGGAATGAAAGTGGTTCCGAGTGTAAATCGATGTGAAATAGTGATCGAGTGATATTGGTGTAAGTGCATCTAAATGTCAAATGCTGTGCGGTCGCCTATGGGTGACTGGTTCAACAAACATACGAACAAACTTCACAGAAGATTTCGATATGATGGCAGACGGTACGAATAAATGTATTTAAGTTGTCGTTATGAATTAAGTGTATAAGTTATGCAAATATGTAGGATCGTAGTCGTATCGTGAGGCTTTAATTTTAATGAATGTGTTGTTTGTATATGCGCTGTGCGTAAGGTGAACCGGGACCTCCTACTTGAATGTCTGATAAATAGCCGAGTGTTGTTATTCGCGTATCAGTGTGGGTTTGCATGCAAAGCAGCTCTTTCGCAACCTAACACATTTCTGCTAACGACGCTTTTAAGAGCTTAAGCTACCTTCTAAAACATTATTTTTTTCAAGTAATATTGCATTAAGTACTAAAAGAATATTGTCAAAACGACTACTCTTATGTAGATCTTATGTAAGATAACTGTATACGATGTTGTAATATCTCTATATTTGACTTGTGCCATGTTGGAGAAAGTACAATGTACATAACACGATCGTATGAATTCCGAAACTTTGAGTTATACTTGTTTTATTTGCCATTCTAAAAGCTTGTCAGCATGCACCACTAAATAAAAACCAACCATAAAAATATCTAATGATTTAATCTATTGTAACGCTAAAAATGTTCCTACATTATGTAAAGATTTTAATAATTTCACAAGACCTGATTGCTGTTTGAGTGTGCCAGGAAATCCATTTATGTATGAAACAGCAATTTCTATACTTTGGATAAGTGGATAGTTAGAACGAGATGTTCTGAACTTAACATGAAATGAGTATTACATAAATACCTATTTTACATGTTCAGTCTAGTTTTGTAATATTTTACATCCTTAGATACATTCTTACCCTTCTTTCAAATCTTGGTAGGGAAGGACAAGTTTTTTTTGGTGTCTTTTGCTTGATTATTGAAAAATTAACATACCTATCTGTTATTCGTTTTCAGATCCCATTCCCCACTTAGTCCGAAGCTTCGGAACATGGGAAGTAAGTCTGTTGCGGCGGAGGACGGAGAAATCACGCCTGCCAAAGAATTGGAACGGCTAGTCAAAGAGGTCCGTTTAAACTAGTTATCTATTTCTTTTTATCGTGGTCACCATTAAATCATTCATCCGTAAAATTACAGCCATTGTTGCCGGAGAACTAAGTAGTTTTTATCAATTACAGGTAACATTCGGCTTAAAACACTTTTCTGATGTAATTACGAAGAGGAAACTGGAGATGTTGCCTGATAACGGCACTATCGTGTTTGAGTCCATCGCAAATATTCACAAAGGTATGTTTAGGACAATTCGTTGCGTGCGGATGTTGTGTAAGAGTAGATTTTGAATGAACGGTTGTTTCAGCGATAAAGCCGTACTGCGGGAGGTCGCCGCAGCTGACAAGCGCAGTGAAGAAACTGTGCGGGGCGCTGGCGATGCTGATTAGGTTGTGTGATGAGATCACGGCTGTTAGTTTGCGTGCCGATGCCAGCAACGAGGAGCTCGACACATCGGCAGCAGCGCTATCGCCCGATCACGTAAGCTCCGTGGTTAAAGGAGTGACGTCCGCTGTTGAGGAAGTCGCAGCCCTAGCGCATCAGCATATGACACGTCCTGCATTATCACCGAGGCCGGCGCTCGTATCTCCCAGAGCTTCTACTCAAAGGAACTCATTACCTGGTAGGCACAACATTTTAAAAGCTGTTCAATATACTTGCCAATTGTGGTTTACTGATCTGTTATTTCCATCGTAGATATTCCTCTAACACCCAAAGAGCGATCGCTGCTGACCGGCGAAGGGGCCAACGAACCAACCGGCGTGCGAGCGTCGCATTCTTCCGAGTCTGTCTTAGATGCGCCTGACTCTCCACCACCGAAGCCTGCTAGACCCAACAGGTAGGTACTGAATCTCACGCGTAGTAATATATGAAAAAACAAGTAAAAGATAATAGTAACCACAGAATCTCATGAATAAATTAATTATCATGCGAAAATATTATAGAAAACGAAACTTGATGTGACCAATTTTACGTTAATATTATGGTAATAGGTTGTCTGATGTTTATTAAACCTATGCTCATTTAGTGAAAGTGTTTATTTCTGTTACAGGAAAATCGAGTTAGCCCCACCTTTGCCGCCGAAGCGCAAGTCTGCGAACGACAACTCCCTTCTAGCTCTGTCTATTGACCGGTTGGTTGCATTTAGAAAGTTCAGCCCTTTCTAGTAATTCTAATACAATCGCAAATTACCTGCCATCTTTCCCTCCATTTGCATGATTGTTTACTTGCGATGTCTTTTCCACTTATAAAGTTACTCAATACTCACTAAATGAAACGTAAACATATATTTTTTATGTTGATTATATTACTTTATTTGATAAATTAGGGTTTGATAACAGAATATACTTTTGTCTGTTGACCTTATGACCTTTCGCGTTAAGTTTATTGACACAGATGATTTATGAAAAAAATTATGAATGGGCTTTATCTTTACGAGTTTATTCAATTACTTTATCATTATGAACAATGTAACAAATACAATTGGATTGCGGTCGGAAGTAACTTAGTGAATATTAATTTCAGGCTGTCTCTACAATCTCACAGCAGTGGGTCTTTGGATTCAATGCTGAATGTATCAAATGATGAGGATCGCAATAATCACGACACAAACAACCATGATCACGTGTTCGCAACTCCACCAAACTCCGATATAATGGGTTCGTAACTTTGTTTTACAGACTTTAATTTATTATTTGTTACTCAGCTGCCTAATCTCTTATTTTCGACACATTTCATTATTTTATACGACTGACATTTAGTAGTGCATACTGAGTGGTATTTTTACCTATTAATATAGCATTGTCTGGTACATTACGGGCGTGACTTCACTCTGAGTAATGTTATAATGAGACCGTTTTGTAATACAGTGTATTAATTAACACTTTCCTTGAAAGAAGTCTGCAACCTTCATTTGGATTCAGATTTTTAGTGCGTTGGGTTGTTGTTGTGGAGGTATTTTTTGCGTTTATTTAGTCCTAAATTCTTTTTTCACACATCGATCTAGTGTATTTTTTATCTTTTTATAAAATAAAATACTAAATTATCAATTGTTTATTTGCATCATAAAGTTTACATTTAATAGCTTACAAAATTGTGGACCCTATTATAGTGCATCGCAAATAAAGTGACACGTCTGAGATTTTATTGAACAGTTTATTGAATTACTGACTCACGTAATGAATAACGTAATAGGTTGCTATATAGATGAGTCAGTTAAAAGATATCTAAGAGGGATAATAACAATATATTTATTTTTTCCAGTGATTTTGTCGAAATAAATTGAACTGTATTTATAGTACTGTAATTGTTAAATTCCAGCAATGTGCAGCTGTAACAGTGTGAATGAGATGCGCGCGTCGGTGGACTCCCACGAGTCGCATCTCCACGCGCACGCTCATGGCAACCACAATCGGTATGTCTACCAGTATGTACGCTGAGTTTTTATTTCTTTTGCCCTAAGAGTGAATCGCTTCAAAACCCGCAGTCAAAAACAAATGCCGATGTTTAAAATATTATTTGTGGTTTTTATGAATTTTAATGCGTCAATGTTCATGAATCGAAACATTATTGACAAAACAATTATGTATGTACATTGATCATACAAAAAATTGGCTCTCCTTCAGCATATGAGTAGTACTGGTAGTGTCACACAAATAATGAAGAATTAAAAAAAAAAAAACGCCGTAAGACCTTATTTTTGTTTTGCTATAAACGTTGTTTATAAGCATGCTTTGCTAGTGTCAGTGTGGCATTTGAAATTTATCTCTTTTCCGTGAATTCAGTAATTTTTGATGTTGTACGTCTGTCTATTATTTCATAGATTTTCTAATGAATCGGGCTTCGTGTCAGTGGGCCATGCTGAGATGTCCACGGAACACAGTTTCACATCTTCGTTCTCTTCACATCACTACACTAGTCATGCTGACAGGTATATTTTTTGTTTGTGTGTCTACTTTTTCTTGAAATTTGTGTTTGCTCGTTGTTTGTATCTCTCATGTTCAATATTCTTGTTACTGTACCTTTTTGTGTTCAATGTTTCTCTCACCTACTACTCCATATTATTTACATATATCTGCCTTTTAAATCGTGAAAGAATACCACAATTATTCATGTATTTAAAAAGTTTTTATATTTTATTTAAATTTCGTCAACATTATAGGATAATGCTTTGTTTGTTGAAATGTATCTTTTGTGATTGTGATCATGGCTTTAAATTCTCATTAACCTCTTCGTCCATCAATACTTATGTGAATGATGATTCAATGTATAAACATACAATAATCTATTTTTAATTTGTGGTATTTGGCTACTTTCAAACTTCACTAAAAGATGGACATAAATAAATATTCTATTAGTGAAACCTATTCTCTTCATTCTATTTAAGTGTTGAATGTTTTGTTTTCTGTCTTCAAGCTTCCTGTTATTGTTTTTGCAGTACTTTTTTTGACAGTACAGACTGTGTGAGCGAAATGAAGTGCACTCTTCAAAGCTTTGAACGAAGCATGAATATTATGAACAGTATACCCACGCACCATTCTTCTAAGTGAGTGTTTATCATCTTACTAAATGTACCTTTGTTTACAGATTCGAGTAAAACCTCGTTCATACTCGTAAATGAAGTAATTAATAAATTACGTCAGTAACCTGGTTTTGTGTAATAAAACATTACTAAATTTATTAATGGCGATAATTACACTTTTACGGGTTGTTAAATTGCCAGTTTACCGTGTTTGTTGTTGTTCCATTAATCCACATAAGCTTTGGCAATATTTTTTTAATATTATATGGAATTTGTTTCGTCACTTTAAAAGAGATATGACACGTTTTACGGAATAATTGAACGTAGTTATTTGACTATTGATCGGTCTTTGTTTATTTCATTTCCTTGCGATTGTCGGCGCGAGTGAAGGCTCAAGGGCGATTGACATAGTATACGGATTGGCGGTGTGGTAAAGTAGTTCGTTTGCAGCAGGCTGGCGAGCATCACGTCAGACGAGAGCGAGACGCCGCCGGAGCTGCCGGTGAAGACGCGGCGGAACTTTCGCGCCGACGTGCAGCAACACTTCCCCACTGTCGAAATCAGGTGATTGCTATTACCACATCGACCTTATCAACATGTAACTTTGAAGTCAAGGTTACCCAAGTTAGACCAAGTGAGACGTTTTTTTTTCTTTATTGCCGTTCGTTGTTTAATTACGAACCGTGAACGCCTTGGCACTCGCCAGTGTCAGTGAATTTACCATACTGTTTACGCGTGTTTTTGTTTTAAGATTAAAATCTAGTTACCTTTTCTGTGGGTTTTGGGTTTCAAATTTTAATGGCCTATTGTCTAATAGAGCACATATATTTTTAAATGACAGTTTAACAAGTCAAAGATGGGTAGTATGTGAGTGAAGTTGTTAGTGTTGTAACGCATTTGTGGTGTTTGTTTGCAGACAAAGCCCGGTGTGTTCGCTGCACGGCGAGGCGCGGCCGCACACGCTGGCGGACCACCACCCGCCGCGCCCGCCGCCGCTGCCGCTCAAGAAGAAACACAGTCAGTATACCACTCCCCTACCCCGTCCCACTCACTACACATACAGACTCACTGCAGCCACATTACACACGCTACGTTACTTTTTAATAAATGCGAGAAGGTGCCAGCAGTTATTGATTATTTTGTAAATCAATACATTTAAATCCTACACAGTTGTTCAACCCACGATTATGCAAGTAGCTTCAATTATTTAAATCTTCGTCTTGTGCAGGCCGAAACTACGTCATTGAGGACAAAGCGAACGGCTCAAGCTACACTTACATTACGTTATACTTTGCAGTTACACTGTTATGGCTTTGTAGAATTTAATCTGGAAGAAACTCATTTATATCATGTGGGCTCTTTATCCCCTTTATTCGGTGAGGTAGCGTACCGAAATATACACATCTGAACGAATAAATTAATGTTTTCCCTGTTTGTCTGTCTATCGTGCTCTATGTTTGTAAAACATATGCATTTCTCTGGATTGTCTGTAAATAGCCCTTGGGCTTTGAATATTGAATTGGTGATAAGTGGGGTTATAACGGCATGTTTATTTGTTATGTCGGTGCGGCGGGCAGTGTTCCAAAGCGTCGCATACAGTGGTGAGTGGATGCATGGAAAGCGCTATTAGTTCTCTACGTAAAATATCTTGAGAACGAAACTTCATTTGGAAACAGCGAGTGCGTTGCCATCGACATCATCGACAGACCCTCTAGTCGCACTTCGTTAGCGACCCATCGCTTAGCTTCACAAATATCTAGTGTCCACAGTCAATGTTCCAGCTTGCTTCTTTTCACGTGCAAATCACTCATTTTCTTGTGTTGTTGTCTTATGTACGCCCCTTTAAACTGTCTGTTAACAACAGCGATATTTCGTTCGCGGACTATTTAATTATCACTCGAGATGATGAACGCTATTAACACTTCATTAAGATCGCATTTGCCCTTGTTGTTTTCGGCAGTGAATAATCTTAAATCAGTGTCTAATTTCGAGATCTGTATTATGATAAAGAAATAGTTTGTTGTTATTAACAGATTCTTTTATGTTTTTCTTTGTAAAATAAACTTCACGTTATTGCGATCGAGTGTGTCATTTTAGTTTTCTCGTGACATGAATAAAATGGTTTGTCAACAATTAAGTACAGTTTTAAATGTGAATTACGTTTGTGCAGTAATGGCGTATATGGAGATGTTTGGCAACTGCAGCCACCCACCTAACAACGCCGCGGCTCCTCCAGATATGTTCAGACACTCCATACACACTTACAATTTGGCCAGGTAATTAAGCTTTTTATTTGCTAACTTAATGTGGCTAGAGTTTAAAGTGGATTAATTCCGCTCCAATCGTTTAATGTGTAATAAAATTTGCTCTCATGTATCGTACGTTCATACAGTTGATAATCATGTAAATGTGTTTTACCCTTCAGTGCGCAGCATTCAAGCTCGGGAGGTCTAAGTGTACAACGGCACCAGCAGGTTCAACGATCCATTGCACAGTCGTTCACTGTGCAGCATTTTGGCACGCCGCCTCTCAGGTAATATTAATAACAAATATTTTAATAACATTGTACAAATCGCTTCGAAAAAGTTCCGTTATATTACCGAATTATCTGTCTACTTGAACACAATTGTATTTGATTTATACTTACTTACCCGAATAAATCAACTAAACTGACAATCTGAAACGAAACCGACTGAAGTATGCAGTTTCTATGCAAATTAGCAGTTAAATTTTCGGAACACCGATTAGACTTTACACACGAGTGATTCCATACAAGTTTGTTTTGTAACGTAGTACATTGAGGGTAATTCATACGTTGAACTTGTTACAGCGGTTCGGAGGATAGCGTGAGCATGACGTCTACGGGTACCAGTCCTGTGCCGCCGGAGCCACCCGCGTTGCCGCCTAAGATGAGTAAGAACAAACAGGTACGTACTTATCTTGCATTATTATAAATTGATTACAAAGAGAACGTCAGACCTGTCACATAATACGTGCATGATATGTACTATTTGATTGATATTTCATTTTTGTATATGGATTTATTTAACAGCTACAAATGAATTCGAGCAACGAGTTGTTGCCGCCGCCTTCACCGCGACCGTCTTCTCATAACAGTTTGAATGAAGAAACTTTGTCGAACAACATTAGCGTAAGTATATTTAAATTAAGTAATAGGTATTTAAAAATATTAAACTTTAGCTGCCACGACTGTCTCTTTCCACCTTGTTTACTAGATGTATACGATAGTGTTTTGTCCTTTTTCAGAACTCAGATGATTCGTTTGTAAGAGTAACATCGCCCTGCAAATTCCCTCTCGAAGAGGCTTTGGATATGATAATCCCACAGCCTACGCCATCTCCTGTTCCATCACAGGTATGACTCTAACTATTGTTTAGTTTTGTTTATCTTTGTATTTAATCGTTATGTAAATTTTCTCTCTTTGCAATCATCACGCTAATTATAAGAACCAGCCAAGCGATCAGTTTTATAGATGTGTTGACCAAAGATGATGTTATTTTTTAGTTAAACTGTTTTAGAAAATATCGTCGGGTGATTTTTTCTCTTTACTATCTAAATGTTAACATTAAATGAGTTTAGCATCACGTACTCTTTTACTATTATGATTATCTGCTCGTTTAAACAAACCAACTTGAAAAAAAACCCTTTCTATTCAGCGAAGTGAAAGCAGCGTGGAAGTGCCTCCGATCACAGTGAATGACGAGAGTAAAACCGTGCCGGTGGCTGACAGCGACGACATAATTCTACAAACAGAAATCAGTCAGTGGCTGCTCCTCAAGACCCCGACCAAAGACGGTCCCGAAGTACGGGGAGGCAACCCCGACGCTCTCATCGTACTTGCCACTAAAGCTACCAAAGGTGAGAACTACTTTCAAATCAATTTGTTTCTTTTTTCGTTTTCGATAAACTTCATAAACAAATCTCGGAACGTTTCTTTTCATTTGTCTTCCAAATTAACATTAGGTATATTGATGATTCATTCTTCACCCATTCGCTCGGAGTATCAGTTTGATATCACAAAGAGTAATTTCAAAGTTTTCAAAGCTAAAAGTATCTGTATCCTTTACCCATTTTGTCGTCAAAGCTAATATAGATTATTTCTTCTAAGTATTAAATTTCCTATTACCATCACATCTAACATCTGAAATTTCATGCTTCACTTTACAGAATCGGATGAGTGTAAGTGATATACATTGTCATGATATTTTTGCTTATTTGTTTTATAATACGCAGCTTTTGCCCATTTCTTTTTGCTAATTAATGCAACCACTTTGCAATTTTTTTTTAACTACTTCAGTGTTACATTGTTAATTAACTTTTATTCAAAAGTTATGTTTTCGTAGGTTTCTTTATTATTGTTCTTTTATGTATCTAAACAGCATGCTGGTAAATCAAGTCGGTAGAGTATCTTCAGATAGTTTTGTCCCAAAGCCTATAACATATTATTCAAAATTACCGGAAGTGATAAATTTTTAGATCCCTTTTTTTTTGGCTTCAGCGTTGTGATTAAATTTAAAGAACGAGTGCAGGTGCAGCTCAAATAATAAGCTCACTTATTTTCTTCATACATAATGTTTTAAAGTGACTCGGAATACCTGCACTCGATCTGGAGACGTCGAGTGTTTTCCTTTGGTCCAATAAGTCGACCGATCATTCGATCTGATTGATCAGTGGATCTTAAGGTACGAACGGAAAACACTTGTGAAATGTAAATAGCAAGTAGTGTGAGGTTGTTTGTGTGCGCAGACTTCGCGTACCAGGAGGCGTTCCTGGCGACGTACCGCACGTGGGTGTCGCCGAGCGGGCTGGTGGCGCGGCTCGTGCGGCGCGCGCATCACTTCCGTCCGCGGCCGCACGAACTACGCTCCACGCTCAGCTTGCTCACTCGCGTCGTTGCTGATCTTACGTAAGTTATCTAACGTTTTGCTTCAAAAGAAGGTTCTTTTGAATGATAAAATTAAACCCTTTAAATGATCCATTACAAAAAAAAAATAGATATGACGACTTGCCCCATGTTAACAAAATGAGTTATTCATTTCATGGTATGAAACCTATTAATAATAGTAACATTTTTCATTTTAGGATGTCCGACTTAGACCGGCCATTGATGCAAGAAATAATGGAGTTCATATACTGGTTGGTTGACGCGGAGGAGCTACCGATAGCCAAAGCGTTGAGACAGATACTCGTCGACAAGCAGAAACAGTTGCATTTCCAACAGGTAAATTAATGTTATAAATCATAATCTAGACTAGACAGTTGGCTAGCTAGCGCTGCGCAATCAGGTTTGAGTGAAATACTTAACATGGGTTTCATTCAATACATAAGATCTACTACTTGGTTGGTGATATCTTTGCGCTGTCGCTGCATATAATAAAAACAGGGTTGATATTCTCGAATCATAAAATAAGTTATTATCTTGAAATTCCAGTCAAACAATCGGTACGAGTACGACACGCCGTGCTACGGGTCAGTATCGTTACGCCGCGACACGCTGCTGGACTTCAAGGCGACTGAACTAGCGGAGCAGATGACGCTATTAGACGCGGCGCTGTTCGCCCGAATCACCACCGCGGAGGTGCTCTCGTGGCCCCGCGAACAGTCCGAGGAAAGCTCTCCTAACCTCACCAGATTCACTGAACATTTCAATAAGATGAGCTACTGGGCACGCTCTAGGATACTTGAACAGGTAAACTATCTAATACTATTTGAAACAAGAATATAATACTACCGTAAAACTGGATTGAGCTCTTTCTGTTTAAAACTGTATTATAATACAGTTAATTAATGAAATTTTAAAACGCTAATATAAATAATCTACGACACTAACTTAGAATCGTTTTGTTTAAGGATGAAGCAAAAGAAAGGGAGAAATTCGCCAGTAAGTTCCTGAAGGTAATGAAGGCGTTGCGTAAAATGAACAACTTCAATTCGTACCTGGCGCTAGTGTCGGCGCTGGACTCCCCGCCCGTGCGCCGCCTCGGCTGGCCGCGGGCCATCGACGACGCGCTGCTCGACCACTGCGCCATCATCGACTCGTCGTCTTCATTCCGAACATACCGGCAAGCGCTTGCAGATACGCAGCCACCCTGTATTCCTTACATGTACGTATAGCATGACTTATAAGTTAGGTTGAGTTTG
Source organism: Anarsia innoxiella (assembly GCA_947563765.1). NCBI lineage: Eukaryota > Metazoa > Arthropoda > Insecta > Lepidoptera > Gelechiidae > Anarsia > Anarsia innoxiella. The sequence continues at coordinate 5,048,050 of OX387395.1, forward strand.
GATCAAGCGTATCATAACGACAACAATTTTTAAAGTTTTTATTTATATATTTTTTTATGTTATTTTTCTTCTTCAGAGGTCTAGTCCTTCAAGATTTGACGTTCGTCCACATCGGCAACCCCGATTTGCTCCCGGACGGAAGCATCAACTTTACAAAGCGTTGGCAGCAGTACCACATCATGGAGAACATGAAGAGGTTCCAAAAAGAGTAAGTGTCATATCGTACGATACGACGAAGAAATAGTTTATTAGCTAAAAAGGTATCTTAGGAGTTCGATACTATTATACTAGGGAAACCCGAATGCAAGTCATTCACGAAACAAATGAAAACGGTGCATTCATTTGTCAACAGACAGTACAAGTTCAAAAAGAACGAGCGCATCCAGGCGATGTTCAACGACTTCGACGACGTGCTGAGCGAGGAGACGATGTGGCAGGTGTCGGAGAGCATCAAGCCGCGCGGGGCGCGAGCGCGGCCGCCGCCCGCCGCCGTCGCCGCGCCGCAGCACACCGTCGCCTAGCGCCCGCAGGTACACACATCTCTACCAACCCATTCGCTATAAACCAACGAATATGGACCACTAAACTGAGACGGTTCTCGTTGCTTCCAGGTATAATATGAATCCAAAGAGTAGCCGGTCCGAGGAGGAGACGACGTGCGGTGCGGAGGTAATGTCGGTTACGTCGTCCGAGATCGGAGTCGGTTCGATGATATGTGATTTTTGTCCTAAAAAGGCCTAATTAATGTTAGTGTAATTATTCGTATTTGTGCGATTTCTCATCTGTGATCGGTCTCGGTCGCGGCACGAGCGGGCGCGCGACGGGACGGCGGCGCGGCGACTTTTCGCTTTGACTCGATTTAAAATTATAAAGCTTTCTGTGTGAGCGCGAGTTCTATTCAAACGTTCGAAGCCAAATATTTTTCTCATCAGTATTGGAGTCGAGTTACTGTCGTCTTTTACATATCAGCATGTGACTTGCTTAGCGTATTGAAACGACCGAGTGACGCCTCGGCGTTTAGGGTTAACGATGTCCTTGATAATCTTCTCGTTGTTGTATTTGCCATTGATGTCAGTGTAGTATACATTGAAGCTTCGTTAAACTACTCGATACATCGAATTAGACTGTTTGAAGTAGGATTGTAGTCACACTACTGTTTGATGATAACTTACGATGTTAGTGTCGGTTATTTGCACGATGTTGCTACTTAATTAAGAAGATAGAAGCCGACGATGTCTTACGTCGGGTTTGTGTTTGATAAATGAGACAATTTTATTTTACAAAAATAGTAATTTCTGATATTTACGTACGTGTTGTGATATTTATGCTTCGAATATTCATTGTAAAGTCCATTGAATTCGGGCTTCCATGATACATAATGTCCAATGAGATTAAATCGTTCCTCAAATTGACATTCTCATATGAAACATGATGAAAAGTAATATTTTTGTATTTCTGTCTACTTGCATCTTCATGCGACAGTATCGATACATATCATAGTGAGTGTGCCAAATGTTTAACTAATAAAATTGTCTCATTTTGGCGCATATCGACGTAACGTATACTTGCTATAATAACAAAGCATTAGTACATACATACCTCGCGGTCAGGTCGTTAGTATTGTTACGATATTCACTTTTTGCTTGAGCGTGAAATCTAGCCAGTAAGGACATCTTTATATTGTTCACGTGTACAATGATTGTGCATTTAATATGAATTCTTTCGGAAATCAAGTTTTGCTAAAATACAATAACCAATATCCCAATAAAATAAAGTATACAAATCGGTACCATTAGGGTAGGATACAAACAAGTACATATACCGTGTTGATGAGCTCAGCCTTTATACACTCTAACTATAGTATTTTATGACACTTTAACTAGTGACGCAAGTTTTATTAAAATTGTGAGTGCGTCTTTGCCATTTTATTCGAGTTGAAGTGTACTATGCAATATTTTTGTGAGTTTTGAAATTCAATGCATATTTTTATTTTTGATATTCAGAAACTATATTTTTCCTAAAAGAAATTACCTACAAGGTAACATACGGTTTACGTATAGAATTATTTTGAGATGTATTGATTATATTAAATTGATTCGTCAAGTTTTTGTCATTCTACTTGATAATAATCTTAAAGTTTAGCTTTAGATTCAGTACAAGATTGAGGCAGTAGCGGAGTGTTAATGTAAACTTTTGAGACGTATTTAATAGGATTTACTTGGTTTGATAGTCTCGATATTCGTATAAACAATAATCGCATTTTAATATAATCGTAGGGAACGTAACAATAATATAATCAGCATTTACTTTGCCTTAAGACGATCAAGTCTTCGATGAAATAGCAATAATATTTGATTGTTGGTAGAATCGCTGCACATTTTGTGATAGTATTCAAGTAGCGTACCGCTTACTACTCAGTCGTATTGACGTCCTCTATACGTAGACAATTATATTAGGCGAATTTTAGCTGTAAGCGTAATAAACCCCAGTGTGTCAGCTGCCTTTTGTAGTAGGTACAAATCCGTATCCATCCGTCTTCTTAAACAACAATGGTAGGTGCTATGATGCAAGCAATATTATATTAATATTCCCTATTTGCGACTCCCGTTGATGTACTTGTTTCAAACGAAAATAATTAGCGAAAAGGAACTAGAAAGTGAAATGTATACGGAGTTGTGCTGCTGCCGGTAGATATTGAATAATATTGTAATTACATCGATCTGGTAGTTTGTGTACTGTTCAGAGAGGGACATTAGTTCCCCGCAATAACTAACTAGACCAATATTTAGACACGTTTTACAGTGCTTTATTGCAATTATGTGCTGATATTGTATTTTGTATGTATGATAAATCATTTTTGATTGCTAGTTAAGTTAGTAGGTTACCATTACCTCTGGTATTATTTATTTAATGAATTGTGGAGTTTATTATTATACAATTGATTGATATAATTATAATTGAAATATATTAAAGACTGTCTAAATTAAATATTCAGTAATGATTGATGTGTAAATTAGCGTCGAAATTTTATTAGATGTCCCAATGTTTCGGTTAGAGTAGATCTGCGTAGACAAATGATTTGTCTGAGATTGTCACAATAATAACCGCTATTTATTGCGTCAGTAGAATACTAAGCACGTTTAGTGAACAGCGTACATAATATTGTTGTATTAGCAAACTCAGTATTACGTTATGAACATTTGCCATAATGTATCAAAATGGTTAAATTATAACATTATTATTTTGTCATTAATCCAGAAAATATGATTATATTATTTTAGTAGGTATCTCTATATTTTATAGAATTTAATTCAATGTACATTATTTTTACTGAGTTATTATTATAAATATACTATATTATTATTATCTAATTGCATGCATGTACAGTATCATTTTTGTGTGTCAAGTTTTTTTTGTAATTATTTTGTAAAATAAATATAGCACGTTATTTACAACATAAACTTTGTTTGATATTAGTATTTAAGTAAGCATAACAGTAATTATATCCTAGATAAAGTTATCACATTATACTGTCAAGGGGAATATTTACGAAATAAAATATCGATGAGCTCTTTTAGAGGACATTGTTCAGACGCTTGAACTGATTACTATCAGTTGCAAATGCGTAGCGTCCTGATGGGAGCTCAGCATGCTTCTCACTAGATAACGCGAGTGTCGCAATAAAAACCACTTACTTTCGAAAGCAAACCATGTATTTAACTATCTAATTAGGTGATCGATAGCTAATCCTATTGTTAAAAGTGGGTGTAGCATCTATTTAAATGACTCGTTAAAGTACTTTACACAGTAGAACTGAAGTATTAGTAGTAGTTTGGGCAAATAGTAGTAGAAGTCTTGTATTCTAAAATGTTGCTCGTAATTTTAGTGGCGATAGTAGTTTCCACTCAAGCTGCACCTCTATCAGAGGAACAGATCCTTTCAGACGTAAGGGGATACAATATTGATAATGGTAAGTCACTATAATTTTTTCTCCTTATATTCTATTCATAAAGAATTATTTAGCTCGCTATACAGCTATACGTATAGATAAGCAGTGACTAGATATCAGACTATTATAAAAAAGAGTTTCCTTTTTTAATTAAATAGGCGAATTTGGAGAGTATTTCGAGGGAGACATGTATCTGACAAACGAACAACAAAGAGCTATCTCATCCGCTAAAGACGCCCGCAACGGACTTATCGGAGCTACTACTCGTTGGCCGGATCGAACAGTCGTCTATCATATTGAAACAGAGGATTTCGGTTTGTTTATTTTATTCTTGATTCGTATTATCCTTTGGGTGCATTTTTACAAGAAAGTGGTAGGTAACTGGCATATTGTTCAAATACCTATTTCATCTCTAAGTTTTCATCAGGCATCGGCTCTGTTTTTTCCACGAAGATATCACTAGTTCACTACTATCAATTAATATAAATGAACGAATAAAAATATCCATCTACAGTTTTAATGAATTATACCAGAATAAAACTAGAGCAGTAATCTGTTTTGATCCAACATGAAAAAACTATTCTCACTTAAAATAGTAGGTACTTACGAGTAAATAGTGATAACGCCCCCTAATTGACGTATATTTAAATCTTGACCAATGAAATCTTTAAAACAGATGAAGATCAGATCAAAATGATCGAAGAAGGAATGGCGGACATCGCTAACAAATCTTGCATTAAATTTAGAAGAAGGAAGAATGATGATGAACAAGCAGTTACCATACAGGTAAGATTTTAGGTAAGTTACATTATGTCATCGAACAGGATTCTCAACATAATTATGATGCTGTGGATGGCAGTGAAAAATGAAAGTGAACAAACTACTTTTTAAATTAAATGCTTCGCAAAATTTCACCAGTAGCTAATTGGAAATTTATACGCGGATTGTTATTATTATGAAACATATTTTAAATGAATGAACTCATTTTAGAGTTCTGGAAACGGTTGTTACTCGAACGTGGGATTCAGCAGTCCAGATGATGATGGAGAATTCAATCAAGTTCTTAATCTGGCCCAAGGCTGCTTTAGACACGGAACGGTCGTTCACGAGATGCTTCATACTCTAGGATTCTATCACATGCAGAGCACTTACGATAGAGATGACTTCGTTAAAATCATCTGGGAAAATATAAGGCCCGGTATGTTGATGTTCTATGTTTTAGAACGTTTATTGAAATCTTGAGCAGGTATCACGTAAACATATACTAACAAGAAAACAAATTCGAAGAATGAAGACGAGTTTACCAAGAAGCAATTTCCTCGAGGCAATCTCAGAATAATGGAAAATATGATGCTCTCCTTTATATCTTACAAAGCTTTTCTCTTGTCATTATAGGAACGGAACACAATTTTGCAAAGTACACCAATGACACGGTAACGGATTTTGGTGTGCAATATGATTATACCAGCGTTATGCATTATCCCGAAACTGCTTTCTCTACCAATGGAAATAAAACAATAGTTCCTTTACAGGTATGGTAATATGTGGTAATAGCTATACGAGTCCTATTTAAAACAAATAAAAATGTGCTAAATTATTTTAATGTATTTTTATAGGAGAACGCAAAAATTGGACAACGGGATGGAATGTCTGAAAGTGATATATTAAAACTGAATAAGATGTACTGTCAGTAAAATAGCAATAAATTACTTATTTGATATGTTGTGTTGTGATACTTAATGATAAAAAACGTTATAATACTGACCAATAAATATATTAATTTACTTACTTACTTGTTTAATATTGACGGCTTTATTTAATAATTATGTTATGTACAATTATTAACAACTTAACTACAGGTATTTATTCAGTACGTAGATATTATGAAATAATTTTTAACAATTTTTCGGATTAAGGGAAAGCGAAACAGCCTTCAATATTCTTGCAACAATACAATTGTTTGCTATTCAAATTTAGTCTTCGCAGACCTTGTATTAGTTCTAATGCAGAAGGTTTTCGAAAATAGTATGATTAATTTCATGTTATTAATAAAAATCAAGTAGATACTTAAGTACGTAACTTATCTACTTATCTATTCGTATGTGGCTTTTGAATGGGATACCATATATTGCATATTATTATATCTAAGTATTCGTCTACAAGTAGGTATCTAAGTAATTGGTACTCGTATACTACTTATTAATTGATGATCATTTTCACCTGCACATGCTTGCAGGTATTTGTTCACTGATAAAATGAATTATGATATAAGTAGATATCTACATTGTTACATAAGAAGTGCAAGCCTGCACAACATTAAGAAACGTCTAACGTTTGATCTCTATCACAACATTCCTAGCGAATCAGAGCATTTCCATCACCTTTTGTAGTTAAATTAAGTTTGCGAGTTAGTTTGAACCGTAACGGACAGTTATTGCTTTTCCATTTGTTTCCCTAATCCAATTACAGAAATAGCTCAATGATCATTTGTTATAGCTGAACGAAATCAAGGTTTGAAATGATAAAATAAATCAGCCGAAAAATTTAGCAATTCGTCTTGCGCGAGTTATGTGGTGCAGGCGGTGCAGCCCATTGCTGTCACCAGCGCGGGCGCCGTGTCGCAAGCGGCGGCGGCGCAGTTGCGGCCCACCACCTTGTGAAATGGTCGTTTCTAAAGCTATATTAAATCCTGTCTCACCCTATTGGGTTTTGTCCGACGGAAAACTATCACGCGGCGCCGGGTTACTGCTACCGCCCTATCAGTAAACACAAAACGTACTAGCAATGCCATTAGGATACCGTTAAAATGGCATACTTGCTGTGGGACGCCCGGTGAGATAGATATGAGGTGTATTTTGTGAGGAAAATTTATCATAAATGCACGTACCTACGTGGTTCATCCCGCTGATATCGACCTGAAAGTAAATAGTCAACATGGAGTGGTTGAAAGTATTAGTGATATGTTTTATGTTCTGTGTCTATAAGTGTGTGGCTATGTCACTGAATGAGATTGAGGAGTTTAGCAACTTTTTGGAAAAGACGTCCCAGTTGGACGAAATTTTAAAGAGTAAGTAACCGTTATAATTGCGTACCTACATGTATCTACAATTCTACATACACAATTTTCAAAATATTTCAACTTTCGTAGTATATACTTACTAGATGAAATATTTTACTTACTTACTTATGTTTAAGTTTCTTTAAACTATAGTCAACATTATTTAAATTATCATTTTGCGAAAGTGATTAACTTTCGCTAACACAACGTCGTGAACTTACCACTTAGCGTGGGAAACACTGCGCAATACACCGGTTGATATGTTTCAAATATACCAACATGATGAAAATGAATTTTATAGAGGGAACAAGTCCCGATGACTTCGATGAATATGAGGAAGTATCGGATGATGCGTGGGAAGAGAGTGGCAAATTCGAAGGAGACTTGATCCTGAATGAGCGACAGCGACGACTCATCGTCCAAGATGTTGCTGAAGGTCTCTCCAGGAACGGACTCAAAGACAGCACCAAGAGATGGCCGGATAATGAAGTTGTTTATTATATTCAGAAAGAACATTTTAGTAAGTTGCACTATCTTAATACAGCAATTATATTATTGTAGATGGAGACATAAATATCAAGGAAACATTTTTTATTTTATTTTTCTTTCTCCAAACGACGTAAGTACGGAAAAACTGATACCTCTTGTATTTTCCAATCTTTCAGCCGGAGACCAAATGCAGGCCATACAGGATGGCATAGACGACTTGGCACAGGCATCCTGTGTAAAATTCAGACCTTACAGAAAAGGAGATCGAGACGCAGTCGTTATTCAAGTAAACTATACCTGTGTATTATATTCCGATATCTCTGGTATTAATTAACTAATGTAAGAAGAGGGTTATGAAGAGACGGTTGCTTATTTATGCTCACTAAATATTTATAATTACCTATAGACATCTGAACACTGAGTAAAACTAAGTTTCACTTGTTTAAACAGTCGATAATCGTAAACTAAGTAAGTACATAAATAGCTATCTACTAGCTCGAGGCGGATAATTTCTAACTTTTATTCACTTGTATCGTAGTGTAAAGTTTATTGCAAAGAGCACTGCTTTTTTATAGTTTGCTGGAATTCTAAAATTTGTTTTTGTTTCTATTAGGGCAGCCGTCGAGGATGTTTCTCTCAAGTAGGCTACCAGGGCGGGTATCAGGTCCTTAATTTGTCTGGCAGGCATCCGGTTGGGCGCGGCTGTTTCCGACACGGCACTGTTGTACATGAACTACTGCACACACTTGGCTTCTACCACATGCAGAGCAGTCCTGATAGAGATGACTATATTGATGTCAAATGGGAAAATATTGTTGAACGTGAGTATAGCTATTAATTAGTTAGTTTTATCTATTTGACGCGTCCTGTTTTATGGGAGTTCTAATATGATTTATTTGTTATTCTGATGTAGGTACAAGCTACAATATTGTAAGTCATTAAAATCTGTTCAGTTGTTTTTGCGCGAAACAGTAATAAACATCCTGACATCATTGGATGAATTTCAAAATTTCAAAGGTAGATGAATTTAGTAGGAAATAGGATTTTGTAAGAATACGTGTAAAAAATGTAGGTCGATTTCGTTGTATTAATGGGCACTGAATATTATAAATAACTTACAGTGGTATACCGCCTTTGTATGTACCACCTTTACATTATACTGTAATGCAATCAACCGTTACACTAGGATCGGTTTGCTTCTCAGGCTGAATACAAATTGTTCTTTGCCACTGGCTTAGATGTAGGGATTGGTAGGTTAATAGAATTCAGAATGTTGTATGTTTTATTTATATTTTGTCAAAAATTGATTTCGCTTTTACATTGCCGTACCTACTATTCAATCTGCAAATTGATTATAGGTACCTACTGTATTTTCATATCATAACATAACGATATGTCCGCGACCATTGACCCACGTTTTTTTAAAAAACAAATGTTTATTGTTTGATTACAGCGGCAAAACACAACTTTCGCAAATACAACACATTCTCAGTGTCGGACTTCGGCGTAGGGTACGACTACGACAGCGTGCTGCACTACGGTCGGCGCGCTTTCTCCGCTAATGGCCGGGACACGCTCGTACCAAAACAGGTAAAAATAAATTGTTTAATTTTAATTAAATTATAGTTTACATTGATTGTCCATTATATAAACCAATTTATTTTAGAGCGGAGCCTCCATTGGACAAAGAGCCGGCCTCTCTGATAAAGACGCGAAGAAACTGAATAAAATGTATTGCGACGCGGATTCCAACAATTTCGATGCCGATGAGGAATCCATCAAAAAACCTGTGATTAAGAAGAAGACTCCTAAAAATAAACCGTTCGAAGGTCACGGAATAGGATATCACCAAGGTAAAACCGTCGTTATAAAACTACCCGCGGCGGAAACGTATAAGTTGTCTGACGAATCAAAATCTCATGTATTTGATCATTTTAGTAAAGCGCCGCAATCCGTGCCGCCGACGACGTTTATTCAAGGAATTGGAGCTGGAGAAGAAGTAACGTATAAGTACGAACCAGTTGAATTTAACCCGGAGGAGTTTAGCAGACCTACTAAACCGATAGTTCAAAATAGAGATGTTGATAGTGAACAACATGCAGACTATGACTACAGTAACGAAGATAAAGAACCATCGGAGCCAAAACTGAACAACGGCATTAATAAAACAGCTGAAAAAGAAAAATCTTCAGATAAAGATCAGAATGAACCAACTGGCTTTGAAAAGCCACGGAAACAGGGCGACGACATTAACGACGCTTTTGATCGATTAGGAAATATTATTAAAACACACGTTTATCCTTCACATACGCCAGATTTAGATATTTATAAAACGAAAGATTATAATGAATTTTATAACCCAGAAAGAAAATTTGAACCTGAACCAGAAATAGTTAAAGTAGATAAAGCTTTTAGCTCCCCATTATCTTCAGACAGTGCAAACAACAAAGGATTAAAAACCAAAGAAAAGATTGCTGACCATGAAATCAAAAAACAATTTGAAGAATTCATTGAAAAAACAGTTTATGAACCATCAATACCTAAATCTGCTTCTGAAGATTCAACGTATGGGACAGGTTATCCTCTGAAACTAATGCATAAAATTAAAGATGAGAAATTACCTACTCCAGAATATGCTACAAGAAAATACTTATCTCAAAAACACGACTATAGTCAGTTATATGAGCCAACGGATTATAATTCAACTGAAAAGACTAAGAGCAAGGCGTTCGGTTATATTGTACCTTTACAAGGTGTTTATAGAAATAACGATTTAAAAAAAGATAACTTAAAATATGATTTAGATCAATATACACATGAAGTAAATAATGACCGAGGTTCCTTGAAGCTACTACAGTTGGAACCAAAACAGATGAAGGAAGCCCTTCATTCAGAATTACCGAATAACAAGCCATCCTATACTCTTTTTGGAGTGATTGTTCCATTAACTCAGAAATGGTACAGGTTTAATTTTGACCCACACAAAGGTTCTTTCGTGATAGAACAACCTCATTCAACTGAAGATTACAGATAAAGAAAATGTGCAAAATAAGAGACCCCAGAGGAAGAAAGTAATATGTTACCTAAGTGACCAACCTCCTCGATTTAAATGACTCCACTGTGATCAAGAAATAAGTTAGACGAGCTGTAAGCTATACCTACATGGCTATACCTGATTAGCAAACACAGCTTTATGTAAGCTTTATAGCAAACATAAATTGTTTTTGGTATTTTAGTAAAGTATTTGGTTCTTTTGAACATTTTAGGAATTTATTATTAAATTATTATATCTAGATTAATTTTGTTTCCTTTACACATAGCCCAAGTACCTTGCTGACCTCAAATCCATAAAAGAGTAAAGATGACTTAATAATATTAGGTGAACTTTTTGCTGACAGTGAGCGAATTATACAGTTTTCATAATATACCCATCTATTTGCGCATTTTTTGCGCATGTTTAGAAGGCAGCGCTATTCTTCAACTATTACCTACCTACAGACTACAGAACTGCGATACACCTTAACAGTTCTCCAACATTACGTTCTCAACCATAGGCCCGCTTTCAAACATGTATATTGTATACGATAGCGACAACCACGCGACAACTTAAAGAGCATCGACAATCTTAGAAAAGGAAAAGCCCAGTTTGAATGACGGCCAATGACGGCTTTTAAAGCCTTAAACGTCATCATGACTTATAGTTATGTGTATATCCTGCGAAAATGTTTTGTAGTTCTTTATTTCGCGAAGATGTATGGCGATTTTGTGTACATCGATAATTATAAAATCATTTTTCAAGAAACGCGTGCGCACAACAAAATAACAAGTTTTTCGTTTGGTTTTTCCACAGGGTTTTTCGATAAGAATAATGACGATGAGAACTATTTCCGTCATTATTCTCATCCGGAGTAATAATAATAGGTAGTTAAAATGAACGCATGTCTTTTCTGTCAATGTCAAACTGACACGACTGACTGACTGACAGTTCAGATTTCATTTCAACAGCCAAGCCAGTTATTCATTTCATTGTAATGTATTGTTTTATTTTTGTTTCTTTCTGCAAGACTTTGAGAAACTATGATGAAATACTGAAAAATAATGTTTTTATTCGTAATAAACCCTAGAATGAGAAAAGCGCGAGTTATTCAACAACAGTTTACAATGGATACCTAGTGAAATGTGTCTGGGTAGATGAACAATGAAATTAAATAACTATAGAGGTGAATATTTTAGCAAGTATTGAGTAAGATAATCCTTATTTTATTACTGATTTCATGGGTTGTGCCGTATCATGCGTGCACCAAGCAACAATGGCGTTGTTTGGTAAGTCCTCCAGTAGCAATAGTGACGCACGAACTAAATTGGAACGGAAATTATATTTAGCCAAAGAGTCCCCAGAAAGTGATTTCGATTTGTCAGGCTGCGAAGTACGTAGAGTGCCGTCCGGAATCTATTCAATCTGTAAAGTGTACCGGAAGGAGTACTTGTATTTGCAGAACAATAACCTGCAAACCTTAGATGATGGAGGACTGCTATCTGACTTATACCTGATAAAAGTTTTAAACTTGAGTTATAATAAATTTTATAAACTACCTACTGATATACAATTTTTGATTAATTTGAGGGAATTATACCTACAAGAAAATTTGATTGAAATAATATCTGAAAGTATTCAGCATTTGCAAAACTTACAAGTTTTAGATGTTTCCAAAAATAGATTGTTGAAGTTGACACCAGCTTTGGGTAAACTGAGGAATTTAAAATCATTAAATATATCTGATAATAGAAACCTAAAGGAACTATGCCCAGAACTGGGCTTGGCTAGTAACTTGACCAGAATAGACCTGGACAGTGAGAATTTCATTTTTCCACCTGCTGAAGTCACTTCTCAGAATACAGTTGAAATAATGAAGTTCCTTTGCACTAAACTGGGTGTAGAATACACCCCACCTGAGTTGTTAGAACATAAAGCCTTACCAGTTCAAAGTACAAGTTACATTAAGGATCCCTTTGCTAAACAGAGCTCTGTAACTTGGGAAGAACATGAAGCTGCTATTGTAGAACAGGAAAGCAAAGTGCATGAAGCTGCAAGGCAACAAAGGGAAAAGTTTTTATCTAAGTTTTTACAAGAACAATCTGAATTGGATTCTGAAATAGCCAAAATCCACATAGCTAGAGATTTAGAGAGACAACAATTGATTAAAGTCATTCAAGATGACGAAAAAGAAATTGAATGTATAGTTAAGAATTTTATTCAGTCTGATTATCTGAAACCTGAAGTAGTGCAGCAACAGTTGGCTCATGAGCAAACTGAACACGATCGCTTATTAGAAATTACCCGACAAAATTATGATAACATCAGAAAGACTGATATCTTAAAAGCAATGGAGATGCTCATTGAAGAAGACTATGTGCTTCAACATTCCAAGAAAGACTATGAAGACTCTATAAATTCAGTAAAACAGAGCATGCTTGTGCAAGAATTGGAAGGTAATGAGAAATTACAAAAAATATTAAGAGTGAAAGATGAATCTCGAACAGTTCTAGTACAGCAACTTCTAGAGGACCAGGATATTCAAAAAGCAGTAGTGGCATCTCTAGTGGAGAGAGTCGATGCAAGGAGCTGGAGTTTAAATGAAGAAATAAACTTAGTCTCTTCCCACTTGGCTAGACTCAGTGTAATCGAACAAGAAAAGAAGAAGTTAGAGGTAGCTTACAATTACAATGAACTTCTGGAACAGAGAACTCATCTTGTCTGTTTACTAGATGACTTGTTGGACCAACAGTCAATTAGAAGAAAGCAACTAATAGAGACTTTGAAGGAGATGGAAAACCAAACAGATGCAACAACTGACTTTTGGTTAAAAAATTATCAAAAGCTGTTAGATTCTGCTCCTAAATCTCTATTAAATATAGGAAAGCATTTAGATCCTTTGTTTGCTAATCATCTTTTACAGGAAGGAGTTATACACTGCTTGCCATTCTTGGTAAAATTTTTATTTTCTGAAGAGTCTTTACTTAATGTTACATCAGATAAATTAAAAGAGAATGGAGTATCCCTCTCTTCTGATAGAGAGGGTATAATAAGAGCCATTAATTTGTATGTAGGAGCAAAGTCTCATAACTTTGACTTAGAGTCTGAATGCACAACTATGGAACCGTCTGCCTCATCTGTTATTATAAGTGATGATGGTCAAACCTGTACTGGTGTAGTAGACATTGTTGAAGGAGAGTCCACTATGGAAACTGAATGTGTGATTTGTATGGAAAATAAGTGTGAAGTGGTATTTGTCCCATGTGGACATATGTGTTGCTGCCAGTCTTGTGCCAGTCAAGAGATTGCATCTTGTCCCATGTGTAGGAGTGATATTGAGAGAAAAATTAAAGTTATATTGGCTTAATTTATGAAATATTATTACTATCTACATATTATCAATCAATATTGAAGCTCAAATCTTCATAGTCACATTTAAACATTATGATACGCATTTTTAAATATTCTGTTAAAAATAAGCTTCTTAGTTTTATAATTGGTCAAACACAATAATTGTAAAATTATAATTGCTGTTTCTTTTAACTTTAAGTTATTGCTTTAATGTAGGTACTCATATGCAATTGTCACGTCAATCTAAAAGATTGTGCCTTTAGGGTATTCCCTTCGCTAATGAAATGACTCATACTTAATCAAATCAAGTGGTCAAATGTTGAGGTGACGACACGATAAGTGTGTGACTTAGACATTTGGTAGGTCATTTTGGCTTAGTGAATATCCAGTTTTATGATGATTTTTCTATCTTTGTCTATCCTAATTCTATACTATAAGTAAACATATAAGAATGTTGATATCTTAGTTAGGGTATGGAGTGACTAAACTATTATACACAGGCACTTATGGTTACTCAAAATTTTATGGATTAAAATATAATATTAATTTGATTGTAATGCTAAGTATCTTTATAATACTGATAGGCATTAAGGCTGTGATTCACTAATCATAATATTAATTAGGTTGTTTTGTTTTATAGATTAGATAACGAAAGTGCCGTGATGTTTATACATTTGTTTTAATATGAACATTTAACATTTTAGTTTAATTATTTTATTAAATCTACAGCCGTATTGATTTATATCTAAGTCTACATTAAGAAAATATTGTAACGAAAAAGCAATCAAATATTTTAAGATAGAAGAACCAATTACCTGATTAATGTCATTTATCTATCTGCATACTATTTTCTTTTTGCTGTTAGAATTATGAAGCGCGGTCTACAATAGGAGCGGACGGAACGAGGCGACTGCTTTGTAGGTATATGTACCTAGTTCAACAAACATTCTATTCATTCGGTAACATTTTACTTGTCAAATGTGAATAACGCCTGTTCCTGATGTGGCCTACGATTCATAGATTGAGCGACCAAGCTGCGGCATGCAGCAGGCGCATTCAGTCAGTTCAATTTACATTCAATTACCTAACTTCAATAATACCTACTATACAATCCTAATAAGAGTTTTATACTGTATGAGATGAAAAAAAAACATGGACGCCCCAAAGAAATACCTATTCAAAATGTTTCAGTAGGTTTTGTAATTGGACCAAATGACCCAAAAAAATAAAAATGTTACCTACTTGATAAGACTCAATGTCGCCCGAGCTGGTTGCTACCTACTTATTTACTAAATTATAAATAACGCACATACAAACAAGAAAATTATTTCGATCATTTTGCCGATTTTTTGCTTACAGCTTGTTATTTTATTAGGTATGCTTACGAAGTACCTACATACAATTTTAAATACCACTGATTGATTTATTTATTCTAGTTATATGCCTTTCTAATAAAAGGTTGGTTAAAATAAATATATTTTTCATTTTATACCTTCTCACTCAAACGACGACGTTTTGGTTTTGGAGGGCTCGCCTTATCAATAATGTAGTATTTAGCCTTACGGATAGGTGGCGCTAAGTGCCACGTTTTAACAAGTATTTTGTGCTCAGTTGTATTGTATTAGACAGAAAATAGACACCTAAATAACTGCAATATAGGTATGCATCTACCTTTCACTTTTATTATTGATTTCTTTCTGTTTACATAAAATAGAAACAAAAACTATAACAAGAACTCCAAAAACTGGAGCAAGGTATAAGGATTTTTTGGGCCGACACGAGGTGTCAACAATTTACATTTTCATAGAAATTGACCAAAGCTGTAAAGTTCGTTCCGAGAGTAGGTAACGCCTGAGTCAACATCAGAGGGATAAATAATGGCAGCATTTTTATTCAGATCGTGTGCTCTTCCTCATGGCGCGGCACGGCGGCGGCGGTGGCGGCGGCCGAGGTGGTGGCGAAAACGCACTAAGGAGCTTTTGGATGTTATGTTGTTTGCTGAAAACAACCTGTAAGACTACTTACCTACGAAACAGCAGGTAAGTAAGTTAATATTTATCAATGTTTTTCTTATATTCTCTAGAAATTCATCTACTCCAGAGTCGAAATTAATTAATATCTACTTAGTATTTGAAATGCTGCATTATCGCCTCGAAAATAGCGTTTTTACTCATCTACTTACCGTTGTCCTTAGTAAAACCCTGCCATGAAAATATATTATTTTCAAAAGAGATATATTACCTGATATAAAAGAAATGATAAGACATAAGACATTTATTTTCAAAAACAGTACAAATAAACACTGTGTGCGAAAAAATGCTAGTAACAGCTAACTTACAAACTAATAATTAAGTAGGAACTTTTTTTGAGATCATTACAGGGATAAAAAAGAATATAACTTAAAAAAATTAACAATCACTTAAAAAATCAGCAATAGAATAACAATTCTTACTTAATAAAAAGTTCTTTAATTTATTTTTAAACATATTAAGGCTATCCTATTTCTTTTAAATCATTTGGTAATTTATTAAACAGTAGGACGGCTTGGTACATGGGGCAGTGTTTAACTATTTCTAAATTTGGATGAAGTTTTGAAGTTAAATCTTTTCTCCTAGTTCTAAGTCTATTGTTTCTTTCATCTATTGTTTCAAATCGGATTCTATTTTTTACTACATCTTGTAAAACAATAAAAATGTAAAGGCTAGGCACAGTTAATATTTTAAACTTAACAAAGTAATCTCTACACGATTCCCAAGGGGGAATACGCGCCATCATTCGGATAGCTCTTTTTTGAATAACAAAGGCACTATTTATATTATATTTGTAGCTACCGGGTGAATCTACTCAAGATTATTCTCCTCATACAAAAAAAAAAATCACATTTTACCCCGAGAATGGCGTTTATTTTAAGCTAAATCTATAAACACATGAATTATATGCTATATTATATTAAAGACACGTTAAAGAATTTAATATTTTAGAAAATATTGGCAAATATAAAAATTTGAGTGTTGCTGATAATGACGGATGTTGCCGACAGTGACGAATGTAATGACGGAATGTTACCGACAGTGACGTTTGAGTTATATTATTGATGTAAATATTTATTCTCGAATACTTTTTTATTTTTCTTTTAACTACAACTTAATAACCGTTAACATGCAATCCATTATAAATTAGCTAAGACGGCTAGGTCAAAAGCCCACCCTGAATCGCACCTGATGCAAAAGTGGCTATGACACTAGCAGCATTCCCACACTGAATAGCGAGGAAAAAAGGTTAGTCGGGACCATTGCGCAGTAAAATTCTACGCAAGGGTCCCGACTATTGTTTTTTAGGCGCTTCTCTAGTTCACGCATCAAACTCTTGGCTTCCGTACACCAAGTCCCGCTTTCCTCCACTACGACGGGAACAAAGAGGTACTTACCTCGTCTTGGAAGGGAGCATATTTAGCATGCTTTTGTATGGCAGCTCCTTCTGCTGCTGCAGCTAGTGCAGCAGCAGTACAAGGCAGGTGGGACATGGCGAAGGTACTTATGCAAGTTGCATCCTAAACTAGACAGCGTCCCCTTTCCCGAGAGATGAGGATTAATCAATCAGTCCTCTTGCCATTTGTGTGATTTAGGCTTGGCGGTTCCGGGGTCGCCGCTCAACCTCGTTAAGCATATTTTATAGTGACGAGGAAATCGTCTAGCTGACTTGACACAACTCAACCCTTGATGTCCCAAAGAGTCCGCAATCGTACCACAAACGTGACAATCCAACCGCAGATAAATTACTATCCTCAATGAGCTCGTTGATTACAGCGCCCAAATACGGCCAGACTCTGGGCTTGATGCCGCCTCAAGCATAGCCAGATTCCTACCCACAGCCGCTTCATTAGAATCCGGCTGCTTGCTTTGTACATGTGATCGTGCCAAGAGCGCTGGACACCTTTGTCCCTTGGCTGCTCAAGACACACAGTTGCCCAAACATTTAAAGCCTCCGCCGTATATAACTAATAAGAAGATTGCCACCTTGGACATGAAGTTTTTAAGCGACTCAACCGTTAACCTCGTGGGAGGAGGTTAAAACGCCGATTGTATTGATATCCTGCATTCTTCTAACACCCAATCTGCCGTAGCGGATGATAACGAAGTCTGCTGTCATTGAGCCTCATTAAGTTTTACATTGAGAATCGTCTCCAATGTCACCTTGAAGTCTTCGCCGATTTTAGACATTTCATTGACATTTCATAAAAACCAAGTCGGAGACGTTCTCGTATTATACACCAGTGTTGGGACATATAGGCAACTACGGAAGAGTGTTAAGGCCACATGGGCAGGCTGCTGCTTCAGATGCTGGCGCGCCCGGCAGATTATTTCGTTTTTTAAGTTAAGGCAGCTGGAATAGCATCATGAAGAATGGGAGCCTCCAGGAGTGCGGGCTGCCATTTTTCTGCCGGTTCAACATTTGCAAATTATGTAGCATGCCCTGTATATGAGAAACATGCTTTTTAATGATAATCGTACATCAAAATAATTTATTGCCATCAGTCGTTTTCTATACAAATAATCATTATTGGTAACAAACGTCATTGTTTTCTACACAAATAATCATTATTGGTGACAGATGTCATCGTCGTCAGACACAATGTTGGCAATAATGATGTTACTAACAATGACGAATTTTGGAAAAATCGCTGCTATTGGCAAAATAGGTTATTAAATTATGAAACAAACATTACACGTTATCTGTTTCCCTAATAAGTTCGCCATGGTAAATAAATAAAGAGTTTACCATGCATTATATTTAAAATACAGCAAAAGAAACCAATGACGACGTGGCATGAATATCTTTGGAGAACGATATTCAATTAATTATCATTGGAAAAATTAGCGTCCGTTCACTATGACGAGTGGTGTTCGACTTAGGTACGAGGGGGCTGCGAATTTTAAGTTAGACGTGACGCTTCGGATGCTTTCCGTTTTTTTTTAATCATGCTAAATAAACGTGTTGCCAATAATGACGAATATTTTTTGAACATTGTTTGAACTAATTTTTAATTAACTTACCACCTACTTTTTAAATTTATTTTCTTTAAAATATCTTGCCTGTTTAACGATAAATAATATATTCCTAGACAGGATTACTCTATTATTAATAATATCTTCACTATGATATAAAATATCGAAAATCATGTAAAGGCGACACCTAAAATATCGTGGTTTTCTAGCGTTTTTTTCTAATAGCTTGTTTTTCTGCTATTCAATCACTGAACGGTTTTGATAACTTTTTACTTCATTTATTTAGGTAGTAGAATAACTATAAAAAGTTTTGAATTTCTTTTACAATTATGAATGATAGGGCGAGACATAAATTTTCAACCTCTTGAAGATCCACCCTACCTCCCCAATACTTAATGCTATAGCGAAGTTTGGACTCTATTAGCGCAAAATACACCATACGTAACTGTTCTATTGTTAAATAATCTCTCAGACTTCGTATTGCATAGCAAGATGAACTGATTTTGTTTTCTAGAGAGCTCATTTCAGTCTTCCACTTCAAAAAACGATCTACATGGACTCCTAAAAACTTTGTATCTTGTACAGACTTCACTTTTTAATTATTTATATGCATAGCAATATCATCCCTATTTCTTGCAGTAGTTTTAAAGAGAATTGCGTTAGTTTTAGTGCCATTTACTACAAGTCCATTACTAGTAAACCAGATGTTAAAAGCGTTCAAGATTTCATTACCTAATCTATTTAATTCTTCAATGCTCGTACTCGCTAACACAGCATTAGAGTCGTCTGCAAACAGCACTAAACTTGCCTGTGGTACTTTAAATGAAATAAAGTCTGTTAAGTCGTTTATGAATATAATAAATAAAACCGGACCTAGGATAGAGCCTTGTGGAACCCCTTTTGATATGTTGATATGTTTTGAATTATATTTAATCTCACTATTTCGATTGCCTACTTTTTTAATTTCAACAAATTGTTTCCTATTTCGCAGATAAGATTCAAACAAATTCAACACTTTACCTCTCACGCCATAATATTCAAGTTTTTGTATAAGAATTGTATGATCTACCGTGTCAAAGGCCGAACTTAGGTCTAAGAAAATTCCAGCTACTTTAAGTTTCTCATTAAGATTAAAGACTATTTCGTTAACTAAATTATCTATTGCATCAGATGTTCCTAAATTATTTTGATAACCAAATTGACAATTATTTAAGATTGTATTTAAATTCAAATGTTCAACTAGTCTATTTTTAATTACTTTTTCAAATATTTTTGAAAGTACGGGCAGTAACGATATTGGCCGATAATTCTTGGGATCTAATTTACATTTGTTTTTGTACACAGGTATGATCTTCGCTATCTTTAAGGGGTCTGGAAATATACCTCTGTTTATGCATTTGTTGTAGAATATGGCTAAAGTATTGTCTAAAATATCAATATTGTGTTTTATAATAGATATAGGCATATCATCATATCCACAGGACGCTTTATTTTCCATTGCTAATACAATTTTATGTATTTCATTAGCTGATACCTCCCTAAATTCCATATCATAATGTATTCTTGAGGTATGTTTCTTTAAAAATTCTAATGCTAAAGTAGAACTTACTACAGACTGAACATTTCCATGGTCAAATTGTCTCGCAAATATCTCGGTTATTTCTATAGGATCTTCTATTAATTTATTATCCAATTTTAATAATATATTTGTATTTTTACTATCACTCTTTTTGCTCTTATATTCGTTAACAATACTCCAAATTCCTTTTGCTTTATTTTGACACTCAATAATTTTTCTTTGGATGGATAAAGTTTTTGCCTGCCTTAATACTTTCCTGTAAATACGTAAATATGAAGCTTTATAATCGAAAACACTAGAATCATTATGAGAGCGATCTGAGTTACAAAGTATTCTCTTCAT
This sequence comes from Anarsia innoxiella, assembly GCA_947563765.1. NCBI lineage: Eukaryota > Metazoa > Arthropoda > Insecta > Lepidoptera > Gelechiidae > Anarsia > Anarsia innoxiella. The sequence continues at coordinate 5,068,858 of OX387395.1, forward strand.
CTGACTAGATATTTTTATGCCTTTTGATAACCAACTTATCGTCTTTACTTTATTAATATTAACTTTCTTTCTTTCTTTTTTAAAATTTGTGTTAAACATATTAGTAAACTTTGTAATAAATTCTTCAATGCTTAAATTAACCCAGCTTTCAGTAGTTAGAGTTTGCCTAAATCTATTTTTATTATATGAGTTGAATTTCCTTCGTTCTTTATAGATAACTTTTTCTATCATCCCTTTGGCTTTCTAGTAAAAGACTGGCAGTAATTGCCGCATGACCATCCGCTAGTCCATTATGATCAACCGAGGTATCCGCTACTGAATCTACCGCAATGTTAGTTATAATATTGTCAATGCAAGACTCGGAGCCATTTCTCATGTAAGTTACTGTCTCAATGAGATATCGGAAATTATAGCATTTTAGGAGATTCAGAAACTTGTCCTTTTGACTATAATCACTCAACATATTTACATTAAAATCTCCCATAATAACAACATTTTTATCAAAGAAAGTAGGCAATAACAACTCAAACTTCTCTAAAAATAAATCAATTTTAGTATTATTTTGGTAACAACATAGTATATTGATATTAGTGTCTAAATCTCTTATTCCACATAATTCTAGACAGTCAATAGCAGCAATTTTTTTACAACATTCTAGCTCAGTACACTTTTTTTCTGTATGACCTAAAATTGGAGTGCCGCCTCTAGCCTTTTTACTCCTAGTGAAAGTTGACTTTACTTCATAGTTGGTGAGATTTAAGTACTCAACAGACTGAGAATTTAGGAAATGTTCACTAAGACAGACATAATCATATTTTTATCTGAACACTCTAGATACATTTCCAACTGATCCTTTTTAGGGGAGTCTTTTTTTATCCATAAATTTAAATGCCATATTTTTGTTTGACATAATGATTTTTAAACATAAGTATTAGATGCACTAATATTAATTGCAATACTTTATTTAATCCATAATTATTGTTTCACCGATTATTTTTTTGTCATAATATTGCAAGGTATAACTTTTGAATGCTATAACATTTATTTCTAATAATCATTATATGTACTAAAACAAACGACAATAATATTATTTAATATAAATAATATGTAATATGTATGTGTTAGGTAGTAGGTACTATTATGAATGAATTTACAAATTGATTAGACGATAGCAGGCAGCGTGGCAGCGAGACACGGCGGCAGGGGGGTCCGGGGGCGCAGCCCCCGAGGGGGGGCTCGGGGGGCGAAGCCCCCCGCAATAATAAACAAATACTAACCAGAACGGCTAGGATAGGTTAGGTTAGGTTAGAACATGATTTTGCATCCCTGCTTGCTGCATGCCTGCTTGCATTCCTGCTTGCTGCATGCCTGCTTGCATGCTGCATGCCTGCTTGCATGCTGCATGCCTGCATGCATGCTGCATGCTAGCAGGATCATGTAAATGTTATCATGTAGATGATACCATCAGTAGGTTATAGGTTTAGGTTACAGGTTTAGGTTATAGGTTATAGGTTATAGAATATAGGTCATAGGTCGTAGGTCATAGGTCATAGGTCATAGGTCATAGGTCATAGGTTATAGGTATAGGTTATAGGTTAAAAAAATATTGTCACGGGTACCCCCGGCCTGGTAGGTGACAAAGTCAAGGTAGGAATTTGATGTAAATAAAATCCGGAAATAGGTTCAGTATTAAAACTTTTTAATTCGATACCTCGACCTTAATTACATAATATAAAGCTCAGAAACAGATGGTGGGAGCAAGTGGGTTCTCATATAATATATTAGTTATTATAACTAAATAAATTTAAAATAATCTTAACTATAAACCACCAACATAATTTATCATAAAGTTCATAAAATTTAGATTTACTTAAAGATTCCCTGATATGCACTTAAAAGGTTCTTTGTAAAAAATTTAACAGTGTTATAGAACAAAGGCAGAAGGCCAAAAACAAAAATAAAACTTAAGGGTAGCTCAAGGGCATCCTAAGGTCAAAATTTAAGAACCAAAATTACATAAAGGTTAAACCAAAAGAAAAGGCAAAACAAATTACTGAAATAAAGGGCGAAACGAAATGCTGAATAAAAGGGCGAAATGGAAGGGCATCGGAATCTAAAAAAACTCACTGAAACCGGAAAGACTTAAAATTGTTCATCCCGGGGTTAACAGGATCACACCGATCTAAAACAAAAGTGGGTATCTCTTTAGACCGTCTTTACAAAACTGAATTTATGGTTTTCACTTAAATAAATTAAAAGAAATACATACCAATACTTAAAAGCAATATGCTGGAACATAATAGGATATTATCCTGTTAATCCACAGGGAAGCTTCTGGAAAAATTCAAAGAACAGCGTTTTCATTTGGAACATGAGGGTAGGAAGATAAAAAAAGAATTGGGCGTTGGCCCCAATTTTCCTTAAAACACCATGTACTACATACCTGAAGGTTACTATAATTTTTCCAACATGCTGAAGAACATCCTTTCTAAGGATGATAACAAAATTCTGAAAAGATCAAACGAAAAGAACAAATTATTATAGTTGCAACTTAAAGGTCACCATGTTACTCCATCACAAAGGAATTTCCTTCTAACAGAAATCTTCTCAATGAAGAATATACTTACATTTTTATAATCCCATAAGATTTATTTAATAGCTGACATTTTGGAGGATGTCCATAACAAAATTACTTAAATCGGCTGAAACAAAGAAACAAGTGATTCAAAACCAACGGAAAACAAAAGATAAAACAAAGCATAAACGATTTTCCAATGTATTTCCACAAGGTGCTTACCATATTTTAGAAAACAACGTAAATTCCGAAGATGAGTAAGATTTTACATCTTCAGCGTCGCACGCACAGAATTACACCAGGAAAAGATGCGTGAGCGCTCTGCAAGCAGTCGCAGAAAAGAAAGAAAATTCCAGACATCACTGTGTTGACGACCCAAAATTCACAAAACGTCAAATCCAACAAATAACTTCCAAACTTGACACAATTTAATCACATTTTAACAAAATCACTAACCAATTTACACAAACTTAATCGCAACTCAAAATATTTCAATTATACTATAATTTAATATTTTTTTTACCCATAAATTTAACAGCTAATTCAAATTCGAAATATCAAAACCAACCAAAACACAAAAAATAAATCAGCTGATCTGTTTAAATGACAGACACTGGTCACCCAATGAACTGACACGTGTGAATGAACCACCAAAATTTAAACATAATATTTTCTTCAAAACCACGTTTATTAGTATGAAGTTAGAGTCAGTAAATTAAATAAAATATAAAATTAAGATGTATTAATATAAAAACCACTTAGAAATAAAAAATAAATAAATTACAAGATAAAATAGAAATAATACAAAACTTAGTGCCTAGCTTTTCACAATTATAAAACGATAAATACGGTTCAGCAGGACGAGATAAAAATAAAGAAGGTAAGTGGTAATAATTAGAGTAAACACATTGAAGTAATGGTAAATAAAGACAACACAAGGTAAGTAGGTAATTGTTGCAGAAATGTAAAGTTTTGGTGGTTACACGATTGAGGTGTTTTGGTATCTTTGAGCCGGAGAGAATTCAGTATATTTTAACACACATTCTTGAGGTGAGTTTTTTTTTTTTGTGTAATCCGACGGCAAAGCGGATTGCGATGCCGTTGGTTTTGGTTTTGAACAAGGAACGTGTTTTGGAGGCTGTTGACAGTTGGTCTTGTGTGGAGTATTGTCAACTGTCACTGTCAATTTTGTTGGGTCAGTTAAATCTTGTGTTCACAGGCCTTAGTTGTCAATCGGTTAGTGGAATCGTTGGCACATTTTGGTAATTATGTCATAGAATAACCAGTATCTTCAGGTGTTTCTCTCTTTGCGTTTAAATAATAGGAATATTTAAACATAAAAGTGTTAGGATGCGGTTGTAAATTAAAGGATAATTTAAACTGTTAGGTTGAAAGGTGATGAATGAAAGATTGTAAGATGATGAATGGAATTATGATTGCATGTAAGGATTTGTGATTGGTCGGTATGAAATGGCAGAAACCTTTTGTTTAGTTGTGCTGCGTTATTCGAGTCATAATTTGCGGGCAGGTGGTAATTATGTGAAGATTTACTGACTTGTTTTGTGTTCTAATTTAAACTTAAACAGTTTAATTAGAAATTTTAAGTTTTGCGAACAGTTCCTTGTGGTTAGTTCTTGCAACACATGTTCGGTGTGTTCAAGGTCATTTCAGTTTAGTCGTTGTTAACTTCAGTTTCGTTTTGGCGTTAACATCTTTTCGTTTTGGCGTTAACATCTTTTAATTTTGGCGTTAACTTCATTAATTTTGGGGATAACTTGTTTTAGTTTTTTTATGTTAGATCGGCATATTTTAGGAAAAAACATTTATGTTTGTGTTGTCTTGTGTTGTGAAGTTTTTTTTTAGGGATAAAGTTCCCAGTTTTGTTTTTTTTATTGAAAGTTTTTTTTTATGGGAATGTTCTCAGGTTTTTTAATTATTTTTTTTGGAAAAAGTTCCGATGTTTAGTTTTTTTTATAGGGAGAAGTTCCCTAGTTTAGTTCAATGTTCAACTGCATTTTTAAGTATTTTCAGGTTGGTTCCAAATTCAATGCTTTCGTTTTTTGGTTTACCAAATTTGTTTTGGTTTAAGGAACTTGAGGGTGATACATTTCGGACATTTTGTTTTGGAACTTTGTGTTCACTATTTTTTGGGTTTGATTTGTATCACGACGATTGTTCAATTATGTGAAATGTATTTGTTTTGGTGAACACAACATTATGGTTTTAAGTATTGCGTTGGACATTGAGTCAAAGGTTAGTTTTTTTTGTTTTGTTCGATTAAGGTTGGTTAGTTATGTTTCAGTTTTGGTAGTTTTGTAGTTATGCTCGGTTTTAGAAAATTGTTTCTAACCTTTTCAGATTTTTTTTAGTGAGTTTAAAAGTTATGTTTTTTTTGGTTCAGTTAAGCACACGCTAGCTGAGGACAGCTAGTTTTCATTTGGGAAGGGGGTGTGTAACGTTATGATTTTTCGTTTTGGTCATTTTTATGTATTTGGAAAACAAGTAACGCCATCTATTAAGTAGTTTGTACAACAAGTGACGTTGTATTAAATGTTCGGATGTCAGGCCATAGATTATAAAAAAACTATTAGTTCATTGGGTGACCAGTGTCTGTCATTTAAACAGATCAGCTGATTTATTTTTTGTGTTTTGGTTGGTTTTGATATTTCGAATTTGAATTAGCTGTTAAATTTATGGGTAAAAAAATATTAAATTATAGTATAATTGAAATATTTTGAGTTGCGATTAAGTTTGTGTAAATTGGTTAGTGATTTTGTTAAAATGTGATTAAATCGTGTCAAGTTTGGAAGTTATTTGTTGGATTTGACGTTTTGTGAATTTTGGGTCGTCAACACAGTGATGTCTGGAATTTTCTTTCTTTTCTGCGACTGCTTGCAGAGCGCTCACGCATCTTTTCCTGGTGTAATTCTGTGCGTGCGACGCTGAAGATGTAAAATCTTACTCATCTTCGGAATTTACGTTGTTTTCTAAAATATGGTAAGCACCTTGTGGAAATACATTGGAAAATCGTTTATGCTTTGTTTTATCTTTTGTTTTCCGTTGGTTTTGAATCACTTGTTTCTTTGTTTCAGCCGATTTAAGTAATTTTGTTATGGACATCCTCCAAAATGTCAGCTATTAAATAAATCTTATGGGATTATAAAAATGTAAGTATATTCTTCATTGAGAAGATTTCTGTTAGAAGGAAATTCCTTTGTGATGGAGTTACATGGTGACCTTTAAGTTGCAACTATAATAATTTGTTCTTTTCGTTTGATCTTTTCAGAATTTTGTTATCATCCTTAGAAAGGATGTTCTTCAGCATGTTGGAAAAATTATAGTAACCTTCAGGTATGTAGTACATGGTGTTTTAAGGAAAATTGGGGCCAACGCCCAATTCTTTTTTTATCTTCCTACCCTCATGTTCCAAATGAAAACGCTGTTCTTTGAATTTTTCCAGAAGCTTCCCTGTGGATTAACAGGATAATATCCTATTATGTTCCAGCATATTGCTTTTAAGTATTGGTATGTATTTCTTTTAATTTATTTAAGTGAAAACCATAAATTCAGTTTTGTAAAGACGGTCTAAAGAGATACCCACTTTTGTTTTAGATCGGTGTGATCCTGTTAACCCCGGGATGAACAATTTTAAGTCTTTCCGGTTTCAGTGAGTTTTTAGATTCCGATGCCCTTTCATTTCGCCCTTTTATTCAGCATTTCGTTTCGCCTTTTCTTTTGGTTTAACCTTTATGTAATTTTGGTTCTTAAATTTTGACCTTAGGATGCCCTTGAGCTACCCTTAAGTTTATTTTTGTTTTTGGCCTTCTGCCTTTGTTCTATAACACTGTTTAATTTTTTTTACAAAGAACCTTTTAAGTGCATATCAGGGAATCTTTAAGTAAATCTAAATTTTATGAACTTTATGATAAATTATGTTGGTGGTTTATAGTTAAGATTATTTTAAATTTATTTAGTTATAATAACTAATATATTATATGAGAACCCACTTGCTCCCACCATCTGTTTCTGAGCTTTATATTATGTAATTAAGGTCGAGGTATCGAATTAAAAAGTTTTAATACTGAACCTATTTCCGGATTTTATTTACATCAAATTCCTACCTTGACTTTGTCACCTACCAGGCCGGGGGTACCCGTGACAAATGGCGCCCAACGTGGGGCCAGTTCACACCTGTGGCCTGACATCCGAACATTTAATACCACGTCACTTGTTGTACAAACTACTTAATAGATGGCGTTACTTGTTTTCCAAATACATAAAAATGACCAAAACGAAAATTCATAACGTTACACACCCCCTTCCCAAATGAAAACTAGCTGTCCTCAGCTAGCGTGTGCTTAACTCTTAACTGAACCAAAAAAAATAAAATTAATACTAAACGCTGAAACCCAACGAAAGTATAATAATTCTTTTAACCATTTAAAAAAAATCCTAAAACTGATCAAACTAAAAAAAATCAAAACAAAATTTAAACAAAACCTAATATTATATCAAAACTGAAAAAAACTAAACTTTGACTCTATGTCCAATGCGAAACTTAATGTCAAACCATAATGTTGTGTTCACCAAAACAAATACATTTCACACAATTGAACAATCGTCGTGATACAAATCAAACCCAAAAAAAAAAAGTGAACACAAAGTTCCAAAACAAAATGTCCGAAATGTATCACCCTCATGTTCCTTAAACCAAAACTAATTGGTAAACCAAAAAACGAAAGCATTGAATTGGGAACCAACCTGAAAATGCTATGCAGTTGAACATTGAGCTAAATAAACTTAAAAACAAAAACCATCTGACACTGAATTATCTTAAAAAACTAAAACTTCCTTATAAAAAACAAAACTTGGTAACTTTACCATCTTAAATAAAAAAAAAAAAAAACCAAAAAAATAAAAAAACAAACCCTTCACCACAAAAAAAAAAAAAAAATCTAATCATAAAATAGGGAATAAGGAAGTGGGAAGGAATTTGGGACAAATTTGGAAGGAATAAAGGTTAAACGACACAAACATAGGACACTGTAGCTACTGGGAAACGGTAAGGGGACAAAAAAACTACAGCGGCTAGAGCAGCTCGGGGACGCGTACCCGTTTTTGCTTTTTTAAAAGCAAAACTCTGAGCGACAAACACAAGACAACACAAACATAAATGTTTTCAAAATATGCCGATTTAATACCTTAAAAAAAACTAAAACTATCAAAACATTCTTGAACACGCTCAATAAGTGTTGCAAGACCTAAAACTTAAGGAACAGAATCCTTAACTTAAAAAAATTATTTAAACCAGAATCAAATCCAGTTTACATCTAAATCCATAATCCTTAAAAACTCCCATGCCTAAAATAAGACACGAATGTCTCAGCACAACTCCGAAAAAAAAAAAAAAAGGTTTCTGCCATTTCGCACCCAAACCTGTCACAACTATCCTTTCATCCATCATATCTCTCATTGTAACAGTTTAAATTATTATGAAATTTTTACCGCTGCCTATCACTTTTATGTTTAAATATTTAAATTTTATTTAAACGCAAAGAAAGAAACTCTAGTTGTTACTGATCATTCTATGCCTTAATGTCCTTAATATGCCACGAACCGAGTGGATGGCCATTCATTGCCTCCAACTCGTAAACTAAAGGTGATAACACCTTAGTGACCCTGCACTTAATATACTTTGGCGCTAATTTCGCCATCTTAAAATTTTGCGCGTCACTAAGAGTGTAATTAGCCTTCCAGACTAAATCACCAACCGAAAATTTCGCATCTCTGCGCCTTAAATTATAATGTGTGGCATTTTTGGCATGTGCACTTAAAATATGTTTACGAACATCACTAAATATGTCACTAAGACAACCAAATTCCCCCGCATATTCCTCCCTAGGCATATTCACTGAATACTCAACCTGTGAATCCTTGTAGAAATTACCATTTATGACTGGTTCTCTAGCATGTACCAAAAAGAAAGGAGAAAACCCCGTCGATTCATTTACTGCGCTGTTAATCGCGAACTGAATTTTATTTAAATGTTTATCCCAAGAACGATGGTTTTCATTAACATAAGAAGCTACAGCAGTCATAACGGTTTTGTTGTACCTTTCTACAAGGTTCACCTGAGGAGTGTATCTCGGCGTATAATGATGTTTCGGAATGTTGTATCGAACCAGTACCTCCCTAAATTCAGATCCCGTGAATTGTGTTCCATTATCCACAATCACGGTCTCCGGAACTCCATGGGCCAAAATGACATGGTTCTCAAAATTCCTGGCAACATTAGCGCTGGTTGCACGACGTAAAGGGAACAAAAGCGTAAATTTACTAAAACAACACGTCACTACCATCAAAAAAGTGTAACCAGAAGTAGATCTTGGCAACGGGCCTACTAAATCAACAGAAACTACTTGAAAGGGTCTTTCGCAACGTTTGGGCTTTCCCATTAATCCTAAAGTTGGTCTGGTGGAGTGTTTGTAGGATGCGCAAGTATCACAGTTTTTAATGAACTTTTGGACATCAGCGAACATACCTGGCCAAAAGTATCTTAAACAGAGCTTTCTGTGTGTCTTAAACATGCCAAGGTGTGCTGCTGTCGGAACTGAATGATATTCCCTAATTAATGCATCTCTGTTCTCTTTCCGCACTACCTCCTTCCAGTCAAACTCTGATGTTAAGTTATATTTACCCTTACAGTACCTAAATAGTTTCCCGTCCTTAATCTGATAATTAGGAACATTAGTTGGGTTTTCCTGACATGACTTAAATAAACGGTCATACCAATCATCTTCCACTCTTGACGAATTTGAGCCCAAAATAGCATTTACCGGTAGAAGTCGTGACAATGCATCTGGGACAACATTGTCAGTACCTTTACGATGTTCAATCTCGAAGTTGTACTGAGACAATCGACAACCCCAACGAGCTAACCTTCCGGTTGGATTCTCTAATCGTAAAAACCATTTTAAAGATGAATGATCCGTACAATCCTTAATAAAATGTCCGCTTTTCCCGCAAGCAAAACATTTCCTATCTGCAGTATTAACATTCCTGCATTTACTGAAATCGTGGTCAGGTTTGCCACACTTAAAACACAACTTAGCAGAGGCACCTTTCGCCTTTCTGCTAGAAGCGACCTTAAATTTATCGACGTTGACAGCTGCCACCTGTGACGCACTGTCATCCGTCTCCAAAACATTAACCTGTGGCACCGCAGTTCGCTTTGCCGTAGGCTTATACAAAAACTCACTCGTGAGTACTGAAAACTTATTCTTATCCGGTTCCATGAAATCTTGACATCTCTGTCGTGTTACTTCCAAAACTTTACATTTTTGCAACAATTGATCAATCGATTTAATTTCAACGAAAGCTAACTGTTGTGCGTAAAATGGCCGAACATTTCTCAACAGAATCTCCAATTTTTCATCTTCGGGCAACGGCTTCTTCAATCTATCGAACATGCATTTCATAATAGCGAAGTAAACATGAAGTGACTCTTCAGCACCCTGCGTTCGAAGACGAATCTCACCTAACAACTTGTAATCAAAATCCGCTATACTAAAGTCGTCGAGCAACAGCGCACGTAACTCCTCCCATGATGTGACACTGGCACGAACAGACCTAAACCAGATCAAGGCTTGACCAACAAACAATCTGGCCGCAGAATTTAACAAGTTCCCGCTGGACACACCATCAGCCCTTTGCAAGTCGTCTACTCGATCAAGAAACGACCTTGGATCTGTTATTCCATCGAAAGTAACGTTCCATTTCGCAATAAACTTCCCATTTCCCTGCTTATTATTGTTGTTCACTACGTTATCATCACCTTTACTATGACCATGAGACGAACCATCCATTTTTTACTATTATTGTTATTATTGTTTATTTCTTCACTTTAGGTACTCTCAAGGTGTAAATCATCATTCAACTAGGTATCCTGTTTGTACAATTATAAAACACCAACAAATATAAATCTATTCTTTACAATCATGGCATATCGTTGTTAATTAATAATTTGTTAATTTTACAATTAATAGTTTTGTTTTACTAATAAAAGTAAGCAAATACATGACAACAACATGTAAAGTTTGATTGTTTTCTTATGTAAAAATAAATCAAAACAGGTTACACATTAAAAAAAAATTGTAACACAACAGTCTTAAATTTTATTGTTAGTAAATAACAAACACAACTACTCCGATGCCCTTATTTAAACCTAAACAAAACCTAACTGTTAGTAGGTATACACAAAAAAATAATTCCTAAACAAAAATAACCCTTTATTTTTGGTGGTTTATTAACAAAAAAAATACAAATAATTTAACTTAACGTGGGCGCCATTTGTCACGGGTACCCCCGGCCTGGTAGGTGACAAAGTCAAGGTAGGAATTTGATGTAAATAAAATCCGGAAATAGGTTCAGTATTAAAACTTTTTAATTCGATACCTCGACCTTAATTACATAATATAAAGCTCAGAAACAGATGGTGGGAGCAAGTGGGTTCTCATATTATATATTAGTTATTATAACTAAATAAATTTAAAATAATCTTAACTATAAACCACCAACATAATTTATCATAAAGTTCATAAAATTTAGATTTACTTAAAGATTCCCTGATATGCACTTAAAAGGTTCTTTGTAAAAAATTTAACAGTGTTATAGAACAAAGGCAGAAGGCCAAAAACAAAAATAAAACTTAAGGGTAGCTCAAGGGCATCCTAAGGTCAAAATTTAAGAACCAAAATTACATAAAGGTTAAACCAAAAGAAAAGGCAAAACAAATTACTGAAATAAAGGGCGAAACGAAATGCTGAATAAAAGGGCGAAATGGAAGGGCATCGGAATCTAAAAAAACTCACTGAAACCGGAAAGACTTAAAATTGTTCATCCCGGGGTTAACAGGATCACACCGATCTAAAACAAAAGTGGGTATCTCTTTAGACCGTCTTTACAAAACTGAATTTATGGTTTTCACTTAAATAAATTAAAAGAAATACATACCAATACTTAAAAGCAATATGCTGGAACATAATAGGATATTATCCTGTTAATCCACAGGGAAGCTTCTGGAAAAATTCAAAGAACAGCGTTTTCATTTGGAACATGAGGGTAGGAAGATAAAAAAAGAATTGGGCGTTGGCCCCAATTTTCCTTAAAACACCATGTACTACATACCTGAAGGTTACTATAATTTTTCCAACATGCTGAAGAACATCCTTTCTAAGGATGATAACAAAATTCTGAAAAGATCAAACGAAAAGAACAAATTATTATAGTTGCAACTTAAAGGTCACCATGTTACTCCATCACAAAGGAATTTCCTTCTAACAGAAATCTTCTCAATGAAGAATATACTTACATTTTTATAATCCCATAAGATTTATTTAATAGCTGACATTTTGGAGGATGTCCATAACAAAATTACTTAAATCGGCTGAAACAAAGAAACAAGTGATTCAAAACCAACGGAAAACAAAAGATAAAACAAAGCATAAACGATTTTCCAATGTATTTCCACAAGGTGCTTACCATATTTTAGAAAACAACGTAAATTCCGAAGATGAGTAAGATTTTACATCTTCAGCGTCGCACGCACAGAATTACACCAGGAAAAGATGCGTGAGCGCTCTGCAAGCAGTCGCAGAAAAGAAAGAAAATTCCAGACATCACTGTGTTGACGACCCAAAATTCACAAAACGTCAAATCCAACAAATAACTTCCAAACTTGACACAATTTAATCACATTTTAACAAAATCACTAACCAATTTACACAAACTTAATCGCAACTCAAAATATTTCAATTATACTATAATTTAATATTTTTTTTACCCATAAATTTAACAGCTAATTCAAATTCGAAATATCAAAACCAACCAAAACACAAAAAATAAATCAGCTGATCTGTTTAAATGACAGACACTGGTCACCCAATGAACTAATAGTTTTTTTTATAATCTATGGCCTGACATCCGAACATTTAATACCACGTCACTTGTTGTACAAACTACTTAATAGATGGCGTTACTTGTTTTCCAAATACATAAAAATGACCAAAACGAAAATTCATAACGTTACAATATGATACTTAAATTTATGGGAAACATTAGTGATTCGGTTATAGGTTATAGGTTTAGGTTATAGGTTATAGATATAGGTTATAGGTTTAGGTTATCATATAGAATTAATAAAACAAGAAAATAAACAAATGATAGTTTAATTGTTTTATTCTAATTTTAATTACAATAGCAAAAGCTATTTTGATATCTTAATTTTTTTTTTATTTGGAACGGAACTTTATGTCATGTAGTCATTATGTTTAAAGTAAATATAGCTTTTAAATATTAGTGCATTTGATATATTCTGGCAAACATACTTATGGCACGTAATAATATGTCTTATGAGTGTTATGGCAAATAAAACCATATAGATGACGATATTATGGCAAATGAAATTATAGAATAAAAAAATATGATACTTAAATTTATGGGAAACATTAGTGACCCCCTTTTTAGTATTAATACCACAGATGTTTTGATGAATGATATTTAAAGGTGTTAAGGATGTTGTACTCTTACACTTAGATATATTATGTTCTAGACTAGTATTTACACAATTTGGAGATTTCATATTACTATCAAGTGACATATTAACGAAAAAACTTTTCTACTGCATAATATTTGTAATTTATGGCTCTCCATATAGACCTACATGTATCAAGTTTATTTACTTTGAATGTATCAGAATGTAAGAAGATTTCAAAATCCAATACATTGTCATTCATAAATGATAAAGACTCTACTACACAGTCAAGAAGCTTTTCATGCCTACTATAATATTGCAAACCTATACAAATACTGCTTACAAATACATTGGTATGTTTAAGTTTATAAATTACAGATTTTAATACTGAATTATACATCTCCAAGTTTTGGTTCATTCCATTTGACATGACAATCACGTGATCTCTTTTTGTGAAACTTCTACAATCATTTTCACACGTACTCAATACATTATGTAAAGGTGCAAACGGTTTAATTACGGAAGTTACTGTGAAGTTATTTCCCATCAGTTTTTGAAGAATATTGCGAAGATCTCGTCCGCTCTCATCTGCGTAGATTATAACTTGTCCCTTTTCCTCCATCTTCAAATTTTTAACAATCATACTGCAGCCAGCATCTTTAATCTCCGATGAGTTGGAAGGAATATTGGGTGAAGTCACTCTCATAGACCTATTTAATTATAGGAAGCACTAGACTGGAATTAATTTAAATTACTTACGTTGATAATATTTTTAAACCAAAAATACTGAAGGTTAACGATTGTCTCAAATTTAATGATTGGGCCACGACAGGAATTTTAATTAGTAGGAATAAACTATACAGCCTCTATGATGAAAAAACGGTGAATAATAGTGAGTCTTTCGTGGAATATGTGCGTAATTATTCTAAATTATTTAAACGTGTATGTAATGAGGCCAAATCTAGATTCATAAAAAATAAGATTGTTAATAGTAAGAATATTGCAAAATCAACTTGGCAAGTTATTAACCACGAGACTGGAAGAGTCAAACCACGCAACCTCGATTTTAAATTGAATATTGATGGTAACTGTATCAGTACAGACGCCGAGGTTGCCGAAGCTTTTGTTAAATTCTTCTCCGACATTCCAGTCTCGACCACCAAGGACCTGGATTCTTCTCCCACGCTTGCTGAATCTTTGTTGAAGCAGAACGTGGCCGAGTCCAACCAAGTCTTTGCATTTCGTCACGTCAATGCATATTCAATAGTAAAGGCCTTTAAATCGTTAACTATTAAAAAAACCGCTGATCTGCATGGCCTTTCCGTTACAATAGTTAATTCCATCATAAACTGCGTAGCACCCCATCTAGCTACGGTTTTTAATAAATGTATAGATGAGGGAATTTTTCCTGACCTAATGAAACACAGTAAAGTCATACCTTTGTTTAAAGCAGGCAGTAAGACTGACCCCACCAATTATGGACCTATATCTATATTGCCAACCTTAAGTAAAATATTTGAAAAACTAATCTTAGATCAACTACAATTTCACTTTTACTCCAATAAACTAATGCACCTGAAACAATTTGGTTTTACCAGGGGTCGCTCAACAACCGACGCAGGTGTTGATTTAATAAAGTGTATATTTGATGCCTGGGAGAAGTCACACAACGCCTTGGGTGTCTTTTGCGATTTATCCAAGGCTTTCGATTGCGTTGATCATCGTACTTTGGTCAGGAAACTTCATTATTACGGTGTAAAGGACACCGCACTCAGCCTATTAGAATCTTACTTATATGGACGTGTACAGAGGGTTGATGTAAACGGCAAAGTGTCGAGTGGATCTGCGGTTAGCATGGGTGTCCCACAGGGCTCAATTCTCGGTCCTTTTCTCTTCCTTATTTATATTAATGATCTGCCAAGTCTTGTAAATAACTGTCATGATATAGTATTGTTTGCTGATGATACTTCTTTACTTTTTAAAGTTAGACGACAACAGAATTTATATGACGACGTAAACAATGCTATCAGTAAAGTAGTCGAGTGGTTTAATGCCAATAATCTAGTGCTTAATGAAAAGAAAACTAAATGTATTAAATTTACTTTGCCCAATGTTGGACAAGTAACTACAGATATTAAGATGAAGGGACAGAGTTTGTGTCTTGTGGAAACAACCATATTCCTTGGTATTACTCTGGATTCTAAATTACAATGGGGCCCCCATATTGACAAGTTAGCAGATAAGCTCAGCTCTGCAGCTTATGCAGTTAAAAAAATAAGAAACCTGACAGATGTTCAAACTGCCAGGCTAGTTTACTTTAGCTACTTCCGTAGTCTTATGTCCTACGACATTCTGCTGTGGGGTCACGCCGCCGACTCTGAGCGCATCTTTGTTCTGCAGAAGCGTGCTATTCGATCGATTTATAAACTAGGTCCCAGGGAATCTCTTAGGGATGTTTTTAGAAATATTGACATATTAACACTAGCATCGCAATACATCTTCACTAATGTAATGTTTACACAAAAAAATATACATCAATTTAAACAACTAAGTGATATACATACTGTTAATACTAGAAATAGGGATAAATTAGTGCCCCATGCTAGTCGACTAAAGAAAGTAAATAAGTCGTTTGTAGGTCAATGTGTACGCTTTTACAACAAGATCCCTACCAGTATACGCGAACTACCCCTCAATAAATTCAAGGTTATTGTTAAACAAAAACTTAGCAAAAAGGGATATTATAAAATTAACGATTATTTAGATGACTCAAATCCATGGGATTGACCTGCTCTTCTATCAAGCTTTTTCTAGCATACCTGTTCTCATACAATTGTGAATTACTTACATTCCTTAAATTATATGAATGTTATTGTGTTGTAAAAATGTTGCCTCTGCAGTATCTTGGTAGGTATGGCATCTGTAATTCTGTAATAGCTAAGCTTTCTTATGAATAAGGCGAAACGTGTGACATGTCATGCTCGCTTACGCCGTTGCAGTGGTGGCGCTGTGTGTCGGGTCCCCTACTTCCCTAAAATATGTGGAAGGGGTTGATGGCTGGCACATGCGTTGAGACCTGTGTGAAGGTGCTGCTGTGATGGCCGGTCATGTCATGCGGATCCCATCAAACTAAGCATTTCACTTCTTTGTTTCCCATTTGCTTGCCTTACTTTTTCCTGGATATTGTGGGGTCAAATTTTTATTATTTATTTATGGATAGCTGTTTTGAAATATTAATTTGATTATATGTTTCTGTGTTTATGCCTGAGATTTGTAAAACTTAAATTAAAAAGAGCAACCCTACAGAGTTTCTTGCTAGGTTCTTCTCTGGGGAAACTGCACTCTTGCGAATCTAGCATTAACTTTAAAAAATGACCCGTCTTAAGTGTTGTCAAAACCTACAGGATTAAATGATTTTCATTTCATTTCATTTCTGAGTTGAGTAGCCTTCAGAATTACCTACTTAGTCTTGTATTTCAATACCTGTCTCAATAATTATTTAATAAAATACATAGGTACTTACTTAATTTCAATTATGAATAGTCTGAAAATAATTAAGTATCTCACTATTTTAACAGGTAAGTATCTAAGTATTTAGATTATATATCTTCCAATCCATAAATTGTTAGGCATTTCAAATGCTAGGCTTAACTAAGGCTTCAAACTAGGTACTAAAGGTGTTTTTAACATACTGGTATTCAATAGAGTATTACACGCAGTCTGTTAGCGAAGTCAGCTCATGAATATGAAAGTGCTGCGGTCTCACACTTGACGGGATATTTCGATAAAGTTAACAGAGCCCTACCCTCGGACACAATATATTGCCTTCGACTAAGCCAGGCAGGGACCCTTCTGCATTTGACAATAATAAACTTGAGGTTCCAAACACGTAGCAGGTAATATCTACGAATTTCGGCTTTCTTCGTGTGTATTTAGAAATATGTTTAAAGGAAGTGTTTTTATTAAAAAGTTTAAGGTTTTCCTCCTTATACAGCAGCTCTAGCTAGGTCAGGCGGTTTCATTCATGAAATTAGCCACCTCTAAGTATATACTTAGGATAGACACAATCCATTAATCACTATTAAGTATCTACCTACTTACGTATTCTTACCAACAGTAAGTATCTACCTATCTACGTGCTGAGGAAGCTTAGTCTGTAGATACGTAACTGTTCACGTAGTATCTAATGCTGTAATAAGCGCAATTGAGAAGCGAGGGGCGAGAAATGTAATATAACATGATATTGCCAGTAAGTAGGTAGCCTAATATGCATGACGACCGTTCCATGTAGTGTAATTGCGCAGAATTTAATTTGATACGTACGAGGAAGGAAAATGTCCACGCTTAGCGCCCCGAGGAAAATTCAGCTACAGAATATTCAAAATAAACTTTTATTGAAAAACTGAAAGTAAAAAGCATTATTTGAATGGTTTTATGTGGGTAGGTAAGTAGATACTTATCCATAATTGTCACAAAAATATACAAATACAAGGCCTTTAAGTTTAATCATCTAACGTACTTTGTATTGATACCCGATATTACTTAGGTAATATTTTTATTGCTGCAACACGACCACCCATCGGGAAATTGCTCCCCTTTGATGTTGTTTCCAATTACTGCAGAATATGAATGAATCAGGGGTTTTGGGACGAAATCAAAGAGCCTCTGGCTATATTGATGGCAAAACGAAGAGAATAGAACAGCGATGATTGCAATTTTGTATGAGACTCTATCTACCTATGTATGTACGTACCTACTGAATTTATGAAATAGAAAATGTTGGAGCATAATATTCGATGCTTCAGTTATAAAATTTCAATATGCGTATTTGTTCAGGTTGCTGTTGGGTAGTTTCATAATTCGAATATAAATTATGTACATTCCACCTATTCATGAAAATGGCTTCGCAGAGTCTTTGTTTTGAGCCCCAAAAGGCCTATTCTCTTTAGGGGGATATTGAAATAGGGCTACTGTGGGTAGGTATAACTGGTAAAAACAATGCCTGACCACCGACCTGCCAGTAGGTATAGTTGGGTTTGTTTGATAAAATGATAGTAAACTCTCAGGTAGGTAGGCACTGTTACGAGGTAGCAAGTTTGTATGTGGACGAGTTAAAAGCCACTTTATTGAGGTAGTTAGGTACACACTACAACTTTTGGGTCGTCGTGGCTCGAGTTGAAAGAGTAGGATTTGCGGTTTACAGGCCGTTTCCCGCACCTTTGTACCTACACTTAAGCCACAAACGAATATAATGTACCTGACTGACTGCTTAAGTACCTATGTATCTATTTAGTTACTGCGAAAACATCAATTGTTGCAGGTAAAATTACGTATTACCTATATAAAATATCGGTTTTAGGTATAAAACGCTGAAAAAGCTACCTGCCTGAACTGACGCTATTGTCTCTACCGCAAATGGTTTTGAGGTAAGAAGGAAGGCATATAGCAGCTCTAATTGGATTAGGATTCTGATTTAGACAAAGTTAAAGGGGCGTGGACTTCTTTGCGAAGAACCTAAAACTATCGGCAGCAAGTCTTGTAATCCAGATAACCGACTAATCTCCGGCTAATTGAGTGGATTACTTGTACTGCCGGATCGTTAGCGTGTTCTCTCAGTTCTCTCATTTCGAGATACGAGCGATAATTATAGAGAGAATTAATCCTCGCTGCTTGCGTAGCGATGAGTCGACGCCTGCCTGTGGGCCGATTTCAGATTTGTTGCTTATAAGCTTAATGCCTTTACCGATATGGTTGGAATTTATTTAATGCACACATGACACTTGAATAATAATCATTTCAGCACCTACTAGTCATGTAGGCAAGGCACCTACTTTGAAAACTCATAAACTATTTCGTATTTTGCAACAAGCATACGTTCTATTTGTCCACCAAGAAGCAATTTATTTTTTGTGCCAAAATAACAGATGGAATCTCGAGGATAGAGGAAGTCAGCTGGACGATAGCGATTTCATACGGATTCGATTTCTTTATTCGGGTAGCACATCAAATTACACATCAATCGAAGTGCGCCATGCTTCACTTGCGATGTGAATTCGCTTTTGCTCTTTCAAGAAAACGTTGAAGCTTAGCTACGATTAACTGACGTTTATAGATATGGTTACTTTGTCTCGGTTTTAAACATAACATTTTAAAAATAAATTCTATATTTATGCAGCTAATTTCACTTGATGCGAATGTAATATCTAAATTAATTAGCTATGTATGTTATTTATTATACTAGTATGTATAATTATTATCAGTGTCTGAATAATAAAGTTCCGTTTTGTGAAGTTAGTAATCGACGGAAGTTCCGTTTAGAATCTTTGAATTTGGAATCAAGTAAAGAGCGGAGACGTTTGTAAATCCAAGATAAGACAGTTTTGAGAGATGGCGAGTAATTGATATCAATTAGGTTGCGCGGACGGAGGCGGTTTGCCGCGAGCTCTTTAGCGTTTCTTGGACTAAGATAGTCTCAGAAAACTCTTCTCTTACTCATTCATTCGGATTGTCGATCTGATAAATTGCTTTCAATGAAGCTCGTTAATTCTACTAACGAGTCATTTTGTTTATGTAAAATGGAAAATCACAAAGGCATCGTGATAAAATGTGTCAAACACCTTTTGACACATTTTATCACGTACACGAACGAGCAAGGGTTTTTATTTAGTATTTAAGTAAGTATTATAATAGCAGGTTTGTGTCTCAACGCCTGAGCCTACTAAAATATGCACAAAGTGAAGCGCTGATCATATTTCGTTGATGGAGATTTAAATGGCGGAAGGGCAGCCGGTCCTCGTGAATATGGAGAGGTAGTTAAGGAGTTTTAACGACTGAGGGCTTAGCGAACCTGAAGAGTGCCGCCTCACGTAATCTACGAAGAACTTCCTAGATGTGTCCTTTAAAATTTTACTTTACTTTCAACATTATATTTTCAGCGGTACGAGTACATCCACTTATTTCTTAAAAGGATGCAAAGAGAATTTTAATCACTAAGTAATTAGGTATTCCTACAGGCTACTTAGACACTTAAAGACTTTCTTCATGAGATTTTCGTCAATTTTGAGCATAGGTATTTATTTTTTGTTGATGTTAAAAATGTTTTTATATGGGTAAATTGTGATTTCATTTAGCTCTCGGTTCTAGATATTAGTAGCTATATCTAGAACCGAGAGCTAAATGAAATCACAATTAAGCACCTAAATAACTACCTAAAACTCTCATTTCAATTGGGTTCAAAATAACAATTCGACAGATTTGAATTAGGCTAAGTTCAAAAGTTTCAATAACTTCAAGAGGAGTACTTGTACTTAATGGCGTGGCATTAGTTAACAAGTCTGTGCTAGGATTTGGCATGCTTGAGCACTTGTCTGTGCCCAATTACTGACATTAACATTTTCCAAATTATTTAAAATTTTATATTTCGTATACGACCTGCTACAAGTAGATATTTTATTATTTAACTTGAAGTAAGTAGTTAACATATCGGCTAATCTAACTTCTTAAAATATCAATAACTGAGTTGTGACATTAGAATGCTATTTTCTAGAGTTTCTAGTAGTCTAAGTAGGTAGTCTACATAAGTAAGGTACATAAGTATGTATCTACCTACTCATAAGACATTTTAGGCCCTCATACCAAGGTACTCTAAAGTCCAGATTCCATGTAATAATAACGGCATATGAGAGCTAATACATAAAATACAAGAGTAAGAAAAGTTTACGAATTTCAAAACAAGTTGGGGGCCTTGTTGGTAACTTTGTTCAGAAAACTTCCCAATACCCCGAGTATTCCAATTGGAATTCAGCATCAAATATTCTTTTGATACTTAATAATTTATATGCTAAAATATGTATGTTGGTATATATTTTCACCATTGTGAATGGTTGATGTATGTCAATAACAGGATATCTTTAATGAAATAGTTTCTTGGGTCGACAAAGTGGGATATTTGTCGATATTTTTTTCCTGAATGAACGAAATACCATAATATATCTATTAAGTATCAGCTTAGTGAGTTTATTTTTAGTTTTATTCCTCAAGTAGGTAATATTACCTATGGATTCTCATGTTGGAGTATAAATCCAAAAATACTTTTGAAGGGCCTAACCAGGGCCCACAAATTACTTAACGGGAAGAGGCATTTTATATACAAAGTTCTACTTTTTTTCTGGAAATCAGATTTATTAGGTATCCTTTTAAGGAAAAGGAAACTATTAAAATTTATTATATAACCTTGTGCAACCCGCCCCGTTGTTGTATGCAGGTAAAGTTAGATAAAAGCTGACGCTGATATATTTTCGTTCACTACGAGTTTGTGCTCGTGAAACTTATAATTGAGCTTCTGTTTCTACTTGCTGCGGAAAACTTCCTTCTAATAGTTATTTTAAATAAATCTGACAAGGACCAAAATTATTATTAGCAATTGTAAGTAGGTAGGTACTTGAAGTAGGTACTTATCCCAAATTAACGTTTAACTAGAGATAGCTACTTAATTTAATTCAAATCGAAATAAACTTATTTGTATAAAAAAGGCTTTCTCAGTAAATAGGTACGGCATTACTTTATCGGAAGAAAATAACGAATTCTCACAATTGATTGTGCGAATATTTCTCTGGAAGCGATAAATTTAGGCGTAATTGCAGGGGCGCCTTAATTCCCTCCCCATTGGGCAAATTATTAGCGGGCTCTGAGCACTGGTCTCCTCGAAATTATTGCATTTCGACCTGAGCCAGTCGCACAAAATAATAGCCAAATAAGAGAGAATCAAAACGAAACAAAAATATTTTGGTCTTTTACGTACTCGTATGAATGTTACATAACCAACTTGTATGGGTCTGATTGCTGTTTGTTTGTACATTTTATTTCATCCAATTGGAACTCGTGTGCAAATGCAGCAAAAACCAGTAAAAGTAGAATCTGTGCCGGACGGCTCTCCCGCTAGCTGCTACAGCCAGTAATTTGCTTGAGTGCGAACGGGAACGAGCCCTGTCATACGGCAAAGGCAAACGTCCACTGAAAATGGTTTAAAATAAGCGAGTTATTGTTAAGACTTCTATTGCTATATTTACCTATGTGGTTGAGTTTATTTAACTACTTAGATTACGATTAACCTAGAAGTGTCTTTATCTTTCATGTAAGAACCAAGATAAATATATCCGTCGAACGCTCACTGAAACAGCCAACTCCCGGACCCAAACACTGCTTCTTCTCTGTAGTGGCAATAGCTTGAGCAGTATGCAATCAAATAACATGAACTATCGATATGTTGAAATATATTTAGCGTTTCAAAGCTTTTAGTGGTCTCTAGGAGTGTGTAGAGTGTAGTGGACGGGAACTCGTAGCGCATTGGACAGCCGCCACCGCCGCGCACCGCGCTGCATCGGTCTCGCGGGAAATGCACAACTCTCTGATTCAGGAAATGGGCTAACCAGCGGAGCTCAGCGTCCATATCTAACTAGTTTTCTGGGACAAAGGCGTTTTAAATACTTAATCTCATGCTCAGATACTAATACTAGAACCTACCTACTTGTTACTTTGCATTAGTAGAAACTTGTTTAACTAAAATCGCTTGTATCGTAACATCTTAATGGCGTAGATTTTGTCATAAATACATTTTTAATACTTTGCAGCGGTTATACTTTAAACCGATTAACTTACTTTAAGCTGTAAGCCTTTCATTTGGTAAGATTAATCAGCGTACAATTGGCACCGAATTGAAAATGTCTCGTGGTTGAATTAATAGCTGCGTCACGTGGCGAGCTGGCGACCCCTTCCATGGACCGCGCTAATTAAGAAGTTCCCCGATCGACGTAAATCCTGTTACGTCAGAGTTGTCACGAAAACTTTCACCCTGTAAAATTAAATTAGTTTAAGATGAATCGAATTTCGCATTTAAAGGTTCAGGTTTAGAAGCTTAGAACTGTTTATAATCAGCTCGTCTTCTCTGATTAGTTGGTTACGGCGAACAATTATTTCATTACAAACTTTAGAAGTCTGAAGTTATTTATTTGAAATTACTCAGGAACTTGCCACGTTGATGCAATGGGATAGATAGTGTTAAATATGTATTATTTTAAAAGCCATGCGTATCTTGTAAAATTCACATAAACATTTAGGTATTTATTTAACAATTTATTGTAAGATGATAGTACATAGAGAAAAAAAAAGAGAAGTAAAAAAACAAAAACAAACATTGGTAAATTGACGTAGACTAGGTCCTATGTTAAAGTATCTATGCAAAAGCAGCACTGACGAATATCAGATTTATTAAAGGAGTAACTATAAGGGTTTTCCGCTTCTAACAATATAAAAGTAATAAAAAATGTATATATCTACATTGTATGTACATATTCGGATTCGTAGCAATTAAGAAGTTAACGGGAAACAAGAAGAAACTAAGAACTCTCGTGTTCTTTTAATTGTTGTTAACAAGATGCGAGGAACAAGAAGATAATGATGAGAGATGTCGAGTTGGGTGAGGGAAGTGTCAGATTTGTTTTAACTTCATAAATGGTGTACCTATACCTACACTCAATGTTTTTATTCAGCGTAAGTACAGGTACTTAGCAGATACTATACATATTAATTAATACTTAGGATTACTACAGTTCTTTTACATTTGTTCTTTTACATTTTACACATGCTCGCTTACGCCGTTGCAGTGGTGGCGCTGTGTGTACCGGGTCTCCTACTTCCATAAAATATGTGGAAGGGGTTGATGGCTGACACATGCGTTGAGACCTGTGTGAAGGTGCTGCTGTGATGGCCGGTCATGTCATACTGATCCTATCAAACTAAGCCTTTCATTTCTCTGTTTCCCATTTACTTACCTTACTTTTTCCTGGATATTGCGGGGTCAAATTTTTATTATTTCTTTATGGATAGCTCTTTTGAAATATTAATTTTATTATATGTTTCTGTGTTTATGCCTGAGATTTGTAAAACTTAAATTGAAAAGAGCAACCCTACAGAGTTTCTTGCTAGGTTCTTCTCTGGGGAAAACTGCACTCTTGCGAATCTAGCATTAACTTTAAAAAATTACCCGTCCTAAGTGTTGTCAAAACCTACAGGATTAAATTTTTCATTTAATTTCATTTCATTTGATTAGCCTATTTACAGTTATATTTTAATATGAGTACAATATAATTATCATGGGTAAGTTGGCAGTGTACCTATCTACCTACCTATTAAAAGCTAAACTTGAAATTGCGTTGATTGATTGAGTGGTACATTTATCAACGTCATTTGCCGATTCGGTAAAATGAAGCCGTCAGTCGGCCGCTGCCGGTCGTTCCGTTGTTTTATTAACCACTTCATTTTAAGATTTTGCGGTTTACGACTTAATGGACGGACATAAATTCCTACTATTAATGGCAGCCCATTTAATTTATGAAAAGCTTCCACTCCCAGGCCTCTATTTTAATTCCCTTTACAATTAAATAAAATATCTATGAAAAGCAGTTAAAACGGGTAGGCACCAAAATGAATGAAGAACTTCAATATTTCCCATTTTCGCGATGACTATCATCTATTTACTGTTATTATTTAAAACTGCTTTTATTATTATGTTTTCGTTTATTTCATAATACTAGAGCAATTTAAATAAAATGGAATATTATATGTATGTGCGCCGCTACGCTACACTCACCTACGTGTGACTTAAAATGGCGATAGAAGTTGACAAAAGCACTCCACTCGAGTCAGATTCACACCTCCCCCTGCCGAGCCTATATGCGTCTTACAATCGAAAAGTTTCGAACTGAACAAGAACTCGCGAAGAAAATATATGTACCAAAGTCAAATAGAATTTCGTTGCTCATGCGAATAACGTAGATATTCTACTTTTATTTAATTTTGGTCGTGAAAACTTTTTGCAAGAAGGAGTTAATGTGTCGTAAACAAAATAAAGTAGGGCGCGCGTCCTGTATCTAAAGAAGCGAGTGGACGAGTAGTGTAATTACCCGACGCGGTGCTACGACGGCTACGATGGCGTAGCGGCCCATTTCAATGAGCAGAATTCAATTCTTTCCACTTAAAAATTGATTTTAATTAGCTTTATTTTTGAACAATTTATTTGATTTTCGAACGTAGGAATAGCAGTAATCCTATCTTTTCATACATAACACTTGTACTAAAGAGTGCAATTTGCACTTACTAGCTTAGCCTGCAGGTACTTGAATGCTGCTTACCTCGGCGTGGCGCGACAAGGCGTGTCTCGAGAGCTGTTGTGACTTGGAGACTGACTGCAACTGAAATAGTTGTTGACGGCTAAGTCTTGTCGAGATCTCAAGTCCCTCAGTAGTAGAGAAGCCTTGTCTTGCTTTATATACGAATCTACTTTGAATTTACCATTTAGAGCACACTTCGTTGTGTAACAAAATTGAAGAGTACCTTCGTTTTCATAAAAGTGAATTTTCTCAGGCTCGTGTTTTCCGCTTTTCATGTAATAACATGAAAGATTAGATGCCAGTCAAGCTTGAAGTCATATACTCTGTTTTGTATATTAATCTAAGTCGTTCTCTGCCCATACTAAATATTTGACTGTGTTTATTCGTTATTTTGATTAGGAAATTGGTTTTCTACTAAATATTTTGTTGTCAACTACGTAGCTCCGATTTGCGCAATGATATTAAATTTTACCTGGGACTTGATTTATGGATCGCAAGGGAGTAGCAATTTCCTTCGCGGAAGTGTTGCCATGACAACCTGGTTCTGTTCGAAGCGAGCTGGGTGGGACTCTCCGAAATATCTTCCTAATGTGATGAGCTACAAAATTTTATATGAGGTGTTCAGAAGCGGTATGAATGAGAATGAAACTCGGTTTTTGTTTACTCTGACAATGAATAAACGTAAACGTGCATCATAATGTAATGAAACAGATAAAGTAACATTATCTTTTCTTTTTATCTTTATTACAGACATAACCGTAAAAAAGAAATTCAAAATAGAAAAGGCACGACCTGTTCTACTTAATAATATTTTATTGAGGTACGGTCACAAAAATGTGTGAGGGTAAATACCTACTTGATGGATGAAGTATTTTTCTGATCAAATATCTAACGCAATAAAAGTTATAATTAGCTAAATATTAGTACTAGGATTTGACGTTGTGTTTCATTATCTAGCTAGTATAGTGAGACTTGTAGCGAGATTTCATGTTTTTGTCATTAGTTACATGAACGTCGTCGCCGACGTGAGCTCTCGACACACAATTAATATTATATCTTCTGTAATAATGGAGCATGACTTTTACTAACGGTGACGTGACGTGTCCGCGGTTGGAATCTTGCGAGCCTTGTGTCACGAGGTTCACATAATATGACGAGAGGGAGAAACTAAAATGAAATACAAGATTTTCCTCAAAAATGTTTTATAATATTTACTTTACTTATATTTTACATACTACATTTGACACTTTCATTCGTGCTTTGTAAACATACTTTCAATATACTCCCGTCATCTAAACACACCTACTCACTGAAGTCCCAGACTTACACTAACTTACAACTAAGTTGCAGAGAAGGCCGTTTTGTTAAGTTTGTACTTATAGAATGTGGCGACTAAAGATTTAATTGAGTCTTGAGTTAACTGATATACAGCTGATAATCCAACTTTTACTTAAATTAAACTAACCTAGGCTAGGGTTTGCATGGTAATTATAGGTAGGTAAGCTGAAGACATTGCTTTGAGAGTAGGTTATTACTATTTCTGCTAAGTGTATTACTCGTACCGAATATCAACACTCGAAGCAAAGCATCAACAAATAATTTCATTAGTTCCGGCTGTCGAAGCTTGTTAACGGTTCCGAGCCTCCCATGTTTATGCACGTAGAGACGCCTTGCCAATAACTAACTAATCAAGGTCTTGGTATATTCAGCCGGTTCTGACGCATCAAAGGTGCGTACTTAACCGTGATATTGAGTTGTTTATTGAAAGGTATATAGGTGTATCGTTATAGGTAGTGTGCATTAAGTAAGTGAAAAGGCATATCACCAAAGGGTTTGACGGCCGCAGGCCGACCCTCTAAGTGGAATTCGATGTACCTATACCACACAATTTTCTTTCTATTGCCTACTTCGATTTTATTATGCAAAGCAAAGTACCTACCTATTGAATTTTTTTAGGTACTAGGCACCTAGATGGTTACTTTACTTTTAAAGTTAACTAAAATTTTCTTTTTTATGGTTACTTGTGAAAGAATATTAAAACAGCAAGCAAAATTACCCATTTTGCTGAGAACCTAGTCAGGCTCACTTTAATTATTTTTTTTTCACTCTAAGATTATTTTTAGCTAAGATAATAAAAGGTTTATTAAAATCTTTTACGGTAAGAAAAAAATAATTAAAAATGTTTAGGTAACATTTGAGATTAAAATGTATAATATTTTAAATGGAGAAAACCGTCTTTTATTATTTTAATTGCAGCGAAACTATTTTTAACGAGAACTAACTTTGAAAACTTTATTGCGGAAGTAAATAACTTGTATTTGGGTTTTGAAGATAAAAGTTTGTTATAAGCTGAGACACCGGACGTAAATAAATCTAGAAACTAACTAAAGAAGTAAGAAAAAGGCAATTGAAAGTAATCAGCCCGTGTCTGCGGTAAGTTTGACAGCACTAAAAAAGCTTAAAAGTTGTTCCGAGTAAAGAGTTTGCCGAGAACACCAGCGAACGTAGAAAACTGCTTTATTCTGTTTTTTATGGCAACTTTGTTTTCAACGTGAACGTTTTGTACAAAACAGGGAATTGTACAAGTTGGACCTCGGAAACTACTCAATGTGTGATGTAAGGGAGTTAGTACGGAGTTTAAACTGTTCTTGTTCGATACCAATATTGTTTTCCTTTGTTAAGTTATTGATGTCATAAATATATTTAGCTATAGCGAATTAGCGAGTAATTAAATATTTGCGCATTTTCTTACCGATAAAGTATTTTGTTCCAAATCTCCTTACCATTTTACAAACCAATGAATAAAGTCTATAGCATTACGTAGGTGCCTACATAAAACCACTCTCCCATGAGAAATGTACTTTTCCAGATTTTAAGCACATGATTGCCTTTTCTTTTATCGAGAGTCAAACGAATATACTTATTTCCGTTCGCAATTTCTTTCATGTAGCTTGTTTTTTTGCAATATTACCTTAATACGAATACCTCCAAGTGAATGTTTTCTTCTCTCTTGTAGGTGAAATTATTTCGGGAATCGTAATTGGGGGACCTTTAACAAAATAATTATGTATTTCTCGCGGAAACTCACGTCGTTTCAAATTATAATTGGGTTCAGTAAACATATCCCACATCCCTTTAGTGAACAAGTACATGTACGTTATATAATTAACTGACCTATACAAAGAGGGCTTACACACATAATGGTAATAATGCTTAAAGCGGAATCTATAATTTGCGCAAAGTTTCGTTTTAGTGGACATTTAATCCCTTAATGAAGTATACTTAGTCGCTCAGGTGTTAGTAAATGTGAACCTAATTTATAATGTTAGTAATTCGAGCTTTAGTCTGGTCTATTTTATGGACTGAGGTATATGTTTATGGCTGGAGTTATAGCTACCGCGTAAGCCCGGAACTGTACATTTAACGGGCGGTAAATGAAAAATGACGCAGTTGTCGTGACTCGGTGGTCACCAAGGGCGCCTTTAGCGTAGCTATTAGCGGACCGTGCCTTCGGGCAGGGTGGCAGGAACTGCGTCGAACATGTTTACCCAAGACTCAGACAATCACCCATTTATGATCTATTTTCTATCATGTTATTAGAGACAAAAATTAGGTGAAGTAAAATATGGAACGCGACGTTACTTGTAAATGTACAACTTTAATATTCTAAAGTAGCTTTTACTCTAGAAGGATACTGTGCCCTTCGCAATTCCTTGGTATGTCATGAATACTTGTAGAAAATACTGAAATAATAGCCGGAACCATTATAGCCCGACTGTGTATTTATATTTGATCGGAGCGCCTGTATTAATAATTTTGTTAATGACAGCTTTGATATACTTTACAAACATACAAATTGCTTTGCCTCGCATTCGAAATTTTGCAACATTTATATTAAACACAAAATAATTACCTACCTTTTTTTTACATGGGGAAATCCGTTATGGATACCCTTCGTCTCGGAGAAAGACGAAGGGTATCCATAATCCGATTCCGCCACCCACGGTCTCCCCGCAGCGAGCCAGATCTGTGGCCTCGCTGCCTGCCACACGGTCGCAGAGGATAGGGAGAGCGGCCTCCGGAATACCGACACTCCTCTTCCCCTGCGACCCCACCGCGTCCGCCATCAAAAGACGGTGGCGACCCCGTTTAGGCCGCGGGAGGTAGGGAAAGCGGCGCACCGAGATACCGGCAGTCCTCTCCCACCGCGGCCTCCACCTCTCAGCAGCTGGACTGCCCATACAGCCCAGCCACCCGCCTCAGCTGCGGAACCCCCCATAAGGCCCGCAGCCTACGCACCTCCTCAACAGCCTGTGCCGCCCATACAACACAGGCTGTCCGCCTCAGTAGCGCCACCAAAAGGTTCGCCACCTACCAAGTACCGCTCAACCCAAGCCCGACCGGAAGGCATCGGGGAGCGGTCCTCCTCGGGTTCCTCTTAGCTTCCCCGCAGATGGACCAGTCCGCAGGTACTAAGCCCCCCCGCCACTGCAAGGCGAGAACCCACCGGGAGGGAATAATTACCTACCTATAGGTTGTGAGTTTTAAGTTTTATTTCAATGATAATATTTTAGTGGGTGAAACTCAATCGTATTCTTTTATTTAATAGGTACCAACCCACTTCCTTTTTTATTTGTTCAATCTCTCGTTTAGGAGAGTTCCAATTTTTTAACTGGTCGTGGAAAGTTACCTGCTGAAGCTTTATTTTCATTGAGTTATGCTATATTCAAGCCCACTTATTAGATACAAAAGAAACAAGTTAACTGTTCGTAATTAATCACAAACGTTCAGTGAACAAAGCCACAGAAACTCTTTGTCGAGCGTTTCTTGTACCCATCTCGTGATTGACTTAAATTCATTAAAAGCTTGTAGTGGCTCGACGTCAGTACAAAATGAACAAAAAAGAGAAAGTTAAAAGAAGCGTTTCCTCCCGGGAATTGGCCACAAGTTTACTTTATGAATCCTCCTGGGAATATTTTCACTGTTCAAAATGGAGTATGACAAAGTTTGTAATTACCGCTGGAGGGCCGGATTTCAACGTAAACGTGGGATGGTTGGAACTTTTCCAAAATATACTGAAGGTTTTCACGGTTTGCACGCAGTGTTGAAACTGAACGATTCACTGGCTCTACATTGTCTGCATTCTAACCAGATATTAACTTGATATAAAGTTTGTATAACACCTACATATTTTACGAGTAGCAAGGCAGGTAGTCGTTTGAGATAATTATTAAATTTTCCTTTATATAGTTTGGTGCATTAGCAAGCTTAAATTTAGACGACTAATAATTGGAAGTTGTAGGTAATTAATTAAAAAATCTCTTGGAGCAAAATCTTTACATTCATAATTAAAGGGAAGGTACTTCTGTTTAATAGGGCAATTAACTGAACAGGACTTGTTAAGGTACCTTACTGAATAAACAGCTAGGAGTCACGTGCGTCCTCGTGTTACACGCCCACCACTCTACCCCGTATTGAGAGCAAACCTTCTTACTAAAGCTTCTAAAGGATACAACTTGTCAGAAAATCACGGAAAATGGTAGACTGGCTTCCAAAGTTGCCTATTTAGCTTTGTTTTATTTTATACTCGTATTATTGAGAAATAGCTTCCAAGATCCAATGACATTTTATTATGTTAAATCTGTAGCACATGTTTCAGAAAGGTCAATTTCCTGCCCGTTATTACTTAGAAATGCTTTTTATACTTACAACGTTTCATGTTGAGCTTGACAACTCGGCTGTCTCTCGACTCTACGCAGAGTGTTTGTACAAATCCTCTCTCTGTCTTACTTAAGTAGGTGCTCTTAACTCCCGTCAAGTGCCACATAATTACGAGAACAATTTAGAAATGTTCCCTGACTAACTGATGCTCTCCGGAGATATCTTAAATTAAATATCTCGCTCCAATCAGAGTTGAAAAGCTAATGACTTTTAATTTAATTTACTTTGGAAGTTACTATTATATTTTATTCTGCTGTTCAAATATTGGATTACGTGACAAGTAAAGTTTAAAGTGTTTACGAAAATAAGAATATTTCGATATTATTTTTATCAATTCTGAAAAAGTTTGTAGATTTATAAAGCGAACCGTATAATATCGTACACGAAATTATACTTTAGTACTGTAGTAAGGAGGCTAAATTGAGTCAGCTTTCAGGGACCCAGCGAGCCCATTTGTCCGGAACCAATTACCGGTCAGATTCAATTTCGAACACTTTTATTAGGCACGATAATCTTTAAGAGACGTGTATCGAATATGTTTTTGTGTATCTTATATTTAATATTTATTTATCGAGATTCATAGTTTTCGATACTTTAAAAACCGGCCAAGTGCGAGTCGGACTCGCGCAGGAAGGGTTCCGTACTATTCATATCGAGCAAAAAAATGCAAAAAATCACGTTTGTTGCACGGGAACCCCCTTAATTATTATATTATTATTCTATTTTTAGTATTTGTTGTTATAGCGGCAAAAGTAATACATCATCTGTGAAAATTTCTAAGCTCTAGCTATAACGGTTCATGAGATACTGCCTGGTGACAGAGGGACGAACGGACGGACAGACAGACGGATAGCCAAGTCTCAGGGGTCCCGTTTTCACCCTTTGGGTACGGAACCCTAAAAACTATTGCACCTGAAACGGGCTTCTAACCGTAGCCCGTATGGGCGCTGCTGGTACATAAATTGGAGTAAATTTCACTACAGCGATAATGTACATCAGCAGAGTGAGTGTCGCAGTGTCCGGCCAAAGTTAACTGGTAGTTTGCGCGTCCCGCGACCGCCGCAATAAAATAAACGCAACCCCCTCTAATGTGCGAACATCTGCCAAATGAAAGTTGAATTGCTGTGGAGGTACGCGGTGGCGGCGGCGACTAGCGTAAACTCCCAAATGTCTCGTTTATGGCTGTACAACACACCTACTAGTTTAACCTACCATTCCTTTTCCCACATCAAATCAACCCTTGCGTTCCTTTGTACGTTGCTGGAATTTCTGCTGCCGATGGTAAAAAATACCTAGCTAACCGCCATTTTCTGAAAACCTTGTCGTAAATGTTATAATAAACATCACAAATGAAAAGGTGATAGTGTAACTTTATCTTGAATAAGCAAGTTTTATGGTGCTTTCCTTCGGATTTGTGTTTAATATTATGTCCCATTATAAATGTTATATAAATTATTCTCTGTTTAGACCTATTAGAAAACAGTACCCATGAGCCATGACAACTGCAAAATAGGTTACTGAAATTAATTTAATAAACGCCCTATTCGCTTATTCAGAAAGTTATTGACAGTAGCTACCACTCGGGACCAAGCCGAGCCCGGCGCCCTCCTGCTGAGCCAATTAATCGTGTTGCCAGCCTAGATTATTGAATAGTCATCCCATTAGGACTTCGAAGTAAAATAAATCGTGAAATACGAATCTGAATTCTTCGAAATATTTTGGGTTTGGTGGCGCAAGCTGTTATCACGACGAAGTCAATATTCAATTAACAATCCAAATATTAAAATGGTACCTGAACCTTAACCTATTACTATTACGATACGTTATTAATTTAGTTTCTCAAATATTTCGCATCTATGGCTGAATGACGTAAGATTATATTAAATTATTTCTAAATCAAATTATTCTCAATGCCGTTACGTTATACACAAGTAAACCATTGAACAATGAAGGTTTAAACGTAGTAACTATTAAGTAATCTGTGGTTTAACTTAGTGTATAATTGGAGCAAACCTACTACATACCTATGTTTACGTAAATGTTTGTTGATTGACATTTTGCTTACAGTAATCAAAGAACGGGTTAAAATTAATAAAAAAACAAAAGGAATCACTGAAAAGCGAAACGGTTGTGAAAATTAATGCCACATTGAAGGAATTCCAAAAAGTTTAAGGAGAAATCGATGTTAATTAAAAAGTAAAGTTCGAATTCCACTGCCAATCTATCGGTGGGGGAGGTAGGTAGTGGGGAAATTCCCAATAAACAAGTTGAGGATCTCGTTGCTCCGGTTAGGTGGTATACTACCGACGATATAAAGATATAATCATACCCATCATTATTACTTCACACTCATTGTACTTATATGATTAAAATAACAGAAATAATAAAATAAGGATTCGGGGAAAGAAGGCGAACTACTTATGTCTGAAATTTCGGTAAGAAATCAAACCTTACAGCTTGAAGAAAGAGTAGGTAATCACATCTGTGGCAGCCAATGTAAGCGACCGAAAACAAGGGTCCGCTTAAATTGAATCCGCGAATAATTAAATTATCGGTCGGCGATCGCGAAACAATTTTCTGCCAGTATTGACTACCCAATGTTCCCCGCTAAATCGAATTCTTGTCCGTAATAGAATCATTACTCGAAGACAGCACAAATCCTTTCAAATAAAGCGGTTTTAATACAGTGCGGAAAATTAAAAAATAGACAAAGGAACTTAACTTTTGGTATTTGTGCATTGACCGGAGAGAATTTAATATCCGCCGAGCTGCCGCTGGTTCCCTCATTTAAAATTTTCAGGAAAGATTTTCCGTCTGCACTAAGATATTGTGCGATATTCAAATCAGCATTCAGTGACTTTTAAAAAATAAATTATGCTAGTTAAGCAGTTCTGTAATCAAATTTTCTATTCAACATCGTCCAAGGGTTCAGAATTAACATTTCAAATATCAATACGCTAAAAAAGTGTTCGATGCTATTTTCATGTACCGTGGTGGGTGTCGGTCCTCGCCTCACCGAAGCATGTCAAACACAGACGTTGCACTTTATAGGCAGGAGCTGTGAACTAAAATTACTTTGAAAACTTTTAATAAGTTTTATAAATTGTGTGGAACTGCAGGACTCATTTATTGGATTGGTACGAATGTTTGCGACTAAAGTATTTCTTCGGTTTAACTGTAAACTATTGAGCTGTATAGTTTTTAGATAAATACGAAAGTAAGAACCTCCTAAGGGCCAAGTTACTTTATCCTTTCTTCTTAGCTCAAAGTACTTATTTGCTTTAGTTACTAAACAGATTAAATGTTGTACCATCTTCACGGTGTGATTATAAAGGTATCTACACACCAAAGCCGGCGGCCCGGCGGCACGAGCCGCCGGGCTAGGCCGGCGGCCTCATTTTGCAACAAGCATGCTGGCGGCACAGCAATGTCGCCGGCCTGGCAGCAGGCCGCCGGCATAACCCGCCGGCCTAGGCCACTACATACATACCAAAGCCGCCGGCACGCTGCCGAGCTAGGCCGGCAGATGTCAAAAGCCACTAGAAGTGGGATAAAACTTTATTTTGTTATCACTGTGACTGTTGTTCCAGTTCCAAGAAAATCACAGTGAAAAATCACCGTGATTTTGTCACGTCGATCACTCCGATCACTAAGTATGAAATGGAATTGGTTAATGATTCCTGTGATTAAATATTACTTAACAACACTGTCACAGGCTTGGGACTGTCTTTTTAAGATTCTTTACATTAGTATCTCCTGTTTATAAATTTACTGACTGAACATTTTCCGAAGTTGAGAAGGAACATAATATGTTATTTTGGATGTTGTTATTTCGTGACCAGTCACAGTCATAACATGCGACTCCAGATCACGGTGATTTTTTCACCGTTACGTCATTTATCACTCATCTCTAAATGCCGCCGGCCCAGCCCGGTGGCTTGTGCCGCGAACCGCGGGCATGCCGCCGGCATATCAGCGGCATGTCGGCGGTTTTTAACAAAATAACGCAACCCGGTTTACGTTGTTTTGTCGTGCACATGCTCAATCGATTATTTATACCTTGGTCTATCTGTATAAGTAGTTAAAATATTTTTTTTAACCTGTCTATAAGAAAAACAAAATCACGTACTATTTGCGACCTAAAATTGCCGAATGTGTCATGAAAGAATAACGTAGGTAAGCTATGGTTGCGTTGTTTTGCCACGACATTAAACGTCCGACTATGATACAACGCAAATTTGTTTCCACGCGAAACTGTGAGCTGTTATCATTTCTTTAAGTTTTAATACATTAACCCATGAAAGAGATTTGAGCCGATTTTTACGGTTTAAATACTTAAACTCTTGGTTAAGTCTCTAGAGTGCCAGTTTACGAAGGTAGACAATCTTGTCACGTGGCTGAAAAGTTTATTTAATGTGCGTACAATTTTTTTATTGTTTTTAACAACATTTTATTTTTTCTGGCTTAGGTTAGGCAACAAGCAAGATTTTATAAAAATCGTTCGGCAAGACATAGAATAACTGAGCAATCAAAAATACGACTCAAAAAAAACTTAATCTCGATTTTCTCAAAACAGCAGTTTTTGGGTTACGTTATTTTGTCATGAGAGGGCAGAATGACAGATGTCAAAAGCCGTCAGCCAGGTCGGCGGCATGTGCCGCGCGGCAAATGCCGGCGGCGTTTCCGCGCGGCACAACCCGGCGGCCTGGCCGCGCTGCACATGCGCGGCACAACCCGACGGCGGCGGCTTGTTGTCATACTGTCATACGAATGGCAGATGTCAAAAGCCGTCAGCCAGGCCGGCGGCTTGTGCCGCGCGGCAAATGCTGGCGGCATTACAGCGCGGCACAACACCCAGCGGCCTGGCCGCACTGCACATGCGCGGCACAACCCGACGGCGGCGGCTTGTTGTCATACTGTCATACGAATGGCAGATGTCAAAAGCCGCCAGGTTTCAAACCTGCGCTCAATGTGACCGTTTTTGGTATTAAGTACTAAATTGATATATTTGAGACTCCAACTATATTTTTAGTATCTAAGTATATTATTTTCGGTATAATATTGGTACAATTTTAAATGTCACACCACACATGCTGTTTTTTTGGTATAGATATTTAATTCACCTTCATACAGCTACTACAATTAATCAACAATTTTCATTTCAAAAATGTATTTTATTTGCGATATTTTCAAAATGTGAAGTAAACATTTTAGTTTAGCTGAGTTTCCTTTGAAGATTTCCTTGGTAGATTCGTAAATTTTTTCACACTGCCCGCGACGCTCCTTCAGTTGCCCGCCGGCAAGGAACTTGAACTTAGAAATTATCCGGTCGAATTGAGAAACCTCCTCCTTTTTTGAAGTCGTTTAAAAATCATCACTGTCAATCTTATCTCTATTCAATCTATTCAATCAATTTTATCATAGATTATTTTACAACATTCAAAAAATATCAAAAATATTCAGTGAGAAAAATACAATTTCGATTAGTTAGTAATACGTTCTTTTTTTTTCATAACAAAGGTAAATTCTTGAATTTGAAGTGGAAACACTGAACAAAAGTGTCAAATGAGCTAAATGCTATAAAATAGAAAAAGACACGAAAAAGACGGAGGTTAATAAATCTAGTAAAACCTCTTTAATGTTTTTCTCTTTTTTTTGGTTCTTTATATTCATTACTTATTATGTTTTTTTTTTACTTTTTTTTTTCTTTGTGACGTATTCAAGTGTAAAAATGTTACCTACGAAAAAAATATTTTTGAAATTTTGAGCTTATTGAAACTTTTTCACTTTTTGTCTATGAACTTGGCTTCCAGCTAGTTTGAGTATAGAATATATAAGGAGGTGCCATACCGTCTGGATCTGCGTGCTTGGTCTGGCGCAAAATTACTACCTTTTTGTATGGAATTTCTTATCGTTTGACAGGCCATCTACCAAGAAAACTATGAGAAAACTTGGCGCAACCTTGGCACGCTGTCATAAACTCATTTGTATATGGAAAAAAATGGGGCCGCTCCCTATATCTAGCTAACATGACGTGACTTTTCACGTCATATAAAAAGAAGGCTGATAGACGTACAAAATTAGGCGCTTTTTGTAGGGTTGCGTGTGCAGTTTTTATCGATATCGTTATCGATAACTTTTTAAACTAAAAAGCAAACCCGCATTTGCCCTTGTCGCATTTACATTACCAACAAAGTGACGTGACCATAGATGAATACATTGAGTGACTGACTATCAATGGGAATATGCTACTTGTCGGAACATACACAGTATCGATAACCCTCTAGGTCGCTACCTAGTAATCCGCTGAATTATGTTATATTGCAAGTGCAATACATCATTTTGAACCTCACTAAGGCTTGCCTGTCGAAAGCTCCTGAATGGTCGTAGGATCTAAGTTTTTTCACATTTCAGTGTGTCCTATGGTCAGTGCCCAGCAAATTTTATAAATACCTATATACAAGGCTCCAGTGTAATGTTGGTAAACATAAACGGCAACTTAGAAATAACATCAAGAATCACTATCAATAAATAAATATACAAGAAGATTCTGATGAGAAAGAATAAATGCTATTTCATCATGTCAGCTTATGGACGTTTACTGCTGAAGAAAAGCTGTTTATTAACATTCAATAAAAAAGATGATTTTTAGACGTACCTAGGTATACACTACCACAGTACTATCAACATTTTTTCTATCTAATTTTTACTCTTATCGATAAGAGCCTTTAATCATCTTACA
The DNA here is from genome assembly GCA_947563765.1 of Anarsia innoxiella. Taxonomy (NCBI): domain Eukaryota; kingdom Metazoa; phylum Arthropoda; class Insecta; order Lepidoptera; family Gelechiidae; genus Anarsia; species Anarsia innoxiella. Next base: position 5,106,594 of record OX387395.1, read on the forward strand.
CACATCACTATGCCGCTTCATAAAGAACTACGAATGTGTAAGCGAAATAAACATAGACAAACATTTTATTGTTATAGACCTCATTTTGATGGGCTTGGATTTTTTAAAATATATCAGAATGATAGGTATTACTTATGTATGCCAAGCTCGTCTGTCATGTTATGAATGTCAATGCCATCACTGTCATGTCACGACCACGTCACGACTGACATGCCGCGACTCTCGTGCCGCCGTCTGTGCCGGCGGCCGGTGCCGCCGGCTTTGCTACTTGCAACATGCAAAAGCCGCCGGCACAGGCCGCCGGCATGAAGCCGCCGGGTTCGTGCCGCCGGGCCGCCGGCTTTGGTGTGTAGATAGCTTTAACTGACAATGAAAAAATGAGATACTTATTAACTCTTAAAATAAAATACCTAGGCAGTAAATAAACATTCCAAGTGAGTATCTAAGTAGAATCCTGAGAGACGGACGCTCGCAATGGTCAAAGGTAGAATCAATAATTTGTACACGATACACCTACAAAACGAAATAGTTCATTTCGCGCCTCAATATTGGGGTCATAAAATATGCAAAGCGTTCATCGAATATTGATGCTGTGCTCCGAATTATACTGAAACGCCTGTCGTATTAAAATTCACAACTTGCTCTACAGAAAAACATAATTAATTGATGAGTTGGCACTAACGTAATATTTTGATTAATTGCTGACAATGACAATTATGCCTCGTCGCCGCCGGGGTTAAAATAATTCAAAACGCCTTTTACCTAAATATTGTTAATTTTGGAATGAAATAATTTTGCTGTTTGGAGCTTTAAATTTTGGAAACGAACAGTTAGAGAAACACAATTAATCCAAACACAATTACTTTAAGCCATTTTCTCTAATTCAGTCAGTGGTAAACGAGATGGTACAAATAGGTTTATGTAGAGGTAGGTATACGATTACAGCCGTACAAACTAATCAGGCTTCGCCATTGTACGGGCGGGCTCTTTGTCCGCTGTAGCCGGTTAAACAAATCTAAAGCTAGTTGCGGTGGTTCCCCAATTGTTTGCTCGATTTAGGATTGTTAATTCACCATGTAGAACTACAAACTACCCTACCTCACGTTGATTGAAACGATAACGGACAAAGGTACCGATATTAAAACAACAAGTACTAAGTGAGTTATGGCCAAACCATGTTTACAAAAGCAGCCCCCTATATTTACATACATTTTAACAACAACACTTGGTTACGGTGCTCCAATGACGTCACGTAAATATCAAACACGTACGAGATATTCAGTCAACACTTCCAAGGCGTTCTAGATACATACTTGATAAGTACATAAACCAGCTTTATTGGTTACTATAAAACTTTAAACTAGTCTGCTACGTTTCCGCGGTTTCGGTTCGGCTTCTTTAAACAGGTACGAGCCGAAGCACTTACCTATATTAAAAGATTTTACGAGTTGTGTGCACTTTGCCCGTGAAACTTTTAGCATAGAAGCGGAGCAACAACACCTGTGTAACTTGCTCATGAAATATGTTCTGAACCTTTCGGCGCGTACGGGAATCTTTAAGTTATGAGGGGGAAGTGCGCAGCGGAGTTGCGTAACTTTTAACTTTATGACCCCGGCACCGAATTTTTCAGGGTGTGCTTGACAGCCTCGCCGGAGAGTTGCTCTGTTTGTTTGTTGTTCCGAGTTCTAGTACTGGTATATAAAAAGAAAATTCACCAGAGGGTACTCCTTGAGCCGAGGGTCGCGCAGATTGTCCCTCGGGAGATAACGTACGGTCCGACCGATTTAAGATAAATCAAACTTTGATGACAACTCATCGAAGTTTGGAATAGTGCTTCACGCTCTGTCGGTAATGTACCTAAATAAAAAAACGGTTCTCTGTCTTCTAAAAGTATAATAACCTATTTATTCTGCGGTTGATTTAATCTTAAGTAGTTTCAATATCCCCAGCGACGCAGATACTTCTATCTATTTGTATAATTATGTTTGTCGTTGGTATTAAAATAAACATCGCGATTCAATTAAGGCGGAGGAGGTTTCACGCACGGCTGCGATCCGCGAATTTCGAGTTTGTCGAGATTTACATTAATTAACTCAATTTTCTAACCGCAATGTCTTTATGTGAGTACAAGCTCTAGTACAGATCAGCGCTATGCGAATTTTGGTAAGATTAGAATTCCGTGATCGGATTTTACTCTGTAGTGTTTTCAAAATTTCTATAGAATAATGAAACTACAAGATGGTGTACTTACTTACTATACCTATGTATGCAACTTTTAATTCATTTATGAAATACGTAATTTCAAACGTACGTACCAGACTGTGTGGTTGTTTCAAATGAATGAAATATACCAATTCCTATCTTTGATAACCAATTACTAGTAGGTAGGTACTTATTATATACTTAACCCATTCTTTGATGTAGATAGGTGCCTTCATAATGAATGATCAAACTTTCAGTTGTCTTTGATATGTGCTGAAATGTTGGAAAACTTTGAATTAGTTCATACTATCTTATTGCTTGCAAACGTGCGAATTGTTTGCAGGGTGTATATTAATTTGAGCGAGCAATGTTCGATAAGTTCCGATGCGGGGTCGGCGACAGGTGAGATGAATGCTCGGGAAGCAATAAGGAACTTCCGCACCGCCGCCCCTATTGAGCAACTCAGCCTTGATTGTGCCTCCCAGTTGTAGGACAGGGTTATTCTCTGGAGTCCTAACGTAATCCAGCGGAAAGATCACGAATAACATTGAGCGGAGAGTTATTCAAATTGCATTATCTGAAAACTATACATTATTTAACTTTCTATGTACATTACGAGTTGGTAGAATTTAAACTTACGAATCATTTTTGTTTTTTCATTTAGATTCTTTGGTGCAGTAAACTTGTAAGGAATTTTTGCAAGCCACATTTAGGAACTTGGAGGTATGTACTAATTGACGATGTGAACATTCCATTTCGAAATAATGTAACTGACGAGTACTGTGAGTGTCTTAAGATAATTCTGTTTTACTCTTCTAATCCCAACAGTGTTTGTTTCCATAGATAAACGTTATTGAGTTCTATCTGAACCAAAATGGATTGATATCTTGCGTTCGTTTCAGGCGATAAACTAGCCATCCGAAAGCAAGGGGATTATGGTCCCTCTTCCTCGTCTTCTAATAAAGTTTGCGATTGCAGTTAGCTAGCGGCGATGTTTGTGGAAGTGGCTATCTACCTATTTACAATGTTGTTGACCAAGAATATAGAATTTTGCAGGTGCAATTTAGCTGTGGGAGATTTCAATTTACTTGTAAATGGGGATTTACTTCGATAAAATATTTTATGGAATAGAGCGCTATTGAAGAATCTACTTTTTTGGATTTGAAAGAAAGCAGAAGATATTTGAAATCTTTAATTTGTTTGTAACCTGTGTTATCGTTCTAACATATTTGCAATTTCATTCATTTTCATTTTTGTTTCCATATATTGAATGAAGATTGAATGATGCATAGCATATATTGAAAAGAGACGGTTTACAATAGAAACTATCTCGCTGGGAGGCAGACTAATGGCACCTGTCACAGTCTGTTATTCAATTTGAATGTATCCCGAGGGCAACTCAACAAATAGCGTTGCAGCAGCCTTGTTGTGCTCGCCAGTGCATTCTGACAGAAATATGTATTTTACTGCAACCAGGGCGTTCACCAAACGAACGCTATTTCCGGGTAAAGAATTTCAAATACATTTACCGTCATTAATGTATCTACAGTGTTTGTGAAAATAATATTACATGAACGATAATTTCAAGAACCTCAATTTGTGTTAGAAAACATTGCGATCATTTGAAGATCGTTTCATTAGGTATGTTAAATTTTAGCATTAGAATAATTACACGCTTAACTGAAAATACTTATTGTGCGAATTATAGCTGAATGTTTATCCATAATCCCAATAAATAACAATATGAGACTACAATAGGTACTCGACGAAACTCGATTATATTCCGTTGGGATATTTGTGTAGGCTCGCTCTTTGTTCGACTACAATTGCAATCAATATTGAACATGATCAAAGGTCTGATTGCTTGTTTCGCTTATTATTTGATGTCAAATTATTAACTGACTAGTGATTGATAAGGGTCACTTAGGTAGGTAAGATGCGCTAATCATTAAAACGAATGAATTATTAATTTAAGAAGATTAGTTAAATTTCTTAAGTACCTAAATAGGTACGAGTAGGTAATTTACAGAAATGGTAAATAACATTGTTTTACTTTTTTCTACTGACTCCTAGAGACTTGAGATGCCGGCGCAAAAATTTAATACTTACGATCTCAATGGGGAGCAGTTCCATTTCCATTTGAAAAACCAAGTAAATAACTTAACTTGGTTTTTCAACTCTTATTTTTCTTTCTAAGACAAACGCCATTCCTCAAATCGTATCAAACTTTGTCTAAGTTTACCCTTGATTGATTGATGTACAATTCCATTCTAAGTTATTTACGATCGAGTAACTCTTAGATCCGTTCCCTTCGCAGAAGATAACATTTAATTCTGTTATATTATGTTTCGACGAGGTTTTTTTCTTCTTGATTATTATCACTATTTATAGTTTTCTGTAAAATATGTTCTAAAAATACCTTTTAAGAAAACCCAATATAAAAAATACTTAGATACTTTACTACTTACTGCAATTTATTAAACTTTTTTCTTATACCTACTATTTGCAAATTGTTTTTAAATAATACTCAAACCAAAACAATATGTGATTTGTTTTCGGCGATAAGCCCCTACTTATCTCACTTTCTTATTCAGCCCTTTTCGAAGCCAGACCCTTTTTGGGTAGAATACCGCATATTGAAAAACTACACATTATGTTTAAGAGGTAAGTTCAAAGGAATATTAAATTATCTGTGTAACGTTGCGTGAATTTTTCCACTCGTTAGCCCGGACCGCTGTTCATGAAATCAAACGCAAGCGTAAAATTAATTTGTTTGTTCCTAAATGCGAATTTTATACGCACGTAAATAAAATTATGAGACAATAATTGGCTGGGACTCGACTCGTGTCTTGTGAAAGGTTATAATTGAGGTACAATTTTTTTCAACTATATGCTGGTGCGTGTCAAATTAAAAACTCGCATGACAAGTGAACACGCAATCAATTTTGAAAATGATTAGATATACCTGCTACGAAAGGCCGCCCCGATTTTTTTACATTTAATAGAAAAGGTAAATCATAAAATTAGTCATGAGTAGGGTTTTGTTTAGATACCTTTTATCCTGATAGTTATAATTGTAGTGAAACCGACAACGATCCCGGCACTGCCATAAACGAACGCACGTCCCGTCGGAATCCTAAACGCTTTATTGTATTCCGTATCATGGTCCCGTGCACTATAAAGATGTTGATTGGAAAACCGAATTGTTGGGGAGCTGTGACCCGAAAACAGTAAAAACTTTACGGCTTGGCGCTGGCCTTGTCTTCCGTTATTAAGCATGCTGTTCGAAACAAATCTTTGGTTAGGAACCATTAACCGCACCTGTTTTATGTGACTCATTTTTGAACTTTAAAATTCCTAAATATAGGTATAAAATCACATCACAATCAAATTTCCTTGAGTAGGTAAGCTATCAATTCATTTATAGCGCACTAAATATTAAAGTGGTGTGCCTTTGGATCATCGGAAAAAAATTGCGTTGGTCTTAGGACCTTGGATATGCCCTCGATTCACTTTCGCTTCGAGTAAGGCCGCCGGTGCCGAACGAATGAATGAAATTATAAACGCATATTTGATATTTAATAGATACTTCCACGAATGTTTATTACTTGTTCTAACCAACTCCAATTACCTGAAGTATGGTAGGTATGTGCTATAATATAGTGCCACTCAAAATAAAAAAAATGGGGAATGAAGAGAGTCATTTGCCCAGCAGTGGGACAATAACGACTTGATAATATAAGTAAAGTAAAAAAATACGCCCGTACTTTAAAAAGTCGTTTAAGTTCGTAATAATTTTCATAACTTCTTACTTAATACCGCCAAATTACTTGTGTGTGTCTTTAGCTGTTCTAACTTTTTCATCTCGCCGGCAACTTGTCGACATTGTTGTTCTTTGCCCCAAATCTGAATTCTAAAACGAAATCTATAATTAACTTTGTAGGCTTCTAACTACTTTATTGCCATTTTTAAACATTTATCGTGGTCATTTAAAGGTCACATTGGCTGTTATGAATAATCAAAAGTAAGACTTTAGAAGTGGTACGAAATACAATCAACCGCATAAAGCGTATTATATGAACATGATAGTTTTATTGTTCACGAGTGTACAGAAAACAATTCGATATAGATAGGTAGGTAATACCTTGTAGTTAGCGCATACTTACTTGCACAGACAATGTCGAAACTGTGGATGCGGAACTGTTGCTGAATTTATAACCAAGGCAGCTAACATATTGTTTGCTACATCTTGTATTTATTTACAGTTTTGGTTGGTTTTGTGTGTGTACTGTGGAACATTCACAATATTGTACCACAATACACATTTTAGTTACGTCTATATTACTGTAGATCGCAAATTCAAATTTCACTTTTGAATCTTTATCAGTAACTTAAGTGAAGGATAAATAAACGGTTTTCGGTTACTGGCAGTTAGACCACTGCAGAAAATAAGTAAATAATTAAATTCTGATATTAAAAAATATTGAAACAAAATACATTGTTTCTATAATAATTTATTAAAATTTCATGATTGTTTGGAAATTCAAGCAATTATAGAGTTTCTGAGTTGCACTTGCAATATAGGAGCACAAAGAATAGAAAATCAGTTTGCCGTGTGAGTAGTAATTATTGTAGGTACTTAACGAAAACAAATGAGAACCTACACAAACATCAACGCGGTTTGGAAACCGGTGTGACCGTGTCATTAGCGAAATTAACTATTGCGAAACAAAAGACCCAGCATTCCATGGACCGAATTATAAATACATTAAATGACTCCGGCCCGAGCACATTACAGTTGCTTCATTATGATATGAGGTGTTTACTAGTTGACACTTTGGACAGGCGTAATATGAAACTGGAAAAATATAGGAAAACAATTGTTGCAGATCCAACACAAATAAGTTATTTAATCATTTAACGGGACGTATGATAGGGTTGACATTTTATACATCTGGCTGATAGTCAAAAAAAACTAAAGTTTCTTGTGAAGTAACATTTCTTTCCTTGGGCGGTGGGTGCTAACAATTGATAGGATAGGATCAGATTTAATCCCGGAAAGATTTGTTGAAAGAACATAACTAATACGCCGTTTATGATCACCAAGACATTTCGGAAATGAGTCTTGCCAGTAACAGAATCTCTTTATATATATTTACATACAAAATTTCAAAGCAAATATATAATAGGACACGTTCAAAAGCAATTTTCTATAGAAATTGGCTCTACAGAGAACGATCGGGATCATATTTTCCGATAAGCTGTAAAGGAAATCGTGTGCAAAACTTAGTATACATATAAGAAAGCTTACCTAGTGATAGAGTTTCAAAATTTGACTACCGGAAAGATAATTATCGAAGAAAGTCAGTGAAGTGAAATAGGGGACTAAGGAAACCTTGGATATTGATGGATGGAATATTCACAAAACCTTACCTTTAGTTAAAACTTATAACACGTATAGGTACTCTTATTTACTATTTATGAGATGATCAATTTATTTCTTTAAAATAAAGAAACTACTTGTAGAAATGATTTTATTGAATCAGTGTAAAGGTGTTAGCTAGCTATATGCACACACGCACTAGCGATCACGGATTGACGTTTTATATGAAAAACGCGAACCACTGTAGACGGTTGGGCCACGGTTTTGACGCGGTTTTATATCAAAAGTCAAACCACACTGCAACTGCTAGCACATATTACTCAAATAATTACTTCGCTCTAGACTCTAGCATATACTCTAGTTGGTGCTATGAGCGATAAGTATACCTAATACATTTTTACTTGCATTGTAAAGTACCATTAACCTCACTTTAAATAAAAATTCCCTGTTCCTACAAATTTATGATACATCGAGATTATAAATAATCTGTAGTGGATTAAATTAAAGGGAAAAGCGAACTCGTAAAATGTTTTTGGTGGTCATGAATATTTTAAGTGAAATTTAAGAAGAAGAAACTTAGACCGCTCCAGATTAATTACAGCCTCTAGACTTAGATCTTCGAGATATTAAATTGATAAGAGTAACTTTATCTTGATTAATATTCCAAAAAAACACTGTTTTAAGTGATGAAGTATATTATTATGTAGTACGTGGAATATTAAATTTAATAAGTAGACGTAAATTAGACATTATTTGTAACGTGTAAAATATTTTTGAAAATTGAAATGAATACTGGAACAATGTGTAATAACTTTTCAAAAAATTAAAATGAAAATTGAATATGATAAAAGAAAATAAATACCTACCTCTAAATTTTCTATATCTAATATCTTTATGGACCCTTAACATATTATAATGAGCTCAATAATGACCTGTTATTATTTCTGTCTAAAAACAAAGAAACATAAAGTTCTTAAGTAAGGTGGAAAACGGAACTCTACGTATTAGAATCGCTTCTCTCGGAATTGGTACCTAAGTACCTGTTCAATTAACAATTAAAACGTTTTTACAATTTCCGTTTACCCATATGCTTGTGCAACAGCGTAAAATACCTTTCAAATAATTCACAAAGGCAAGGCACGATCTTAAGTTGGAACTATCAAGACTTGAATTCGGGTTTCCTATGAGGCTGTGATTGGTGGTCTCTTTCACACTCGCAGACTGTTGATTCAGTTGATGCTGCATCTTGCTCTGACTTGGGAAGGCTTGCGCGGAAAGAGAATGTGGGTAACGAACGACCTTTTGCCGTTACGGGCGAGCAGTGCGGGCTGTGCGTTCACTGGGATCGGTACACTCGGCCGCGGCATTACTACATCGCGCTGCCTCACTGACAGCCTGAAAAAATTACGTAAATATTACAAGAGTCACGCATTGATTATGAAACGTCTGTAACTGTGAGCTGCACCGCGCACAGTACCGGTAGACTGTCAGGACTGTAACGCACCACGCGTGCTGTGTCCACGTTTTGTTTGAATTGTGCGATTCTGTTTGACCCTGGTGATTTTATTTTATTATACTGTTTTGAATACTCCTCCGTGGTGTTTGCTGATTTCACCTCTGTGCTTTACTGTGTTTTTGTCTGATCGGATTGTCACTAAAGTTCTTGGTGAGTATTATTATTGACAACTTTATTTTTGTTTTGACATTGTGGATACTAAACACTATTTCAAGTAAGCCTTAAAGACTAAGCTATTTTTACTTTTTCTTGTATCTACTCAGTGAGATACATTTAGTGTTTCGTACCTATGTGGTACCTACGTAGTATGTGAAAGTTGTTTTTCTTTTGTGTTAAAGTTTTTATTTATGGGTCATTTTTCATCACTTTTGCATGTGCGTTTTATAATAAATGGTACAACATCTAAAGTAGCGTAGACAATTTCAATCATATTTTTTTCGTCGTCTAGCAAGACTTTTTATAAACAATCGTTACGGCAACATCAGGATTTCGTAACTACTCAACCTCACGACTTCGGCTGACATACCACGCTTACTTCGTAACAAGTACCTACTTAACATCTAGCTAATGGTTGTTAATTGTTATTTTTACGTCTCTGTATATATTATTGGTAGCTATAGCCAGCCTAAAGAGTAAATACTTAATACTTATTTTGAGAAGATAGGTATACTATTTATAATTACTCTCTGATTTGATTCGTCTCTTTATAATTTACTTAATATTTATACTAGGTACTATATCAATAACATTTTACAATATAAGAAAAAAATATTCAAAAATTTGTCTTCATCTTTTACCCCAGCTCTTCGTATCTTATTTTTCTTTTAATTATGCAAATGTACAAAATGTTTAATCTTTTGAAACATGTAAAGCTTGGTAAAGTTCATCGGTACTTATGAGTTTGAAAGTAAAAGCCTAGAGATGGAGAAAATTATATTAGCACCTGTTAATTAGCATTGTTTACGTGCAATGGGTTTAAAAACACCTTGATGAAGAAAAGTTTTCATTAGTGTGGAAGGTGTGTAGGTTGAGATTCGATTCGATTGTTTGGAGTCTTCTCTGCGAGTGAGTCACACGAAACCGCTTTGTGGAGGTCATGTGACGACATCCGCCTTCGCGGCTGATCATCCAGACCCGCGACCGGCGCTTACGCAACTAACATACCACTCATATCTGTAATATAACACCATACGTGCCTCTTATTTTTCTCTGATACACTTATTGGACTTCCCGTCTGTTGCAGACGATTTATAGAGCAATAACAGAAAGACATCTCTGGGTAGGGTAACATTATAGTACAAGTTCTAAGTGTAGTTGAGAATGCATTTTATAAACTTAAAACTTATGTAGAAAATATGTCAAGTACTTAAATACGAACAATGTAGAGCCTCATTCCTATTTTTAGGTAGGTATTGCATGTATTTATTACGCAACGTTTATTTTCAAATTTATTAATCATAACATGAATCTATTTAGTTAAGTAGCTTAAATTATTATTAGTACAACATTACCTAAACGTAAAAGATTAACGCGATAAATGTCTAAACAAATACATTGTACATAACCGTTGTGGCTTTGTAAATGTAGATTAATCTTGATGGTGGTAAACTTGAACAAATTAGCCCCTTTTTAGCAAGTGTAGGTAATGCAGTTATCGTAATTTATTTGGGTCAACTAAGGGTGCTTGGGTAACGATATTCCAACCCCTATGTTCCAGTTAATTGTCGCCAAATTAACTCTGGATTCAGGATTGCTATTCCAATCGCGGCTCAATTTGGTTCCAAACTAACATTAAAATTTTATCCATTCGGAAAGATTCTAGTAGTTTGATGTTAGCTAATTTCAAAGTTGAAGCAATCGCGTGCTTAGTTAGATAAGTTTCTCCGAAATTTTCGCCACGTATATTAAACTTATGAACGATAACAAGATAACGGAATCTGAACATTCAAGTTTAAAGCTTTAACTGAGTTTTTCGAAAATTAAGTTGCTTGATTAGGTGTTGGGGCTTACGAAAATATTGTTTACTTACTTGAAATTATTTTAATATTTCTCAGAATCCAATGTCGAAGTAAAATGAAATAGGCTGATTTTCAGCTCGTTGTGACAAGCGTGTAGTACTTAATTATGTTACTTTTATCTAACAATATTTAGTAGATGTTGATAAATTACTATTTATGTAGGTAAAGAATTTATACAGCAAGCTGAACACAACTCACGGTCAATCTATCTATTCGAACTTTTCTTTATTGGAAAAGCGTGAGGAACTATCTACTCGAAAATCATGTAAGTAGATGCACAGGCAGGTATTTCTCGGAATTAAGATGAATGTTGTCGATGTGTTGCCGCCGTGAGCCATCGTCGCCGCAATGTGTGTACTAGCCATTCTTGAATACTAACCGAGCGGATCCGCGATTTCACCTCGCAGCGACACGCCAGGAAAGTCACGAATAACTGGGGTTCCGTCGGAACCAATTAGTCGGTAAATGGGTCTACAACAATAGAATAATATGACGCTTCTAATACATCACATTTCTTGTCACGTATTAGGTTACCGTTCCTTTGTTACGTGAGCCACTTTCTGTGAGTGAATAGAGCCGAAGGACTCAGGATGTGCACAGAATATGATTAATTATTTGTTACGCCTAAATATGTGAGCTGCCGCCGCCGCCGCCGTGAACTATTCCTATTTTGCAGATCGTTCCGACCTGATTTTATGGAGTGAAAACGCGCACACTTGATGTTACTGCTACAACTATCAAATTGTGGTTTTGTATATTCTCCCACATAGTAAATTTGCTTATTTACGTCATACAATTATAATTAGTACTAATAAAATGATAAAGTATAAAACCTCTATAGTAACTGGAGTGTGAATTTATGAGTAAATTCTTACAATAACTGTCCGATTGTCTTCATAAACGTTCCAGTTATATGCTCATTTACTATTTATATATTGTAATGAGCCTTCCCTAAGCAACACGCAACATTATGTAGATGTTTGTTGGTATATATAACGTAAACTCTAGGGGGCCTTCGCATACTATTAGACGCCACAATATAAGTAATTATTTAGCCTTAGGTACCTATCTGTGGATCAAATTTATCGATGTCCAAAATAAATCTTCAACAACCAATTTAGTATTTGATTAGGTACTAAATTTTAAAATTCATTTTGCGTTTTGGCCGGCGACGATGCCTCTAGCAACTATATATTGGCAGTTTTCCAAGATTTCTTGCCAAGGTTCAAAGGCGTAGTGAGTACAAGTTTTTCTTCCGAGTATAATGCTATCATTCTCCTTGAGATAAGCCAATGAACGCCGCTTGAAAGCAAAGCTCATTTATTTACAGGAAACACTGCAGTGGACTGCTTTTTAATTTCCTCCCGAGAGGACTTCTCGCATCTCATTATTTCTTTAATCCGTTCATAAAAGTAAAAAGAAGAATATTTTGAATTAGAAATCTTGGTCTCCAGAGACATCGTCGGAGTGAGTGACTAAAAAATAAATGGATATTTAATAAAGCACGTAAAAGTCGTCTAGTTTTGTATTATTTTTACAATAGAAAATTCAGAGTCGACGCCGCTGATTATTTTGTTTTGACAAGGAGCTGCCCTCGGGGAGCATCAATCTTGGCCGACCCTGGACAGAAATTGACCCAAGTCGAACAAGCTACCTTATCAAGAGCGAATTGTTTACCTACAATTTTCATGAATATAAAAGATGACAGCTGTTTTTTGTCGAGGGCTAAGATGAGAAAAATAGACGAATCGTGACCTTTTCTTTACAAATAGCTCATTTTATCATCAGTATCTACAGTTTGTGACATAGGTAATGGAGTTTGCCCATAAAAACGAGTCTACATCATTTCAAATGAATCTAAAAATTGTTTGTTACCTTCAAGATAAATAGGTAGGTACCTACCAATACTGATTTAGCTTATTAATTTTTCAGTTTTCTTTTTCCTAGTTAGTGTATTGTGGTAAGTATTTAAAAACTAGTTCATCTAAAGCTAAAGTACTTAGATATGTGTGTAGCTAATATTAGCGTGATATCGTTCCAGCTTCAGTTGTTTTCCGCATACCTATATGGGACTGGATTCACAACTGTTGCGAATACAAAAATGCAGTTTTTAAGTAATATGAAGTAACAAATTACTAACTTGTTCGCTAATGCCATAAGCGATGATTTGCGAACAAACACAATTTTCTGTTAAGTGATGCGGGGAATCTGCGTGTGAGAAAGCAGTGACTGTTTCTCAGATTTCTAATGCAAATACTTATCAATAGTGGATGAACAAATACTTTCTAACCAGTTTGGTGTTTACTTTCACCTTCGACACTCGATCAAAACACCCAAAATGCCAAACATTTTTCGTAATTGATGGAGACGTGCGTGATTGCAATTGTAAAATTAACTTCGCATTCAATAAACTTCAAAATAATGATCGTTTAAAAGGCTTTCGAGTAAGATAGGTACCAAGGTACTCGTACGTAAGGTTACTGTGCCTACCTGACTTCCGTTTTGTTTGTACAAAAAATATAGCAAGGTTGAATAAAACAGGTCCGCTTTCCGTACCATACAGAAAACGTAATAAAAAATATGTACTTTGTAACTCATGTCATTATCATTAATGCCAGTAATGGTGGCGGAAATATTTTCTATAATTCACGCAACCTGCCGCCGACCGACACGTGACGAAGCTGTTCATAATGTCTCGGATTTATGAAGAACAGTTCTTTGACGTCCCGTCACATATTTTCCTTCGCAATCTGCTCCTGTTTGTTATTATTCCCGTATCAATCAACGACCAAGGGTTTATTTCCTTTAACATAATATTATTTATATTTCTTACCCGTCCTTCGAACATAATACCCTTTACGGAAAATTCTCGTCAAGTCTCGGGCTTTCATGATTTACTTATACTTACATAGTTGTAGCGTTGACGTGCAGGTAGGTAGGTAATATATACCTACTTATTGAACGTTGCAGATAAAGGTACCACGATGTTATGAACCAATCTTGATCTTGTTGACATGGTCACAAATCATACCGCTGAAATATAAAACAAGACTCAAAAATTAAATGTGTTATGATAATGTAGTAATACTTTCCATTTGTAAAATTTGCAAATAGTAAAATAATGTATTTAATATATAATGGCACGTTGGGTGCTGGTGGTGTTGTCGCGCTGTGGAATGCGACCGCGCTGGAATGTGGGAGCCGCATACACCATAGTAGAGGAGCTCATGCTGCTAGATCAGTTGCTCGAGCTTTATCACATTTATTAAATTTAGAAGATACTTTTAGAAGAATAATTATTACAGCCCTGCGTAATAAAGGCCTAAAGACAGATTACGGACTCAGAATTAAAAATAAATAACAATGACATAAGTTAATAGGATGTGCAATTGTGCAAAATTGAAACAAAACGGCACCAGTGGTTTATCTTACGTACAGCTTTAAAAACATTTTGTTAACTAGTCTTGTGGTATTTCTAAGCCTTCTCATCTATTTAGCTCTCCTACTATACCGCCGCCACGAAACCCACGCGCATGCAACTTACTCGCGCACTCCGCTGCTGAATCACAATCGCACAGCTACTATATTTACCACTCAATATTTATTGTTTTCTAGTATGCAACACCCATGTAGAGCTACTGGCCTTAGATTCCTATTTTCTTGGCTTATATATTACGAGGCGCCGTTTTTGTCAAATGAGACAAGTTGTCAAGTTGTTATTAGCATTAAATAAAACTCCACTCCTGTTACTTAAAGCATTTAGTTCAGACAAAGGTCTAAGTATATTTTAATTTTGTTCATGGAATGAAAATACCGCTTAATTTTTGTCTTTGAACTGGAATTGTTTCAACAATGATTTAACTTTTGACAATAATTACGTATGTACTCGTATGTAGGTACTTGTTAGAACATTAACTCATATTCACTACTTAGTTTATTACCGTGCGTGATATATTGTTGAGTCATTTATTTGTAGCTACATTTCATCTGAGTCAGAGACATTTTGCAATAAGGATAGTGCAATAAGATCGGTGCTGCGGACTGCGGCATTCCGCTCGCTTTATTTTCTACACTTAATGTTATTTGCTAAGAAACTGTTCAGAAAAAATATTCTCTTAATAAATTAAGTCATACGTCTTACTTTTGGTTACTGTATTTAAGTGTATTAACCACACAGACACTCGTTTACGTAATTACAACTTTATTAATTTAGGTACCTACATTTCATCATATTGCCTCGATATTAAACTTTTGAACTACGGTTATGTACGTGTCTGTAATTAATACTGACAGTCATTCATTCGAAATGGGAAGGGATAAGAATTCATGCGAAATAAATCTATGTATTTATGTTTATATTTTGTTGTAGTCTCAAAAATATACGCTCTAAATTATGTGCCCGAAGGGAAGACATAAATATCTATGAGAGTAATTTTCATTGCAATAAAAAAAGTAATTTAATGAATTTGCTTAGTATACATATAATAGAGATGAAGATTGAAAATGTTGTTGAGAACATGAAAAAGGTCGCAAGTAAAGTTTATCGTCACGCTTCTTCAAGTCACGCCTCCGTTCACACTGACTGCGCCAATTCTAAAACTTTTTAGCCTCAATTTTTCATCCTTAAAGAAAAAGTTTTAAGAACACTTAAAACTCTGCCAATTTAAAAGTTCATTTAGCTATGTATTTAAAAGTTTTCTGAAAAATTTCGTAAATACGAGTGGATACATCTCATTAATGATTTGGATACTTATCGTTTCCTGTTTTGTTTTTGGACCAAAATCAATTTCTTATTTATTTTTTATCACGAATATGCATCAGAGCGCGAAGGTAGGTACATCCCTGCACGGCTTGGCAGTCTCCGTCGTCACTCCATGCTGCCTATATAAAACATCTTTATGTACTTTTTGCTTCAATACTGCGACGGCGACATGCGCCAGAACCCGGTTATAATAAAATTCCGAAAAGCTACTGAAAATTTTCCGCTTTTTATTTTAATTTCGACTTTCATGTAAGTAGGCAACTTAAAATTAATTCAAACCGTTGTAACTTAAAACTAGACAAGAAAAAGAAAAATATAAAACGTAACAATATGTTATAACATCGCGTAATGTGGGTTTGTCAAAACATAAAACAAAGTACCAACCGACAGGCAGGTTGAATTCTTCACTGGAGTGGTCGTCGTGCAGGATTAGGCCCTTATATCATTTGCTTTGTGTCATTTTAGTATAACGGCTCTTTATATTGTGTACAAAGTGAGGGCCCGTGGGCAGTCCACAATTCAACGAACAAGTTCTTACCCTTCTCTCAAGCCTCGCCCGGGGTCCAAAACTATCAGCTTGACAGAATTAGAGTGAGTCCACGAATTATTTTATTTGGCGTAGATAATTCGCGAACAACAATAACTAATAACAGTGGAATTGCTGTAAATACTAATACTGAGAGCATTTTCACAATTTCGAATGACCTGGATTGCACTTTTGATACGTAGCTAAAATTAAAAGAAGTGTCTTTTAGCATTGGACGTTAAGCAAAGTGCAAGTGTCAAAGCGAGTATTTCCTGATATAATTGGAGAGCCAGCTGATGTACACCGGAATTTCCTCGTCATTGTCAACGTTTCCCATTAACCGAGCACGCTTTACCCATGACGAATCGAGAAATTCACAAAGAGCCTGCCCAGTGGGCCAGCGATGGCCGCTCGGATAGAGCCGAGCGCCTCTTCTGTTAATGATACTGAAATGGAACCAATGACTACGCTATTTTTCGCAATCAAACGCCACTCTGCTTTACTTAAGGTTGAGACTTTATTTCCTTTGGAAATAATTAGGCACTCGAAGACAATACCTACTGGATTTTTTTTAGGCGTACTTAAGTATTGCTTTTTTAGTCTGTCTTTGTTTTACGAGAAGAACATGTACTTCTTGGGTATTTATTGCGTAAAATTGTCAAACTTAGTTAGATAAATGTTATCTTTAGATTATGAATCATAATTGCTTTGCTATCAATAAATGCGTACACTGATTTATTAGTTACTCGTAGATCACGATTGTTGTTGGTATGTGAGTGGAGTGGCTTGAGGCGTGGTGTTGCGAGGCCGCCCGGTGCCGCGAAATCGAAAGTGTGACTAGTAAGTAGGTAGCCGGTGTCCACTCTTTGAGGCTAACTAGTTGCCTTAAACGCGCTTCCAATCAGTTTTTCAACTACTTCTAGATGCTAGCCTTGCTCAGATTTTCCTTGATTCTGCCTGAGATTTGATTCTGCCTTCCTTTGTTTATACTTGCGTAACAAAGAATTGATAAAGTCGAACCTATTGCTATGCACTTCCTTGTATTGTAAGAATGTTTGCAATAACATGGAAATAATTAGATTTGTTGTGTATTCAATAAGGCACAGTGATATAAATTAATTTTATTAAGATTTATCTTATTTAACCTGGATGTTTGAAACTAGAATTTTCTTTTTAGCCACACTAAAACTTATATGTTACGTTTACTTTTCAAACATTCCCGTCACCAATAAACAGCGGAAACAGGAAGCAAGGGACCTGTTTCCGCCGAACCCCATTTTCTGTGTAGTGGAAATAGCAAATTGAGTTCTCGCTGTAAAATGTGCATATGAAAAGCAAGAACTAGGCTTTTGAATAATCTTACAGACTACAAGACAGGCTTACTTATAAAGGAGCTTAGACGTGTCCGAGCTCAAAGGTAACCTGACAACAAAGCAAACAACAAATACCGTCTATCGTATATCCCCTTTAAAACTGGGAACAAATAAAATACTCTCAAGGGTTTATCGTACTCCAATGTAGAATACTTTAACAGTTCTCAAGATCTTCCTCACAACTAGGTTCAGAATGTTACGGTGTTTTGGTAACATTATGTCGTGGCTCATGATCAAAATTATGTAATTCCTTTTATGAATCATTTGATGAATTCGTCTAAGTAGAGCTAGCTCTATCTAAGAAGCCATTGTCCGACGGCGCAACTATTAGAATCCTATCATATATATCGGTAAGAAGAGAGATATTTCTTTTTATTTAATTATAGAGGATTGCATTGTAGTAATGCAATAGATCTCCCGCGTGGTTAATAAAGTCTCGAAACATAAATATTGAACTCGAACAAAGCACCAAATAGGAGCCATTTGTTGTTGTATATAAGCTCTAGTTTGTGATTGTCTCAAAATAAACTCTATTGCCAAGGGTTAAGGTATATCGTATCTACTGGATTCCGAAATTGTTTGTATAGTAACATGTTTCAGAGTTCTTTGTCAACGTTGAAGAAATTCCTACATAATGAGGCTCGGTGTAACAAGGTCGCGTTAAAATATTAATGTGACCTTATTTTGGCACTTTTTGCTTTGAACTTCAGGTTGTAAATAAGGGCATCGATGTTGACTAAAATAAAGATTCCAGTAAGTATTGACTACTTGCGATCAACGTCGTCCCCGCTACCGAGGCACAGACTAGCGGGTAATGCGGGATGAGATTATAATGTCAATAATTTTAATTCGAATACCCCAGCCAGATTCTCATACTTCTCTTATTAATACACAAAAATGTTTTGTGAATAAAATACGTGATTTGTTTAAGGTCGTCGAGTTTGTTCAAATCTTGTGTTTATTTAGAGGTCCGAAAATACATTAATTAGTCAGCTTTTATTATGTTGTTTTGGTCATCGTTTAGCCTGTTTAGTGAGCAAAGAATGAAGCTGTGTGGCCACTGGGCTGTGAATTTCAATTTACTGCGCTACATAAATAAAATAAAACATTTCAAGGTTTGTTAGATAAATGTAAAAGAAATTATTAAGATTTTGGTTGGCACCGCTTGTTATCGGGGCGTGTCCGAAAGTTTCCACCGCATCGCTATTACTGCCGAAGTTACTTAATTTTTAAATCGCAATTTATAACAGGGAAAAGTTCGCCAAGTTATTATTTCATTAGGAAATTATAAAACAAAGTTTCCTTTCCAATGTGAATGGTTTAATACTTCATCCCTACCTATTAAAATGATGTATTTCGCATTTCGTTGGTAATTGGATGTAAACTTTAAAATTAATTTGTAACTCTAATTTGATTAAGGTTGAAACTTTCAAGTTTGCTACTTCATAAGTATTACGTGTACGTAAATTTAGAGTTTGTAAATCAACACTAGAAATATTTCAATTAATAACAAATTGGAATTTATATCTGGCTAGCTAAAGCTGTATACTTGATATCTATTCATTTTAATTAGTTTTAGCCTCAATTAGAATTTCTCAAGACTATGAATATTTGTATAATACCAGCAACTCACTTTTGTTTGATTCACGTGCCATCTTTCAATAAACGTTGTGCGTCTAAACTATTTTCGTACGGAGTATTTTTACTAAAAACTCAAGTTAATATTTAAGCAGTCGAGCGGGATATGCCGCTGGGAGGTGAGCAAGTGACATTTAGCGCGTCTTCCGCTGAATATTCTTACGAGGAGATACCTACACCGCGATTCGTGTCGGTTCATTTGCATGGAGCAGCCGCGACCGGTCGGCGACAGGCTGCGGCCGTCGGCGGCGGGTGTCGGGCATCGGCCGTCGCAGTCCCCCAAAGGACGATATTCTTAAAACCGAGCTGAGGTCAAACACCCCGGATCTTGTGAGAAAATGTAACACCAATACAGTGGCGGATTTACCAATAGGCAAAGTAGGCTGAAGCCTAGGTCGGCAGATTTACAGGGGGCGGCAGGTTTTATCCAATGTTTTTTTTATCTTACAGAAATAAAAAATACTTATAATTATATGTACCTATAAACACACATTACGTCTGTAAATAAAAGATTACTAAACACACTGTAAAATATTAACAACTTCATGTATTTTATGTATTTAAAAAACTCATTGCCATAAGAGCCCTGTTCCTGTCATGCGTGTTTCGATTTGCATGCATGGCCGACGTCCCCCAAACCCTATCAAACCCTATATCATGCCATTCATGTTTTTTTCTGTCATGCGGGCAACAACTTCTCGTATAATAACATGGTGAATTTTAAGACAAGAATACCTTTCGGCGTTGAAGTTTAGTGTGTCCAAATACAAGAACTCCTCTCGCGCGTCGTAATGTGTGGCGTTTTAATACAGAAACTCCTTTTAAGTCACTGTATTGAGTAGCATACTATCACCCTAAATTTTATATTTTAATAAAACCCTATAGGCGATAGAGCGTGCCAGAGAATTATACATACATACATACATAGTCTCGAAAAACATAACTAAATAAAAAAGTATTGAATTTCAAAGGACGGTAGGGGGCAGCAAAAATTGTATAGTCTACTGGCGGCAATTTCGTAAATCCGCCACTGCACCAATAAGGAAGATTTTGACGCTCTCCTCAAGATCACGCTATTTTTTTAACATTTACTTTATTATTGCAATCGCACATTGTTCAAAAACTATAAATTCCATACAAAAGACTTCAACGCGGTCACACTTAAGTTTATGGATCTATATCTCCCTGTTTAAATAATCAAAATGTGGTGTCATCTATTGATTTAATACCGACTGATTTACAATGTAGTTTAAATAGGTATAATTGAACAATTAATTGGACTGCCAAGGATGGCGTGTTGATTATTTTATGAGCCCTTCCACTAATCGCAGTAGGTAAACGATGACTTGACAAGTCTATTTTCTCCATGATTTAACCGGATACCAACTTACACCTGCCGCAGAAAATCGAAAAAAGCCCGAAGGCCGAGGCAAGTGAAAGTGTATGGGGAGGGGCAGAGGGGGGAAGCAAGGTTGCGAACCGGCTGACGACGACGACGGCGACGTGCCAAACAAACTGGTTGAGTAATAAGCAATAAGATTGCGTTACCTGTCTTAATACTAGCGGTGACGTATGGTGCCATTGTGATGTGAGATGTGGACTCCAATTACTATCGCCCCCAAAAATTAATGTACTCACAGCGAGATACTTTGAATACAAAGACAAATGGCTTGTTGAGCTCGCACACTTAAATAACGGTTAACTTTCGCAATAAACAATTTAACCTGAATGTTTTGAATCTGTGGTATGAAGCTAGTGTGTTATTAGATATGAGTATAGGTAGAATACCTGATTATTATAATGAAAATCAATTTTCCTTTTAAATGACAAGTAAGTATCTAAACTAAACCATGTTTGTTCGTATACCTACATCATAGGTATATCTTTAGGATCAGATTAAATACATTTATTTTTCATTAACACAATGTCAGATACTCTTTTTATAAACACCTTAGATTTAATTTATAATTGCCTAAAGTGGCTATCGTAGCAAGTCCGGACTACGCAACTATTATTACCTGGCTCACTAAATTATTCATCCCAATGCCATCTGGTCCCATAATTTATTCATTATTTCTAATCACTGTGTCATATTTTGCTGTCAAATACGTACCTACACATCTCATTGCAAAATAGAGAGCTAAATAATTAATGCATTTCGAAATGTTATCTATAGGTAATCATTGCGATTGTATCTTGTTTGTTAATACCAGAATATTTTTGTTATAACAAATTGTTTGAGTGAGATAATAATTTTATAGTTTAAGTTTTATTCTGCTGAACCGTGAAATAATATGATTAGTGTTCGTTACTAAACTGATCAGAAATTTATTTCACTTTGCGCTCTAGTTACCAACGTGTATCAATGTGCAATTGAATTATCAATAAATTCAGTCGTAATTCGTTATTTCACTCTACAAAGGCACGTTACTTTTTTTATTAAAATGTTTGATGATAGATTTCTTTGATCGCTCTAGTTACGAGTAGCTACTTAAATGATTTTCCAAATTCTACATATTTAGGTAAACACAAATACTTATAATAAAAGAAGAAGAACAAAAAGAAATAAGGCAAATCTCTAAAAAACTTTATCACTTGCTAACTTTCATCCGTGCACTATCCGCATTATAACTCTTTATCGCAACAAATTCTCAGTTTTCTACAAGTACTCCTCGTCTACGTACTTTGGAACGTATTCTATCTCCTTGAGGCGAAAATCTAGTAACCCCGAGATTTTCATAATAGCTGTATGAAAATCTAGACATTATACAATAGGTACATAGTACATAAACGTAAGTAAACCTGCTTCTTCAGGTTACTAATTATGTAATCAAAACATACCTTCATGTTTTGCTAAAACTTTACAAGGTATCAAGTTATTATGAACAACGACCATTAGTTAGTAGTTTATTGCTACTTTATGAAAATGTGACCTTAATTAGTTTACATGTTACTTACCCAACTGTTTAGTGTGGAAACCTTGAAATGTCCATTGTTGTAGAATCTTTTTCAAAGTTCTGATTTTGTGAATAAGGAACTATACGTTTAAGTTAACAGTCCAATTTTTGGTACAATTCGAAATCCGAAATGCTCTTAAACTCCCTTGATTTCATACAATGTTTCTTTATAGCTACTATAAGTCCCAATGTTTGGTCCTAGACCTTGGAGACACGTGCCTATGTTGTCATGACAGCCTTTACCTGAATACATACATCTCCATTAACTGTCAAATAGACCTTCCAATGACCATTAACACTTTGATTTCGAATCTTTCAATAACATCTCAGAATAAGTACTTATTGATTATCACAAGAATATAATACGATTACAAGAATACACTATAGGTTTACCTTCACTGTAGCAAACTGTGGTAGATAGCACTATACAATAAAAAAATCGGTAATTCTCAAGTAATAAGCACTTAACCTTCGTATTTATTCAAGGCTTAGCCAATGGTTTATCATAAAAATAGTCTTATATCATAAGCTCATTCCAACTCAAAAGCGCACGCTTTGTGGCGGCGTAAATTGATAAATTATTTACAAATTTTATCTAGAAAATAAATTGAATGAATGATACAACTTGTAGTGAATAAATCTACAAGTTGTACGGAGTCGCAAACGTTCGACATATGTTATTCTAAGCTGGTTCCCCATGAACCTCGACTGACAATACGTCGTCGGCCGTGAGAATGTTTCGTCACCTTCCACAATGCAAGCAATTTGGCCTGCTTCAGCCTCAGTCGGACTTGCAACGTCGAGCCCCCACCTTTGTTGTATAATGTCCAATGCAAAGCAATTAACCGTTAACAGTGTATGTAATACGGCCCCAATCAGTACTTCACTCAACGAGTGACCTACATTTTAAATGACGGGGTTTTAAAACTGCAATTCTATTGTGGGTTGTTCCATGTTTTGGGTAATGCTTTGGTAATATGAATATTATCAGTATGTATTTCCCATGAAATAATCTATTTTTGTAGCTACGTGTATTAGATAGTAAACATAAAATTTAATTATAAAGGTTTTAAGGGTTCTCAACTTAGAAATTAGGTACGAACTGTAAAATCTCAGTTTATAAGATTCTCTTTAAGTTTTTTTTATCCGATCAATGTTGGTGTTGTGTTAGTTTGTCGATGCAGGCTAGGTGCGTCGAGAAACTGTTCGTCGAGGCGGAACGCGGCGGCGCTTTCACGACAGACGCGCTCGTGGCTGAGCTACCACGCGGCGTCAACGTGTCGTTCCGTGACGTCATGATACGTTTCACTACCCACAACAAGCACCACTGGTGTATAAGTTAAATAGACTATGTTATGTGTACAAACAAACTAGGCGTGAACCCACCTATTTCTTCCTGTGAAGCGTATACGATACTACTTATGTCTCCAATGCATCTGAATGTCCAAAGCAAAATGTCCAAAACTTGTCTGCCAGCTTAAGAAACGACACCCTTTTACAAGTACTTTCTTCGGAGGTTCTAACCTGTTGAAACACCCTTGCTCACTCAACTCTCTCCACTTATCCCAACTATCTAATTTCCGTGTTTCCACGCTCGCGGGTTGATTGCCAAACGTTTGGCAGACAAACTTATCTATCACCTTTTAACTTTTGGCGTGTGATAAAAGATTTACCGCTACCGCCCAACTGAAATACATATACCTATCTACCTAGTTATTACACAAGTTCGTATATTAATATCGAATTATAAAAGCATTATATTTATAATTTAATGCTTTTATTATTTTCATTTCATATGAATTCGGTTTTTAAATTTATTTTCATAATTAAAGTGTTTTGAAATGCCTTATCTTATCCCATCTTCCCGAGCTTCCTTACTTGATATTGACAGTTGATGTCAGTGTTCTTTACGAAAACATTTCGTGCCCATTCGCAAGTTTAGAAAGCTGTCTCCTAAAGTTTGTATTGAACGTGTCACAAGTTGCCGAGGGCAGTATTTACGTAGAGCAATATTCCGGTAGCGCTTCACATCGCGGTCCCAGCGCGGCGGGTATAGCTTCGAAATAATAATCTTGTGAAACTAATTTCTGAATTTCAACTGTCAGCCGAGACACCTTGTCTCGGGGCGCTCGTTGATTTGGGTACATTTCATTTTTATTAAACGACTTCAAAAAAAGGAGGAGTTTCTCAATTCGACCGTATATTTTTTTTTTTTTTATGTGTGTCCACGCAAAACTTCGTCGTTTATGAACCGATTTTGATGATTCTTTTTTTGTTGGAAAGGGGGTATCCCGAGGGTGGTCCCATGGTAAGGAAACCAGGATCTGATGGTGGAATCCTGGAGAAATCGAGGGAAACTCTCGAAAAAACTGTATTTTCGACTAGTCTGTTTCTTATGTTTCTTCACACAACTTCGTCGTCCATGAACCAATTTTGATAATTCTTTTTTGTTGGAAAGGGGGTATCCCAAGGGTGGTCTCATGGTAAGGAAACCAGGACCTGATGGTGGAAAACTGGAGATATCGAGGGAAACACTCGAAAAAATTGCATCGCGACTAGTGTGTTTCTTAAAATTATGCAATAATAAGAATTTTAAAGCCCTAATATTTAATGAGGGTCTGACGTTGACCTGATGATGGAGCGGAAAGGCAGTCGAGGGAACTCGACAACGGTTTACAGCAAGTACTTTGTGTTTGGGCTTGATTAACTTTTATTATTGAGACCTTTCATCTAATTGGGTTGTTACTGTTATTAGGGGTCTGATAATGAAAATGAAGGATAGTCAAGGGAAACTAAAAAATGTGAAATAAAATTTTTTTGCCAAAAAAGAAACAACTTCAAAACGGAAACTAAAAAGTATGAAATAAATTAATTTGAACAGAAAATTTCGAGTTTATAAGTGATTAAAAGAAACATAAACAATTAAATAATTATGTCTTTAACATTTTTGAAGACGGTGCCACCTGTTTCCTTGAGATGTGAAAAAGATTTATATTACCTATATCTAGTTATAGTTTTACTTGGCACCGTCTTCAAAAATGTTAAAGACATAATTATTTAATTGTTTATGTTTCTTTTAATCACTTATAAACTCGAAATTTTCTGTACAAATTAATTTATTTCATACTTTTTAGTTTCCGTTTTGAAGTTGTTTCTTTTTTGGCAAAAAAATTTTTACATTATTGATTTACCGATTCATTTCACTTCGATACACTTAAGTACCTCTATAAAAAAACTTCTCGCAAAAGAAGACGCTCTTTTTGTATATTTTTCTAATCAATAATGATAATTATTCTTAACACGTTATGATTAAATTAAATGTATTTTGTTTCAGATGTGACGGTGCCGCCAAGATGGTGTAGACTTAATCAATGACTGTGCCAATTTCTCCTTTGCCAAATATGGCGTTCTCGAACATCCAAGGGACTTTCGAAGAACTTTTATAAATCTTGTTTAGTGACGTAACCTACCATATAAATGATTCGGTGAAAATTAATCAAAGAAAATGGGGCGGCGACGTTGGAGATTTGTAACGATCGCAGCGTTCCTGCTCTTCATGATAAAGGACGCACAGAGTCAAGGTAAGGATTTCATTGCTCGGTTTTATCAGGCCATTATCTCACTGCAGAATAGCTAAGGAGCTCCCAATTCAATGAAAAGTTATCATCATTATTTTAGTGTATAATTTACATGCTCCGTTTTATTATACTATCAAAGTTACGCCTACTTTTGTTCAACGTTTATATCTATGGACATAAAGCGTTTTACAGCATATTCTTGTAGTACCTATCTGAAAATAACTTCTCATTTCAATTCGTAGTAGGTCTGCGTGGATGTAGGAAACACAAAGTGCAATACGTTCTATTATCGATTGCATTGCAGTTATATGTCGCTTTGCGGTAATGTCTTTGCGAGTGAACAGCAGTATAAGTTACTTGTTATGTTACAGTTTTCTGTTCATAGACATTAGTACAGGCATACCTACCTATATCAAACTAGAGCATCATTGACGTAATAATAACCATATCTGTGCGATCTACATCCTTACCTATAGCGTTATCAAATTATATGTAGGTTACTCAAGTCTAAATTGATTAGATACGTAATATACTTGCTAATACAAGAATTTATCTAATGACGGTTTACCTCATGAGGGACAATAGATTGCCAATTAATCAAAAGGTTAATCAAGCGTTCTTTAATATATCTTTACACTGAATAAATTGTTTACTGTAAAATCTTTGTTGTTCTCTAAATGAAAATAATATTTAAAAAACATCAAAGATATTTTACTTTGTGTTAGGTTTTGTGTTGAACAACGAGTTGCAAGTGATTTAGGTGTTATACGAGCCAATACGAGGTGCTTTAATATGTTAGAAGCCTGACCGGGACAAGAGAGCGTGGGCGCGAGGACAATGCAAGGCGCCGCCGCCCACGTGTGGTGCCTAACTGCCGCTCAATTTATTATTCACCACTAAGTCGCAAATAGTGGAGCTCCGGCGAACAGCCGCCATTCGAATTCCGTCGTGTGTTTGCTTAGTGTCAATTTGCTTTAGATCATATGTATAATGCTACTTTTTTCCTATAAAAAAATGATTTAAATGTAGGTACCAAAGTTTTCAAATTATAACTTTGCATACATTTACGTACAATGTACGGTACGTACTTATATGTCGAAATAAGCCAAAATAACACGTAGTTGATATGAGCTCTCATAAACATGATGGCCACTTTATTGGTTTACCTAGGGCTTAGTAGAGCCATCTGAATTAGGTGATATTAGGTGCTTGGACCCGTGATAGGGCGGGTTGGTATGTCTTATTTAAACGTTAGGAAAGCGTACGTGAGGGCACACCGTAATTACTGATGAAAGAGGATCACAAACGGGATTGTGCGAGTCAGGTGGGATCATACATAGGTACCTACTCCTATGTATGAATTGAATGACTGATCGAGTGTACATATTGAATCGATAGATGTACTTAGTTGGTTTATTATTCTACTTAGTCAATCATTAAAATAAAAAGATATATGAAAAATAATATGTGCTAGATTAGATATGCATGATAATCCAGCCTTGGAATTATTCAATGTTTAATGTTACTTTCGGTTTGCCTGAATTATTTATATTTACGTAACTATTAAAACCAAGCCATTAACCTCGTAAGACCTCGGGTCCCTTAAAAAGGACCAAATTTTTATAGTAGCTAACGCCGAGATTTTTCTAATTGCTAGTAGTAATTATCGCCTAAGGTACCTTAAAAAGTACCAAAACTTTGCAGATTGATGAAGTAAAAATTTAAGCATTCTGAGAATAAAAAATAGTATAATCTGTGACATTGTAATGTACACTACATGAATTGAGGGCTTTGTTTCAATTTTTTAAAGTGTCACCTGTCAAATTTTATGACATTATCGGCAAACGTAGAGAAAATACGAGACCGAGGTAATTTAAATAATAAATTAAATATATTTTCCTTTAGTTTTAGGACAAAATTATTAAAGGCGCATAAATTTAACAGTATAATCATTTCCCTCTTGTTGATATTCCAACTATATCGTGTGAAATCTAGAAACAATACTGACTCAAACTTTTATAGTCCTCTGCAAGGGACAAGTGGCTGCATGCTGTCAATACACATGCCTTGAAGTCAAATTGCCAATGTAAGATGTATTTACAAATCTAGTAATGCTAATAATATTAACCTACAATTTTTTTTATTGTTTGATAAAGTTTAACTCATGTGCTAGAATATGCATACTTACCTTCATGAGTATTCTGATATTGATTTTAAAGAACTTTATTAAACCCTGTTGCACTTTAAAAGGGACCAATTAAAACCATGACCATAAATTATAAACCTTGCGACTTACTTTTTCGTTGAAAGTCAATAAATGTGAGGCCAATTAAGGTATATCCGAACATATAAATAAGATCTCAAAACTACTTACCTACCAGTTAATTCAAAATAATTTATTTAAAAAAAAGATTTTGTATTAGAATCTACCTGAAGTACTTTATAAAAAACAATAAAAAAATCAAAATTTTTACGAAAATGACTTTTATCCATCATAATATAGAGCCTCTGTTAATATGAGACTGATTGGATACTTCTAACATGACGAAATCCTATCTTAAAGTGTTCGGCGTTAGGCACTATAAAAAATTGGTCCTTTTGAAAGTACCTTCGGTTATAATTATGTCTTGCTTTTGATTTAGTCTCGGTCTTACTAGGTTAAAGTACCTTTGTTTACAATTAAATTAAGTGTTAAAAAACGGAGGAAAAACTACACTTTGAGCTAAGAACGATAACAAGTCCAGTGATGGATAGTCGTTGTGCAAACAATACCTTAGGGATACCTTGCGGCTATGGATGACAGATTATGGTTTATTTCGTATCTTATAATAGTAACAACGTAAAAAGGTGGGTCTATTTGGGATAAATTATGATAAAAGTGCACTATAAAGTAAATGAGAATTCATTTAAAGTACTCACCT
Source organism: Anarsia innoxiella (assembly GCA_947563765.1). Taxonomy (NCBI): domain Eukaryota; kingdom Metazoa; phylum Arthropoda; class Insecta; order Lepidoptera; family Gelechiidae; genus Anarsia; species Anarsia innoxiella. The sequence goes on from OX387395.1 coordinate 5,135,468, forward strand.
AATCGATGTGGCACTTCAAACGTTTACCAAAAACAAGACTTAAATAACTGAAAAATATAATTTATCCTAATATGCTCTCAGTCACGTATTTGCTCCATGTTTTTTGGTTGGAAATGTTTTTCGCTTAACGACGCTTCAAAACAACAGGGTGGCTGTATTACAAAGAGCTTTTAAGCCGCGGCACACACATCACGCGCACGCTCCTCGCGTCGACCGCCTAATTACCTGCGATTTACGGCATCTGCCAGCACCCTCTAATATTAATTACACCTTATTGTAGAGCTGCCTTTATTTTTTATATGCCAAGCCCGGGTTTGATTACGGTTGGTTTAAACAGGCGATTTAAATAGTCTAAAATTACAACGAATGAAGATGATTAGATACGGACTTTTTTTTCAATAAACGGAAATATTGGAGACAAAAATTATATAAATATCAGCTTTTATAGTAATGATTAAGGTCTATTACTTATTTGAAATTCAGGGATAGAAATACTAGCTTATTTATTCCCATGACCCACGTCCGTCGGCGGGCGGCGGCGGCGTCACATTGACACCGAGCGATGGAAACACTGCCTCGGGGGAAATCTAACACTAATCAGAAAAAATATTCCAGCCTTGGAAGGTATTCAGCTTCTTCTACCTATAACTGAAGGTTGAAAATAGAACACCCAGGGGTTCTTATGTAACGAAACTCACTTAACAAACCACATAACATGAAAAACATGTCTGTGGTCTTTGCGAACAAAAGTCTTTGATATTTTCTGATTTAACTACACGCATACCGAGAGAAATTCCTTTTGTAATTTACCTTCACGTGGGCGTTCCCGTTTCAAAAATCGCAGGTTTATGTTTCGTCTTAAATATTTGATAAGATCATAATCAGTCATAATAACGAAATGATCCCTTCACAACCGTAACCATTATCAACAATGAGGCAAGGCGGTGAACCGAATAAACAATTTGCCCTATAAAATTTGGGACGTAAATCTTAAGCTTCCTTTCAATACAAAAATGCTTGGCACAAAGAAAATGAGACGGGTATGTTTCTCGGGAGCGTTGATTTTCATTTGCATCAAATTTTCTCGCAGTCTTGTGAGCCATGTGTTTGAGATTCAAACCCATTGAAATATCGATTGACTTTTCAAATAGTAAACCGGTATGTCGACGGCACACGAAACATTTTCAACATGAATGATTCTTTATTCGTAAGATTTTAGGTTAGGTTTATATGGTCGCTATGAAGCTCTCTGTAACTAAGTATAATAGGGAAAGATAGCTTCAAAAAGGTTATTCCATAAATTATGTTACCTTTTAGGATTCCGTATATTATTTTACCAAGCTAATTAAAAACCTACACGTCTCAGAAAATACGTTCACTTTTTTTTTAAACAAAATGTCTTTACGTAGATCCTATTTTAAGGATCTCTATTTAGCCCTGAAAGCGCCGACTGTCGTTTTAATTAGAGATATGATCAGCAAGAAAGTAATTTCTTTGAGATTATCTCATCTGATATTACACAACCGAAATCCAACATTATTACAATATTACTCGTGTAAGTAATACGAGGTAATACCGAGGCAATAATACGGTAATGCTCTCTCACAAAAGATCGTAATCCTACCAAAAAGTACCTTAGTACTAAAATGTACCGTCTCAAATTATATTACCTTATTGCTTCTAGAGAATATTATTACAGCTCCTCATGGTGAATTTATACGCTCAAAATCTCTGTTCACAAAATAAAAGCACCCATGTGAGTTTTCCATTTCCCAAAGTTGTAATAAATCTTTAACAAAAATACGCTCAGCAAAACAAACGCACAAGATCCATTACGATATTGTTTTGAGCACAATTCGAGGACTGGTTTCGAAATTCTAGCTCATACATATTAATTGATTGATTGTTGTTATGATCATTATTTTAAGTAAGTAACTAAGCACTACTAATATCTGATGACATATATATGTGAAAATAAACTGAGATAACGCAATCAAATTATTAACAAACAAAAACAAAAAACATGGTCTTAAAGAAATGTTTTCTTTTCAAAAAGTAATCAAGGCATGTTCATAGTAATTTATAATTTGAAAATCTACGTAGATATGTCTGTCTGTTCCAACATTTTTCATTTAACAAATTCCAATCGTGCAATTACTAACGTAACGTCAAAAATATTTGCATAATGCTACAGCAAAATCACTTCACGCTCTAGAAGCTTACGTTTTATTTTGCGCAACGAAATGTGATATCGACGACCCCAGCAAAGAATGTCTTTCACAATTTTTGTATCAATGTATTCCTGTTTCCTCTAGCGAATAACCTTTCGTGGCAATGCTCGTGGAAAGTATTTGCGCCAGGCTTTGTAAGACGAAATAAAATATTCACGACACGGTCCTTCACCAATTCTGCATTCAACGGAAACATTTGCTGCATTCTTTACATTTCCTGACGATTACCCACCGCGTCTACATAACATTTTATATTCGATTGGCACTTGAATTTATTTGCTTTTTTTATTTGTATGAAACAAAGGCTTTGATATTTATTGGTTGCTTTGTTTTGTTTTCAGATGAGAACGACTTTTACTACACACCGGTAGAAAGAAGTTTTGCCCAAGTTCAACCGCCACTATTTCCGAATAGCAGGCCAACTACATATTTCGATCACGGCGATAACTTCAGAGTGGCACCGCCATCTTCGCAGCAGCCACTTTATAACGAAGGGCACGTCCGGTTCCCGAGCCCTAATTACAACCAAAATCCTACGCCGTTTCAATTGCCGACGGGCAGGAGTCAATCGGGAACACCGTATTACATAAACCAGCCCGACCTGAGTGCACCACAAAGACAACGATTCCGACCGGCTCTGCCGTATAATTTTCAACTGGTCCATCCTGCGTCAACCAAAAGGCCAGACACGTCACAAATACATTCTGTGGCTTATCAAAACGACCCTTCCAAGCCAGAAACATTTTTAGGTCAAATTACAATAAATAACCCCGACATAGACTATTTGCAAAACAGTAGATTTAAGAACATTGCATTTGACAGCAACAGTTTAAAAAGTAATGGGCAGAGTGGACACATTGCACACGATGAAGATATCGACAACGATAATCCAGATTTGTATGACCACCATAGAGTTACCACTTATAATCCTAATAGACTTGTAAATAAGCAAAGACTGAATATTAGACCGAGTAGTTCACAACTTCACCATGATGCTCCAGCTTTAGATGAAAGACCCAATTTCCAGAATACGCCAAACAAAATATCTGAAGGCAATAACAATTTCAAACTAACAAAAACTCCTTCAAATTCTAACGAAAACAAAGCGCTTTTGGAATTAGAGCCTTTGCTTGAAGATGATATAAGTGATATTGGTTCATTTAGAGAACTTATGAAAAATACCCAAGGTTCCTTTGACGTAGAAGTTGTTAAATCCAATGAATCAAATGATGACAGTAAACCAGATGCCAGTTCTATGAATATGGACAACTTGCCAAATGATACTTTAGTCAAAACTGTGACAGAATCATCAAAAATAAATACAAGCCCCAAAAGTACAACCTCCACAACCGCAGCTTCTAAACATGAGACAAATGACTCACATGAAAATAATCATAGTGAAGAAGTAGAAGAGGAAGGTGAATATGAGTACTACGATGATCCTGAGAGTTCTGAGGTGCAGCACACTACACCTCAAATAACAGAACACGTGACAGATATTTACGATGAATATGATGGAACCGAAGAAACTGAAGAAACATCTACAGAAAAACCGAAATCAAACGCCACAAAATCATATGACGTATTGTTGATGCATCCCAATAATAGTAGCTTACCTAAACAAGACAATTTGAATCAATTCGTTGATACAAGCATTTTAGATGAAACTGAACCAATAACCAATGAAACTGTTTTATTAAATAACTCGACTACTCTGGATGAAGTCAGCACGTCTACTTCAGGAGAAGAAGAAAGCTCGACAGATTCAGATGAAGAAGGTACTTCAATAGAAACACCATCTATACTTGGTCAAGAAGTAGTCTCAGTAGTCACTACTAAAAGCGTAGTGAATGGAACCATCTCAATTCCCGACGTGACATTTGCTCCTAGTACAACAAAAATAGGAATCCAATCACAAACTTCTTCTGGCAATCAAGATAATGACACGTCAGTGCCTGTAACGACTGAAAACTATTTTGTTGTCGCTTCTGTTCAAACTAGTCGTAGTGTGTCTGGGGCAAGATTTTTACCATTCCCAACAGTCGAGCATGGTGAAAAACAGCAAGTACTAACTGACGAAAAGGACGAAGATGAAGAAGAAACTGTTACAACAGACCCTATGCAAGATACGAGCACTCTTATTAACAGTTCCTCGTCGACTGAAAATATCAATGATAAATTAGATAGCATTCAATCTGAGTTATCAAGCGCTGTCTTGTCGGGATCTTTGAACAATGATAACAAAAACATTGAGTTGATCACTGAATCTACCACGGAAGCAAGCACAACTACCACTACATCAACTACTACACAGGGGTCACTAAATGTCTTTACATTGAAAAGTACAACGTTGCCCACAGTTACGGAAAAATCTGCTCCTGATCCGCTGCCGGTTCTTATAAAAAAATTCACTCACAGGGCGTCAACTTCAACTACACCAAAACCTAGAAAGAAACCTTCATTAGTAACTGTCATGGACGATTTGGCTGGATTCTTACCGCCTGGATACAAACCAAGACTTTCTTTCAAAGACAAACGAACTAGCACGACCACAACTACGACCACTACGACAACTACAACCACGACGGAATCACCAGAATCATCTTCCGAAGAAAGTACAATTAATGGAACGCAAGGACGATCATCTGGAATAAGTTCCAAAAATAGGGTTATTTTACTAGACGATAAGTCTTTGCTACCTAGAGAATATAAACCCAAAGAAAAATCGCCAGATGATGTCATCAAAAGATTCCAAAAGGATGATCTTAATAAGTTCTTGTCACCTGGATATAAATCCTCTTCAGAATCACCTCAAACCAAAACCAGTGAGAAGACAAATATATTTGATAAAGTCGAATTGGGTGATATATCCGGTTTTCTACCAAAAGGTTTTAAATTAAATGCTTCAACTACAGAAAAACCTAAAACTAATGCCAAAATACCAAAACTGGCTGAACCTGTAGACATATCAGCATTTTTGCCTCCAGGCTTTCAATTGAACGCTACTGAAAAGGATGATGGTAGTGATAGTATATTGAAAAAAATAAAAATAGCTGATGTCTCGAGTTTGTTACCACCTGGGTTCAAACTAAATAAGAGTGAGGAAACAGCATCATCTACGCCAACGAGCTCTACCACAAGAGCTCCTGGAGGTATAAAGTTAGTGTTCCCGTCGAGGCCAGGAGGAAAAACTACCAGAAAAACTACAGCAAAACCAAACGTAGACATGGGGCCACCTCCAGTTACACCAAAAATACAGAAGGGTTGGCCGACTAGGTAAGTTACATCTCTATCACAACTTTTTTGTTACCAGGCGGGTTACTATAAATTAGCTTCTTCATTTGTTAATTTATATTTTTAGAGCATCAACTGAATTCACCGGCTGGCCGTCGCCATCAACGACACCGTTTTCAATAGAAAAGTATTTGAATAAGAGTGTAACTATACCGGGTGTGGACGCGGAGCCTATCACGGAACCCACAACCCGCCGCACTACGACCACCACCACCACAACCGTGGCCCCGCCCCCTCCCACCACTCCAGGAATCTGTCGGCAGGATTGTGACATTGCTGCTACCATTAAGATTGTCGCAGGTATATTAACAAAATAATGCACTAATATTTTCATATTTACCTTTATATATTTGCAGGTATCTATTATTTATATTTTTTGTGCAGGAGTCAAGTGGGTACCAGAGCTATTAGACCACCACACGGAAGAATGGCAAAGATTAGCTAACGATGTTAAAGAAGAGGTAAGTTTCTTAACTAATGTACTTAATTTTATAAAATATTATGATATAAAACAACTATTATTAACCCCGTAATTATTACAGCTGAACTCAGTCTACTCGAAATCTGATCTTCTAAAGAAGTGGTACAAAGGTATTCGCATTGACGGATTTAGTCAAGGATCAGTGCTGGTTGACTACTTCATCGAACTCAAAGACGTTGAAGACAAACTTGATACTTTGGAATTGAAGAGAATGTTCCACAGATCATTACACGAGGCCGAACCTGGTTCTGTTGTTGAGATAGTTACAGAAGAGTCTAACACTGGATTTGATCCTGATGTTATGCTGGGGGACCAACCTGAAGAGGAAAGAATGAGAAAGAGTAACGAAAAAATGACAAAAACTATCGACAAATCTGCGGGAAAATTAGAGATCGGCAAGTTTGTAATGGATCCCGCATATACCGAGTTTATTGGTAAGCTTCTAAACCAGATAATACTTACTATCACATCTCGATTTTTAAACAAAAATTGTACTTTAAACTTTTTAAATGTATTTGCAGTGTTACCAAAACACGAGGAAGTCCCCGTGGTCGAACCGGAGGAGGAGTCTTTCCTACCTCAATGGGGTATTGCGGTTATTGTTATTGCTTTGGCATCACTCTTGTTTGTTGTGATCTTCGGCGTTACAGTGGTATGTGTCCAGCTTGAATTCATCTAACTTCCGATCAACATACATTAATAAAGATTAAGTAATAGGTACTTACCTACTTTTTTTGTTAATAGCTGGTGAATCGCCAGAAGAGCGCCAAAGCAAAGCAGCCTATACCTCTCAGCGAGGATATGCTACGGGAACTCGACAAGAGTCACATGGGAGGCTTCGACGACATGCATCAAATGAAAGAAAGGGATCTGCCCTATCTTCCTTCCGGAAAGGTATAGTAACGAACTAGCTTCTGAAATCTAGATTCTTATATTTTTTACCTAATACACAACATGAAAAACATGAAAATGCAAAAAAAACATATTATGAATAAATAACATACGAGCAGTAAATAACATAAACAATGCTTTTCACAGCGAATGTCGACGGCTTTCATTGAGCAGCTAGCCTATCAGAATCCAGGCGATTCGTGGCGATCGGAATGGACGCCTCAGATGCAGAAGTATATGCAGCACTACACGCCCGACTCCGGCCGTGGCTCGCAGATATACGGCGCTTCTGGGAATGCTTACGGGTATGTCTTACGTCACCCCGATGCTTTTTATATATAAAGGTAAACAAATAGAGTGTGTTATACCTATGCGTTTATACCTTTACTACAAACAAACATGTTTTACGATTCAAACACAATTGAATTCACTACTTGGCATGGTAAAATTATTTTTTCTAAATTAAGAATCTATTCCAACTTATTGTCGGATAATTAATATCGAAAAACGATATAATTTTTCAATTAAGAGGTAGGCACTGTTTTTACATCGAGTAGGTAGAGTAGGTTGTTAGGTATACCTAATAAACTAAACACAAAGCTAACCCTGCAGCGGATTTTTCTCTTGGCATACAGAAAGTAACATTTCACGGAATTTTCGTTTGTTTTAAAAGCTTTTAAATGTAATTGTTTCGAACAGGTACGGCGGTGGGTCGCAGCTGTACGGACAGACGGGCGGCGGCGGCTCGCAAGTGTACGGGTACACGGGCGAGTACCCGCCGCCGCGCTCGCACTTCTCGCGGCGCCGCTCTGACTACGACAGCAACTTCTAAGACACTCTACTAAACTCTTCCTTGACAATATACCCCTTAGGTACTTGTAACCTCAAAGAATCACTCGCAACCGAATACTGCGCTCCATCAATTCATTCAATAGAATATATCATTTTACCAAACATCAGTAACAGGTTGTGAAATATGATTTAACTAAGCTAAAATTACTTTATTCGAAATATACTTAAAGTATGTATAAGTAGTAGCTACTTAAATTCGTTTTTCAGAATTTATAAGAGTTTTACATACTTAATGCATGAAATTTTAGCTGCTTTGTAGTCCGGCCTATTTAGGACTTATACAGTGCAGTGCCAACCGAAAGATTGTTCATTGTTAATAAATAAGTAAGTATTGTATGAATGTAGTTCTTTGAAAGCCTGAGGAGAAAATAAATTGAACATTCTCAACGTTCCGTTCGATACATTAATGAACAACGTACGCAACGATTTTCCTTCAGGCTTTTAATATAAAACATAAATCAATTGTCTGCCAAAATATTTACTTATTATATGACTGATTGTGAGATGTAAATACGTAGTATAAGAACTTACCAATTTGTAAATGGGTATAGTAGTGGAAAATATAAAGTAAATTTCTGTAGATAACTCTGCATACCTATATTTGCTCAGAACCTGTAGTGAAGTCGGTGGGCCGTGTGTGTGCGTGAGACGCCTCTTTGTGCCAAATGTTCGTTTGTCGATGTGTGTGTAAATAAACTTTTTGTAGAAGCATTAAATGTATTTAGGTGGCATACTGCCAATAGCGTGCCACCTCGATTGTATTGTACGGATCCCCTGAGATAAGGAATCCACCGCGAGTGAGCTGCGGACGGTGGACGACATGAATAACTTGGGATTTCGCATGCCTCCTCAACGCGCCCTGATCCATAGAACCTCCTTAATGTATTTCCTCGTGATCCGTTGTAGAAATATCTTTTCACTTGATTATTGTATTTTCATCATAGTCAATTTAATAGTACTTACAAATAAAACATGTGTAACGGACGAGTCCTTTCAATTCTACAGTTCACAAATGTTATATTTCCGAACATGAACCATGTAACTTTGAACTTTTCGAATTTAGTCTCAAATTGTTCAATTTATCATAATGTTTCGTGTACATTTCTGATATAACGAGTAATGTACATGTACCTACTCACCAATAAAGATATTGAATATCTATGCATGAACATTCGTGTATATAAACCAATTTTTGTACATGTAGATTTTTAATTTAACGATTATATAATATTAAAATAACTAGTTACAAATTAAATTGTTAAGATCCTGAATATAGATATTATATAATGTAAAATTGAGTTTCTTTTTGAAAAACTGTTAAACAAAATCCATTTCACTTATACATACTGAAAACTTTTATCTACATCATCCGCAATATTTTCGGCCAATGAAATCCAGTTTATTGTAAAAAAGTGCTTCAACATGCATTGGGCAGAGTAGCTCAATTGAAAAATGAGTACCAAATGCTTACCCTACCTGGAAGAGCAGGATATACGGATGTCATTGACGGTTTTATGCCGCACTAAGCCCGCATTTATATAAATTTCCCTCCGATATATGGAATGAGACCCACAGAGTTACGGCCGTAGCCGCTCGATAGCCTCCCGCAGGATTATCCTACAAATATAAAGTTTTGTTCAAAGTAAGTACTTTACAAATAATTTTAGATAGCCACTACATATTATAATGAGCAATAAAACCTTTTACCCTAAGTATGTCTTAGTTGTCTGGACAGGTCATTCTTATTCCAATTTTTGAACTCTCGTCTTCAATATCATGTTGGCAGACTATTTGTATAGAGTAGAAGTAAACAAACAAGGCTAACCATGACGTTTATTGAGTGATTTGTATGTTTGCGCCATCCGGAGTGCGATTTTTGCGCTGCCCTCACCCTCTAGCCGATGTCGTTACGATAAAGTATACAGATAGGAAAAGGATTGTTGCCCTTGCCGCGGGGTCGTATATGTAACTGTTAATATAATATATTGGGATTACGGTCCTCGGGGAAAAAGGAAAATATTATTTTGGGACCGGACATTACGTAATCTTTGGTTTGATAATAAATTGCAATAAGTATACATGCCTAGGTAGGTACCTACTTTTACGTGCACTTTATATAATAGGTGCCTTCTCATCAATATCTTAAAAGTAAACGTTTACGAATAAGCAATGCAAACAAAACTCATCTGAACTGAACTGAACTTAAATACTATTTGCTTAGCTATTAACGTTAAGCTAAAACTAGGTTTGCATTTGAGGACCTCGTTAACCAACTTAATAAAACAGTTACGGTCTTAGCACACTAAATATTGGCACGTCGGAAACTTAGGGACTTTGGAGCAAAGGGCAATCAAATGGCTGGTGACAAGAGACACATTAGCAATGCAAATACGACCATCGCCCACTCGACCGTCGCTTCCATTTAATAACCACGGAATTGGACCGGCCGATATCTCCTACTTTGCGACAAACAATCATAGAAGTAATGGGCTATTAGCCATGAGTAATGCGAAACTGACGGATGGAGCCTGTTTTTACTAGCAAAACTTCATCAAGAACCATTATTACTTAGAGAACAGCACTAAAAGGAAAGGAAGCACTCATTAGTTACGACTAGTACGATAAAATATAAGAGCTTTCAGAATAGAGCGCATTAAGATAACGAAATCTTACCACGCTAAAAGGGTAGGTAAATAAATATAATGCTCATGAATAGGATCAAATACTATCTTCGGAGAGGACGTCAGATTCCTTCAATAATGTAGACACAAGGCACAGAGACACGAAGAATCCCAGAACGAACGTTTATGAATCTGTATTCATTTAAAAGTTGATACCATAATATGATATTATTTTGTTTCTAAACGATTAATTTCAAAAGTTTAAGTTAATAAAGGATCAACAGTCATTGCACTTCATCAAAGCGGAATTAATGAGTTCGCTGCGGTTTATTTCAGCCAAGTTTTAATTATATTTTTGTTTCCTCTTTTGTCGTCTGCTTAAAAAGTGCGAGGAACGAGAAAAGAGTTCAGATAAAGGCATTATTCTATCGAAGAAAGTTCTTTGTAAAGTGTAGACCGCGCTGTCGCCAGTCCCCGGGCGCCAGGCGCTGCCTGCGGCCGAGACTAACCGCCAACAGAACAACAAAAACTTTACACTCGCAGCCTGGGCAAATAAATTATAGACCATTACTAAACCTGAACTTTTGCCTGTAAAAATCGGCCATCCAAACACTTTTTTGTACTGTTTAACAACAATTTACACTTGGACCTATAAGTACCTATAACAAGGTATTACCCTGACCGGGCATTATTGAAAGCGTTCCCATAAATTTCATTTGGGCACCCGCGGGTTTTAATTCATGGACTAAGGTATTCAAGGATTATGCATCATGCTCGTGTTTAAGATTTACCTACCTGCCTAAATATTACCTTCTGATTTAAACAAAGTAGGTACCTATTCAAAGGTGTCTCCCGTTTGAACTGCCTTAAAATGCTTTGTCCTGAACTCGGTCAGGTGTAGAATAATTGTTTTGATGTTTATGTTTAGGTCCAAAGTTTACAAAGTTAACAAATTGTTAGCAAATATACCATACCACCTCCGATATCATGTTGGGAGTACCTACGTTGTAGTTCTAAAGTTTTCATACGTTATCGTTATCAGAAGTTATTGAAGATATGTTATAATATCGGGGACAGCACGTCGCGTCGTATTCTAACTCACGTTCGCTAAGGTAATTACGTATCTACCGCCACATCACGCCCTCCTTTAATGGTATAATAATACTTGCCAAACCGTGATCCGGAATATAATTCCTTCCGAGTACTTGATCGCCTAATTTCTATGCACACGAACAATTTAATTTTAGCTCGTTTGTATGTAAGTTTTAATAAGTAGGCAATAGTTTCAGCATAGGTAATGTTCTCGTAGTTTACAACCAATTTACCAAACAGATTTCAGCATTGTAAGGATGCGTAGGGGATTTATTATGGTAATTCAAGGGTTAATGGGGGTTGATTGAGCGATGAAGTAGAATTTCATTTGTTCATTATTTCTGTATGATTTTATCTGAGAATTAAATTAGTAGTAGCAACAAGCTTTTACCTAGGTAAACTATATTGAACCATAAAATCAGCTTTGATTGGAGTACCTCTCCCGCGATGTTAAACGAAATCTAATGACCACTTCTAAAACGAAGAATACATATTTCAACTATTATTTTTAGAAACAATACACGAAGGTATTGTGTGTGGGAGGGGAGTTCTTCCCACTCAGATTTTCCGTGCAGGTAACTTCTATTATTACTCGGCAAGGAGTATTGTTTCACACCGTGTACCGTGAAATATTCCAAAAATAAGAGGGGAGGTCGTAATGTGATAGTATCGCCTATAACATGCTGGAATGTGCTGAGATGTATTGTAATACAAGAATCCCCGAGAAATAACTGCCGCTACGAGTATTTATGGGGACTACACGTAAAATAACTCCGGCCATAAACATAGTTCACGAATTTTATGTTCATTTTGGTGACAAATATAAATCTCTCATTTAATGAATATGGAAACAAATGAAATGAACGACTGAAACAAAAAGCACATTAATCAATAAAAGACAATGAAATCACTTTGTATCTACAGCCATCTTGATTTGTGATCCTTCTTATTTTCCTTGGGCGCCAGTCGGCCCATGAATAATTCAACACGCAAGATTTAGCTAAAATTAATTGTACGGTAACGGCAGTCCACCCACAACATACATTTTCCATCAAAGGGATTTAGTGGAAACATGTTCCGTACCCGCGCTCTACGTGGGCCTAGTAATTGTGGTCATATTAGGCCCACTTATACCGAGTCTGTATATTTCGACCCATTATGCTAAAGAAACGAGAGCTCTTCAGTTGGAGGTACGAAGTCATTAGAAAAAGAAATTTCTCGGAATTAAGCTTGTGTTACTTTTGCTTCTGCTTTGTTGAACCATTAAGTAGTAAAAGGATATTTATGAAATAGAAAAGTAAAGTATTTTATAATTGGTGTTTAAATACACTTATCAATACATGTTAATAATGTAGGTAACAAAGATGAATCTAAAAAGTCTGGCTTATATGAAACTGCGTGGGTAGTTAACGTAATTAAACGTAAAGCTCTATGGTACCTAGGTAGTTTCGAGCTAGGTAGCATTGACTTGTGTTATGTGTAATATATAGCTTTCGTTGTAATAAAGCATGATATATTACGTTGAAAAATATTACATATTGTCGTTGAGCATATCATCTGCCAAAGAAACTTTATACCTTAAAAGAAGCAACCAATGTGCTCCCATCACAAAGCACTGAGCATTATTTAAATTGGTCCAATTTTTGCGCCTACCTCTAAACAAACGTGACTCGTTTCTGAAACAATTTGTAAACAACATACCATTCGCATAATTTGATGACTTATCTCAGCTTTAAGGGCGAAAATACTCAAAGGATGAAAGAAAGCAAATTTCTTTTCTTTTTCAAAGTAATTTCTCGTCAAATTCCTCCTTCAAATACCTTCTGCCGACTTCACTTTTATTACTGCTTTTGTACCTTTATAATTGTGCTCTTTCTTTTACTATTTACTCGTACCTATAAAACATAATTTCGAGAATTTTGCAAACTCAGATAAAAAGTACATAATAGAACTTAAAATTTTTCTCGAAAAGTGGTACTTATTCTCAAAAAATAAGCCTGTAAAGTGCTGATAACTGCGCGTTATTATTAACTGTACGTACGTCCACTTGAATTATTGAAGAGGAAATAAGTATCAAGCTTCAGCAAAAAAACGTAATATATTTTTTGCGTTATTATCTACCCCACATCAAGCAACTCCAACAAATAATTTATTTTTTACTTAGGCTTTATCCTGTCCCAAATTGCCGTTTCACTTTATTTATTTCACGCGCACTCCTCCCGAATGAATCGCGGGGAAACAGTTTTCAGAGCTTAGGCTAATCCGGTCGTGTAGGGAACACGAGCTCACTTACTGAGAGATTTGTGCCCAAATGTCGACTCGCGAACGATGCGGTCGCACCCTCCCTTTGACTGAGTGCTCTATGACGTCAGCCTCCAGCTCTATTTATCCCTCAATATTTTGCCACCTTAGGTAGATATCAACTTATTCGGCACAAAGAGTCAATATATTTTATGAATGAATAATATTCGGCCCTTCCTACGAGATCTCCTCCTACTTTTAAACAAGAGTAAATTGAAGAAGTATAAAATCAAATAGTATCGAACCAAGGCTTCTGCGTCATCATAGACCGGCGGGCGGCGGCGGAGGCGGCGTCAGGCCGCGGGCGTTCTCTGACAAAACAATCCGCCTTGACAAATCCTACTAATAATCGGGGCTCGTTACCCACACACGTCCCAATTTATCCACCCAGCTTTGTGGCCTTATGAAATTTGCTTCCGCGTTTTAATACCCAATGCTGTGGAAATTTGCATAAAACAAAAGCAGGGATTTTCTTAATTATTTTAATTTACTTGCGCTTTGGTCTAGTCCCTTGTTTAATGTTGCAAAAAACTTGGGACAATGCGGAATGAATACATTTTTTCTTTTTTGGCTCTATTAGTGAGTTCTCGGATGTAATTAAGTAGGTACCTACCTACATATCAAAGTATTAAGTATCTATTTATTTGATCCAATACCAATAACATGCTACATCTCATTTTCGATATACCAATAACTACCAATAAATAATTTATCATACATATTTATACGTCGAATCGCAGTAGAATCGTTTCCGTCAGCATAATAGCCGCGTGAAATTGAAAGATTCGGTATCGGGTCAAAGTGACACATTTATTTTAGGAACATCTTTTCAGGCGGTTTACGCAAGATCTCTACGCCTCATTCAATAGGACGACATGTGTGTTGACATCTGATTAATGGCCAACCCAAGTTTCCGTCTCTGTCTAAAAAAAAGAACACCGCTATCAAACAAAACTTTCCTATAACGTCATGTCATACCCTTATTCCTTAAGATTTCATTTACTTCAAATACATCAAAGGTAATTTAATCTTAGCGTTTTACAATGCTTAAAATAAGCTCGGAATTTCCTTTGATGAATGATTTAATCATAATGAGAAATTGCTGGCGTTTTGGTAAATAGCAGGGATTAGAGTCAGTGAATATGCTTCAAGTAGGGCATAAAACAATTAGTAAAGCTTAATGCTACATTGCGGCTGAAAGGGGAACGACCTATGTGGATATTGTAGAGGTAGATTACACACACCGGGGTGGGATTTTGCCTCGCTAGAGAAATTAATCTCAGTGCTGTATTTATTAGCAGATACGTGTAATACTTTTAGTTCGATACTAACAGCGTTATTCGTAAATATTTTTTAACTTTTGGTAATAAGTGTTTAAACAGGTATTTTAAACACAATGCACAGCGATATCATTATTAATTTTAGACAGAAAATTGGACACGTAGGTATGCCAAACTCAGATTCTTCGATCATCATCAGTTTTTTGCAATGATACAACTCATCGTTTAACTTAATTTTTACTTCGCTCTTATTTATATAAACAAATTTGAAGTTAATGTCTAGCGTGACGTCAGTGTTCGCATCCCTGCCGATTTACTCAGCATTTATTCGTGCTGCGAAATCCTTCCTCAGCATCCGTGATTAATGACTAACCCCGCTGCTCTCTTTAATCCCCAGAATTGCGTCATACGCATTTTTATTGGATAATTTCACACAAAGCGGAACGGTTTGAAACAGCTTTTTATGTAGTACGTAGGTACCTAACGAGCACGAATAGGTACCAACTTTATGTACATTCAACTTCCTATACCTACTTCATAATGTAAATTTATTGCCAGGCTTATAGGTAGGATTGGAAAAAAGTCTTTATCCGTGTTTTTTTATCTAAAAGTCCTAGAAAAAAAATGATGTAAGTACTTAGTTATTAAAAATCTTATAGGTAGGTATAGCTAATAGATAGCATTTATGATTCCAGGACTATACAAACAGATACATAAAACAGGTAAAGAAAAGAATTCTAAGTATTCGTTATCGCTTCCTGCTACTCAGCAACAAATTCCTATGGAAATGGATGAATTAATATAGGTCGCTGCTGTAGCAAACAAAACGAAACTTTTCTTTTTGTGAAATTGATCCTTCGCCTGAATGTACGAATACAGTGAAACGTAATCACGGGAGCTTATTTATAGGTAGATTGCTTCAGAAAAAGCTTCCATTTTATCATTAAAAATACAGTAGGTACTTACGAGTATCACGTTACTTAAATTTAGTTTAATTTCAAGCTATAATAACCTTTTCATATTCTTTCTTTTGGTGCAATAATTTGCAGAAGGTTCTCATAAAACAGAATTATGTGCGTTTCCACATCTGCCGGTGGTCCGCAGCTGGCGGATAAACCACTCGTCGCCGGAGCAACACGCTTGGCCGCCTTTGGCAGGTGCGGCTCGAACGCGTGAACAATTAACATTATATATATAACAACATTACAAACAACAACAACACACATTATATATTAACATTATTGGCATGTGCGGCTGTGCGTGCCTTTTCTTTTCTAAATTCCAACATTAAAGAAAAAAATGTTTAAGTACATAGACAAAAAAATCACTAGCTTTTCAACCATACAAATAGTCTTAGGATAAAATGAATTGAAATTCCCTCTTTGTTCGAAAGAATATAAAATTTTATCAGCACTCTAGACGCGGCTATTGGCTGAAACCGCCATGCAGAGAAAATAGTGTTTCCATCTCACAGTATGTAACTAGATATACTCAAGAGAGAGTGCTAGTCGTCTTATTTTAACTTGCCTCTGTAGCTCAAACTAACATAGGCATTTCTGAAACTTAATAAGAAAACGGATAGGTTTCTCAAAATTAAGATTTTGTCAGGTAGGTTGTAAATTTTAGACGTTAACATAAAGCTAAGAAAAGCCTAAGCTAGTAGGTGTTCTAATAAAGAACACAATTTTCCTCTTGTAATCCAGGACAGATTCAAAGTGTACGATGGACGATATTGTTCAAATTACTCTTGTAGCATTGAACTGTAGCATTACCGTACCTGGGAGGAAGTCAGGAAGATAAGTAGAAAAACAATAACAAAACGATTAATACGATACATCACAAAGGTACATATTTACTTCACAAAATGTTTGTACAGTAGGTACGTGGAAAAGATAGTTGTGCGCAAAGACGTTTTACTGACATTCAAAAGACAGTGCACTGGGCCGCGAAAACTAGTCCAATGCGTCGTTGCTCTGAACTATTATTATGTGTACAGAAACGGCTTTTTAGAAGCTGCGTTAATGCATATACTTTCAAAATAATACAAGTATATATATATTTATGATGAAGAATTTATGGCGACTGTGAATTGAACGTCGAATTGAAATTAGAGTTGTCACGCGGGCGGCGGCGGGCGGCGAGAGGTGTAACGAACCGCATTTAAAGGCTCGTTAGCATCACTTGTCTACTCACGATGTACGAGCACACGGTACTTGCAGACGCAAATCTGCAAATTAACCTGCGAGCTCACAAGATGCTTCTCGAAGCCATGGTTAAGGTTGCTTTGCTACCTTTACCAAAAATATATTTACGTAATTGTATTGGCCGCAATAGTACGTATTATTAAGATATTTAATTATTAAATATTAATCTTTCCTTGTGAAATAATATAAATTGGTAATAATAAGCTATTTAGGATTATTTCTTGGAATTGATTATTTTATTTAATAGGTACGTTATCCGTAGCCTGCGGGCATTTGAAGTACTAGGTAAACAGTTAACAGGAAGAAACAATATATAGACAGAAAGTCTTACAAACATCAGTTATACCTTTAGGTACAGTCACAAGACAACTAAACAAACAAAGAAAAGGAGTTTTTGAAAACAATTTCTATTTTATTGTTCCTAATATCGGTTGTTAGTAACGTTAGGTAACAGCAAGGTAGTAGAAATCCCTTCCCTTCTAATATAACGAAAAAGTTTTTCAATAATCTTCTACCAACGTCCATAAAGAGCAAAAACACGAGGCTCTTTCACACCAACATAGTTCCCGAAACTAGTCCATTGAGATTAACTAACTCCAGCGAAAACAATATAATTAAGTTGACTGTTGGTTGGTTCGTGTTGTTTATTAGATTGGCAGCTTGTTTATTGATTCCTATTACTAAGGTCGTGTTGTTTTATTGCACCACAATTACATTTGAGTTAATAGTATATTTAAAATAACATTTTTTTTTATAATCATAGGCCGTGACATCTTATTACTTTGATTATTTCTACTAGATACTCTCTTTTATCGTTAACTTGTTATGCAACATGTACACATCCAAATAAATAAAAATACCTTATAACTAGAGATATCATACCGAGCTCGGTAAGCCCCTCAACTTGACCGCACTCATAACACGGCCACTCTCCGAGGAAAAGCCTCTAGCCCCGAGAATAATTTCCCTATAGCGTTATAGAAATTAAAGAATCTAGTTTCCGATTCCGAGTAAATCCGGGAAATATAATTGGATATGCAAATATTATTCGCGGTATACAATTAGAGCTGTTTCACATTTAGCGTTCGATCGTCATTTGATATAAACGTAGAAGTACGAAGGCCCTATACGGCTAATCCGTAAAAGTCCACCTATAATGCAGATTTAATGCGAGACAGGTATGAATGGAAAAAAGTCTTTATTCGTGTTTTTTACCTAAAAGTCCAAGAAAAAAAGCTGCTGTAAGTAGTAATTAAAAAGATTATAGGTAGGTATAGCGTAAAATGAACTCTAGCTGACAGATGCGCATTAGACGATTTTTGAGTCTGACGTTTAACATTTGTTTTAAAATACCATCGCGCACAAAAGTGTTTAATTACAGTCATGGTTTTACGCACAAAGGAAAGAAAAATATTATTATTAGTAGTATTAGTAAGGTGGAATATAAATTTAAAAAAAAAACACAACTACCAACCAATATTGGATTTAGTGTAAAATGTGTAAAAATGTAAAAAAAATATTCGAAAATTAAAAAAAAACATATTGTTTTTCCATTAAATCTTCATGGGTGGCGTGAAAACCACATGAGGACGCGGTGTTGATGCCAGAAGCGGCTATTTTATTATCATCGTTGTCGTCACTTTCATAACCTTTGGAATCAGAATCATCCTAAATACGTATAGTCTATAAGTCAACATATGTAACCGCGTGCGAAAGACTTTTACAAGAATGAAACGATAACTAGCCCTAGTACTTTCGAGCGTAAGTGTACCCATGCGCGAACACGTGATTTTCATTTGTTTCTAAGGTTTTTTTTACGTGGCGCGAACTATAAGCATTTATTAGATTTGGACAATAGTAATTTGTCCTACGATATTCACAGCTATCACCAAGTGAACACAAGACATGAACTCTCAATTTCTTATTTTACACTCGATAAGTTCCTTTATCTGTACCGACAACGTTCCAATAACTATTTGTAATGGAGCCATTATTCTGCGTCGCATACAGAAAGAAACAAAGCCGCCCGTATGACATGTGCCAATTCGAATGAAGGATGCGATCCTATTTCACGAAATAATGAAAGTGTTTCTCAGAAAATTACTTTCTGTTATTGAACAACATAAGAACATGCACGTAAGATCTTTACGTAGTTCTGGGAATAGAGCTTTATTAAAAATAAAGTAGGCCGAATCGAATCATTTTTAGTTAATAATAATTGACCTAACTTAATGTAGCGTTTTGCTACGAGCTTGCTACGCCAAGAGTTTTTGCACTATTCGTCCTTGCAATGCTCGTAGCAATGCTGCGGTAGCACATTGCTACGACAATACTACGAAATCACGACGGTGCTACGAGTAATTTATCTTTATATTTTCGTGCAAATTAATTTTGCTAGTATGTTTTTTGTTTTAGTGTCTTATATATATATCCACTTTTATGATTTTTTTACAACAATCCACACGTTGGAGTAAAGAAACCTAACCTAATGTAGGTACCCTAAAGTTACAGTAAAAACTACGATTATAGGTACTTTAACGTAATCTCCCTGAATGCTTGAACATGGGCATCGAATTTGAGCTCTCGATTGATTGATGACTTCACGCTCATTTTTTCACCCAAATTTCATCGGATTTAATCCGACACAAGCTGATGAATATCGATAACGCCAGCCAGTAATTAAATCGATGCCTATATAAAAAACATGAGATAATCGTCAGTTCCAAATGAACAAAGTAAACAACGATGAAGTGAGCGGAGAGATAAGAGAGGGGACGTTCAAATTCAGGAGTTGTGGTAGCAAAAGCCTTGCTGCCATTACACAGGAATAACGGGGGATTTTACGAGCAACCGGACCGCATTCCTTTGTGAGCGATCGCGACGATCGCAGCGATCGCGGCGGGTCCCGGCGGGGTGGGGCGCCGGAGCGCGGGCAGGGAGCCGCCGCGCGTTTATAAACCGCCGCCGTTCAAAACATTCACAAGGTTATCCTGTTCCACCCGACTTTTGTCAATCACGCCTTCGACTTAGATAAGATTTTAAAATCGCCTTTGAGAGCGCGCCCCCAGCTTTATTCTTTCGTTGTTCCTCATCCTTATTTATGAGATTGAGGGCTCCTTTGAAAAACAGAGGCAATAAGAAGGTACTCCGCCTTCCCGTCTACTCAAACTTTTAAATTTCCACTTTTACCTCTTTGTTTTTATAATGTACTTAGCTCCCCCGTATTCCAATTCCGTCGCAAAAAAATTAAAGATTTTATCCAATATTTTTGGAGACGAAAAAATTACGTTAGCCTAAAAATGTTTCTAAAATAAAACCGAATTCTCTGTAATGAAATTCCCGGAGGGCTTTTTTCTACGAATTCCGCGCTATCTACCATTTCAATTTCTAAGTGAATTTTGTAGTTGCTCACTGACGTGGAAGATAGTAAGAGAAATAGCCGATCCCAATGCTACCGTAAATTACATATCAGCTAGATTCTGTAGAAAACTTTACAACGAGGTCTTTTAAAAAAATTAAATTAAAAATTTAAAAAACCCCCGACTATAAAAAGTAACAAATAAAATAAGTACTTAGTATTTTGTCAACTGAACAGCGCTTAATATTTCATACAAATTGACAACTTTCATACAAACTTCATTTCGTCGGGGGACCGCATTCTATTTTCCTTACGAATATTTTAAATTATACTCGTACTTATCGATTCAATTTAAACATTTCATAGGTATTTTTTAAATTTTGACATCACATTATGATTATTTATGATAGGCGTACTTACCTACCTTTTTTTTTTTCTACCTAGTAGACTAAGCTATAGCTACTTAGCGGTCCCCCGACAGAATGAAGTTTGTATGAATGTTGTCAGTTTGTATGAAATATTAAGCGCTGTTCAGTTGACAAAATACTAAGTACTTATTTTATTTGTTACTTTTTATAGTCGGGGGTTTTTTAAATTTTTAATTTAATTTTTATTTTGAAGTTTTTAAACCTTTTTAAATTACTATTATAAGCTCATCCTGTTGTCAACATTGCATTATGTTAAGAATTAAACACTGTTCAAAACGAATCCAAACACGACATATCTGCTGTTACATTTTTCAAGAATGGATGGAATGCTGAAAATTCTGACTCCATCATTAGCTCCTAACCTGTTGTCACCATTGCATTATATTAAGAATTAAACACTGATAAAAATGAATCCAAACACGACATATCTGCTGTTACATTTTTCAAGAATGGATGGAATGCTGGAAATTCTGACTCCATCATCAGCCCCTCGTCTGTTGTCACCATTGCACTATATTAAGAATTAAACACTGATTAAAATGAATCCAAACACGACATATCTGCTGTTAAATTGGATCTATAACTCTACCACAGCCGACAAAAGAGCTGATGACCTTGAAAGGGCTGAACCGATTTTCATATAATATATCTAAGAACACTCCCAGGAATACCAGCTTTAAATTAAAAAAAACCGCATCCAAATCCGTCCACGCGTTTGGGAGCTACAGTGCCACAGACAGACAGACACACAGACACACAGACACACAGACAGACACACAGACAGAGGGGTCAAACTTATAACACTCCTCTTTTGGCGTCGGGGGTTAAAAAGGATTTTTAACAGTTCTTTGCGTATAAATATTGCAATAATAGTACTACGCGTGACAAACAAACGTCTGTGGATTTTATTTATTTATAGTTTGTTTCTATATTTTTCTTGAAAATAGGTAAGTCCGTAGTAGTTTCTAAATTTTCTTCTATGTTGCACTATTTGGAAACATGTCACCGGGTGGCAGCGGCGGCGACCTCGACCGACAGTGACAAATGGTCAATGATGGTGATATAAGCCCGCTGTCCCCTTATACCTCAGCCGACGTCAAATGTTCATTCTTTACGTAAAACAACCTATAACTCGGTACTTGACAGCGGGAAACTTTATTGGTATTCTCGCCTACCCTCGGTTCATCCGTGCGAAAGTTTGAAGAAACTGACAGAAAAAGGTCCTTCCTATTATTTCGAGCCATGAAACAAAATTTGAATCTTGCAATAATTACAAGCAGAATCTCATTAGCGAAACAGATTTGGCACATAAAAATTATTAAAGCCATGAGGAATAATTCAAGATAATCTGGAAATATCATTTTTTCCGCAAATTGTGCAGTTTGCTGTCTAGCTGATAAAGTCTGAAAACGCAAAGCTCCTCGCAGTGAATATCCGGGATAAATATCTCAAGGGAGTGAAAACGGGGCTGACACTAACTTCTCTCTAATTCCGTCTTCACAAGTTGACAAACGGCGCCTAACTTTCGCGTTACTTATTATTTAATTTAAGTTTCAAAGGTCCAAACACCTAGAAGTAGCACTCGAAGTTAAAAGCAGTAACATGCAATTTTATGTGGTAGGTACCTGAAAGCTGTACATAATTTACAACGTGCCATACAAAAATTATTTCTGGCTACAAAAGCCCGTTAAATACACGGACCTACGTTGTTTTTTGTCGGTTGTACCTACGTGAGTTTCAGTTCACTGTATTTGATAGCCTTGGGCAATTCAAAGCTGTGTTTTTCTTACTCATGGAGTACTTATTTTATTTTATTTTATTTATTTTCTTTATTAAGGAAAACAAACAGCTTGTACAATAACACCTTATAACTAAAATTTATGAATAAAGCAATAAGCCAACACAGTTTCCACTAATATATAACACAATGAAGTTACAACGGGCGTGCATCTAGATGATCACTATCTTATAAAAAGAAAAAATAACAATTGTTTCAGATGACATAAGTACTGGGTAAAAACATAAAAGGGATAGAGGGCCCAAAAATTAAAACAAAATAATAAAATTAGCTTGGTGCAATAGCCTAGTAGTTTATAACTTATAACTTAAGCGAACAGTGGTGTAATTTGATGAGATTGGAGAAGGCAAGCAAATATATTATTTCGATTTTCTTATGGCATTTACAAAGACATTTACTTTTGGGAGAAATATATCAATACTATTGTATAGCTTATTATAATTTGTGCAAGACCTTATGATTAGGGTTTTCTACCCGGGTACCCGGGGCCGGGTATACCCGGGTATTTAGTACTATTTGGATCCGGGTACAAACGACCCGGGTACCCGGGTACCCGACAAAAATACTTTTTACGTTTTAGCGCGATGAAACGCGTAAAAACTATTAAAGCAATGTCAATCAAAGGACTATTTGTTTTAAACTCGGTTTGAAACTCTACCGAACCGAATAGTTCGGCCGAACTATTCGGTTGTTCTGTCACAGCAATTTTGATTATTTTTGATTCAACAAATAGGTAACGATTATGAAGAAGAGCGCCATCGACTGTCACTAGGTAGAGCGGAATGTCTAGGGCGGTCTAGGTTTCTTAAATTATATCTTTAAGTGTCACATAATAGCCTTTATTTTATCATCTCCTAATAACTCTTGTAATACCTAAATGGGACATGAAGAAATTCAATTGGCTGCTCCTTGGTTTAAAATAATTTAATTTGAGGTTAATATTGTGTTTTATCAAGCAAATTTTGACTAAACAAAATAACCGAATAAATGGTCATTTTTACCGAATATTCGGCCGAATACGAATGTTCGGGTGAGGTGCCGAATATGCCGAATACTAAACGAATATTCGGCGCATCTCTAGCAATTATATTATACTTTTTTCATTCTGTCTGATCTAACAGTTTTTTTTTTTAATTTATTTATTTGTTTTCATTAATTCATCCTTTTTTTCACTGAAATGCGAATACCCGGGTACCCGGGTCTACCCGGGTATTAAAAAAAATCATACCCGATACCCGGGTATCTAAAAAGGTCGGGTATTCGAAAACCCTACTTATGATGAATCGATTTCTAGCAAATTTGGTAGTAGCAATAGGTAATGAGAAAGTTTGATTGGAATTACGCAATCGTGCAACTGGACATCGGAACCTAAGGTTGTTGATCAGATATGTAGAATCAACAATGTTATGTATTATTTTATATAAATAGATTTGATCTCTATGTTCCCTTCTTTTTGTCAATGATGTGATAACGTTACAATTATAATTATTAAATTTAAATTTTAGCCATCTAATAAATTTATTTTGATTCAATAAAAACACTCTGTAATTAAGTAGGGACCTACATTGGTTGTATTTAGCAAAAACATAAAACAGTTTTAATTTTATTTCATTTAAATACATAAACTTTATATCCCTCATACGCTTGGTGATTAAAACATGAATAATCCAATACTTAAATAAGGTTGCTCAACATAGCCAAACACATAAATGAACGAGACGGCTTTATTTATTTAGTTCCAGAATTGTGTATGATACGAATTCACAATATTAAACTCGTTAGTGTGGCGCTGTTTACAGAAATATGTAAATTAGCCCTGGATGTGTACATAAGGGGAGAGCGGGGTCGATTGGCGAGCCGAGCGCCAAGTGATTAATGCTCGCGCACGCTTCGATTTACAGCACACGGCCCGGGGTCGTCAGAGCCGTCAGTGCCTGTAAATTTCCACTAGGTAATCCCGGGGACCTCATTTGATGCCTCGCAATTAGCTCCTTGAAACTCGTTACCTATAAGCACCGAGTGAAAAATGTTCTTAATTAGACACTGGAGTCGATTTACCGACCATACATAATCTTTATGAACTATTACCTAGCCTTGTTGTTTAATTAGGTATCCTTTTTTGAAAAGACACGCGTAATAAACAATTCTATGTAAGTATTTTAAAACCTGCTTTTTTAAATATTATTAACACGCTTTTTTTTGTTGATAGCGTTAACAAACAATCCACAAAACAAACCGGATTCAATAATCCTTTAAAATCAATCAATGTAATCGGACGTCACAGCCAGTGCCCGCCCGAAGGCACTACTACGGATTGTATTTTACCAACTGCAACAATTTCATATATAAAATATAAAATAAAATACACTCTTATCAACAAAAATTTAATCAGTATGCAATATGAGACAATAAAAGTATTTTTCCCTCGTGAGAGTAGGTTTTGTCGAATACATACAGTACCTACCACATAATATTGATAAGACATCAGCAAATAGATATAGGTAAGTACGAGTACCTAAATAATAGATAATGAAGTAACTTTTAACATGAATATTCATGACTAAAATATCTATTTTTTTTTATTTAAATTTGATATTTACAGTGCCTTCAATGCACGAAGAAGGAATTCAATAGGTACCTGTAGTTACATACTTGAGCTTTTATTGGCAGCTTTAAAGTGACGAATTCTATGGTTGGTTTTTTCCAAAACAATTAAATTGAGTTTCGGCAGTTGGTAGGTACAATCAGAATGAGTCTAACATGCAAGCATAACAAAAAAATATATACTTAAGTTTGCTATAAGTAATATGAGAATTAAAATTATTGAATATACTCGTACAAGTAGGTACTTGTAGGTAGGTACCTACCCACTAAGCCTCTACCAAACGGGTGAAGACTTCGTTTTATCTGACATATATTTTACGATACAATAAGTATAATTTTGAAAACGTTCACAAGCTTCTCGGATATTTAATTGCCTTTATTCGCTAGCTTTAAAGTAATTGTCACCGCGGAAAGGGTTTTATAATAATTTCATATAATCTCAGCGGAGGCGGGCCAGTTGATGGTGCCTTCCATTATCTAAATGGCCAATCTGGGGGCTTAATTAAATTTTCTGCTTTATACTAGAAGTGTAATTTAAAAAATGAGCACCTTTTCTAAACCCTGCTGGCTCATTGAAGAGATTAAAGATGGAACGTTGTGCGTCGTTCGCGCGTCTAATGCCGTTTTCCGAGATTTTTCACATTAAATTTGAATATTTAATGTTCCCATCGTTAATAGCAAAAAGGACCTCTGACAACGATGAAATATTTCTGGACTTTCATTTTACCTTTATGAGAAAGGACGTTACGTTCTTATAAAGTATTCGAGGCGAGCATCATACTTACTTTGTGAAAACTGAACGGAATTCAGAAAGTTTCCTTTGCTCACAAAAGGAATCATGATTCAACCGATCGGCGGCGGAGGCGGTAGCGGCAGGAGGCTGCGTTTGCCGACCTGTCGGAGATAGCGCGCACCTTTGCCCCATCGACCCTTGTCAAACGTCTGTGATCTATCACAGGTGTAATTCACATTAATTTCCAAAGCGGCTATAACATTACCATAACGCAAACTGCGCGTGGCTTATCCTCAAACGATTTCCAGCAAGTCGTGCTCTCACATAATTCTCGCAGATTATGATGTTTGTGAAAGCATTCACGCATGCATAGCTGCTAATAACATTTAAAACAGTTTCGAAGTTTTAAATATTTATTGTGCCTCCGCGATGTTGGAAACTCGCAACGTGAAACCTGAAGGAAGTTTTCCCAAACGAAACCGCGCACTCGTAAGTAGAAGTATCGTCGCTAGTTGGACCCTCCGCCCAGATAACCCGCATTAAAGCTGAGAGGGGAACAAACGTAAAAGACGTTACGCCGACCGAAACTATTCGCGCAACTATTCACCACTTCCCAGGCTTCTTACTTATTGTTTGTTATAGAATAGACGTATTATATAAGTTAGGTACAACGGAAGAAAGTACATAGAGTTAAGCGCTCGTAACCGAAACGTTAAAAAGTTTCTTTATAAATGACATTTTATCTGTCCAAAAATATGTTAGCATTTTGTCTCAATTTTAATAGTTTCAGTTTAGTGTTACATAATGTTGTATTATGCTGGTGTATGGCCTAGACACGTTACATTACATCCCTTTAAAGGTCTAAGCAAGTTGAACACGACGCGGGCCGCGCCTTACAAAACTCTATCGCCCTCAAAGGAAAGTCCTCAATTAAAAGTAGGTACAAAGCTTCGTGAATATGCGAAACTTTTCTTCATATAAAGGGTGAGTCAACAATAGATTTACCTACCAAAGGGGTAAATGAGTACGGGAACATTATTTCGAGCTGCCATTACTGACTACTTTTCTAGATTCACATCCTCCTTGCTTCTATACAATGATACCTTGATGATACCGAAGCATCTTGTTTGTCTTTGTAAGGTACTTATTGGGGTTACAAAAGTTTATTCGTGACATGTGCAAAAAAATAAACAACGGTTTGAATAAATACTCTATTCTACACACTTTATTTATGAAGAGACAACAACATCACTAGATATTATCTACATGTCCCTAATCAATTGACTAACATTTTTGATAACAAATGAGTTGCTCAGTAGATAAATAGACTAAAAGTACGCGTGTCTCATCAAAAAGACAAACAGCACAAAGAAAAAACAAATACAAATGAATCATACCCATGAATAAAGTACAGCTGTGTAAATAAAAAGACTTGATTACTTTCAGAGATGCGAGTAAGACACGGAATAAAACAAACATCAAATCTCACAATTCAACGCCAGTTAATACTTTGTTTATATACGTACGTACAAAATCATAAACAACAGCCGTCTCCTTTTTGTTTGAGAGAAATTAAAATTGGACGGCGGCGGCGGGCGGCGGGCGGCGTGAGGCACCTGCCGTTATCACACGCGCTCGAACATCCCTTATATTAATCTGAATCGACGACTGTGAATCCGGGACGTTATTTATTAAAAGCTGGGGTTTCGTGCCAATTTTCCTATAGGTTACCTACTGAACTTAGTCGAATTTGTCTATGTACATAACTAACATTAGTACTTGCAAAATCTATTTATATTTCATTTTACGCAATTTTCATCATTTAGTTGTTGTAGGTAGCGTATCGTCCCAAAATGACTGTACGCAACGCGACGTCGAATTGCCGACTGCAATGCGCTACCATTTGCATTCTCATTAGAATACTTGTCTTGTAATCTTTGATCTGATATTAGGTATCATTACTTTTTTATTATTTTACTAAAATCTTTAAGAAAATCTTACAAAGTAAACTATTAACTTTATGTTTCGGTATAATCCGAAAGATTCACTTACCTTATCAAGATGAGAGTGGATAAATCCTCCCTCTGTCATCACAACTCAGTCTTCAGCCAAATAAAATTGAAAGATAAACAAAAACAATGTGCTTTTTACATAATCCTACCTTCGAAGAACGGGAAAAAGAAAAGCTTGTACACGATATTTTTCACGGCTTTGTCGCAGTAATCCAACATTGCCGGCTCAAAGCGAAATAACAGGAAAATGTTTTTAGCGAAAAAATCTAGTACAAATTGGCGCGTTCTAGAGTAGTTATTACCCCATTAGAGTGAGTGAGTGTGCCGCGGTGCTCGGCCTGAAGTAGTGGAGATTGAAGGAATAAATCCCGGCAACTATGGTACAGTGCACCGCCGCCGCCGCTACATCGCTGCTCCGCTGCCACAACCATTATGTCTCTAACTCTCTCACACTCTATCTTTTAATGTTTATTACTTTAACTTTGTTGACTTAACTACCTAACTTTTCTACGCTTTAACTTATTATATTTATTACAGCGTGGTTTCCAGTATGAGCACTGGTCTAAATACTCGTCCTCCGTGGTTTAATTTAAGTTTTATACTAAAAACTAAGGAATATTATTCAAGTCTGATCATAATAACTTAAAATATTATGTATTTACCTTACATTCCACACCATTTCGTTATTAATTCATAAATTATAGTTCCCTTGCACGGCATTCATAATAGAGAGCATTAGCCCTAAGATCCATACATAATTCCCTGTTAGAGATTCATGAAGACTAGGTTTCCCCGTGGGGCTTTAAATTAGTATATTCAAGTCGGTGATATGTTTACAAATGTATAATTTAAGTAAGTAAATGATGTCTGAATAATATTATAAAATAATGAAGGTAATATTGTAGGTTAATTCAGTTTCAGTTTATTTGTGCTAACTTGCAGCTGAAATCAGTGTGTTTGTAAAGTGTAAATAAAAATAACTTCCAGTGAGCTGTTAACTTAAGTTATAACAAATAGCTAGCAAGTAGCCAGCGAGTCGGACTTATTAGGAAAACTTGGAAGAAAGTTGTTTAGAAGTTGTTCGTGTAGGTGTTGAAAAGCCGAGATTTCAATATAAACTTTATCCAACAACTTTAAAAGGCAAGGAGTAAGTAATAAATATTGTTTCTTTTTGTTTGTTTCATATTTCTGTGCGTATACTTACTAGGGCCGGAAGAGTTGTGTCAACGGAAAGGGACTAATAGCCAGAACAGAGCGGGTTAGTTGACACACGAACATTCGTGACTAGCGGCATTGTTACCCAGGAAAACACTCCGCGAAACGAAATATGAAAGTTCCTGTCTCCAAGCAAACTATTTATACATATTGGTAAGTATTTTCTGTAACTCTATTTCAGTTTCCTTATTTTAAAATCGATTTTAATCAGCTAGTAATCGGTGTGTCGATATTTGCAGAATCATTATAATAATAAATGCGCAACATAAATTATATAAAGTCACTCAATCGTTGCTTAAAACGAAATACAAGGCTCTCAAATTACAATTAAATTGAATATTGTTATGTGTAAGCAACTCATCATACGAAGCCCTTCCAATTTACGGTTGACGCGTCAGTCCCTCGCCGGTTTTAAGTAAACGTCGCAACGTTTCTTTTATTTGACACCTGTCTCCCCACACTACTTACCTTTCCCACTTCCCACCTCCGGCTACACGGTAGACCTCCTCACGCGGTAATTGTTTCCGACTTTACCCGCCAATAAACAGCCTGACACCGGCCACCCCGAAACTATACGACACAATGAGAGACATGGATATATTACGTTTACTGTTTTATTACAAAAAGAGATAGAGACCAATATTTTGACCTAACTGCTTAGATTACTTTAATACGCAGACAACCAACTTATCGGAAATACTGTTCACTGATGGACAGGCACAGGCATTCACATTTATGTGCGCAACGTCGAATAACAAATTAAATGTTGCAACTATTTCATCAAAATGCTTATTGTCACTAACTTCATGGCTCTGATTTCAAACATGGGGTTAATTCCAACTACAATGACTCCACAATCTGTTTACAAACAATAACGACAAAAAATCAATAAAAGTCATCAAAGGGACTATCAGACCGAATCTTGTTCAAAGAAATCTTCAGATAACGTTATTTTTGCGGACAAACAACACAATATTCGTAACCTAATTTGATTGAAGAGGTCACAAACATTATACTGTTGACAACACTCAAAACGATTTCATTTTTAAAATGTTCCTTTACGTGATTAAGTAACGAAAAATTGCCTTTAAGCAAATTTGCTGGAGTCGCGGATAAAAGTTGATTAAGTTATTTAATTTACATCGCTTTTCAATTTCATTAATGAGTCGTTTGATCTATTTTTAAGATCTTGAACGAAAACAAATGAGGTACCTTCTCATTTGTTATTCAAATGACTAAAGTTTTTTAAAATCTGTTCATTAAATTGAAGGCTTTGTATTATTTTGTCATTGATTTTCGAGGAGCGAACTCAATTTTGTTTTACTAATTACATTCCATTTACTTTGTTAATGTTACATAAACTTTGTTCAGTGATATAAGATTGTATAAATATTAAATAATTTGTCTCCAATTATTCGCTTATTCGTCACCTCAGTAACAGAATTACTTATAATAAATTCCTTTCACAAAGATAAATAGAATTAATCATGAATAGAGGTTCTTTGTCGACAAATTTAGTCTTAATTACATCATCCGGAAGCTTCCATCCAACATCGCATAGGGATGTGATGAGTCAGAAAAGGAATCAGCGGGATTTACGTTTCAATGGCTGTACGAGCATTATGTGTCTGCCTTAGGTAGAAATGCGCATAGAAGAATTGCCGTTACCTTTTCATGCCGGGAATTTTTATCGCTTTAGTGGAAATCCATAGGAGCATAAAGTTAAGACGAACATCTTTGTGCGCCTCGAAGGGTTTTGACAAGAACTGTCAGTATTATGCTGTCAGAGCCTGATGAACGGTATACAGATTACCCAATAAGTTGTGGAATTCCAGCTGAAAGCGGGCCAACTTTCTAATATTAACTAGGTACACTTTGCTACGTAGTACCTTTACGTAGGTACGTACGTACCTACTAGTTACGTTAGTAACTATTTAGTAACCTGCGCTCCGTGCTATTAGTCTGTTTTATTAGTAGAGGTAGTGACCAAAACTATCTTATTGTTTTTTATTTACCATGGAGTTGAGGTTAGCAAAGGATTTCATTAAAACCCTGATGAGATTTTAATATAGATTTACAAAGAAGAAGGGAGCGCTGCGGTGACTGACTCATTTAAAATACTAATCCTTTTCGGGACTTTTTAATAAAAGTTTGTGAAAACGTGGCCTTATAACTGAAGTAAAAGTCTTGAACTTTAAGGCTTAGGATAATTTAATTGCTAAATAAATAAGCCCCCATTCTATATTTTGTCTTGTAACTCTTTAAGAATACTTTAGCTGGGATGTATAATTACCTAAATTTTACGTCATTTCCATGGGCCACGGCTTTTGACAGATTTATTGATTCTTTTGTCAAGCTGTAGCTATAACATCTCTGGATATTTATAAATAAGTATCCAGTGTCTGAAAACAGAAACAAATATAATATCTCTCCATAAGTGCCATTTCGACATGTACACGTTGCTCTCCGAATCGACTAGAGCAGGTATAAGCTGAAAATGTATTGCGTTGGAAATAAGTGGGGCGAGTCGTAAGTCAGCGATGTGCGCTCGTGCCGAATCACGTCGGTGGTGGGTGGAACGTTACACTGTACCCGATTCCGATACCGACACACTGTTCCGGTCCGCAATATCACTCAATATTCACAACTGGATGTAGCTTACGTTTAGTATAGTTACGTCGAAAATGTACAGTTTTGGTGTAATTTTTATAATTTTAGTAGTTACGAAAATATCTATGCCCTTTTATAATTCCCTGTCAGTAGACGCGTTGCGCAAACGCCTATAATGGATTTCAAGAGTAATTCCCCGATCAGATTCTTATTCTTACGCAGGTTACCAAGTTTAGAAAAAAATAATAGTACCTAATAAAGCCAGCAAAACTGAATGTAAAGTGTTTTTAAAGAAGAATAAAGTAGGTACTTAACATTGGTAAATACAAGTTAAAGCTTTGTTTGATTTGAATAAAATTCGTGATCTTGTAGAGTTTCTTGGAATTCAATTTAATTTTATCTGCGTACTTAGTATTGTAATTGATTGCGATTAGGATCCCGAGCTGATGCTCCCCCCTCAGCTAATTAGCATCTCAGCATTAAACTTCAACAACCGTTGAAGTGTTTTTAATGTCAACAAAACACCTTTTACAAGTAGGTTTGTTTTACTATTTACAAATAGTATTCGATGGTAAAATTGTGTAGGGTCAGTTGGTACTCAGTGGCTCACTTTTTTTCCGAAGGCTGTAGCACAGCTCTCAGCAGTATTAGGATGTACCAATACTGACTAACGTAGGGTGTAAACATTCTAGTTTCATAAATATTATTCTTTTTGTCGTTATTCTTAATAGGAAAAAAGATATCGCAGTTTTTTTTAAAACACAGAAATTAGCCACTGTGTACCAGGGGGTCGAAACAGTGGTTCGGGGGCAAATACACAGTGGATCAGGGTAGTTCACAATGGATCATGGTCGTAAATATATTCAGTTTTGTCAATAAATGCAACAAATTCATTCTTATTTAATCACTCATTTATTATTGTACTCATAATCATTTGAATCCAGGGTGTCTACAATAAATCTTCTTAGTTCTTGTTTCTACATTATGCCTGATGAAAACCGTGGCTCTGGCTAGACTGCATGGTTCGGGTCTGCGTAAACGGAGATCACTATATCTTCGCCTAAAACATCTAAGACACTCCTTACACATTAATTGATGAGCGTTCCAGTTTTCGGGCATTATTAAGTCATTAACTTCCGCCATTTGAAATGCGACTTTTCGGCATTCTTTTTCTGAGAGCCCACAGAATAATTCCATTAAATACAATAGTATTAAAAAAAAATCAACTCTTTCTCGTCTTCATCATTAAAAACTTTGATTTTTAGGTGCCTCATAATTCGGAAACGACCTCTGTATCAATGACCGTGCAATTTTTTTTGACTTTAGATAAAAACGTCGCAAAGTTATAAAAGCAATGCCGAATGTCTTCGATGCCTTTCTAGCACTCATTCCAGATTTCATATATTCGACAGTTTTCTTCATCTTTGCGTCAGTATGGGTCCCTCCCGGTGAACCGCGGCTTGTTCGTCTGAAGCACTCTAAAAGAAATAAATCTATGTCACTATATTGTGATTTTCTTCACAATTTAAAGAAATTGTTAGGTAAATAATTATAAAAATATATCAAAAGTACACAGTGGTTCATGATCCACTGTTAACCTTTCAAAACTGAGCCACTGTGGAAGCTTACGCCGTTTTGAATTTAAAACGGTCCCAAGAAAAATATAAACAACAAACGACACTGAAATCTGTATTAATTTAATCTTGATTAGACATAGAATCTACAGAAAATAACAGCTACTCATAATAACACATTAATAAAAAGTTGGAACAAAATGTTTCTTACCTTAAAGACGACTTTTGTTTTAAGAAAAACATAAAAATCCAATAACACAAAAATTTCACATAATTTTCGCCGACTAACTGGAATGAACTTGTACACATGTCAACCGCTTTCGAAAAGTAAATATAACGAATAGATATCTCTGCCTCTTTCCCAGATACTGTAGGTGAGCCACTGTTTCTGGTATAGCCACTGTTCGACAAGTGACCCTACTCCCACAATTTTACCATCGAATACTAATTTTAACTTTTATGTTGAAAAAAGAACTAAAGCTTATTTGGTTTGTTGACATTTTATCATTGCGCTCTAGCTTGTGTTGTTTTGGAGAGAAAAAAACAGAAGTGGCCCGTACACAGTCGAAGTGTTCAGGCGTGGTTGGAGATTGCTATGGACGCTTTTCAGTGTCTCCAGCGGAGCGCGAAAATGCCACCGATAGCGCACCGCCTCCCCCCACCCCGCTCTACCACAACGCACCCCTAACATAGTAAATCCAGCTATTTTAACAGTGTGAAGAATCGACTCTAGGGAACACGTAGGAGTAGATAAACATTTCATTTACTAAATGACACCGATGACCTATGGATTAGATAAAGTATGTTGTTATAGTATTTAAGTAGTCACTTTCGCTAGCTTAGAATGTTCTTTGTCAAGTTTTAATAAAAAGTTCCTAGAGGTGTTTCAAGTAGGATCAAAATATTGACTTATACAGCGAGCGACACGCGGATAGGTAACAAAATCAGTTCTTTTGTACTTTGTGGCATGAATGGACTGTATGATCCAACCACGTACATCTTCCCCATTTACATGTACCCCACGTCGCTGTCATAAATTTCATTGAGTTCAATATATTTGCACAATACCGTCTCGAAAACATGAAAAGTCGATCCAAGCGGCGGATTTCTTTATTATCGCTCATATTCTTGCTAAGTATATGATCGCTTCTAAAACGACTAGTCATTTTATTTTGCTCTTAAAGGTGTAGCTGCTATATTATAAAATAAAGGCGGGCAATCTTACCTGTGGGAAATATAAAGGTATTGTTAGATGAGGAGTTCCTAAATCACAGGCTGCCCGCCCGTCGTCCTGTCGCCTTGAGGCCGGCCTATCTCACTATTTGTATTGCTATTTCCACAACAATAGCACCTACCTTCCCCAACTTATGTATAAAATAAAGGCCTTGCCCTATTTATCAAAATATATTTCATCGCAATAGTATCTTCAATGTAAGTATGACATTATATTTCAGCATTCACTAATTCGTATTGAACCAGAATGTATAATGGACCATGCTCTAAACTAGAATAGCTATGTAGCTTGAACAGACTAATCAATATTTCTTACCACGAAAGATCCTACCTCCTCAATATCGCGACATTATTGCAGTGGATCAAATACTTATAAATAAAGAGGATATAATCTAATACATAGAAGAAATAGTTATTTCCCATTAGTAATACTAGTATGATGTTGGAAGTAATCTCGAGAGAGCCTCGTCAATACTCGTTACCGTAGCTGGCTCGGGGACGTAATATGAACACTTTACTGATAGGCAGTAGAGCCCTCTCGACCTAGTAGTGATGGCTGTTACGTAGCGGCTTCGAATATGATTAATTATTATTTAATATTCTGACTTAAATGTTATCAAGTACCTAAAATCTAAATCCTTCCTGTATCCATATTATTATTAGGTCAACATGTTTGCAGTTGGCACCTACTGTAGGTAATGCTCACGGATAAGCTTTCTTGTAATTGAGTCAGCAAAATATTAAGATTAAACTAGCTATATAATACCAGCAAAATTCAGATAAAGATTTTTGCTATTCCATAGAAAAAAAACTACTTCTTATATGCTTTTTGTATGGGAGCTCACAGTGTTATAATCCTCTTAAAGGTACGGCAATAAAACGTCCTCAAACGATCCCGTCATTCGATAGCTAAAGTAACCAAGACTAAAGGAAAAGTAACAAAAGCATTGTTGCTTTCCTTACTGGGAACGAGGGCAGAAAGCATTTCAATTTCGTTTTTGCATTTTTCGAACCTCGTGGAAGCGTTACGAATATTGGAGCTCAACTCATTTTACTATTCTGTTTGCCGGCCATGTACATATCTACTTCTATCGCTGTAGCAGCATGAATGCAAAAGGAAAGCATTCACTGTTTTGGCTTTGCAAATATGATTTCAATTTACAAAATATTTTTTTAAAAGGATTTCGTTTCAAAGCTCTAAAATACTTCATTTTATAAAGTGCTGCGTGTTCTTTGAGCTGACGAAGGCTATCTTCGAGAGGAAGGTAATAAAGTATGTTAATAATTAAGTAGATATATAACTACACTATTAGTTTTTATTTACAACAAAAAACATGATGCAGGTAACAAAAACAGACCAGGGTAATTATTTTTTAAAATGACCATTGTGATAAAAATGAAACAAAAATGAAAGTGTTACAAAAATGAAACTTGTTACAAAAAATAACAAAAATGAAATATTAGGGCTTACTCACAATGCACACTTTATCTTTTACTATTTTCTTTTACTCATGTATTAAATGTCGTGCGATGAAATGAAACACAATACCAATAATCAACACAAATTGTATTTTTTTTTATCAATAATGAAATCAATGAAGTCACTATATATAATAAATAAAAGATTATTCTCTTTAACTTAAAATATAAGAAAACATAATTAAACAAAATATTTCATTGACATAATAAAATAGACTTAGTAAAAATTATATGTGGCTGAGGCTTTTTTTACTGCATTTCGGTGCGCATGCACAATCACGCTCCGATTATAATGTTTAAATTAGTAATCCACATTATAGTCACCGATGTGATTACAGCTTTACTTCATTTTTGTAACGTCATATTTGTAACGTCATCAAAAACTGTTACAAAAATGAAGAAGCAACATTGTTTGAAAATAATCTCAAATAGTTTATGCCAACAGAAATCTCAATGAGTGAAATCACCGTGCATTTTTATAAAGATACATAATAAACTATTCCAATAAACAATTAATGAAAAAGGAGCCACTTACCTGTGTATTTTGACAAACAACACAAAATGGATAAATTAAAACTGGAATTTTTCCGGTCGACAAAAAAACACGCGTCGTGCACTTTTTCACACAGTAAACGAAATGACCGATTCAAATTCGTTTCTGGCGTGCCATTGACTCGTTGAACTGCTAAGTGTTTCTTTTTCTAGTTTTCAATTATTACCAGATTTATTTGTTACAAAAATGATAAACAAAAATGAACGAAATTTCGGACGATGTTTTGTAAGTAAAAAATATATATTTAAAATTATTTAAATTAAATAATGTATACTGAAGAAATACGCTTTCACTGTTGTCTAGGCGATATATTCACTCATAAGTAATTAAATAAAGATTCCAGTAACTTTTTTAGGTCAAATTTTGTAACGTATCTCGTGAAGAGGACAAATAATTTTGTATATGGACCATCCGAACCCACTGAGAAAAAATAAGTATTATTTTTATAATTGTAATATTTAATACATAAAATTGTTTAATTCTACTAGACAATACAACATTGTACAATAATAGGTACTTTTTTTGATACTTAAAAGTATATTTAATAAAAAATATCGCGTATGGACAATTTTTTTCATCCAAATGGTCATTTTTAAAAATAATCACCCACCAACGGAAATAAATATGGGCAACTCCGCCGCTAATATTCCAAAGTTAATAGAAATGTATGTGAATAGAATTATATTATATTGTCTAGGTACTGGTTCTACGCTGACATAATAATAGTTTATTAATCAGTATAATCATCTTGATTTGGTATATTTATTACATTAGGTACGAGTGATATCTGTGAGGTCATATCTAGTGACGTCACGTGACGGATTGGATAGCATTTGTTTTACCTCTAAAATGTAGGTAAACTTTTTTTTTAATTTAGAGAAAGGGATAATAAATTAAGAAAAAACATGGGTTGGGTTCATGAAATTGGTTGAGCATTGTTGCTTATCTAAAATATTGAGCATCGACGAATTAAATTAAACAGGCGCACGCCGTCGGTTTGTTTAGGGAAGCGATTAATATGTCCAACAGTGGCTGGAGTGGTTATAATCGAGTAACTGTCAATTTGGTTACGATTCCACGAAGAAGATTTATTGAGCGGGACGGCACGCCGCATTATTTACCACCCTAAGATTAATGTAGACAAGCATTAAGATGACGCACCCAAAAGTTTACTTCGTTTCCGAATTTAATACCGAATCCATTTTAAAATTATGTAGATCGATCGTCATAGCTAAAAGAGACGGAAATGGTCCATTTGCATCTTGACAGCCTAAAGAAGTGATGTACTTAAATACTCAGTTAGATATTATATATAGTCTATCTTCTCGTGGTTGCGTCCAAAGCAATTAGACGACTGTTGATCACCGTGGGTGACCGTCATCTATCAGACAAATCACAATTAACCTAGTTTTTAGATTTACTTTTCAACAAAATGTAGCATTTTGTAACCTTATGTGAAGCACTTTCATAATTGAAAGCGTTTGAATATTTAAGCATTCGCTTTGCGTTATGTCCATGTGGTTTTGCCTGAAATATCGCCTGCCGAAAAATTATACATTCTATTGGATAATAATAATTTAATGAAATTAAACATTCGCATTCCCGACATAAATTGGATTGAAAGTCAGTTTTCGGTATATTTACTTTAATGTATAACGGTTAGTGAAGTAATTAGAGCGAACGTTTGGGCATCAGCGAGGCTGTTATCGAGGCGGAAGCAGGCTAGTGGTGGCGGCGACCACGACCGCTCTACTCCGCAGATTACCTACTGGACATTTTAATTAGCTCCCTGCTACCGAATGCAATTATCTGCTACTGACGCGAAGTAATGTGAGTCAGTAACGAGCTTCGTTCGACTCACACTCAAATTACCTGACAAAAGCAAGTCGGTAGCTCTGACGTGTGCAGGTGATCTAAATTAAAGTGCAGCTGCAGTAGATTGAATCGTACTATTAGCTATGCTCATAGTATATTATAAGCTACTAAATTGATAGGTACTAATAATACTTTATTAAGTGCAAATCGGTCACGGTGCATAGCTCTATATAAAATATACTAAATGAAAGGATATTTAAACCACTTACTTCGGACACGGTGAAAAAAGGACCAGATTTCGTTTTGAGTTGAAAGTGAGTCTCGTTAGTAAAGCGCACACTGAGCTGAACCCGCAGCACTTACTACTCAGTTCGTTATAACAGATAACTGGATGAACCAGACACTAACTAGAGAACTTCCTTTTCAATTCGAAAAGTTGAAAATTGAACGTTTTCCAGGTTCATTCAGAAAAATTCCAAAGCTTCCGTTGACAACAAGAGTCCCGATTCAGATTAAAAAAGTTTAAAGTGGTTGTGTCTTCTTGTTTACCTTTTCCCCACTTACGTTTTTTTTATGAAAACAAAGTGACAACTACTTGAAACAAAAGACGATATAAAAATAAAGTTGAATTACTTAGACTTGCTGGAAATTAAGATCAAAATGTGTTTAAAAAGCAAGGGCGCTCGGCCTTCGATTCTCGCGTCAGTTCATTTCCGCAGACGAAGTTCTTTCCCAAGTAAGAAAAGGTTTTGTGTTCGTTTTCGCTTGTCGTTCGCTGAAGCGACCGGAGATGAGCGAAGCGGAACGCAGCTCGATCTCTAACTACATCACACATGAAACCAGTGAACGGAGAAAGAATACCAAGTTTAAACCACCTATGTTGTCACCAGGTTATTCTTATAAGGAGCTGTCGTACATTGCTAAAAACAAACGCACATGATATTTGATTTTATTAAGTATACGTTTTTTACTTGGTCCAAAACAAGGATAGCATAGGAATTCGTATTTTTATTGATAACTAAATTCTTACCGATTCGAGACTGTGCTGTAATTGTTAGATAATTACGTACGTAATCGTTAAGCGTTGTGTATACTACCTATATTACTATCAATTTTCTATGTCCATCTAGTAGGTCCTTAGTTGTTTAGACGACAGCCATGGTGATAAGGGTTGTGCCATGGAATAATAGCGACTGGCAGCTACATACAAACAAGACATCGTCAATTAAGATAAACGAGCTCCATGGAAACAAGTCAACAAATGTATGAGCAAATAATATGATGGTTTATGTAACGCACTGACGTACCTACCTCTAATAACATTAATATACTGTAACTTTATGTGTATTCCTCCTAGCACGAGACAAATGAGCGGAAAATGAACAAGGATCTTGTTCCGCCCTCCACCCGAGCAGCAACTTCGAGAACACATCAAATTACTCCCCAATTAACAGGGAAATTGCTAATTTTCAAGGTTCGAAATTGATAGGTTATATTCCAATACCCAACTGACGCTACGTCGTAACTTTCATTATTACTGTTAAGGCACATTTAATTTTAATTACAGTTCGGTATTTAATGTTGTTGTAAACTATAAAATTTCATGGGCTTTATCGTCTATTCTCCACGATCGGACATAATATTCAGCTGCTAGATATTTTATGCCATGAAAACAAATTTGCTGAGAGGTAAACAGCGCGCTTGCGTTTTATTGCAAATAACTATGGAAATCAGCCCAATGTGCTCTATCGCACTTTGATGCTCGGTTAAGAGTACCTATGCGGGATTTTATTTTGGCTGAGAGTAAAATAACTCTTCTGATTTCAACCCCCGCAAAATTTTGTTTTAGGAGTAAACAATGTAACAATAAGGCAGTTTAAATGCATCCCGGATCGGACGTAAGTAAAGTTACATGATGCGGCGACGGGTGACCGGCAACCGGCGACCCACCGCCGCCGCCGCCGCCGCTCTCTCGGATGCATAGTTACTGCCCGTTAACATGTAAATTTATATTACGAGCAATGTTCCACGATGTTCGAGGTCAAACTTGCTCGAGATACTTCAACTGAAATAATTAAACGAGACACGAAACGAGCTACTCATGGTAGCAAACTAGCTGGTGCTTGAAGCACCATACTGCATTTATTGAGAGAAATCTTTATTTAGCAAACTCGAAACCATTATTTACCTACCTCCTGAATTCTGTTCAAGTTAGCTAGACCATTAAGTTATTTGAAAGCTTATCCTGAATTCAATATCTTGGATCTTCTATTCAGTTTTGCTTGAATTTTATAAATCTCCGATAAGATCATTGTAGGAATTTATTGAAAGGTAGCAAGCACTTTTTTTAAGACACAATTGAGTCGACTATCAAAGGTCACCTTCGAAATTGCTCTCTACGAGTTTCTAAACTCAATATTTTCTCGTGGGACCTCAATAAAAGCTTCTATGATTACAAAGGGCTATTGAGACGTAAACAACCAAAATTTTATAAATTGGATGGTTAATGGATATGTCAACAATACTAACTTCCCTCGTGAATAGTAATTACTCATGTCTCGAAATTGATTGAATGATAATAATACCTACATTATTGTCTAAATTTAATTTGATGTGTATCTTAATTGTTTTTCTTTTAATAATGTTGTTTAGAATCTTATAAACCTAATGACCTATATATTTTCTTCAAGAAGCTAAACAATAAAAACATGGTACATAGCCACTTGCCTAATTGTATGTTATTTTATATTCTCAATCATGGAATTATTACAAAAAGAGTTTAATACAGAAAGAGTTGGTCTTCGCTAAGTACAAATTGAGTAGGTATCTACGGAATATATTACACGTGCTGAATGAATTGAATAAAAAATACTTAATTGTTTGTTTTCGATACACGCGCACCCTTTGGTTCTGAGAGCCAATTAAGTACTC
Source organism: Anarsia innoxiella (assembly GCA_947563765.1). Classification (NCBI taxonomy): domain Eukaryota; kingdom Metazoa; phylum Arthropoda; class Insecta; order Lepidoptera; family Gelechiidae; genus Anarsia; species Anarsia innoxiella. The sequence continues at coordinate 5,177,058 of OX387395.1, forward strand.
CAATATTGATTTGAAAATCAATTTCGTGCTTGTTTATTTATAGCAGTCCGTCTATTAGGTACACAAATGGTGGGTGCTTGAATATTGCAATAGTCCGTCCTGACTATGATGAGATGAGTATGCAAATGCACCGAGCCGTCTGCCGCGTTGCAGCTCAATTCCGATTCAGGTGATTTGCATCATTTTGTTATGGATGTAATCCAATACAATATGTATCACACGAGGCTATCTGCTGAGTAATTCATGCTCAGTCACTCAGTGTCGGTTGTCCGAATACAGGTAAACATATAGTAAATGCATCTAGAAATTAATACATAGTGAGTACCTTTCGTATCGAGTATCTTATCGATCCGCTTGGCCAAAGTAGACTTTACCGCCACCATTTTTCTAATTGTAAGTAATAATTATTGGGATACGAGCCAATTAATAAGGATAAATGTCTATTTAATTTAAACATGCAGACTTATTTCATTGTCCTCAATAAACGAAATCTTTCTTCAATTTAATCGTGACGCCTTTCGAAGTAAAAATAAATAAATATAGAAGTTCTTATAATGTTTTGGAGTTGTAGATGAAAAACGAACCCACTAATTTCTAGTTCAAACTAAAGATAGCTTAGTTTAAAAGTAAATCTCAAGGTGATAGACGCGGGAGGTTGAGTAGGGCCACTTGACAAGGGTCAGACTGTGTCACCTTGCAGTGTTCGATCTTCGGGCAACAGACGTGAACTGCGTCACAAGCACCAGTCAATGTTTATTATCTGTTTATTGCTCATGAAGAAATACGTAGATACAGATAATTTCGTCATATTTCATCCTAGCCTACTGCTTAGGATAATCTAAGGTTTTTCTCACCATCCATGACAAGTCTTTGATTACGTACCTATAGGTATCTAACTAAAGTGTTCTTTCAAACCAAAATTAGTTAGCGGTGTGTGTGTTGCTACGAGCTCCCATTTAAACCATGCTTGTTATACAGCCAGCTGCGAGATGTAGCGAGACGGCTAATGACGTCACAGATATATTGAACCAACTGTTCCAGAAGATCGAGGTACAAGTAGCTAGAAGTGCCTATCAATAATTTCTTTAGAAAATAATACAAAACATATTCAATTTCCGACCCTTGTCTTTTTGTAAGGGCAGATTACGTTTCTTGATTTTTGTGAAGGAGTATATGTAAACATCGGTATAAATGAATACACTAGGCCTTTCAGCAAACTGTCTGATCTAGCAATTAGAAATCTACGTAGGGCATTAATCGCCAGCCAAGATGAGGCAGAGACGGCGGCGACCGGGTGAACGGGGCTTGTCAGCTGCAAGCTGGGTTTTTCCCGGCCTCCCCTCTCTTGCAAATTTACTACCCCACTGCAGTGCTAATCGTGCTACCTACCCGAAATTCCTGCCTCGCCATTTAATTAGAAACGCCCGAAATTTATTTTATGTAACTAAACAAACAGTATCTAGTTTATACTAAACAGTTATATAACGGTATATAAAAGTACAGAGGTCAGTAATACTAACCTAGCACGACTACTAAGGTGCCTACCTACGAACTTCCATCAAAACTTTTTCCAACATATTCGTTTTTACTAGGTACCAATTCTTCTGTATTTATTAAATTATAATATTTAAAGAAAATTAATTTATTTTAAAATCCAATAAAGAAAATAAATCAATTTTCAGAGAAGGTTATTATATTAGTATTATGATCTAACAATTGGGAAATGGAATGAAAACAATAACGATACCTAGGTACTTGAAGTCAGATTCGTAATGAACAATTCTTGTATTTATATTTTTACTTGTTGAAATATAAATACAAACACGTGTCTACGGTAACTTTATGTTTCGCATAGCTTATCTAGCATCCTATTATAAGATAGAAATATCCTATAGCAGAAACGTGGCAGGAACTGACAAAAATCCAAATTAGACTCTTTAGAGTCCGACGATTAAAAAGTTTAAAGTGTTGGTATTAAGTATTTTAAACATGTAAATGCCAGCCAAATAAAAGACGTTTTTGTTGGATACAATGTTTTTATGTAAAAAATCAAACAAATTTATTGCTTCTACAAGTATTTGTTGCAATTATGAATATGTTACCCAAATCTGTATAAACTTTGAGTTAAAAGCCGTCATCGTCGACTCTATCTATTATAAATGTTGGTCTTCTAGCAGATGCATAGACTTTAGAGCAGCCATTTGTGACATGAACATCAAAGTGTTGGGGTTCCTCGAGCACTTGTACAATGGATGAATAGTCACATCTAGCAACATATAATGTAGGTGCAATTATTTCGGCTACAGTAAAGTAGCTAGATCCTTTGTGAATAAACTTAATACTTACTGAGTTTCGTTGCGCAAGAAAATAAATCCACGTGACAATGGTTAATCATGGGTTTCAGATAAGATCCACTATATTTCCCAGGGTAGTTAACCTGCGCACACGTTGGTTCGTAGGTGTCGATGCAGTACGTTGGACAAGTGTGGTTGCATGTTTGGTGAGCTCCCACTATGCTGAAGTCAGCTCCTCGACGAGAGATTACCTCTCTCTTTATACCACAGAGTAAATTCGGTACTCGTTTCAGTTCTATACATTAAATTGTAATTTTATAGTGTTTAATCAAAGACTTCTTAGTGAAAATGATTGAAAGAAATGTATGTTCGACTACTCTATTCGTATCTATAATATACAAGTAGATCCTAATTGTACCTTAATTTCATTTTTAGGTCCACTGTAGCAAGAACAATTGAACAATCTGTCCGTTACGTAAACATATACAAAATATTACCACAAACCCAGTGCGAACTCGGCTGTCATACACTTGATCTTCATAAGAGTGCAGAGGTTCTGGTATTTCCTGATGGTGAGGGTTCCATAGCTGTCTGTGGTCATCCCACATACGGGATCGTGAACCATCGAGCATTCAAAATCACAACCTTGTTTTGTTTCAGAAATCATAACAGTAGCCTCTAAATACACACAAATTAAAATAGGTTTTATTACATTGTTTTTAGATTCAACTTGTTAAATTAAAATAACTTCATATGTATCGGTATTATACATAATTTAGTTACAGTAGTACCTAGATAATTAATTTTGATCAAAAGAAAGTACCTATCTGAATTAAATAACTTTACCTACTTACCTCTAATCTTATTTAAGAAAAAACAATAATATAAATAATGTTGACTCACTTATAGCAATAAAGAGGGCAAGTATTATCTTGGGAGCCATTTTTAATGTTCAATCTAACTGTAAGCTTATTTATCTTTATTATTTATTTATGGCTTCCTACTCTCACATACTCAATTGGCAATAACTTTTTAATGTTGGTCGTGGGTTTACGACTTAATTTAAAATTCTTGAGTTGCTATTTTGTTGGAGAGGAAATATTACTCGACAAAATTGTCTCATAAATTATACAATGAATATTATCTACCAAAAATTAATAAAAACATACACAAGTTATATGTATAAGGCTATATTGTAATCTGAGTGAGCAATCTAACAGCTTCTAAGTTTCTATTGAATATTAAATGACAATCTACTTAATTTTTGTACATCGTGTACAGCAAAGTGAAATAGGAGTATGATGTTGTAAGAATCTGGAAATAAAAACACCTAGTCTTAATAAAAATCTTAGCACATAACAAGTAAGTAGATCTAGTAAGTAAACATATAACTAATAAGCAGATTGAGATTACTATTATACCGCACCATGTACTTAGTGAACTAATCCACTTACCGAGCTGTAGGTTGTCATAGTAATGCTACGAAATTTCAGTGCAGTAAAATAGAGTGGTTTCTGTGATCTGAAATAAATTGGTAGGTACGTTACGTTGAGACCTACTACTATTTAGAACATATCGTACATATTACATATAAAAAGTAGCGTAAGCTCGATTGAATCTTGAAGGTATATTGAATCTATTTATTATATTTTTTTTGTAAAGCATCGAACCATAAATCTATTCTCGGGAAAAAATAAAATGTTTCAGAGCGAATACATACCTTTGTAACAACAAAAGCATAGCCCGCCGACAGCGTATGTTGCTTTTATACCATCCACTCTCGTATACGGCGTCAGACACACCTATGCTCTGTGGAAAACGTATAAAAAGAGTTACGTAATTTTTCACGAATGGATAACTCCATGCCACGGGATGAAAGATAAATAAATCATGATTTTATTGTCCACCACACGACATGGGTCACATTCATTTTGCTTTCAAAAAAGAACAGCAGAACTACATTATTTCGCGATAAGCGGATCCCGGTGGATTTGTTACTGAATATTCAATTTTAACAATGAATTTGAATCATTAAAACATGAATAGATACATTGCCTTTTAATTAACGTCAATAAAGGTTATATTTAAATAAACTTACAGCTTGGAATATATCGTCAGCGTACCAACATAAGATTCCCATCTGAGTTAAAGCAGCTCCTAAGAAAAACTTATTGCTCACTTCCATCCATGGTTCCAACAGCTAAAAGTATAACAGAATTCGTACTTATATCATACATAATATTATGTATCGAATTGTATTTTAGTGTCTGTGAAAGTATAAGTAGAATACAAGGAAAATGTATTCTAATAATTTTATCATGTTTCAACAAACATTTCGAGCAACTCACCACGATGTTGAAAACGACACAGCAAATGTTAACCGAGCTCAACAAGACATTAATAAGGTTTACCGTTGAGAAAACTTCTTCTAAATCATTTCGGTAACTGTAAAAAAAGACATTTTAATATAATACCCAACGGTAGTAGAAAAATCTATTTAAATTAATATGTAGGTATTGTACTCATGAAAAATCCTTACTTAATAAGTCTTTGATGTATTTTGATAACAGATACGATAGCATCATAGCAATCTACGCCTTCTTCGTTAGATTCTACGTCATTTGTATGTTTATTGCCCAAATCACGGATCTTGAACTGCAGTAATCGTAGAAGCATGCTGATGTGGCTTGCCATTGTTGTGAACATCATGTCAGATCCTAGCATACACCAGACTGATACAACTCCTGGAGTAAAAAAAATACTATAAGATAGTACTTAGTTATTCATAATATGCTTACTTATTTCTTTCGCCCTAGCAGTTACGTATAATCGCGGTTTAACATATTGAAAATGCGCTCAAGTGAAAAAAACGGCTAACGTATTGCAACTCTTCATTTTATGTGTGAGATAATAAACCAAACCCAGTTCGAACTTAGTAACGTACACACCTGAAAAGGCTTCAAAAACGAAAACAGCCTCATGGTACCCTGGTTTGGTTTTGTCGAAGGGGTAAATGGCAGCCCAGATGTAGCCCAAGTCTGAGGGTACACCGCGTACCAATCGATAGATGTGAAGAGCTATTGGCGTCACGTTGTACATCAACACTCCCAGGATATTCCAGAACATGTAACCTGACAGTCAAAAATGGATTCAGGGTGACGTACTGTGAGTTCACTATGCTTTTGTCGGTAAATGAAGTCTTTGTAAATAGGTTAAATCAACATAATTATTTTACCTACCTACTTGCCTTTACTTTCTAATTTTACATCATGTAATGTAGCCACATTTCAAAAGCATGCCTACAGTTTCTTAGGGTGCACGTAATGACCTTTTCAAACCATTTAATCAAAATAAACTTTACTATAAATCACAATAATTGTCGCAGGGTTGACGTTCTATAATCGTTATAACTAGTATTTATAGGGTTGTCAAACTTATTTTAATTACATCAAAGAAATTATTTGTTATCGAACTCTGCCACATTAAACCCACTTAGTTGTCCAAATCGAAGGCCGCTGAGGGTGCTTCGTTTGAGCTCGGCTGCCTCAGCATTCGGCAGATGAACTGGCCAGAGTTCCACCAACTCAGCCACTACTTGCCTGAACACAGGTCTCTTGAACCACAGGGTCAAACTTTTACATATACCTAAAAAATAACAATGTAAAATAATACTTTAGTAGTTAATGAATTGCTTCATTATGTAAAGGCCACGCCGCCGCCGCCATAGACGCTATGTTTGCCAAAGTATTGAGACCTATTAAAACAAAGTACTTAATTTATTTGAAACTTACAAATGTAATAATACAACTTACTCATGGAGCCGTAGCCCACAATGTGCAGACTAGCCACGAATTCCGCAACAGAAGTGGAATATATCAACAAACTGGTGACGTAAGCTATCTCTCCTGCCACCAGACCGAATAATGCGGCAGTAGAGAAAATGTACCAAAATTGCATCTTGAATTTTGCGAAAAAACTTGCAGGTAAATCGTCTATGAAAGATATTCCTATCTTACGTGTGCAAAAGTTGCACAAACTTAACGAGTGATGTATCTCTTGTTTTGCAGCTGTTATAGTATCACTCGACATAGTGAATTAAATGATCATAAACCAATTTCAAAATAAATACTTCTTCTGGTGAAACACGAGAACTTAATAATGAAATTATACTTCAGTATTATACCTACGTTGAGCCTCGCTGTTTAATTAATAATGGACGCCATTTATATTTAGTGGAAACTTGATTAAAGTTTTTTTCAGATTTATGACGGCAAATAAGGGGTTGCGTTTACTATAATAAGTACCTTCCTTATAAAAATCATTCTTTAGTTATAAGAAACTTTATCTACGTATTTATAAATGAACACATTACTTGAATTTTGTTTTAGGGTTTAACTGAACCGATACCGATGCTAAAAGAATTTTACGGCCCGTTGTTCCCAATAGATTTTACCAAAATGTGTACTGACAGCGCCGAATATTCAGTTGAAACCATTTCAGTCACCATTTCGCGTTGCTAATTGGCCATCCATTTGCTGCCATCGTGTGAGCTTTAGGTATGCAAAATGAATTATAGCGGTAGTAAGTACTTATGCAATCATACACAACATTGCACAAAAGAGACTAATTCAATTACAGCACAAAATGTATCCAGTATCAGGTAATATCAGGTTTACACAAAACTCTGTGAAATACACCAAACCGCACTGGAACATAGTGAGGTCTAATGGTTTTAACCCGGACCTTACGTTATAGGTACCACTTACGTAGATACATATTTATTTTTTGTAGTAGGTACCTAAATACTTAATTTGCTCGACTTGGAACTTGGTCATTTAATTAACAAATTAATGAAGGCCTCGGCTCTACAAATTAATACCAATTACGAGTCAAATGTTACAGTCTGTTGGATTCGGACTGAGCGCGTTTCCACCGCAATTCAACGTCAAGTGCAATTATTGGAGCTGTCACTGTAGGTTACCCGGTCAATTACCACCAGAGAGTCACAATCGACCGTTTTGTCCAGTTGCATTTCAAAGTCAATTTATAAAACTGTAACAATATACAGTCAAATCTAAAAAAACAATATGTACTTATTTAATGGTAACTAACTTAACTAATTTATAAATTCTTACACGCTTTGTTTTTTTAACTAAATAACGTTATATTCAATGTCCGGCCTTTGACAATTGACCAACCTCTTAATATCATAGTGAGGACATAACAACATAAATGTAACTACAAATTAATATTTCAAATTGCCTAGTTTTATAATGGGATCAAATTCAATTTCCGCGAGCTAACTTCATTAGCCGATATAATGTCACGATGAAATTGTGGATTAAATGGCACAGATCTAATTAAAATGTGTCAGTGAAGCGAAACAATGCAATTAGCTAATACCTACGCACATTTAGAAAATGTGTTACTGTCATGTTACATAAGTTGTAACTGTTTGAGTAACACTCATTTCACTTTTCATCAGTACAAGTATATGTACCTACTTAGGAATAGGGCCTAATTAATTTAGGTATACTTACTTAATATGCATACATTATTTAATGTAACGATGTTCGTGTTCAAAAACTACAACGCTTCCTGAATGTAACAAGAGTTATGTTATTAAGGATCTAGGCTGATTTAAGACAAGTTTCATGTTTGAGCCAAGTAGCAAGTGCTGACTGGGCCAACTGGCAACTTGCGATGAGGCTGAAACTTGCAAACCGCTCTTGGAGCACTTTCAACTCCTACATACATTACTTACAAGCCGCAACACCTGCCCGAATAACGCCGTACCTACTTTAAATTGCATTTTGAAGTACTTCGTAACATGACGTAAGCTTGTATAAGTATTGCATATAACTTGGAGTGTCATGAAAAATGTCGATATTGATGACAGTTACTAAAGAATTTTATCATAGGCGTAGATGGGATTTCAAATCGAATATCAAACTGTGTGGACTTTTCATCTACTGTGTGTTTGTAAGATCATGAAATGATAAGTTACTTTAAAAAATACTGCTAGGTAACCTATAATTTTATGATGTATTTTTCACGTTGCAGCAGTCAAAAGAATAATAAACAAGTGGTCTGTGTAATTGGTTCAACTTTCTTTTGATATTCACTGCGGAGCGAGTCAATCCGGTAGTATGTAGTAGGTGCAACAGCTTCTATCACTCGTAAAACTCTTTATTCTTTTAGAAACGTGAGAAATCCCATAAGACTCGGGCAAATAGGCTTGTGGAATTCTCAGAGGGGATATAGCCTTGCCGTTGTTTGTTTTTTACAATGTTTTTTTTATTTATTTAAATGATAGCTTATATTTCCTTATACAAAGTGACGGCTTTTTTTATTTCGACACAGGATGTTTTTGAACCACCTTGAAATTGAACCCAGTACACAAAACACCCAAAGCATCACAGTTAGAAGCACACTTATCTATATACTTTTCTGCTATAATATTTAACTAGGTAAGTATATTACACAGGGTGGCCCGTCGATTGACGTCCAAAAGGAAAATTTGGATTCCTCGTGTCGTGGGGTATCCGAATCACCCCCATGTATGTTCCGCGATTTTTTACGGTTGCCGAGTTATGACGTGTTTTCTGATTTTTTGAGATTTTTCAACCAATCACCCTAAAAAGGTTCGTTGAAAAAAAAGTAAAACACTTTTTCATAATTTTATTTTTGCATCAGATGCTTCATGACGCATACTTTTATGTATAAAATATTCAGCTTCGTAACTTTAATAAAAGTTGGGGAAATGTAGGTCGAAAGAGGAAAAATTGTATTGACTGGAAAATCATCGGAGGTTAAAATGATGACTTTATGGATTTTAAACTAGCTTAAAAAATGCGCCAACTTCTCAGCTTTCATAATCATCGAAAAAAATTGGTACTTAATGGGGTACTTTTGCTAGAATCAGCCTTTAGAGACAGCAAGGTGGAAAAATTTCAGATTTGGACGTTTGAGTAATTTTTTTTTCTTTCATATTTTATGATCACCTAAGCCTCAGTCGGCTTAAATGCAGTGTTTTCTTACCGAAAAGTACAAAAAAGGGGCCAAGATTGACACATTTGGGGGTTTTGGAGAACCTGTAGAAGCTGTTTTCGATACAGTCGTGCCGCTTCAAGGCCGTTTCCTTGTGCAACCCCATAGAAATGATGCATATCTGCATAATTTTCTCAAGTTGTAACTCATCTCTTATAGGTCCTCCAAAACCCCCAAAAAATCTTGGCCCCTTTTTTGTACTTTTTGGTAAGAAAACACTGTTTTTATACCTACTGAGGCTTAGGTGATCATAAAATATGAAAGAAAAAAAAATACTCAAACGTCCAATTCTGAAATTTTTCCACCTTTCTGTCTTCAAAGGCTGATTCTAGCAAAAGTACCCCATTAAGTTCCAATTTTTTTCGATGATTATGAAAGCTGAGAAGTTGGCGCATTTTTTAAGCTAGTTTAAAATCCATAAAGTCATCATTTTAACCTCTTGATTTAAGTTTGAAGATTTCGATGATTTTCCAGTCAATACAATTTTTCCTCTTCCGACCTACATTTCCCCAACTTTTATTAAAGTTACGAAGCTGAATAATATATGCATAAAAGTACGGGTCATGAAGCATCTGATGCAAAAATAAAATTATAAAAAAGGCTTATACTTTTTTTTCTACGAACCTTTTTATTTGATTGGTTGAAAAATCTCAAAAAATCAGAAAACACGTCATAACTCGGAAACCGTAAAAAATCGCGGAACATACATGGGGGTGATTCGGATACCCCACGACACGAGGAATCCAAATTTTCCTTTTGGACGTCAATCGACGGGCCACCCTGTACTATTTAACGGCATTATAAATTAACAAAACAAAACTTTATCTTAATGACGGGTATACGTACTTAACTATAAAGCCAACTATAAGAGGTAATCCCGAGGCCTGTGGCGGAGCGGGTGGCGGCCGGGCGATGGCGGCTTCACCTGTCGCAGGGATTACCGCGCGCCGCGTTAGCCGGCTTTTCAGCATTACCTACGTCACGACGCGACCGACAGTAACCAGCTGCTCGTTTATCCACTGACAGATCTTCACTTTGTTTCACTTCTCCAGTCACATGTCGAGATATACCAGCTTTACTGATTTTCTTTAAGGAAAATCTTAAGAAATCTAAGTCGGTATTATTTTAATGCTTCGAGCGCATCTTCTACTCTGAACTTGAGGAGGGCAAGCGAAAGCATGGCGGTCAACTCCTCAGGTACAAATATGTTCTTAAGCGCCACATGAAGAGATGTAACATTGAGCCGTCTCATTGGGAACAGCAGGCGGCGAAACGCCCGGAGTGGCGGACCCTAGTTAAGACCAAGGTCCGCGACTTTGAAGTCAAACGGCGCGCTGAGCTTGATGCCAAGCGCGACGCTTAAAAAGCCCGACCAGCAGTGGCATTAACTTATAATACTGTCGATGGTGTGCTCACATGCCCCCACTGTAGTAGAACATTTTCTAAAAAGATCGGTTACATCAGCCACATGAGAGCACACCAACGACAGCAGAGTTCGGCGTAAGCGGTCACCGTGACCGAAATCGGTCGGATTCATTCATTCATTCATGCTTCGAGTACCTTAGAACGTAGATATACGATATGCTACATTACAAATTGTATTCACTTCTAACTTCTTATTGTGTAGGTAGGTACTCCAGTTAGGCACTATCCAACCACCACTCGACACAGTAAGTAATGAGTTCTACCTGGCCAGACATCATGATTCACGACCATCTTATTAAAACAATTTAAGTCTAATATATGAATTATAATATGAGAACCATATACTTCATCACACGTATTTATGAAGACTTACTGAAACATCAAATTGCTTTGCAGTGGGTTTAAAACCGGGAGGTGGAAAATGTAAGTCTGGCTTATCCCTACGTTAGAGCTCTGAAGTACTCTCTCGTTTTCTGTCATCCATACTTGTACTTACTTTATAAAAGCCTTATTCGTAACACGTGAATCACATTTTCCGGAAAATTATTTTGTTTATTGGGTATTATCGTCTTCCTATTTATTGTTATGTATCTTCGTTCTTAGTAAATTAATACGAATTGATTATTTTATTAGGAATTTATGTATTCAGGAATAAATTGTGTGTCGGTAGTATCTGAGGTAGAGTAAGAGTCTGATTTATGAGGCTGCGTTAAGTTTGAAGGCCGGGACATTAGTGGGGAGTGATTGCTTGCCGCCGCCGCCGCCGAGGCGGGGCCTCCTACGCCTCGTTTGGTTATCTGTTAGAGGCTGACCCCGGGATTCAATGCGACAACCAATAATGTGGGACAAATAGGATATCTATGACGACTACAGATGACGCAGATTTAATTCGCCTTTGCAATAGATTCAACATGAAAGAATAATTAAAATACAAATAAAATTTATTGATTTATTTATTTTAGTTTCGCAGCATTCCCATTAGGTGAGTAAGTTTCTAATATTTGTATGGTTAAGGAAAACATCTAAAGCAAAAGGATTCCCTAAAATAATTGAACGGTTTATCTCACTCTCTAAATGCAGTTTATTTAGAACACTACATCTAAGTACCTATACAACTACTAGTTGAACTATGATATCCGAATTCAAATTTTAGAGGCATATTAGTTAGGAACGAGGAGCTTCTACCCCAGAGTATTATAACAGAGATATACTGACGGCAGTAGAGGCTGAGCCGCTGACCATTAGCGCACAGATCCGGTGATATTTCAATACGATGCAGTTGCAAGGATTCTCTATCCCAGACATCTCCACTTCAATTTACATCGCTGAATCCAATTACAAATCATGAATATACATTCCTTTCTGTCTTCGCCTATTTCGTCGCTATTGCACGAGTATTCAGCTCCGTCAGACTTTTAATAAATAATTGATTATTTAAATTTATTTCGAGGGGACTAGACTCCAAAATATATTTTACGAGTATTCGCGATTGATCATTCTGTCCACGAGGAAACAATGGCTGGCTGGTTTCAAGCTGATATAGACGTATGGCTGAGCGGAAACGGGCTGGAACAAAAAATGTGTGGACGCAGAGCCGATGAAACTGTAAAAGCAATCTATTACATAAAGTAAAGGCAAATCCGTCGAACGACGTGCAATAAATCCAGCTTGATGACCGATCTCGCCGGCCACGTCCCGGATTTAAGCTTTAAAACATTTTAGGCCCAAATATATCAGTTGTAGCTTTACATTAAAATAAAGGTATGATACTGGTTAATGTTTAATTAAGACTTGTCTATTGGAAACTGAAATTAATTAGGCCAAGCAGCACTCGCGTTAACCAAGGACTAATGATACGCGGTACACTCCAGCTCACTTTATAACTTAATTAAGTCAGACCCAGCTACATGCACACTACATCTGTACACACTCGAGACGTAGAGTAGTCTTCAGCCTGAACCAACCTTTTCGAGCAAACTGCCTTAATAAAGATGAAGCTAATTTCCTCCAGTAGTAATGTAATCGCGTATCTTTTTATTTAGGTCAGATTTCTGAGCACTCGTAGGAAATTATACGAGACAGAGAGTTCTTTTATAAATATCCACAAACACCAGAAGAGTAAATATTGATATCAATAAATATTCTAAGGTATGGGTTACCCAAAAAACAAAAAAAATAAGAAAAGAAAGCTAAAGAACTCAATAAATCCTAAGTTAATTCAACATATTTTGACCCCGTTATAGGTCGCGCCACGTAAAATGAACCCTAGGTGACAGATGCGCATTAAACGACTTTTGAGTCTGACGTTTAACATTTGTTTTAAAATACCATCGCGCACAAAAGTGTTTAATTACAGTCATGATTTTACGCACAAAGGAAAGAAAAATATTATTAGTAGTATTAGTGAGGTAGAATATAAATAAAAAAAAATACACAACTACAAATCAATATTGGATTTAGTGTAAAATGTGTAAAAATGTAAAAAAATATTCGAGAATTAAAAAAAAACATATTGTTCTTCCATTAAGTCTTCATGGGTGGCGCGAAAACCAGATGAGGATGCGGTGTTGATGCCAGAAGTGGCCTTTTTATTATCATCGTTGTCGTCACTTTCATCATCTTTTGAATCAGAATCATCATCCCCTACGTAAGTCTATAAGTCAACATACGTAATCGCGTGCGACTCTTACAAGAATGAAAAGATTAATAGCCCTAGTACTTTCGAGCGTAAGTGTACCCATGCGCGAACACGTGATTTTCATTTGTTTCTTAAGTTCTTTTTACGTGGCGCGACCTATACCTACTTTTTGATGGAATTGGTGAAATAATCTCATTATAATGAGTAGGGTCGATTAGGTACCGAGAAATCAGTTGAGCTGACGTAGGCATTGACCAGCCGTCATATTGAGTGCCTACACTCGTGTCATATTCACTAACGAACGCAATTAGGAATTCAGCGCCGAGCGTGTCACGTGTGAAAAATTGGATGAAGGCCCTTCGAAGTTAAACGGTTTCAACAAGCCGCCCTTACATGCGATATATGACGTCAATACGAGGCGACACATCCCTCTCACCTTTTATTGCTACCCCTGTCAATATTATCTAAGTGGATGCGCAATAAATATGGACGCTTAGATAACTGAGTAAATTTACTTTTACGTAGAAAGTTAGGTAAGGGTTTCGTTTTTGGCGTATTTAATAGACTCAAAATATATTACATCATTTATAGTACATTTTACTTAATAAATACCTACAAAAGTACATTTCCAGTTCACTTCTGATTACTTACGCATTCCATACGAAAGATGTGTAACAACAGATAAAGAAGTCTTCGACCGTTTTATAGAAAAAGAACGATAATAAGGTGGAAGCTAAAGAGTAAGTAAAATTTTCTAGTACCTAAACTTTGACAGTCACTTGTAAGTAAGCATTTCAAGTAGTTTGCAGAACTACCAACGACGACGACGACGTAGTTTCAAAGAAGCTACCTTGTTCTGTCGTCTCAGTGTCAATTCTACATTTTTCCCATTTCTCCTAAGTAAACATTTAAATACTTGTCTTTTACGAGTGCCAGTTGAATTAAAGTCCGATCTCTTGATCTGGCGAGCGGCGGGTGGCCTCTTATTCAAATGTAGACAAATCCCGGCGGGCTACGAACCTACGAACGTATCTCACAAAAGGAAATGGATTGAGACCGGAAAAACTTCTTATACTTTGATTCATGGGGGGAAGCAAGTATGCCTGTGAAACAATTTCCTGAAATCCCATTCTTATTTCTTATCTATAATATTACTACATGTACCCTAGGTAAGTATTTTCAACTCGTATGTTTTACGCGATATAATACAAACAAAATATGTTGAATTATATCGTATATATTCTAAAAGCGAGAGTAATATGTAGGTAGATACCTATTTAATCCTGAATAAGAATGAACTATTATGTATTTCTATTAACATGAATTCGGTTGCCTTGCTTAATGCCTACTTAATTTATATATAAGCGTTTATATTAGCATAACAATGCACATATTGTTCTTTTTTTTACTATAGAGGAAAAATCTTGAAATAGGTAAACGTTCTCCGGTCTAACCATCCCAAGATGACGCCACACCAGCACGAGTTATTATAATCCGAGGACCCATTCAAATGAAAGCTGCGCCCGCGGGACATGGCTGGATTTCGTAAAGCTGCGAAATCTTACGGGACACCCCGGGAGGACAATCGAACACCAAACCCTTCTGTTATACGGTGATACGTTGCGTTTCTAGACGCTTTATATTATAAATACGTATCTTATTTATTTATGAATATACTTACATAGTACCTTTATGCTTGCTAAATAGTTTTGGAAAAAAATAAAATAGACCATTTCGATAAGTAAGTAATAATAATTAATGAGTGACAACAGAAAGTGAGCTAAGTACTTAGGTCCCATAATTCTGTCTGGAAGCACATAAACAACCTGATAATTATAATAATTTTAAATTACTTATTTTCTTACTCAGTTGTAAGTAAGAAGTTCAGAAACGGACTCATTCCAACATGTAAGTACTTATGTAAAATCGCAGTTAAAATTGCTAAAAGGCAGATACGCTTATCTACAGTGTTAATAGACGTACATGCTATAAATCGAAGTAGTTAATAAAGGTATTCTAGGTTACTTATCTTTTGAAAATGAGTCAAAGGTTCCGTAAATAAAACAAAAAAAAATGAATACTAGTGAAAAAAAATCAAACGATTTTATTTATCGCAAGCTTTTGTTTTATGTTTTGTTTAGACGAAGCCAAGAATTGCCTTATTCATAAAAGAAAGTTTCGCTCATTGATGTTATTCTTTTACAAAACCGATTCTTAACTACGGATTCCTAACAAATTACCTATAGATTTTTTTATCCATAATGTTTGCTTTCATCACAAAGTAACGGATTGTATCTGAAATAAGCAACACCTTCGATAGTAAAAAATTATACTTGTTGCTAAAATAGGGTACAAAACTATCCCTACATTTTCTTTAACTTTTTTTAGTGACTTATCTACGAAGTATTTGGTAAGCAATTTTTTTTATATTTTCCCCTGCACTGTGTTATCAGATCAATTTGATTTGAAGATCAATTCGATTGAAGTTGTTTTGTTAAATAAGTAGATTGTATAAAAAATTTTATTACTTAAAAAATATATTTATCAGTAACGTCATCGAATTGGGACTTGCCTGTAATGATGTCGTATATTTGGATTATGTTAAAAATGAATAAATAAATAAATTGTTGCGACACTTATTAATAATAAATAATAGCATGTATGGAGAGTAACACAATACTTGTCTTGATCCCAATAGGAAAAAATTACATTATCGTTTTAATAAAGAATATGTGACCTATCTATTCTATAATAATAATAATTAAATGAATATAGTTACCTACAGCAAAGAGCGCAAAGGCGGGGCGGAGGTGAAACGGAGGTGTTTTGTATTGTTTCTGTTCCTGCTTGTGTTCACCTCAAAAGTGAATTTAAAATACATCTAGTTAGTCAAATATTGCACAATACTTAGGTAGGTATTCAAATATATGTTTGAATTTAAACATTTGGTTGGGCGAGTCGGCTGCTGTTAATTGTTATCATTAACGCCGTATTCATTGATCACATTACTCTATAAAGTTGTCCAGACATAAGTTTTTCATGAAAAACGTCCGTTGACAATTTAGTCAAACATTCATCAGTAAATCTGGTAAATGTAAAAAATAAATAAAACCATTATTAAACAATGCGCTGCCAAAATACTTATAAATAGCCATAGATCATTGTCAGTTTATCTGTACTAATGATGTAATTAAAAAATGTCTTACTACGTCCCTCACCCCTGACCTTCGACGAGATATCATGACTCTCTGCTATTAGTTATTCCGAGAGTATCTCTGTAGCCCGTTGTTTGTTGTGAGCTGAAGTGATTATAACATTTAAAATGAATTTTACCAGAGTGCTATCGAGGAGAATGAGCCAAACTGTAAAGAAACCGGGGCTGAATCGTGTTGGCATCATAGGAGTGCCATTTGAGAAAGGACAGAAGAAGTATGGAGTAAGTGTGGCCCCCGCAGCTATGAGGAGTGCTGGTCTCATCAGCCACCTTCAAGAAATAGGTAGCTTAGTTTATTATTCATAATTTACCAAAGACTTTTGGTTAGTATCCCACGAAAAGTATTTTGTAAAGGTATGAAGAAAATGAATGTCAATTTTTCCAAATTATTTACAGACGGTCTCGATGTAAAAGACTTCGGCGATGTAGAGATACCGCCGAGTCATGAAAATGTAAACGTGGAGAACATGAGAAACCTGCCACAACTATCTTCTTGTGCTCAAGCCGTGTCACAGAAAGTTCAGGAAGTAATCAAGGATAATCGCATACCACTTACTATTGGCGGGGATCATTCTATAAGTCTCGGTAAGTTACTTAGGAAAGGAATATCAAAAAGTATTAGTCAGCCAGTGCTACTGCTTACTCCGGGTTGATGTCGATTGCAGGAACTGTGGACGGTCATTATAACGTTAACGACGATATGATACTTATTTGGGTCGACGCGCACGCTGATCTGAACACCAACAAGACCTCCGACTCAGGCTCCGTCCATGGAATGCCAGTTGCTCTATTGGTAAAAGAGCTTGCCGACTACTGGCCTTATATACCCACTATGGATTGGCAAGTTCCTAGGTAAGTAATTTCGTATGCAACACAAAACAGGAAACAAAAGACGTATGTTTCAAAATATTGTAAACTTTTACAGATTTTCAATAAAAAATCTTGGATATGTAGGCCTGCGTTCTGTGGATAAATACGAAAGATTGGCAATTGAGAAATACAATGTCCCAGCATTTGCCATGGAAGATATAGATGAGTAAGTACCTATTTTTATATTTGAAACAATGTTATGAGAACCCAGATGTGCAATATAGAGACATTTGGATCCCAGAACATACGACGCATATCTACTTACTCACAGAACCACCATTGAAATCGACATCTACAAAATCAGTAAATCCATATTTTAATAGAATATCACACGTTACATTTACGTTTCAGACACGGAGCACGTAAAGCTATGTTCCAAATCCTACAGATCCTGGACCCGGAGAATAAAAAACCGATACATCTGAGCTTTGACATTGACTCCCTGGATACCCTCGAAGCCCCCAGTACTGGCACATCAGGTTTGTTTCTAAATTAATGGCCATGCTTTAGATAACTTATCTAAGTATTCTTAAATATAAGCTATTGGTATCACTCTGCTCAAACTTGGCTTAATACACAAAAGAGTCTATAATTTAAATATAATTTTCTTTAACACAATGTTCCAAAATACTGCCAAATAGTGGCGTAAGCTTTTACAAATTATGTAATTTATATTCATGAAATTATTTTTGTATCAGTCCGCGGCGGGCTTACGCTTCGTGAAGCCGTTAGCATGATGGAGATAATTCATTCCACGGGCCGACTTCGTGCAATGGACCTATGCGAGATTAACCCGGCCATCGGCAACGAAGCAGACAGACAGAAGACTATCCACGCTGGTCTATGTGTTCTGAAAGCCGCTTTAGGGTTCTCCAGGAGAGGCACGGCTCCTGCCGGCGCGAAAGACCTACCTTTACAAGTATTTAAGTAAAGTATATGTATAATCAGAAACCAATGATGTAATTTATGTAATCCTCAAATAAGAAAACAGTATTGTTATCTCAAATTGTATTATCTTTAGAATACATTAACTCCATAATATAATCAAAACAGCCGCATTAAAAATAAACTACTTATACTCACATATTAACCTCCTGAGACCCAGAGATTTTTTTTGCTTCGATTTTGATAAAATTTGTCATAATAACTTAAAATACCATTCCTTAAACAAAACTGGTGAAAAAAGAAAATTTCAATGGAAAATATAGATTTTCGCAATGTCATATATTTACGACAAGAGTTCTCAATGATAACTATTAATGTAGAATTAATATGTAAAAAATACTTGCATTTATTTGTTTCTGAGGCTAATTATATTTGATTTAATGTTTTAAAATAGAAAGAACATTTATATTGTGGAAAATTATATTTTTATTCATAATTTTAGTACTTAAACTCACAAAATGTTATTTTTTCTCCAAACTAAAGATGGACTCTAATTCTTAAATTTTAATTATTTTTAGGTACTTTATTAATCGCAGACATGCGATAAACTTCAGTTTATAGATTTAGTTAATAAATCTTGAGTTTCACTTATATAAATCAGTTAAATCAATTGTTTAGTCTTCATCTTTTTGGTGAAAATGTAAAAAACACTTGTGTTATTTTGTACTGCACAAATGTACTTCTTCTATCTCGTGCTCGCGTTATAATTCTTCTTTATCGTGCTTGCGTAAAACTGAAAAAATAATTCATCAGAAACATTGTTTACTAATAAAATATAATATGTCATATTGGTATTACCCGGGGATTTACTATTTCACAGTAGTTATTGAGAACGCATGTCATACCTGTATTACATAAATATATAGCAGGTTATTTTTCCATAATCACGCAAATATTGACAAATAAAAATGTTTAATCTTAATTATTGCATATTAATACACAAAAAAAAACACCAATGCAAGTTACGATATTCGTTAATTAACAAAAATTCAAAAAAAACTTACCGCATTCATTCGACCGCGACGACATCCTTCACTTCCAATAAGAAAAAAAATATATATTATGACAGTAATTCAACCAATGGCAAGTCTTGTAATGGCGGAAGACCCTTAATATTCGTTAAACAGTAAAATTTTTAAAGAAATTGTCTAGATGGCGGTACTACGAAATGTTTTTTTAATGTCATATATATATTACGGAAAGTCTCAGGAGGTTAAGGTATTATTTTAATTTTCAAGATATACTTACCCAAGTATTGACTTTGTTTCAATGCCCGTAGGTAATCGTAGTACCTATATTTTGCTTTGTACTATGTAGGAAAAATAATCTAGCAGCTTGTGTGATTTGTGGCGCAATATCTTTAGTAAAAAAGCGTCCATATTGCGAAAGATTTTCCTGGACATTTTTTCTCGTGAGTGGCGAGAATAGAGTTCTTATTTACCTAGACACGAGCAAATTATGTAAGAGTGGATAGAAAAACTACTTAAAAGAAAAAAATAGTGACACAGATGTGTTTTGTGAGCTCATTCATAGCTCTAAAATTAAGGTCCTTCGTACGATGTGCACATACTTGGTCACCAGCTTCGGCTGTAATTGGAAGTCCGCACTAACCGGAGCAGATTTTTGGTACGTTACATACCTATATTAATAAAATTGCTTTTAAGGTTACAACTTTGCATTTTACTGATTGTGTTTTTGTGTAGCACGGTTCTCCGTCTTAAATAAGGTAAAATTATTATAATTACCGTTTTATGTTGCGGTTTCTCTGAAATGTAGCTAATAGACATTTCCGCTTCATCGTATTTTATGTAAATGCCGTGCCGCAAAGCTCGGGAGCTTGCACTCTACTACTCTCAATGTTCGACTACAATAAAATCAAATTGCAGTAGTTTTAAAGCCTTTCACCGGCGAGGTTTTCCCGGAAATCGGTGCTACATAAACAACCAACACTTTTTCCTTTCCACCTAAAATGTGGGTAACTCTTACTATAATTTCTTAAGCTTTCTTATTGGTTAGTAGTTACCTGTCTATTAGGTACTACAATAGACAGGTAGGTCCTAGATATCTAGGACTACGTCCTATTATTATTAGTATCCTATTAGTTTATTTAATACTAGCTGTACCCGCGACTTCGTCCGCGTGGAATACTAAAAATCAGTATCGTAATCTAAATCAAAAGTAGCCTATGTCCTTTCTCAGGCTATAGCCTATCTGTGTGCCAAATTTCGTTTTAATCGGTGCAGCCGTTTTAGCGTGAAAGCGAGACAGACAGACAGACAGAGTTACTTTCGCATTTATAATATTAGTATGGATTCTAACTACTTGTCTAACGTGTGTTTCTCGTATATGGCTAGAATAATTTCATATCTTTTTCTTGTGAGTCACGCAATTCTTACATAGGCAATCTTGAATTTACCGTTACATAAAAACAGGCGGAGTAAGATAATTCTTGTAACAATAAAAGAAGCACTGTTTCGGGAATACAAACGCTTTGTTGGAGAAACCGAATTCTAACAAACGAGAGGCGTCAAATAAACGACACAGGTGTAGATCAGACGTGATCTGCGTCGATCTATCGGCGCTCCCCGCGGGCGAATATTGAGTGCTTCGCGTCTTGTTTACAAACGACCTGCTACAACGAACCAAAAGACTAATTCCACCTAAACTGCTACCAAATTTACTGAGCTATAGCTACCTCAACAGTTTCAAAACTAGAGTGTTGATTTATACACACAATAACATAACAATCTATTTATCAGGTCATATAACGTATACATACATCACATATCCTCAACGGAATCTTGAATAGAGGTTTAAGCCACAATATAAGAATTGTCTAATCAAAACTGTGGTAACTATTAAGTACCTAATCTGTGACTGTGGAAAGACTTATGCCGAAAGAGAGCAGAGAAGTTTCGCTTTAGACTTGTAGAATTTATGATTCACATTCATTGTTCTTTTATTCGTTACCAAAAACAGCATTGCAGCCAATATTAATCGGCATTTAATTGCTTAGCTACATTAAGTTATATGTCAATCCTAAAACGAAACATTAGTCAAATCCACGTTAATAAAAACAACAGTAAAAGTGTTTTTGTGATATAAACAATGTTTTATGTCTGTAAAAGAATAAATAGTAATAAAGAAATCTACTCAAGCAAATTAACTTAATGGACGGAAGCAGGCAGTGGTAATTAGTGAAAAATTTCCTCCTTTCGAGGCCGCTAAGTGTTTGCTTAATTCAAAGGGTCATTTGGATACTTAAAAGGACTTTCGGAAGTTTTTAAAAGCACTTTTAATTTTATCTGACTACGAGCGGCGGGCACTTCGCTTAAAAACTTACCTACGTTTAAAAATTTAGTAGGTACCTGAACTCCTGAAGCAATTTACTTATCCGAGAATTTACAGACACAAGATACCCGGCGGCGGCAGCATCATTAACAAATGTTAATTAGATTACATTTTTTTTACGATCGATTTCTTTTATCGCTCATTGTCCTTCATACTCCATACGATATGACTCCCATTATTAACTACTTACTGAAATCTTGAATTTTCTTTTGATTAGGGACAAGTGGAAAGAAAAAAATGTTTCACCCAAGAAGATTCATTTAGACAAAGTTATTTTATAAAAATACTTACGTTAAAATCATCCATAAACCAAACTAACTCAATTAACCCCCAACGTGTTGACTTAACATGCATACTTCAGCTTATGAAAAGCTTTTTGCTTGAAGAGGCGCTTCAAAGTTTATAGTCGCACTCCTGTACTGCTGTGTAAAGGCGCAACCTACACTACGCGTGTGTGCTACATTAATTGTTGAATCCAAACGATTAGTTGCCAACATAGCTCTAACCAGTACACATTACAACAATAATAATATTACTCTAATACGGAACAACACTGGACCTAATAAGAAGCATGCCAAAATGCTAACGTTTTCTTTGCTATAAGTACCTACCTATTATTTGCTCAAGGGGGCTTCATACCACCAAACGCCTCTTTAAAGTGAATACAATCGAATACAACATAAGTAAACTGAATGTATTCGAATACTATAAGCGCTCCTCCTATAATCTATTTTGAGGTATGTAAAACAAGTACCAAGACAGTGAGCTTTTGCAGGGTTTGATACTTTTGAAACAGGCGCCGTGATTAACGTCGCAAATTGTTGAATTGATACGAATCACAGACATCAATAGCACAAGCTATATAGGTACAAGTGTGGTATAGGTAGACTCAATGTGGACTTCATTCAATTGTAGACCGTGGCTGATGACCTCTTGGCCTTCTTCGGAGAGCAAGACATCGAGAATCTATGACTTATCCATGACAGCAGTCACTTCATTATCAACTCATAAACAAAATATCAGTGCATGGTACAAAATATATTATTTCCCTGGTTTTCTTTTATAACAGAGTACTTTTAAGAACTCGCATATTACTTTCTTTAAACTGTATCAAGCTGTAAAAGTTACAATTTATAAACTATCCGACGGATTCCCAAGAAATTGTATAAAAATGCATAGTTTTAAACGCTACATTTCAGAAGCGATCTTTATTTATAGTAGCTTACTATGATTCGGACATGGGTTTTATGTAATATAATTTCAATACATTTACTAGTAGACGCCTTATTGAGTAATAACGAAACGATGATTTACGATAACTGGAGACAAATAGAAGACATCGCAGAAAATCACCCACATATTATATCATTGCTAACTGAATCAAAAGAATATTGCTGCACTGGTTTCATTATCGGCGGTCATACGGTAATAACAACAGCTAAATGTATTCAACTAAAGAAACCAGCATATGTAGCAGTGGCAAAAGCAGTATTAGGATTATATATGAACCACCATGGTATATTCCCTATTACACACACCAGAATCCATGGAGACTTCATATTTGAATTTGAAATGAAAGATATGAAATTAAACAACACTATAGTTCACAGCAACATTGGACTTGCGTACGTAGATCACAATCGCTACAACCTAGAAAGATTCTTTGATAGAATTAAAATTAACCATTTATTTGCACCTGAACTTTATGGAAAAATGTTTTCTGTAATTGGATTTGGTCGTTTAAAAAAAACAGGCGTCACACAACTACAGAAACAAGTTTATAGTCATGTACCGTGCATGAATCCGAAATGGTACTACTGCGTATGTGGCACTGAAACTACTCCAACGACGTATATCAAAGAGTTCGGTGAAGGAGCCCCAGTTACTCTAGCAGATGGCATTGAGGTGGTGGCCGTAGCCGCTGCTCCCTGTGGAAGCTTGCTTTTTGGATTAAAGAAATATAACATCTTTACTATTATTGGACCATATAGACAGTGGATAGAAAAGCCTAGACACAAGTTAGCAATGGAATTCACAAATCACCCTAACGGATACTGTACTAATCAACAGACTTTTATAAGCTATGTTTACTTTTTTACAATTATCAGTATACATTTATTTTAAGTATATGCGTACAATTATTTATGCAGCAAACAGTCATATTTAAAAATTTTGAAAGGGTTAATGCTGTGAAACCCACCTCAAAATTACGAATATCAACAATTCTTTGAGAGAAAGCCACAGCTGCTTATACAAGTAAAGTAAAGACTAAGTTACGAGTAGGTTTTCGGCTTCAAGAGGTTACAGTTCGCAAAGATTCTACTGTATGGTGAGCCAGAAAAATTGGACAGTCGCGTTGTATGAGCTAATGCCGAGACCACAGGACTAGGTTTGACCCAATGAAATCTGTTTAGTTTATTCGGCAGAATGACTAGTTAAGCTTTTACTTGTAATCTGAAAGATTTATTTAATATCTATGATAGATCAATGACTACCACAAGTCAGTAATGAATGACATTGGTAATGAAATGACAATTTAATGCTGATGATGCTGTATGAGTTTTGTTTTGTATGAGTTGCATCTGCGTGCCGAGCTGCCGTGGCTGCGTGGATGGGTCAAAAGAAATAAAATTATGTAGGTACATTTCAACAACAACTACCTACTTAAATCAGGATGCAGTGATGAAGATATAACAACTTAGTCTTCACATGGAGTCAAGATCTGAAACGATTATCAATGACTCTTGTTCGGGCTGCAGAAATAATCAAGACGAGTTTCAAAATAGTACACACAGCAGTAATCGCGCCTTAAATGCTCACGAAGCGAACTTTCGCGACAGAGTACTTGCGATTAGATTAGAAACTGCGAGGAAACTCGCCGAAATTGAACGTTTGTTGGTGCAGGAGAAGGAAAAACTTGAACTCGCCGCCCTGATGAAAGACCTTGAGATCGAGGACAAAACTTCCGCCAAATTATGGGTAAACGACGGTTGCTGCCAATCGTTAGTACTTTCTGGTATTTCATTCTCATACTTAAAAGTAACATTGCATTTATGAGTATCATACTACTTAAGAGTGAAACCTACAACAGACAAATGAGGTACAACTAAAATCTTTAATAATAATAAACATGCTGTGGACATTCGAAATGAGTATTTTGCAGCACTCTTCCATAACTATAAGCTACTAGCCTACTTAAGGCCCCGACCCTGTTTGATTTTTTATAGTTAGTTAAATTTATTATCCAAGGAAGTTTTGCCGAAAGATATTATCCGGCATTTCAGAGCTGCCTATTTTACAATCGCCGATGTCTTACATATTTAAATACTTAGATCAAATTATCTAGACATCGTAGTAATAGTTGTACATGTGAAATATTGCATCTTCACTCGCTTCACATCTAAGAAGAAATACTGGTTATCCTGTTGCTTGTTTAATACCTTTATTACCATATTAAATATATTTCGCCAGAGCGTTATCTAAAACGATGAGCCAAACTTCAAAAAGATCGAGCCCCGTTCGTATTGGCATTTTGGGAGTGCCTTTTGAAAAGGGACAGAAAAGGTATGGAGTGTGCTTGGCTCCCGCAGCTATGAGAAATGGAGGTCTTATTAGAGAGCTTCAAGAAATAGGTAAGATACAGTGTTTTGTGAGAATCTTCATCGTTAAAAAGTCGCGTGTTAAACCCACATTGTAATAAATAAATTACTTGTCACCTATTCGAAATATTGGTGTTCTCTTAAAAAAGTTTCAGGAAAATAAAATTATAATCATTTTTAGATGGAATCGATATAAAAGATTACGGTGATTTAGAATTACCATGCTGCCCGAAAGATGTGAATGTCGAGAACATGAAGAATCTTGGCCAACTCTCTAGTTGTTGCCAAGCCTTGACAAATAAAGTGCAGCAAATAATCAAAGACGATCGAATACCCATTACAATCGGAGGGGATCATTCTATAAGTGTCGGTAAGTTACCGATTATATTTAGGTATATATCCAAATACTAAGCATCACTTTACAATAATTCGTTCAGTCAGGACAGTTGAATAAGGCCTGCTGAGCCTCGTAATAAAGAAAGCAAAGGCCTGTCATAGTAAATACAGGTGTAACAATATAAGCAGGCTGAATTTGAAACAATAGTTCATCGCTTGCTCTATCACTATTAACGAAAATCTCCTATAAGGCCGTGGCCCCAGTAGGCAAACTGTTAGCGGCTAACTAGTTTGCGGCGTATCGATTCAGTACGCCCTTCCATATATTTGAAATGGAGTGTCCACAGTCAGTTAGTTTTCGCTCACTATACGCAGTTTGCAGCGTTACGCGCGCTGACTATCTCAGACAGCGGCCGACTCCACCAAAACCGGTTATTTCATTGATTTGAGTTTGCAGCTAACTCAAACAGTTCGCCACAAATTTGCGGCACACTCAGTCGGCCGCTAACAGTTTGCCTAAGTACTGGGGCCACGGCCTTAAAGACCAATAATATACAGCCCTCTTTGATCTATTTTCAAGGTACAGTAGACGGCCACTACAACATGGACAACGACATCATACTGATATGGATCGACGCCCATTGTGATATGAATACTAACAAAACATCAGCTTCAGGGAACATTCACGGCATGCCTATCTCTTTGCTTGTCAAAGAGTTTTGCGATTACTGGCCTGATCTCCCTACCATGGAGTGGCAAATTCCTATGTAAGCATACATTTTCTATTAACTGAAGATGAAGAAAGATAGGTCATGATTTACCTACTTGTATAATTAACCAAATAACAATGCTATCTTTCAGGTTTTCGATAAATAATCTTGGGTATCTAGCCTTACGTTCTATAGATGCCTATGAAAAATTGGCGATAGACAAATACAATATTCCTGCATACACTATGGCAGATATTGACGAGTATGTATGCTTCTGGTTCCGTAGTCTACGTGGGCTCACTTTTATTTGCGTTACACTTTTATACGTTATTGACCAGGTATTTTAAATTCAACTTTTAGATACGGAGCGCGTAAATGTATTCAAAAACTTCTGCATACCTTGGACCCGGAAAACAATAAGCCAATACACGTGAGCTTCGATATTGACTCCATTGATCCCCTGGAAGCCCCCAGCACGGGCACACCAGGTTCGTTGGATATAGGACATTTAATTCATTGATGGAAATTACCAAACGTAGGACGTGTCTATTCAGTTATGTTACACGAACTTATCGAAACACTAACGAAATAAAATATATTTCTTTCAAACAGTGCGCGGCGGGCTGACCCTCCGTGAAGCTATTTGCATAATGGAGATAATCCATGCCACCGGCCGTCTTCGCGGCTTCGACCTGTGCGAAATAAATCCAGTACTTGGATCAGAAAAAGACCGAGATAAAACTGTAGCTGCTGGTATAAGTGTGTTGAAATCAGCTTTTGGTTTCTGCAGAAGAGGAAATCCGCCTCCGGGCGAGAAAGATCTACCAGTACAAGTACAGCGGAAATTATGAAAAATAATCCTTTAATTTGCAATATCTAGTTCATACTAATTATTCATGTAAGTACGTAATAACTACACCAGTACAACATTATCTCAAATAAAATTTTCTATCTAGATAACACAATATTATAATCAAATCAATCTTAATCTTATTTATATATTTCTAATTGTAAAGCGAAATATTAAATAACAAATTGTTTAATCTTGTATTCTTGTTTTATTCAAAAAAAATTAAATAGCTTTCTTATCAAGTCGAAACTTCATACAATAAACTGAAATGAGCGGAACAGAAATTATTTCTGAATAATTGAGATAATAAACAGTCGGACCCAGCATGATCGCGGTTTTGGTAAGGAAATTATCGTGTTTATAATATGATGCTATCTATTAATCGCCAAACATGATTTTGCTTGAATTAGAAATGAAGCAACAGATGTTTTATTCCAGATACTTACTTCGATTGCATTTTCCGCACACGCGTTACAAGCAGTAACAGAAAATAGTGGGGAAATTAAAAAAGTCGTTGGGAAGTACCTAAACAAAATACCAGACATCGAATCAAAATACGTGATGAATGAAGGCTTGTCTCACGCAATATCGAAATACTTAGACGGTAAAGTAAGCGTATTTCCGCTTTTTAAAATAAGTATGAAAATCGACCGTAATGTCGTAAAAATCCCCTGGACTTTAGGAGAGCCAAAGAAAAAGGCCAAAAAGGTGTATAGAGTCCGCACACACAAGATGAAAAGGAAACGATTCACTACTACGAGTCCAACGCCAGAATCTACAATTTCAACTTAAATAAATAAAAACAAGTAGTAAGGTATTGCACTTTTTAATTTTATTCTTACATTTTCCTATTGGTTTCTTAAAATATATTTTGATAGACCAACAAGTGTGTAGGTAACCACCTTTAACTAGGTAATAAAACTGTGCTCTACAACTCAACAACTCACAACAACTTTACGATGTAGAATAAAAAGTAGTAAATCTATTTAAAAAATGAAAACAAATGTAATTAAAAAGAAAGAAACATGTATTTTTATGTGTCTCAACATTTCATAATTGATAAATGATTTAATAAGTATTACATACCATTATTGTAGGAAATTGAACTAACAGCACTAATATTGAAATCATTTAGAAGTTGACTTGAGCTCGGTAATGCTTCTGGAACTTGTTAGCCTTCAGCGACAACTTCATCTGCCATTTAGCCTGCACGCGCTTCATGAAATGAATGTCTCGCGCTTTTCTGTAAATAAACATTACATTCGGTTATTTTAATACGTAAATTAATTGTGATTATTCATGCACTTGATGTAGAGAGTATTATGATTGTATCAATGTCTCGAGATGTTGTATTCAGGTTCAGGTTGTATTCTGCTACGAATTGCATCACAGAGTTTAAAAAAATTAAGCTTCTGGCAGCAACTTTATAAGTGAGCTCTACAGAAGTTGACATAAATACTTCAATAATTATAAGATAAGGTTAATATAAAGATGATTAGGGATGCTGTATTTCTTTTGAATTTAGATCCTGTAGATATATATTCAGTTGCGCGTAAAAACTATTCTATATCAGAAAGTAAACAAATTGCTTCAGGAAACTCACTTTGCAGCCAGCGCCTGTTCTTTTGGCGCCCATCCAAGAGCGCGGTATACACCCAGTAATCTATGCAGTTTCCTATCAGACTTCTTTACAAGTGCTTGACTGCTATGGGTAACGTTTTGCTTGTAATATCTGCAATAAATGAAAAAAAAAACATTGATGGTTACTGTTTTTGGATACCTAACATGCTAAGTTATTTCATAATTTGTATTTTCTATTAAAGCTGACAGATACTTTAATGAGACAGGAACAAGATATCCTACAATAAATTCCTTGTTCCCTTCTAAGTATTTCGTCAATACAGAAACTCTGGTTTCTGGCTCTCTGGAGCTAATATTGTATAACAACCAAATGCTGGACATAATGTAAGATATTTGAATGTTTATATGTTACCTCATTAGTGAGCGATGTCCAACTGTGATGCCAGAAGGTAGTACCAGCTGGTAATCATCAGCGTCGAGTGCTGGAGGCCCTTCCACTTCCTCATCCACATCCATGGTTTCATCACCCTCTTTGTGGTCAGGATATGAAGTGCTAAAATAGAGACAATAAAAATGTCTTAAATTCATAAAGAAACCTTGATTGTGAACTTCTCTATCAAAATCATTTTATTAGTTCTTGAATGAATGTTTCAAATATGTTTTGATTTGTGTTGTTTAGTGTCTTTTCTAGGGGCCGTTCATTAATCACGTGAGGCTCAAAAGGAAGGGAGGGGGTATGGAAAACATCACGATACATCACGAGGGGGAGGGGGGGTCTCGTTAGACATCACGCGTATTAATTTTATTTATTTTTTGTCAAAAACCGCTATTTCGGAACCGAAATTTTGAACGGCGCGAAAATTTTCTTCTACCACCTTACCCGATTTCGCAGACATCCAGTGGCCTATGTATTCCGAAACCTCAAAAGCATGACGGCAAGACGTTTGCCAACTTTCTTCTACGTCGGGCACTTTTAATTGCCCTAACGCATGAAGCTTTCATGAGAATAGGGCAATACCCTAGCCTGCAGAAGGATCGTAAGCTTTTTGTGGAAAGAATATGTCAGCAGTGTGGGCAGTACTTCTGCACTAAAAAAAGAGCAAAAGAGTGCCATGGGCACCATACTGCCCACGAAACTGAAACTGTTCGGCCCACGCGTATCCACACGCTACGAGGGAGGGAGGTTCTCTGCGTAGTGCGCGAGGATGATGGTGCCGAGTGGCTTGACGAAACCGAAGTTAATATGTCACAAACCTCTTTGCCAATAACAACTGCCAGTGAAGAAGAAACTTTACCAGTTGTAACCTTAAATGAAAGTTTTGCCACTCTGTGGGACGAAGACAACATTAATTAATTATTCATTAATTTCATTGCAAATACAAAAAAACGTTTTTCGAATCAAAACGCCATTTTTTTTTTTTTATTCCAGTCAAAAATACCCTTCACATAGACTTCCAAAAAAATACACGTGATCCAGGGGGGGGGGACAGTGGTCCCAAACCACACCAAATATCACCAGGGGGAGGGGGGGGTCAAAAAATGAGAAAAACGACCTCACGTGATTTATGGACCCGCCCTTTATGGCTTTTTAATGATTCTAATTTAATATTTCAATAGATTCTTACCTGTAATCATAGAAATCGGCGTACTCAGCTAGTGCCAAACCTTCATGCAACATTTTGCAATGTCCCTTGTCCACCATGTGACCTCGAGCTGCCTCCATGGAGTAGAAAGTCCGACCGGTGTCATTACACCAGAGGCACATGAAGCCTTGAGATATCTGCAAAATATTAGAATGTATTACTTTACTATAGGTATTTATAATAATAATCTATTATTTTGGGTTGAACAGGGCTTAATAAAACTTGATAGCAGATTGAGGCATACATCTTGTGTGGAGATCATTGAACATCTATTATATTCTGTTCTGGATACTTGAAAGTTGATTGTTTATTGCTTAGGGAGAGCACCTGAATCCTTTTCCATATGACTTGGGTAAATCAATAAGAATAACATTTGGTTGATAATCTCTTCTTTAAGACCAACATGTAATATGTTATCTAACATATGTTACTCTAAAATATATAGATAGATACAAATGTAACAATTAAGTTTAATAACATGAGATATAAAATAAAAACCTTTTCACCCAAATACAGAAGTAATCCCTTGATATCAATACAGTACTCCACGTCAGGAATGAAGAAGGAATGTGCTTCAGACATGTGCTTGAGATTCTTCACCATATTCTTGCTGTGATGGCTGCAGAACAAACAGTCCCGGGGTTTGATGAGCGAGTCACTGCCTTTGATCCGACATTCCTCCCATTCATCCGAATCCAACTGAAACAATATTTGTGATTTATTTCATGCAAGCTGAAAAAAAAACATGTTTTTGCAGAAATTGCGCAGCACCTGTTATAACCTAAAATTAAACAAAAGTAAATAAACAAATATGCTCTAACATTTGAATTGTACAACTCCCATAATATATTTACCTCCTCAATCTCCGAGTCAGTTTCTATTTCCTCTTCAGATTCATCGGCATTGAGCACAACAAATTTCCCAGGTTTGGGCTGTGTGCCTGTGGGTCCCACTTTCACGAAGCTGTCTGTGTCAGAGTGACCACTGTGCTCCTCTTCCTTGTTTTCCTTCTCCACATAGTTCTCTTCACACAGCTTATGTTTCTTACTGTTCAAGTGATTGTTGTATGCGTTTTTAGAATTAAATAACTTTGAGCAATATTTACAAAATTGTGAATCATCTTGTTCAGCCTCTTGCGCCTGCTGTCTGTGTTCTTTAGCTCGCAACTCAAACTCTTCTAAGGTAACCGGTGGGATATTGGCGACTTTCCTCTTGAGGTTGTACCTGTGCCAATCTAACTTATAGTGTTCCCTCTGAAGATCAGGACTCTTGAACAATACCTGGCACGTTATACAAGTAAACGTATCGGGCATCTTTACTGACAATTTTATGAACTATCACAGCCGATTGAACACTATTAATGAAGATTTAAAATCTAGAAACAAGCAGCAAAGGCAGAACAAATCCAGAAATAAAATATTACTCAATGTGAGTGCAGTGCAATGCTTGTGTGTGTGGTTTTGTGATAGGCTTACTATACTCTTTGGTGATAGGTAGGATGAATGAATGACGACAGAATGAAGTACTAGATTGAATAGATGGATTGATCAATCTTTTTGTTAAAAGTGTAATTAAAAAAAATGTGAATGAATGACCAAGGACCAAAGAAATCAAAAGTTGTTTCATTCAGTTTTGACGTTGACGTTTGACGTACGTACGTAAGTAAATATTTGAATCCAACACCCTGTGATCCAACCCAACCACAGAAAAACACAAAAATATTGCTACACAAATTACGAAATAATTAGCAAACTTCAGTGTCGTTTTTCTTTTTTGCGAAGAAATGTTCACCTCTAAGTTTTATCGCCTTGAAGTCACTTTACAGCTTTAACATGACTGGAGTCAAAGTACAATTAACATTACACAAATGATCGATGTAACCACCCCTCTTTGAAAATTTAGACCATGTTGGAAACAGACGAGGTTGATGATGATTACTTTACCCCTGCATCGAGGTAAGATAAATGTAATAACCTCCTTATCCTCCTACTTCACTCTTGAAATGTTAATATCCACACGTAATTAATTACAGCACATCATTAGCTAATATATTTGGAGGATCTGCTCAAAAAGAAACTGCTAATGAATCTTTAAAATATACACCCCCGAAAAAGCATGTTCCACAAAATATTTGTGAAAAGAAATTGGATGATTCAAAAGTCACCGAATGTGTCTTTGCTTGCGCCCTTACAGCATATGAATGGTAAGATTAGATACTGAATTTACTCAACTAAATTATATTTCATTATATTTACAAAAATAATCTCAATATAAACTGTTTTTGTTTTCAGGGCAGATAATAATTACTCAGATAGAGGAAAAGTGGGTTTTGCTATAGTTAAAATTATAAAGACTAATAGCCACAACATTGTCATCTACAACTCAAGTAAAGTCACACTATCTAGAAGCCCGGTGACATCAACATTAAGTATAACTGTAAAAGGCAATAACTATATTTGCTTCTATGACATATTTTACAAATACTGGAGCTTAAATGCTAAGGAAGATGACATAAAGAAAATAACTGAAGTGCTAAGAAACTTAGGTGTTGATATTAAACATGAAGGTGATACTGATCAAAAATGTCCTGAACCTTCATGCTCAGAAAGCGAGAAAACTATGGAAGAAGTAGTTAAATCTGATAAGGAAAGCGACACAGATTCCTCAGCTATGAGAAAAACCAAGATTTCTATTTTAAATAGAATGGCCAATATGGGACATTCTGTGTTACCGGCAAATGCTATCACAACTGCAAAATCAAGTGACTCCTCTGATACTACTGATACTATAAATATTTCTTCTAAATTACCGAGACATAAGCCAGGTAAAACAGCATCGAAACGTTCAAGTGCAGATAAAAACACAATACAAGAGACTTCGCAAATAATTCAAACAAAAGTTGCGCTACCCATTTTGGACCAGCAAATTGCAACACCTTCAATTTATGGTGTTAGTGGGCAATTTGTACCAGTCACCAATGCAAACATAATTAGTGGCTATGCAAATCATGAAATGACATTATTTATGAGTGAACAGAGAATGAATAATAATGAACTTAGAATGAACATCAATCGGACGACAGATAAAGTTGACCAGATACTGGAAAAAGTGAAAGAATTAGAACAGATGGTCACGACTAAACCAGACTTGGATACTCAAACATCATTAATGCAAAAATTGCTGGCAGAGTATGAAAATAAAATTAAAGTCTATGAACAGTTATTAACTAACACCAAACATTTGGATGAGAAATTATTTATTACTGCAACATTAGATTCCAAATCTGCAGCAGATTCTGACACATATAAAAATCAAATATCAGAATTAAAACTTGTGATAAATGAAAAAGAAAATGAAATCAACAAACTTACTGGAAAATCAAGTAATAATGAACTAGAAAAAGTCGTTTCAGATTTGAAAGAGTCTTTAGCTCTAAAAACGCAAGAACTTGAAAATGTTCATAAGAAACTTGAAGAACAAGCTAATGATTTCAACAGTAAAATTAAGGAAACAATGAATGACATATATCGAGTTGTAGCTGTGAATTTTAATAACAATGAAACATATTCAGGTGAAAATATTAAAAATACCATTGCAAGAGTAATAAAGAAAGTTACTATACAATCTCTAAGTGAACTCAATCCTTCAAAATAAATGTTATATTTCTGATAACAAGTAGTTTATTTTTACATTAATCATGCTTGGAAACGGAAAGTGAGTGAGTCGTTACTGGCGATAGTCTATAGAAATTATGCCACGTTACTTCAGTGGGCATAACTATATTAGGCAGTATTTTTAGATAATTTGATTTACCTACGTACGACTTTCATGCGATTGCTGTTTGGAAATAAATCCTTATGCTTAAGATTAAAAAAAAACGTTTTGACGTAAACGCATACTCCTGTCAATGTCATTATTTAAGGATATTGTTGTGTGGCTTGGCTGGCTTTTGATTGGGCTCACCAGTGTAGCCAACCCTACAGTTTTAACTGTAGATCTACAGTTTCTTGGAAATTCTCTCAGTTTTTAAACGACTTCAAAAAAAAGGAGGAGTTTCTCAATTCGACCGTATATTTTTTTTTTTTTTTTTTTATGTGTGTCCACGCAAATCTTCGTCGTTTATGAACCGATTTTGATGATTCTTTTTTTGTTGGAAAGGGGGTATCCCGAGGGTGGTCCCATGGTAAGGAAACCAGGATCTGATGATGGAATCTTGGAGAAATCGAGGGAAACTCTCGAAAAAATTGTATTTTCGACTAGTCTGTTTCTTATGTTTCTTCACACAACTTCGTCGTCCATGAACCGATTTTGATGATTCTTTTTTTGTTAGAAAGGGGGTATCCCAAGGGTGGTCCCATGTTAAGGAAACCAGGACCTGATGGTGGAAACCTGGAGATATCGAGGGAAACACTCGAAAAAATTGCATCGCGACTAGTGTGTTTCTTAATATTATGCAATAATAAGAATTTTAAAGCCCTAATGTTTAATGAGGGTCTGACATTGACCTGATGATGGAGCGGAAATGCAGTCGACGGAACTCGACAACGGTTTACAGCAAGTACTTTGTGTTTGGGCTTGATTAACTTATATTATTGAGACCTTTCATCTAAATGAGTTGTGACTGTTATTAGGGGTCTGATAATGAAAATGAAGGACAGTCAAGGGAAACTAAAAAATGTGAAATAAAAAATTTTTGCCAAAAAAGAAACAACTTCAAAACTGAAACTAAAAAGTATGAAATAAATTAACTTGTACAGCAAATTTCGAGTTTATAAGTGATTAAAAGTAACATAAACAAATACATAATTATGTCTTTAAAATTTTTGAAGACGGTGCCACCTGTTTCCTTGAGATGTGAAAAAGATTGATTATAAGTAGGTACCTATATTACCTATATCTAGTCATTGTTTTACTTAGCACCGTCTTCAAAAATTTTAAAGGCATAATTATGTATTTGTTTATGTTACTTTTAATCACTTATAAACTCGAAATTTGCTGTACAAGTTAATTTATTTCATACTTTTTAGTTTCAGTTTTGAAGTTGTTTCTTTTTTGGCAAAAATTTTTTTTAGTTTAGGCCTCGATATCTACAGTTTTGTGCTTATGATTCTAGCGCCACCTTTATTTGCTACGTGGTAGTGACCATTTAAAAAAATTCAATCAAAATATGTACGATTTCAAGAATAAAGATGAAACAGAGAATCAAAAAGACTTTCAAATTGAAAATGAGATTGTAGCTAGTAATATTATCTAACATGTTTAACTGCTGATCCGCTACTATTTCAGTGTGTTGCAATACTAGCTCTTAATTACTAATTTTATTTGACTTAATGTATGTATCTTTATGATTAAAACTTCGAGAATCACTTGAAATTTCTTGTTTTTAATTGCCTCTCTAAAATGTATTCTATTTTTTACCATCATTCAATGATAAAAATATTAAACTGTAGATTTACTGTTTTTTAATTTGATATTTACAGCTTTCTACAGTTTTTTTTTTAGAATATTACAGTTTGGCTCTATGCTGGGGTTGGCAACACTGGGGCTCACAGAGTAAGTAATCACTACGTTATTTATTTTATTTTATTGGGCTGTTGGTCAGGCTTGGGTCAGGCTGGTTGTTTTGTTGTGTTTGTTCTGTTTTTCAGAATTTATTGAATTCAGTATTTTGTTTGAGTAGATCCGAAAGAATTATGGATGATTTAAAAACATCATTGAGTCAGTACAATGAACAGGTAAGTAACTAGTTGATAAAATTAAATGCTATGTCCGTTTGCACTGTCTTCCTTCCAGAAGTAACCAAAATAATAAATTATTTTCCCAGCTTTTAATGGTAAGCGAGGCTCTGTCAGCTGCAAAAGATGAAAGTGAACGTGATCCGCTGTTAGCACTTCAGTTGGAGCTGCAGGAGCTTATACAACTTACTAATGAGAGCATAGATGCTCTTTCTACGCAAGATTCCGATCCTGGTCCGAGTGACGGGAACAAACTCGACGAAAACAAAGGTGACGGTAACCATGAGCTGGATGACGAATACGCTCTTTTTATGGTTAGTATTTATTTGTTAAATTTGAATAAACAGAAAGAAAGGTTCACAAATCATTCATGGGACTTATGTTAAACAAAACAATATTTTTTATAGAAAGAAATGGCCGAAGTAGACAGTAAAAATGAAAAAGCTGATGTGACTGAAAGCTCTGTAGACAATCAACAAGAAAATGATGGAGAAAGTGACATAGAGGTAATTAACACATTCAATTAAATAAAATATTTATCTTGGTACTGCAATAATTTATATTCAGTCTGCTAATTGTGAATACTAGCTTCTTATACATGTAACAATAAGCAGATTAATGTAATTATTATACAGGATGAGTTAGCAGCACTGTTGGGTATGAAGTGTTCAGTATACCACACCCACAAATGGGGTGGACAACCAAGTCTTCACAACGCTATGGTCAGTTCTGTTGCACCTCATCAGGATAGTGATCAATTCAATGATCTTCAGGTCAGTACATTCAAGATGTTTTATGATTATTATTATTTTTATAAAATTGCATAAAATTTTATTTAGTGCCTTTTGATAAAAATTAAATTTTAAATAGAATTACAAAATTTGTTATAGGTTAGAGTTCTATTTACACATCCTACACATGCTGAAATGTTACCATGCCCGTTCTTTCTTGATGGTGAATGCAGGTTTAATGATGAACAATGTAGGTGAGTTTGTAACATAATAATTGGTTGGGGAAAAAGTCTTTTCGCATATAGTATGTATGAACTTGTATTAAAATCTCTTTGGCTATACCATTTGTATCTGGCTGGTTTTGGTATCATTAAAAAGTTTTAATTTTAAAGAAGGCACTTCCAAATTCAAATTAGGAATTTGTGTGATTTTCATTTGTTATTGTTGTTGTTAAAATGAGTGAATCTAAAGAAGAAATTCGATACATTTTAAAATTTTACTATAAAAAAGGTAAAAATGCAACTCAAGCCGCGAAAAAAATTTGTGATGTTTATGGACCTAATGCAGTATCTGTGAGAGTAGCGCAAGTTTGGTTTAAGCGTTTTCAAGCCGGAAATTTTGATATCAAAGATGCATCTCGCTCTGGTCGTCCTGTTACGGACAAAATTGATGCCATTTTTGAAATAGTGGAGCAAGATCGGCATATTAGTAGTTACGATGTAGCTGAAGAACTGGCAATTGACCACAAAACGGTTTTGACTCATTTGAATAAAGCTGGGTACACTAAAAAGCTCGATATTTGGGTGCCTCATGAGCTCACTGAAAGAAACCTAATGAACCGAGTACTCATTTGTGATTCTTTATTACGACGTAATGAAACCGAACCATTTTTGAAAAAGCTGATAACTGGTGATGAAAAGTGGATCACATACGACAAGAACGTGCGAAAAAGATCGTGGTCAAAGGCCGGTCAAGCTTCACAGACTGTGGCAAAACCCGGGTTAACTCGCAACAAGGTAATGCTGTGTGTATGGTGGGATTGGAAGGGCATCATTCATTATGAGCTGTTACCGCCAGGCAGGACCATCGATTCAGAACTGTATTGCGAACAATTGATGAGATTGAAGCAAAAAATTGAGAGAAAGCGGCCAGAATTGATCAACAGAAGGGGTGTGGTTTTTCACCATGACAACGCTAGACCTCACACATCTTTAGCCACTCAGCAAAAATTACGAGAGTTTGGCTGGGAGGTATTAATGCATCCGCCGTATAGTCCTGACCTTGCACCTTCAGATTTTCATCTGTTTCGGTCTCTGCAGAATTCCTTAGGCAGTGTCAGGTTAACATCACGAGAGGACTGCCAAAACCACTTGTCGCAGTTTTTCGATCAGAAGCCTCAAAATTTTTACAGCAATGGGATCATGTCACTACCAACAAGATGGCAAAAAGTTATGGAACAAAATGGCACCTACATACTTTAGTCAAATGTAAATAATCTATAAAAAAAACTTTTTGAATTTTCATATAAAATACGAAGAAACTTTTTCCCCAACCTAATACATTTGAAAACTCATCATGTGTTTGCCTCACTGATAAACGTTGTATTTACAGATACTCTCATGGTGCAGTAGTACCATTGTCAAGTTTAAAAGATGCTATTGAACCTAATTTCGATTCAATTAGAGTTGGCAGTCGAGTGCTAATGAAGTTAAAACCACCAGACGATCAGGTAATAGACATCACAACAAACAAAAATTGAACTTGTTGATCTTCTATCAAAAGAGTATACCTGATGTTACCTAATGCAGCAGCAATACGAGAATAAATTATAATTGAATTCTTTGAATTTTAAGGACATAAGTCTAACAAAGAAATCAACTGAAAAGTTTCACTTGTGGCACAGAGGAGTAGTAAGATCTATAGACTTGGACAAAAGAGTTTGTACTGTAAAACTAGAACACGGAATGAAAACAGGGGAGAAGAGAAAGACTGGCTCTGAAGAACTTCATGCGAAATTTGAAGAATTATTCCCATTGAGTAGTAAGTGATTTAGAAATATGCTTTTAGACAAGGTACCATAGTAAATAATTCAACTGGCAACTATGACTAGACTGATCATTCCAGTTAAAAAGTTTTTGTTGGTGGGTGGGTGAGCATTTGCATTGTTATGCTGTTTCGTGACCTTGAACCTGGCCAGTATTCTAGCTATTCTATCTTTAAATAAAAACACTTGTGCTATAAAGTTTTATATATTTTTTTATTTAACAGCTGAAGCTGATGAAGATTCATCGGACAGTAGTGATAGTGACACAGAGTATCCAGTCAGTAAGGTAACTCGTACGGATGCAGAAGAAATTCAGAGATCCTTGCTCATTGAGAAGAGCCTGCAGACAAACTCACCAGCTATGGGCGAATGGGAAAGGCATACAAGAGTGAGTATGTATTGAATTTGTTTAAACTTAGTATGCGGTCACACCTGCGTAACGTACCGCGCGGAACGTTCGGTTCAATACGCTCGCAATGTGTTTCAAGTCACCTATGACACATCAGCCGAAATTACGTCGCATACATTTACTCCAGCCGCGGAACGTTACCCAGGTGTGTCGCGACACTTAAAATCTCGGTGCAGTCGAAACAAAACTAGTAAGAGTTCCAAGTCACGGCGCATAACGGTATCCTACTCGGCATGTGCGTGTCTTATCGGAATAAAAAAAGATTACGTAAGATTGAAAACATTCAAATGCTTCCATAGCAAACTCAACATAGAGTATCTTTTTTGTTCCCAGGGAATCGGATCGAAGTTGATGTTAGCAATGGGCTATGTACCTGGAACTGGGTTAGGTGCGACGGGGGATGGTCGCGTGCAGCCGGTTGAGGCGCGAGTACTCCCCGTGGGGAAAAGCCTCGACCACTGTATGGCTATCTCCGAAAAGGCGGCTGGCCAGGATCCTTTGAAGGTTCGTTGCAGCTTAAATTACATATTTGTTATATTATACACTGTTAGAACAGTATTCAATAATTGTCCCAATTTCCTAGGTGGAACAAAGACTGCGCAGACTACAGAAGAAAGAAGAGGAACGAAACAAAAGAGCATATGAGCGAGAAAAGGAAAAAGAAAGAAGAAATGTTTTTAATTTCCTCAATAGAACTTTAGGAGACAAAACTGATAGTCCAGATACGACAGAACCCGAAAAGCTCGATATAAAACAGTCCACTAGTAAAGATTTAAATATCGAACAATTCAAAATCACTGAAGACACCAAGATAATTGAAAGGGACTTGATAAAGTTAAACAGCACCTTGGCCAGACATAGCCAAGGATCTGCTGGTCATAGAAATATCAATCTCCAAATCATGGAGAAAAACAAAGAACTATCTGCACTTAGGCAAAAGGAAAAAGAAATCAATAAGGAACAAAGTAATAGGAAAAACAAACAAAAGATGACAATTTTCTAGTTATTTGTAGTGTAATTATTATGATCGTTAAGTTGTGGCATAAGCAGTTATTTATTAACAATTTGTTATGTACCTACAAATCCTACAATTATATTTCAAAGAATTACTTAGTTACTGATTTATCCCATATGAACTTTTTCATCCTTCCAAGTCCACTTAAGATAATGGCATTACTCCCACTTCCCGTAATCATATCAAAATAAGAGGTATAATGAAGTAAGAAATAAAACAATTGAATATAATTACAAATTTCTCTATTTACATATGTGATGTTTTAGTTTAAAATAAGCGTACATGGCATAAAATTACAATTAATATATGAAACATTTTTTCTATAAATTAGATATTTGTACTATCAAACATAATGTATTACAAAGTACTTAAACAGGTTAATGGATCCATGTGACTAGCAAATAACATTTGCTGAAGTTTATAAAAATATTTTAGTGACAGTGGGTCAAATGTTTTAATACTTATACTAAATAATATTATCTAAACTTATACCTAGTTTAGGTATGGAAATAAGGCAGCAGTAGCCTAATTGCAAATATTAGAATTTTTAATTAATATTTCAAAACCTATAATTTTATCTTATTGTCTGTCTTAAGATGTGTTAAAAGTTTTTTTTTAGTGCACGATCATCACATGGATGTGTGAGGAATAATAACTTAGTATATCTTTAATTAATAAGACTGACGGATTTTTATCAAATAACGTGAATATAATTATTATTATGTTTTACGATTACAACATATGCATAAAAAGGCAATGTTTATAATTGCTACATGAGCAGGATATTTGTACTTTTTCGAACGGGTTACATCAAACATTTAAAATTGTTGTAAATCGTAACTACATTTAAAAAGCACTACGCCAATGCACTCTTAAAG
This sequence comes from Anarsia innoxiella, assembly GCA_947563765.1. Classification (NCBI taxonomy): domain Eukaryota; kingdom Metazoa; phylum Arthropoda; class Insecta; order Lepidoptera; family Gelechiidae; genus Anarsia; species Anarsia innoxiella. The sequence continues at coordinate 5,218,376 of OX387395.1, forward strand.
GCTAATTTGAGAAATTGTCTAAACGACCCACTGTAATATCCCAAAGTAACTTTGTAAATGTACTAATATCATCGTCAGCATTCATATGTACTGACAAGTGCATTTGTCATGTGAGTTCACTGCGCTAGCCGAGCCTGCTGCAACCACATTCAACATTATGCTAATACCTAAGCTTATGCATTGAAACTCCAAAAGTAAAATTCTCTAAGCAAATTCATCACAGAGATTTGTTACATCCTTTTCATGACATCTTACCATCACCTTCCATTCTCGCTCATACATTCTAATCGAGTTCTATTTACATAATGCCTATTGTGAAATATAGTAGATATAATACAGTAGAGAGTGACGCATTAAAAGAGAGACATTCTTTGTACTAAACTAAACGTCTGTTATATTATAATAATAAGTACACGCTTTATGAGACTCGGCACGCGAACGATGGACGCGCCGACGACAGTGGATTACTTTGTGATGTCTCGTTTGTGATACACCGCAACTTCGTTATTGGAAATAAACTAGGAAGTGAGATTCATTGATTCAGTGTAAAATACCTGTAAATGTATGTGTCGAGTGTATACTGGTTCAAGTGATGTAAAGATTTAATGGTATATAGGTGATGTATCGCTAAATCTTGTGGTGATAGATTCTTGTTATGTGAAACGACATGCGAAATAAAATGTTTCACACCGCTACTCTCGTACAAAGTTCCAAACTTTTCATTGCCCACTCATTATAGAAAAGTAGGCCTTAAGTTTATCTGCCCAACATTCTTAACTTTTTTATCCGCGTAGCAGACTTAAAAGGGCGTATGCACTCGTTTGTTTAGTGGGGCGTTAGAGGGGGTGACGTAACCGCTGCAGCACGCAGTGCAGGGCGGCGTCCACGTCGTCGAACACGGGCACGCCGGTGCGGCGCGCCAGGTCCTTCAGGTAGTGCCGGCCGCGGTTGTAGTCCTTCACCGCCGCCTCGCTGTACTGCAAATACACATTCACTTTTTATTAGAAAGCACATACTTTTAGAATAAAAATGGGCCTATACAAAGCTGCAGAGACGGAAGTACGGACGATTAGTGTATTTTTAACGATAATGCATTTTGAAAAAATTGCAATTTTATGTGACAGTTGTGTCGTTTGAGTTTTCTTAAAGGCGATAAGTCGTTAAAAAATAACATAATAAATTCCACAACTTACTTGATGCGTGCCGGCATCCGGTGTTTGCATGGGCTGTACTATAAGCACGGTGTTATTCGGCCGCAGCCCCATGTAGTGCGCGGCCAATACCATCGCCGCGAAACACGGCGCATCTGCGTTCATAGAGAACACCAGTACACGGGAACCGAGTAGGAGGTCCTCGTCGTACGTACCTGTTGAGGGACAAAAGGGATTTATTTGGTGAGAAAATCAATTAAAAAAAAACAAAAAAAAAAAAATGAAAATATAACCACTCTGGAAAGCATGAAATTACGATCTTAAAAATAAAAATGAACCACTGTGATTTTAATACCCAACTCCTTAACAGGAGTAACTAAATACCTTTAAAAGGTTGCGGGGTGATATCCTCTGTGACGGAATAGAAGTCCGAGGCACTAAGTCGATCCGCCGGCTCTATGGTAGTAGGTCGATCTCGCAACTGCACGTCCTCAGTGGGCGAGTGCCTCGGCTTCTTGTCGTGCCGCGGTGACTCAGGATGCGCGGGCGCAGCGCGGCGCGCGGGGCACGAGAACATGCGCGTGTAGTCGTTAGCACGCGGCACTACGTATGTGTAGCCTTCGCGCCGGAGAATTTCTTCGGGCCGGTTGTGGCTTTGCTGAAAGAAAATAAAAAAAGTTACAAAAAATGTACCGTACCGACAGTAATTGTTTTTAAAGAAATAGGCGTTACGTATCTCCAAAAATGTTAGTATATTAAGTAAGACTTACAGGGAAGGACCCGCCAAGATAGACGTCATGCGTGGGCGCACCGAGCATAGCAGGTAGATGCTCGAGCCGGCGCTCCGTGCCCGGCGTGAACACGGAGTCGCCGCTCGACGCCGACCCGGTCGCCGTGCCGGTACCCGTTGCCGCACCGGTGCCCGTCGCCGTCGTCGCTCCCGCTGAAACCGTAACGCTCCCTGACGTATCACCCTCTGTGCGAGTGCCGTTGTTCTGAAACCCAAATATAACAAATTAGTTATTGTTAAAGCCGTAGATGAGAATTAAATAACATACTGACACAATTTTCTTAAGTGTTGAATAGCCTATTTACCGTGTAACGATTAATTAGGATTATTTACCTTAGGAATGTAAAGGCCAAGTTTTCTGCCGTAGGCTCGTAAACGGGCATTGTACGCATGGAGTCCATTAGAGTCCCGTGTCGCAGGCAAGGTGTCCGAAGCCTCCGTTGTAGTCGCTTCCTCCTGAATCCGACTCTGGCATTCTGCGAACAATCAACGCAAAATGTAACACTTTGAATCGCAGCAGACGTCGACGATAATAATTTATAAAGCATTCAAGTCATCAAACCTTTTATAAGACTTTCAAAGACGTTTCCGGCCCTTTGTGCATTAAAGACTTAGAACTGGCCTTTATGATACAGGAACTCGGCAATGCTTGCTTTATTTTGTCGATTATTGTTAATACGTTGTATAATATCTTCACAAGCTAAATTTAAAATTACCAATGCCTACAATCGTACCAATAGCAATTTATATAGTCAAGTGGTATATTTATCGTAGGCATTAATTTATTATTATTATCATAAACATAAAACGACATATTAGTTTTGTAACGTTATGATTTTTCGTTTTGGTCATTTTTATGTATTTGGAAAACAAGTAACGCCATCTATTAAGTAGTTTGTACAACAAGTGACGTTGTATTAAATGTTCGGATGTCAGGCCATAGATTATAAAAAAACTATTAGTTCATTGGGTGACCAGTGTCTGTCATTTAAACAGATCAGCTGATTTATTTTTTGTGTTTTGGTTGGTTTTGATATTTCGAATTTGAATTAGCTGTTAAATTTATGGGTAAAAAAATATTAAATTATAGTATAATTGAAATATTTTGAGTTGCGATTAAGTTTGTGTAAATTGGTTAGTGATTTTGTTAAAATGTGATTAAATCGTGTCAAGTTTGGAAGTTATTTGTTGGATTTGACGTTTTGTGAATTTTGGGTCGTCAACACAGTGATGTCTGGAATTTTCTTTCTTTTCTGCGACTGCTTGCAGAGCGCTCACGCATCTTTTCCTGGTGTAATTCTGTGCGTGCGACGCTGAAGATGTAAAATCTTACTCATCTTCGGAATTTACGTTGTTTTCTAAAATATGGTAAGCACCTTGTGGAAATACATTGGAAAATCGTTTATGCTTTGTTTTATCTTTTGTTTTCCGTTGGTTTTGAATCACTTGTTTCTTTGTTTCAGCCGATTTAAGTAATTTTGTTATGGACATCCTCCAAAATGTCAGCTATTAAATAAATCTTATGGGATTATAAAAATGTAAGTATATTCTTCATTGAGAAGATTTCTGTTAGAAGGAAATTCCTTTGTGATGGAGTTACATGGTGACCTTTAAGTTGCAACTATAATAATTTGTTCTTTTCGTTTGATCTTTTCAGAATTTTGTTATCATCCTTAGAAAGGATGTTCTTCAGCATGTTGGAAAAATTATAGTAACCTTCAGGTATGTAGTACATGGTGTTTTAAGGAAAATTGGGGCCAACGCCCAATTCTTTTTTTATCTTCCTACCCTCATGTTCCAAATGAAAACGCTGTTCTTTGAATTTTTTCAGAAGCTTCCCTGTGGATTAACAGGATAATATCCTATTATGTTCCAGCATATTGCTTTTAAGTATTGATCGGTGTGATCCTGTTAACCCCGGGATGAACAATTTTAAGTCTTTCCGGTTTCAGTGAGTTTTTAGATTCCGATGCCCTTTCATTTCGCCCTTTTATTTAACAGGATAATATCCTATTATGTTCCAGCATATTGCTTTTAAGTATTGGTATGTATTTCTTTTAATTTATTTAAGTGAAAACCATAAATTCAGTTTTGTAAAGACGGTCTAAAGAGATACCCACTTTTGTTTTAGATCGGTGTGATCCTGTTAACCCCGGGATGAACAATTTTAAGTCTTTCCGGTTTCAGTGAGTTTTTAGATTCCGATGCCCTTTCATTTCGCCCTTTTATTCAGCATTTCGTTTCGCCCTTTATTTCAGTAATTTGTTTTGCCTTTTCTTTTGGTTTAACCTTTATGTAATTTTGGTTCTTAAATTTTGACCTTAGGATGCCCTTGAGCTACCCTTAAGTTTTATTTTTGTTTTTGGCCTTCTGCCTTTGTTCTATAACACTGTTTAATTTTTTTACAAAGAACCTTTTAAGTGCATATCAGGGAATCTTTAAGTAAATCTAAATTTTATGAACTTTATGATAAATTATGTTGGTGGTTTATAGTTAAGATTATTTTAAATTTATTTAGTTATAATAACTAATATATTATATGAGAACCCACTTGCTCCCACCATCTGTTTCTGAGCTTTATATTATGTAATTAAGGTCGAGGTATCGAATTAAAAAGTTTTAATACTGAACCTATTTCCGGATTTTATTTACATCAAATTCCTACCTTGACTTTGTCACCTACCAGGCCGGGGGTACCCGTGACAAATGGCGCCCACGTTAAGTTAAATTATTTGTATTTTTTTTGTTAATAAACCACCAAAAATAAAGGGTTATTTTTGTTTAGGAATTATTTTTTTGTGTATACCTACTAACAGTTAGGTTTTGTTTAGGTTTAAATAAGGGCATCGGAGTAGTTGTGTTTGTTATTTACTAACAATAAAATTTAAGACTGTTGTGTTACAATTTTTTTTTAATGTGTAACCTGTTTTGATTTATTTTTACATAAGAAAACAATCAAACTTTACTTGTTGTTGTCATGTATTTGCTTACTTTTATTAGTAAAACAAAACTATTAATTGTAAAATTATGAACCACCAAAATTTAAACATAATATTTTCTTCAAAACCACGTTTATTAGTATGAAGTTAGAGTCAGTAAATTAAATAAAATATAAAATTAAGATGTATTAATATAAAAACCACTTAGAAATAAAAAATAAATAAATTACAAGATAAAATAGAAATAATACAAAACTTAGTGCCTAGCTTTTCACAATTATAAAACGATAAATACGGTTCAGCAGGACGAGATAAAAATAAAGAAGGTAAGTGGTAATAATTAGAGTAAACACATTGAAGTAATGGTAAATAAAGACAACACAAGGTAAGTAGGTAATTGTTGCAGAAATGTAAAGTTTTGGTGGTTACACGATTGAGGTGTTTTGGTATCTTTGAGCCGGAGAGAATTCAGTATATTTTAACACACATTCTTGAGGTGAGTTTTTTTTTTTTGTGTAATCCGACGGCAAAGCGGATTGCGATGCCGTTGGTTTTGGTTTTGAACAAGGAACGTGTTTTGGAGGCTGTTGACAGTTGGTCTTGTGTGGAGTATTGTCAACTGTCACTGTCAATTTTGTTGGGTCAGTTAAATCTTGTGTTCACAGGCCTTAGTTGTCAATCGGTTAGTGGAATCGTTGGCACATTTTGGTAATTATGTCATAGAATAACCAGTATCTTCAGGTGTTTCTCTCTTTGCGTTTAAATAATAGGAATATTTAAACATAAAAGTGTTAGGATGCGGTTGTAAATTAAAGGATAATTTAAACTGTTAGGTTGAAAGGTGATGAATGAAAGATTGTAAGATGATGAATGGAATTATGATTGCATGTAAGGATTTGTGATTGGTCGGTATGAAATGGCAGAAACCTTTTGTTTAGTTGTGCTGCGTTATTCGAGTCATAATTTGCGGGCAGGTGGTAATTATGTGAAGATTTACTGACTTGTTTTGTGTTCTAATTTAAACTTAAACAGTTTAATTAGAAATTTTAAGTTTTGCGAACAGTTCCTTGTGGTTAGTTCTTGCAACACATGTTCGGTGTGTTCAAGGTCATTTCAGTTTAGTCGTTGTTAACTTCAGTTTCGTTTTGGCGTTAACATCTTTTCGTTTTGGCGTTAACATCTTTTAATTTTGGCGTTAACTTCATTAATTTTGGGGATAACTTGTTTTAGTTTTTTTATGTTAGATCGGCATATTTTAGGAAAAAACATTTATGTTTGTGTTGTCTTGTGTTGTGAAGTTTTTTTTTAGGGATAAAGTTCCCAGTTTTGTTTTTTTTATTGAAAGTTTTTTTTTATGGGAATGTTCTCAGGTTTTTTAATTATTTTTTTTGGAAAAAGTTCCGATGTTTAGTTTTTTTTATAGGGAGAAGTTCCCTAGTTTAGTTCAATGTTCAACTGCATTTTTAAGTATTTTCAGGTTGGTTCCAAATTCAATGCTTTCGTTTTTTGGTTTACCAAATTTGTTTTGGTTTAAGGAACTTGAGGGTGATACATTTCGGACATTTTGTTTTGGAACTTTGTGTTCACTATTTTTTGGGTTTGATTTGTATCACGACGATTGTTCAATTATGTGAAATGTATTTGTTTTGGTGAACACAACATTATGGTTTTAAGTATTGCGTTGGACATTGAGTCAAAGGTTAGTTTTTTTTGTTTTGTTCGATTAAGGTTGGTTAGTTATGTTTCAGTTTTGGTAGTTTTGTAGTTATGCTCGGTTTTAGAAAATTGTTTCTAACCTTTTCAGATTTTTTTTAGTGAGTTTAAAAGTTATGTTTTTTTTGGTTCAGTTAAGCACACGCTAGCTGAGGACAGCTAGTTTTCATTTGGGAAGGGGGTGTGTAACGTTATGATTTTTCGTTTTGGTCATTTTTATGTATTTGGAAAACAAGTAACGCCATCTATTAAGTAGTTTGTACAACAAGTGACGTTGTATTAAATGTTCGGATGTCAGGCCATAGATTATAAAAAAACTATTAGTTCATTGGGTGACCAGTGTCTGTCATTTAAACAGATCAGCTGATTTATTTTTTGTGTTTTGGTTGGTTTTGATATTTCGAATTTGAATTAGCTGTTAAATTTATGGGTAAAAAAATATTAAATTATAGTATAATTGAAATATTTTGAGTTGCGATTAAGTTTGTGTAAATTGGTTAGTGATTTTGTTAAAATGTGATTAAATCGTGTCAAGTTTGGAAGTTATTTGTTGGATTTGACGTTTTGTGAATTTTGGGTCGTCAACACAGTGATGTCTGGAATTTTCTTTCTTTTCTGCGACTGCTTGCAGAGCGCTCACGCATCTTTTCCTGGTGTAATTCTGTGCGTGCGACGCTGAAGATGTAAAATCTTACTCATCTTCGGAATTTACGTTGTTTTCTAAAATATGGTAAGCACCTTGTGGAAATACATTGGAAAATCGTTTATGCTTTGTTTTATCTTTTGTTTTCCGTTGGTTTTGAATCACTTGTTTCTTTGTTTCAGCCGATTTAAGTAATTTTGTTATGGACATCCTCCAAAATGTCAGCTATTAAATAAATCTTATGGGATTATAAAAATGTAAGTATATTCTTCATTGAGAAGATTTCTGTTAGAAGGAAATTCCTTTGTGATGGAGTTACATGGTGACCTTTAAGTTGCAACTATAATAATTTGTTCTTTTCGTTTGATCTTTTCAGAATTTTGTTATCATCCTTAGAAAGGATGTTCTTCAGCATGTTGGAAAAATTATAGTAACCTTCAGGTATGTAGTACATGGTGTTTTAAGGAAAATTGGGGCCAACGCCCAATTCTTTTTTTATCTTCCTACCCTCATGTTCCAAATGAAAACGCTGTTCTTTGAATTTTTCCAGAAGCTTCCCTGTGGATTAACAGGATAATATCCTATTATGTTCCAGCATATTGCTTTTAAGTATTGGTATGTATTTCTTTTAATTTATTTAAGTGAAAACCATAAATTCAGTTTTGTAAAGACGGTCTAAAGAGATACCCACTTTTGTTTTAGATCGGTGTGATCCTGTTAACCCCGGGATGAACAATTTTAAGTCTTTCCGGTTTCAGTGAGTTTTTAGATTCCGATGCCCTTTCATTTCGCCCTTTTATTCAGCATTTCGTTTCGCCCTTTATTTCAGTAATTTGTTTTGCCTTTTCTTTTGGTTTAACCTTTATGTAATTTTGGTTCTTAAATTTTGACCTTAGGATGCCCTTGAGCTACCCTTAAGTTTTATTTTTGTTTTTGGCCTTCTGCCTTTGTTCTATAACACTGTTTAATTTTTTTACAAAGAACCTTTTAAGTGCATATCAGGGAATCTTTAAGTAAATCTAAATTTTATGAACTTTATGATAAATTATGTTGGTGGTTTATAGTTAAGATTATTTTAAATTTATTTAGTTATAATAACTAATATATTATATGAGAACCCACTTGCTCCCACCATCTGTTTCTGAGCTTTATATTATGTAATTAAGGTCGAGGTATCGAATTAAAAAGTTTTAATACTGAACCTATTTCCGGATTTTATTTACATCAAATTCCTACCTTGACTTTGTCACCTACCAGGCCGGGGGTACCTGTGACAGTTTAAAACACATATCCAGACAGTAAATTAAATAAACAACTGAAAAACCTTAAACAGAACAAAAACAAACGATTCAGCGTAAACATGGAAATCAGAGAAATGAGTTTTATCTGATGTGATAAGATAAGCGTGTTTACAGCTATTACGTCAAATGATATTCTTCTTACGACGGATGAAAATGGACTGATAAATGAGAAACGATGATTGTAAGCCAAACTAAAATAAACGAATGAATGAAAAGACAGAGACACACACAACAAACGTTCTTTAGCAGATTATTACTAAATAAAGAACATTCTGTATAAACTTGGTAAAAGGTCACGAGGTGATCACGTCTCTTGGAGGTTCGATATGACCGATGAAAGCTCTTAGTTTATTCGTGGTGATATTGATCAGATACAAGGATGAGTTGACGTGCTCTCACGCACCAGGAGAGGGGGTGAAGCGATCACAGAAGGAGCGGAACGCGCGGCGGAACCGCGCCGCCACGCCGCCGCCGGAACCTTCCGCGCTTGAACACATACCGGCCTTGCTACCCGCCACCACAATGCCACTTACTACGGACCCACAAATAGATTGTCAATTTTATTCACATATAGGTAAGCTTAATACAAACACAATGAATTTATTTTACAGTTTTTAATTTACTCTGCTAGTGATATTTAGGTATACGGAAAAAAAGTACGACAAGCAGTAGACTGACCTGCATCGGCGGCTAGCTCCGCAACGGCCGCACAAAACGTTTCAAAGTCAACCGGGTCGACATTCGGCGGTAGACACTGGTCAGCCGTTTCCCTCGGGACCCGCGTGACGTCCCGCAGCGCGTCCACAGCGCGCGTGCGCGAGAGCCTCGCGGTGCGGCCGCCCGCCGCGTCGTAGGCGCGCTTGAGGCGTAGGATGGTGTGTCCGAGGGAGTGGCGCGGGTGCGTGCGCGCGCCGCGCAGCACTGCGCGTGCGCAGCGCAGAGCCGACGGGATGTCGGTGAAGGCGGGCAGCCCGCGCCGCTCCACCGCCTCCTGCAGCGTCGCCCGCGCACGGGAAAGCTCCACGTACTCGCTGCAATTCATAATCACGCTCGATATAAAGGTTGTTGCTTTATTGTTATTATTCGAATCTACAAATAGCCGATGAGGTCATTTCCTGCATAAATTACACTCTGAACTGATAATGTCGATAGCTATTTATAATGAAGTAGATATTGAGTTGCAAGATATATCGATATGACATTATGATGTAGCAGCTTTTTTAAGACATTTTAAGTTATATTTTTAACGAATTGAAATACTGTTAGTCAAGTGGCTACTAACTGGTCTTCGATGGTCTCTCTGCCGATGGTTTGATGCCGCTTGTACGGCCGCAGTACGAGGAGCAGGTCTCGCGGCGTGGCGGCTAGGTGGGCAGCCTCTACGCACGCGGCAGTGGCTCTCGTCTCACTGTCTAACACGAAAAGTAGCGCTCGTGCCGTCTCTTTCGCTTTGTATTCTGCTTCCATCAGCTCTGACGACCAATCTTCCACTTGCTGAAGACACATGAAGCATACAATTACTATTTTATTAAAATATGGGGAGAAAGTAGTGATAAATTAAAAATATAAATTACTATTAGCTTATTCACCGAAAGTGCTATGGAAGTTTTAAGCTAGATTCCAGCAATAACGCAGATGATATCGTGGACAAAAGCTGGTTTGAAAATTATATTGTTAATTAATTACGACCGCTTTGTTCATAGCGAAACGACTTATCTGCATTCACACTACTCACGCCCAACTATGGAATGTTGTTATTATAATTAGCTTTTAATAAATGAAAAAACAACAGCCTACGCTCACTTTATAAGCCATAATGATTTATTAAAGATACAATCTAATTTTGGCAAATTGGTTCACAATAAACATGAATTTTGTTTTTATCTAAGATCCTTGAATAGTAAGTATTAAACATTACATAGAGGTAGTCTCAGAGTTTGCAAACACGTGGATTGTTTGCAAAGCTTGAATGAATGAACTCTACTATGTGCATAAAATGTTTGTCCCTTCATTATTTTAAGTAAACTATACGTATTCCAATAGAAATGCAAAATCTAGGTGTATTTTTAGAAAATTAACTTGATCATTATTTTAGGTACATAAACAGAGATTATTATTATTATTGACTCGTTACTGTTAGCAGCATTCCATAGGTACATGGAATCATAAAATATTTTATTTTGTCGCTCCGAAGCTTTAGCTGAATGATTAGTACGAGAAAAAATTTCAATGAAAGAAAACTTACTGGATTAAAGTATGTGATTCCCATCTTCTTCAGCATCGGAATGGCGATATCCGATCTCCAGGTAGTTGGGTTGCAGGACCCGCCCAGGAACACTTCGCATGGTGGCGGTGGCGTTGCCTCGCTGCCTACGTAACAATAAAAACCCATAGAATTAATAACAAAATCAATTCATATAAAACACTGAGATCACTCCGTTGTTCCGTTCTTTAAACCGGATTAGCAGATAGGTACCTTATGTTAATGTGTTTCATGCAGTCATTTATCATTTTAATAGGCCAGGTATATCTAAGTATTATAGCGATCTCGCTAGCTTTGACTATCAGATTCTAAACACACTTATCACGTGTTCGAACACTCAGAAAATAAACCCACGCTCTCCTAAACTCCTATACAATTTACCAATATCATATCTAAAGTAGTTTCTATGTGGTATTGAACGAGTGTTTTTTTAGTGTGATGATCAGTTAGATTAAAGGAAGCGGGCCCTTGTGCAATAATAGTAAAGTGAATAGAATAGTTGACCCTATTTCTAAGAGGAGACCCAGGCATGCAAAAGAACTACGAATAATTGCTAACAATTGTAGTGCGACCGGACACGCAATGGCGCGTGAGTTCAAACCACAGCGTTTGACAGCTACGAGAAGGGTCTTATTAAGATTGAAGTACCTACTCGTAGTTATGTTTACTACTAGCAATAGTACAAACAATCCACGCCAAGCGTTCATTGCGAACAAACTTGTTTACGCAATGAGAGGTCTCTATTTAACAAAGGGTCGCCCATAGATGGGTGATCGATCGTACTTAAAGCAACTGACCTTGTAGGGATTGTTAGGCGGAATATCATACGGAGTCATTTTCTTAAAATTATAAATGAACATAAGATTGTGAGATTTTGAATAATATAAACAGACGGCTGATGAGCATACCGGATTAGAAAGTGGGATGAGGTGAGTGGCAAGGCTCGTCCGTTCAACCAGCGGTACTCATGCTAATGATTGATGAGTATCGGATGCGTAGGCGCATGTCTGCGTATCGTACCGCTTTAGACACCCACTTGCCTATCGGGTGTACCAAAAAAGGTGTTCCACATTTTAAAATTTTACAGATAGAATGGTTAGAAAACCGATGTTTTAACTATTAAACCATATACGTACGCACGCACGTACGTAGAAAAGAAATGAAAGAAGTAAATAAAAGAATATGAAAGTGCATTCATTCATATAAAGAAACACAGATTGTAGCCAAACAACACGATAATCCAATTCGGGATTCTCGCCCAATGCCAAAACGAAACGTAAACAGTGCGTGGTCAACAAACAAATGTAGATACTACATCGCTTCCACACATTTGCAGTAAATACAAAAAACTAATAAAACGTCCATGAACTGACACATTTAAAGTGTGAATATCAAAACACAGGACATTTGCCAAAATCTACTTGAATCCTGAATAGTTAGACACTTCAATAAAAAACGAGGCACAACCATGCACGTCAATATAAATCAAAATGTTTAAAACTTCTGAAGAGTCATTATTTACTTATGAAAGATGACCCAATTGTATTAAAAATAAACTTTCTATAGTATAGGTGAAAATATTTAAGTAGACGTACAGGGTACTATCATCGTAGTCGGCGGCATGGCGACGTGTGTGCCTGAGTGCGCTGTCCACCGGCGGACGGTCGGCGGCCAACTGGCGCGAACGATGCGCCAGACCTATCTCACAACACTACTAGCCAATTCCGCATTTTAAATATTATATTATTTCCGACTACACTAGAAGATACTACTATAAAATAGGGTGACAGGCAGTATATGTTATAAAAACAAATGTATTAAAACATTATATCATAAACCTGTTAGTTGGTAATACGTGATTGATTCATGCACGATCAAAGTTGTCATCATCGCTTTAGGAGTATGTCGGATAATAAATTCTACCGACAATGTATATCTCGAATCACCCTATTAACAGCAATGGTTTTATGAGTTAATATTATTTTCATATCAATTAGTATAAAATTAACAACCCAAAAAGAACTAACATAAGAATTTGTATATTAAGTGCGGATTTAAGTCGTCATTTTCCGGAACGAAGTCTTCCGGGAGATAAGGAAGCTGACGCGCGACATTTGTTTACGTCCTCTATGGGATGTACGACTACTTATATACGATATGTGCGTATTGTTTATTGCTGCGGAGATGAGGGCGGTGTTCAAATCGTGGGCGCCTCGTAATAATCTAGTATAGCAGAGATCGAACCAGACGTACAGGCGCATCTCGGTTCACACTTCCGTGCTCCGATTAATATTGTTTGTACGGAAACACTAAGAAGGCCGCGTACTGCTTATAGGACTACGCTTGCTGCCTTTATATTAGTTGCAGAATGACATTAGACACTTCTTCAACTCCAATAACGTAACTACATTATGTTGTGGGGATTTATAACTGAAATGTAGGTTTTTATTAAAATATCTCTTAACCAATAAATTGGGATAAATGTTTCCTTAACCTATTGACATGTAATAAAAACTTGTCTTTGCATTTTGCTATTTTTTTAAAGTACTCATTATATCAATTAACTTAGTCAATGGAAACCTTCCTCCGCCTTTGTAGTGCTTTTTGAGCATTTTCAATACAAATAATTTCAAGAGTAGGGAATACTTGTTTGTACTTCGGAGCTAGTTAAATATGCAAAGATACCTGCATGATCTTTCCTATTCCTATTATTACACATTAGTCAGACAGACGTAGATTGACGCAAATCCGACGCATCCGAGCCTCGGGTGCAAAAGTTAAGCGATCAACGCTCGAGAATTGTATAAGTCGGGCAATTAAACAAATGCGATGATGCACTCAACAAATATGGACGACGTAAAGATCATCGTCCAATAACGTGACTGACAGAGAACATCTTAAGGTACTGCGACGTTTTTGATTGACATCAAGGACGTTACTCTTGAATTGACAGACTTAACGGAGCTCTCAGTTAGAAACAGTTTATAAAAATATTCCTCTAATACAAACTCATTACGACAATGATTTATTGCTTAACACTTTAATTTGGACGATTTACCTGTGACGTAATAAATAATTGTAGAAATATTTCCGTGAAATAGTGCCAACCCCAATATCAGTTGTATAATTGCTGTATGGTAGCCTCCCACAACAATAAATACTTTACTAACTACATTAAATATACATTTACTAAAACATACCTATTTACTCAAAGGTTCTCGTGAAAGATAGTTTTAAATTGCAACCAACAAGCAGTTGATTTCTGTTCATTAATGTAATAAATATACCTACGTCTCAACGTTATATTTTCCACATGGTAAGTACCTAAATGTAGACTGTAACCGCATCAAGTGGAATCGACCATAAAAGGCATTGCGGATATAGTCGTATTGCCCTGACTATTTAATCAAATGACCCGGCGAGCAACAGAGTATTAAAAAGTGTTTGAAAAATATGGTAGTAATATTTTCATAAAATTATTTTCTAAGTGGTGTTTCCTTAGTACAAAAAACGAATAGCATACAAAGTGCGGCTGATGAACTACGACATTGAACTTTTAATATTGCAGAGAAAGCCAGCCTCGGACTATCGCCGCCGAGTATTTCTGGATTAGTACTGTGCGAAAAGTTAGTCACAATTTGCGATTTTCTCGGCCGCGATACGCCGTCTCCGGCCGACCTTCTGCAAGACTAAATAAATGGAAACTTCACGTCCTCAAACGTCGAAGAAAGAAGCTCGCGTCATACGGAAGTAAAATACAACTTTACTGACTTTTTGTCGTGTTCAATTTACTTCGCAGCAGTAAAATATGTTTATTGCCAGTAAATGTACGGAATGGCGACATGAAAGGTTAAATCATAATGTGCGGGTATAAGTATATTTACCATTCACGTGTTTTCCTAATGCTTCCTTGTCCCGATTTTCTCTGTCAACGTTCCATACTGGTGATTCAGGCTTAACGGGTGTCCTGCGAACAAAATGTACAACTTAGGCACATTTCATAAGTATCTTGCAAATGATGAAATATTTAAGAGTCCTAAATCGAGTATCCTGTACAAAAGTGCAAGTTGTCGGTGCCGTGATTCAGTGCATGACAAATATCTTATTGTGTGGCATTCACAGGTCAACGCTCCGTCGTCAGCGGCACCCGTACCGGCTACACAGCCTGCGGTTCAAGACCGGGTACACGACTACAGGCAGAACGTCATCGACATTACTGAACTGATTCACGCTGCACTTGCAAGGGCAATCCTTTATTATGTTGTACCTTGTATTCATACTTCCATGGCTATGTAAATTTATACGAGATTTTCTTGTTTCTTTTGCCGGAAGTCTGTTAGTTATTGACAGCTATGGAAGTGATTTAGACCTAAGTAACTGCTTACAAATAGCCATACAAGATAAATATTGGAATATTGGATAAAACTACTTTAAAATCTTCAGATGACGCAATATCGTCACGACGTCTCTATGATAATCAGAACACGTTCTCCAGATCTATATCTTAGCATGTTCGTGCGTATCACTATTCCAATTGCGGTTACCGCATTAATTGTGGGTTCTACTACTTTGCAAATTAACTATCTGTGTGGATATTTACATCAAAACTTCTTTATGTATTTTTTTTCTAAGCTAAAATGTAGGCTGAATAAATAGAATAGTATAAGTTCTACTTACTGTCTTGCTTGACGCGTGCATCTTCTCAGTTCTGCTGCGAATACGCAAAACTCGCCAAAAGTGAGCGTGAGCGATTTGCGTCTAGCGCATTGCCGCGCGCACACTAGCATCTCGAATACTGTAACAAATTACAATGTATGTCTTATGTATTACTATCTAACTAATCCAACTATTTACATAATTAACCAATAAAACATACCGAAGTTCATAAAAACAATACGTCTTCTAAGTACTGTCTGTTACGTATGACAAAATGTTTACTTCGAACCCTCATTAACCCGTCTTATTTTTTCTACATTGTTTTTATTTATGTTTAACACAATTGTTTATATAAATGGCACAAGTAGTACCGCGATTGATGTTTACGGTTTAGCCACGAGGATAACAAAGCCAATTAAGAGCTCTTCACAGCACGAGTCGTACATATAAATCAACACGTCTGTCGTCTTAATAATATAACTCGTAGAAGAACGTTTCAGTACCAAATAGCAGCCAGTAGATACCATACTTGAAACTTTATTAAAAGCACCTAAAAGTAAAGGAAATCAGCGCTCTTCTCTACGGAGTTGGAATGCAATCGGTACTCCGCGTGCAAACAATAAAGTGAAGATGAAATGAAAGCTAAGTATGTTATGTTTAAATTGGGCGATTGTCCACGGAGTCTAGTTAGAGTCGGCACCATCAGCGTGATCGTATCGTGAACTCACGGTTATTGGTCATCGCATTGGTGAGCAATAATAGCGGTGAGATCATACAACGATCCACCTGTCGCAATAACAATCGCTCGTGGATCTAACGGAGAACGTAGAAATCTAGTACGGTAGTCGCTGTATGTTCTAATCACTTTTGTCAGGATAAAGAAAGGCTTGGAGCATAAGTCATAAGCGACACGTAACCCTATTTCTTCCGTATGAATTTGAAGAAGACGCATCTTTGTGCCTTGGGAACTTAAATCAATGATATAAAAGTTACCTTTCATATCTACAGCTTATGTAACGTGGATGTAAGTACTTGTATTTACTTGGGTAAGTGAAAAATGACTTCATGTCGGAATAAAAAGGCGTCGTTATGTCTGGTAGGTAGGTCAAATATTTTTATAGAATGATGACGTTAAATAAACTAGAACAATTACCTCTTTACCGTCACCGCTTTATATGGTATTTTCCATTACATTATTTACCTATTATAAAATAAACTTGTAATGATGTATGACTTACTCGATTTATTAAATTACTTACTATGTTTTATAGTTGACAGAAGAAGGAACTCAGTACTACCAATGTTGCAGACACCGAACTAGTTATATTCGAATTGCTAATTTTTACACATAGGTAATCCAAATCATGGACACCTATTTAAAGAAGAGGCGAAGATAGACGGTCTACTCCTTATAGCCCTATACTTAATACACCTGCTTAGTTCAAAACTTTTTAAGCCCATCTGAAGCAAAATATGGACGACACTTTTCTATACTTGAATTTCAGTAAATCATTTACGGCAATGTCCGCTTAGAACACAACATTCTTTAAAGTACAACTAACTACACACAAATAGTTTAAATAAATTGTTATTTAATGGCTTTAAACTCAGGGATCGGTGGGTCGCTGGATGTCGCGAGATTTATGGGCGATAAATAAACAAAAGAGGCGTATCGTAACCTACGTGCACAGGCCCGTAAATTGTTACACTGATTGCCGGCGATCTGCACTGATCTTACAATATATCTGCACTTTGTGATACAATCACCGCCTTGCTTATATTTTTATTTATTGTCTGTTATTTATTATCTAAACACTATAATAGGAAGTAGGTAAATACCGCGGCTTTTAATAATAATTTCAGTGTTATTATGGTCCCTCTTGATAGGCTTCTCCGGATTATTTATATTTACCCATTTGAGGCCGAGAGGAAAACTCAGATAAATGATCCACTAGAATTATCATCGACGTAGCTTCAAAAATTAAAAAAAACTTCTTGAAGAATTTTTAGAAGAACACTTTGGTATCTACGTATTTCACAATTTCTAAACTTTCCGATAGGCAAGTATTTTTGTGTCTGCAAATGATACATCCAAATATTTATCAGTCATATTTACGAGTAACGAAATGACTAAAAGATAAGTACATTTTAAACCAAGTTAGGTAAATAAACTAAAATTATTAGTCATAGCTTGTTTCATAAAATTCCAACTATTTACACAAGTGACCTAATAAATAAGATGTTAATCTGGACATTGAATGTGGCGTAGTATGTTATTAGAGCCATTATAAAGGAGCATTTATTATATGCTGATCAGAGACCATAGATATTAAACTTAATGCAGTAAATTACAAGGTATTGGTTCAACGCTGCTATTGAAATATCTGGTACAAAAACTGTATACCTACGGTACGTAGCAAGTAAGTACCATTAAGAAAACAAAGTGACAAGAATCTTTTACCAAACGATCTTAAAATTGAATTTTGTAAGTTAGATACAAGAAAACCCAATTTTGTAAGTGAAAAGCGTTTTAGCCAAGCTCTACTATAATACAAATCTTACAACCTTTGTCCACAAACCCGTGACAAAAATTTTCAGCATTTCGACTTTTCTTACAAAGAATAAGCAGCACATGAAGACTGTTGTTTTACATTCACTTATTATCTGATATTATATTCAGTTGATTCACTCTATGATGATGTCACTAAGTTATCGACTATGCTCACACGATCGATGACGGTCCGGTCCGTCAAATACGTGTGAAATGTATTGCTTATCCGAGACATAATAACACGAAATACTGTCTTTTGACAATGCTCTTTTGTATAAGCTCAGAAAATATTATGAAATTCAAGGGATGTTGTAATGTAGTTGATTTATCAGTCAAGAGAGAATTCATGACAAAGATCTGTTGAATAATAATGATAATTCAGTCAGATTACTAGTATAAATTATTACAAAATTTGCAAGTCATTAATAATGTCGAAGTACTGTCTGTCATAATATTATTGACACTAATAAGTCGTCTATTCATTTATTTTAATGCGCCAATTTAAGTGAACAAAATAATGACGGCCAATGGTGACCGCTATGTTTTCACAAAGAATATGTTTGATATACTGTGTACCAAATATCAGAAAAAGCATTATTTATCAGGAACTTACTACAGCATTTTGATAAAACATGTATTTATCAACTGACACTATCTATTTCATCTTCGATTCTTTATCAATGATTAAGTCCAGCGAACACTCATCTCGATATAATACAGAACGTGTTTGAAATTGAACATTAATTATCAAACATAATTATTTGTGTACAAAAAAAAATAAATAATAATATAATATAAAAATACAATAAATATCGGTTACTGTAATCTTTAAAGATATTTTTTAATAAATGTTACGAAATATAGGTAATGTTAATGTTTGTTGTTGTTTGTTGGGGGATTTCCTTACATTTGATTTACACAGATGATTTGGGCAAATTTTGTTATTTCTCAAGTGATAGATTAAAGTAAAACCCGAATATGCTTACCCTGAGTCTTAGTGGGATAAAGTTCGATGTCGTTGAAGAGACTCTGCACGCGGTCGGCCGGGGCCGGGTCGTCGGGCGGCCCCACGCGACACCCCCACGCATTCGCCACCTCCCTGCGACAAACAAACATTATCCTTATAAATAAATCTTCCTTTTTATAACAATGATAAATATTTATCACCATCATCATACAAATAACAAATAAAGTCGCTAAGTAATTGAATTCAAACGCGGCTATTTTGACTACCTGACGACTTGACGCTGTTGCTTAAAAATCCGAAAAAACTAGGTAATTAAGTACTTATAGAACGAATTGTTTAGTTAAATATAATCAATAATCATGCTTTGTCAGTAAATCGTGCAACAGAATTTTACAATAAAATAAATAAAACCCAAATAAGTAATTAATGTAGACCCAAAACTCTATTAGAAAATAAATAAAGACTCACATGATAAGAATTGCCGTTGCTGATAACCGTATAAAAACGAACGTTCAACAGTACGCACCATGTTATTGTGATTGACACGAAAAGATAATGCAGGCTTTTAAATATTTTTGAAGCCTACTAGACTGGTATAGAAGCAAATCGTCATCGTCACGGTATTATCTAGTGAATGGTGACGTATTTAATACATCGTCATTATCACCAGCTAATCAAAGTTCTATTAAAAGAAATGTGTGCATAGTTTAAGAAACTATAAACCTACGTATATGTGTGTAGATTAGTAGTAGCCTTTAAAATCTCCTTTCTTAACACATATCGGTCAGTAGTCCGGAGTGTGGAAATAATTCGGAATCACGACGTAAGGTAAACTACGAATGAACAAAAATGCTGAATACGTTGTTCGGAGTAGGTATATGGCAGCAGCGTGAGAACTTAAACAATACCTGATTTTGTTGCGCTAATACGCGAACGTAAATCTTCAATGAAATCATCTTTGTTCTTGGTACCTATTTATGTGCATCTATCTTCATAATCTTTAAGAACCTATTTTGACCCTCCTTGTTTTTTTAAAAGTCGAGCTAGTTTACAATTATTCGAAAAACGTCTATAGAATAATTTTTAATCTTAATTGTGGTTCGTATCGTATAACTTACCTACACTTAAAAGATCTATTAACCAAGTAAGTAGTATAAAATACTTAACAAAGGAAATCGATTATAACAGCAGGTTGTAAGCGAAAATTATATTTAACGGTTGGCTTGGCACGACACAGGCGTAAAATATCGCAGATTTTGCGTTATTCGCAGACGCTTGAGTAGGCATACAAGTAAGCCAGACTAAATAAATAGCCCGCGGTACTCACGGCCTCGTATTACGCCAGGTATTTGCTGAAATGACTCGTTCCCACGTGAAAAGAAACGACCTCTTGCAAATTGCCACACGCAGAGTTATAGTCATAAAGGTTCTAGATATAAACCTAAGTTAAAGTACTTAAGTATAAATTAAAGTAATAGTATATTATATTCGTGGGCAAGACTTACTGCAACAACTCGGAGTAAGGATGTATGCAATCGCAAGTAACTGGTGCACCACTAACTTCATAATTTGAAACAAAATAATGACACATAACTAAGAGCAATGTCTGAACGGATTCCATTACGCGACGTGAATTAAATTAAATTATACAATATATCCACTGCAGCCTGGAGCTGTTTTCACAATAAAAGGGTTTATTATTATTTACATTATTATACAGGGTGTAACAGAAAGGGTATATAAAGCCGAAACACAGCGATAGTCCTCATGAAACTGAACAACTTTCCCCAAGGAACATGGGTCGTAACTCGAAAAAAAAATTTCGCCTCCCCATACAAAATGCCCGATCAGCTGATCGAGTAAGTATGGGCGATCCAAAAAATTTTTTCGAGTTACGACCCATGTTCCTTGGGGAAAGTTGTTCAGTTTCATGAGGACTATCGCTGTGTTTCTTCTTTATATACCCGTTCTGTTACACCCTGTATATTTGTATTTATTGTAAAAACAGGATGTTGTTTTATAAGATACCAATACTTTCATAAATTATTCTACATAGCAAACAAAAAACTTATACCCAGACCATTTTGTCGAATACTCTACGTTCTGCTTCTTAATGTTAGCAAAATTACCGACTAATCAACAATGTTTCTATGGAAAACAAAATATTTAATATTGGTCTTAGTAAAAGTTGTTTATTTTCGTACGTAGAATAATTGTGAATGCATCAGTAACTAATAAAACAACACCTTATAAGTGTAAAGCGGTTACTGTCATTGGATGAGCGAGCTGTGACGTGAGCAGCCTGACAGAGACAGGGCACTTCTCGATCTTGACCCGGTCGATAAGGCAGAGGCACTAACGGGTAAGTTATACCTACTATATATGTCATAATTTTGTTAATTAATTATCAAAGTTCACAGGCACGCGTAAAGCGATCCTTCCTAAGAAAATATTTACAGAGTTAACGCAACTGGTTTATAAGCCCTGAATTGATGTACGTTAGCCAAAATCTTACTACCTGTATATAAGAAAGCCAAAATTGTAAAAATCATTATTTGATATTGATTTTTTACAAGGGAAGTGTATTGCTGAGGTACTGAACTGAGTAAGTCCCGCCCGAGCAGTCAGACATACGTCACGCAAAACAACTATCAATTATTTCAGTTTTTCAGGTACGTACTAGATAGTGGTAAATGTATGCATATTATTGAATTCAAAGAGCCAGATTAGGTTAAAAATATAAATTGATACAAAATGTAACTTCTGAGTGAGTTAGAGCTAGAGCAGCTGTCTGATCAAAGGGTCGAATTCTGTTTTCTTCTGTTTATTGTAAAATAATGTTGTAAAGTACACCTAAAATATATTTTAGGGATAGTCATAACTGATAAATAAAAAATAAGTCAACATAAAGTAAGTACTTCAAAAAAACCTTGCATCTCAATGTTATAGTATACTCTCGACGATGCAGATAATCTGAAGATAAAGAAGTCTAACCTAAACCATCCAATAGATTCTAAGAACAATATTACTCACAATAAAATCACATCTTTTACAAGTTCGCGCAAAACGATTAGATATGACTAACTCACATATAACCATAATCATTTCATTTTTACCATTCCGCAAAGATAAATTACCCACTAATCAACCTACTTTAAGTCAAAGCAATAAACAAAGGTACAATTTATTGTATCATCTAAAGAGGTAAAAATGACTGGTGAGGTCATGGTTAGCAATAATGTAACGAACCAGGTTAATCACAGTCATTACCTACCTTGATGGTTATTTTAAATATTTACCGTATATTTTGATTAGCAACCGGAAATAATCATTAGGATTGCTGAATTGTTTAATCATCTCGATACTCGGAAAAATCTTTAGAAGGCAGTGTGACTCAAATAGAATAATATGTTTGCTACAATAGCGAATTAATCTGATGATAATTTGACTTTTTGTTTTGAACAACGCCACATTAAGTACTTGCTGGGTTTTTTGTAAACTATTCAAAGAATCATTGTTTTTTAAAACAAGATCGACAAGTAGATAGACTGATGCTACGGTAAATAAACTTTTGGGGGCACGGAAGTTATAAATAGTCATAAAATGAATTCTTGAAACAAAAACAGCTACAATTCAACTTACATATTTATTCCGATACAATAAATACCTCTTTGCTATACATTGTTAGTATCTTAAAACGTATACGGTGTTAACATTCAAAGCGTAGTACATACGAGTACCTATATCTATACTTTGTTTGTCAAATAAATGTACCTAGGTACCTATTTCATTTTATTCGCAATTTTCATAACTATAAATGATAAAATGCAACCGCAAGGACATTAAAATGTAGAAAGAAAAGAGATCGTAATTTAAATTGTATTCGTTTTATTTTCTGTCTTTTCTCCTTTCCAGTCCTATGATAATCTCTATATTTCTTTCATTTGAGGTTTAAATCTTCAGTCTCTGCTTTGAATACGTCTAAGTAAGAGAATTGATTTTTGAACAGCTTGTACTTATTGTTGTTTGAACACAACATTACATTATTAACCCCTGACAGTAAGAATACAACCGCGCGCGTGCGACCCAGGCAGTCAAGCGTTTACAAAAATATACCATGACATCATGGTGTGCGAATGAGACGTATTTTCCTTCTCGCTCTTACTCGGCACGCTATTATAAATACACAACTGCATTTACTCCAATCGTATTCTATTTGACTTATCAAATATTGATATATTCAGACGTACATGGCATAAATATTTAAGTAGCTTAACATCATACAACGTCGAGCTTCGTTTATTAAAGTAACTCAAATCGAAAAGAGTATATAGATACATAAATTCAGCCATGTCCTACTTCCGGGTGGATAACGGTGTTTAGAAGTAATATTTTCTGGGTCAGCTATCAGCAAGCACTGACTGAGGTCATGTTTTACAAATAATGGACCCTCTGTTCGAGTTTTCATTTTGTATTCTTTTGATCAAGTTTTTTACACGCGCCACTTTTGGTTACAAACTTATTTATTATTTGTATTTAGGAAGTGATCTTAGAAATAAGAAATTCGTCTATAACCTATATCTACATTTTAGGAAGCAGTAATTATATCCTATAAATAAGTATCTTAAAAGCGAATAGGTGATTACGTACATGAAGCACTTAGACGTAACAAAACTGAACCTAATTGATAAAAATGCGGTAAGTACAACGTATAAAAATCCTTAATTCATTATAACAGCATCGTAATTAGCAACATCACCTCCACCGCGCGACCTGGGTAAACAAGTCACTAGTGATGTCATGCTGGTGTTGTTGACCCAAACGAGACGGGCGCAGGCGCGGGCGTACGCCACCGTTCATTCGGAACATGTGCTTTGAGAGCTTTTTAATACAAACAAATGTACTACGACCAGCTACTAATCTTGCATCTTACAGTTAAACTTTGTTCTCATAATTCTAATGTTTATTTTCGAATTCTTGATTCATATAAATGAGTCTTACCTGGCCAACGTTCCTTTGAGCTTGATGACGCCATTGAGTTTGGTAGGCGAGTGAACGTCGTCTATTTGGCACTGATGGGGTTCAGGTGGATCCAACGTAGTTTGTTGTGGGTGGTGGAAAACGGGAGCCTCCACTCTACAGGTAATGGCGGCGCGTTTAGGTAACGTTGCTCTAGGATACGTATGATGGCGCGCTGTACTGCTGGCCCCCGGCTCGCTGCGCCTCTGCTTTGGCAGAGTACGTGCACAAAGAGCCGAAGCAGCATTCTTCAAATGGGTTCGAAATCTATTATTAGGGGTGCTCAAGACGGCACCCTCCATTTTTAGCAAGGCACAATCCCGGCACTTCACTTAGTGTATATTCGAATCCATGTTTATGGAAACAGGAAACACTATAAATACTCTGATTACACTAGATAGCTCATAATCTTGGTCATTTAGATTTCACATTATTCACTAACAGTCCGTTTTTTGTCATCTTGCTTCGTTATAATAACTACTAACTACGTAAATTAGTAACTTTTGTGATTTTAAACAATTTGTGATGTATCTGTTGCTGTCCGTGACCTTTGTTAACTGGAGGTTCATTTCCACTAGTTTCTTGTCTAGAAAAAAATAAAATGATATAGGTGAATACAAAACAAAAGCCAGATGTAAAGTAGCCTCCTAGTAAATACCTATAGATTCGTTTTTTGTCATAAATCTATTGTATATGAGATTATTAGGTAAGTTAAACATAGTGTAAATTCGTGATGTGGTAAGTTGAAATGTGTGAGTATAAAATGAGCCTAACCATTTTCCAAATTAATCTATTGACCCTAAGACAAAAACTTGATTTGAATATCGTATGATGCCTTACAATAATCGTATGATGGATGACTTACAATAATAGCATAACAATGTCGGTCTTTATCATCTATGACCTTTATAATTTATGTAAAAGTAAATTAGCGATTGGAAAGTAAACAGGAATTTAGGTAAACATTGTTAAAAGTTCATTATTTAGATAATAAATCTAGTTTGAACATAAAGGCTTGCCTAAGATATTAGTCGCGGTCTACTTGGCGAGATGTTCAGTTGACTGCATTGCGACAGACATTGTGTGGGCCAGAGGCGAATAAACATTTAAATACCTACTTATTTGTTGTAAAGAACTATTTCTTTTTCTGTTAAGTGAATAAGGTCATAAGGTTTGTATGTATCATTAGAATAGACAAGCCAATAACTATTTGCAAATTGGTATGTAAGTTAGATTTGCGGAAGGCTTTGCGCTGCAGGTCAGTGGCGGCGTGAGGGAGGGGGCAGGGGCGAGGCGTGGGCGCGCTGACATCACCGCCGGAGCCGCCGCTCTTACATCACCGGCTGCCTCCCACCAGCTCTATTGCCTCCCGCGCACCAATCCCCCTTCCATCAAAAACCGATCACCGCTCACACACTATAAAAACATATTTTTTGCAATACTGATACCTAGTCCAGTTAATTAACCTTGAGTTTTATTATGCATTGTTATTGAAAAAATGGACTTACTTTAGGATTTCCTAACGTGAGTGTACAGAATGTTTAAACTTATAAATTACAACTCAATACGCAAAACTATTATAATTAATTTTCCGCATTTATAATTAAATAGGCTAGGTAGGTAGGTAAGGTAGTACCTACTACTCGCTTACTTGCCAGTAATTTATTGCTGTTTATATCATAAGGAATATTCCACGTTATAAAAAGAAGTAGGCAAGTAACATTTCTACGTAAGTAGCATACAAATCCAGAGATCAAGGTTAAACGCATAGATTGAATGATTTCACGACTATTAAACCCATAAATTGTTCTAATTGATCCTGAATAACCCTAATTAAAAACACGATATTGTAACAAAATGTGACAAATGCGGAATGTACTATATGATACAAGGTATTCAAAATATAAATGTAAACAAAATGTTCGTGAACCTAAAATAGGCAAAAATAATAAAACCCCAATCTATTAACTTGACAATAATAAGCGAAGATCCTATGTTGATTCAGTGACAGGTAAAGCGAAATGTATTGTATGTATGTACCCCTTATTTCCCACGACAATGATGTCAAATTGGTTTATCAATCACTGCGGACGGATGCAGAACGGAGTCGGCAGCGCGGCCGGCGACCGCTCGTGGGCGGATTTACGAGAGTTCAGTAAGGCAATTCGTACACTACCTACTCCGCAAAACGCAACTCTTGCTTTAGGTTACCGGTGTGATAATGCTTTATATTCGTTGTGAAGCGTAGTTGAGTCTCTACAAGATAGACAATTCAATTAAAACGGAAATACTAGAAACAGCTATTCCCCACGCACTCAGAAACTACGTTAGGTTGAGTTAAGCAGTTGATAGATTGTTTGAATCGCCTAAAACTACGTCCATAAAGCTACGCGTTACTAACCAGTACGATGGCGAGTCGCAAATTTTAACACTTTACGAATTAAGTACCGTTGACTTTAGTCATAAGAGGTTGGTATGTAAGTTTATAACGAGTTTCAAAGAATCTTGTGATATGAAGGCGGATGTAGCTGCTAGTAATAAGTGTGCAGCTCTGCGTGCCCGTTACGCTTCCATCACAATACAAAGGACCCGCGAGGCCAAGCTTTGTAGCCTTTTGTCAACCTATCTAAGAACAAGTTCTAGGCATCTTCTTGACACTACGAGTTCAAAAATAAGTGTTATTGTTGCTGAAAAATTACGTATTTATAGGTAAATAATATAAGGTAGATTTATTAATATTTACATATTCATAACCTTATAAGCACAGGTAGACTAAATGACATAAACGAGTGTTAATTAAACTTCAATGTCGACCAATCCAAAAGTGGCAAATAACATTTAGAAGTTCTTTATCAGGAGTGTAGACTTGATACCAATGTCATCGAGTATTTGTAAAGGACTTAAAGAAATTATGGGCCAATTAAATTATCCTTACCATGACCAAAAATAACAATGGTTGTGTCATCATCACTAAATATAGATAAACAACGACGACTTTGAGGTTTGTATTAATTTCGCAATGTTTTTCATCATTTTTAACCATAACAATGACTGAAAAACATTGATGTTATGTTATATGAATGACACCATGTGACTAGTTACCAAAGAATGTTTGCATTTGATCTTGAGTTTAAGAGCTTTTTGTTTATTGATGAACTTTAAATATGCCATAATAATATGTATAATGTCTATTTACCTCTGAACCATAAATATAATGGAATAGTTGAATCCTTCTTTCCATTTAAACATGAGCACAATCTGTAGATACGTATAGAAATTGTCCTTATTGTGATTGTGAAATATGTATACTTATCAATTTTACTATAGCTAAAATGTAAATACACAAACATATTCGATTTTGTTTCATGTCAAAGTGTTAATTCTTTCCACTCCAATTTAAAAGCTGCTTATTCACAAAAAATACATCCTTGGTAATTTGCCAAACATCACACAGAGATGCTGCTGCTAACCTACACACAAGAAAATTTATTATCCAGTTTGTTATTGTGTACTATGTAACTTATAATTATAGTATAAGTAGATGTGTACATGAAAAAAACGAATAAATAAAGGCTTTACATCTGGCAATTTAGGAACAAATAAATCCTTGAAATCGTTATTGCTCACACTACATGGTTGGGATATAAGATAAAGGTATCGGCAGGGAGTCTCAGCCTTTACCAGCATTGTATTCACCTGGATATGGATTCTTTTTTAGTTTTCACCATTCGTTGTTCACAATGAAGTTTCACACAACGTCACTGTAAATAAACTAGCATGTTTGTTCAATTAGCGTAACTAAGTTTGTTTGCGTGGTTGTCGCCACGCACGAACCACGCGGTGGAGCTGGTCGCGCAGCACTGTGGCCGGCGAACGATAGCGAGCGCCCGACCCTACTGCCGCTACCACGATATGCCACACGTCACAAAAGTACGCGTTACTATCGTAAACATACACTGCAATCGACGCAATCACAAACACTCAAGCGACACATTCAACGATATTTTTTGCGTGGTAAACAGTAAGTATTGTCGCCTCACCGCTGATAACAACTACACGTACACACTACTATCAGTACAATACACACGCACGTAACGTATACATACATCAAATAAACCATTATCATGTATTGTTACCTGGTAGTTTACTAGCCCAGAGACTTAAAGCTATAGCGAGCGAATAAACAAAGCAAACATAGGTACATGGTACACAAGCAATTGAAAGAAGGAGCTAAGTTTATATTATCTTGTTGAACCTAAGAATACGTTGTGAGAGTGAGAGTTGAAGTGCGTCGATCTTCTTATGATCTGTCATTAGAAGATACATGAGAATATCTGGAATAAAAATAACTAATTGATGCTTAAGCTCAATATTAATTGTAACTTAGAATGTAAGTACCTAACCAAAATGGCCTTCGAACTACACAAATAACATGAACTTTAAAAGTGACAGGAGTATACATAGCCCGTAGATAAATACAGATATTTAAATTGTAACTATCTAAGCATGGGGCCTCTAAATTGCATACTAGTAAGATAGAGACTAAGTATGAGACTTGTAGGTATGAGAACTTAAACAAATAGTTAATGAAATTATAACGCACATAACCACCATTCATGAGTAGTTTCCCCAACAATTATCTTTGGTCTTTTTTTATCTCGAGATGTTAATCTTAATTTGTACAGCGCTTACCTACTTACTAGCCTAGTGCGTAAATTACCATACCTATTTGTTAGTCATCTGTTTCTCTGAATGAGATTTAGTTTCTCTTGCTGGTTATTAGATGGATGTAATTAAAAAGATTAGTACGTAATAATTTATATAAACATTTACTTATTCACAGAGTGGGTATACCCCAACAATGTAGCTAGCTAGATGCTTTATGATAGAAATAAATTTTTAGAGTCAGATGTTTGCATATCACGAATAGACAGATCTGTTCCAGTGGGTTTAACGAGAATGATTAAATTAAGGCCACACACATGACTTGTTGCTTAGCTTAAATCAAAATAGCATTTTACATAAACATAGACATCAGGCAATAAAGTACCTACATAAAGTGACGCAGACAATTAAGTAAGTACCTAGTAAAATTTCTATAAAAAAAAACATCAATCATAAAAGCTGTCAACGCTACGCGTGAGGCATGATCATTGCCCGTGGAACAATGACCAAAATAAAGTTGATCGCGGAGAGCATACAGCGATATTTTGGCAGTTGGCCGGTGCGTGTCGTGGCGGCCCGATGGCATCATCGCCGTGGAGAATCATGACGTCACCGCTTTTCCAAACGTGGCCGCCAGACGAAAATAGTCCCCGCCCCGCCACCAGCCCCTCGCAGCGGCTTCGTCACCGACAGATTTAGCTAGCCGATCGACATCGACCAGCCGACCGCTTGCTGTCAGATGTTATGATGATGGACAAGCCGCTGCATCTCTACAAGCTTCACTTGTCATTGCAATTCGAAACTTTTCTACACAGCAATGTTTGTGGGAACAGAGATGATATTTAAAAATATGTAGTTATAAAAGAAACCTTTTTTGTTATAAGGAAAGGAAATAATAAAGCAGATTTATTTTTTAAATAGTTAGCCGTTGGCTAATTACTCTACTTAAAATGTAAGTCCATGGACTCAAGTCAAGACCAATTTATACGATAACTTCGACTAACCAATACCAAATTTCCAAAACAAATAGGCATACAATTTTGACTACATTAAGTAGGTAGGACAATAAAATAGGTAACAGGCTGTTCTATAGAGTCCTAAGTTTATGATCATTTTATTAAAGCTAGTAGCTATAACCAAATAGACACAAAGGAAGGAAACAAGAACGTCAAGACCTGTTCCATGTTTTCTGTGTCAAAGGAAGCCAAACTTTATTTAACGTCTGTCTAGATTATAACACCCTATACATTCAAGTCTGAAGAATGTCGGTAAGTCATATTTCTTGCTAAAGTGATGACGAAGTTGTCATGTCAGTTCAGGAAACTGGGTAACAAAAACACACGAATTGAGTCAAGGGAGGAGGCATCATACGTAGTCTTTGTCCTCCTTTGCACTTTGTTGGCCTACTTCTTGTCATATACTATACGTCGAACGTACCGATGTACCGACTTAGAACCGTGAAGTCTTTAATCCAACAAAATATACAAAAGTAGAAACCTAAAGCATTTCATGCGAATCAATGTTTGTACCGATTGATGGATGGATGGATGGATGTTTGTTACTCTTTCACGCAAAAACCACTGAACAGATTTTCATGTAAGTAATTGGGCAATATTGTAGGTTATATATCAGAATAAAACATAGGCTGTATTATTTTGAGATGTCATGCATGATTTTTTTGCAAGATATGACGATAAATGCGTACGAAGAAGTCGCGGGCATTACCTATTTATATACACATTTTGCATATAATGTAAATGTAAAGAAACTTAGAAGTCGATTAAGGTAATTAACCTCTAATTAACTATTGCAATTTAGTTTCACTTTTATTATGGTAACGAGAACGACGCGCGCGTGTTGATAAGATTGCACGCGAACTATATATTTTCTTGTAGAGCTGTAGGTACTTAACGATATTCAGCCTTCATGAAGGCATTTTGCACGCCATTCATTGCTGAAAACGTGCGCGACAGTCGATCGGTTCCGAGAAACCTACTCGCGTTTCCTGGAAGCGCTACTATGTTCGCACACACAAAAATCGTATACGTAAAGCACACATCAACACCCACGGCCCTGATAACATGCAGCCGTGACGCTGCGTATCGGTGCTCTCATTAACAGAGTCGTATTGCGTGCCCGGCTCAGCTTACACCTAATCAAACAAATTGCTGCACAGGAGTTATGATCCTGCAGTCATCAGAGACAACAACAAGGAACATGACAAACCACTTTACGACAGTACGCATTGCCGTTCCTTAATGTCATGTACGAGCTACAAATTACTTTAATTTAGATCTGGCTTGCGCGATGCTGTGATTTTTATTGCATCGTTTACTGCTATCGGCCGTGTTTTATGGTTTAGTAATAGAGGAGGTAGGCATATTAAAGAGTTTTGTGATCATAAAGGCAACGAGTTTAAAAATAATTCTGTACAGAGCAATTATAGAACAATCAAAAATTATGTACAACAATAGACCTATTGATGATGTTGCCAATAAGGGAGACTCAATAGAATGATTGCGGAGCATTGAGGTCAGCGGCGAAAAGCCAATGGTCAATGGTAACGACTTCGTTTATGACCTAGGGAGCAATGAATATTAATTTACCGATTTGAAGTTGACAGCGATAGCTTCTTGCAATGCTAGTAAACCAATCTACTCGCGCGTTTAATTTGGATCTTCAAATGTACGTAACGTAGGAACATGCATGTTTAATAGAAGAAAAAAGGTGAGTAAATTAGATATTATGTTCTATAAATATTAACACCTAGTCTACAACGTTTTCGTGACAGTAAACAGTAGTTTATGATCACTTTATCTTTAATTTATTTATACCATGATATCTTTAATCAATGACATACAGTATGTGTTAGATTATTTTAGTATTAATTAATTAGTTCTTTTAGTAAACATGCGAAAATATTTTTTTCCTATCTGTCCTATCAGTCAATCACCTATTTATTAATTTTAAAGGCAATAATCAGGGTTGCACCAACTTCTTGATTATGATAAAGAAGTTTGTTACGCATGATATTGCACGTATACGTTTGCCTTATATCTTGACTTCAGATTTGATATTGTATTAGATAGCAAGTCTCCTCACGCGTTTCGATGCAGTGTTCCTGTTATCTTAAAACGATAACTTGCATAATAAATAACGAAGGACTACATTGAAGTGCATAATATTCGTCTGTAAACTACAGTTGACATGTGAACATCAAGCTCGAAATAACTTCAAAAATTGAATCATATGAGGAAACATTAATGTGATCTAAGAAAAAAGAGGATATTGAACATTTTAATTGAGTGAGAGACACATGCTCGCAATAATCGCGTGTAAGCAGAAAATAAATATTCTGCTAGTTCACTCTGTTAGTTCGAAATACCTCGTCATTAGTAAGTACGAGAAATTTCAGTATTTATAGAAAACAGAAAGGATTAGTAACAGAAAACAATTAATGATATACAAAAGTGTGAGTTACTCACTTGGTGAAGCTTGAGGTAACATCTGAGACCGCGGCGGCGGGCCGGCTCTCCGCAGCCGCGTCCACCATGCCTCTGCATCACGGGCATCCCTCGTGCCAACTTGCCTCACCACCACCTTGCTACCACACTGACACCATCACAAGCAAACAGTCCCCACACCCAGTCTGATACCTGATATGATCTGTGGTCACACTACGCGGTCAATATGTGATACCTGATAGTGATCACAAAGGATAATGTTTCAATTATGTTATCGTCTTGCACTGGTAATAAACTATTTCACTGATCCGTGATTCCAACGCACTTTTATCTGGAACAAACAAAATACGTTTTTCTTTCTTAATGTTACAAAATCTTTCTACAAATGAGTTACTCTTATTAAAAGAGGCTGAAGAACAAGTTTGGTTGTTGGCTATTATTCCAGATATTTGATTTATTTTCATGTGTGTGAATTTTTTTTTTTTTTTTTTATTAAAAGTTAAAAGTATTTTATCAAAAGTTTTTACTATTTGGCAAGTTAATATTGAAAGTTAAAAATTAATTAGACCACTAAGAATGATTAAAAAAGTTTTGAAATACATTTACTTTTTAGAAACAAATAGTAAACATTAGCTTACATTATAACACTATTTTTGGAATTGTTTCCCTCTGAGATAATTTTTGTAAACTATGTGTTTCTTGGTTGCAAAGAACCTCTTTAATAATAAACCTGCCTAAGATGACTAATAACTGAATACTAAATCTTATTGGAAATAAAATGTACTCAGGCTTAAGACCATTTAAGTTTTTTTTTTTCATCTAATACAGAATATTTTCAAATACTAAAAGTAATAAGAAAGATTTAATCAGTAAACCTACCCACTTTTAAGTGGTATCTTAAAAATTGTTCCTACATCATAACATGATATGCATTGACTGGTTTCAAAAAGAAGGTGACATTTGAATGGTGCAAGTTTAATTGAATTACCACATCTTCAAAATGAGAAATAACAATTCAATGTAATTCAGGAAATCAGTAAATTGATAGAATAATTATTAAATATTGTTTATCTGTTATGGCAGTTGCAGAAAACTCAGGTAAATCTTACACTACATTTAATCTTAAGGCAACCATTAGACCCTGTTGTGTAGTTCTTAGTCCTGTCTACTAGGTATCAGACAAGATGATGTACCCAACAGGAACTTACAGCAATCTTTTGTTAGTATGACAACTTTTTATTCACAGACATCAGAAATACTTAAATGTAGGATAACTCAAGACTTTGTCTTTTGATGTATGATGAGCTTAGAGCATACAACCAATATGATTCCTCTAAGATGATGGGTAATGTTATTTATTCAGGCAAAAATGCTTTCTATAAAAATTGGCTTTGCATTGGTACTTCCACAGGAAGAGCTATAGGTATTATAAATTATGTACCTACTGGTTTTAATTGTCTCATATGATATGTATGAAATTACGTTGAAGAATTGTTCGTTTGCCGTATACATAAGGTCATCATTATGATAAGAATTCAATCAGCCAGTCATACCAATATATTTGGTAAATAAATACGTCCAATACGAAATATGTAGACAGGTAAGTAACGTAAGTATTTGTTGACAACATACTAAGAGCGCAGCCAAGACATTGAAATATAAGCAAGCGAATGTATTATACATAGTAGGTACCTACAATATTATGAGATCATCGATACAGCAAATGAAATAAAATTAAATATGACTCACCAGTTTCATGCAGATACCTACAATCCGCTGTGAGCTTGTGTAGGTTATCATATCACATTAGGTACTGGTTAAAGTGAATGTCACACACTATTCTATACATCAGAAGACGCCCAAATTATCAGTACATTCATAACTTTTAGTAAACAGTTTTGGCTTTAGATTTCATGGTTAATTTTTAGAAAAATATTCTATGAGGGATTTCATGATTTTGACAGGTTACGTTACGAACGAACGAACTCGGATACGGATAGGGACATAACGAGTGGGAGAGAGAAACAGAACAAAAATAATATTGAATTTCTGTAAATCATACATGTGCTGCCATCTCTCAGCGGTAACGAATACCATTTCCTCCACTAACCAACTAAAAATGTAGAGGTTGTCATTGCAAAACGGAAATAATTTAAGTGACCTTGTAGCGATGAATCTTTTAACTTATTAATTAAGTTAGTTTTATTTTTCTATGATCTGTAATCAAATACCTCATCATAATTTTAATTAACAGTAAAATAATTCTAATATAATATATCAATGTTTCATTATGGTAAACTCATTGAATCATAAAAATTACGCCTATCAAAGGTTAGTGCGTTCAAATTGGAACATAATTTTTTGTGACATCTGTTGATTAAAACTTGAAACATATTATGCTTCTAAACAAGGTCAACAGTTTTCATCAACTCGCAGACGACGAAAATAATTAAAATCACTGTGTATTATGTCCATACTTTCACATATTGTGCTAATTGTCTTTCTTTTCCCAAGATACAAGTGCAAGTGTCCGCGAAAATGATCTGTACTTTGTTTTTCGCAATCACAACGTTACATGAACATGGATGACCTAAAATGTGAATACATAAAGAAAAAAAGATGCCTCGAATTGTCTCAAGGAGTGAAAAGTTAAGAAATTATAATGTTTAGTACATGGACGGTGAACAGCTGTCCGCAGAAACATTGTAACTGCGTCTAACTTCTGGTGCATCACTGTAGTTCCAAAAGTGAAAATGTGATGTGTCAAATGATTGTTTACCTCGCGGTAGACAGGTGAGTGGTTCGAAGAAGTGGTACGCGAGGGCGGCGGAAGGCGAAGAGGGCGGCATGTCGGGTGGCACGAGCCCCGTCAACGGCGGGTACGAGGCCGCCAGTGGAGACTCCGCTGTCAGCGTACGTCTCACCGTCCGTAAGGATCTGTTCCCCGAGGTGTGCCTGGCCAAGCTGCCGCCCGACACCAGTGCGGACGAGGAAGACCTTGACAATATCTCTTGCGTTAAGCTGGAGACAGACTTCGAGCAAAGCATAGATGAAATAGCAAACCAGAAGTTACTTGTGGCTAACGGGGCCATTCCATCACCAATAAAGTCCAGGCATAGGAAACACAAGCAACATTCTAGAAGAGATGCTGAACGTTCTCTCGCTAATGGATGTGTGCCAGCAGAGAAACGGAGAAGACATTCTCCTCGGGACTCTAAACACAGGACACATCATGTAACTAAAATGTTACGAGTGAAAGGTGGCAAAAATTTAAACTTAGTGAGTAGTAGTGAGTGTCAGGATAGTGAGGAAGATGAAGAAGAGGAGGAGGAGGAGGAAGAAGACAGTGAAAGTTCAGAGGACGAAGTGCTCAAACGCAGTGTAAAGTTACCGATAGTAGTGCCTAGGCAAAGTGGCAAACCATACAGTCATGAACTTAGTCAATTATCCACTAAAAAAAGCAAATCTAAAGACTCTTCTAAAGTGAGACGGACTCATGCAGTGACTCCATGTAGTGGAAAGCCACGCTCAATGTTGGATATTTGTAGTTCACGTAGCAAAAAGAAATCCAAGAAGTCTGATTGTGGGCCCACATACCAGAGTCAGATAGTGGACACAACTACTAACTTAAAGATTAAAATTAAGAGAACAAGTGCCCCTGATACTGTAAGTAATGTTATATTTATTTTTCTTTAATACCTCTGAACCAATTTAATTACCTGGATTTTGTGGTTATTTATTATGTAGTAAATCATAGACTATCATCTATGATACATTTTTAAAGTGCTATTGAAAACAATAAATAAAAAATTTGAAGACTCATACACTTTCCTACACTAAATATTGGAAGGGAGATAATACAAAATATTAACATTCTTACATAGTCATAATCTGCTGGATTACTTTCATTGGTTATGGAAACCCTTCATCAGAACCAATCTTTTAATTAGTAATTAGGTGAGGCATATTATCATCCATCACCAAATGAGCTAGATAGATAATTTTAAGAATATCAGTAATAATTACTTATGCACTTATTAACCATCACTCACCCATACATTCAAACATACTAGCATATAAAGTTAAATTATATTTGTTTCATTCAAGATCATATTTTCTTAAAAATAATAACAAAGAAAACATGCTTATTTATCAATTAGTAAAACTTTCCACATTTTCATTGAAGATTTCAACATTTAAAAACAATTTTCAGTTACCAACAATCCATTTGGCGATTGTATGGATATTTTTTTTATGATGGCGTTGAAAATTTAAACTTTCTTATTAGAAATTATTGTGATAGGACAGTGATTTTATTTTCAGATTGTATTTCAGATGAACCCTTAAATAAATAAGTAATAAATTAATTAATTGAGTAGTGGGCTACATAACAATAAGTTATGTTAGGAGCATAAACTAAAACTAATATAACACATTCCTCCCTATCATCCCTCACATAGTATTTTTTCTTTATTTCTCCCTAATACTGCATTCTTCCATACCTATTAATCTAATTGCATAAAAAAGATTCTAGATTGGTTAATTGAAAGATGGTGGCATGGACTGGTCTGGTCATTGTCATCCCTAATACATCTTGCTCAATTTCCCTTTGCAGCAGGAACCTAATTTCCAAGTAACACCAACTCCTACATCAATATCTGACTTGGGTCAGAGGAAATCAAAGAAAAAGCGAGCAGCGTCTCCTGTAGCTAGTGAAAGTTCTGGAGAGGAGTATGACCCGTCACGCGGAGATAAGGCGGCGATTAGCGTCGCGGCACCTAAACCACGGAATCCCAAGCCGAAAGCACGGAAGTCTAACAACAATACTAAAAGTAAAGGTAATAAATTAAGTAAGTATCATCAAAGGTTTTGCAGCTTTTGAAGCAAGTAAACTTGATTAGCTATTAGGTTCAAGATCATTTTGCAGTCTGAAAAAAAAGAGATGTATCAAAATTTCGAATGAATTTTTATTCAGTTTTCTACAAATTGTCTTTATATCTTGAACTCACTGCAATAATTGTTGTACTAAAGTTGATTTATTGGTCATTTAACTGAGCATTATACCATACCAGTTTTTAAGTAATAAATAACTTTAAACACATTGTTTATGAAGCAGTTTACAGAAATTTCTAAAATAATATCTCCTTTTTTATAGATAAGAGTGAAAAGACTGAAAGAAGTAGAGTTAGTGCAGCTGTTGCCAAGGACATTGGACCACAAAGTCCTTGGGCTGAAAAAATGCCAGAAGAGATTCTCATTAAAATTTTCGAAGAAGTTGTATTGTTGCAAGGCACACTTCCTGCTGTTATTAGGTAATGCCTAAGTCCACAAATCCAGTTACTTAATTATACTAGTTTGTAAACATCAATGTTTTGACTCTGAGTTTACTTTAGTATATTTTAGTATAATTTGTATTTTAAATATGAATATTTAATGTTGCAGGTTAGGGCGGGTGTGCAAATTATGGCACAGTGTAAGTTGCAGACCCGAATTGTGGAAGAATGTAGACCTTGCGCAATATACAAGTGAAAAATGCAAAACTGATTACAAACTGGTCTGGCTTCTCGAAAACAGATTGTCTAAATGTCAAAGTTTAAATATTGGTAAGAATTTTCTTATTTTAACTTTTTAATTAATTTTCCTCGCCTCATAACTATGTTATGTGATACAGATAAATAACATTAATTTTGTGTTTTTAGCTCAGTGGAAAGTATGCAACGTGTCTTGGGTGCTGGCGTGCGTGGCGGATTACTGTCCAGAATTAACGGAGCTTAGTGTAGCTGGCTGGAGCCGAATAACTCCTGAACAACTATTTGAACTCGTCCAGGGTCTTCCGAAGCTGCAGCGGTTAGATCTGTCTCTCACGGTATGTTCATCGAATTAAATTTAACACATTTTTTCGTAGTATCTCATCGTAAGAATTTGACTCTTTTTTATTTTGTCAGCATTTAGCCTTCTTTGATACTATTGGACATTACTTGTATCTATTAGAGGTTTACCAAATCCATTGTGGTATGTTACAGTCTGAAACCGGAGGCTCGAGCACATGTCTATCAGCGACTTCGATGGCTCGCCTTGTTGAGAACTTTGGGTCGCGGCTCACGCATCTCACCCTCGCTAACAACAAATTCACAGCGCTACCGCAGATACTCTCCTCTGTCGCGGTAAGTTAACGCAAACGAGCATTTTGCCTTCACTTCGCAATATTTTTGTGTGATTACCTCACTTGACATTTCGTTTCCTTCATGCTGACTTCATGACAAATGTTTCGTTACATAAGTACAATGGTCTTAAAACTTTCTTTAACTGTAAACACCACATTTTATTACACTCGTTTAAATCATCACTTGTTATGTTTCACTAGGCGCATTGTGAGAACTTGGAGGTCCTAGATATTTCTGGTGCTCAAGCGACGTCTCATCCGGCTGCCGTGCCTCTGGAAGCGCTGCAGAAAGGTTGTCCCAAAATGCGCGTTTTCAGAGCTGCTAACTCACAGCTGGTGCTAGCGTCGGCGACTACGTCACAACAGGTATGGAGCGTTTCATTTGAGTTTTTGTCAAGTGTTTTTTGTTTTAGAAATAAGAATATATTATAATATAAAACACGCACTCGCCTACACTTAAGCTAACTTCTGTTCGATCAGTTTGTTAAATAAATTTAATGATGTTTATCACCCATGAAATAACAACAGTTCTAAAGCTAACAACAACAATGTGACTACAGATGGAATGCAGTGGATGGTCTCAGTTGGAGGAGCTGTCGATCGCGGGCGAGGCGGCGTCGGAGCGGGTGGTGGTGGGCGAGTACCGGCTGGGCGACGAGGCGCTGGCGCGGCTGGTGCGCGGCGCCACGCGGCTGCGGCTGCTCGACCTGCGCGGCCTGCAGCGCCTCACCGACTCCGGGCTCGTGCGCGTGCCTGCCTGGGACTTGCAGCATCTCTTCCTTGGAGGTCAGTAATACATATGAATAAGGCGTACCGTTAACTAAGAGCAGTATTTTCGTTTTCCTTATTTGACTCGAAGTACTATACATCTTTGGCAAGAAATGTCACAATACCCTGCCGTTCCTATCTCTCAAGCAATTCTAATTTAATGCTCGTTTCGCGCCGTAACCACTGTATTTCGTAGATAAATTAACGGTATCATAATTTCTTAGGGATATGATCAAAAAAGCATCCTTACCTTATTTCACATACTAAGACTATTATGTAGGAGTTTCGAAGTATTGTTATTTTTGTTACAGGCTGCAACGTAACTCGTCAGAAAAACGCTTGCTTAGAGCTGATCTGCGAGAAATGGTCGCACAGTCTAATCGAGTTAGACTTGTCGTGGGCTTCGGCGCATCGTGTGCTAGACGATGCGGTTTGCGCTTTAGCCGATTCCACTAATAGCAAGCTCAAGTGAGTATTTTAGGAGTTTTCCTCGATACGTACGTTATCATTTCGGAAATGTCATATAAAGTGACTTCAGGAGTTAAGATGACGAGAGCCAAAATGACTGGATTTTTTGAAGAACGACTTGAAGAGCCAAGCTTATTTATTATGATAAGCATTTTTAGGCACCCCACCTTACAGTGGGTTTTTTTTTTATTCAATTAACACGATCATTCCTCTTACAGGGTACTCAACTTATGCGGCTCTTCTGTATCTCTGCAGCCGATCAAAAAGGTACTTTTAAAATGTCCACTCATAGAATCCTTAAATCTTAGCTCATGTCGCGCTTTGCCGAGAGGCATGAAACGACTGTTCACCGGCAAAGAATTGCAGGATTTAAAAGATAGTTTCGATCCGGAAAAGGCAAAAACCAAAGAAGCGGAGTCTGATAACGACAAAAGTAAGAAAAAGAAAGAGATAAAGAAAAACGAAGCGGATTCGAAATGTGAAGAAACAAAAGACTCTCCTAAAGACGACACTTCCGAAAGTTCTAGTAGTAAAGCGGACGCCAACGTAAAAGAGTCTTCCTCTATCTTCCAAGAACCAAAAAGTATTGATTCTGAAAATAGCTTTGACAATAAAACGCCATCTCATAGTTCTCATACAATGAAAACACCACCTGGAAACACTAGTGACTTATCTACTCACAAAAATACAGAGAGGATGGACTCAACACAAAGTGGGAGTCGGTCTACGCGAGACGCTACGCCTAAACTGTTAAGCCCGCTCCCGCAGTCTAAACCCGACTCCTCCTCTACTCCCAGGTCGGAACCGAATAAATCCGATTTAGGCAGTCCACATTACAGTCCCGTTCCTAAACCTGATAGTCAAGTACAGAACAGCCCTGAGGTCCAAACCGAGTCCATAAGAAGCAATAGTTGGAACCTAGGACAATTCAAAACCACACCCACTCATAAATCTGAAGCGAGCCCTCTCAATAGGTTAGAAAATTATAGCAAAAAACATGGCAAAGTCATCGAGCAATGCAGCCCTACGACTTCTCTGGAAAACAAACCCAGTCCAGAAACTTTGGGTATGAAACAAGACATCAAAAATCCTAACTACTACGGTAACTACAGCCCTATGCCCCGACAAGACACGCAATTTTCCTCCCAAAGAAGTCCGTACTCCGCTCAACCGAGCCCGGCTCAGCCTAGCCCGTACTCCACCCAGCCGAGCCCGTACTCGACTCAACCGAGCCCCTACTCCTCGCAACCCAGTCCGTACTCGGCGCAGCCCAGTCCGGACACCAGCCAAATCGTAAAGCCGGATCTGCAGAAATCGAGCGCGTGGAACCCGGGCAACTACAGCCCGATGCCGAAACACCACGCCCCGTTCTCCCCTCACCCCTCCACTCACACGAGCCCCGACCCGGGCGTCGGCGTGAAGGGGGACATGAGGAACAACCCGAGTAAAACTCCCGGCCAGTACAGCCCGATGTCGCGGCAGGAGCGCCACCACCACAGCCCGTACTCGCCGCGGCCGAGCGTCGAGCCGAGCCAGTACGGCGCCAAGTCCAGGAGCCCGGCGAGCGCGGGCGGCTACAGCCCGATGCTGCGCGCGGAGCCGGGCGGCGCGTGGGGCGCGGGCGGCGCGGCCAGCATGGAGTCGTTGCTGTGGGGCTGCGAGCCGCCCGCGCCCCTCGCGCCGCCCGCCGCGCAGTGCTGGCCGGCGCTGCACTCCTTCGACGCCGGCGCGCGGCGGCCCGGCGGCGAGCTCGCCAACCCCTGGACGCTGCCGGTGAACGACTTTCGCGTCGACCCCTCTCAGCAGATGCACGACACGTTCGTCGAGCAAAACGTGAGTTTCGATTCGATAACCGGTCACGTCACTCATCAGGTGAACGCGCTCCAGAACTATTTGGACGATAGTTTCGCGGAAAGTTCCCGCGTGGACTGACGCCCCCGCGTCGTTTGGCCCCGACTTTCGAATCGCAGCCGTGACCTCGGCCAAACTGAACTCTTTCCGAAAGATATGAACGCTTTATCCTTTAGGATCAGGGTGAAAGATTAATTAATACTGAACAATTATCATGTAGTTGAGATTGTAAATAAGATATCTATTATAGGTAAGTTTAAGTGTAATGAAGCTAGAATTGCATTCAAATTATTTTGCGACATAGGATACGATATAAAATTATGTAAAGCGCTGAGTAGTTAAGAATAGCTAACATTTTCTTAGATTCGGTTGACTTACGTTTTGTTATATACTCGCAGATTAGGTTATCTAGTGATTCGTTATTGAATGCCAAAATATTTTCGGACACTGAGGCCAAAATGAATATTTATTTAAAAATATTTATGAATTATGTACAGAAAGTATGTTTCGATTTGAATGATTTTATATTTTGATAAGTACTTTTGTATTGCCTTATTTTAGATCGGTTTCCTTTTTGGTTCGGTTTAATATCCAACCTGCATTATTTTTTAAATGTTTTCTTAGACTATGGTCAAATTGAAATAGGCATTCTGTAGCGTGAGCTTCGAATGATAAACTCCATTAATGAACATTCCTTTTGTAATGTCACATTAAATCATTATCGTAGCAACTTACAATTTTTAATTATAATTTAATGAGTCAATGCAAATGTTTGTAAAATTCAGATGGTATTTGTCTGGGTACTAATTATTAATAGAGTTTTTATTAAACACATTAACATTGCTACGGAAATTTATATTGCAGCTATTTATCTTATTTGAATTATTAGATGTCAAAGCGTAGTGTAAACCGATAGAACTACGGCGAGGAGAGTAAAAACTTGAACACAATT
The DNA here is from genome assembly GCA_947563765.1 of Anarsia innoxiella. Lineage (NCBI taxonomy): Eukaryota > Metazoa > Arthropoda > Insecta > Lepidoptera > Gelechiidae > Anarsia > Anarsia innoxiella. Next base: position 5,260,700 of record OX387395.1, read on the forward strand.
AATCATATGATTAACGCACAATATAAGTAATAACATTATTACATTGTTTCAACAACAAACGATGATCAAACTACTCGATACGCCACAATTTCTTTTGGTTTTCACAGCTTTTCTATTTCATCTGTTTTCTCTTTCATTTTCTATAGCCTAGTTTTAATCACGCAGAACAAAATATGAAACAACTTCTGCGACTTTGAAATTTTGTAATTTTATAAGAGATAAAGATATAGATGACAGACTAGTTAAAACACATATAGGTTTAAAATCCTTTATGTCCATAATTTTTAATTGTTGGTATTGTCAATCAACGTTAGTAAGCAATAAAAATTTATAATGTTAGCTTTCACTTTTCTTTCTTCTGAAGTTCTGGCTCAGTGTTCAGTGTTCATCGAACGCTACTTTCATTTGCAACAATTATCCTGTTAATTCGCCATTATAATGACACGTTAAAGCTATAAATTCAAGCGAGAATTGACTCGCGTATCCAGGGTTCCGTACTTAATATGATGATAACATTTAAAACCCTTGATAATTGTGTAGATTTTTGTCCATCAGCATTCGAATAAATTACTCGATGGTGAATTGTTAAAAAGTGTTATGATTCGCTAGCTATAGTCAATGTTTGATTGTGTTTAACTTTCATGCCTCGGCCTACAGTATTTTGGGTACGGAACCCTATAAACATGAGAGCCAAGTACAAAGTGCTTTAATACATAAGTACTGCATGTTGTATTTAAAGATACCCATTATAAAACCACCAAATATTGTTTCCAATACCTACATTAGCCTTATTAAATGCCTAATGTTTAACAGAAGAAAATATTTTATAGTTTTATTAACTTATTATGAAATGAAGAATATTATCTAGTATAGTGTATAAAAATAAATTAGTTAAATTTAATTATGTAATGTTAATCGTGTACCTACTATAGCATGTATAATATAAAGTTGACTAATACCTGTAAGTTCTGTTATGTAGAGATTTTTGTTTGTAATATTGTTATTAAATTACTGTGCGGACTTCTCAGGTGGTCCAATTTTTATAATCTAACAAATAAAATATCGATGTGGTTGTACATTTACATTTTGAATAGAATGTACTCTATTTATATGTTTCTTTTAGTTCAAACTTATCCTTCCCTACAACCAAACTTCTTAGTAAACAAAACAAGTTAATTACTACTTAATATTTACCGATAGATCTATCGGTAAATATTAGGATTGTCAAAGAAAAAACGTCATTGATAATTGATTAACATATTTAATTGATACAACAAGCATTGTAAATATAACACTAACGACGCCGTAAAAAATCATTAAAATATTCGAGCAGACAATAATGACTTGTCAGGATTGAACTGTGAGAAGGACGACCTTATTGCATTGCTTCCCGCTCTAGAAAAAGGAAATCGTGATAGAAAAAGATAAAGCAGCAGTAAAATTCTGTAAGTGAAGATGTGGGTCTCCAAGCCTTAAAATGAGCGTTAGTAGCGAATCCAAAAAATACAATGCATAAATAATTGGGATCCATCCTATGTCAGAAACAGAAATAATAATTTGTATTCCCGACGACTCATATTGCCCGCAATTATGACTTTCGATAAACCTAATTTATTTAAATGGAATGTTTTAAAAATGTCATTTAATTTTATTAAACTCTGAATTTGATCAGGCAATGACTTTATAATTGATCGATATATCTTAATATAAAAACACTTTATACAGGGTTTTTATGCACTCCCTGAAAAAAATCAAGGAATGCAAACTAAAACAAAAAGTCTTATTTCAACCCACATTCTTTGGGGAAAGCAAGATGTATAGAGAATATTACATCTCTTGATTTTTTCTCGGTCATTTCATCCAAAGTAGGTCTACTTGGGGTAAAGATTACATATAGACATGGAACAAAGAATCTGAACAATACATTTAAGAGGAATAAAAGTAGAACAATAATTATATTCCTTATAAACATTTCATTATAATAACCACAACAACAATAACCACGATACAAGGAAGGCAAGGTCAGGCGGAATCTGATCTAAAAGAGGAAAACAAATTACACGCGGGGCGGGGTCGGTCGGTCCGGTCCGTTACGGGAACTAGCCAATATAAATCGAACCGAGCTTGACAGATACCGCTGTACCGCGCGTTAAGGCCGGTATTTTTGTGCCAGGTTTGTTGTCCCTGTTATTAAAAATTGAATAAAATTGTAAGTAATACCTAGATAACTACACTCGAAGGAAGATCATGAATAAAGTAAAAGACAAAGTAGAATTCGTGACAGCACTTTCACAAATATCATACTCCGCATGCCCTTACCCAAATAACAAAGCACACATCTAGTCTTTCATCTAGTCCGTAAATTGTAATGCCAATGTCGTCATAATAATCTCATACGCGTCAAGTGTAGGTAATCTACCTTCAGATCTTTAAGTTATAAACTGTCGTACTCCTCGTAATTGAAGTCAGCTGCTATTGGAGCCGCCAACAAGTCTTGTTGCGGATTTTTACGCGACTTGTCCGTCTTCTTCTTATGTTTATGTTTCTTTTCTTTCTGGTCCGTCCCCTCCTCACCGTCTCCTTTGTCTTTGCTTTTAGACTTTTTCTTCTTGTGTTTTTTTACCTGGAAAGTTCGTAAGTTTATTTGTATGTTTTGAAAGGATTAGGGACTACAAAGTACTTAAAATAATGTTTTACATGTTACCTTGTCCTCAGATTCTTTAATGTTATCTGGATCTTCACCGCCTAGAAAAAAAAGTTAATAAATTAAAAATGGATATAAGTAATAACAACCGTCGGGGTACGTCATGTGATAGCATTTAACGAAGTAGGTACCACTTTTGTTCTCAAAAAATATGAACCTACCTTCAGGCGACCGTCTGGCACTTGAATCCCCCGCCCAAAGCGGGAAGTCATTGTCCATCGCCAACTGACTATGATGTTCGCTGCTAAGCATAGACGAAGTCCCCACGTCACTACTCTCCGACTTTATACTCTCTTTGCTTATAGAGACATGTGTCCGGAATTTCTCTCGTAGGCTATCATCTCGGATTGACCTGGAGATTTCAGTACTAAGGTGGTTTGACATTGAATTGTCGATTGTTTGATTGAATTCTACATCTAGGTCGTCTTCTTCGAATGTCACCATTGGATTGGTTGTGTCGCCTTCCTCACTGTAAAGTTGAATTAACACATAATCATTAGTTATGTTGATCGCATCTGTAGGTAGTTATATTGTTACATGATGTTGATTTTCAGCTCACTTGTGGGAAAACTCTTGACATAATTTAAAGTAGGGATAATCACAATAGCTATAAATATACTGCTGCCCAGTATTTCTTGTGTTGTATGTAATGGGATGTTACTCATTTACCTGTCTGTTTCATATGCAGTTTCTTGATTAGTCGTAGAGAGAGGCGTCAGATCTTCTAAGAAACTGCTATCCAGTGTTCCAGCGTAAAATTCGTCCAAACCTCCGGAGGAAGCCGAAATGTTTGCCCCTGTTGGCGTGCTTTGACCACTGTAAAACAAGAAAAACAGGGATTTTCAATTTGTACCAACCAGGTCTTTGAATGAATGGCTTTAATTAAAGCATAATAAAGGTAATTTTGGTTACACTTTGAATTCAGCATCAATGTCAGCTATTCGTCATAATCACAGCATATGGAAGTCAAATACCAAATAAAGGCCTGTCACCTCGTCTATTAATAATTCCACTGCAATATTGAATAGGTACCCACCTATCCTGAGGAAATCTAGAAGGTGTCACCTCCATACTGACTGGATGCTTCTGTTTCATCAAATCAGGACTCACAAACTGAGTTTGTTTCGCCGGTTGCGTATTCTCATTAGTATATTGTACTTTCGGTGTTGCCGGATTTAACGATTGTGCTAGCTGTTGAGTTGAGAATGACAATAATTAACACATTTCCACAGGAAAGGTTCTAACTAAAGGTTTTTTTATGTGTACCGCAAAGTTTAGTTGGAAGGTTGACGATCATATTACAACATTTGAATTCTAGTCCAGCAACATTTGAATTCCTCTCATTTTTTCCTTTATTCCTTTTAATTATAAACACTATGGCCTAGAACACACGATGAAACGCAACTGAAATTGCTAGTTGCTGCTAGTTGTGTGGTTTTCTAAAATAGTCTATAACAGAAACTTCGATGCAACTTAAAAGTTCACCATGTGTTCTGGGTCTGAAATCGCGTAAAATCAGGATGAAGTCGCATTTGCACTTATCAGTGCTTAAGCGTACCGGAGGTAAGTCGGTAATTAATTACGATCCGCAGCCGAAATGCCCTCAGATCAAAAATAACAATACTAACAATAAGTAAAAAATAGTACCTACTACTTACCAGTGGGTTAACATTGGGTGGTACAATTGGTTTGCCCGCGCCAAGTACAATACTTGGCGAACGTTCGTTGTTCTGGCGCGAAGGTTCAGGCTGGCCGACGCTCTGTTTCCTTTTATTCGCCAAACGATCCAGGAACAAAGTGTAGTTAGACTCTTCGGAACACTGTTTTGCAGAAATGAGGATTAACATTAAAGAGGCAGAATGATACTTATAATCCGTTGCCACGTGCAAGTGAATCATGACGAGTTCATACTTTACAACACTGCGATAGTGTCACTCGCTGCTTGTGCATTTTAAGAGTGTATAAATACGAGACACAGCAATAACAAAGTCAGTGGTTCTCTCACTCTCTAAATCAGCTCCATAAAAAAAATCTATTTTCAATAAGTAACTAAGGAGTATAGATACATTTGAAACTAAACAAATGATTCAGTTAATACAAGGAACTTCCAATTACATTGGTAGGTATTACTTGTCTGAATCCAAAATTATGCAAGATATTTACTTAATAAAACTTACCTGAAAATCGTTTAAATCTTTTTCAGTTTCTTCCATATCTTTTTGGTTTCTCTGTAACTGCTCCAATAAACTTGTTTTTTGAAGTCTTAAAAAAGGGACACTAAGGAATTTATGAAGAAGTCGAAGCCCAAAGCCATTTCGCATTGACGATTCTGCATAGCGTATTGGTGCAGTCCTGAATAGATAAGAAATCTAATTATTTTCTTTTTGTGAGCCAACTATCTACATTGCTTAATTAATGATACTAGAAAACAAATAATATTGGTGTACATTCTCTTTTGAAAGTTGTGCGAAATTAGCTAATTCCACCTATTAATAGCCCATGATTTAAATAGCAAATAAACTTAAAATTAACATTTAATGTATGATGATGAAGTATCCAACCTTGTCATCTTGGCATGGTTTAGTGCCTGTTCTATGTGATGAGGATGCACCTGGCGATGGTGCTGCATATCACAGTGATTACCCAATACCACCACTGGTAGATCAGCTGGCACCCGTGATAGCTCTTTCACCACATATTCAAATGTCCTACAAGTAGTATTGGTTAAAACAGCACAATTTTAATACAATCTTTATTATTATTATACATATTGTGGTGCATTGCTCATTGAAAATTTTTATTTTAACGTCAAATCCTTATTCTCAAAGATTGAATGAAGTAAGCTACATATTATCTTTTTTTATAAGCAACTAAGAAACAGACAGTTTTAAGTAAGTTTCAAACATACCAAGGCTTAGTGATGTCCAGCATGAGTATAACACCACTGGCATTCTTATAAACATCCAAAAATGTTGCATCTAGAACAGGAGTCTCATAGCCTTCCTCTGGGGCTGCAGGTGCTGCTTGATTTTCTAGCTTTAAACCTAAAGGTGGTTTCTTCTTAGTTCGTCCTTTATCTACCACTTCCCATACTTCAACCTGTGAATTACACCATTAGAGTTAAAAAAAAATGAGGTCATAACATCATGCTTCTATTTTATAGTGTTTTTATTTGAGAGTTTGATCAATACCTTAACAATATAATCAGTATTTTTATATGTCCAGTGTATCGGAGCTACTTGTATTTGATCAGTTGGTACATATTCCTCAATAAACGGCCCCCCTTGTAATCTTTGGAGCAGACACGACTTGCCAACATTCCTGTCTCCTTTAATCAATATCTTCACTGTAAAGTTATGAGGGTTGTAAGATCAATTTGTTAATAACACCAAGAAACAACTTGATAATAAACTTCTGTTGTTAATTTGCATGAGGGGGAGAGCTTTAATACATACTGTTGAAGTGAACCCCTTTAGAAAACTTTTTCTGCAGCGACGAAGACATTGGCATTGGGGCTGGACAACGATCATCGCCGCTTTTTGCCAATTTCTTCAATGCAGAAAACATTTTTGTAGTTTGTCAGACACAAGTATATTTTAATAGACAACAATTTTAATTTCAAATCCAATTAAATAGTAGATTATTTTATTCCAACACAAAACTATATACACAATACACAAGACATGACAAACAGATGTGATACTGTGAATGAACGAATGAATGTATGTTTTTCACTGACAATATTTTGTTGTCAGTGACAGTGGGGCCAACCTAAATTGTTTATTTTAGTGGGTTGCTTGCATAGGGCGAGTGATAAGACTAGCTAGTAAGTAGTAAGGTAAGTAGGTAGGTGTGCGTGTGGACGGAGTGAGCCAGAGTGAGCTAAATATTTTAATTTGTGAAAAGATAGAACAAAAGATATGGCAGTAAACATCGGCTCACTCAGTTGAGCAAGCTACCTATGAAAATTAGAGAAAGTATTAATTATTCATATAATATTTATATACCAGGATTTAGTGAAACTTTTGCTAAGTAAATCCTGAAAATTTCAGATCGCCTGGTAACGTAATAAAGTTTTCACAAATGATTTCTTCGGCTCACTCCGTCGAAACGTTTTTTCAACCCCCATTTCTGACGAAAATACTGAAAATTGAAACTGCTACGTAATTGTAAAAGTAAGCTAAGATAATATGAGAATTTGTAAAACACAAAACAAACCACTAACGCGGCAGGTTTTTGTATAATCATTGGTTTCATCGGCTCACTCCGTTCACACGTTTTTCGTAAGTTAAAAATGTCAATATCTTAAGATTTCTAGCACTATAGAAACTAAAAACTGTCTTAACTTTTAGTACCTACTAATTTTTGACTAAATATCCACCATACTAATGTTTTATATTCCATGTCTGGTTTAAAAGATATTCAATTGTGTTTATTCTGCATACAAACTTCTGACTTACTGACATACTTAACTACTTTTTTTAAGTTTTTGTTTCGTAATTATTAGTGGCTAAAGGAAGGTCTTATCTTATCTAGCCTTATCTAGTGTCCCACAGCTGGGCAAAGGCCTCTCTCCTCCTTTTCCACGATTTTCTATTCTAAGCCGCCTCTGCCCAGTCATTTGTGAAGGTGTCCAGTCCAAGGTATAAGATCAAATTAATCCGTTTAGGGCTATCATTTTAATTATGTAAAGTACTTTATCATTTTAGGTAGTTATTTACAAAATAATAAGTACATTATCCATTAATCCCATTTAGATTTCTTCTTTGCAAATATTTCCTGGCCATCTTTATCTACCGCTGCGTAATATCCCATTGACTCGTATTTCGACCTCATGTAAGCGATGTAACCAAGAGTTAAGCCAAAACAGGTGACACCAATACTCATTATGACTATGTTCTGAAAAGAATAATATCACATTTTAATGTATTAGTAAGTATCTAAAGAAATATTGCTTGTGACTCTTAAAGCAGCAGCTTATTAGGTAAGATAGGACAAATGCTGACTGCCTAGAAATTAAACTAAAGGCCCTAATATAATAGTAGCCTAGTAGGATTCATAAGCAATTTATAAACTAAGCTAAAAAGTTATAGGTACTTACAGGTTTTGCGTATAACTCAAAGTTTATTACTCTAAACGCTGTAGTTGAATTCATGGATCTGAGACCATCTCCGGGTTTAACGTTTTCATTTTTCGTCATTTTTTGACTTTGATTAATCTTATCAATAGTTAAAACAACGACTTCATATCTCAGGAAGATTTTTACGCTTAAAAAACGCTTGCAAAAGTAGGTTTGAAGAATTATGAAATACCTATTTTCAAGACATTACATTATTTTACTGACACTGACAAGCACTAATTTCATTGATCAATCCCGAGTACGTTTAAGGTTGGACTCAAAGAAAGAGTATAATAATGTTGGAGTAGAATAGTTTAATTGCATATGGTCACACTGAATCTAATTCTTGCACTATCCCATACACCATGCAGACCAGACGGACATCATGCAGCAATTACGCAGCAATAAATGGGGCGTGTACTAAGGAGCCTTAAATCTACTCTATGGATTAACCATCAATTAAGAAAAAAAAATCCGACGCGTTGGCACTATGGTAATGCAAAGTTGTCAAAAAATTTAAGATTTTGGAAATAATTCGTAAAATGTGGTGATAATTGTGTTTAAATACAGTCGACCATCAAAGTTTCTTATTACCGAATAAGTTGGTAACAAATTGTGTATAAAAATGGAATCAGATTCTGCGTTACACGACGATGTTCTCGATGGCGCGGAAGTGTCTCCTTCCGCCGACAATCATCAAGAATCTATAGCCGAAATATCTGATAATAATGTCGGAGGAGATGAAAGTGGAGCGGCCGCAGGTATGTGTATGGTTAATATTATTTTTGTTATGCTAGAAAACCAATGGCACGCAATTTACACAACCTCAAATTTTACTTTAAGTTTTTTATTTGTATGGGAAATGTATGGTAGAGCTTCTATACCTTTGATACTTTCTGACTGGCTTTCTTAATGCATTATGCACTGTTTTATCAATTTTTATTGTGGTGTATGGTTTCGAATTCCTTAATATTAGTTGGTAGAGTTGAGTTTTCTTTCAGTTTGCCTGTTTTTGAGTATTCTTTAAAATATTTAGAATAATTTGTTTGTAGAAGTGAGATTTAACTTTATTGCATGTAGCTCCTACAAGTAGCGGCCATATTTTGGATGCAGAGCCTGAAGCGCATCTTGCTGAAAGTGATTTGGTCCCGGCCGAGCAAGGTAATAACTTATTTAGTATCCCAATTAGTTATGTTTACAACGATCATCATGCTCATGCATCATTACTGGTGACAGTTTGATTTATCATCTTCATATAAATAAGGCTAGTAAATATGCCTTAAACATTTTGTATTTTTACATTAGGTACCATGTCTCTTTGGTCTCTTAGTTTCAGCATTTTACAACTATTTTTATTAAAATCAATTTATATTTTTATAATAACCTAGAGACTTCCCGCAACTTTGTATGCTATCTTCATATCTTAGAATACACACAAATCTTGAAATAGTGTATTTTGTATTTTGTAAAGTTTAATGAAAATCAGTTCAGTAGTGTTGCGTGAAAGAGTAACAAACATCTTCACATACATCCATCCATCTGCATAAACATCAACCATTGACATTTATAGGTAGTATTATAATTTAAATTATATTATTACACCATGTTTTTTGTGTTTGCATTGCATGTGGTTTTTTTTAATACTTGGTGTAACAGAAAGGGGGTATAAAGCCGAAACACAGCGATAGTCCTCATGAAACTGAACAACTTTACCCAAGTAAGATGGGTCGTAACTTGAAAAACAATATCACTGTGTTTTGGCTTTATACCCCCTTTCTGTTACACCCTGTAAATCACTTTCACACTAGATTGTTAGTTTTATTTGGCATGTTATATTTTTATTTTTACCATTACAAGTAAAAAGTGGTGATCTATTCTTCTGTCTCTGCACTATCTTGTTATAATAATCTATTAATAAATAAATAATGTATTCACAAATTTATGAAATCACTTTATTAACTTACTTTACCTCACTTTACTTACTTTGAAGTTCTTTTATTTTTAAACAGTCTTTTAATAAAAATTTTGATAATTTATTTTACCTTTTATGTTAAAAGCTGAAGGAGATGAAGATGAGATGGATCTAGACGACACTACAGGTGGTGCAGAGCCTGATGAATCTTACATCGGTGACAACTGCTTGTCCACTCCAGTAAGGATACTAGTTTTATAATAGAAAGATTTTCCTTATTGCAGAAAAGTTTACAACAGGGATTGATGCTTGCACCTTGCTTGTATTAAGAATGAAAAACAAAATTAATTTAGTACATTGTCATTAAAAGGCCAGATTTATAAATCCATTAATGGCTGCCAGTGACTTCATACGCGTTTATTGTTAAATCTTTACAAAAAAAACATAATATCTACAAAAAATATAGCCTATGTGTTATTCTGATGTTATACATCAATACTACAATGTTGCCAAGTTTCATCCAAATTTGTTCAGTAGTTTTTACATGAAAGATTAACAAACATCCACCCTTCCATCCATGGGCACAAACATTGACATTTATAATATTAGTAGGATTTTTTAACATCAGAATTCGTAATATTAACTAGGCTGCCTTTTTATATTGTATATTTCAGTGTTCCAGTAAATATTATCAATATAGCCACTTTTGCCATAAACCCAAAGTATTTATTTAAAAAATAGAAATTGTACTTTTTATGATCTTCTTGACATACAGACAGAGATAAATAATGGGGAAAAGTAAGTCAATAAAAATGCTATGTCTAATACTTGTGTATCATAATCAGGGAGCAACAGAGGATAACTCTCCACAGGATACTGAAAGTCAATTGGACCCGATGATGAAGGAAGCAGGATTGGACGAGACTGAAGGCGGCGACGCTCAGGAGGAGTCTCCTGACCAGTCCATCAGCTCAGCCATGCCTATAGACAGTGGAGTGGGGGATGGAGCACCTATGATTCAAGATGGTGGGTATCCATTGTTACTGCACCAGAAGAAAATTTACTAGTAACCTAGTAAACTTTACTAAAGTAGCGAAATCCTAAGAAGCCCGATTTGACAGCTATTTAAGACTATAGAACGTAATTTACGCGAAATCGACAGAATAATAAAAATTATAAATATAACCCCTAGATTTTTTTCAGAGCACTACTATAGACGTGTAATGCTATATATCACAATTATCCTCAAATATACTTTTTTCCATGATAGTTACAAAATAAAAGCGACTGTTTCTTTACTACGTAAACCGTTACATTACATCCTGTCTTTTTTTTTTAACAAGAGATATCTGATAGAGATGTAACGAAGTAATCACTGTATTGCACTAATGACTTAACGAGAATCGAGTTATTCGAACTTTGAACCCAGGTAAAGTTAATGCATTTTTGTTATATTTTTATAATAAATGTTATATTCAACTGAAGTTAGCAAATATGGGCACTAAGATTTAACTACAGAACTACAGATTCACATTACAGTTACGTAATTACCTACCCTTTTATTAATTTTGAAATTTAGAATTATTAATAAAAAAAATACTCAATAATAAAAATCTTTAAAAAAATATATGAAATACTAATCGATTTTTCGTAATAATCGGATAATTGTGTTGGCTATTAAATTTGATACTTCTCTAATAATGTCACATTCTTATCTGCCAAAACGGGCTTTTTAGGTTTTCACTACTATAGTAAATAAACAATATTTTTTCCACTAAACAAAGTAAATAAACATTAATTTTTCCACTGAATAAAGTCCAGCAAACTTTTGTTTTATTTATTTCTCAAATCATCTTAATTTAGTTAACTTTCATTGAATTATTACTATTGAATCTCTAATTGTAGGTATTTCAGTATTTTCGAGGCAAAAATTTTTAAAGTTCTACCTTTAAAATTTTGTCTTTCTTCTAAAAGTTAAGTTACATGAAAATGTTTATGCTGCTATAAAATAAATGTTGTCCTTTGTAGATGAATCAAGTACAATGGATGATGATTTGGGCGGCGGGGAAGGTGTCGCCAGCAGCGATGACGTCAACGACATCAGCAGCGCCGCTCAAGATGCCCTTAGTACTGCTATCAGGTATGAAACATGTTGTAGAATTTAATTAGAAATATATTACTATTATAGTTAAAAAAAGTATAGTGCAATTAAATTGGTTGTTAGCAAAGTTGCTTTTGTAAGTAACAATTCATAGGTAGTAACTTAGTGGAGGAAATACGATAAAATGTTAATTCACAGTTCAAGTACGGCAGAAGGAGGTGCTGATATATCAAGTAGCGGTCAGACTGAGGCAGCACTTATCTCGTCCACGGCCAATGGTCCCGCACTACTTCATTCATTCTCACTTGCACAACAGCAGCAGGCTGATGAGTTAGTATTTACATTTACTATAAAATGAACTTGATTTGTTGCCTACGAACTCTCTTTATAGGGCAGGATAGGATTGGAACGAACCTTGAGTCTGTAACTGGGATCGTAAGCCTAATAATAAAAGTTTGAGATTCAGTAGGATTAAAGCTATTTACCAGAGCATCATATGCTGAAATAGATTTTTTTTTAATTCTTCCCTCCCCAAAAACTTGTCGTATCATAAAAAGTTTAATAGAAGTTTTATGAGCAGGGCAAGAGTACAGTTAAGTGGATACTGTTGATAAAGTTTATTACCTACTAAAAGTCGTTACCACATTGTACGTTACTATGTCTAGTCATATTTTTTCTATATTTCTGCTATTTATGTGAAATAGAGCTGGCGATGCCGACACGTCCGAGATGGAAGGCGGCGCGGACCAGATGCCGTCCGCCAGTGAATCGCTACCCATTCTCTCGATGGGCGCCAACGGATCCGCTATGCTTTCGCCTACGTACACGCAAGGTATGTTGTAATAATAGTTTCAGATTGAAATTCAGTATTTGGAATATTTAAGTTAAGGTTTAGTTTTCTATAGAGACGACAACCGCTACGATACTATATCTGTTACCGGAAAATAATTAGACTCGTCAGAAGATCAATTTTCAAGGTAGTAGATTAACTTTCGGAAAATAATAAACGAAAGATAAAATGTATCAATTTCCGTTAACAGTGATCTGTAAAGTGTCGTAAGGATCGCCTTACGACATTTTGCCGTCAAATTATGAATTAACGATTTGATATAGAACAAGTAAACTATGATAAACAAAATTAAGGTTAGGCACATTTCTTACCTTGTATTCAGTTATCCCTCCAAATACATTCTAGTAGCGCTAGGTAGAATTTTCACCTTCGGTATGCTTATTCGTTAACATAAGGCGCGGGTTATACTGAAACGGCGTCGCGGAGGCGCGCGGCGGAAGCGTCTCGTCAAGAAAACTCTCAAAAGTATTAAGAATAGGGTGGTATTTGCCGTAATTTTGTCCGCGCGCCTCCGCTACACCGTTTCAGTGTAAACCGCGCCTTTTGCCTGATTGACATTACGAAACTGGTCGCACGAAACTAGTTTCATGATATGACAGTTTCTTTCATAATGTAAATCCGGCTTAACAAGAGTGTAACAGACATGAACGTTTGCAGAGGACGCGGGCCCGGAGGCGGGCGTGTCGTCGTCGGAGCGCGGCGCGGGCGGCGGGGAGGGCGCGGTGAGCAGCTCGGGCGCGCCGCCGCTGCCGCCCGCCGACGCCGCGCATGCGCTCGCCACGCTCGCCAGCGCCGCGCTGCACCACCACGAGCAGGTCGCACACACTATTTATATATGTATACTATAATATAATATAAAGTTAGCGGTGAGCAGCTCGGGCGCGCCGCCGCTGCCGCCCGCCGACGCCGCGCATGCGCTCGCCACGCTCGCCAGCGCCGCGCTGCACCACCACGAGCAGGTCGCACACACTATTTATATATGTATACTATAATATAATATAAAGTTAGCGGTGAGCAGCTCGGGCGCGCCGCCGCTGCCGCCCGCCGACGCCGCGCATGCGCTCGCCACGCTCGCCAGCGCCGCGCTGCACCACCACGAGCAGGTCGCACACACTATTTATATATGTATACTATAATATAATATAAAGTTAGCGGTGAGCAGCTCGGGCGCGCCGCCGCTGCCGCCCGCCGACGCCGCGCATGCGCTCGCCACGCTCGCCAGCGCCGCGCTGCACCACCACGAGCAGGTCGCACACACTATTTATATATGTATACTATAATATAATATAAAGTTAGCGGTGAGCAGCTCGGGCGCGCCGCCGCTGCCGCCCGCCGACGCCGCGCATGCGCTCGCCACGCTCGCCAGCGCCGCGCTGCACCACCACGAGCAGGTCGCACACACTATTTATATATGTATACTATAATATAATATAAAGTTAGCGGTGAGCAGCTCGGGCGCGCCGCCGCTGCCGCCCGCCGACGCCGCGCATGCGCTCGCCACGCTCGCCAGCGCCGCGCTGCACCACCACGAGCAGGTCGCACACACTATTTATATATGTATACTATAATATAATATAAAGTTAGCGGTGAGCAGCTCGGGCGCGCCGCCGCTGCCGCCCGCCGACGCCGCGCATGCGCTCGCCACGCTCGCCAGCGCCGCGCTGCACCACCACGAGCAGGTCGCACACACTATTTATATATGTATACTATAATATAATATAAAGTTAGCGGTGAGCAGCTCGGGCGCGCCGCCGCTGCCGCCCGCCGACGCCGCGCATGCGCTCGCCACGCTCGCCAGCGCCGCGCTGCACCACCACGAGCAGGTCGCACACACTATTTATATATGTATACTATAATATAATATAAAGTTAGCGGTGAGCAGCTCGGGCGCGCCGCCGCTGCCGCCCGCCGACGCCGCGCATGCGCTCGCCACGCTCGCCAGCGCCGCGCTGCACCACCACGAGCAGGTCGCACACACTATTTATATATGTATACTATAATATAATATAAAGTTAGCGGTGAGCAGCTCGGGCGCGCCGCCGCTGCCGCCCGCCGACGCCGCGCATGCGCTCGCCACGCTCGCCAGCGCCGCGCTGCACCACCACGAGCAGGTCGCACACACTATTTATATATGTATACTATAATATAATATAAAGTTAGCGGTGAGCAGCTCGGGCGCGCCGCCGCTGCCGCCCGCCGACGCCGCGCATGCGCTCGCCACGCTCGCCAGCGCCGCGCTGCACCACCACGAGCAGGTCGCACACACTATTTATATATGTATACTATAATATAATATAAAGTTAGCGGTGAGCAGCTCGGGCGCGCCGCCGCTGCCGCCCGCCGACGCCGCGCATGCGCTCGCCACGCTCGCCAGCGCCGCGCTGCACCACCACGAGCAGGTCGCACACACTATTTATATATGTATACTATAATATAATATAAAGTTAGCGGTGAGCAGCTCGGGCGCGCCGCCGCTGCCGCCCGCCGACGCCGCGCATGCGCTCGCCACGCTCGCCAGCGCCGCGCTGCACCACCACGAGCAGGTCGCACACACTATTTATATATGTATACTATAATATAATATAAAGTTAGCGGTGAGCAGCTCGGGCGCGCCGCCGCTGCCGCCCGCCGACGCCGCGCATGCGCTCGCCACGCTCGCCAGCGCCGCGCTGCACCACCACGAGCAGGTCGCACACACTATTTATATATGTATACTATAATATAATATAAAGTTAGCGGTGAGCAGCTCGGGCGCGCCGCCGCTGCCGCCCGCCGACGCCGCGCATGCGCTCGCCACGCTCGCCAGCGCCGCGCTGCACCACCACGAGCAGGTCGCACACACTATTTATATATGTATACTATAATATAATATAAAGTTAGCGGTGAGCAGCTCGGGCGCGCCGCCGCTGCCGCCCGCCGACGCCGCGCATGCGCTCGCCACGCTCGCCAGCGCCGCGCTGCACCACCACGAGCAGGTCGCACACACTATTTATATATGTATACTATAATATAATATAAAGTTAGCGGTGAGCAGCTCGGGCGCGCCGCCGCTGCCGCCCGCCGACGCCGCGCATGCGCTCGCCACGCTCGCCAGCGCCGCGCTGCACCACCACGAGCAGGTCGCACACACTATTTATATATGTATACTATAATATAATATAAAGTTAGCGGTGAGCAGCTCGGGCGCGCCGCCGCTGCCGCCCGCCGACGCCGCGCATGCGCTCGCCACGCTCGCCAGCGCCGCGCTGCACCACCACGAGCAGGTCGCACACACTATTTATATATGTATACTATAATATAATATAAAGTTAGAGAAAACCGAACGAGATTTTTCTTGCTCTTATTTTCAAAAGTCTATATTTCTCAATGATCGATAGAGCGACGATGTTTCCTCTTACCTGACTCCATAACCGTAGAGATTTCTGATATAAATCAGCGATAACTTATAATATTATTTTAATATTTCCAGGCGGAGACAGAGGAACCTAAACAGCAAAACGATGAAGATACGTGGTACACTGTCGGCATTGTAAAAGGGACTACGTTCACGGTAATTTATAAATGATCTCCTACTCACGTTATACGATATAATCCTGCATCTTTATCGTACATACGAGTTCCTTGCTTTATTTGTTTTCCGCAATTTATATAAAAGTTTTCTTCTGTTCTCAGGTAACGAACTACATATCGGACCCGAACATTGACCTGTCAAACCTATCACTAGAAAATCTACCAGATTTATCCAGTCTCGCTACGACACCGCTAGAAAACGGCACCGCTTATAAATTCCGCATCGCCGCCATCAATTCTTGTGGTCGCGGAGAATATAGCGAAGTGAGTGTTGTCTAAATAGGCATGATGTCCAAAAAAATCTGTTCAGTCAATCACTTAGATTATTTTAAAATATTGGACACATATTTTTTCTTTTTCCTCTTGAAGTAAAAATTTAAAGATACACTACTGGGTAAAAGTTCCTTGTGACGTCCCGCCTAAGTACAATTTTTACCTAGGAGTGACTTAAAATATTCCCCTACTCCGTAACTTTGATGCTCCATATTTTTATACTGATTTCGGTTTTTGATAATAGAGCGTCAAGTGTAAAGTAATTCGTTTGGTACAGGAATCAGCGTTCAAGACGTGCCTGCCGGGCTTCCCGGGCGCGCCGTCGGCCATCAAGATCTCCAAGTCCGTGGAGGGCGCGCACCTCTCGTGGGAGCCGCCGCAGGTCGCCGCCGAGGGCATCTTCGAGTACTCCGTCTACCTGGCCGTGCGATCTAACACGCAGCCTAAGGTTCAAGCTTACCATACTTCTGTGTTTATAACACGAGTCACAAAGACCGATCTTGACTCAAAAAATAAAAATTTCGCGGTACTTTGATGCTGACATGCCACATTATCATCTAATTCGACCTATGCCTTACCCACAGATAATTATTTACACGCAAATAATTAGTATCAGCAGCAACGTAATGACGTTCATTGAACTGTGTATTCAACAGGAGGCTTCAAAGTCGCAGTTAGCGTTCGTGCGCGTGTACTGCGGCAAGGCGAATACGTGCGTGGTAGCGCAGTCGTCACTAAGCGCGGCGCACGTGGACTCGTCCACCAAACCCGCCATCATCTTCCGCATCGCCGCGCGCAACGAGAAGGGCTACGGGCCCGCCACGCAAGTCAGGTGGCTGCAAGGTGAGTTTAGCCGTAGCCTGTAGCTACATTACGCTAGTAGCGTATTAGGAAATCATCCATCAACTCAACGCGCGGCCTTGTTGAACGGCAGGATCTTTAACGATACGCATTTGCAAATGTTAGCTCCGGAAATGATACTCGAATTAGGTGTTGAGCGCGAGGATGATTTCTAAGCCTTTGCTATAAAAAAGTGACTTAGGAAAAGCTCCTTCTGCTCAACATATTGTTAGAAACGACATACAATACGAGTAGGTACATTACGTAGGTTTTTAAAATAATGTACCTATCTTCTTCTTCTCAGCCGGCTGCCCACTGATGAGCAAAGGCCTCTAAATAATGTACCTATGCAACATTGATATGTATTTTTGAAATAAGTAAGTATGTATTTTAAAATGAAAATCATTATTCTTAAAAAAAGTAAAATATAATGCTATTTTCCTTTTTTTCATTATAATGAAGTAGGTAGCTAAAAGGAACGAAGTATGTACCTACAAACCGACAATAGGTAATGGTTCTGTAACAATAACAATTTATCAATGCATGCGAACATAGGAACAGCATAGGAACTATTTCAAGAAACGAATTTTATTTTAATTTTGTTCGTTCTGTGTCTATAAAACTCAACACTACCAATACAATAATGCCAATACCAAAGATGAAGTGCGGCGTGGATGGAGGAACACCCCGGTCATCGCGTGTTCACATCGAGGATAATTTCCCAGTGTTTTAACATTTAATTCGCTCGCAGAAATCGTACACGTTTTTGGTGCTGACGCGGTGGACGTTATCTGCAACACAATGCAGCGTAAGCGTATCGTAAAAGATCCTCGTGTTTAACACGGCCGCGCGTTGAGTTGATGGATGATTTCCTAATACGCTTAGGTTTTTTAGTAGCGACCTTAAATGTATACAGTTTAATTAAGTGCAATTCCGTTCTTATCTCAAAGTTGGCATCCTATTCTGTCGCTATCCTCTGTCCCTTTCTTAGCCGGTTAATCATGGGGTCGACCAAGCGAAACGCCCACACTAAAATTGCTGTTGTTTTATTCAATATGCTAAAACTAAGCTATTATTTTAGATATCAAGTCCACGGGAGTGAAGAGAGCAGGTGAAGGCAGGCTACCGGGAGCTTCTCCATCCAAACAGGCTAAGCAAGTGCTGCACTAGGCTGGGCGATCCACGTGGCTTTGAGGTTGGTCCGCGTACGAAAATGTTGATAGATAGAAAAGACTAAAAATAAAAACTCAGGGTACGGGAGTGGTTACGGGTTACAGTGTGAATATAATGTAGAGTCACATTATGTTCCTCCCCTTTTCGAGAAATTTTATGACATATTTTTTACCGCATATCCGCATACAAACCATAGACAAATCCATCTTCCAACGCGTATTATGTAGAGCTAGATTCTGTATATGTTCTGTAGCCTTCCTTGCTACTGTTTGTATCCTGAGTTGGTCGTATTATACAGATCAAGGTCAGACATTGTGTGTTATGTAAGTACATCCGTAGTTATTGTTTTAGAGTATGAAATTTCGTTGGATACCAGTACCATTTCGTTTGTATCGAATTTTAATTGGTGTAAGTGATTATGTAAGAGAAATGATACATTTAAAATCCATTTTATGATTTTGTACGTACGGTCTGTTATAATTTTATGACATGATGACAATTGACTGATTATGGAATGGTGTATAATAAAATAATAGGTTGTATGGAGTGCAAAATTGTACCTAAGATGTAATTAGCTTACTATCCTTTGATAGATAATAAATTTAGTATTATCATTTCTATTTCGTTTCTTCTTAATCCTATATTACGGAATAGCTTTCATCGGATAGAAAATATAGTTTATATTTTTACTATAAATAGGTTATTTTCAGTAAATCTAAGAGAAACAAATACGCAATTTGCATTTGGCTTTTAATTCTTAATTACATATTATTGAGTACACTATACATTTTGTTTCATTGCTATAAAATGCTATCTATTCAAAACTTCGGTAGGCATTCCAAAATAAAATCAATATACGAATTATTATTAATATTATTATTTATAATGTACTTTCGTTTATAGAAAATTTCCTATATTCAAGATATTTTGCGTTTTATCATGATATTTAAAGCAGTATTTATTATTTGGACAAGTTTTAAGTTTTTATTGTGTCGATAAAGTGTTTTTTTCCATACGCGACGTATGAAGAAAGCCCTCGGTTACTGAAAGGAATGAAAATCGTTAGTGAACATGAAGTAGTTAACACCAACTACAAAAGAACCCATTGCTTCTGTTCAAGTGTAATAGTTACCAAAGAAGTAGTTCCGAAGAGCTTGTACCAGCCGATAACGATGTCATTCAAGTTAAGGTCATCGAGCATAATCTGCGCCACGCCCATGAATACCTTCTTGCCTTCGATGCGCCCGTAGTCGCCCCATACAGTTACCTACGCAACAGGAAACCCATGATACTGAATAACTTTTGCCAATAGGGCTTTTGTATGAACATTAAAAAGATGTTCAATTTGAAAGAGAACGTATCTGTGACTGACTATACGTTTTGAGTAAAATTGAGAGAAGACTCAATTAAACCGAAAATCATAAGTCCAACTTACTTGCAAAACACATCCCTTGAAATTCTCGCGGAAAGTAAGTGTTTGCTGATATAGGGGGTCAAGGGTCCTGCGCGCCGTACTCGTCTTTGCTTTAGCTATGCATCGCTTGCCGCTAACCAAGTAAACTTTCACGTAAGGTGCCGGTAACGTGCGACAACCCTGTCTTGCTTGCAGACCGCGCGCGCGGATCACCTCCACCTGAGATCATAATACTCATTAATAGAAAACATTAAAATTAACGATGATCAATATGTGAAACCGGGACAACAAGAACAATCATGTAATATTTGTAGAGCGTGTTCCAATGCTAAACGATTTCCAAATATAAATAAGATAACACGATAACTATCTGAGTTGTCTTGAATACAATGTAACTTAAGATGTTAGTGATGTTGGTGTTCGTATAAATAAATTAGTTACTTCGAGAAATCCTTTCTGGTAGCACAAAGAGAGTTGCACGTCGCCCAGCGTGGGCGCGCCCAACAGCTGCCTGCCGACCAGCTGGCCGGCGCCCAGCCCGTCGATGAAGTCCGACAGTCCGCCGCCGCCCTCCGTAGAGCCAGAACCACGCATTCCCGGAGACCATCTGATATAGCGTACATTCGATAATATCACCAAACTCATACTATTTACTTTAAACTCGAGGGAAAGTAGATGCATTAAACCTACCCGTTTGATAGCAAGTAACCTTTTTTCGAGGCATTTTTATGAAAAATATATTTTATAAGAGACCTCTTTTTATATCATTTTAGCTTCTTAAAAGGAGAAAATATGAACGCCCAAAATATTTTTTTCTGGCTGACTTATCAACACATTTTACGCAAAAGCATGGCCCAAAAACTTTGGAATACTCTGCGGCGCATCTTAATAAGAATAGAGCTTCACGATGCGTTGCGTTGCGTATCCCGCTAGCCGACCGCTGCGCTGAGTCGTAGCACTAGCACCGTATCATGTGGCATCACTAATTAGATTAGTAAGATTATAAAATACCTACTTCATTCCCCATTTAGTTGTTAACTTGATTATTAATCTACACAAATATTCAGTATCAAATGCATGCATGCAAATTTTGCAAAGTAATTTTGAATAAATACTGTCAAGGGCCATTAAGCGGAAGAAGCTTTTTACAACAAATTGTCATGTACTAATTGACAACTAACAATTTATTATAATAAAGTTACTATCTCATTAATTAAGGCATCTAACCCTAGAAACTTATTAGTACGTAGGTATAGTATGTTTAAATACCATAATTCTGGAATAAAGAGTTAACTGGTTACAGGTACCTTTAAGATGCTACACATTGTATAACTATGGTGATTGAAAATATTGAAGTAGTATTAAAAGTCAATACAATGTATAATATCTATCTTATAAAAACAAGGTGGTGTTCGGTGCAATTTTGAAGGTAGGTAGGTACTTAGTAAATAAAGTGGAACATGACAAAATACAAGACGACTGAATAAATATCCACCAAACCTTGCTTTTGTATCTACTAGGTAAAGGAACATATGTAATTCATTCATAATATTGTTTTATGTAAAAAAATACAGCCAATGACAACATTGATACAATAGTGAAGAAAAGGGCGGCAGTCCTTTGGATGCATCGAGTGGTAAAAGTTTAGGTATAATCCTACGTGGAAATTAGGGCTATAAAGTATAGAAATTTCACAGGCTATGTAGAAAAACGGTGAACAGGTGCTATAGAAACGCTAAAGAATGGTCTTATCTATAAGTTTCCAGAAGATAATTCGTAAAATGAATCTTATTACTTATTATCGCTAGAACTGAGGTATAGATTTACAAGTAGGTATTTAATTTAGTTACTACACAAGAGATGACAGTTCGTTCTATTCTAACTAATAAATTAGAACAGTTCCTACTTCTATAAAACAACAATAAGATGTAACTAAATAAATAATTATTTAGATTAGACAGTTGTTTTTGTTGTTTATTTTTAGGTAAAATAGCGATTAGATATTTTTGTCATAATAATGTAAATAAAATAGACAAAATATGTTAATGTATCGTCCGACCATAGTATCTTTTGAGTTTCGAGAAAAAATGGAATGTGAATAATCCAGTGTAGCATGCATTGATATTTTGAGGTAGGTGTGTGTGTGTGGGTACATCGATATAATAAAATGGAGGGCCATGAATAAAGTGCACAACATGATAGGTATTCAGGCAACATGTATCATCCAATCGGAATAAAGCATTGCATATTCATCACGTAGTCGTCGCCTCCAAGAAATCGGGACTGGAATGAATTAAAAAAGTACCACTGCCAGCAACTGCGCTGACGATAAATGTGGCATACTCCTGTAATCCGAGTAAAAGGTGCGTTGCATATGCAAAAGAAGACTCGTGCGTGCTGAACAGAAAGAGAAAGAAGTGAGAAACACCAACGTTAACCTGTATCATGCGTTTACAAGACGAGAGGCACACAGAGAGGGTTAGAGTAGAAGACGCGAGCAACATCAATGCGCACATACAATCGAACAGAGCAGGCACCGAGCGGTCGGGCGGACGAGCGACTTACGAGGATCCCTCCGAGCTAGATATGGAGACGAGGCTGACGGCGCACACCTCGTGCGAGCGCTGGAACGTGGTGGTGGCCGGACCCGAACGTTTGCGCCGCGCGCCGCCGCCGCCATCTGCGCCTCGAGCGCGCACTGCCGCGACGCGCAACATACATTCAAGCTCCCAATTTTGCAAATGACCCATCGTAATATTGCAATCCAAATAATTTATCTAGATACAGCAGCAGAAGAATAGTGGATAAATTACTTGGATTCCGAATATTCTACGGAGTAGGTAAGCTGTTTTGCGGTAAGGGTGAGGAAGTTTTGGTAGTTTCCTGTTTTTTTTTAGCTAGCCGACATAAATATGTATAAGGTATCAATTAAAGCGTTGAATGGTAGTATATCTACGCGATTTGGGTGCTAGATCCTCCAGTGTCTAAATGCAAATGAGTAATGATTGTGATGTAGATACCTAACGTGGACAAAAGTTAGATAATGATTTGCATTTTTGATAATAACCTATTTTAAAATTCTTTTTGTATTAACATTTGCCCGCTTCAGTTTATTTGTACACTTACCAAAGAAAGCTATTATTAGCTAACTTAATAAAAGCAACATTGAACATTTATTCAAGCTGTAAAAGATGTTAGATAGCATGCTGTTTTAAGTATTATCAGTATGTGATATGAATTATTGTCGAAAGTCTTGTTCCCGCCTATGCTATAAATTCGAATCCTATGGTATTTAATCAAAATCGCGAGAGATGACGAGGGTTATACGCCCGGGTGGAAACCGCGGATACCGCCGCCCGAGGCGCCACTATTGTGTCAATGTCGCCAGCGAGCCCCGCGAACCTGTCCTCGTCGTTCTCGCTCGACGCGGAAGAGGCTCGCGACACCCCACTCGCCATTCCTCGCATTTCACTGGGGCCCACTTCCTCGCTGCGTTGTACCGTGAACGAATTTTTTCCACGTTTACCGAACCCTAACCTCCGTTTTCGTCCTGTTGATCATTGTTTAAAAGTTCACATTAAAGTTACGATAAATATATCAGTCCCCGGCACTGTTCACTTATCGTGTGACTATAGTGCCGAGAAACTTGTGTAGGTTGGGTTGTGCAAGGCTGGATATCGTGCGGACAAGAGTCAGAGTTCACCTGTAGCAGACAGCTGTGAGGTCGAATTACTCTTCTTGCCCATCCCAGGGCCAAAGTAATCGCGGGGCTCGGCTTTGAGCAGCACATCGTCGCTGGCCGGTTCTAACTCACTGGCTCCTCCTAGAGCAGTGTCGCTTAGGCTGCCATCTTTAAAAAAGTACAAGATTAGATTTTTTTTATAATAAATCTAAGTCTAATATCTGATGCAATGCGCACTGACCTGCTTTTTCGTCGGGTGGCACGTCGGCGTTACTGCTAAGACTCCTCGTGAACTGGCCACGGCGAGATTCGCGTCTATCGAGGGGTTGCTGCTGGTTGTTCGACCTCCCATTCTCTCTTCCGCCGTAATCGTTGCTGTTACATTCTCGTTGAGGCGTAGGTTTCCGTCGTGATTTTTTCGCCGATGATTTATTAGATTGAGGTTTATTTCGATTGCGAGTAGGTGCAGTTGGTTCGATAATGTCGTCATTGTGGACAGAAGAAGCCGGTGAAGATGTTACGTCGTTGTCGCGCGACGGGGATGAGGCGACAGGGACGAGCGCGCGATGAGGCGAGCCAAGGATCGAGGGACAGAGAGCAATACACATAGAGTTAGCCAACATACTAAATTCACGATCTAAATTTTGAGATGATGAAATAGAATGTGATCGAATATGAGACTTTTGTTTGATAATAGATGGTAGAGGTTTTTTTAACGAGTAATCTATGCTGGCAGGAGGGGACAAGGAGTTGGGAGAAAGATACTCTTGGAATGTTGGAGTTTCATTGATGCTGACTACATTAACGCGTTTTTTCAGTGATTTTGTTACATCAAATTCGTTTGGTATCAATGTCGCTTTTATGGAACCGACGCTCATTTTTTTGAACACATTCAAAATTTTCTCAGGTGTGGATAAGTTTTCAATTATGTATGCAGATGGTAAGACTACCGAATCGGAGTGTCGTCTTTTAATATTAATTTTATCTGTTGGAGCAGTCAAACATATTCTTTCGTTTTCAGATATTGCTTCTCTGTTTTTCATAACGCATGGTAAATCTAATGACTGAGTCTTGATGGGTAAATTCCCCTTACTATAGCTGGTGGATAGATCTAAAGAAAGGATCTTTTTCCTGTTATTAATTTCATCTAAACTACTTTTTGGGTCACATGCTACATTATTTTCAATTTCATTATTGTTGCTCATTGTAATATTTTGATAAATATTAGAAGAACTAGTTTCGCAACTGTTTTGTCTGTCAATACTAACATGAATGGTTGTTTCTGCTTCACTTCCGTCGCTATCGTAACCATGATACTTATAATGCATATCTGACTCTGAACATTCTGCATTTGCATGTTTCTTAACATGAAGTCTACTTTCGATTCTAGAATCAGAATAGTTAACAGATGGTATATTTGGTAACGATCGATTCGACGTCCTTTTCAATTTTTCAATATTTGGCAATTTCCTCCGAACTTCTTGGTATTCCCGTATCAAACAATAACCGATATCAATGCTATTTGACTTTTGACAATGTTGCAAAAGGGAATGTTGCCTGATTTGCGGTTTTTTTCGATATTGATTTGTACAAGTCATGAAATGGGCGGGGGGACCGAAATACACGTTAGCAGGTAGAGTTTTCCGTTGACCTATATTAACGGGAGCCAAAGGAATGGGTTGTTTGTGGCTACGGGTCAGATTTACTTGAAAGATGTACTCGCGGTGGTTGTCACTAATTTTATAAGTATTAGTGTGAATAGGATACTCGGGGCAACTATAACTGCGTTCATATGTGTGACGGCAGGAGGTATTTCTGGAAGAGGAGCCAGCGGAGCGGCTGCGAGCGAGCACGCGGCGTGTGCGGCGGGCACGGGTTGATAGGGGTCCAATAATACTGTCGATTTGAGTGCGAAGTCGTCGCCGTGCCGCTCGCTCCGCACCCGCCGGCATGCTTATAGTCGGGAGAACTCGACGTAACAAATGACCATTGAAGGAATTATTATCAGAGACAGGGGTAGTGCACGATGAAGATGTGCTATAAAGAGGAGGAATCATTCGTTTTCGGCTGTGAAATTCGATAAACATAAAAATAATAACACAAACTTCCGAAGTTTGTTAAAAAGAATAGCATGATCATATCTTAAGTTCTACCTTATTAAATAAATTGTTTTCGTGTTATAATAACGTTTAATTTATTAATAATACCTGAGCATGCGCGTGGGACGCGGCCGCTCGGACTGCGTGCTAAAAGCGCTGGATGTGACGGAGGCGACGGACTCCAGGTCGGAGTCGGCGGCGGCGGCGTCCGGAGATAAACGACGCCGTGGGGCCCAGCCGCCACTGCCGCCGCTGCCACTGCCGCGCGCCGCCAATTCCGAATCTGACAGACCTGCGTAGTGGCGCTCCCATCCTGCTTGGAACCATATCATACCGTTTTATTACGGACCACTTTAAAGGCCGCATTCATTTATTTAAAATCATTTCCTACTTCTATTATATCTCTAATTACTAAAAATTCTACAACGTGAAAACACATAAACTAACATCCAACTATTTATGTGAAGGTAGCGTAAAACAATTGATTATGTTTGTGCCATGGAGTGTTGATGTAAGTAATTGTGTATAGGCATAATAAGTATGTAGGAAAGTGCTCGTGATTGTTTCTTGAATGATGAATAATAAGTAGGTATTAGCGTAGGAGAAAAGCTTGGTTATAGTTTTTCTTTTATGACATATCCGATAAACTGACATAATAGACAGTATCCAAGTTAACTAGCGCTGATTATGGGAAGATTGTGAAGGGTTGGGTGTATTGACCTTGTGGCGTGCTGCGGTAGGTAAGTGTGGCGCCAATGTGGTGCGGGCCGATCCACTTACGTTCTTCCAAGTCAGCTGACACCTGCGCACGCCCTGCCCTCTGCCCACCCTGACGGTTTACAATTAATTCATTGATTGACATTTATATTGGGTTATTTCATGTTTGACGAAAGGTTTCATACGTACATGATGCGGTATTTGAGGCAGTTGTCTCTTTTTGGGGCTAGTAGTTGGAGTTGCGGTAGCAGAGCGAGATTGAAAACGTGGTGCGTACGCGTGTGTTGGTAGACGGGACACGTCGCCTCCTCCGCGGTCCATGCCCACTGTAAATCAGAAGGTTTCAATATATTACCAGTAGTACGGTACCTTCGCGTCAACCTACCATGCATAATCTCCGTGTACTACGAAACAGCAATTCGTATCTAAAGTTCTCAAACGCAGCACTTGGAGAATAACACACGGGGATCAACGTCGAAAGAAGAGTAATTAAATTGAAATGACATGCAAATTTATCATGAAATGAATAAGTTACAATCCGATGCGTTGCGTTAGTGTTTGATATTCGGTAAAGACATTTTATCAGACGTTAACACGACGCAGGTAAGTACAGTTAAGTGAAGAGCGTGCATATGTCAGGTAGAACAGGACGAGGTCAGCGGAAGATGCGTGAAACAAAAAGTGGAAGAGCGAGGAAGTTTAAATAGTAAGTGGTAGTGAAGTGGTGATGAGCGGACGCGGCGAGAACGTGCGAGTCTCGTCGAGTGTTCCGTGCGGGGTCGGGCCCGCTGAGGTATGGCCGGCGCGGCGCGGGTCGGGCGAGAGTGTGTAGGCGGCACCTGAGTAGTCCCCGGGGGGAGACAGCGAGCGCCGCGGAGACTTGCGCCCCGCCGCCGCCGACTGCGATCGCGCCACGCTGTATCCACCGCTCTGCAATACCGACTTCGTATCACATATCTTATCTACACATCACATGATAATATACCTACTTTCGATTATGATTAATATTTTTATTTACTGACTTTTCGCCTTACATTGCAAGTTTCATCGGGATTGGGAAGTAAGAACTACTTACTCTTTCCCGCGTCATGCCAGCGGCACGTACCCGACCGGCTGGTGACATATCTCGTCTGCTGGAACGCATTCCGTCGTCCATTCTCTGTATGACAAACAAATAAAATAATTATTTTTGGCTACTTAAGATGGTAGAGTTTAGTATGACCATTTTTATTGAGTTTATTTTGGAGTTTTCGAGCACGTGAGCATTTGAATAGATTACTATGAGTACTTATATGTGAAAGAGAGATGAGTACCTCATGTGAAGGAGGTGGACTGGAGCTGGAGGCGAGACTGGAGAGCGAGTGGTGTCGCCGCAGGTCGCACTCGCTAGGCGTGTCGGAGTCTGACAAGCGGGACGTAGATGTCGACGGCGGGGACAGGTGCTCGCCGTCCGCTTCTTCTTCACGGTATCTCTGAAACACCATTTCAGGTTAGTCTCATACACGGCGTTAAATTAGATTGATGAAAAATTCTGATATATATAATATATATTTTTAATTGTATTATTGTTTTTTATTTATTTTTATATATATATATATATTTTATTTATTTATTTTATTTTTTTTTCTCCGAAAACAAGAAGAAAATCTGCAATTTATACTCATATGGAAAAGGTAACTTTCGGTAATCAAATGTCGTAGTTGGACTAAAAATTGGCCAAGATAAGAATAACCTAGAAAAACTGGATAATAAACTTACGCTAAAACTTGATGTTTCTTCGTGGGGCTTCAACGTGTACCAGTTGGGCTCATGGTTCATTGCAATCTTGTCTAAGTCCAGTAGAACTTCGCCTAGGAAATCGTTTGGACCATAACGATTTAAATCCCATACTGTGACCTGCGTAATAGATACTTAGTTGAGAAGTTTTTACAATACTTGTTTTATTTTATAATAAGTCCCAGACTTGATTCAGGTGTGTTCGCTTTTATTTTTACATCACCCAAAATATGTAGGTATCTGATGCAAAATGCAATAAACAAACCTCTAGAGTCCTCTTCTTGATATCCGTGATCCGTATCCCGCAATAAACGAAGGTTTGATTCCATCGTGGCTCAAGTGTGTTCGCGAGTGTTTTCGTTCGTCGTTTGCTTTTCTCGCTTTTGTCGGGGAGCAAGAAGATCTTGGCGTAGGGGCAGCGGGGGGAGCCGTCGGCGCGGGGAGTGAGGCCGCTGGCTGATACTACTGTTACAAGCAGCTGTAGCGCCGATATGTCGAAGTATACCTTTAGCTGGGTTAACAAATAAGTCTTTTAATGCAGAGAAATCCGCATTTCTATACTTTCATCGACATTTTACTTTTTTGCTTATTTTTCTTGGATGGAACGACAAATCTCTAAAATCTAAATTATTGCGATCATGTGAAATGACCTCGTAAATACTGTTCTTAATATACCTGTATTCGGCCGGCGACGTTGGCATTGTGATGCGGATGTCTCGGCCGCCGCCGCGCGTGTACGTCAGGGGACCCCGGTGACGTCACCAGCACGCTCGGCTTCTCGCAACCTCCCATTACCTCCGTGTATACTTCTAGCGAAAACATACATCTCAACTTTTTCAGAATAATAAAGAAATGGTACCACCGCAATGGTTTTTTAAAATTGAATGTGAACAGACAAGAACAGAGTAAAAGCAATACTTTTTAAAAATAAAAAATAATCTACTAAGCTGTTCATTTACGAATAATGTAATTGATTTAATTACAATTATTTCAAAATACAGGAAAAGTCTTTTATTTTACGATTATACCCCGCTCGTTAATGCTACGCCGTAGCCGGGAGCAGCAGGAGCGGCCCAGCGTAGCCTACACGCTACGCCGTAGCAGTGTCGTAGCAATTTCGTAGCAAAAGCTACATTATAAAATAATATTTTTTGCTTTTAAAGGCAGGATATCCTTCAAATGGGATTAAATTAAATTATTTAAGTGCTTTTTATAATTGAAATAATAAATAGTGAATTATGTTTCAGTGTTTAGATATTTTCGAAATGGAATATCTTACCATTTTTTATTTTTATTTTTTTTGTTACCTAATTTATAGTTAAGCTGTGGATATCCTTAAATAAATAAATAAATAAATAAATATATTTCTTTAAATAGTATAGGTACAGTGTATACAGTGACTTCCTTGATACCTTTATGTGTCCTCCAAGGCTGCGCAGGGTGACGAGCGGGCGGCGCGAGGGGGCGCGTCACGACGAGCTCGACAT
Organism: Anarsia innoxiella; assembly: GCA_947563765.1. Lineage (NCBI taxonomy): Eukaryota > Metazoa > Arthropoda > Insecta > Lepidoptera > Gelechiidae > Anarsia > Anarsia innoxiella. The sequence goes on from OX387395.1 coordinate 5,290,417, forward strand.
GCGAGTCGTGTTTGCTTTCTGCCACCACAGTCGCCACGTCCTCCGCCGACCGCCCTTGCAGCGGGATACCGTTCCATTGCAGGACCTCGTCTCCTGTGCAGCGGTAATACGCAATGTCAATACTTGAGACTTATTACTATCTAAATAACAATACTTATTATTATCTAATATAACAATAAGGCAATTTGTGACGTTTATGTGTGTATCTATATGTTTACACTAACAATCAGTGCATAAGTGCTTTGACGGTACCTTCTTATTATATTTCTATCTGTGAAAACCTGTAATTGCCTCGTTTGTTAATTTTTAATTTTCTAATGTATTTAATGTAGCTGTTGGTTTTCCAATAAATAAATAAATAAAATGTCCCTAGGCTAACATAACCTTACACATAGGCAGATGTTGTGAGCCCGTCGATTTCTTTGATAGGTAATTTGTAATTTGAAAGATTTGTTGAAACTTGTTTTTATTTTTTTCCTAGTATACTTTTATATTTTTATCCGTTGCCTTACCTATTCGTAGTTGTCCCTCCAAATCTGCGATGGAGCCTTTCTTAACCTTCTCGACGACGGCACCGCGAGTGCCGTCGGGCAACAGCTTGCCGCCAACGACTTTGAGGCCGAGGATCGCCGCTGAGGTGTGCGCGCCACCTTCTACCACGCTCTTGCGCAAGACCATATGGCCCACCATGCGGCTGCCGTCCGCCGATACCTGCCAGCTCTGCGGGAACTGTCGCATACAAGACACCCTCCGGTCACACACACGCCACCCGCAAATCATCTCAATCGACTTCATTTACAAGGTGAGTACGAAACATTAAAGTGCACAAGTTACAGGCGCATGCCCGTTAATGCAATCATGCTGCAGCCAAACACAAAACACACACAGTTGTGGTCCAGGGCGATACGTCTTCAATAATTGCCAATTCTAAAATTCAAATTAGACTTAGCTATAAAATAGAAATAAAACCCGATGTACTCTAAATATCAAGAGTTGGCTATAAGACTTAAGATCGTCAAAAATTTAGTTCAAGATAGAGTACCTTAGGGCAATCGCCCCGATTCGAGTCTTCGCTGGAAGTGAACGTGCTAGAGGTATCGATGCCCGAGTCTTTGGTAGCGGAGTCTTGGCTGGTCTGCCGTTCCGATTCCCAGCGCAGCGACGCCCAGTCGTGGGGAGCACCGGACGCGTCGCGACCTCCCCGAGGAAAGGTCGCCGCGCCCTCGTGCCCGTCAAACCGCACTGTCTTTTTTCTCCTCTCAGTAAAGCGTCTGTTGTCTGCAGAATCTTCCCATAAATAGGCACTCTTATAGACTGCTCGGTCGGTTCGCGGGCCTTCATCCGGTGCAAAGGGCCGCAAGTAGGCGCCTTCACCGTCATCTCGCGCACGCCATCGACAGTCCGTCACGGAGTCAAAGCTGCGCCCGCCCGTGGGCCCCCGCGACGTCGCGTACCCGCCGCGTCCGTCCACCTCGTACGTCGTCGCCGAGTGATTAGTTAAATTGTAATAGTTATTGGCGGCCACGCTGGCACTGCGCAGATGAGGATGTCGGATGCCTGCACACCCCTCAAGTTGTCCTAAGAATGATACCGTATAAATAGTAGAAGAATCTCTAGCGCAGTGGCCACGTTCCTAGGCGATGTGTGCGCCCGACGCCCCCGCCGCGACCGCGCGCCCTACCGACCGACACGACACGACCCTACCATTCCTTACTCTAGCGGCGACCGTGTCCCACAGTAAACGAAAATGCTGGCCTCTGTGAACGTTTCTCCACCTTAAAATAAATAAAAGCTGTGTCCACGCAAAAGCGGAAAGAGTGTGTGTCAACTTATCAGTATACAAAAACAACAATAATTACAAGAAATACACGCTTACAGACGTTCACTTAGTCGTTATAGAAAGTTGCCAAGAACACTTCTTTTCGCCCGAGCATGCAACATTTATGTTTGAACCATAAATATTATATTTCTTTAATATATGAATCAATTATCTACTCAAAAGTTTAAAAAATCTGCCAACTCTAAGCATTTCTGGTTCAAACATTAGTAAATACAGAAGAATGTTTGTAAAGATCAATTTCAATAAGTAAATAGCTTATTTACTGTAATATGATAACAAGTTTTTATAAACATGCTTCTGATTTACGGTTTGAACAAAAAGTAGGACGTCATTCAACAATGATTGCAGGTTGGCCAACCAGAGGAAGAAATTAAAATAATTGTAAAACGATCAGTATTGTACATAAACGAATAGAAACATCTAACTCAGCCAAAGGTATGATACAACGCAAAGAGATCCCGAAAAACACGCGTCTCACCGATAAAAACTTTTTCATTTTCTCGTCTAACAAGGCCCGACGTTGGCTCCGGGCGCTCTCCGAGCTGCTCCTATCTCTATTACCTGCGAACAGGGAATGGTGGATAAGGTCGGCGCCTTCCACTCGCTAGCGTCGCGCGAGGCGCCAGGCCCGCCACATCGCCTAGGCTTCACGGATCAATCACTCGCTGGTGACTACATTTGCCTACATCTATCACTAATTTCGCACAATTATCGGTTTATGTGTGCGAGATTTGGCATTTGTAACATGACTCACTCTTAACCTCGCTTAGATGGTCTGAAAAGAAAATCTGAGTGCTCTCAATAAGGCCAGTTGCATTGTTTTCTAATAGTAGAATATATAAGTACCCGTACTATGAAAGAAATGATGGAAATATACACAAATATCTATTGGTTGATAAGTTTAGGTGCTCTACTTTATCAGTTTCTGTGAAATAAACTCCGTATTTGTAACTTAATTAATCATAATTACCTGAATAATCTGTATTTGTACTTAATTAATGAACAGTTACCTCGCACGGAACACCTTAACTTTACCAGTATTTTAAGCAAAAATGACAAATGACAAAAGTGTAATGTATCTCGTACCAGACTTTGGACCATGTATAAAGTATTCCGTTCATCGTGTATAGTGTAGTGTGGTGTATGTAGGGTTTACAAACAAAACTGGCTCGGGTGGAAGGGATCTCTGGTGAGCGGGGGGGAGCGAGCAGCGGAGCGGTAGAGGTACTCACCGCGGTCGCGGTACTCGTCGTTCTCGTCGGACACGCACTCCGGGACCTCGTCGTCGGAGGAGGAGGAGCGCGGCGGCAGCGGCGCGGGCCCGAGTGCCGGACCTAGCGCAGCGCCCAACGGGGCACCGCCGCCCTCCTCGACACCGTACGCCGCCTTCTGCCGCGGATGCACGAGGTGCGGGTGCGTACGCGCCAATCCCTCCAGCTCCCCGTAGCACCGCGGCTCCTGCTGGCTGTATTGTCTACGCAGTGCGCTTCCCGAACGTTGCAATGGTAAGTTTTCTTTTTCTGCTGCACTATGGGCTCTCTCCAGTTTTGGTCTTTTATCGAAAGACGAGTCAGGTTGAGGTGGCAGACCTCGCAAGTCCGACTCCATTCGCCACAACATGGAGTCGTGACCAGTGCTCTTATGAATCCATTGCCCCGTTTTCGAGAGCAGCTCTTGTTTTTTGCGACATAGGATACAGACCCATATGACCTGTAAAGTTACATCACTAAATATGTGGTTTTTGTACACCTAGGTATATAGTAATTATAGATGTAGTCGTAGTTAGATGTATTACCTTATTAGAGCGCAGTGTGACTTTGCCGCCGCACCTAGCGCAACATCGCACGCGACAGTAGTGGCACGAGTGCCCGACACCGTCGGCGAACTTGGTCTTGAGGCAGATGTGACAGGTGGCCGCCAGCTCAACCCCCGCTGCACGCTGCATCTCGCTTCGTTGGCGGATAGTAAGCTCTAATACAGCGACTTCGTCTTGTTTTCGTCTGATGAATGTAAAAAGTAAAACATTAGGAATTGACAATTTAATCGAGCTCAAAGAAACCTTTATTAAAGCAAGTAACTATTACTCGTAAGTACATGAGTCGTGTCGTAGACAAAGACTGCACGCGGTAGGTGGGTGCCTACCTACCTACCTACATACATATTAAGTCTTTTTCATGTCTTGAAAAAGAATTACACGATACATGGTAGGATTATAGTTATTTGTAGGTGCTTAGATACAGGTAATAAGTTTGGGGAATTTGTAATCGCGTATTAACGCTTAAGAATTCACTCACTGAAAGACACAGCTTATTTATTTATTATGAATTTACTACCTATTATATGTGGAGATTCAATAAGAGATTCAGTAATTACTTACTAATTGAATTCATTACTTACTTTAAACTTAAATTAGGTAATTGCTTTTATTCTCTCCCAATCCAGGTGGATACAAACAGCGTAATTGAATTGGTATTGAATTATTTGTGTACCTAAAGTAACCTATGTCACCTATAATTTGTCCTAAACTATTTTAGCCTTCCTTCTATATAAAAAAGCTATTTAGGTATGTAGGTCAAAAAGTAGGTCATTCCACCACAATAGCAGGAACTGTACGCTCTCGAAGCATAAGCTAGCTCGCCAGCTATCGTTCTCTTTATCACAAACTGATAGTAACGTATGAGAGCGTCGATACACGAAAGATTGCTTCAGTGCTTCCTAAACTCACTCAAATTCAATAAAAAACAATAAAACTTGGTCGATTTCCCTTTGACCACAATGACAATGAAATGAAGCACAAAGGGCCAGTTATTAAGTATCACATTGCACCTAGTATAATCTTGATAATTCAATTATTGTCTTGTGTTGCAAGTATGTACGCACATCTCTCATATGCATACCAACTGAAGATGTGCGCCACGATATGAATAAATCTATTTAAAAACTATCTAGATACTTATTTTATTACTTTGGATTAAAAATTTCTATTTTTTAGCGTTTATAGAAAGTATTATTGGTGTAGTTAAATTCAATCTAAAACTGTTTCTACTTATAATTTATTACTCATATTAAATCTCCGGAGTTCTCTGAATGATCCGTGAAAATTTAGGAGGAAGAAGGAAAGCACATTTAATATAACATCTTGATTGTAATAGCTTTTACCATCATTATGTTAATTAATATGGAGACACTTCACATATGGTGCATAACGCTGATGGATATGGCGAGACACAAGAGGGCAAAAAGCAAAAGGAGGTGAGGCGAGGGCGGCGTAGGAGGCGCAGAGGGCGCGGGTAGGCGCGAGGGGAGCGCACCTCATGATCTCGTGTTCGCGCTGCTCCTCCTGCTTCTGGCGCAGCATGACGCCCTCGATGATGGCTCGCTCCTCGGGCGTGAGATGCGAAAGGTCCGGCATGTCGGCCATGGCGCGGGGCCCGACTCGGGACCCGCGAGCGCTGCGCGGGCCCGCCGCGTGCTGCGGTGCTGTGGCCGCGGCGCGACGCCAAGCGCGCCACTCTGCCCGGAGGTTTATTTAATAATGCCGGACGGGCCAATGGCGCGCTCTCGTCCTCTGACGTCAGCGCGGTTATTGATTGCCGTTCCCCGTCCGCGCCCCGAGCTGGCGCGATGCCGCGCATGAAGCCCGTCGTCTGTGCTTCACTTGCGTGCGCACATCCCAAACACTCTATCAGTCTCAGTGCTAAAATAACTTAAGGACGAGATGTCCATATTCATATAGCCTTAAAATATCTCAACTACTGACTTATACAAAGGGATTTATCTATTTGGTAAAATGCTATGGAACTCAGTGTTTTTAATTTTTTTTTATTTTAACGTAAGCTTAGGTAGTACGTAAGTGGGTACTTGCAATTTACGGAACTCATGTTAGGTCCTCTATTATTTTATTTAAGAACAGCATTGAAATAGGCACTCAATGAACAACTCTATATCTACTTTTAGCTCATTTTAAGAAGTATAAGTAATTACCTTCTTTCTTACATAGGTAGTAGTTCAGTCAAATAGTATTTTTGCTAGGAAAGTTTTGGGGTAGTTCTGATTTTTTCATTCTATATGTTTTTTGGGGTGCTTAATCCGAATCTGAGGTTTGCGGACAAAATTTCGTGACGCAACATTAAAAAAAAAACAGCAAAATCCGTTTCTTTTCTTCATTTTTCGTTTTTTTTTTGCTTAAAACTCGAAAACTATTAACTTTTGGTAAATGGTTTGTTTACAGAAATTAAAGTACTTAAAATTCTCTACAGATACCAGTATTTAGTTTTGTTTTCAGACCAATCGTTCGGTTTCTAGAGCGAGTTGAAAATTGTAAATTTTTAGCAGTTTATGCAAAACCCACTTCTTACATTTCAATACTTAATTTTTATGGATGCTGTCATTTGATAAATGTCACCTGGTTTTCCACACAAGTAATTAAAAAGAAAAAAGGCAAAAATTATGCAAATTCAGCAGGTAGGTAGAACTCGTAACAAAATAAAACCTAAAATCTCGGTACTTATGTTAATTATAATATGCAAAATTTATATGAACCGTTGTCTTTTGGAAGGCCCTGGCTGAGGTTCTTCCATAATGATGTGTTCTGGTTCTGCTTGTTCTGGAAAAAAAAAAGTTTAAAGTTAAGTAATTTATCAAGAACAGATGAAGATTGCAAAATAGATTGTGAGATTAAACATACCCTCCGCATCGTACTGAGGTTCTTCGGTGGCATCGGGTCCTGGCTCAGGGTCTGATTGCTCCATCATCAGCGTCTGGAGTCGTTCTCCTGGAAAATAAAAAGAGGTGAGACACATATCATATATCAAGGAGAGATAAATGACTACAAAATAACTTGTGAGATCCAACATACCTCTCTCTCTTTCTTCAGTTTCTTCTACGTCTATGTCAGAGCTGTCTTCAGGGGGCTCAACATTGTTACACTTTCCTTCGCATGATGTGCATATTGGGGAACAATGGAGTCCCGCCTTCCTGCATCCACAATTGCGTTGACAGCCCTTTTTACATTTACCTACATGAAATGTACCGGAGTACTGAGTTTGGTGCAGGGTCCAAAGTAGTTGGTACTGGCACAAGACCGCTACTAGTTTTTTGCCATCCCCACTCACTTGGGTCTCTTTGTTGCTCGTTAAACTGCTAAAAATTTACAATTTTCAACTCGCACTAAAAACCGAACGATTGGTCTGAAAACAAAACTAAATACCTACTGGTATCTGTAGAGAATTTCAAGTACTTTAATTTCTGTAAACAAACCATTTACCAAAAGTTAATAGTTTTCGAGTTTTAAGCAAAAAAAACGAAAAATAAAGAAAAACAACGGATTTTGCTGTTTTTTTTTTAATGTTGCGTCACGAAATTTTGTCCGCAAACCTCAGATTCGGATTAAGCACCCCAAAAAACATATAGAATGAAAAAATCAGAACTACCCCAAAACTTTCCTACGAGGATCATTTACAGTACAAATTTACTGGATTAGTACTGATATTTTTTATGATCTTTTAGCAAAAACAACCGGTAGGGTTTGGTGAATGTTCTATTGAACGAAAAACTACACACAATTGGGGAGCTGTGACAATACGCAAAACCGCTAACGCTCCCACGTTTTCGTCTCGAACTGCTCGATCGAACGCCGAAACGTGTGTTTTGCTTGAGACGAGAAACTTTATCGTGTTGCTAAAATGTTGTTGTTAAAATATAAGACCCAGTTTGGTACAAAATCAGTTTTTATTTCATGAAGATAACGACCACATATTTATTTATTGATTCACTAAAAAGGTTTATGTCTACAAGTTTAAAACTCATCAAAATCACTCTCGTCCTTCTCAGGTGGCGCACACTCGACGGGCAGGTTGTTCGTGTGGTCGTTGTGGAAAAACGTTTTCGTGCCGTCACCCCACGGGTACCTTTTCGTTCGTTTCCGCATATACTCATACTCACGACACGACTCCGGCTTGTGCGGCGCATCGTGGCTGAGCGTAACGATAGTTCTTATTACTATAAGAGGTAAAAGGAACATGTAGAAGATGTATTTATACTTCTTGAAACCATGTCCTGTGTAGAATATAGGCCGGCATGGGTTGTAGGGGACGGGTCCGGGCGGCTGGCAGTCGGCGCGCGGGATGGGCCGTGCTGGGATCCGCGGCATGTATGGCGCGGGGCACGCGCACATACCCGGCGGGTAGCGAGGCGGGCACGCCAGCGCGAACCCCCGGCGCGGAATGTACCAAAAGTATTTACTAATCATCTCTTCTTACTTTATTTATAAGAAGAGATGATTTTTTTTAATTTTTACAAAAATTTTACCATCTCGTTTCGGTTTTTTTTTACTAATGTTTCTTGGGTGACGTGACAGTTGCCTGACACGTTATTTTGTTCTTGGAGAACATCCGTGTTTGTGGCCGGGCGGTTCTTCTATCAAAAAAGTTATAGTAAAGTTGTAGTAAAGACCGAAGTTCAAGTTTCGTATTATATGTTTAAGAAGCTAATAAACTGGGGGTTGGTCGATCCAATGGACAGCATCGGACTTAAATGTTGCTTTTAGACTTGGACATGAGTTATTGTAAATAGGTAAGTCAATATTTATTGCCAATCATATACAAAAACAAAACTAATGGAGCATTTTTTCCAAATGGTCTCCATTCATTCATCTGAGTTAATGGATTTTAAACGTAGAGTTTACATAAGATCTTGGAAAACGACGTCCTGGAAAGTTCCTCAGTCAGTCAGAATAGGTAGTGAAATAAGTGAAAAACCTTTTAGTAATATAAGGTTTTAATATGCAAAATGTTTAGTAGTAGAGAAGAAGACATTGACAAAGAGTAAAGTATTATGACATTGATAGAAGACATAGACACTATGACAATATAGGAATTAGGTCTATAGACATAAGTAGGATGGCTTCTTGTCAAGACAGTCAGTCGTTTTTCGCTTGCAAAAATTTTTTGGTTTAGTTGGTGGTTTTGGTTACTACACGGATCGTCAATAATTTGTTTATATACGTTTCATTTCCATTCATTTACTTATTTATTTATTTATTAATAGTTTCCGTCCCGTACCCTGATGATCTCCGAGGAGCCTCCCCCAGGGGGCGGAGGCGCTGCCCCTCTCCATGATGTTGACATGTCTGTTGCAGAGAGGTCAATCATCCGCCCTACAAAGCGCCCCCTGGGTCCCGCTAGTGACAATAGTCGTAAAAAAGATCTCTTACCCCCAAATGCGTCCATTCAGCACACCTACATACTCCCTGAATTCTCCACGGACAGGTTAAAGTATAGAGATAGTGATGTTGGTCCCTTCATCGTGCATGTCTCTCGGGTTGAGCCTGACCCGTCTGCTGGCCTTTCAATTAGACTTTTGAAATTTGCACAGGTTGTTTACAAAGCTAAGGTCCCAGGAATTCTAAAAGATGGTATTAAATCAGCTGGGCGTAATCGGATTATAGTAGAGTTTAATTCCGCTGAAACTGCTAACTCATTTATAGATAACGAGCTCCTTATCAATTTAAAATACAAAGCTTCTGTTCCGCCATTCCATGTAACTCGCATGGGGATTGTTAGATCTGTCCCGATAGAATGGTCCATGGAGGAATTCTTACATTCTTTAGATTGCTCAGTCCCTGGTTGTACTGCATTTAAGGCCAGGAGATTAAACAGGAAAACATTTGTGGACGGCAAACCTGAGTGGATACCTACGCAAACCGTAGTTTTGTCCTTTTTAGGCAAAATCCTTCCGGAAAAAGTATTTTGCTGCTATATCTCTCTACCAGTAGAAGCATACACTCTACCCACCATTCAGTGCAACAACTGCTGCAGATTTGGCCACATAAAAAGCTCTTGTCGGTCTAAGCCCAGATGCTTTAAGTGTTGCCAGCCACACGCTGGCGAAGGTTGTTCGGTCGAGGAAGAGGACTCAACTTGCTTATTCTGTTCTGGCCCCCACTTTGCCACATATCCTGGTTGCCCCGAACACTCTCGACAAAAACAGATAAAATTAGTCATGTCTCACGAAAACATCCCTTATTCCGAAGCCTGCCTACGCTACCTACCAGTCCGTCTGGGATTTGCTGACGCCTCTCGCTCCCAGCCCTCATCGTCAACTCCCCCTCGCCCTCCTATGAGCCCACTCACTCCTCGCTATATCCCCTCTCCTTCCACACCTTCTACCCCTCAATCAATTTCATACCGTAAGACGGTCTCTCCTAAACCACGTTCGCCTCGTATTCTTGGTAAAACGTTTGACCAGGAGGCTCATCATAACCTTACCGCTACACCTCAATCAATTCAACCCAATGGCTGTGCCCTAAACAAGACAGGCAAAGACTCTCCCTCCCCCAATATGTCTGAGATCCTTGAAATCATTCACTCCCTCTTGTCCATTTTCGAAAAACATAACATTACTTTACCGTACCCGGTCTCCAAAAAAGTTACCGATATCTTTTATCAACTCTTCGATAATGGCTCCCACAGTCCTGCTCCAGTGGAACTGTAAAAGTATTCGCCATAAAAAATTTGAAATTATCTCCCTTATCAATCTACATAAACCTGTTATTCTGGCCATTTCTGAGACATGGCTGAGGCCGGGTTCCCGTTTTCGGATCCCTGGCTTCTCATGCCTCAGAGATGACCACAATTCTGGATGGGACGGTTGTGCCATCTTAATCAAACATTCCCTTGTCTTCTCTTTAATATCCATCCCCCAACACTCCCCTAGTTATAACATAGTAGCCGTTAGAACCCTTAATATGACTATCGTTTCCATCTACCTCCCTTCTCCCTGCTCCTCTTTCATCTCAGAAATAGACTCCATCCTTTCTTCTCTCCCCATCCCACTTGTAGTAGTCGGTGACTTTAACTGCCACCACACTATGTGGGGTTCCCATTACTGCGATTCCCCCTCCTCTTCCCTCGTCGACCTTATGGATAACAACAACCTTTGTCTATTAAATGATGGTAGCCCTACTAGAAGAACCCCTCCTACTCAAAACCCAAGCTGCGTGGATCTCTCTCTCATTTCCCCCTGCCTGTCCCCTCAATGCTCATGGAATGTCCTCCCCAGCTCACACGGTAGTGACCATATCCCTATTATCATTTCCTTCTCTCAACATTTCTCTCCTTTACCCATCCCTTCTCCCCTTCTCAGATACCGTCTATCAAAAGCCAAATGGGACCGTTTCCTCTCCTGTGTTTCCACCCAAACTAACTCCTTCCCAGATGTGACTGCAGACAACTTTATAGCATTATATTCCGATTATATTTCTGCTCTGGTTTATGCTGCTGATCAGTCTATCCCAGTTAAAAAAACCCCGAAGGATTGCATTCCCTCCCCCCCTTGGTGGAACTCTGAATGTACGGAGTGGGTTCAGAAGAGAGACGATGCTGAGTTGAGGTTTTTAACTGATCCCTCATTAGATAATTTTATTGACTTCAAACGCACAAGTGCTCTTTGCAAGAGAGCACTTTCGCTTAAAAAACGCGCCAGGTGGTCTTCATATTGTGAATCCCTAAATCCCCGCTCCCCTCCTAGTATCGTTTGGAGAAATATAAACCGTTTTCGCGGCTCTTTCTCCATCAATAATCCTTCCTCCAACGACACTTCCTTCTGGCTTGAGGGCTTTCTTAACAGATTAGCCCCTTCTTTTGTTCCCTCTGAAAACTGTTTCCCCTCTGCTTCTGGTGCCCCTCACTCATATGATCATATGGACGACCCTTTTTCCTTTTTTGAATTATCCTCGGTCCTTAACCACCTCCGCGATTCTACTCCTGGCATTGATGGCATTCCCTATTCTTTTATTAAAAACACTTCAGATTCCTCTAAACTATTACTCCTCTCTATCCTGAACAAAATTTATGAAACTGGTACTATTCCTGACTCCTGGAAACTCCAAATTATCATCCCTATCCTTAAACCCAATAAGGACCCCAATGACCCTTCTTCTTATCGACCCATAGCCCTTTCATCAGTTGTAGCCAAAATTATGGAAAACCTTATCAAAAATAGACTAGAATGGATTCTTGAAAATAAGTCCATTCTAGCCAAATCCCAATTTGGCTTCAGAAAGGGTATGGGGACCATGGATAGTCTCAGCATATTTTCTTCAGAGATCCGCCTAGCTCTTACCCGGGGTGAAAACTTTGTGGGTGTTTTTCTAGACGTAGCATCAGCTTATGACAACGTTCTGCTTCCAGTACTCAAGCACAAGATGTTTCAGCTGAGTCTGCCTTCGAGGATGGTCAACTTCATTTTTAATCTATTTATGGCCCGCTCTGTCTCAGTTCGTTACCAAGGCTCCCTCTCTTCTCCAAGAACCATATGGAAAGGCTTACCTCAGGGCTCAGTCTTGAGCCCTATTCTGTATAATCTCTATACTTTTGACTTGGAGCTGTCCTGCCTTACTGATTGTAATGTTTTGCAATATGCGGACGACATTGCCTTATATTACTCTTCCAATTCTATCTCAGAATGTTCTGTTCGTTTAAATTGCGCCCTTCAACTCCTTAATGTGTGGCTCGAAGACCATGGTCTGTCCATCTCCGCAGCCAAGAGCTCTACTGTGGTATTCTCTAGGAAGCGGTCTATTCCAGATATTCATATTGTCCTTGACAATACTCTCATCCCCGTCCAGAATCATGTAAAATTTTTAGGCCTCTTTTTCGACTCCCGTTTGTCTGGTTCTACACACTTGAACTATATATATAACAAATGTGAAAAGGCCATCAACATCTTAAGATCCCTATCAGGTACCTGGTGGGGTGCCCACCCGTACACGCAGAAGCTGCTATATAATGCAATTGTTCGAAGTCATTTTGATTACGCCTCCTTTCTTTTAGAGCCCTGTCTTAAAAGAGCCTTATCCCTGTGGGACAAATTGCAGGCCAAATGCCTCCGTATCATTTGTGGAGCCATGAAGTCCTCTCCTATTAATGCTCTCCAAGTTGAGTGTGTAGAACCCCCTTTATATCTCCGTAGACAATTCCTCTCTGACCGCTTCCTGTCCAAAATTATTCAAAATTCTTCTCATCCCCTTCTAACCTCTCTTTGCCAACTCTCTAATCTGATCCCCTCTTCTAGGTATTGGACCCACAAAACTTCCCCATGTCTCATTAATAGTTACCAAAAATTCATGAATGGTCCCCCTATCTTCAAATCCCCTGGCAATCCCCTGTTCCTTACCCCATACGACGCTCTCGTCTTTCAGCCTAACGTCATTCTGAACTTTGGCATCACTAAAGATGATCCCACTGCTAACTTTCAATTTAATCAGCTACTCTACGAAAAATTTGAAGGCTGGTTCACTTTATTCAACGACGCTTCCAAGAACTCAGACGACGAATTGGTGGGTTCTGCCGTTTGGATTCCCCAATTCCTCTTAGCTTTAAATGCTCTTTCCTCACCTCCGTTTTTTCTGGCGAATCCATTGCAATTTTTGAGGCTGTTTCCTTTATTCTATCCCACAAAATTAATAAATCAATTATTTTCTCAGATAGCAGAAGTTGTCTTCAGGATATTCTAAAATTCCCATTTCGTTGCAAGGATATGCATCCCATCAATTTAAAAACTAAAGAACTCCTTTACAACTGTCACCGAGACGGCCTCGAAGTAATTCTCGCCTGGATTCCAGGCCACGCTGGCATTGCAGGCAATGAGCAAGCAGATTCATGCGCCAAATGGTCTGCCCGGAATGGCACGGAGACTTACTCAAATTGTTTCTCACAAGACCTACGTGCCACTGCCAAACAAGACCAAAGAGTCCGCTGGTCTGCCTCCTGGAATCGTTCCAGATCTGTAAGAGGTAAACTATTTGGCAAACTGCAGCAGGACATTCCGACAACCCCGTGGTTTTTTAAATACCGTGTTGCCCCCAAACCCGTCACCTCTACCATAATCCGTTTGCGCCTTGGCCACAATTGTAGCCCCCACTTCTTAGCGAAGATAAGGGTCAGGGATCACTCCCTGTGTGAATGCGGACTTGAAGAAGGCACCCCCGATCACATCTTCTTTAGCTGCCCACGATCCCCTGTTTCTTTGTATGATATCCTTCCTCCTTCTCTCCCTCGCCCTCTTAATATGTTTTGTATTCTCTCCTCTTTGTCTCCACCCGTCTTATCTATTTTATGCATGTATATTAATAGATTTAAAGTTTATTTATAATTATAATTTCTTTTCTAATACTATATTTTTTCATTTTATATTTTACTGCCTGTATAATTATGATATCCTGTTTTATTTGTGATAATTTACGTAGCAACACCGACCATTTTTTCCTTTTTACCGAATCGTGTATTTCCAAACCCTGACACTGGCAAAATTGTCCTCGATGACAGAAGCCATGTTATGAAATAATAATAATAATAGACATAAGTAACTAAAAAGTTCACAACATTCTTCCACACTTTTCAATCTCTTACATAATCTTCTAAAAATTTTGGTGGTTTACGTAAACGACTTGATCTACGTAACGTTGGCGAAGGGATTTTTGACAATGAGAAACTTTATGTTAGTGTAGTTATGATTCCCAATCGTGATAGATTGTATCGTTTGGCCCTCAACTTGCGATGTATGATTTAAGGACGCCATAGAAATCGTTTGGTGACAGGGCTTGATTCTTAATCCGCACAGCCTCGAAAAACTTTCATTAATAAATAACACGGAGCTTCCAGTATCTAGTAGAGCTTCTGCACGTGTTCCTTTTATAAAAGCTGGCATAGTAGCGTTTCGCAAGGAAGAAGGTGATGCCGCAGTTATAATTGTAGCAGCGAAACCTTTCTCCGCACTTGCAGAGTAGTGGTTTTTAGGTGAACTTCTGCAGACAAGTGCAAAATGTCCTTTCTTGTTACAAATTTGGCACGTTGCATCTAAAGCAGGACAGTTTTTACGTAGATGTACTGGCCCGCCGCAGAAAAAGCATTTTGGTCGACGAGTTTGCGTAAAAGGAGTAGCAGAAGGGGCAGTAGCAGCAGCCGAAGTATTTTCGTCATAAGTAGTTTGTTGAACGGAAGCTTTTTCATTTTGAATAGCATTTACGGACGGTAAATTAAATTGTTGGACATTAGTCTCCGCCGTTTCTAAGGCAAGAGCTTGATTATAAGCTTCATCTAAAGTAAGCGACAAATTTTCCAGTAGCCTCTGTCTTATTTTATTCGAATTAATACCCGAAATTAATGCGTCGCGTATACAATCGTTTTTATTACGCTCTGCATTAACAGCCTCAAAGCTACAATCTTTAGACAACTGTTTCAGTGCTAGTAAATATGTGTCAATGCTCTCTTCACAGCGCTGCTTTCGCGTGGCCAACATGTGCCGCGCAAACACTATATTCTTGGGCTTTATATAGAGCTGGTCCAGCACCGAGATAGCTTCATCGTAAGTTGTCGTTTCGCTTATAAGGGCATAGATATTGGGCGACAAATGGTTAATGAGAAGTTGATACTTAAATGTATTCCATTGATCTGCAATAAGGGCCGCAATTGATTGAGTATCTTCCGTTGTAGGAACATTCGGTCGCTGACATGCTATGAAGCTTTCAATTGTTTTCTTAAAATGTTCCCATGCTTGACTTGCAGCATTGTTCGATGGTTCTGTATCAAACCTCTCCGGTCTTAAATACTTCTCCATCTTAATTTTGCATATTAAATTGAAATAAGTGAAAAACCTTTTAGTAATATAAGGTTTTAATATGCAAAATGTTTAGTAGTAGAGAAGAAGACATTGACAAAGAGTAAAGTATTATGACATTGATAGAAGACATAGACACTATGACAATATAGGAATTAGGTCTATAGACATAAGTAACTAAAAAGTTCACAACAGGTAGGTACCTACTTCGTTTTTCGTCGCGATAGAGATTCTGTCAGTGGTCAAAGAATAAGGCAATAGGAACTGCTAGTACCTGCCGCTTTGTTAAAACTACTACCTACCTATTTTAATTATGAGAAGGTATCTATAGTAAAGGCAAAAAATAATAAAACCGGGGATTTGATCAAATCACGGAGGATGTTATAATAACAACATAATTTTATGTTTGACCTAAACAAAAACAAATCTATGAATATAATTATGTTCATAGGTACCTATATGTTCATATTTTATAAAGGTTACTTGATAAGATAAGATACTAGCCACTTTTACTACGGAAAAGCTAACTAGCCGATCAGCTGATATATTTTGTACTTATGAAAAGTGTAATAATCAAAATATACCGCGCACCTAGTATGACTCAAATCACCTGTTTTTAGTATTTGCAGGAAAAATCTTTACATCTTAGGTAGGTATGTTCAGAAAATTCATTCCAGCAGCAATCTGTGATTCCAGCAGCAGCATAGGTAGATACGAACCAAATCGCGTGGTCACACTGGAGTCACACTCATTTACGCCCGTTATTAATAACCTATCCTGATCCGTTTTTTACCAAATCGAGATTGAAAAAAACAAAACACAATTGTGTTCTTGACATGTTTTTGGTACACAAGTGACAATTGTGTTTTGTTTTTTCAATCTCGATTTGGTAAAAACGGATCAGGCGGGCGTTAGTCTGTTCACACCTCGGGTTCACACCAAGTTCACGCTGAATACACATGGTAATGATGGTTCATATGTGCTTCAAACAAGGTTCATAATTGTACGCAGTCTGTGTATGTTGCGTACGCAGTTATCAAATCAGACAGAGATAGACTCTGTAGCGAAGAAAGTAAGCGCTTTAAGTGCTTATTATCGAATCTTCGAAATATCGAAATATTTAGATGACACTACCTACACTTAAACTTTATCAACCAGCTGCACAAAAGGTAATTCAAATAAATGCTGGCGATGCAAAGATTATCCGCACGCCTCTAGCGGCGAAATTTAGAAACTGTCTAAGAACGACACTTTGTTTGTTTATTTGTTGAAGTATGTCATGAAAGTCAGATTATTATGTTTTTCCCTGACGTCAAAGTGTCGTTCTTAGACAGCTTCACAATTTTGACACTAGAGGCGCTAGTTAGAATCTTTTCCTCGCCAAAATATTCTGCATCAAAAATATTTAAATACCTACAGATATTATACTTTTCTATACGCTGTTCGTAGCAGAGCAGACTATCAATTGTTGTTGTTGCGAATTTTTTGTTTTAACGTAGGTACCTTCTTATTTCGCAGTTATTTTGATCTGTATATTGAACCAATAACAATCGAGAGTATATTTTCTTAATTGTATTTAAATTAATTAAGTAGGTAGGTACTTACCTAAGTATAATTTATGTTGCTAGGGAATCAGTATTTTTTTTTCTTTTTTATGTAGGCACCTAAGTTGTCATTTAACTTTAACTTAAAATAAGAAAACAAGCTACACCTTTTATATTTAATTAAGAATTTCAGCGCTTTAAGCCGCTTTATGTGTAATAAGCAATGTTATGTTTGCGCTTGAGGCGCTAGAGCACGTCAAGATTCTGTCAAAAAATTCAGAACATTATGCGAAATAATATTAAAAATTACCAATACCTGACCGAAACCGTCGCTAATTTAAATGTTTTATGTGTGATAGATATTGTGTGTGTTGGTTAATACCGTGATATTAGTATTGTAGCTAGTCTCAAGGATACAATTTCACATACATGACCACAAGACACAAACGTTTTAGTACCTATATCAAATCACAAAATATTCAGTTGTAGTATTATTGTGAAATAATGCCTTAGTAGGTACTTGACGAATCTAAAACATATTTTGTGCATTTTATCACTTTTACGGGTAAGCGTGTGATTTATATTTTAAATAATTAATTAAGTGCTTAGGTATTTTTGCTTTCAGTAAATAATATTTATTTGTATTGATAAGATAAACAATAATTCCAGGATTGGTCGACAGCTGCATTTATCATCGAACGAAACTGTGTTTAAAATGTTTTACGCCAAATGATTGAAACTATATCCATGCGGTCTGCAAGAATTATCTGTAAATATTTTTTGTATTTTTTTGGTTTAAATTTTTGTTTTGTTACTTTGTTTGTAAGTAGACATAAAATTCGTATTTAGGTGATGGAGGAGAGATGACCTTGACTACAACTATTGAGTGTTGCTTTAAGCTTTAAGGTTGAAAGTAACGTTTTAGTATAATAAGACCTATGTGAAGGTATGAAGGTCGTGGTTGGTGTGTTGTGACGTGTGAATCATAGCCGGCACGGTGGTGATGTCATCGTGCGCAGCACTCCAACGGCGGCGCGGCGGCCCTCTCCTTACTTCACACGTATTGTTTCCCTCGCGGCGACTACTCGCTTATTTTCGATTTTCCCTCACAGTATCGGAATTTCTCTGTTACAGTTTTCTTTCCACTGTTCTTGCAAGCAAGCTCCATAAGCGACATGGATTCAAAAGAATTCTCCTCCACTATTGCGAATTTCGCAGTCAAATTCTGTAATGTAAGTTCTTTAATTACTTACTATTTGATGTATTTAATGTTTTATCTTTTTAATATTTTAATTAGGTACTACTTATCTCGGATATATAAATCATTGATTAGGCAGAAAAGTTGGTCATACGATCTTAACGCTTATTTTCAAAGTTATGAAAGCCTTTTGCCTACCTTCGTCAATGTAAACAAAAAGAAACAAAAACATATACTTATATTGGTAGGTAGGCTTTTTGAGTTATGAATTTTTGAGTGATTTAGGATGATGGCTTCTATTCTATTTAAAATTATTTTTAACAATAATACCTATGTGAATAATTTAAATAGTTGGTTAAATATTTGTTCTTACAAGTTCTTACCTTCATACTACATGAAATTTGAGTTCAGTCACGTTCAGTGCAAAGAAAATAAGAATGACTTAATTTTAAGGAGAAAATTAGTTACCTAAGTAGGTATACAATTGTACAAGCACGTCTCCATTTCGGAGCAGGAGTAGGAAGGACGTTAAGTCCAGTGTGACTAGTGACCACAAATAGGGAGGCAGTAGGTACGTACTTACTTATAGCTAGACAGAAGATATATAGATAGGTAGTAGAGATTGTTTAACGAATTTAAAATTACAAAAAACAGGTCCTCGCCAAAACCGGAGCTCAGTATCATTAGGTAGGTAGGTACATTATCATCATTTCGCATAACAGCTATACTTAGTAACACAATAGATAGACCCCTACATACATTACTCACAAGTCATTACAGACGCAACTTTTTAAAATGTAAGTACCTACCTAAGTATTTTATACCTAGCCTGCGTGTGCCTGCGTCTAAATTATCTTCAGCGCCTTGGTCATAGTTTAGCATAGATATCGGGTCACGTCTAGATTATACGTGATTGAAAGTAGGTTTCTTTAGGTATGATACAAGTGTTGCCGATGATTTCATTTTGCTTGATAAAAGCTACACCCACCACTATAATTAAAGTAATATATGATAGACAGACAGTCGCAGCTACTGACTTAAGTTTCGATTCTATGAATAGCCTACAGCATTGTTATTTATTATTAAAGTTTTGGTCTATTTAGGAGGCGAAGCAAGATAAAAGTATGGTGTCGTCTCCGTTGTCAGCGGAGTTTGTGCTAGCGCTGCTGACACTGGGTGCGACAGAGCCGGCGCATTCCGAGTTGTTGACTGCTCTAGGACTGCCTGATGATGATGCTGTGAGTACTGAAACAACTATACAGTGTGTAACAGAAAGGGGGTATAATGCCGAAACGCAGCGATAGTCCTCATAAAACTGAACAACTTTCCCCAATGAACATGGGTCGTAACTCGAAAAATAATTATGGATCACTCATACTTACTTGATCAGCTGATCGTACATTTTATATGGGGAGGCGAAATTTTTTTTCGAGTTACGACCCATGTTCCTTGGGGAAAGTTGTTCAGTTTCATGAGGACTATCGCTGTGTTTCGGCATTATACCCCCTTTCTGTTACACCCTGTATAAACTACTTATTACTTATACGTAAGTTTCCCTTTTGGTTCTCCGTTGCTGTCTGGTGAAACGATTTGAAAATTAAATATGAAGGCATCATTTCACTTCGATCCAAATATTACTTCTTCGTACTGAAAGTGATCATTAACTACAATTTACGTCTGCTACATCTGCTTTTCAATATTTCTTAGTGTTGCGAAATCGCAAACTGGCAAATACCCAAGTCTGATCAATCAAAAAAATTTGACGGACAACAATAATAAACTGTATCTAAGTTGAAATTACGTATTCATCATAAGAATAACCAGGAATGTTTGTTTTTCTACTATGTTTTAATAATTTCAAGTCAAAAATACTTAGGTATCGTTCTAAATACATACTAGGACAGTAAGTGGTTTTTTAGTTTTTATGGAGTTATAATTCACGTGATGGATATATTTTCTTTGAGCGATCTTGTAACCTAAAAACAAATATTGCAGCATTTTTAAATCTAAACGAAAATTCCTAAAATTATTTATGCAATACATTTTAGATACGCTCATCATTCGGAGCAATGTCATCACAACTGCGTTCCCTGAAGGGAGTTACGCTGGACGTGGCGAACCGCGTGTATGTGAAACAAGGCCCACACGCACTCAATGCTAAGTTACAAGAAGATGCGGTTAAAGTCTTTGATGCTGGTATCGAGAAAATAGACTTCAGCAAGTCAGCGGACGCCGCAAATCAAATTAATCAATGGGTAGGTACGATACGAATACGAACATTGTACCGACTTAGCGTAATTATTTTGTGTCATTAATATTAGGTACCAAATGATATCTTTTTTTTTTCTTCGTTTTTAACAGGTTGAAAGTAAAACAAATCACAAGATCAAGGACTTATTGTCGTCAGACTCCTTAAATAACGATACTCGTTTGGTCCTTGTCAATGCTCTCTATTTTAAGGTAAGTAGCTCTTGTTTTAGAGTGTGAGTTATGAAAGCTTTTCTATTATTACTTACCCTGAGTTTTGATCTAAAATTGTAATTTCAGGGTAACTGGCAAACTAAATTTGACCCAAACCACACTATGGACCAACCGTTCCACGTGAACATAAAAACTACAATACAAATTCCAATGATGTTCAAGGAAGCCGAATACCGATACGGCGTCAGCGATAAGCTCGGCGCTCAGGTACGAAAATAGTTTTAAATACACAAACAGTCGCAATTTGCTTACATTCTACACTTAAAATTAATAGATAAATAGCTTCGACTGCAGACATAAACTAGCGAATATAAGTAGGTTTCTGGATAAGATTTATTTTATCGTAAATACTTCAATTGATAAGATTGTAATATTTTAATCACTAACCCAATATAGCAAAATATGACAAAACATTGAAAATGAATATATTTATTATTTCAGATGTTGGAATTGCCTTACAAAGGCGGGGAATCCAGTATGATAATAGTACTACCGGACGAAATAGAGGGACTGAATGGAGTAATGCAGAAGTTAGCGGGCGGCCATGATCTCATTGCAGACTTCGAGAACATGAACTCAATGAAAGTACAAGTGACCTTACCCAAATTCAAAATTGAAACGGAATTAGATCTGATAGAAATATTACCTAAGGTGGGTTATCATTATCATTAAAATCAAGTTCTGTAGGTACTTCGTATGTATTTGATGATTATATTTTCGGGAAGACAGGGATTCCTAAACTCACAATGACTTCGGGAATGGTCTACCTACTACCCACTTTGAGAATAAATTACCTCTTATCGCACCCTTTTAGGTCTACAGCGGCTACGGCTACACTTTGTGAACCACTATCTAATTTTTACCTAACCTTTTGATGATTTCAGCTTGGAATTAAAGCTATATTTGGAGGTAGTGGTCCTACGGGGTTAGATAACTTACTTGACCCTCCCGAGCCCCTGGTTGTCTCAAAGGCAGTTCAGAAAGCCTTCATTGAAGTCAATGAAGAGGGAGCTGAAGCAGCTGCAGCTACAGGTAAGAAAGAGACAATTATATTGCATGCTTTGGCTTATGTTCAGGTGGCGGCGGTTTGTAAAATGCTATCAATTTACGTACCTACTTACTTATAAAAATTGTGCTTTCGGAAGTGTAGTAATAGGAATTGCACTTAATACATTTATTCCAAAAAAAAAAATACAAACAGGAACGCACTTCATCGTACGTAACGTATAAAATGCTACGCGTATGTGATTGGTATAGGTATATCTTAATATGCCTTAATTGAACTGACCGAGGAGCGAAGTCAGTGTCGTATTTTTAAGGGCTTATTAACCTCATAATTCGTATGTCGCATTTAAAAAGTGTAATTATATAGCCTAGAAATAGCATAGCAAGCATTGTTTTTTTTATTATTTATTATGAACACATGTGTATATATTTTACCTTCACTCTATTTATTATTATTTCTACTGTAGATAGGTGCCTGTATATTACCTGCTTTACTTACCAGACAACAAAACATCCTCAATTATTATCAGCATATTTAACTAAAAAAGAAAAGATAACATACTCCGATAAACACATTTAAAGTCAATATTCATAGCTCGTCGTACACCAAAACTAGATACTTATTCGTAAAATGCATTGCATGCCTATGATGCCTGCTTTCATAATTATTCAAAACACGCGCCTAGTACCTATAAATGCGTTTCACCATCTTTGCTTTCTTGTAATAAGTATTTTAAATATAGGGTAATGACGTTATTATTTGCGATTACCTACACTCCACTAATCAGCGACTAATGTTATCGAAAACCTCACTTACTTATTTACTTCTACGAGCTCTCATTAAGTTCACTGAAGCCGTTGCATGTCGGTGTCATTCTTTATGTCTGAGGTGACTGGTGTGTACGTAAGTACACGTACACGTACTTATAAGTATATGAGGTAGGTAACCATCAGGATAGAAGGTATGGATGTAAGGCCGCGCTAATGTGTTTGTCTTGTGAATGACATGAGTTTGTCGGTGTGCTTCGGCAGCGGCAGTGGTGCGCAAGAAGCGCTCACTGGGTGTGCAGGAAAGTCGCGTGTTCACGGTGGACCGGCCGGCGCTGGTGTTGGTGCTGGCGGCTCGAACCGTGGCGTTCGTGGCGCGGCTGCAACCGCCTGCGCCCGCGCACGACGAGTTATAGCGCTGTATGTCGCAGGGATGGTGGTGATGCTCCGCTGTGCCCGTCCCCCGCCGCCGCGCTTCACCGTCGAGCACCCCTTCCTCTTCATCCTCACCGGAGGCCCCAACCGCAACACTCTATTCACCGGTGTCTTCCGAGGCCCAGCATAAACCTCTCACCACAAATATATATTTCTAACGTTTCTCAATATATCGAATTCACATTACAATGAAGTCAGTTGTTATGAATGTTGATGGCACCACTATATGTGATTGTTTTTAATTTTTTACACAATAATAATAAATGTTTAATATTTATTCTAATAAAGTTTTAATACCAGTAAATCAATATTAACGCTAAATATTGTAAAGATTTATCTATACCTAGATTACCTACATTATTTATTATTACCTATCGAAATTATGCTTGGCTTATTGTGTTTGCGTACAGATTGTTCTATCTTTTAAGATAGTTGTTTTCTATTGGGATCAGTATTAGAAGATCGTTCAACTGAATTGCATTACAGCGATGGTCGTGGAGATGATGTGTGCGTTAGTAGACTTGGAGCCGCCGCCGCCGCGCTTCGTAGCCGACCGTCCGTTCCTGGCGGTTCTTTTAGTTAACCGCAACATTTACTTCGTAGCCACGTACCATGGGACTAATCGCGTGTAGATATGAGATTCAATAAAACTATAGCTCTCAATAATTATTGAGCTAAAAATATGTGACGACGTTTTATTCCGTTATTTATTTTAAACGTATCTTTTACGGAAGAACGTAAGATATTTTTGTTATAGAGACCGCGACATAATGCTAAATCGTTGCTTAATTCAGGAACCGAATGTTACTATTTTATAGATACGTTATAGAGTAATATAAAACGAATTAATTGGATAATATAGTAGTTAATAAAGTTACATTACGGTACAGGGACCGCAAAGAACGGATGATCAACTACGTACCAATTACCAAGCGAATGGACAGCTACTTCTATTAAGATTGCTTGTATTGCATTGCAGCAATGGGCGTAACCCGGCGGAGTTTCGAACCGCGGATTCCCTTCGTGGCGGACCGTCCTTTCCTAGCGGTTCTTTTCGTTAACGGCAACGTTTGTTTTGTAGCAACCTACTGTGTAAATTAACGTGACTTGTGACCATAAAAAACGTTGAAAATATGTATTTCGTATATCGTATGCTGATAAATTTAAATACCTCCCGATAACCTACACGTTTGCCTATATTTAAAATTATTTATTTTCTTAAGTAGGTACCTATAAAGGCATTACTTAGGTACCTACCTACTACATTTAAATTAGCACCATATTATTTCTTCTCTACTTATGTTCAAATCCAAATATTTACTTAAAGATTGCTGCTCTTAAATCAAGTTCGGTTTGGTACCTACCGAATTGATGGCAAAAGTTTAACTTGCAAATAAGTCTTCTTAGTGTAAGACAGGTGAGTAAGTAGCGTGTAGCTTTGGGGTGGTTGAAGGACGCCTGGTAGTATTTTGTCATGGTCAATGTGAGATTAGAAGAATTATTTTGGAGAATTGCTTGAATGAAGATGACAACCAATGGAGTTTGATTGTATTACAGCGATGAACGTGATGATGACGTGTGCTCTAGTAGACTTCAGTCCGCTGACCCGCTTCGTGGCCGACCGTCCCTTCCTAGCGGCTATTTTTGTTAACAGCAACGCTTACTTCCTTGCCACCTACCGTGGAACTACCAACGAATAACATGCTGCTCGTATTGTTATGTTCAATTATTTTAAAAATGCCTATTGCTATCTATACAGGCTGTTTATATATACGTACGTATGTACCTACCTACACTGTCTTACGAAGATAACGATCGTAACTCAAAACTGAATATTTTTTTCCACAAGAGAAATGAGTCCAAATATAGAGCTTTTTACAAAATGCCCGATCTGATGATTTGTTTTGTCATTTTTCGACCCATGTTTATTGACGAAAGTTGTTAAGTTTTATAGGGAGATTGCGTTACTTTATTTTCATGAGACAGTACTTAAACTTCTTTTCTTTCTCTATTATAATAGGTAGGTACCTATGTTACCTTACCTACTCATTATCTACTGAAATAAATGTATTCGTTTTGTATCTAATAGGTATGTATTTATTTAATTCTCCTCTAAGTCAATTAACTTCATATATCTAATGAACCAATTATTCATATAATAAGTACTTTCTCCTGCTACTTATTACTTAGTACTTATTTCTGTTTTTATAACAGCTATAATCTGAACTACTCGTATGTTATGTAGTAAACTACTTAATTAAGTAATTTGTTCACAGTATTCAACACAATATACATACAAAAAAGTACCTACACCCCTTCTAGACCCTCAACTTTACTTTCGATTTCAATTTAGATTCGCACTTAGGTACTTACCTAACCTAAGGTATTTGTGTACGTATCTAGAAGAATAATTATGTAGATAGTTTAATTAGATGTCTGTCACATAGATTAGGTACTTAAGTAAGTTTATCAATTTTGTTAATATATAATAAATAACATTTCTAAATGTTAAACCGCCGCCAATTTAAATCGTAACCATTGTTATTTTTGCTGAGTTTTTTTGTAAGTAACTTTGTTGGTTTAGAAGTTATGGTAGTTTAGTATGGTTTATCAAAGGTAAGTAAGTTGGTAAGTAGATTTGTTTTAGAGGAACGCTGCAGCACCTAGTAGGTAAGTAGTTAATTCTAATCTAGATAAAGCTAAATAAGTATTAACAAAAAAACACCCAGTAAAGTTCTATTGCCGAATAATAACCTTAAAAATATCCACAACACATTTAAATACTAATAAGATAATTAAATTTGTATCAGACACGTCTATTCTGCGTAGGTACTAGACTAGTATTTAAGATTTGGCAGCTTATTTATGATCACTAACGCTATTAAGTAGGTAGGTACGTAATACAGTGCCTAAAAAGTAAAGTGTTTGGTACAGGAATGGTGATCATGCTCAGATCAATGACTCCGGCGTTTGAAGTGAACCATCCTTTCCTCTACGCTATTGTGGCAGGTGGAAGACAGATTCTGTTCATCGGGAAACACTACGGGAACGTTCCAGGAAATTCGAACGTATATCCAGTAGTTACTTTCAACTAACAAGTTTTAAAGATCTAAAACGAATGCTGCGTGATATTTAAGTTTAACACATATTATGTTACGTATCTGTGGTACTAAGTAGGTATTTTCTGTCAGACTTGACCTGACTCATATCAAACCTAGGCAAACCTAGGTGATATTTTAATAAATGTGTTAAAAAACGAAATGTATCTAAAACCGCCGCCATTTTGAAGCATTAACCATTTTTTTTGTTGAGTTTTTTGTATGTTAATAAGTAGATTTTTTAGAGTACCTAAAGTAACAGTAGGTAGGTACCTATCTCATTTCTTTTATCTAAATATATCTCATTACTTTTATGTTAATAAAGCTAATTATTTGAAAACACTAATTCATACAAATTTATAAGTAGGTATTATAGCCTATTAATAATCCCTAACATATCTACAACACATTTAGGTAAGTACCTAGCTAGGTACCTACCTAATAAAAATGTGTTTCAGACATGCCTGCTCTGCGTAGGTTCGAGTATTTATTTAAGTTTTTGCAGTTTATTTCCGATCGATCACTGGTAAATAGAATTTGTAGCTACCTAAGTAAGTACTACGTAAGTTTGCATGAGTCGATTGTTTTTTAGGGTTCCGTACCCAAAGGGTGAAAACAGGACCCTATTCTATCACTGAAACTCTTGGCTGTCCGATTGTCTGTCTGTCTATCTGTCACCAGGCTGAATCTCATGAACCGCTATAGTTATAGCTAGAGCATTGAAATTTTCACAATTAGTGACGTGTTACCGTGGCCGCTTTTTTTATTTTCATTTTGCCTTCTTTGGTACAGAATACAGAACCCTTCGCGTGCGAGTCCAACTCGCACTACTTGGTCGGTTTTTTTTATTTACCTATCTGGTATTACATATGGCACCCAAGTGCCTTTTAAGTAAATTATTAACTTAGGTAGGTACATCCTGGTGTACAAAATTTAAGTAGGTAAATTAGGTACGTAATGCAGTGCCTATTAAGTAAAGTACTTATTTGGTACAGGAATGACGTTCATGCTCGGCAGTCCAATGGGTCAGCGGCAGTTGTCGTTTAAAGTGAACCATCCTTTCCTCTACGCTATTGTGGCAGGTGGAACACAAATCCTGTTCATCGGGAAACACTACGGAATCGTTCCAGGAAATCCGAACGTATATCGAGTAGTTTCTTTCAACTAACAAGTTGGAACGACCTAAAACGAACGCCGCGTGATGTTTATGTTGAACATTATAATAATACTTGTGTTTATTTTTTTAAAATACGATTTTTAAATGTAAATAATGTCATGGTTTTGTTGTAACTGTTTCGTTTAAGGTGATTTGTGGGTAGGTTTATTCCACGTTTATTTTATACACTCATAGGTAATCTGAATATGACCGTGGTGTGTTCAATAAAGTACCTACATATATTTAGGTATGGCTGGTATGACAAGAAAATGTACCAACAGAAAATGATTACTGGTGGCTTTTAATTAGTGAACGATAGAAAAGGACTATGGGACCAAGTTCGATTCCATTAAAAAAGTGTTCTCTCATACATTTAATACTATCAGCTGCTGCATTTTGTATGGGGAGCTCGAAAATTTTTCTCGAATAATTTCGAACTTGGTCCCATGGTTCCATAGTGCCAAGTTATTGTTATCACGAGTAGGTACATTCATATCCTTTTCTATCGTTCACTAATTAAAAGTCACTCTATACTTATAGAAAAGTTGGTAAATAAGTATAATTTGTGTAGATATGTTATTAGAAATAGAAGTTATTCGCGATATGCTGGCTGAAACTGCGCCAAAGGTCTTTTCAAGGCATATTTGTGTTATTTATTATTTCTTCTTTTTATGTTGCATTCCTTTCACGTAGGTAGGTATTCTGTATATAAAGTTATTATATTACTTCTTAATGTCCTTTTTTTTACACTACATTAGTTGGTTTATTACATAAGTAGTTGAATCTGGTCTAAATATACATTCATATACCTACCCATTTAAGTATTTAGGCACTATACTAAGGTACTTACTCTACCTGCTTACGAGTACGTACATATCTACATTTCTGTTGGTAAGTGCAACCAATCGTAAACACGACAATATTGTTAAACAGAAATGAGGTAGGTACTGTATAAGTACCAACTTATAAATAGATACCTACGAGTATAAATTGCTATAGGTACCTATTGGTGAATTAATTAGAGCCATTAAGTCTACGCTAACCGTAAGCACTGAGTGAAGCAGAATGATTTACGATCATCATGGGTGTTTAAGCACAGTTTGATAAGAAATCTCGAATCGCTTAGGCCACTTGTAGCTCGGTCATGCCGTCGTCGCCGCCGCTGTGAGCAGTATCGTCGGCCATGGTATACGTACTACATCTATAAATACTGCATCTTCGTATCCGCATAATTTATAGCGCAACTTGATCCAATGAATTATCGTGTCAAAATTGCAACTAGGCATGATTGTGACCAATATTCCAAACCTAATCGTGATGTGGTGCTTCGTCATAAAAGTGGGTGTTCGATCTCATATCATTATTTCGTCTAATCATGCTCGTCGTCTGTCGCCATTGATCCAACTCGCTAACATCAATCAAAGCTATTCCGACATTTTGACTAAACTTTGTATAGCCTTAAAAAGTTGTAAAAGCAGTGCCAGTGCCAACAATGGCGAATATTTTAAACAAATGCGATCGCCATCAAATCAAGTTGGTTATCAGATGGATGCAAATAATTTGTTTAATATCAAGAATCAAATTTTAGATGATAAACAAATAACCGGATATGACAAACAGTCGTCCAAAGAAATTACTCCACAAAAAGTTAATAGATTTCGAGAACGAAGTCAAAAAGTAACTTTAGTTGATACTAATGTCGAAGAAATAAATACTAAGCTACTATCATTACTTGATTCGCTAGTGCACTTTATAAATTTTAAAACTATAGCTAATAGAAATATTAATTTTATGTTATCGCGACAAAGACATCAAACTGGACGAATAATACATCAAGCGTTTGAACCAAAGCTCCCACTATTGACGAGCTCAGAAATACAGTCTTTATCGGAAATCCTTAAAGATATCGACAAAATGTACGACGACGGTGAAGATGAAACAACTTCCTCGTCTACACAAAGTCGTTGGACTCGGTCCACTCCGGATCCGGACGATGCAATGCTAGCGTCACTTCCCGTTACCGAAGTACCTTCATGGTGGACACCTTATAGTGCAATCGGAACTACACCAGTACCGCTCCAGATAAACGGTGCTTTTGATCCAAATATAAATGAAAACCATTGGTTATCAATGCCCGGTGTAACTGCGAACCCGATGCCTAGAACCTCTACAACTAAACCTATTAGTTTTGGCTTAATAAAAACGGTGCCCCTTCTCCAGCAAAGTATGGCGTACTCGCTTGATCAATTTCAGCGCAAATTTTACATGGTAAGTTTAATCAAACTTATAGAAAATCTCTTTATTTCATAGAGACTGATTGGACTGGAGGCATGGGTACGAGTAGTACCTACCTATAATATCTCATCTAAAAAGCAATAACTGGGGCGCCAGACTTCGCCTGGCGTGATGACTTATTTTCAGTCAATTTAATTTGGAGAGCACCTAACTAGCTACCAAGTTAACAAAAAGTACGTAGGTCTACTAATATTTCAGTAGGTAGGTATGTTATGCTATGCAGGTCATCAATGGAATGATCTGGCGTATAAAATCGATGCAACGGAATCAAGACTATGTGAAATGTAAATTGAATGGTGCGCTTTCATTCCGATACTTAACGATCTAAATCATTTTCATAATATTTTTCACACCTAATTTTAAAGTTGTTCGTTTCAAAATTATTTATTTATTCCTACCAACTGAACTGTCAATGATATTTTCTGTAATTGCAGACAACATTTAAAAAACTTACGTCCATCAGTCCTCCTGAACGACGTGAAAACGGAATCAGCTTCGTAGAGTCGGGACTGTTTTTGTACCTTATATTAAGTGCTCTATCATTATGCATGGACAAGAAAGCGAGGAAAGAAATAGACAACAGTCTCATCTTAGTAGCTGCTGATAAGGTATTTTTACTACTAAGATATTTTTATTATCGCGTTAGAATACTTTTTTAAAGGATATTGGTACATACCTATTTGTAGATATTATATCATATCTGTTTTACGATTTTTTTTAATAATTCACTTTAAGAAGATACCTACCTGACCTGCCTACCTATTTATCACAAGGTCTCAACTTATATTCAAAATGTTATAGGAAAAAATCGAAATGGTGTCGTGTGTTTTGAACTCGTTGCCAGTTTCCAACGATGAGCTAAAATTCCGCTGGTCTACGCGACTCATCGTCAACGGAACTCGAGAAATACCAACTAAGATTGCCGAAGCAATAAAGTTGCGAGTTGATAATCTTAAAGGATCTGAGACTTCTGATGAGCTTGCGGGTATTCTGAATCGTATGGTAAGGCGTTACTGCTTGTACCTAGAAACCTATCTAGTCGCTTATACTTACATATCATGAGCGGCGGTAGCGAGACTCGCTTACACACCTTTAATAATATTTGTAGGTGGAAGATGATTCCGGAGGAGCCATGCGAAACACATTTGAGGAAGACGAATTATCGGAAGGCGGCGTACGCGCAGTGCTGATGAATACTGTGTACATGCGTGCCAGATGGCGGGCGTCACCTACTTTGCTGAACGGTACGCGGCCCTTTCGCGACGCAGACGGCGCGCCTCATCGTTCCGCCACCATGATACGCATCAACGATATGATGCGGTACGCAGATCTAACCGACTGGGATGCCGAGGTATCGTTACCAAAAAGAAACATCCATGTTATTCATTTGCACTTTATTAGTTATCATAGGTGCATGATGATCGATGATGTAAATATGTAGAGTGTAAATTGATAACTTTACCAATGAACCTATTTACTTAGTCATGAGGTATATAAACGAAAATTAAAATGAAGTAGACCAATAATGACACGATAAACAGAAAACTGTTTAGCAAATTGGCAAACTGCATCCAATCAGAAGTTGCACGAGTTTCCTCTTCAGTCTTGTTTGGCGATGCTTCCTCGGTTAGACCCGTATCCCCATCGTTGGGATCGAATTCCGTAAACACAACGTATTTACCGTATCCAGATGTTACCAATCGAGTTATAGATACAATCCATGTAGGTGCCGGCATGGTTCGCTTTTTTATTGTCATCAAAAATAGTGTTTCTAAAATTCCCACCAGTGTTATTATCATTGAATCGCGGACGAAAAGTAATATAATAGGAGTGTCTGAACTGTGTTTAGGTATGTCAGTGCCTATTTCTTGTAGAGAAATAAAATGGCCAAAAAGGCTAAAACATAGCAGGAACAACCTGACATTAGTCTTGATATTCAACAACAGGGAAATTAAAGTCATTACCACTACAGCAATAGATGGTACAACAACGAGAGCGGCAGGACCTGCTTCTTCTCTTTTCAAAATAAATGAGTATTTTAGCATCGGGTATGTACTATTAGGACAACAAGCATATTTCCCTGGTTGGCGATAGTTAAGCACTTGTAATAATTTCCACCCCGGTCCGTCGTGGTAGTCATCGAGAACAACAGGTTGCTTTTCATAGAAAGTGTAATTGACTTGCTCGCCCGTATGCATCCATGATCCAAAATACATAGTGCAGTTCTGAATGTCATAAGGCCAGCGCCGCAAAGAAGTTCGACATATTCCAGAATGAGTAAGTTGTGGTACACACCAAACGGTCCCGTCGTATTTTACAAGACATGTAGTATAAATTGAGTCGCTCTGGTACACTGATACATCTGCATTAAATAGTGCCAACCGCGGAGTCCAAATTTCATGACTTTCTACTTGTATTTCCTGGATGTCACCGTAATCAGATGGCGTCCATGATAAAAATTCATCTTTCCATCTCAAAGCGACCCAACTATGCACTGTAAATATTTCTTCTTGAAAATCGAAGCTAATATACTTAACAGCGAAACGGACTTTTACTTGCACACTGGTTTTGTGATCTTTAACCGGACGATAATCGTTATTATAAGAGGCGGTAAGGCACTTGTGCAGTTTACCTTCATCATGGAGATCTTGTTCGTCGTGGACCGAGCACTTGTCGTCAGCGTAGACATTAAGAAAAAACAGCGCAGATAACGAAAACAACACAAAAAGTCTAGTGCTCAACACCATGTTGATTGGCACAATGTCCATCTGAATGTGACCCGTTACATTTGGTCTCGCAGTAAATACGATACCTATCTACACCGCCCCTAAACATATGCCAACATATTGGTGATATACAGCAGTGTAGCAACCAGACTCTGGTCTTATCTATTAATTACGACGTCGATAATTAATGTAGGTATCTACATTTGGTACCGTTAACCATAATAGAATTCATTCAGCTTTAATTTTGACGTCTAGGCATTAGAGATTCAATATTCAACACCTGGATTAAGCCTCGTATTGCTGGTACCGCGAGGCCGATCACTGCGGGAGCTCTCAGAGCGAGTCTCGAACCTCAACATGTATGACGTCCTCGGCAAGATGAAATCTTTGCGAGTTGCCGCTACGTTACCAATCTACACTTTGAGAATGACTCTTCTACTGCCTAACAAGTTAGAAGCGGTAAGATATGCTACCTATTTACCTATAAGAATTATAATGTATTATTACAGAGACAAAATGAAACACAGCTAGTTTCATATTCTGGGGCCCCCAGA
The DNA here is from genome assembly GCA_947563765.1 of Anarsia innoxiella. Classification (NCBI taxonomy): domain Eukaryota; kingdom Metazoa; phylum Arthropoda; class Insecta; order Lepidoptera; family Gelechiidae; genus Anarsia; species Anarsia innoxiella. The sequence goes on from OX387395.1 coordinate 5,323,134, forward strand.
AGTACCTGGGTAACAGGTACCTACCTATAGTTACCAACTAAATACAAGTGACTTCAATTTCTCATCACTTACATAAAAGGAATCTTTTTATTTTTTTCATAACGTACCTATTATGTACCTACTTACCTACCTACCTGGTTACCTATTAAACAGATATTTCTATATTTTATAGATGGGCATGTCACGACTAGTGGATACAAAGAACGCAAAAGGAAACCTTAGATTGTCACATGCTATACAACGACTTATGTTCTGGGCAGAAGCTGGACGCAATGCATTCAAAGATGACGGTAGACCTTCTTTTTTCTTAACTCTGCGTTTATAAGTAGATATTAATCTATTATTAAATAAATTTTCGAACGAAGCCTTCGTATGCAGGTTCGCTGGTAACAAAATGTTTTCAAGATTTTATTATGATAGGTAGATGTATAGGTACCCCAGATTGGAACCAAAGTAAGAAACGTGTGTGTGTACCTACTGGTTGGTGCGCACGATCTGCCTATGCGTCGGGACAAAACCGATTAAGTACATACTAATAGGTACCTACCTAATTAATTTATGATAGTAATTTAAAAATGCTCACCGCATCCCTTTTTTATTTGATAGGTATCGAATGGGATCATCCACCAGCGCTGGAAGTAATCGTGGACCGCCCTTACCTATTCTTCGTACGCTGGCAGAACCTAACTCTCATGAATGGCAACTTCGTTCTCTAAACAGACGATTAACACTCTAGGTTTTTTTCTTACATACCCCCTTACTTCATACTTACTTAATGTTAGTAAATAATCCAATAAAGTTTTTGTTGTTTAATTAAATCGCCTTAAAAAAGAATCATACTTAGGTAGGTACCTACTTAAAAGACCACTTCAAATAAGTAGAAACCTCTGTACTGGGTAGGTCAGAATTAGGATGATACCTTACTTGATAAAGGTTCAATTAAAAAAGGAATTTGTTAGTACGCGCAGGTTTGCCGGCTCCGTTAGCGCGTTATACCCATCACCACGCAAAGGCAGAAAAACTTTGTATTTATTAAACGTGTCCTTAGGTATTGTAAAGAAACTTTATTTGCACATAATAAAGGTAGGTATAAGACATTGTGTTGTGCAGGTAGAGCTCTCTCTTTATCATAGTCTAGCGATGGCGGCAGATCGAAAAGATAAAGAATCATCGTCTTTTGTAGCTGTAGCGCTGCGTACAGGTAGGTAGTAGGTACCTACTTATTCATTAACCCTTAAACGGTTTGAGCAAAAACGTAAAAAATGTTGTGTAGAGGCTTGTCAGTTGGCAAGTACCTAAACAAAAATATCTTTCCTGATCCTGAAAGTTGGGATACTGAAAGCTTATTGCTCAATTAGAAAATCCCTAAGTGTGCGCGATCCGTAGATGTTGACTGAACTTATTTTGGAGTCGGTATTAGGTACTTACCTAGAATCCTAGATGCACGAATAGATTCTCATCAGAACAGGAAAGAAAATGTTGAACCTAATTCTGTAAATAACTTTATAAATATCAAGATACCGGACGCCTATGGTGTCTATAAGTAGGTACCTAAAGCTATGCAACACGAGATACCTCGCATTCAGCCCGTAAGCATTTAACAAATTGGCAACAAACTTCGTTTAAAAAATACGATCCTTGAGCACGTCTTTGGTCAGGAGTCGGTTAATTACCGCCACACAAAAGAAATATAATTAAACTGAAATTTTACCATTTTTACTGTACCTAATAAAATAATATCTACGTCTATTGGTTATTTTATTATGTACTTAGGCTACCATTACTAACCAGTGCTTACGATAAAGTTGCACGCAATACCAACTAAGCACCTACCTGCTTATCGATCCATTTAAACAAGTATGGAAGTGTTAGTGAAATCAACTGGTCAACGCTATTTAAAAGAAGCACTTATGGTAGTACTAACTAAATGCATTGGTAAGACCTTATTAATTATTAGACTTTCGTGGCAACCCAACAACCTTGTTAGAATTTTAGACTGTTAAGAATTGAATATGAAGTTTCTACACGTAATTGAAAACTGAATCTGTAAAACTCTTTCATTACCTTGGAAAAAAATATGTTTACCTAAATATCTCATAACATAGACACCAAGAAGTTAAGTGAAGTTATTAAGTGCCATTAAGTAGGTACGTAGGTAGTTTATCTAATTAATTTAATAATACCGTAATTTGAAATACAAATACCGAAAAGCCAATAAAAAATCAAATTAAAAAATTGCGAAATAAGTATATAATTAAGCGAAAAACATAAATATTCAAATGTATAAAAATATGTTACGTGAAGAAACAATAGGTACTAAATTAACTTATTTTAGGCTTACACGTTTAACAAAGTGCATGGTGGTTTAAAATTGATAAGAAATCAGTTCCTCATTTCTCTTACAATTATAATAGACTAGTTGTGAATACTTCATGTGTATTTTGGAATACTGCTTCCTGGAATAAGAAAAAACAGAAAATTAAAAAGATATTACGATTCTTAAAATTGGAAGAGAGAAGGAGAAAAGTTAACAAACAACCCAGCCATAATATGCCAATGCTAGAGACTACAAAAAAAATTATTGTTAAGATCAACAGAACAGTGGTAATTAAATTCAAGTTTGTTATGCAGATATTTATTAGGACTGAAATTTATTAAGTGAAATTACATAATTTAACATTTTTACTTGACACTGTCGTTATAAATACTCGTTGACTAGTACCATAACATTATAATACAGTAACAATTAGCCCATCTGGTCACATAACTACACATGCTAAATGTTGCCATGTACAATCTGCCACTGACATGTTTTTTTGAGATTTTTATTTTATGCCTATCTTTTAGACCTAGAGTAAGGTATAATAAATTAATAAAGACACCTATTATACACACTCAACAGTGAGCAGATGGGCTTTAAATAGCAAAACATTAGGTGTATACTTTAAGCTGAAGTAATCAACTTTATTTAAATTTAAATATTAATAATTTCAAGTTCATATCAAGTATATCTTATCATTATCACACATTAAGTATATTCTTCATATAATAATTAATACATATCATTAAAGATTTTACAGTGTAATTACGTCATACTAAGTAATTATGAAATAGTGTGACGATTTAAATTTTTACACAAGCCATGGTGTTTCTAGTTTTATAAAATTTGACATAAGCTAAAAGTTATCTTTCCTATAATATTAATGAACAGTTTCATTCACATCTAAATTACAAATCAACTAGCATAACTTCTTATAATACTAAATTAATCTTAAGTATATTGAAGAAATCTAAAACAAAACCAATGGCCAATCCTACCAAAACCTTTTACTTAAAAGTTTTAACAAAAACTATTACTCATCTATCACCAATTTCATTTATCAATACATCATCATCATATTAACTACTTGTCATTTAAAATAGAACAATGCAAATAGCATTTCAATCATTGCTTTGCCAAGAGTAGGCAAAATTGTCAAATACAGGTTCTTAAGGCAGCTAGCATTCTATTAATCTGGTAGTTAAACCTTGCAGGATTCTACAACCTTATCATTTATCTACATAATAAGTTTTGTTTTGGTCATTGTAATGCTAAAACATCATTTGGCTGTGTAAGATTCTATGGAAGGTTTATTTACGACAACCAACAGAGAAGACCAACCAATAGTAAAAAGTTTAATAATATATGGTGTTTCAACATGTTATTTTAATAAACTGAGTATATTTCATATAGTTCCATTCTCAAATATCAACAGTGTTAGTGATAGTAATAAATAACCAATACCTATAGATGCACCACAGATTTCATTTTACAAACATGCTGAATAGCTAGTGCAACTGGCAGTTAGTTATTCCATTACAACAAAATCACTTTGTTAAATTTTAAAGTTTGAAATTTCATTGGAATGTTCATACAATTTTATCACTTCAATAATATATAATTGTGACGAATGAATTTGTTTAATATATTTTATTAAAAATAAAATTACCTTTCATATTTTGAGGAATTGATTTTTTGGTATTTGATGAAAACTTCCACTTGTTAGTATTTATAATAACACATAATAGAATCATTTAAATATTATTAAATAGATCATAAATTCAGACATATTTGTACTGGTTAAGAACTATTTCATTTCATCCAAGTTTTAAAGCCACCTTTTATATTGTTTTGAGAGAAAATAATGATAGAGTGCCAATATAATAGCTTTTATTTGTTATTTAAGAATTTTATTTGTGTATTCATACACAAATTAAATTCTTAAATAACCATTTTCTTATATTTAGTTTTCAGGTAACATAAGCACAGAATTGAAAGCTTAGACTGGTGGTCTTATCAAACTAAATGTGATCATCAAAAATCTCAATTTCAGTTTCAAAATAAAATAAACTTCATGACAGAATGGAACTGTTTTCTTATTATTTCCTATTTTCGTTGTAAGTATATTTTGATATATTATATATTTATAGGTAGTATAGAATTCTTAATGACAGGGGCACTGGCGATCGAAGAAAACTAATATATTTTGAGTAATGAATACATCTGTGAACTGTTATCTTCAGATTAAGGTTAGTTGAAAAAAATGTTTTATGTTGATTCTCAGATAAGATAGCAGCTAATCATTTAGACTTTATGTGGTTTGTAGTTCAGGACAACTTTAGCACAATTCATAGCTTTATAAAGGTATATGATTTGTCTAAGAATGTGATGTAACAAAATGAGTAATGAAGGCAGCAATAAATAGTACTCTCTTTTCTAATCTTTTAACTTACACGGCTCTATGTAAGTGGAAAGGATTCACTTTGTTATGTAACATTATTGGTTACTAAATGTGTTAATGGGAAATTCCATAATTGACCCCACCTGTGTTGAGGCCTGTGTTTTCAGACGCGCCGGGTGGCGGGGGCATGGCAATAGTGGGCATGGGCTCGCCCGCGGGCCTGCCCTCACCGCCGGGCTGCACCGTCACGGCTTGCACGCCGTCGGAGTCGTCACGCTCCAGCGTGTGGTAGTCTCCAGATTCCTCTGGGGGACGAGGTTTGCATTTACCGCAGCAGCAGTTGCAGCAGCAGCACAGACAACAGCAAAAGTAGCATCCGGTCAAAATGCCGCAAACGATAAACAACGCCTTGCACCAGGTGCTTGTTACTACGAAATAGGCGTTGACATTTTCTTCCCCAAATTGTTCGGCTATGTAGAGGCCGAGAGAGCCGTAGTTGTCATAAATGTTTCTCTTAGTGGCGTCACTGAGTATTGTGTGAGCACGATTCACTTCTTTGAACTTTTCTGCAGCTTCTGGATTGTTAGGATTCTTATCAGGGTGATATTTTAACGCCAATTTTCGGTAACTCTTCTTGACATCGTCTGCGGTTGCAGTTTTGGGGACTTGAAGTATTAGGTACAGACTGTCGCCCGCAGTTGATAGTTTCCTCTTATCCATGTTATAATATATAATTTCCTAGCAAAGAAAATCACTTCTAATTAATGTAAAACTGCTGATAAACGAATTTTTCAAGTTTAATTGAAATCCAAGCAAGGTAATGATAGACACGATAGACACACACATACACACCCTGTGTGGCCAATCAATCAAAAACAGACTGCACAAAATTCTATATTATCAACTAATACTCGTTTTTATAGACCAATCCATACTTAGATATACAAATTAATTAAATTTTAAAATTATTTCACAAAAGTTTATGTTATAGCTTCGTTTTTATGAGACGACGACGATAATTTTAATCAATTGCCAAATATGACAGTAACTTTGAAAATGGTAACACTACATTTATTTGACATTTTACTTTTTTATGAGCAACAGAATCCTCGATCTTTTTCCTATTCTACCTATCGATTTTGTACACTCACCCACTCACTCATTCGTTTCGTATTTTTGACTTGACATTGACATTGCAGTTTTTTTCTTCCTTGCCCTCCTTCCCTCCCTTCCCTTCCGGTTCTCTGCCTTGTTAATCGCCGGCCGACCGACCGTCTCAGACATCGGCTTTAATTAATTAATTACGCTTGATTCGGTTCTTCTTTTCCAATAACAGTAAGTATTACGTCTTTAAAATTTTCATGTACCTACTTTTCGTACATTTAGCAGTAAAAAATATGCTTTCTAAGCGTATCTGATAGGTACCTAGGTAACTTTAATTTTTTACTTTGTCCTTGAGTTTAGATTGTGATTTCTTGACTGTAATTTATCTTAGAATAAATTGTTTCTTAATTAGGAAGCTACTGCTACTTAATGGGGCATTATGTTTAAGTTGCGCTATTTACCGACAATATTTCTTATGCAAAAGGTTAGGTGTAGCACTGGATTATCATCAGCTTACAAAGTAAGTTTGGATAAAATAAAATATGAAAAAACGAAGTGAAATTTAGTATTCAATGTTAAGTTTAGGAAGTAGGTATATTATTTTCTGCTAAAAGTGTCACTACTACACATCTTTATCATACCTACTTTATTTATCACCTAGGTACATACCTACTTGAGTAGGTACCTACTTTTTATCTTTTTGTGATATTTTATTTATCTTTTCCTCACAGAAAACGAAAATGGATAATCTGGAATTAGTGTCATCAAACAAGATCTTTGGAGGATTCCAGAAGGTTTATGCACATGAATCTTCGGAATTAAAATGTAAAATGAACTTTTCAGTTTATTTGCCCCCTCAAGCTGAAGGCGGTGACACTAAGTTGCCAGTAATTTTCTACCTCTCTGGATTGACTTGTACTGAACAAAATTTCATCACTAAATCTGGATTCCAAAGGTTAGCTATGTAGCTTCTTTTTTTATTATTTATTTATCAATGATATTAAATGTTTGAACATGGTGTTACCATAAACATAGATAAGGTTAATTATGTAAGTACTACATAAAAATGTTTATATCAGAACAGGGTCAAGGTTATGTTATGATAATGGTTTGAAATTACATAACAATTCATGAAAATTCTAGACTTATTTAAATACATAAATATGAATTGCTTTTCCATTAGATGTGTTTCTTGTTACTTGTTATTACTATTTTTAGACCTCAATCTCTTAAAACTGAAATTAGTGTTAATTAATTTTAGGTACGCTGCTGAACACGGTATCATAGTCATTGGCCCAGACACCTCACCGAGAGGAGTGAAGATCCCTGGTGATGATGAATCCTGGGACTTTGGAGTTTCAGCTGGTTTCTACCTGGATGCCACGAACGAGCCATGGACTAAAAACTATCGGATGGGAAGCTACTTGAACAAAGAACTTTATGAACTCTTTCTTCAAGCTTTCGATAAGGTAGTTGATCCTGAGAGAATCGGCATCATGGGACATAGGTAAGTGGATCTTAATTGGTATTGTGTTTATTATTTACTTATAGTATAGATATTAAAAATGAATTTATCCATGATATAATAATTTTTCAGTATGGGAGGACATGGAGCATTGGTCTCCACTCTTAGAAACCCTGGTCTTTATAAATCAGTTAGTGCATTTGCTCCGATTTGTAATCCTACTGCCTGCCCCTGGGGAGAGAAAGCATTCTCAGGTTACCTAGAAAATGACAAGTCCAAGTGGACTGAATGGGATGCTACTGAACTGGTCAAGAAATACTCTGGACCTCCGCTTACTCTACTCATTGATCAGGTAAATGTTTCACTAATTAGAAACTTGTTTTAAAATATCTCTTGGCATTTTTTAGTAGGCACTTAATATTGTATTTCTTGTAACAGGGTGCAGCTGATAAATTCTATATTGAAAAACAACTTCTTCCTGAGAATTTAGTACAAGCTTGCCGCTCTGTTGGAGTTCCAGTGATTTTGAATTTGCGTGAAGGATATGATCATAGCTATTACTACATTTCAACATATATTGGAGAACATTTTGATTTCCATGCTAAAATACTCAAAGCTTAAGTGTTATTTGTTTTGTAAGGAGAGGAACTATCACATTTTGATAATTTTAATAATGTTTTAATAAATTTGTTACAATATAAGTTTGTTTGATTTCTGACTAAGGATGGGACTAGGATGGGACAACAAAAAGAGACACTCAAAAATTAACTAAAACTTTATATTATAAACATTCTCTGAAATTATCAATATACTCCTTATTTCAGAACTAATAAATATAATGATGTTTGTATCTATACAATATTGTCATTACAATATTTAACAAAGTAGGATTAATGGTTTAGTGTTTTTATTTTTCCAATTACATTAATTTGTTTAAATAATTATGATGTTGCTACCTGCCTGTATCAGTTTTGCGTAATATGTGGTAATATTCAAGAAACTTGTCTCTGTTACCCCATATATAAATTCCTCCCCATGTACACCATGCTCTGAAAAATAATTAAATATACTTACTAGTTAACACAAATTATTATAGCTGGAGTAATTGATGTTCTGAACACTTACAATCCAAACAAAGCTCCTCCCAAATGAGCAGCATGATCAAAGAATTTCCATCCCATAAGGACTCCAGCTAGATCAACACTCATTATGACTTTTATTGCCTAAAACAATGAAGATAAATAAATAAAATGGCATCTCATTAAGATGACCTACAGGTACACAGAATGTAACTTACCGAACCAGCAGCAAATGTGAACATTGGTAAAAATATAATACTCAATTTAGTATCAGGATACTGGATACACACATAAGACAATACTGACATGATTGCTCCCGACTGAAATGGAAATTAACATTAAATAAATAATAAAATATGAAGATATAATGGTCATGTAATTATCCTAAACTTACATCCAGTTAGTGTTGTTTACATTATTTTAAAAGGCTTTCATATTTTTATAAGTACAAAGTTTGAGTATTCACTTACAGCACCCAGGCTAAGTCCTGGTTGATTGACTGCCACCTTATACAGGAAGCTGGCAAAACTGCTAATTACACCAGCACTCAAGTACATGGCAACAAACTGCTCCTTGCCTAAAGCCGCAATTGCAGCTGGAAAAATATTGTGTAAAGTTTAACATTTCCTCTCCACCATATACATATACTTTTTTGGTACAATGTAACAATTGATATACTATTAGAATACTCACCTGGCATGAAACTATACAGGACATACATATTTGCAGCTAAATGAAGGCCTGAGCAGTGGCTAAATGCAGACAGTAACATAGGCAGGCATACTGCAGCTAAAAGTTGAAAACAAGTACAATAAATTAATTCAGAATACTATAAAACAAAAACAAAAAACAATCAAAACACTTACGGCCTCCAGGATTAGAGCAAAAGTATTTGACCATAATGGGTTGCAAAGCTTTCACTCTCCAAGCACCAAATACTAATACATTTGCAAGTAGGAAAGGATAAAACACTTTCTCACTTTCCCTTAGGGAATTCCACCATTTTTTTAAAGGACCTGGTTCAGATTTCTGAAATATGATTTTTGTTTAGGCTACCGTTACCGTTTGAACATTATTTAAATTAAAGTGAATTGTCTTCTTACATAGTGAGCTAAAATTTTTCTCTGTTGGGTACTGAGCCAGGACCCTGGACGTCTAAATAAATTAGTAGCATGTGCTCTTAGGTTCTCATATTCCCAGATCACACATCCAGCTAGACTTACAGTGGAAACCTAGAAAAAAAATGCGGAAGATACACAATGTTTATGTGTGATTTGTTTTTAATCATGTAGCATGTGTAATGAATGGTAGATATACATACCCCTACAGAAAAGAGCAGAGGTTTGATTAAACCTCGTAAATGAAGAGGCCCAGTAGCAACTTGCAAGTTCTCCAGAGGGTCCGGATCTAAACCTTGCCTCCTAGGTCCGCGCCGCGTGTTGTGAAACGCATTACGGATCTGCATACGAGCATAGCCTACATGTTTAATGCTTTGTCGCAAGAGACTTGTTTTACTGAAACGATAAACATTTTTGCCATGATAGTATTATCCCGTATGATAAAAAAAGCCTAGTAAAAGCACGGTTATCATACCATTTACTGGTCAACTTTGCAGCGCACCAAGCATTTCGATAAAACATGATAATTTTGTTTAATTATACTTTTTGACAGGTTACATTATTTGTAATATTCCAAAAGTATAACTAAAAGATTTTTACACTAATTTAGAAGTTTCTTTAATTACTAATTAATTACAGATTACGAAAACGAAAAAAAATCACATTTGTTTGATTTGACATTTCTGTGACATTCGTTTTGACAGATGACGTGATGGCAAAAAATGTCAATGCTAGTGATGTGCAACATCTTTCGTACCTAAGTAACATCCGATAACAGTATCCGAACAATGTAATCTATTTCGGAAGAATTGAGAAGTTGTACCGTGATTATTGCACGATTATTGTCGTAAAACCAAAAAAAAAACTAAAATACTCGTGAAGAAGGAAGAGTATCTATTTTCACGTGGTATTATCTCCAGCTTTTTGTAAAGAGAGGCCACTCAGCAAAGAAGCATAAAATAATAATAATAAAAAAACTGTAATTACAGAAAATACATACTTTTACATAAGTTTCAATTTAATTAAAATAGGTAGGCACTTAACACAGGACGTAGGTATCAGTAGATCTACTAAGTAGTTAGGTACGTAGTTAAAAGGTCCATTTAATAGTTATTTATATTTAGGTAGAGTAGACACGTTCTATTCTTGGTTACGCTGGTTACGCCGCCGTCGCGTCGTGTCCTTGGTCCCTTTTTAGGTCTTTTTAGGTACCTACCTAAATTCCACCACGGCTAAATTCCTTATTAGACATTTGTATATGTACGAACTAATTACTTATCTATGTTTTTTGTACCTACTATTTTACCATTGGTAGGTACCTACTTAAAATATTTTTCAGCGCAATATTGAGAAAATAAAGATTTTTTCAGAGTAAAAGCGTATACCTGTTACCTGCATACCTACTTATCTACGTAGGTATTTACGAAATTCTTAGGTGCCTAGGTACCTCAGAAAGCACTAACTTAGTTACATATTTCTATTTAGGTACCATTTATTAAAGCAGTTACCTATTTATAGGTAGGTACTTAAGTATCTACATTTGGTACCTACTGTAGAAAATACTATCTGTGATCTAGGTACAATAATGCTAAGTACCTACCTACATACTTATGGTATGTACGGGTAGGTAAGTGATATAGAATTCATAATTTAAGATTTATGTAATGATTTTGTTGACATATTAGGTTAACGAACAACTAGTTTTATTATAATATTATACTTGTCAAGGGGTGCTCCAAGAGAGGGGCGGAGCCCGCGCTTTTCACGCATGCTCCATTCATTCGCCCTTCTTTAGTGCGTCCCCTGTCAACTTCAGTGCACAGCTGAGGAGCTCAAGGCGATCGCGCGTTAATATTCTGGACAGCGTTTAGGACTTCAAAATCCTACGCATTTCCAAAGTAAGTACGGATATAAAGTCTTTTGTGTAACGTATAGTAAAGTAGCGTATTTTCATGGGCTGTATGACGTCATTGAACTATTTTAAATAGTTTCCCGTTACGGAAGTAGTTCCTACCTGCTCATGTGGAGTCGCTCTATTTAGCGTCTATGAAAGATTACTTTCATATAAATTTTTTCTCATTTACTTTTAAACTGACCTCAATAATAAAAAAAAAGGGAGTCAGTTTCTTTTTCGTTTTTATTTGTTCGCCGGAATAATTTCGCGCGAAAGGATCTTTATGATGGCGTCTCAATGTCGTAAATCAATAATGTGGAAACCATGTGGCATTGCATGTTAGATAAATTCATAATTTTCAGTTACCTACTACGTAAATTACCTAGATTTGTAGGTACTTATTAGATTAATTAAGGGTGATAATTTACTATTATCGGTACCTACCTAAGTGCTTTCAAATGTGTTTCTACTTATACCTAGGTATCTAAAAGTTCTTTACGTTATTTGAAATGCATTTTTGTTTTTCAGAAATGATGAAGCCGAAGTTATCAAGATTACTCTACATTCTCGAAAGAGAGTTAAAACATCAAACGTTGTGACGCACAACTAATTACTAAATACCTACCGAAGTTAAAATAATTGATTTTTGATATTTTAAGTAGGTACGGCACCTACATACCTATTTACTTATGTACAGTTTATAGTTACGTTATAAAGAGAGCGAAAAGTATTCACTCGAGTAAGAATTGCAAATAGTAACAACAGCAATTAATTAAGTGTAGTCATTGTTACAGTAACTAGGTACCTAATTAATGTTTTATGGGTAGGAAGTACTCACTCTAAGTATATTTTTTTACTGAATTTCAAAAGTTTTACTGTGCTTCAAACATTGACTTTTGCAAAAAGTAGGTATAAATTCATACATGTGAAAGAAAGTAAGCAAAGCTTATTGTTAAAGAAGCTTTTGGCAGCATTTATTTAATTAGGTGCTATTAGATTCGTTAAACGTCACGATGAGTTTTATTACAAAGTAATAATTTGATAACAACTTACCTACTTGATAAAATGGACCCGTATTCGGATGACCTGCTATGGCTGGTGGTGTGCGGGTTCTTCGTGGCTTTCATATTGGCGTTCGGCATCGGCGCCAACGACGTGGCCAACTCGTTCGGCACCAGCGTGGGATCCAAGGTGCTGACGCTCACGCAGGCTTGTATTCTCGCTACAGTCTTCGAAATAGCCGGCTCTGTTCTAATAGGTAAGTTTTGAATTAACATATTATGAATTTTGTCTCTTAGTACATACCTAACGTACTCAGGTGAATATAAATTATACTTTATTTAGGTATGCATAAATGTAGTTTATTTATTTTACACTTAGGGTACAAAGTGTCGGACACGATGCGGAAGGGGATTTTGGACGTGAGTTTATACGCCAACGGAGGCGAGCGGCTGCTGGCGGCGGGGTGTCTGGCGGCATTGCTGGCCAGCGCGGCGTGGCTCATCGTGGCCACGGCGCTGAGGCTGCCGGTGTCGGGGACGCACTCCGTGGTCGGAGCCACCGTCGGCTTTACCCTCACGGCCAAGGGTTTCGTGGGTGTACAGTGGTCTACTCTTGGCGCAATTGGTTAGTGCTAATACAATTATTTTTGTTTCTTTATAATTTAAATACTTACTTTGGTATGCACAACATTAATTTAAAATTACGAATTTTCAGTGCTATCATGGTTTATCTCACCGGTGCTGAGTGGAATAGTGTCAGCTGCCATTTACTGGCTGGTGCGTCGGTTTATTCTTCGAGCGTCGGAGCCGTTGCAAGCAGGTCTTCAAGCTCTGCCTTTTTTTTATGGCGCTACTGTCGCTGTTAACGTGCTCAGTGTCGTACACGATGGACCTAAATGTAAGAAATCAATTATATTTTTATAGAGGCACTATAACTAAACTTTTCAAACAAAATGATGTTTTAATCATCAAACTCTAAGCATGATTGTAAAAAGAATATACCTACATATTGTGATATTCCAGTATTAGCGATGGATAAGATACCACTGTGGGCAGCATTGGCGGGTTCTGTGGCACTAGGCACGGTGGTGGCAGGACTGGTGCGGGCTCTATTGGTACCTCACTACCGACGCACTCTAACTCCGCCGGTCAACTTCACTCTTGGACTATCGAATGGTACCTACGTTATATCTAAGTTTGACTTGTAGGTTGACTTTTGTACCTACTTAGGTACCAATCGGCCATAAACCATAAACTACTTTTCAGAAACAACTCCAGCAAACACGCCGACGCATTCCAGTAAAAATTTACCGCAACGCCCAACGTCCCTTTTATCAGAAGATGCAAAAGTCCTCGATGTAATTGCCGAAACCGCAGAGATGGTCACTTTGAGTGAAGCAGATAAAGTCTCGATTGGAGTCAGAGAAATGAACGCCAGAAACAAAGCACTACTTGCTACTATGGATGACTGTAGCATTCTCTCGCGTAGTCTAAGTCCCCCAAACAAATCACGTTTGCAATTAATAGATGCCGATCCACAAATAAATACTCTTAAGTACATAGACGAAACTCTTAGCTGTTGTAAGAGTTTGGATTCCACTCAACTCGTCGGAATGGGGGATAGCTATGACTCCAAGAACGGGTTTCTCGGTGATTCTTGCGACACCATTGCGCGCCTTGATTTCGACAAACTGGCGACAACGCGGGCGATGCCAGCAGCTGTAGGGTTTGACACACCTCCACCAAGGTTTGATAAAGTAAGTACTTACCTACTTATAAATCTCCTCTACTAAGCATCTTCCATCTAGCTTAGATTAATCCTACTAATATTTATAAACGGCAATGTTTATGTGACGTGAGGATGTTTGTTACTTTTACACCCAAAAACCACTGAACAGATTTTGATGAAATTTTACAATTATAAGCTTGCACATCAGAATAACACATAGGTAATCTTATTTATTTATTTATAAGATCTCGTGTAACTTTTCCATGATACTCGTATGACGATAAATGCGTACGAAGCAGGTACCTACGTAGTCGCGGGCAGCTCCTATTGAGTAATTTGATTACCTATTCCAAATTTAAAAAAAGAATAGATACCTAGATAATAGGTCTTTACCTATGAAATTGCCGTTTTACAGTACTGGCAATTAAAAATATTTTTTGTTTAGCTAAGAATTCTAATTTCAAATTAATTTCATTTTAAAAATATGGAATTCTTTTTCCAAAAACAGTCATTTGTTTATTGGTTAATGTTACATTTTCATTGCATTTCAATCTTTTTCGTCAACATGGATACGTTAAGAAATCGAGTAATTATGGAATATGAGTTCCGTCGTGGCAGCAACGCGGCACAAGCGGCTCGCAACATCAACGACGTGTACGGAGCTAACACTACAAACCAACGAACCACTAGTTATTGGTTTGCTCGCTTCCGTTCTGGAAATTTCGACCTGAAAAATGAACCCCGCGGTAGTCCGAAGACTTTGGTCGATGCAGACGAATTGAAGGCGATCATGGAAGCTGATGATACTCAATCTACGGCTGAATTAGCAGCAGCTTTCGACGTTAGCATCAAAACAATATTGGTCCATTTGCGTCAAATTGGCAAGGTAAAAAAGCTTGACAAATGGGTGCCCCACGAACTCAATGATCGCCAGCGCCAAGTACGCGTCGAGACGTGCCGTGCATTGCTCAACAGACACACAAATGAAGGAATTTTGAACCGCATTGTCACCTGTGATGAAAAATGGATTCTGTTTGATAACCGTAAGCGCTCAGCAAGTTGGTTGGATCCTGGTTCAGCACCTAAACAATGCCCTAAACGAAAACTTGCCCCTAAAAAGGTGATGGTTACTGTTTGGTGGTCTAGCACCGGTGTGATTCATCACAGCTTCTTACCAAATGGGGAGAGTATTACTGCAGATGTGTACTGTGAAGAATTGAACACAATGATGGAGAAGCTGGCACGTCTCCGACCAGCATTGGTCAATCGCTCGTCTCCGCTGCTCCTGCACGACAACGCGCGACCTCATACCGCACAAATGACGGACTCCAAGTTGCAAGAACTGGGGTTGGAAGCTCTCCCTCATCCACCGTACTCACCGGACCTTGCCCCTACAGACTACTACTTTTTCCAGAATTTGGATAACTTCTTGACTGGAAAAAAATTCAATAACCAAGAGGCAGTTCTGTAAAGGCGTTAACGCCTTTACAGAATTTGTTGCCTCTCGTCCAGCTGATTTCTTTAAGAAGGGCATTAATAAACTGCCACTGCGTTGGCAAAGATGCATTGATTGTATGGGTAATTACTTCACTTAATACAAATAAAAATTATATGAAAAAAAATCGTTTGAATTTTTTCATACAAAACGGCAATTTCATAGGTAAAGACCTAATATTAGTAAATTGATGTTATAGTTACCTACACGTAACGGGGTACGTAAATAAGATATGTGCTAGGGTCCAGATGCAGGCAGCGCATGGAGCATAGAGTGCGAGGTGTCGCGGCGGCTGCCGGCGCTGACCCCGAACTCGAGCGCGGCGCCGCTGCTGCGCGCCTCCTCCCCGCCGCCCGCGCCCTCACTGCCGCCCCCCGCTGACACTCTAAGGCTCTTCTCTTTCCTGCAAGTGCTCACTGCCACCTTCGGAGCCTTCGCTCATGGTGGCAACGATGTCAGGTAGGTTCATCTATCTAATGTACCTAAATATATTTCTTTATTAGAGCATGACGAATTAGTACATGGTACCTAATGGTCACAAAGCTAAATTTAATAATGATTTAGAATGAGATTTTTTTATTTTCAGTAACGCTATAGGACCATTAGTAGCGTTGTGGCTGTTGTACTCCGAAGGCGGGGCACACGCTCGCGCCGAGACCCCGCTGGCCATTCTTGTCTTCGGCGGTGTCGGCATTGCCCTTGGTCTTTGGCTCTGGGGCCGACGCGTTATACAAACTGTAGGCGAAGACCTTACTAGCATCACTCCTGATACGTAAGTCTTATCTAGGAGTTACTTGAATATAAGCAGAGCGTTGGATGTAAGTAATGTAAGTACCTATATATAAAACAAATTATTGCATTGCAGTGGGTTCACGATCGAGCTAGGAGCAGCACTGACGGTGTTGGTAGCCAGCAAGGCCGGGCTGCCTGTGTCTACAACGCATTGCAAAGTTGGATCGGTCGTCTGTGTCGGCTATTACTCCGACAAAGCTGTAGACTGGAGTTTATTTCGGTAAGATCATCTTTTTTACGAAATCAATTACAATCTTGTTCATAGTTAATTAACTATCTGTCCTACAACTCTTGCACTGATTCTATTGCTGAAAAATGTCATAAGGCGAAGGTATTGCAAAAACTTGAGATCCTTTCCAGCTAAGTGAAAAGTAGGTCTTTAAATCAAAAAACTCAATTGTACTGGCGATTAACGTGAATTCAATTACGAATATGAATTGTTCCAGGAACATAATATTTGCGTGGGTGGTGACGGTGCCAGCGGTTGCCGCGATGGCATCTCTTGCAATGCTAGCTTTGGAAAAGTTTGTCGTGTAACTATTCCCGAGGCTTCGATTCCTGTTGTTACTTAAATACCACATGTACTACTGTTTAACAGTTAGGTAGGCGTATTTCAGTCTTTCTAATACCTCAAGGTATTAATTTCTGTATACTTATGTGATGTTACTATAAGTAGAGTATATTTTTTAATTTAATTTCGGATATCAGTTTTAATTGTGGAGTAAAAATGGAGTTGTTATAGGTAAAAGGTCGAAAAAATGTTAAGACTATAAAAGTTACAGAACTAGTCAAATGTTGTCGTAATATTAGGAATACTGAAGTTGATTATTCGTATTGGGTAGTACTTAGCTACTCAATCAAAATTACTACCTACTTCTATAAATAACTGACTCAAACTCTGTTTTTCCACATTGAAGTTTGTACCGGATACCATCTAACAATCCGAAAAACGGGCATAGTACCTACCTACTCATGAAACTGAACAACTTTTCCGAAGGAACTTGGGTCGAAATCGAAATATGAAAAAAATGGATTCTACATACTAAATGTTTTTTGATTTTACATTTGGAAGTCGGAAATTTGTTTAGAACCACGTGTAGGTAGGTACTCTCGCCAAGCCGAAAGGCTTGGCATAACCTTTCTGTTACAGCCTGTATGTATGCCCTGTAACTTCTCTGCATTGTAGTTTCGGCAAAGTAGTTCGTCGTTCATACTTGCGTACCAAGGTACCTAAGTAGGTACTATAAGTAATTAATTAAAACTTAAATCGACGCAGATCGGTATGAAGACGGTCTACAAATATAGGCAAACACCAATACTCTGTAACCATCCAATAATTATGTAAGCTAAAAATTACAGCACTTAACTAGATGCCTATTACTTATTTTAATTTATGTTTAGTTTAGATTATAACTTAAATACTTAGGTAATGGAAAGAAAAGCCTAACGCAGGAGTAAAGAACAAAGTTTTACAGTTGGCATCGTCTCTACAATCGGGATGTGAGACAAAAGTAACGGCACTTAATCGTGATTGTTGAATAAAGATAGTTTCAAAATATACCTAGTTTTGTTATTTAAATTTTTTTCCTTAATGGTGTGGTAATAGGAATAACAGGTAATAAGTTATATCTGCATAAATATCTTTTAATAGAACATAAATAAAAATCATAACAGATCGAGGATCGTGATATTAAAAATGCATTTCCTGAAATTCGTTACACTAGCTTAGATAGAAACATAAAAGAATTACAGTCCAAAAATTGGGCGTTTCCTATGCTAGGTACCACTCACTCACTCGTAGACACCGACAGGTTTTATAAGCTTAATTGCTAATCTGCAACTTTGTTCCATTATGTAAGCACTTACATACCTAATGGTAGTTTGTTTATGTTATGAGTAGGTACCTAAGATAGTTTTAGGAATGCATTCCTATGTAATATAGGTACACGAAAGTATTTATTATATAATCCAGCAGGCAATTAAATTTGATATTTATTTGTAAGCATCTATGTACTTATAAAAGAATAACTTTGATTAAGTCCGATTGCATTGGCGGTGGGAAGGTCATAACAAAAACAGCCAAACCGAAATGAGCAAGTACGTATGAGACGCCACGCTACTCAGCCCAGCCGGCCAACCACTTGTGTGTCGCGTGGCCGAGCAACAGCACGTGTGTGTAAGCTTTCGTTCTGCTTCTGTTTTTTATTTAATATTCTTAGATAATAATAAACAAGACTTCGTTACGACACCTGTGTTTATAACTGCAGGTAAGTTCCTATTTACTAAATATACTACTCGGCTAGTCTGAGTTAGTTCTAATTTAAAGTTTAGCACATAACAAGTTCATCATTTTAAAATGTATTCCACTTATAGCTCCAAAAAGCATTCCGATGATTTTGGTACGCAATGTTAGGTATATTTCTGAATTTGTGTTCTAGTTGAAATCATTCATATTTATTGATAGCCTAATAATTAAAGCCGTTTTGGTGTTACAGTCATATTATATCGAGGCATTCGAAATAAAACCACTAATTAGGTAGGTAGGTCCTCATATTTTGTACGGAAATGAAATGCTTTGCATAAGTTGTTAAAGATTTTGACATAAGTTCTG
Source organism: Anarsia innoxiella (assembly GCA_947563765.1). Lineage (NCBI taxonomy): Eukaryota > Metazoa > Arthropoda > Insecta > Lepidoptera > Gelechiidae > Anarsia > Anarsia innoxiella. The sequence goes on from OX387395.1 coordinate 5,342,143, forward strand.
TTAGATATAATGGGATGTTCTGTATCTGTAGCTAATGTACCTACAAATGAAAAATAACTCTATCGATTCTAAATAACACGATCTTATCGAGAGCAGATAAATTAAATGAACCTAGAAGTATATTGAAAAAGTGAAACATCGTAAAGTAGATGGCACTGAAATTATTTACTATGGCCTACATAATTTTCCCAATTGCAAATTTTTAAAAAGATGTTTTGATAGAGTTTATACTTTTTTAATTAGCGTCAATTGTATCCACTATACCAACCGATATTTCCTTTGACTCTACGCATTGCATCAATTATAAATTTTCACTTTTATATAGGTACCTACTTATTGAACAAACAAATAATTTTGAAGGAAATAAAACAATTAAGCCACTTATTGCAAAGAAACATTCTTTCCCGAAGGGATCAATTGAGATCGGACCCATGAATGAAGTGACCCAATCTCCGAGCAACGCGACTGTCCAACTTCGTACCGATTCATATTTTTATTAATTCGTCATTTGTTTTAAGCGAAGGTCGCCGGTCGTGATCGAATCGTCGTCGGTATGCAGCACGAAGCGGCTCCTCTCTATCCTTCCGCTACATTGGTAAGAAAACAGTTTTAATAGCTTGCTTTACATTTATTTTCCCATTTGCTCTACAACTTACTTACACCTAAAATCGACAGATCGTCATTTTATTAAATCTTAAAGTAACTACATTTTCATGGACGTTTATACATACAGTAAGATAGGTAAAGTTTTTATAATGTGTTTCAGCCGATGAAAGACAGCTACTCAATGGGTACGCCTTCGTCCCCATTGGTGCCAGCGCAAACTCCTGGCCAGACCCCGGTAAGAATGCTACTTTATTTAAACATGTACATTGTATTGTAGGTCTCTAAAACTAAAACATACCATATAAAAGGGTCATTGAGGTCATTCAATAAACATCCTACCTACTTACACTCGCAAAGAACATCTTTTTCATGTTGGAAAGTACCTACTCGACTATAATTAATAGCGGTCCACATGTCGGGCCTCTAACCTACATTTAGGAAGTAGGTACTTACATTTTTAGTGAATTATTTTCGTTGGGGCGCGGCGTGGCGCCATATAATAAAGGCGAGACATAAAACGCAAACACAGTGCTATGTAGTGTTAACAAGATTAAAAATGTACGAGGAGTAAGTAGGTAGCCTAAGTAATGTCTCAATTGTATCGTCCGTCCTGCATCTTGCCATTACAAATTAAATGGGAGATGTATGAGTCTATAGCATTTACAAAACAGTTTAGAGTGGGGCGTTACTCAAATGTGAATAAGTGATGGATGACGTACCTCTGTTTTTGTGAATTACAAACTGTTTCATCGAACGGTATGTATGGCGTGGTATGCCTACAACATACATTCTGATTTTAGATTTAATTATTAATTCATAAATATTTGAATTTAAAGTATCTTTTTGTCTTTTCAGCATGTGCTCCTGGGCCCTGAGAACACGGTTACTACGTGTCCATTCTGCTATGCGTCCGTGAAGACAGCTGTGAGGCACACCACCACGGCTAGGACACATATCGCCGCTGCACTTTATGGACTTATGTGGTAAGCACCTATAACGTCTATTAAATCTATCGTCCATACTTTTGTAATTGTGCGCTGTATTGTGAAGTTGCAATATTGAAAACCTACCTCCTCCTTTTTTCTTAGAAAAGTTTATTAAAGATTGGGGCAAATGAATGAAAGAGTAGTGTAGTAGTAAATAAGTAGTTGTTATCGTGGATCTACGCTGTTGCATATTTGTTTAGGAGATACCTATGCAAAATTTGGTCCACAAAGTCATAAATTTAAACTTTCATAAGCTCTTTTTGATGGAGTATTCGCTTTATATTTCGCCTTTGATTAATATTTTGTTATATTCCTACAGTTGTTGCTGCTGCATCGCATACTGCTCGGATTCTGCGAAAAATTCCGACCACTACTGCCCGAACTGCCAGCGTTTCCTCGGGTCTTATCAGAAGTAATGTGCTTCGCGTTTCTTTAATTTTTTATTTTTCTTACCTATTCATATGCACGATTTTTGTAATCTGAAACTACTCTTTATATTTTATAGATAAGTTACGCGAGATAGGTATTTGATGCCTAAGTGAAAAAAAAAAGCTAGCAAGGTATTTTAAGTTTTTATTTTTTGCTAATATTTAGATTTTATAACGTGAAAACGTTATTTGGCAATACCTCTAGTGGTATCATTAAACTAGGTATAATTAATATTATTTTTTGAGATACCTAGTCGTTTTGAATCTGGTCACTTCAAAGACTTTTTGATGCACGTGCCATAGTTTAATTATAATTTGTGAAAAGCCCATTGTGGGTGTCAAAAAGGTGCTAAATATATGATGCGCATTTAAATTTTAAAACTAGGTACATACACGCATTTTTTTGCATTTACAAAACTATATTCAATACGAATAGATGAATCAAATAGTTTCAACCAAGTAAAAGCATATTCGATGTACGTACTATGTACTTTTACGAATCACTTCGATAAAATTTTGTATTTCAAAATAGTTTTTAACAATTTTTAAGATTTATAAATGTATAGGTACCTATTCTATATTTTATATTAATAAAAGCTCTAAAAGAATAAGTAGTACTTATTGGTTTGCAAAAGAATTCCAGTCGTGTGCAAAACATCTTAGGTAGGTACACAAAAAAAATTAGATGTACTATAGTATTAAAAGTACGTAAAGCTGTTGTAAGTGCTTTTCTACAAATTGCATCGAACATATTTGTATGGAGTCTGGTATAGTAAAATTTTATGTATCAATTACGCTCAACATCCCCTATTCGAGCTAGTATGGAGAAAAAAAAGTTGGCGGCCACTGATGAAACTTACGTCAATCAATAAAGAAAAATATTATAAAACAATAGTATTTTAGTGTAATGTCGAAAGTGATATACTTTCGGAGATATAGAACTTTGAAAATGAAAGAACTTTGAAAATTGTTACATGCAAACATTTTCAAAGTTCTATAGTATATATATCTCCGAAAGTATATCACTTTCGACATTTGTCCAATATCTATCGTTTTATAATATTTTTCTATATCGACTGACGTTAGTTTCATCAGTGGCCGCCAACTTTTTTTTCTCCATACTAACTCGAATAGGGGATGTGTAGCGTAATTGATACCGAAAATTTTTACGATACCAATTATGTTGGATGCTCTTTACTTGTTATTGTAATACCTAAATACAATACAGAACAGGTATAGGTTACTTACTTACCTTTCATCCTTCAGAAATATTCGAGGCAGCGTTTCTTCTGATGCCTAATGGTTTTTGATAAGTTTCAGTCATCTTGAAGTAGTTTTAGGTCAGGACACAAGCGGAGTTCATGAACGAAGTAAACACTGAATTAAATTCTTGTTTATTCTATATTCGATAGTCTTAAGTCTTAAGCTACATAGAGATTGGTGAGAGCTCTAAGAAGCCGGGCCCGTCTCGTGGCGGCTGCTTCCCGTTGTATATCCTCGCTGTTGTTGGCGTTGAGCTCGAGCGCACCGGCCGCTTTGACGGCGCGCGCTCTCCTACCCCCCTCCCCGCGCCGCGCGTGCAGAGCCACTGCCACTTCCAGTAACGTACCGTCCCATAGACACCCATAGTAAGCGTCCATCGCGTCCGCTGCAACGCCGGTCTGTGAAGTAAAGATGAGAAAGTAAGTCCGGGTAAAATAAAGTAAACGCAAAGTTCATGAATCGCCGCCTAGTTTAACACATTTGGATGAGAAATATCGGCACAAAATATCGGGAAACAGGTAAAGCGACCCACCTTTTCAGCTAAACACTTGAACGCAGCAGTATAGTCTGGTTCATCAGGCAGCTGGCAGAGAGCGGCAGCCTGCGTGGGCGCGCCGAGCGCCTGGCAGCAGCGCGCGGCGCGGCGGGCCACGCTGCCCTCGTCGGGCGCGCGCTTGGCGAAGTGCCACGACCCCGCCGCCAGCGCGCACACGTAGCGCCGCAGCGCCGCGCCGTGACGCCCGCACGCCATCTCCACGTCGCCGTATAGTCTCAACCTGCGGACCGTTTATCACATCAAACGTGTTCATGAAGCCTCCGCTGAATAGATTTCACCAAACTTATAAAGGTAATAACTCACCACGATGTATTATAAGGATAGAGCTTCAAACTCCTTTCTAGTAGTTCAGTGAGTGACTCGATCACGTATTTCGCGTTGTAGGAACTCAGGTTCGAGATCGATTGGGGCCAGAGATTGGTGTACTCTACGACGAGTTCGAGGGAGGAGTCGTCGATGAGAATGTTGTGTATGCGCGCGAGGAGAGAGAACATGACGCTGACGGCCACCGGCTCGCGAAGAGTAGAGAGGAACGAGTTGAAAGCTGCTCGAGCCTCCGCTGCGGCGTTATTCGCGTCTCGCGCATGCGCCATTCCACTTGCATTGCGTTTCACTGGCGCGGACGAGCCGATCGTAAACACCGTCAATGCTACAACAAATAACAATCATATGAGTCGTGCTGTCTGTCTGCATAATTTTATGAAAAAGTATGTATAGAAAAAACTATCATTTACCATAATCCCACAATACTCTTGGAAATTTCCTCGCACCCTTTCCGCGTTGTAGTTCGAAGCAAGCAGCGCATAGTGCAGCGGGAGCTTCACCTAATTGTCCCGGCGGCATCGCCATCTCCCAGTCGCAGGAGTTCACCAGACATATCCAACAAGCTTCTACAACCTGTGAAAATATTTATGATAACTCTTCAGATCGCAAAAAGAGTTGCTGATAAAACAATTAAAAATTATAATAATATGACTAAAAATATAACCTGTGGTCTAGGCACGATACCATCCCCAGAGCTAGCGGCCGCAATACAAGCTTTGCATTTGTTGGCAAGAGCGCTCAAATTAATCCGATGATGTGGCCACTCGCTGAGTACTACATTCACTTGCAGGAGTAGAACTTCCCACGACAAGAGTCGATACAGGCGGTACAAAGCTGGGTCGTTGCCGCCGCCGAGCTGACTTCGAGCTTCCCCTTCTAGAACCGACAGCAGAGACAGAGCAGTTCGAGCGCACCCTGCTTCTGCTCGCGATCTTGCTGTACCCGACACCACATAGCCAAAATCTTGTAAAAACCCTCGAGGCAGGGATATCAATGCATTTGCCAGTCCTCCAGCTGGCTTCCAAGACGGACTCAGCTTCCACAACTGCGATGCCGGAGACATCTTCGCTAGATTTACCAAGCACATGCGCACATCGTCTGCCGTCGATGCTTCAATGAGACACTTCTTCAGTCTACCCATCTCTAGTTCAGGCACAGTCTTAAAGTCTGGTGACTCCCATTCATCAGTCAACAATTCTTTAGGAATATCCATGTCTTCATCATTAGTGTGTATTGGGTCATTTTGAATTATTTTCAAATGTTCATCAGATATCAATTTCTTTCTTATGTTTTCTGCACCTTCACCTACATACTTCTTCAAATACTCATCTATTCTGTCAATAGGAAGTCTGCACTGGGATGTAGCTAGATGAAGGAAAAACATTCTGAGATTTTCCCAGTCTTTATCTGATAATTTTGACATGAGAACTGGTGCTAGTGCCCAAAATAGAAGGTCAAAGAACTTAATTCCAACTATTTTGAATTTGTTGAGAAATTCTGGATTGGTAGAAGGGAGTCCTCCTTCTAGCGCATATCTGACGGCGTTTAATGCCGATACTCTATTTAATAGGTCTCTCGCTACGGTAAACGCTCCACTCGATGCAGACCCTTGAATATCCAATTCCACAACTTGTCTATGAATAAAAGGTATTTCTCTAGTCAGATTGTCTGCTTGAAGAACTGCTATCAAGCCTGTGTAGTGATTTGCAATTGATTCTTGTAACTTTTGCAAGAGTGAAGGTTCTTCATTCAATAACTCTGAGCCAAGATTTAAAGCTCTAATGTATCCCAGGATATCATCTTGCTCCATGCTGGCGTAATAAAAATTTCCCCACGGCATTTCTTTGTAGGGGCCGTAACCATATGTAGCTACTTCCTTTTCTAGTAAGTTGCTATTTTCACGACAACCTAAAATATGTTTTTTGGCCATATCATGTTGACCATAGAAAAAGTAGTTGTAACAAAAATCAAAGTGAATCTGCATTGCAAATTCGTACTGACTAATAACTTTGTCACCTGCGTCCCAATTATGATCCATGTCATGGCAGTCCTCGGAAAGGTGAATGAAGGTCTCCAATACTGGGATCTTTATTTTTTTTGATTCCCTGCGACCTGTGCTTGGATTTGGTTCATAATAAGAAAGTATTTCATCTAGGACCATTATACTTTGCATTCTAGATGCCTCGGTCATACGTAATATCTTTTCAAAATTCTGATTTAAAGGACTGTAGCTTCCATCTGGTTGCATTCCAGGCCTGTAAAGAGATTTTTATATGTAATCTTATTAATTGTTGTCTTTTTCAAAGCATTACTTAATTATTTACTTAAAGACAACTTACATAATAATAAATGGCATTTTACTGGACTTTGCATAAAAAGCTGCTTTGACAGGAAACCTGAGCACCCATCTATGGTATAAAGACAATGCAAATTGAACATGAGGTTTCTGGAGAAGTTCTGGTGGAATTTCCTGTAAAAGAAATGGCTAGTTGTAATAAAATCTGTAGATTTTATTCAAAATATTCATTCCTTTAACTTAAAATTGTATATTAAAAAAAAACAAAATATAACAAAATCTTTTGCATTGTAATTACATATGAATAATGTGTTTTTTGTGTTTTGTTACTTACCATAGGAGGCACAGAGAATGCACCATCAGTTGCCATGTAAACTAGGTCTTGCATTAATAACTGTTGCGTCTGTGGTGGTAGCTTTGTTTCAAATACATCTGGAACGTATTATTACCATAAATAAAGTGTTTTAGCAGTGTTCCCCACATATTTTATTGTCTTGATTTGACATCAAGGTACCTATATGTATTCTTGAAATTATGAAGAGAATAAAACATTTTTAAACTTACCAAGATTCCAATTGAGAGTAGAAGCTACTTTTAGAGCTAAGATTTTAAGTGCCAGTTGTTTACGCGTTTGCTGGGTGGGAGTGGGAGTGGGAGTAGCAACTGGGGGCGGGCTGGCAGGCGCGTCCACGTCCACCACGCGGTCACTGGCTGGTTTAGAAGTGACATTCTTTGTGTCTACAGATAGGAACTCTTCAATGAGTTCACAAGGAGATGGTTCTGAAATATTGTTGTTAAAATATTACTTTTAACAGGCTTATGTTTAATATATTCAACGATAATGCCAATATATGGTTCAATTTGTTAGAAAGTATCCTCAGGATAAAGTTATTAACTTTCATTAAGATTAACGTTTAGGTTATATTTACTAACCTGGATTAGGTTTACTCAAATGTTTCTTTAACAAAGTCGGATCGAGTAGAAACTCAAACCAAAGTATAGTATCCGGCGATATCGGCACAGTTCCAGGTCTCAGTAGATCTACATCCATTCCTGATAGTTAACAGACTGATCAGTGTTACACACTGAACTGTCTGCACATTTAAATAGGAATGTCAATGAGACTCATCAAGTATGTAAAACTTATTTTCTTTGTTTGCTTGCAATTATCACTGAGTTATATATAGTAATTTATGATTTTATAAAAGCTAACATAAACAGACTCAGACAGACGATACGGTTTTTGTGACAAAGTGACAAATGACTGACAGTAACTTTTTTCACCGACGTAAACTGCCAATTTATTTTTCTGACTCGTTACTAATATTTTGGGCCGGTCATTTATTTTAGTCTAATTAGACTAAAATAACTAAAACTAGACCTGCTGGTCAGCAGGGGGTTGTAGGAAAATAATAAATAGAAAATTAAATTATGTAGTAATTTTTATTGATATTTTAAAAACTTTATGCCCTTAACGTGTAACGTGTAAATCTTGAGCTGATGATAATAATAATATTTACTAGCCGATAATAATTAAACTCAATTTACTTCTCATATGCCATCAGAATCAGGTTCAGGATCGGGACGGAGCACGTGGCGATGTGATGGTGGTAGGTCTGGTGGAATAAGACGAGCGTCTGCCAGGTAGGGGTGTTGTAATGCCGCGCGAGCTGATACGCGCTCACTGGGTTCATATCGAAGCATAAGGTCAAAAAGAGCTGCTGCATGAGGAGCAGCACGTACAGCTGGAGACAGTAAAGAGCGCGCAGGGCGTGGAGGCCAGCGCGGGAAAGCAGCTCGGTAATCAGGTAGCGATCTTGCTGCTGGCCATACTGCTGTACCAGGAGTACCCAGTGCCCTAAATACTCGAAATAGCTGATCAATCTCACTGTCTCCCGGAAAGAGTGTTCTTCCATTTCCCTGTAAGACATATATATTTTTGAAATAAGGATTAATTAGGAGCATAAAGGTACCCACATCCTCTGTTTGATAATATCAAATATGACCGAAACAATCAAAGTAACTGCAAAGTGTGTGCACCTGAATCATGCTCGTAATTTTATTTTTCAGAATATTAACAATGGTATCAATAAGTATGGGAAAAATAAAATACAAAAATATACATACCTACGTAACATTTCAAATTCATTTATGGTTCATATTTAGGTTAAAGTAATTCTTACCATTTCAGCAAAGATACAAGCAAGGCTCCAAACATCTACTGCTGTGGAATAGAATTTTGCGCCTAGAAGAATTTCTGGAGCCCTGTACCATAGGGTAACCACTTCATGTGTGTAGGCACGCACTGGTATTGCAAAGGCCCGGGCTAGGCCAAAATCTGCTAGTTTTATGTGACCTTCTGCATCCACTAATAGGTTCTGTGGCTTCAAATCACGATGTAAGACACGCTGTGCATGGCAGTAAGCTATTCCTTCTAGCAGCTGGCGAAGATAACTCTACAAATGAAAAATCAATCCTTAGCTCAATTTTTTAAGTGTCTTGAGTCATAGAGACTGACTAAGAAATGTTTTCTCACCTTCACTAGTTTGAGATCAAGGGGACCTTGAGTGAGATCCATAAGTTTCTTGAGGTCCATGTGCAAAAATTCGAAGACGAGAAATAGTTTAGTTTCAGTGAGTAGGACATCAAGGAGGCGGACAACGGCTGGATGCTGTAACCCTCTGAGCACTGAGATCTCTCGTAGCGCCGTCGATGGCACTCCTTCAGGCTCACTGGGAATAAATAAGACACAACCATTACCACTACAGAACACATTAATTTATAAAATATTATATTCAGCTCCTAACAAAGTAGATTCGTTATTCTTTTGTTTGTTAAGCACTTATGTTATGAGCCTGTTATTGAAAACAATAGAAAAATAGGTATTTATTTCTCAAAGTACCTATACCTACACATTTCAAAACAAAGTTGCAAGATAGCCTGCTAAAGATTGAATTTAGTAATTATCCCGTTATTTTTTGTTGCTTTTTTAAAAAGAATAAATATTGAATTTCTATTTAATTCTAGTGTTATGAGAAGTGTCAAAGTGATGGGACATATTTTCGCGCCAGAACTTACTTCTCAAGTTTGATTTTCTTCAAGGCAATCTGTTTTCCTGTTAATCTATCCCATGCTTTATATACCACTCCATAGGTTCCCTCGCCTATTTTCTCTACCCGCGAGAAATTTTCCATGTCATTGCCTTTAAACAAAATTAAACAACAAAAATTAACTACAAAACACGAGATGAACACTTCTTCAAGACAGAAACACACTTTACCAGTGACATCCTAAAGAAGCCCGATTTGACAGCTATTTAAGACTATAGAACGTAATTTACGCGAAATCGACAGAATAATAAAAATTATAAATATAACTGTTAGATTTTTTCAGAGCACTACTATAGACGTGTAATGCTATAATATATCACAATTATCCTCAAATATACTTTTTTCCATGATACAAAATAAAAGCGACTGTTTCTTTACTACGTAAACCGTTACATCCTATGTCTTTTTTTTTAACAAGAGATATCTGATAGAGATGTAACGAAGTAATCACTGTATTGCACTAATGACTTAACTACCCTTTTATCAATTTAGAAATTTAGAATTATTAATAAAAAATTTTACTCAAAAATAAAAATCGATAAAAAAATATATGAACTACAAATCGATTTTTCGTAATAATCGGATAATTGTGTTGGCTATTTAATTTGATACATCTGTAATAATGTCACATTCTTATCTGTCAAAACGGGCTTTTTAGGTTGTCACTACCAGTTATAGTGATGTATTGTGTTTTCGGATCTTTTTATCTACAAAGAAGAAGAAGTTAAGTTGAAATTGCTTAAAAATAGAAACATAATCAATACATTCATTAAGGTTTTTGAACTTGAATATAATAGAATATATATTTGAATATTATTCATAGTATGAAATGGCACCATTAAACATAAAAAATATTTTACATCACATAAAATTTTGTGACAAAATTACAGTGTATTCAACACTACTTTTGTTTTTAAATGCTAACAGGCAAAGGTCAAAGATTGTCCAGTCTTTTAGTAATTATTTTATTTCTTGTTCATAACTTTTTTTTTACCAAAGTATTTTTTTGGATAGCTCAAAGAGTCTCTTTAATTTTTTTATCTGACGACAAGCATGGTTGATAGGTACTTAGGTTGGCAGCCACATACCTACCTTTATGAAACCTACCTTTAGTTGATTTTTGATCATAAAAAATACACAGGTAGGTAGCTATTATTTAATTACTGAAGTTAATATATTCGGTCCGATTTTTTTAGCTCTGCCATTTTTCTTAGCTTCTTCCATTCAACACACTGGTCAGAAGCTATGCGTTTCTTCTGACCGTTGTGTGTGTCCTGTCAGCTAAATACATTATTATTATACCTTCATAATAAAGCCACCGTCCTTGAAGTTAGCAAGGTTTCCAAAGACATACAACGTGAAACAATCCAAAGTAATGCCTAAATAGGCATAATAAATGATTCATTTATGATGATCATTTATTTAAATAAATGAATTCTACATTATAGACATAAGGGCGGGAGGTTAATAAATCCTATAAGTAGGTACCTACCTACCTAAGTAACTATCTCTGTAGGTAGTTATTGTTATTGTGACCTACTTCATGGTCTGATGATCAACTATAGGAATCAGGGTAGGTACATATCTAGATAGGTACCTACTCAATGTTATCTATCGATAACCAATAGAATGTTTGTGTATGTTATCATTCATTACTACTTAGTTGTGCTACCACCGGCGAATAAAAAGAGCGTGTCGTGTTAAATTGTATTTAGAAAAACACTCCCACGTTGTGTTTTAAGTCTTGATAAACACTATACTGTTATTATGCAGCTATTTACACTATATTTAGATATTTGCAACTCTATTTAAACGACAAGTACCTACCTAATCATCGCTGTGAAGTGAGCATACATCGACGAATAAGTACTAATACTTACGTACTTACCTATCATCGTTTGGATATACCTAAGTACCTATACCTATCTCTAGAGATAACAAGTAAGTTTGCATAACATTATAACACGACAACCTAACCAATTAACGTTAGAATCATTTCTTCACCATTAAAACATTTCTTTACAACATTTGAATCAGTTCTATTTAACTAGGTACCTATGGATTTCTCGATTTGTAAGTATCCTCCGTAGATATCTATATCCTAATAAATGTTATTTTATAATTTATTTTATAGTCTTATTTTTATAAAGTTGAATCAATTGAACATTCATTGCTTGCTCATGCTATGAAGAAACAAGTTGAAATTCAGCGGGTCTGTGTCTGTGTACAGTATTGCGTAATTTAGATTCGGTAACCGTGTCGATTTGCGTTTCAGTGGACTCTCACACGTACCGACAGATCGGAGAGAGTTCGAACGGGGTCTGCATCGAGATGGATTTGCTGCAAGTAGGCTCTGAGCCCGTGGGCATGCGCTGCCCTCACTGCCAGGAAGACGTCATGACGCGAGCCACATACAAGAATACCACTATCACACACGTCGTTGCAGCGGTTCTTGCCTTGTTTTTTTGGTAAGTGTTTAAATAAATTTACGAATAATAAAATTTGAGATATACCATCGGAACTTGAGGGTAGAGTTAAGAGTAGTACTACCAACAAACTACTTAACAACTTATAACGAATTAGCTAGTAATTGGCTTCATTACACCACCGTGCAGGCTAGTCATCACTAGTAATTGCTACAAAATTAAGTATCGAGCACTGAATAGATATTTTCTTCACCCACAGGTGGTTATGTTGCTGTCTTGTGCCATACGTGACCAAACGCTGGAAAAATGTAGAGCACTACTGCCCCAACTGTCAATCATTTCTTGGAGTTTATACCAGGACCAGTGTTATTTGATGATTCATATTTATCTTACTAAAAGGTTTGTTTAATATGTTAATAAAATACATCATAAACTCATGTACAAAGATACTACCTAGGTAATCAGGAAAATATGTAGATATAAGTGTTTTCCTACATTAGGTAGGGGTTCTTATGAATTTAGCAGTTGGTATCACTTTCGCGGTTTGATTTTTGGCTTGGATACTTATGCGAATACCAACCGCGCCAAACTGAATCCGTAAAGCCATTTTTTTAAACAATTCAAAATGTCAAACCGCGGAAGCGATAACCGGTACAACTTTGGGTTAATGACCGCTTTTACTATAGGTAGGTAGATACCTACATATAAGAATAGAAAAGAAAATAAGTAAGTAGTTTTCCGCTGAGGATTATGGTATAAATTATAAAGTGTTATGCAAAATATAAAAATATATAATTTCTTTGATTAATTTAAACATAGTCATTTACAATAGAATGTAACATGAGTTATTTAAAAATATTGTTTACTGTTATTGTGACATTCTATTATCTAATAGGTACTTCACTTACATCATAAACTATGAAGCATGATATCTTTCTGACAAGTAGGTAAGTAAGCTAAATAAACTGCGAGTCTGTATTAGTTCTTGTAGATAATGTAGATAAATCTGTAGATATGTAATTACAATTAGTGCTTAACAAATACTAAATTAAATTTTCTTTCATATCACAGGTTCATTGATTTTAGTAACGGTGCCTAAACTTGACAATTAAAAATCTTATTTAAATTCGTTTATTTAAGTGCCTACTTACTTAATGTTAATGAAGAAAGAAAGATAAAGCACACTTAAAACACCTTATTTAATCCTCATACTTAATGATATAAGAGTTTTGGATAATAGGTAATTTCTCACGATCTTAGAAAAGAATTTCCATCTAATGAAACTACACATCTATCTACCTATCAATACAGGTGATTACCTACCTACCTTATTCATATTTGTTGTAAATTAATATAAATTCATATTCACAGTATCAATTCCATATTTAGTATAAAATAATAAAAAAAGTACTTACCTACCTATGAACTTTAAATGGATAAAAAGTTTATAATCATTTTGCAGATTTTCTTTAACAAATTGGAAGTGATGAAATACACGTAGAAACCTTACGTAGGTACCTACTTGTTTGTTTGTAATCGGGGTGCTCCCAATTTTATTTTATTATCTACACTTTGTCGAATATTGAAAGATGGAAAATACGACACCTACAAACTAACTCTAGCTCTTACGTTAACTGCGTCTTTCGGACAGGCTTAACTGTTATATGATTGTTTAAATTGATCATGACGGCTGATGTGTGCCGACGAAGGCCTTGCATTGCGGGCAGTAGTGGTTTGCGGTCTTGCAAGATCGCATGCAGTACGGCACGAAGCAACCACAGCAGCAACTGAAAAGGAGACACTTTGCTTTTAAACCTTGAAACGGAAACGCGAAACCAAAAACGGAAACGGCCAGTGGATCGCTCGTGATTTAGGCGCGGTATCATAATTAAAAATAAAAGCGGAAGCGGACCAACCGCCTGTAACTAAGAAGAATAAGTTTAATTTAAATCTTGGCGTATGTATGTAGAGTTCGTACTTGTTTACAACACTCCGTAAACCACCACAAAGTTCATTTCCGAATAATAGTTAAGGATGAATCATCCATCCGAAATAAATTAATGTTATTATCTATCGTATTCATTTATGTTAGTCGTATTTAAATGTAAGTAAATAGGTATTTGTTTTCTTTCTTTGTAAGTACATAAGTACTCGTACTTACCTAAGTTGTTTCATTTTAAAATAACTTTGAAACTAAAAGGAGGAGGTGCGGGTCACTAAGGTATACCAATATAGTACCTATCAATATTCTTCCTAATACAAAAGAACTTGAATTAAACAATGAACAAAAGAAATAACTAAGTACCAACCTGGCGACGACACACAAAGCTGCAGAAATTATATGCGTCCGATTGTTTGGCACATAGTCTACTCTGGTCACGATCGACTTGTTGCATGTGGGACAGATAGTGCCTGTGGGACCGGGGCCCATTTTTGTGGCAGTGGTGGGTGCCGGGGGGCTCGTAATAACTGTGGTCCGTGGGGCGGTAGCCGGGGCCACGAACCCAGGCGGAGGCGGAGGGCTATCTCCAAAGTATGAAGGAGGAGGTGCGGGGTTCGGCGCTGAAGGTTCGTAAGGCGGCGGTAAACCCATTTTATTCTCCACTGTAAATTTTATAATGTGTTTACATTATTTATCAGCTATCACTTGACACTGAACACTGCCTTATCTTTTACTAGGTCGCGGATATTATAACTTTCTCAATTTGTTAGTTTATTGCTCTTACATTGGATGTGGTTTGTTATATTTTATCATAAAAATATGTTAAATATTATCCTGAGTGGCTACCTAGTTGATAATTGTGAATCAGAGCGTGACCTTTCTGAACCTTTACTTTATGAGAACGGAAAGCAATCATTCCGGTTTAAAATTAGGTACTTATTTTTAATTTCCTTAAGACGTTAGGTACTACTGTTACCTTGAATGAGTTTTAAGATTTCTAACTTTAATTCTTAATTTTAAAGTTTGCGGAAGTTTTACACATTCTGTGTAGGTATCTACTTTGGTAATATATACCCAAAGAGAGGAAGACACTACCTGCTTACTTAGTTTCAAAATAAGAAGTTATTAGGTAGGTACCTACATGAAACATTCTTTTGAGTAGGTACCTATACATATATTTTATTATTTTATAACCAGCACGGTGAATTGAAATTACAGCCGGAACCGTTTAACCCTAACTAATAGGTACCCTACCTATAGTACTTTTAATCAAGCAATACCTAATCATCGTCAAAGGTTCGTCCAGAATATCCCTATTCCATCAGAAAGTAGGTACCGATTTTGATTATTACCTTACAATAAATAAATGTATTTCCATAATTAATGAATAAATGCAAATTCATAAGAAAACTTTCTTCATTAAAATCACAAAAATATTTTGCCATCGAAGTTAAAACCAGTTTACTCACTCGTTGCGTCCATTGTGACGAAATTAACCTTCGGTGTTGTTTCTTAATCCGTCGTTAAATAATTAACAACACGTATAAAACACAGAACCTAAAGTTAATTGAACACAATAAAACTTTATAGATAAGTGCAATTTAAATAACTTGCAGAAACAGATACAGAATTTAAAACGAATGGAGGGAATTTGTTAAGATGTTAAATTTTCAAACAGAGTTAAGTTGAACGTTGTAGTCTTGTGGAGTTTTTAATACGAGTGAATGCACTGCTTGTTGACTGTTGCGGGCGTTACGTCACTAGCAAGTGTGAATGAGATGACCAACCAGAAAAGGCTGCGCCAGCGGCTCGTGCGACTGAGACGCTGCTATTCGACGTATTTACCAACAATTTCACTTACGTCACGTCAACACTCGCAATCTTAATAAAGTACAATAGCTATTTATCTATTCGTTGCATTGAATATCAACGTTACTGATTGTAACAGGCACTTCAAATGGCAATCATAACCAGAATGTAAGGTGGTACAAAATCAAGTTGCATCTTAGTTGGTATCTTTTATTAATACAAGTTTGTTAGATTTCTGATCATGAGCTGAGCTTTTTATGAGCACACATAAACAATAGATATATGAGCACAGTCCTAGAGGTAGGTATAGAGTTACGTCTAGAGTGAAAGAAGTGTAACAGAAGTTTAGGCACTCTAAGTGTGTTTATCATATGCAACAATTTTGCCTGCTTGCAGTATTTGTCACACTACTGGGTTAGATGGGTCATAAAACTCTACAACACGATGATTACAATAACTGAGCTATACTTAGGCCATACCTACGGGAAGTGCATTCATTTTTTGTTAAAATTTAGTGTGCCATCTATGTATTTGTAATTGAAGCACAAATGGTGGTGAAAATGAAGGTTCTCATTGGGCGGGCGACGTGAGGTGCTCACCGCTAGAGGGCTGGCGCGTAGGCGGGCGGGGCCGAGGCTGCGCGCGCAACGTTATATAACGACAGCTGAAAGTTTGAGAACGCGCGCAGCGACCGGTGCGGGGCGCGGGGCGATCGATGCGCTCCCGGGGCCGGGGGGAGTCAGTCGAGCGGCGAGCGAGCGACATGGCGGCGCGCCCACCCCGCGCGGCGGCCGGGCGGCCCGGGCCGCGCGAGTAGGTCGCCATGCGCGATGCGGTATGAGGCAACGCCGCGCCCGGCGGGCCGGCCCCCGCTAGCGGCGCCGCCCCCGCCATGCGAGCGCCGCCGCTGCTGCTGCTGCTGCTGATGGCGGCCGCGGGCCTGGCCGTGAGTCCGCTCGCGCGCCTCAACCCCTGGCTGAGCGCGTGTGATCTGGAGGTGGAAGCCACGAGTGACCAGGCGTACAGTAATTCCACGTGCAGACGTAGAGAACCGGTGTCGTATCTGGCGAAGCTCAACGTGACGCCGCTGTGCGCGGTGAACGTCGACACACGCGCGACCACTCTCAAGCACCTGCGACTGCGCACGTGCAGCGAGCGTTCCCCCGCCTCGGCACTGGACACCAGCGCGCGCGCACACGTAGAAGCCGGCGGGAAGCGCTGCGAAGAGACACTGCACTACCTGATAGACCTGGACGAGATGGTCGCGCGCGTTAACTGTGAATTCGAAGACATCCTCGAACGCTACGACTGCGAACAATCATACTCAGTTCACACGTGTGAGGAGTGCCGGGTGAGTTAAGGCTAATCAGCACATTAGACCGCGTGGATTTTTTCATTCACAGTGTACAGGTTTCATACCTATAGTCTTTACTAACAATAGGTATTATGTTGTATCTACTTCGTACCTACCTACGTTTAAACTTGGATAATATATAGTATCGTGATTTTTTAAAATCGTTTAATATTGCAAAGTTTCTTTAATTCTCTCTTTTTCATTCCTATCTTATAAAGATCTAAGTAGTCGACTATATCACAAAACTTACACACGCTTGAGCATTTAAAAAACATCAACCCTATTCCGAATAAAATTTGTACAAAGACTTGATGTCTTCAATTAATCAGGTTATTGAGGTTGGTTCAGGGCCGTCTATGACTACACCGCGTGACCCGTATCACTGGTTAGGCTATTATATGCTTGTATTGATCCACTTGGGTAAGTCACGTTTCTTAACCCAAGTGTAGTGAAGGGTCCGGTAGGGCGAACACGGGAAACCCACTGAAGTGACACGGGAGAATGATAGACAAGTCGCCGATACCAATTAACTCACTAGCGTTGCGTGTGGATAGGTACAGGTCACGTTGTTTGCTTTTAACTAGGGCAGTGTCTTTCACTTGTTCTACCAAACTAAGAACTTTATAACTAGATATGGTTGATATAAAATTTTATTGATATTTCTAGAAAGGTGAGGGATGGCAGATTCATTGATTGAGGAAGAGCATTGCATCAGTTTTTAAAACAGAAAAGACAAAGTACCTACCTTTACGTTTTGGGGTAATTTTGTTTTGGGGTAACAAAACGTAAACGTTTACTTACATACTTATTTCCTTTATTGAAAATAAGTAAGGTACTAAGTAGTTTGATTGCAAAGAAACCGTAAAAGATGAATTAATGAGGCACCAAGGCACAATTAAGGTTTACACTCTGCTAAAACATAGTTAATAATAACTGATTGTACGAGTAAATATCTAAACTTACTCAAAACAGTCATAGCAAAAAACGGTACCCGATCTATGATCAATTTATCGGTTGTAGGTTTTTAGTCGACTAGATTCTCTATTTAAAGCAATCAACTGAAACGAGATTTTCAGCCTACTTTAAACGTTCCTCCGGCCAAAGTGCAGATTTCGGCCAAAACCGAAATCTAAGAAGGCACATTAACATATTTGAGTTATAACACATTAACTTCAAATATCAAAAGTAATTTTCAGATAAATTTCAGAATTGTGGATTGAGTCGGCAGATTGTCACATTTTATATTAAACGTCTCTACGCGGCGCAGAGGCGACGACGTTTTAAACCGCTACGCACTAAGCTCTATATACGTGGACACGCAGTAAATTTTGCGACTCCAAAAAAAAAATGTTCTACAGGTAATTTTATTTTTATGACATCTTTTCAAAGTACTCTCTACCAGCCTCTATACAAAGTTTCATGCGTCTAATCCAATTTTTTTAATACTTTTTCCCGCCCGCCGCAGACACCTAGTTTTCGACCTGCTCGAACGCTGAAAGCGCATTATCCGACTACCACAATTGTATCCCTTTGACTTGATTTTTAATTTTTGGGAATTAGTAGTGGTCACACGGTTCTAGATCAAGGCTGTAAGAAAGATAACTCATGAGTTTGACCGGTGTGTTGTCTAGGTAGTCCCTTTATAGTCTAGGAGCGCATTATCGTAGTGGAGCAGTAGCCCGCGGCGCCTTGTGTTTGGTCGCTTGTAGCTCCCAACAGAGAAAACTTCTGCCAAGCATTTGGTAGTATACCATTTGGCGTTGATGCAACTTTAGTTTCGTAAAGGAATTGATACTAAGTAGCCATTCAAATTGAAAAAAATCGTGATGAAAATTTTCTCCCCGGTTCTAGGTCGCTTTGCAATGGTAGGTTTTGATTCGTTTTGAAACACCCCTACAGTCGACTTGCGCTTTGTTTCTGGATCGTATTGATAAATCCAGGTTCCATCATCTATAATAATGTCGTAAACAAGCCGAGACAAGCTTGCTTTGAATGAGTTTATCATAACATGGCACCATTCCACCCTTGCCTGCTTCTGAAACTCGGTGAGGTTGTGCGGCACCCAGCGTGAAACTTTCCTCCGTACCCGTAGATGCTCGTGCAGAGTCTTGTAAAGGCTCCCCGATTGAATCTGCAGTCTATGCTGAATCTCTTGGCATATAACTCGTCTATAGTCTTGGATAATTTTTTTTACTGCTAGCACGTTTTCTTCCGTAACAGCCGTCAAAGGGCGACCACTTCTTTCTTCTACCCCCAAAGTTAGTCGACCGCACTCAAATTCATTAAAACAACGATACACGGTTGCATTAGAAAAGTCTTCATCCATAAATACCATTTTGAAGTCTATCGTACGATTCGTTCGGTTTTAGGCGGCACTTGAAATCGTAAAAAAAAAAATCATAGCGCGAAAATGTTCTCGACGCTAATTCGTTTTTCAATGAGACATGATAATTTTAATGAGCTCTCAAAAAAAAATTTGGGAGTTGTGAATTTAGGAAGTACCTCTTTTTACTTATAATCAATCATATTTTTAAAATAAATAAATAACTGGCCAGCCTCGCATACAAAAAAACTGTGTGTCGCAATACTTTCTGAGTGATCCTTGTATACTCACCTACTAGGTGTAGGAACATAAAAAAGTTTATATAGTATGGTTACATACAGCTATTTTCCTCTGGAACCATAATTTGAAAGGATTTGAAGGTTGATTGCATAATATCACGTTTTAAGTTCCCAAAAGTAGATCAAAAAGCAGTCGAAGTAGCGGGCAGCCATTAGTGCTTAATAATTTATACCCAAGATATGTAAAAGAAGAACTAGCAAAATCTTTTTGATCCTTAGTAAACACTTACATCGTAACTAACGAAATGATAACGATTCGTAAGTTAGTAGGTAGTTCTATCAACTAAATTAATTAGGTAGGTAGTAATTACTTTAATATTTCACATGGGCCCAATGGATGTTGTAAAAAAATGAATATTCCGTGTCGTCAACGACAGTGTAACAAGCCCGCCTGCCTACATATGGGATAATAATATTCGCTCACACCCATCGTATGCGTATACAAGTTAAGTGCTTGTCCATAATTTAAAAGAGGTTTCATTCAACTACGTTTTCAATCTAAGAAAATTTTATTATTATTTAGATAGATCTGATACAAAAACATTCCAACAATAAATTGTCTGTTTAAAATTGTTCCCTTAATCTCAAGTAGAGTAAAGGTAAATGAAAACCAGCCAAGTGCTGGTGATAGATGGACGGACAGCCAAATTTTCACCCTTTGGGTACGGAACCCTAAAAACTAAAAGTACCTATGACGCTACTGTTTTTCAATACGTTCCTAGTACATTGTGACACGAGAAGTTAAAGTATTAATTTTAAGAATAATAATTTAAATGATATTTTGTCACCCTTTGTGGAAGAATACATTATTATTTAGGTATATAGGTAATACATACTATATATAGGTAAATGTTTTTGTACAAAATGCTACAAAATAGTGATTGATATTAAATCAGAAATATTTATTTTAATAGGTAGATTTTGTTTTTGCTAATTTTCGTGCATTCGTCACGAAAACCACAGTGACATTGGGTGAAATGTAATTTGGTCAATTATACACGCTCGAGCTTTAAATATCTCGGGACGTAAATTAAGTACGTATTTTTAACGTTTCGGTATGTATCAAAATGTACTTATTAGTGAATGTAGTATTTCCTACTTTCCTTGATCATGAATACGTTGCAAGTTGCAACCTTGAGTAATAAAGGTTCTCAGGTACTATGAGTACGTAAGTACCTACCTAATACGAGATTTTGTTTAAAAAGTTAAAACCTGCAACAATGTAAATAGACAAACATACAACTTTCATGTATATGTCGGCGCAGCGTATCGATTTGGTTTGTTTCTAGCAAGTTTCAAGTAATTAAAATTTAAATAAATAATCGTTTTACGAGTTTTTGAACGAAGTGTGTAAGTTGATTCCTAAACGTAATACTGATAGCGCCAGAGCTCCGCCAGAGACTATCATAATGTCACCTAGTGTCATTGGAGTCGTTATTTTTGATTATTCATTGTTTTACCAAGTCCTTGGTTTTACCAGAATAAAATAAGGTGTGCGTTTATGTGGTCAGTGGAACGTTGTGATTGGGAAAGCTATTGCAGAGGCTGTAGTTTTCAATGGTTAATGAGGGTGGTAAGAACAATCCAATGGTGATCTCCTTGCCCGCTAACCTACGCCAAACATTGGTGCTACATCTGACGACGACGGAGCACCCTCTGATAAAGGTGCTGTGTCTTTAGAGCCTTTATATAAATACTATGTAGTTAGGTAAAACACTTAGATATACAATTTTCTTAAGTTTTGGTATAAGTAAATTAAACTTTCATCCTACATCAATACTAATATTAATTAGGTACTCAAGCAATTGAACGATATAATAAGTATTGTTATCAGAATTTTATGATAACTAGAAACTCCACACACCAACCCGTACGTACATGTACGTTGATTCCGTGCGAGAGATTACTACGAGAGTTGTATTCTTAAATGCATTATTTTACAATAAACTGCTTCTATCACGAAGAAAAATGCTGACACCCTCGTACTATCATATACTTATAATACATAATATAAACAAGACATAGCGAGTCATTGTAGAGGAAATACGTTAGGAAAGGAAAATATGCTCTCTTCTTCTTTGTCGCTCGCTACTCTGTTGGCAGGTCGTCATTTCAGGATTGCTGGCTCGTTTCATAATCTGTCGGCGGGGGTCTTTTCATAAGTAATATTATGTTATGAGGAGGTGAAGATAACGTTTTAACAAGTTACACGTTCCTCAAATGTAAAACATTATAGGTAAATCAAACCTCAGTGGAGCTAAAGTATCCTATGAACTACATAGATAATAATTATTATTATATCCTACATATCACTAGGTACACGTTAGTACTATTATTGCTATACGGTATAGTTATATCTTTTATAAGTATATTAGAAAACCGTAAGAGTGAAATAAATAGTCGTAGTACACTTTGCATACCTCTATTGTGTCACGCAAAATATAAAGAATAGATATTAAACACAGACGAAAATGACTGACTGTGTATATTGTTAGCAATTTGCTATCATCGATATCAATGCAATTACGATGTCTAATATCATATCAAGCTAACGTCAATAATAATAATAGTAATAAAATGATGATACATTTTTGCATTTTGTTTAAGTAATGCTTTTGTAAATGCTTTCATCTTAATTGTTTTATTGATCACGTTTTTGCCGTACATGTCTTTGCGACAATTTCACCCTGCTTGAAGTTGAATTATTGTTGCATTAAGCTGGTTGCATTGCAGACCAAGACCAAAGCTAAGCTTAGTTAAACTTAGCTCGTGTAGCTTATGCAGTTTTCCATACTTGTGTGCAGATCGCACACTACCTATGCTACATGTCGGCTTTATACCTAACTTTTGTCGATATAATTTTTTTATTACTAGGCAGAATCTTATTTTGTAGGTGTCAATGGTAGAACGATAAAAACGTAGGTACTTAATATAATTACTAATAAGTATGTCGACGAGTCATCAGAAGTGGCGTTTAAGCTTTTAATTATAATAAGACAGTGGGCGTGTACTGAACAAACTAGCTTTATTGCGTCGTTTCCAATCACGTTATAAAATAACAAGATGTACGTGATGTCTTCCGATGTCTTGTCTTGACCGATATTCCAAACAGAATCAAACAGAATCCATCATACATGACAGCATCTCAAATATGAAAGCGCCAAACTGACAACCAGTCAGAAACATGCCAGTTCTTGCATTTTAGCAATAAAGAGTTTGCAAATGGTTCCAAAATAGCCTTCATGAACGTAATCTCAGATGTTCTCCGACACGGCCATTCTGACAGGACCACACGTCCTCGTGTGGGGGTTCAGTCAAAGGTTCAGTCTGTAAAAGAAAACATTCACCGCAGTAGATACCGTACCGTACTCGGCCATTCCTGACCACAATAGGGCAAGGTTTGAATTTAAACTCAGTAGATACTTTAAAAATGACCATTTTAATTATTCGATTTTTAAAAATCGTAATAACAACCATTGTATTAACAACAAAACAACAAACTGGTTTTAGAACCAACCTCAGTACCGATGCATCACTTAACCAGCGACGCATCACTTTATTTTCTTTTCTGTATCATTTATCCAGTGATTTTTCTCGTCCATTAACCAGCGACCATTCTTTTTTTTATCACTTAACCAGTGATTTTCTCGTCACTTAACCAGCGACCATTCACTTAACTAAGTGAACACACAGTTGGATATGTACACCGCACACTCTTCGGCTAAACCACCGGAGCTACGACTACATTCCAACATGTGCAAACCGAAGTCATGAAACCAGTATTGACATATAAAACAATAATCTCAAAATTTTACAGTTAAAATAGTCATTACAAGCAATACAATGTTCACATCAGGTATTTGACTAACCATGTTTGTTTTCAATACTTTACTCATTTGAAAAACTTTCTACATAGGCTCAACCTATGCAGCAACAACATTTTGCTGGTTATGTGCGAAAACAACCTGCACATTCGGTAAAGATTGCTCAATCTCATTTTCAAAGTTATAACAAAATGAAAACGACTCAACAAAATGATACATAGCACCAGCAGCGGTAGCTTTGTATTATATTCGCTTTGTCAGGATCGAATTCTAGCGAGTGCATATCATTTTATAGCATGGATGAGGGCGAAAAAAATTTGACTTCGTTGCTCCAGCAGGGTTCGCCACGTTTGTCGATTCAATCAATCCAGTTTGTTCAGTTACATCATGGTTCCATCCCACTTCTGATGTCGACGAGTCATCAGAAGTGGCGTTTAAGCTTTTAGTTATAATAAGACAGTGGGCGTGTACTGAACAAACTAGCTTTATTGCGTCGTTTCCAATCACGTTATAAAATAACAAGATGTACGTGATGTCTTCCGATGTCTTGTCTTGACCGATATTCCAAACAGAATCAAACAGAATCCATCATACATGACAGCATCTCAAATATGAAAGCGCCAAACTGACAACCAGTCAGAAACATGCCAGTTCTTGCATTTTAGCAATAAAGAGTTTGCAAATGGTTCCAAAATAGCCTTCATGAACGTAATCTCAGATGTTCTCCGACAAGTTTATAACTAATATTTATATTTAGGAAACGTATTTTTGAATAGGTATCAAGTAATAATCAAAAGTAAAAAAATAATCACATTACGGTGGTAAAAATATCAACTCTCTAATCAAACACTTTTTTAAAACAAAGTTCTAAAGCATACATGTAGGTAGACACACTATAGGTATTTGGCTAAACCACAGAATTAACATTGTCAGCTAGGAGTAGGATATAGTTTAAACAAAAATAGTTTAAATAAGTACCTTAATGTTATGACGTTTAAATGAAGCTAGCTGCAACCGACAGCCAAGACAGAAACGATAAATATAATTTCCTCCGCAAGTCTGACCATTTACCGGAGGTTTTAATAAATAAAAATAAACAATAAAGATACGAGCAAAGCGGTTCCGTGCCTGTGGCCGTTTCCGAGACTCGTGTCACCTGCAGCTTAACATCTGAAAGCTTTCAACCGTTTGCCACTCCGTTAACTTTACCTACCTTCTCGACTTTCAACTTAAAAAGCTTTATTATTAATCGGTGCGTGCGTATTCCCTTTCCAGTTGAAGCAGCATTCGCCCGTTTCAGGTTAGGTTTTCAAGTTTTGCTCTGAATAATGCATATAGGTGAAAATGTTTAAACTAAGATTTATACAACAAGCAAATGGGTTGAAGAAATCGTTAAATTCTGTCTATTTACCAAAAATTGTATTTGTTTCATTCTGTTTTAGCAGCTAATTGAAAGGCAAACAAACAACTACACCTAAAGGTAATTAGTAGGCTGAAATTTTATAATAAAAATAGAATAAAGATTACCTACGTACATCTTTACTTTTGCCGGAAGTAGCAATATTTTTTTGCGTCATAAACATTTACCTATGATTTCGTGTTACGAAGAAAATTTCAGATGAAGGTGCCTACCTATTGTTTCATAAATTACCTATGATAAACATAGAACATATTTCGATGAAAATGTCGTGCCGTACACACACATACCTAACGTCAATAAATCTTTGAATAGTAAATTAAATAACCTATCTGTACCTGAATTAATTGCACTTGTGTTAAAATTTTATGGAATCGATTCATACAAAGGTACTCTATAATAACAAAGTTCATAAAGTCTAAATACGAGAGTATTACGATTATGACAGTCATATCAGATTTTAATTTATCTAATGAAGAGGCAGGTGTTTAGCCACTGTGTTGTATGTACACAATATTTACAATTTGCATACTCGTGCGTTACACTACTAATCTATTTATAGGTCGCGCCACGTAAAATGAACCCTAGCTGACAGATGCGCATTAAACGATTTTTGCGTCTGACGTTTAACATTTGTTTTAAAATACCATCGCGCACAAAATGTTTAATTACAGTCATGGTTTTACGCACAAAGGAAAGAAAAATATTATTAGTAGTATTAGTAAGGTGGAATATAAATAAAAAAATACACAACTACCAATCAATATTAGATTTAGTGTAAAATGTGTAAAAATGTAAAAAAATATTCGAAAATTTTAAAAAAACATATTCTTCTTCCATTAAGTCTTCATGGGTGGCGCGAAAACCAGATGAGGACGCGGTGTTGATGCCAGAAGTGGCGTTTTTTATTATCATCGTTGTCGTCACTTTCATCATCTTTTGAATCAGAATCATCATCCCCTACGTAAGTCTATAAGTCAACATACGTAACCGCGTGCGAAAGACTCTTACAAAAATGAAACGATAAATAGACCTAGTACTTTCGAGCGTAAGTGTACCCATGCGCGAACACGTGATTTTCATTTGTTTCTAAAGTTCTTTTTACGTGGCGCGACCTATACATACCTACTTACTTACTTACTACGCAACGCAACCTAGAGCTAAAGCTGTCATGATATTTTAATTACTATATTTATTGAGAAAACAAAGCCTACCAATAATACAGATAATAACTTCTTTAAAGTACCTTTATTTCATGATATCGATGCCTGCACCACAGGTATAATTACGCGATGCTATATTGTTTTGTAATTTCGTTGGTCACCGAATGGTGCTCTGAATTAACTAAGCTTTTAAGTATTCGGTTTAAATAAACTAACTTAAACATTGATTTAGTTTACTTACTTACCACGGTAATAGGTTGTATTGTTACCCGTTGCAATTAGAATTATAAATGTTGCCTAAAGACAGGTAGGTAAGTACACGCAGAAGTCGCTCTTAGCCTTACTTGACAAGCACTCAACGAAAGCTATACTTACGAAATATGACTAAACAAGGTAGGCACTGAAGTGGCGATAAGTCGTTCAAGTATCGAAATCGCCATAAAAGCGAAGTGGTGTGTCGGGGCCGGCTCCGAATGAAGTTTCATTCAACAACACGCCTCGGATTGAGGTTAAGTGGGTGTGCGCAGGCGTGCGGGCCGCGCAGTCGCTTCGCGCTTACTCGCAATGATTTCACCTACCAACACGTACTGTTTTCAATGTTTCATATATTCTCCCTTGTTCATAAAAAGGATTAAGACTGTCCTTATCGTCTGTAGTTACCAAAATCGATCTTATTTCTTCTGCCGTAAAACTACTTTGCTTTATCTGCATTACATTGGAGTAGAAGCATTTTATTTCCTTCTATTTAAATACTCTATATCCTAAGATTTACCTTATTTTTGTGACCTAACTAATAATTAAAATGTACATTACATTGAACTTAATCGATTTTAGTTTGTAATTTATCATGAGAAATCGTTTTATTCGACATCATAATGCCAATAGTTTCACTGAATAACTCAAGAATGAAATTGTTTAGGAACAAATACAATACAATAAATATTCAAAATGTTGATCATCTAAATATAAGTCAGGTAGGGATAAAACGTTTCGCAATTTAAAAACAAAAAGCAGAGAAATTACGGTTTCAAGCCTTTCAGGGACGTTGCGAAACCTTCATTAAAATCTACGCTTACGTAATTGGGTAGGACATCTTGCACGGTTACCTTACTTGAGGCGACTCTAAAGTTGCGAAAAATACAACCCGATATAAAAAATATTCAGTGATCCGAGCGGAACCCATGTGATTTTATTTATCGTTGTTACTACGGACAGGCAAATTACCTATGGCATATCGGTATCCCTTCCGCGGAAAGGACTATGGGGAGTAGGATTGTGTCTGTGTAGAAACGGTGATCGTGTCTCGGGCCGGCGTTGCTCGCCGTCGTCGCAGCCGCCCGCAGCCGTCCGCCCGTCACTGGCACGATAGCGCGGTGGCGGCCGCGCTGACCTACTTGCATTACGACCTACATTTACACCACACATTCGGAAGTTATTGCGAAACTTGTCACTTACTCAATCAGATCAGAAGTCGGAAAAGAGACAAATCTAATCTGCAGAGTTAAAAACGTTCAACGATTTCCTCCCATTAATACCCGGAAAATAAGAGCTTTTTCATTTATTATTGTTATCTTAATAGGATTCGTTTTAAGAATGAACACAAACAAATTAAATAAATTGTAACAATAAACCGTAGGCAATTGATTGTTTACGAAAATGAAATAAACAAGTAAGTAAATTCATTTGTAACAGATCGATATCGTTGTATGATACGGCTGTGAGACAATAAGGGTAATATTACTAGAAATAATGAACACGGTTAGTAAGAGTGAGTTATTAGATCGTTTAATGCACACATTAGGCGGACAATATGAGGCGCGAGTACATAAATTACTTTTAGTGGTTGAGAGCGGGTTGGTGCCAAGCGATGGAACGCGGAATTTCCAGATTATGAGCCCTCTCACTACACTCCATTCTTGCTTCTTAACTTGCTTGCTAAATTAGTCAATTTCATGTGTTACATAAATAGTCCAAATTAGTTTATTAGATAATTATATCATCTTGGTTAGAGTGCTGAAAACAAGGATATAAGTTGCAGCGTATTCAAATAATTCTCTTTGCGAGTAAGTTTAGGGTGTGTGTAGTAAATTGGAGTTAAGATCTCATCATGAGGGTAAAGAGTCACTCGGGACTTGTTTGCATACACAAGCCTCCACTGCTTCTCTCCGCTACAACCTTAATAGTTGCACCTGAAATATTCACAACCCTCGGAGCCCCGACGCTCAACGGAGCGCCCCGCTTTTACTAAAACATTCACTGATTGCCCAACTCAACTAGCAGATAATAAACCGATTATTAGATTATGATCTACCAGTTTTGTTACGGCTTTGTTCTTTTAAATGTGAAACGATCTATAAGTGAATTTCAAGTGTGTAGATAATAGAATTGTGTGGGTAATTAACCTAATAGAAAAATATTTTAAAATCTTGATGCTGGTAGGGTATATTTGTAATGCACCTCTACAATAATAATAATTAGAAATTCATTCCACGGGATTAAATATTTGTCAAACTTTTTAAATCCAATTCTCAATATAGAGGTGTGAAAATAATAGTAATAGGTATAAAAGCATATTTTATGAAAAATAATTTGAAGTTTTAGATGCAATAGTAGCCCGTGAAGTAGCGGCCGCGCGGCCGATATGATGCGCTACTGGATGTGAACCCAGGACGCGGCGTCGTCGACGCGTTTACATAGTCATGTTTTATTAATGTCCGGTATAAAGTAGTTTGCGCAACGCTCGTTTTAGGGTCGAGGAAATTACTTTGCTTTACTAGAGTAGTTTGGGAGGATCTTTAAACGGAAATAATATGCATCTACCAGTCTTTCTAAGTAGCTAATTTATCAGATGGCAAGTATCTAAGTACTTTCCCAATAAAATGCAAACTACGTGTCTAAAGAAAGTGTTACGATCATGTAGGCACCTACTAAGATCATTTCAGGCCCAAGACTGCAAATTTAAATGTGTGTCGGCAGAGTGTCAATGGCATGTTTTGACATATTTTTTGGTATTCTGCTAAACAATGGCTTATAATATTGATTGCGACCAAATGTGTCAAAAAATGACATTATCACTCTCATTCACACGCTACCGATACACAACTGAGTATATAGAAAATGAGCAGACTTGGACCCGATGTTCTATTACATAAAATGAGCAGACTTGGACCCGATGTTCTATTACATAAAATGAGCAGACTTGGACCCGATGTTCTATTACATAAAATGAGCAGACTTGGACCCGATGTTCTATTACATAAAATGAGCAGACTTGGACCCGATGTTCTATTACATAAAATGAGCAGACTTGGACCCGATGTTCTATTACATAAAATGAGCAGACTTGGACCCGATGTTCTATTACATAAAATGAGCAGACTTGGACCCGATGTTCTATTACATAAAATGAGCAGACTTGGACCCGATGTTCTATTATATAAAACCGCTAGGATATTCCTAAGATATTCTCAATATTTACTTATTCTTCCTATTTCTTTTGATAGAATAAATAAGAGTTGATTTTTGGGTGCACCGAGACCGCTTACTATTTCAAGATTGGAGTTTCCGAGAAAAGTTAGTCCTGTCCAACGCGATCAATTTCCACTTTGTAGCCGAGCAAATCCTGTCGCCGGTCGCCTCTGTCAGAAAGCGCTTATAAAAGTTTACTCCAAATAAAGAGTAACAGCCGCCGCCCGCCGCCGTGTGTAACGCGAGCCACAGAGGTCAAATCTGGTCTTATAATTAGAAAGCAAGCGGGAACTCGCGAAAATTAATACTTTTGTAGCCGCAGGATTTTAGGATCGAGCGCACGGCAACATTAAAAATTAAGACCGTTAATTAATAGTGGTTTTGTACTGTACACGAGAGCAGTATTAGTGTCTTTTCGTATCAAAATTGGATAACGGAGTTGCTTAATATAAGGTTGTCAGATAGAAGTGCAGTCATTGATATCTGTGTCTTGGATCAGCTTTAGTTCGAAGAATGCAGGGTCAGCGCCGTCAGCTAGCCACCGGCGGTCTCCGGTGCCGGTGTCGGTGTCTCGTGCTTAATTAACGGACCGGATAATGTTGCGCTATGACTTCGTGAGTGGAAGTTTTAATAAGAGCGCCGCCGCCGAGGGCTTGGCGGTGCGGGTGCCGGGTGAGGGGCGCGACACTCGGGTCATGGCTCCTTATTTATTGCTGTTGTTAACGCGCTACTTTGTACAAGTTTTGAAGGCGCTAACATCTATCATGTGTCATGTCATGTTACACGGTACTACCATTTGAACAAACAAAGTGAATTACCTATAGTAACTCTATAAATAGATTTCTGTCCTTATGTAATATCAAAGGTTATTAAAGATAGCGACCAAAATAGTTTAAAATTTTCATAATAGTAACTTATAATAAAAAAAACATACAAAAGTTAAATCTGGTTAAATATTTTCTATATCGTGATGAACAAGTAAAGAAACTGTTATCGGCACGTGGTAATAAAAGCGCAGTGGCGGCGGCGGTGGATACTGCAAAAACGAAGCTATTATGTAACGATGTCAACGAATTAGTGTTTGTTCTAGCGTCGCGCGCGCCCGGTGACGGCGACACACGGGAAAGAATGGAGGGGAGGGGAGCAAGGACATGAACTGTATCGGATATCGGTAAAAGGCTAAACTATCTTCCATTTAAATATTGTACGTTTCAGAAACTAGATTTTTTTCACGACGACCATTAACGCCAAGCTTCAGATTAAAAAAACTAAATAGGTATATCTATTTTACAGTCATTAAAATGACACATTAACAGTAAAAACCATAAAAGTAGTTTTAAAGATGTTATAAACCTCGTTTGTTCATGTACTACGTGCGTCGTAGCACGCTGCTACGATTTCGTAGCTCGTAGCAGTAGCTTTTTTGCGTCGGAGATTTAAACGAGTTTTGAAAATATTTATGCACTTGACACATACACACTAACTTCACAAGTATTTGTTTGATCTATAGCCCAACGGGTATGATAATTTTTTTTAATTACATAAGTTAAAATTGATACGTTACTTATAAAATAAAGTTGTATCTAGGTAGCTACTATTTCTAATATATTTATTAGTTTATTGAATTAGAGAGTTCATACATATAATAAGCATTATAATATGTATATTTTTTAACCGTTTAGTAATTCTTTGACAATATAATATCTTTAAAACAGTGAGCTGATATTGTAGAGGAGTATACGTAAGGCGGTTAATAAGTTCAATTAGAGTTGCATCGCGGCGGTTACGTAAAGTGCAGAGGGTTGCAGTTGCAGCAGATTGCACCGGACACCGGGTGCCTAGACGACGGCTCTGTCGGGAAATTCTATCTTCCCGTTCACTGCCAAATTCAATTTCTTTTTATAAAATAACTACAAAAATATACGACTTCAGATTAAGTTACTTCAATTTCTTGTACTCCTAGGTATTGCTGTTACTGAAGGGTTCTAGGAATATTTTTTTGAGCCATTTATCTATTAGACGACTCTCAAGTCTGATAAATAGCTACTAAAATACTTGTTTTATCATAATTCGTTGTTTTATCCATTAAACGTTATATATGTACCATATTATTCTATTTATTGCCAATAAAGATATTTTCGAGCATTAGCTTAATTAAATAAGATAGAGCTCATTAATTCATTATTATGCATGTAACAAGTGGATCTTTCTAAATAACCTAATACCTATCACATAAAAGCCAAATTAATGTCAAACAAATTAAATTCTAAATTGTGTTGTCCGTGAGTCGTTGTGGATAGAGTCTATCCTATCACATCATCCGATAGAGCATAGTGAAATGTCACAATGTGTTTGCTGGCGCAAAGCTCGCGGTACGGCTTCGAAATCACTAACCTTACCTAACAGGGTTTGCGGCTGCAGCCGGACGTTTCCTCCACGACGTATTATATAAAGGGAATGTTTAAAAATTCAATTTTTGCTCAAATATCAATAGCAATCCTTCTGTATTATAAAGTGAAGTACAAATATTGTTGTTACTTATCAGATTTGTTATTTCTTCTTGTTAGCTTATATTCATAGTTGCTTATTGAAGAAACATCTAGATACAAAATATTAGGTCATTTTATTAGTAGAATACCCAAATATTTTGAATATCTACAATTATATAGATAAATCTACGACGTGACGTGAAGAATAACAGCGACAAAAAAGCATCAAATTACTGTCAGTCGCTAGATAAGCTTCATATACTCGCAGTTGACTTAAGGACCTGATTTTAACGGATACACGTTTATATTAGCTATGAGAATCACTGGCTGTTGAATGAGGTTGTATAATCGATGGGGCTCGCCGTTCTCGCACCGGTAATTGGGAGCTTATGTAGCAACCCATGTGTGATGTCGCCTAAATTGCTCTCTGCACCACATAGGACGCTATCGTTTGTTACCTATGGAATTAAAATAAACACATAGATATAAGTGTTATATTACGAATCACTCTTTATTATACGTTCAAAAACCCAAAATTAACCACCAAATTACCTTGTTATATTTTTTTAAATTTAAGGAACGATTGGTTTCATTGTTAAGAGATATCCATAAATATTTTTCAAATTTCCGATAAGAGTATTAAGTAGAGTTTGCGAGTATAGGAAGCGGTCTAGGGCGGGCGGCGTTGGCGGCGGCGCGCGTCGTTCACCGCTACTCGTGCACGCGCGCTCTCTTCACCGTAAAAGAAACACTTGAAATTCGTCTACGCCGGCTCGCTTCCCTACTTTAGTCAAAGTCTTCAGCCTCGTTCAATTTAAAGACAAATTAAGTTGATCGAATCGCGATACGATATTTATTACAATATTCCCCAATTGTTTTTTCGTACTGCACATATACTACTTATTTGACATCATAAAAAAAATATTTGCTAGCAAAAGCTAATTTTCTTTGATAACGAAAGGAAAAAATAATACTCCGGAACACGAAACTTTGTAATATCCATTTCAGCTCGTGGCAGACGTGTTATCGTGTGGATATATATACGTACTGAGATTTCAAGGTCACCGGTCAGTTATAACACTAAATACAACGAGATGCTTACTTAAATTTATAAGATGATGGCGAATGCAGTCTTTATTTTCAATATGTATGACTAGACCATCAGTTTGTTTGAGTTGAAATCATAAAAGTTGTTCTCCTCTATTAATCCACGAGTCGAGCGAGTGTGGAGGTCGGGCGAGTGGAGGGCGCGGGGAGCGGCGCCGATCAAACAGGCCGGGGAATCAATATGGCCGCCGCCCAGCTGATCCGTGACCTCCGCGCCGCGCGCGCCGCACCCCTCTCCCTACATCTCCGGACGCCCGAAAACTTGAAGATTTTCTTTTCCAACTTTTCTTATGACGATCTTGAATGTCGCTCTTCGACTGTGATTACTCGCTTCGTAATCTCTTCGGAAATATTGAAAAGCTATTGTAAACTCATTTTTAATAAGGCCTTTTATTTTTTAAAAATCTGCTTCTATAATTCAGCGTATCTATTGATTTATTAGACATTTAATTAATGTAATATTTATAGAATTCGTATATATAATCATATATGTTAAAAATATGTGAAGATTTCACTTTTCTTGGAAAATATCCTTTACTAAATTGACGCAGACTTGTTCTCTGAGTGAGTTAATTTGAAAAGTATGAATGAATGTTGTCACGTAAGACGATTAACATCGTTAGTTTGTAAAAGTGTGGTTAATTAAAAGTTATGGCCTAAACGGACGGTAGCCATGTGCCCTAATAAACGTCGTGGCCGTTACGAGGGTTAAATCTCGTTGATACAATGAAATTAATTGCCAACTATTTATTAAGTAGGTATTACAAATTTTGTTTCGGTAAGAAAATAAAACACACTATTTTTGGCTAGGTACTATAAATAATCATGTTTAATTATAAAATTAACTTCGGTAGGGTTTATTAAGTGTGTGTATCTTTTAAGACCCTGTACAGGAAATAAAGATTGGTCACGAAACGAAGAGAAAAGAATGCCACATCATTAAATCAACCAAGATTTTATTTAAAAAAGTACTTAAGTATTTAGATAATGAATTGGTTGTACGTAGCAAACTTTCTCTTACAAACAAACATTGCAGCCAGTAGCAAGTTGACTTGAGTATAAGCGGTGCAAATCGATACCGGGATTGCACATATCAATGTGGGATTTATTAGCAGTGATTGGCTATCGATTAGTGTATGTGGGCTGCATGAAGCCCCCCGGGGCCGCCGTCGCATGCCACCACACGTGCCTTTGCTCGACCTCTTGCTTTAGCCGATATTACCTTACTCTGTTACCGTAAACAAATCATAGGCTCCAAACCAAACCGAACAAAAAGACAAACAACTCAGCGGTGAGTTAGTTAGCTGCATTCATTTCCAATGCCGTTTTAAAAAGATAATCGTTTCATAAAATTACCAGTAATTCCAGGTAACAAAATTCAAAAGTATACTAGAGTTTTTATAATAGTTGACAAATTGTTGCAAAATAAATGTTCTTGTTACTTATAGAAATTAGATGACAAATTAATCATAGATATTATTATCAATTTATTTTTGTTTACAAAAACCAGATTTTCTTTTTGATTACCTACATTGTTCACCAGCGTATCTCTAATCAAGCGTAATTGAAGGAAAATATATATCTAGTAACAAATTATATAGCTGGTATTGATAGTTGAAATTATGTATGTAATTTAAAGGCACACTCTGTGTGTATATCTATTAACGAAAAGGGAAATGAAGGAGGCACGTTCCCGTGTGGCTTCCTCAGTCACGGTAACTTAACCGTTAATTCAATCACATCACTCAAATCATATTAATACTGCTCCTTTCTCTCTTCTTGTGATTGATGCGAAACAAATTCCAGCTAATTGTTAGGTATAATAATGATTAGCGTCTCTGTCGAACCGACGGCGGCGGCACGGCGTCGATTCCTCTCCAAGCGAACGGTTTAAATGCAAATAAGATTACAATTAGATGTTTAGAAGGAGCCTCTCACAACTCGCTTATTTAAGAACGACGCTTTTAATACAGGCTGGCTTAATTAACACGTTCCGAGCGGCACAGATTTATCTGTACATTCCATTACTGCGTTACGGGTCATTTTAAACCTTGTACTACACAAGAGGTTGTGGCGGCACGAGGCATATTAAACCCCACTTCCCGTAAGAGACAAAAATCCTCTTTTTGGGGCCAAAAAAGACGTAGAGGACGACTTTTGATCGTGATTATTATTAACATTGAAATAATCTATCTAAATCTGCCGCCGCCCGTGGTTAGATTAATTAGTTTAGTTTCTATAGATAAAATAAAATGTGGGGTCTAATATATCCCGTATCGCACTGAAGAATGGCAGGTTTACATATTATTTAGTGATGGGAAAAAGATATCGATTTTATTTAATTGTATTCCTTTTATTGGTGTTTTTCATTGAAACATGGTTGGCAATAATCACTGGCAACACGCACTGCTTAAAGACTTTTCGTCTTTACGTCTTGAGACACTGCGGTATTTTGGACGAGAAAATGTTCCGTAGCTTCCCAAACGCTGCCCAGCCGAGCTGGATTCGTCCAGGCACCTCCTTTTCAAAGTTGGACCTACCTAACTGGACTGTTTGTCCTAGGTAAACGTACTGGTTAACAACTTCGAGCGCAGAGCTTTCTACTCTTACTGGAGTGGGTGCGACATGAAAGTTCGACATAATTTTCGTCTTCTCCATGTTCATTTTAAGACCCACTTGTTGAGAGGCTCTGCTGAGGTCATCGAGCATTTTTCCGAGGTCTTCCAGGATTTCAGCCATGACTACGGCATCATTTGTCACTTTGTTGCGTGCGCAGCCTTAAATGCGTTGCACAACACTAACCGCATGAAGCTAGCGTAAAGTGCGGTACGAGGTGCGTTGGGATACGAGGTGTTCGCAACCTCGTTCCGCACTGTGTTAGTAAATTATTTGTTCAGTGCGGCACGAGGTCTAACAAACCCGGCGTTAAGGTTGATGTACCATGGAACTAGGAATCAATAGCACATCACAAACTTATAGTTATCTCTCTCCTACTCTGAACCAAATGGAAGTTATGCCTCCCGCACGACAGAGAAGTTCAAGTTTTTTCTTACCGCTACAAAGACGAGACACAGACAGGGTGTTTTAAGCCCTGTTTCGCACTGATCGTGTTAAGTAGTTAATACTTACACGGTATAGACAAAGAAGCGCCCGCTGCCCTGTTAAAACAAGATGTAACTTTTCCGGCAATTGGATTGTTGTTCTAAGGAGTTCATTATTAAATATTCATAAATTAGGCTCAGTAAGACTAAGTGGAAATAAATAAATGAATCTTTATTGAAAAACCGGTTAAGGTTTCGTCGAGCCTCGTCATTCATTGTTTGGAAATAATATCAAAGTCAGTAACGTAGGTAGGTAAACTTCGTTTACATACTTTTAGTCATGTAGATATTCTTTTTACAGAAGTTTACTTACATAAACCATGTGTATTCTTACTTTATCATGAAAGTGAGTAATTTTTTTCAAAAAACTGATTATATTAGGTAGATACTATATCTCCACGACAAAACTTGTTAGCGAAATTGAATCGGATGTACATTTACCTTAGAAAAGCGCGACAAGCCTTGTTAAAATGAGATGCTAATGCAAACTGAATAATGCATGTTGTAAACGAGAACATAAGCAGGTGGGAAATGATGGTAAATATCGAAGTAAGCCACGAGACATGCCCTTCAAACACGTGCTAGCGTAAACTGAGTTTCATCGATACGTAATTAATATGTGAAATCAATTGTGCGAGGAGCAAGCACCCGATAAATTGGTGTAGCGGCTTGGCCCGCTCTATGACACCGCGTCGACTGACGCCGCTTGACCCAAAAACCTCGCCGGAGCGCCAACGATCGTACCGATAGCACGCGGTGTCTCAGCTCTCTACAACCGCTAACTGCCTTTCAAACACCACGATATTTTAAATTATCTGTCTTTCAAGTGATCCTTATCATTTACTTTCCTGTTTTCGACAAAGTTGCGTTTATTTGCATTAAAAAGTTTCTCTACTTATCTACTTTCCATAAAAGATAAAGATAAAGAACATTTATAGTCATAGATGCGGTACATGTAAGTAGATCTTAAAGTACATACTATAATAATGTTTCAACACATCTAGTCAGTTTTACCGACATACAATAGAAATAAGCAAACAATGAAGTTAAAATAAAAGCAATTAAGTGCAAACAGATAACATGTTAAATAACATAACAATTTTATAATTTAAGTAGGTAACTATTTAACAATTTCTTTAATACTGTAAAACATTTTATCTTTCAACCATTTTTTAAGAGCTTTCTTAAAGCGTATCAATGGCAATTGTTTTATTTCTGAAGGAAGAACGTCAAAAGTTTTTATACACATAGCGTAGCAATTTTTAAGATAAATTGTAGTTCCAGGGTTTGTATCATAAACTAGTCTATCTGGATTTCTTAAATTTCTTGGGACCATATCACCAGCACTTTTGAACAGTTCAGGATGCGATTTTACAAATACTGATAGCTCATAGATGTACATACATGGTAGAGTTAGGATATCTAGTTTCTTAAAGAGTGGCCTACAAGGTTCATCAGGAGCTACGCCGCACATGGCCCTGATGCATCTCTTTTGTGACTTAAATGCTTTATGGAAGTCAGTGCTGTTTCCCCAGAGTAATAGTCCATAAGATAACGTTGAGTTAACGTATCCGTAATAGGCCAAAAGAAGAGATTGTTTAGTTGTTACTTTTCTTAGTTTATTATAACTGTAAACTTTATTGCAAACTCGGTCAATATGAGATTTCCAATTACAATATTTATCTATGATTAGGCCTAAAAATTTTGTTTCATTTAGTTCTTTTAGTTTTTGACCTTTATTTATTAAATTTAGATTATCTGTCGTTTCCCCATATTTTGCAAATTGTATGTAATTTGTTTTATCCATATTGAAGCATAAATTATTACTAGATAGCCAATCTGTTATATCACGAATGGTGTTAGTTACATTAGAAATGTAGTTAGCTATATCTACATCTTTGCTAGTAGAGATTGTTAGAGATTAACGTCTGCAAATAAGGTACAGTCGCTGTTGGTCACATCGGGAAGATCGTTAATGAATAGGTAATATAAAAAGCAAGGGCCCAAGAACGCTATAATATATAAGGTCACTACAGTGCGAGAAGGTTTTATGTTTGCTTTTATTGTACGCACCCAATAAGGACGTGCCTCGTATCAGTTGAAAAGTTGGAGGTGAAAAGGGTAAAATTGTTATACTCATTTTGGGCTGATAGTTCGTGTGAATTTTGTGTGAAAGGTAGAATATTTAAGGATAAAATAAAAAAGTATAATCTTAACCTGGTATTACGAAAAATTCTACTGTATAGGTGCATAATATGGGATATATGTATGATACAACAATATGACTATTGGTTTATCTATTTTAATTTAATTTATAAGGTAATCCAAGCGTGATACGGCTACAATTATGTAACCACCGCTAAATGGTACTAGATAAAGCCATTTGGTGGCCGCATCTAGCTTGTCTCAGCTGAGTAATATAAATGACATTCTTTAGATACATTCCTTGAGCGACAAAAAAGCACTGAAGTTACAGTATTATTATAAGCGCAAGGCCGAATATAAAAAATGAAAATTTTATAATTATGTTGATTTTCTATGGGGTGCAAAATACATAGTTCCAACAGGATATTTAACAGGAAGAAAAAAATCACTTTTCAATGCTTATGCGAAGTGTATTCAGCTACGGGAATGCGACGCGACGTAGTATCACATGCTAGTATACCCGAGCAGCCCGCCCTCGCGTTCCGTCTGCCGCGCGGGGCGGGGGCGTTGACCTACCCCATCCCTCGCGCCTCGACCCGTCCCCGTACGCCTCATAAAACGCGCAGACTTCACAATCAATGTCAACCTTAAATCTAAGTACTTTGAGGTAATTTTCCCTAACCGTACCCAAATAATTCAGTGAAGGTTTATTGGAAAAATTGTAATGCGCCATTCGAAACCTTATTCCTAGCGAATTAGGTGTGAATTGATTTGTGAATGTGGGCGATGAGAATGAAAACTAGATTACGTGATCTGTGGCTATTTTGTATTGTTTGGATCCTTGGAATATCCAATCCATCTCTATCAAATACTTATTGGAACCATATTTAAATCATATCCAAAGTGTAGGTCCTTAAAAAATGCATTGTTATTAAGGGCGTTTAGACACCAAACGCTGCGATTGCGGCTTCACTGCTTTTTTGATCTGTCTTGGACGAAAACAGACTAAACTCTGAAATATTAAAATTTTAAAGCCCACACTTTTGAATGTTCTTGACACATTGTTCTTTTACTTTTATTTTATTTTTATAATTTAATCTTCAGTTGGTCAAGGATATCTAAAATCGTAAACAAACGTTCATAATTGAGATATTAAATGTAAGACCGCTTTGTGCTTAGTGACCTTTGTTTAGGTTGGAAACGTGAGGGAAATTCATAGGTTATGCGTGGGTTATGCAGAGATGAATGCGGTTTACGAGTATGTGTGTACACAGTTTAGGGGACGCCGGACGATAGGGTGCGCCGGTGACCTCGAGCCCCAGCGCTCCCGTGAATGAGGCTACATCACGCACCCATTCACCCCTAAACAATGCCTGTATCATACCACCTGAACAAATACGCCAACTTACACGGCCTGTTTAAATTTTTGGCTTTACAGCGTCAACGCATCTGTTCTTTCCTATAATAAATTCACCTTTTAAACAATTATTGTTTCGTTTTATGTTTGTATTTAAAATAATTAAGTACTTATGATAATTTGATATGCGGTAGAAACATAATTAAGTAATTAAATAAAGATAACATAACGCTGCTATAACCATTGTGGATAAGATATTTTTTGAAGAAATTATGTTCTTACATCACCGTTCGACGCGCCTCCACAGAGTGCTAACCGTACCCTCTCATTAAATCCGAATCCGCCCAAATTATAACGCTTTCTTTTCCCCGACCCTTTTTCCTTGTCCTCCTAAACAATTACTTCTTGCGAGGAAAAAAGACATAAATATGTGATACAAACAATATTTACTGTATTATTTCATGTTAAGTACACGTTTCTTTTAAATATCAACCTTGGTAGGTACCTACGTACTTAGGTACTCTTTAGATACCTACTAGCCGTGAGTCCCTTAGTAGACAATTAAAATAGTAATAGGTAGATACGGCTGAATAAACTTTATCATCTTGAGCAGTAGAATCCTCCAACAAGGTTGATATATAATACAAACCTTATTTAAATAAGTAGAATCAGAAGAATTTATTCATCATTATGACGAATAAAAGCAATGAATAAAAGCTTGGCTAGAAACTATTTAAAAAGACTATATACGCCACCCAAAGTAGAAGTAATTAGCACTGACTGTCAGTGATGCTTCAATAAGTAATTTTTATTATAACGAACAGGTGTAAAAATTTCCTGGTTATTTGAATGCTAAATAAAACCGAATTAATTAATGTAATATCTTCCGCTGTCAGTAAATTATACCGCAGAAATACAGTTGCATTCAGTGGTAGTAGTAATCGGACACTATAAACCACCGACACCGAACAACGTCAGTGTGGTTAACCACATACAAGCATTTACATATAGGTATCCGCTGTAATTGCAATTGAAGTACACAAAATGCCTCATAGTTGAGTTTTAATAGCCCGTCTAGAGGAAGTTAATCATTTACTATGCAATTCTAGAGACCGATACCGAATGACATCATGTACCACCAGTACTTAAAGTACACTTATAAAATATTTTTTACTACGTACTATGGAAGAAGAAAGTCAAAAGTAAATAAATGTGAATAAAAAGCGGTCGTATATATTTAAGATTAGTACAAAAGATTTTAATGTAGGTATCGAGGTTGCGGTGGTGCATGCGGCAGGTCGACGATTGTCGAGGCCGCGCTAATCGGCTGCAGGTGGGCCCAGCCCGGCCCTCCGCACCCACTCTCCAACTCGCGAACCGCACCTATTGGAACCCTGCCATTTCTCTTCCCAGATTATGATATTGCAGTACCTGACAATATTCCAAATCTCAAAGCTGCGCCAAACTCGTTCATCGCGAAATTGATACAAAAACATCTCATATCAAAATCTTTTTTCGCCTATAAGTTTTTGCTGATATGGAATCGAAGAGAATCTGTTCTTGAGACTTAAATTTTCATTCCTAATTCCTAGCGTTGGCGAAGTAGCTCTCTAATTACCCTAGGGTACCCAGTTTAGGATCAATCAGTAATAGATTCATGAAAAAGTTGTTAACTCATTTACTTAAAATCACCGTTCCTTTATCATCATTTCGTTCGAAACTTTTACTTACTTTTAGGGAAAGGAAAAAGGATCGAGACATTTTGTACAAGTCGCCGACTTTGCTGGCGCCATTCAATTAAGAACAATTAGAAAACGGGAACGTCAAGACACAAAAACATTGGTGCACATAAAAAGTTGAAATTATTTTAACTACTTACTTATTGGAATACTTTATTGATTTTCTTCTGCTCGCCACATAGGTATTTGCGATACAAATATTTCCTTTTAAATTTATTAAAAACAAGCAGTATCTGATATTAGAAATATGAATAATATTTCTAATATCAGATCGAGAAGAGAACAGAAATAGTTTGTGACAGCGACATATTCGGCGGCTGGGTTCGAGGGAGTCGGTGTCAAGTCGAGGTGTGCCTATCATGTCGGCTGTCAAGTGGGCACCGAGATTTCCATTTGGGTTGTTGTATCTCGGGGTGGATGGGTCGGAGCAGTGCCCACTCGAGGCGGAAAGTGTGCTGCATATTTGATGTGTGCTGGTGGCGGCGCGCGCATCAACAATTCACGTCGTCGCTTACCTAACCGAACCCGGGGCGCCGCTTAACTACTTGCCGGCCGACTACTTGTCGATCGATGTTACTATTTAAATCAAATCGCCAGCCTGATGAAGTGCTCGGTGCATTGTTTGACGACAGCTGCTTCACCGGGGAACCGGCTGCAATATCTATAGCGCGTGATTAATTTTGCTATCCCTCGCCGCACGGCGCGGCGCCGACATCTAAAACATGTTCTGCAATTTGAAAGGATTACGAATGTTAACCAAATTAATCTTTCTCGTTTATCAGTCGATGTGGTTAAAGCTGTGACGAAAACGTGCCCAGGACTCGTAGTACAAGAACTTTGCCCTATTATGAGTTGTCGCAGCCGCCGGCGGATACGCGGTCAGCATTACAATTGCTTCTATATCAATCACGATCACGAGTCTTTTAGAAATAATACTACTTGCTGATGTTGTTTTGTTAAGGTAATAATTTTATTTATTGACTTTTAAGAGTTTATATTCTGTTTTGGTAGAATAAGTAACGTAGAATAATAAATTTGTAACTGTAGTATTGTTCCTGTAACTTGAATTCTTTTGATTATGTTTATTTAAACAATAAAATAAACACCTAAACAATCGATAACTTAAGCTTGTAAACCTGTACTCTAAAATTTTTGAAAGTTTTCTAATAATTTTAGACAATTTTTAGTACACGTTTAACTGATAGAAACAATTTTATGACATGCAATATTCAATTATGTCGCTTGAAGTTGAACATCGGCGGGAAATTTTAATAAATCTCCGCTGGGTCCCGCGAGTGATAGGTACATTGAGAAGATACTTGTGCCTCACAAACGACATCGTACTTCTGCCTTCATCTTTGTATAATTAATTCAAAAAGTCTTCAACTTAGATATGCTTCCCGTGCCGCCGCTGAAAACTGAAACGGAAAGGTATTCGATGTCGTGCATAAAAAAATAGATAAGCTACATACCTAATACAAAATACGTGCATAAAAAAATACATAAAATCTTTAAACGAGGATTGAGAGCTCGAAATTTACATTTGAATTTTAAAACAAACGGTAAAACATTTATAAACAGTTTACAAAGAAGATGTTAATGGAAACAACAACGCGTTGACTGTATGTCGGTTGAACAAATTGTTACAAATGGGGTGCGAGGTCGCGCGCTGGCGGGATGTCGGGCTGCGGGCTGGCGAGACGGGCGGAAGGGCCACAATGCGCTGTGAGCATCCTCCATCCAATGCCTGACACCAACTTCCTCCCTCGTACGCTTCATATTCTTCGATTTTATGGAATATTCACATTTTATTTTTATATTACTTACTATAAACGTTAGTAATATAAAAAAATAAAATGTTTTTTAACTTTTTTTTTAACTATGTAGAGACTTAACAATGTATTTTTATAAAAAAAACCTTACACTTGATTAAATTACCCCACCTCATACCTTATTTGAACACAATGGCAAATACATTTAAACGAAATCTTAAAATAACTAACTTCATTCAAAATGATCATAAGATGGATTAATTAAGTTTTTCTGTTAAAAACAGGTTCGCGATCATTAATTTCTCGCTTGATTCCCATTATTCTTAGAATTAGGGTAGGTAAATTATTATTTTTCAACTTCTTGCTGCCTACCATTTGTCTTATGTTATGTATTATATTTTTCTTGACACCATTTTTAATTTCCTGTCCAATAATGCATTGATCGAGATTATATACATAGATATCTACTCTCGTACCATTGCGACCCACAGTTCCGAGTACTGTAAAATATTAATTACCTACTTTTGTATACATAGGTAGATCCAGTACTTATTTAGTATACCTGTTACGGGCAATGTGATTAATGCGGGCAGTATGCATAATGCCCGGGCATTATGAATAATGCCCAGCTGTTTTGGGCAATGTGATTAATTACTAAAAAAATTGTGCTATTTCTCACATTGCCCGGGCATTATGAATAATGCCCAAAGACCATTGGGCAATTTGATAATAATAGTCCATTAACTTGATAATTGTAGGTTAAGGTTGCAATAATTC
This sequence comes from Anarsia innoxiella, assembly GCA_947563765.1. Taxonomy (NCBI): domain Eukaryota; kingdom Metazoa; phylum Arthropoda; class Insecta; order Lepidoptera; family Gelechiidae; genus Anarsia; species Anarsia innoxiella. The sequence goes on from OX387395.1 coordinate 5,386,224, forward strand.
TAAAGTCGCCAAATTTTTGAAACGTTGTCAGAGACATATTAGTAAACAATTTTTTTAGAAATTTTAGGTCATTGCTTTAGGAAGAATTTAGGTTTCTGCATTTTTAACAACTAAGATTATTGAAGTAGAGTAGAAAAATAATTTGAGATCTCATAATTATGTTATGTTATTAATTACTTCAACACAATTAAGTTAGAAACTTTACGCATGTGTTGCTTAGGTACCTAAAGGAAAAAAAAATGCTCATAATTTCGGCATTATAAGAATTTTTGAAGTTTTTAATTTTAATAAAATAATGCGAATGAAAAAAATTAAAATTTTTAAAAACCTTCGATTATAAAAAGTAACAAATAAAATAAGTTGTATTTAACCAACTGAACATCGCATAATATTTCATACAAATTGACAACTTTCGGGGGTTAAGCTAAATGAAAATGAAAATGACAATGAAAATAGGTTTGACAACACTTTGGACGGGTCATTTTTTAAAGTTAATACTAGAATACTACTTCGCAAGAGTGGGTTGCTCTTTTCAATTTCGGTTTAAAAATTCTTAGGCTAAAACACAGAAACAAACATTAAAATTTACATTTCAATAGAGCTTAAATCAATAAAGTAATTATAAAAAAATCCACTGCAATATCCAGAACAAGGTATAGGTAAATAAATGAAAAGTAAAAGGCTTATTAGCTTGATAGAACCCACATAGGTACATGACCGGCCATCACAGCAGCACCTTCACACAGGTCTCAACGCATGTGCCAGCCATCAACCCTTTCCACATATTTTAGGGAAGTAGTATTTTAGGGATTTAGGAAGTACCTATTTTAGGGAAACCAGCGCATGTCACCTTTTGACCAATCAGAGTCCGGAATGGCCTAACCGAAACTAAAACCCAACTTAACCTATGAAGAAATGATAAGAATTTTAAGTTTCATAATACCTACACATTTTTTGACTTTCAGTTAGGTTTAGGTGAGATAAGGTTGCATCGCAAAATAAAAAAAAGTACTGAAACAAGTTTATTATCACTCTGCCCAATAGGTGACGGGCATTATGCATAATGCCCGGGCAATTTAATTAATGGCAAAGTATTTATCACATTGCCCGCTTATATTGGGCATTATTCATAATGCCCGGGCATTATGCATAATGCCCAATTAATCACATTGCCCGTAACATACGTATCTTATAATCTTATCAAACTCAAACGACACTTACCTAAATCAGTCTAATATTTAGTTTACTTCGGGGTGTGAGTTCTGAAAGCTAATACACTAAGTACAAAAAACATTACATGGCGATATGCTGTTTTTAATCACTGAAATTTTTTCTAAAAGCATCTTGTCAAAGAGGAAATTTAAAGATTTTTAATTGAGATAAAGCCAGTGTCGGCCGACTTGGCAGTGTTTTTTTAACCTTCAGTGTTTTTGTCGAGCTAATTAAAAACTTACTTCTCTGTATAAAACTGCGGTCTACTGAAAGGGGAATTTCACCGTTTTGTAGCGTGCCTCACCGAAGACGACCTCATTTTTAGTCATAGACAACTTATTAATGCTTTATCTTAGGCAAAGGACGATTTACATAACTATTCAGTAATCTGTGGTGTTTACTTATTATTGTTTATAGTTGCATCCCGCTAAAACAATTTGGGATGTCAACTTAGAAAAAAAAACATCCGAATGAGGAACCACTTCCTCTTATTTGTTACTTACCTATTTTTTTAGTTTGAAGTAGGTTAAAAATTTAAATGTACAAAATTCTTTCTCTAAAATAGATTTAAAAGAAGTAATACTAAAAATCAATGCTAGAATACTCCAAATAAAAGACAAAAACCAAATACGCATAGTTAATGATATAAATTTATTTTTTTCGGAAAGTTGCGGGAACGCTTTTGCCCAGCAGTGGGATCTTAATGGCTAGCAAAAAAAAGTAATTTTAGGTTTTTGGATATTTTAATACCTATGCATGCAGACAAAATGAAATGCTAATATTGAGTAAACGTACTGTTAGATGTAAGAAAATTGTTGGCTAACAGCAAAATGTTGACGTTACGAATGAGAATGGGATCCGGAATAAGTTTGTACATTAGTGCGATAGCGCGCTTGATTTGATCATCGTGACTCGACACTGGCTCATCCATCAGAAGACATCACGTTTCCTATCAGTATCACGGTGCTCCTTAACTTAGGAATTCACTTTCGAAAAAGTTTTTGTATTTTTTTCACATGTTAACTTCCGATGAACAGTTTGATTTAAAAATATGTAAATTAATTAGTCTTGTACAATATTTATAATTTAATTAATATTTACTTAAAGCAATTTAAACAAAAAAACGTAGCTACTTAGTTTTAATTCAATTTCCTTTGGGCTACCTGGCTCAAAAAATATGTAAGTAGGTACCTATCTACAGAAAGAGCGTGGAGAAAAAATGCGGTCGCAATGTGGCCCAATCCCGGTGATTAGGGGCGGCCACTGCGTCATCCATCAAGAAAGGAGTGCGTGTGATGCTCGTAATCCCGTCTTCAGACATTCGCTATACCGAGGATACAGTATCCTTGTTAGTGACAGCCTTTTGCAATCTCCGAGAACATTCCCGCTATATCCAGAATCATCTATTTCAGAAATATAAGTTTCAAATTTCTTTTTCTAGAATGAGTCGAATAAAGGAACAAATATAATAAAATATACCACTTTTTTGGGTTATGGTAAATTATTCATCTCCGTCACTACAGATCGATAAATAGAATGGTCGCATGTGGAAACGAAAGTCATGTAAAAGTGATTGTAGTTCTCCTTTTTGCCGCCTCCCCACTAAACACATACTACACTTATATATCTATCGGTTTATTGCTGAAGTTTAGCTATTAGAAGAACATTAGTGCCTTCTTCGAGGCAGTATAAGGCCGCTGTAACAGGCACTCGAGATTATTGAGTAACAGCCCACTTTCTGCCGCTGACACATGGGGTCGCTGAATAATGGTGATTTTGACAGATTGAAATTCCCTCTGAATACCTTTGTTTTCCTCTATGTTCTGTGGTGGGTAGGTTTGTCTTTAATTACCTCTATTTTGTTCGGGTATGCTAAAGTGAGCCAGAAGTTTATTAAATGTTAATATAATACTCAGTTACTACCTGAAAACACTTCTCGTTGTAAAGATACCGACATTCTTTTAATTTTTTTAACTTACTTTACGTCATTCATATAATTGAGAGGTTTATATAAAAAAACTTAATAATTACCGAAGTTTTCATGTCAATAGGTATGTTCCCACATTTTACACAATCTGTCGTTAAAACTACTAACTGTTATTACACGGTAAAAAGATTTAAGTTGACAATGAGTTCGTATTTATGCGTCCGTCCACACACTTTTAACATTACAGGTATTTATGGAATTTATGAATTAATATCCATACATAATTATTACGAATATGACTAATTACATCTTCGTGTAATTAATTAGTCATATTTGATCATTTCACACCTCATTTAATATGAAAATAATGAACAATTTTAATATTAAATGAGGCGCAAACATTTGATTATATTAATTGAGAATGCCTAAGAGTCTTACATAAGGCTAATGTGTTCAATGTTTACGTTGATGTAAGTGATACTGACAGCAACGTCGACGGTGTTAAACCACGTTTTATTTTTATTCGTCGTGGGCGGATAAACATCGATACTGAATGAAAGTGACTTCACGTGGGTATAATATTTCTTACCTACTCTGTACACCTGTTTCAACCGACATTTTGTTACTAACCTCTTAAATAGAAAATACGAACCTACCTAATTGGTTGCATGACCTAACGTGAAGTTCAATTTTGATATGAGTACCTATACCAAGTTTTCAGTCCATGATATTCAGGATCGTCAAAAATAAATCTACCAAATATTCTTTTCTTTAAATGAAACATAATCTTGAGATTGATGATAATGTTAAGTTAAAAATTTTCTATTTGTAAGCAAAAGCTATTAAATAAGTTGTTATATGTCTCATGTATAGTTAATAATAATGGCTATTAAAAGTAATTCAGTGTAAACAGTAGCATAGAGTTATTTCAAACGCCAAGTTATACTCTTTCTATGATTGATTGAGTGTGGGGTAGGCACCCCGCGCACCTCTCATCTCTCCCCGCGACCCACTGGGACAACGATGTTCGACATGATGTTCATTTGTTCTGATTTGTTAGACACCCTGCCACACTAGCGAGAACATCGCACTTTCGTGATTAGAAACTGTGCTGTTGCTTACTGGACTTTGATTCCTGCTATAAATACAACTCTTAACGTTGTTGTCATGTAGTTTCCATGTTTATACATTTTTCAAACATTGCCCTTCCTTTTAACTTCGCAGTAGTCGGATAATAAGACAGTGATGCAAAACACATTAATGTATCTTTGATAACTACTTATTAAGCATTTATCGTATGTGTATTATAGATCATTTATACCCGGTAATACGTGATTTCAAAATTGAACCGACTGTATGATGCTTGATAATGAGAAATAACTAAATTACCTCTTGCTCGCTCCAAATTGCATATCGTAGGAACGTGTCAATGGGCGATTAGATGTACGAATGCTCGTAAAGGGGCATTGTATTAGCTATTACGCTTTCTGAAGGGTGCTAATTGGGATATCCCACTAACCTGTAGGACTGTATTATTACGGCTTTTATAGATACTAGGTATTAGCAAGCGCGACAAGAAAACAAATCTAGGAAGTCATTTATTGTCATCGAGTAATTTTATTATATATCTTACGCCATCTTACGCCAGTGTTTAAGAAACTAAGAAAGTAGAAAAAAAAATCGTTCACTGCTAACTCCAACCTACTACCTGTTATTTGCTTTTTGGCCCAGATGTTTCACCTAGTTATTAGTGTTATTACAGCATTTTTGTTTATATTTAACCTTAATCCATCAATTGTGCAGTCAGCTAAATTATTGCCTATTTACTCACTACTTGTTTCTATGCGTTTTTGCAAATCTTGTATGTATATATATTTTTATTTTTTTGCTGTTAATTTATTAATAATTTTAATACCTATTTTCGTGCATTAGTTTAAGATGGTTATAAATATAAATACAACAATATGGCAACTATGTCGTGTAGGTGCGTGCGTGTTTATGTTACTACACACATAATCAATGCATAAGTGCTTTGTCAATACTTTATTATGTTTCTATTTGTGAAAACCTGTAATTGGCTCCTTTGTTAATTTATAATTTTCTATTTTGTATATTGAAGCTGTTGGTTTTCCAATAAATAAATAAATATATCATATTTCAATCCATTCTGCGTCTCACAATTGTACGTACCTACCTACTCGTAATGCTTGATAAATTAACTAATAAAAGCGAATAATTTTACATCATAGTGCCTTCTCCTTGACTGAATTTAAATTTTACCTATTATCAATTAATAAATAGCACTCCCTTGGTGTTATTATTAAGACTATAGCTGAACTTGTTCGGTGTTGGTATAAAGAATGACATGCGTTTGTGGCATGGTGACGGTGGCGGAGCAACGCAGTAAGCTTGATAACTAATTAATCACTGCCTCAGTAAGCGGCGTGATTTCCTGCGGGAGTGAAAAATGCTGAGCCACGATAAAAGTGAGGAGGGTCGGGCTCGTCCGCGCCCGGCGCCATCTGACGCGGTCCTAAGCTCCGCAATTCTCGACACTATTTCTCTCATGTCACACAATGCGCAAACCTTACCAGCACACACAAGTATGTACCTGTACTTTACAACATTTTGAATTTAGATAAATGTTGTAATTTAATTTTATCCGATATTTGATTTTCTGATACAACCCAAAAGAAAAATCTCATCAATAATTATTTAGGTATCTAGGTACTCGTAGGGTATTTGCGTTCACCCGCGACTTCATGCATTTATCGTTATATCTTAGAAAATATTTGTTGGTGATAGTGGGCGTAAAGGGGTTCGAACGTTTGTATGAGGACTTTTTTTCAGATGCGTTTCAGATGCGAGATCAATTTCTCCATTGGTTACGATCCCAACCTACTCCTATGCTTAAAATAAAGTTATTTTTTTGTGGCGGTTCCAGGAAACGTACAGAAAGTGGGCGTGCAGCACGATGTTGCCGCTGTGGGTGGAGGACAGCAAACGCTCGCGGCGGGCACCGGCAGAGCACGCGGCGCGCTGGCGGGCGCGACACCTCGAGCGCGTGGGCCACTTAGACCGGCGGCGCGGTCGCGGCGTGGTGGGCCGCTGGGTGCGCGCTGCAGCCGCGGGCCCGGGACGGCCCGCCGAGAACAACCTCGTCCGCCTCAAGCCTTGCCTCTCCGTGTGTCAGCTCGTCGAGCAACACTGCCCTTACTTCCTGCCGGCGGACCGTGCGCCAGCCTACCCCACACAGTACGCCGGCGAGCCTACATTTTTATGCCTTGGTGAGTTTGTTTTAAACTGCTGTTAACAATAATTACTAATTTGCCCGATTTCAGATAGGTAACTTTTTAAAATTCTTAAGGCAACGTATTTATTTGGAATTCTCGAACAAAAGACATCAACGTCGTCGTATCACACTGAGACAAAATACTCAGATAGTGAACGCTACAACAGTGGACTTTTCCCGAGAAATAAAACGCTCCATGCTATAATTTGCAAGAAAAAAGGGAAAAATTAGGCACGATTAGCTTTTCATTTTCTTTTGGCGGCGATTCAAACCCGCAGAGCGCAAAACAAATAGCGCCTTGCTGTGAACTACAGGGGGCTTTGTTTCTCTTTTATATGGGCACTTATAGTTTTGCTTTGACCAATTGTTGCTTCGCGCCTTTTTGATTTAGGCCAAGCTCTTAATATTTTCCTTACCATCTCCGAAATGTTGCTGGCAAATGTTCAAGTCATTTTCGGCCATTTTCGGACCACATTTTGTTTATTGTTACAGATAGAATATTAAGCTCAGTTTATTTTGCCTCAGCAGCAATAGGCTGTGTAAACTGAAATATTCATCATATTTAAAGATGTAAAACGATGCCCGGCCCCATTCGTTCGCCCCTTGCTAGTGGCCTGAGGTTTAGCGTTACCTAGCATTCCTTTGAAAGTAATTCTAAAACGAGTAAATTGAATTTGATAGTGCTTCAGTAATGTTTACATTCGTCGTTACAGATGAAAGAATACCTGAGACCGGCGCTCAGGCAAACAAGTCTAACTACGGCAGCGACGACTGTTGTTACTGGTACTGTGATGAGAGGCTGTGCAACGACTGCACGACGCAGCTGCCGGAGTCGGTGTGGCCCGAGGTGGAGCAGTGCGCGCCGGCGGAGGAGCGCGTGCCGGGCTGCTCGGTACCGTACCAGGCGTCGCGCGCCGCGCCCGCCTCGCGCCCGCTTGTTACGCTGCCGGCACTGCTGCTGGCACTCGCACTCCTTCTTAAAACACCACCACGGACCCACTGGACGTTGTCCACCTCTTTAGTGAATGTGCGCGACTCGAGGTTATAGTTTTACGTTAACGTGCGTCGCACTCCCACGTCCCGCGACCGCCGGACTACAATCGGAACTTCTATTAGTGCTGTATTTATGATAATAAATTACGTGCGGCTGCGAGTTCGATGATTCCCGTGACTCGCGGCGCCGGCGCACGCTGCGTCGCACCGCCAGTCGCGCGGCGGTATAGACTATAAGTTAACGTTTGTGTCCGATTGTTCGATACACCCGAGACATAGAAACACCAAATGTTCCCAAAGCATTATCTCATTTATCTCATAAGAGCTGTTAGCCGATGTTCCGGCCAATACGTTTAATATTTTGGTACGATTTGTAAATCAAATAGACGTGACTTTGTGTTTGAGAAAATGTTGTCCTATATTTTACTTACATAGTGTCTGAATTACAATGTTTATAGGCACTTAATGTTTATATTCTGAATTATTTTTGCTATAGGTTTATGAAAGCAATATTTTACACGAAGCGTTGGTCAATATTTAAAATTTTTGAAAAGTTATTCACAATGATGTCAGTGTACATTACGATGCGTACTCTGTGTTAGGGTTTGAGTGAACAATTCATCGCAATTTTTTGTAAGTTCCAATTCATTGGCTCTCGTTTATAATAGGGAATACTTTGGCTTTGACAAGAGCACTAGGATTCTTTATTTGAAATTGTGAGGAGACAAAACAAAATTTGACAGTGCTTAATATTGTTTATTTGATTACCAATGCAAGTTGTTGAGATAATTACGTGTTTTTCACAGCAACCATACCTTGTTCTGTTTAAATATTTTGTTCAATTGTTATCAACACGAATATTATTTACTATCTATGGGTAATCGATGATGGAATGTCACACGCACTGCGAAAACATGTAAGAAATAAAAAAAGAGCAAAATTATATGTGATTAAAAATATACATAATGTATTTAAAAGTTCATTAATATTTCGAAGAAGCTCTAAAGTTGTAGACAGCTGTCCACCGACGTGTAATTAATAGTCAACTCCAAGATTTGTTTTCTTTGTGATAAAAGAAACTTATTGCTCTTGATCAGAGTCAATATAGTGCATAGTAACCGATAAATCTATGATTGATTTTATAGAGTTATTTTTATAAATGTTGGATTTCAAGTGATATAAAGGGGATAGGGTGCCGTGGGCGGTTCCGCGAGTCGACTATCATACAACCACACACAACACAAAAGACACATAGACGTCACCCACACAAAGAGATACAGCTTTCAACATATTTTATTCTTTCCTGTCATACACAAGCCTGTATACGCTCACTTGTTCACACCCGTTATCCCCTTAGTTTGTGTAAGGATATACTGAAATAGTAGGTAATACCGCGTTCAAGCTTTATTGTTATCGAGAATAAAGATTTTGTATAATTGTATGACGCTCGTCTCCGGTCGTCGCGTCGCGCGGCTCGACAATCCGTCTGCGGAAGCCTAAATAGCTGGTCTATGTACTACTAATTGAATACACTAATCTAGAGATAATTAATGTAGTAGTTGTTTTATAAGAAGTAAAATGTGACTATGCATATAATGAAAATTATATGCAATTTATCCGTCTGATCTTATGAAAAGTTACATTCCAAGAAACAGAAGTAAATATGGTTAAAATGGTTTTTATAAGAATTGATTTTTAATAAAATATATAAAATTGTAAATCGCCATCGTTATGATGACAACCAACTCTGCGATGGCTGAGATATGATCATGTTAAGCAACCGTATTTGTTAGGTTTTTTAATTTTTGATTAATATTGAAATACTTTTAGAGAAATCGTTGAACATTATGTGATCGAAAACAAATATAATTAATGGTTATTAAGACTTTATTGAATGGACATTTGTTGAGAATATTGTCCTCTGGTGGGGCTGTAGTTGTTGTATTCAAATGATAAATGATAATAATATTAAGTAAGTTATTTTTTACGTTTTTATCGTGTACATAATGTCAAAGAGATTTGTCGTTTCCACTCCCATTCTTAGGTCACCGAAGGTGCTAAAGGTCTATTATTGCTTCTTAATACATGAGTAGTTAGCAGCGAGCGTCGGCCGCGAAGCCGCGCGTGACGGTTTGGTCGCGCGACCGCAGCCGCCGCTCGCGCCCTCCTTCAAACTCCCTACACACGCAGTACACAACGTGTTTGTGCCACACACCATATCACTCGATGACTAATCCCCAATACGTTAACACTACTAAACACATATATATTTTCTTAGTATTTTCAAGAAAGTTTTCAACGTTCATAAATTCCAGTTACAATATTAGAATAGAATAATATAATGTTAGCGGAACAGAGCCGTGGCTAGAGATCAGTGGGTCGTTATTGTTTCAATCGAGGATACTCGTGATCCCTAGTGCCTTCACTTTCCTTAAAGTGAAAGCGTGACACAGTAAGGGTATTAATTCCGGTGTTAAATTACCACGTAATTAGAATCGTTCCATCCGAGTAAGCAATGAATTTTTATTTTGGCTAAATGTTCAAATATTATTATCTCATGTTAATTATAAAATCAAAGAAAACACACGTTAGGAATGTATCTCAATGAGTAAAAGTGTTGAGAATCATAGGAATAGTCTCTTCAAGAGAGTTTAATGTAGGTAATTAGGGTTCGAATTGTTTACGATTACGATAAAGTTCAAAATGGATTGTTCACCATTTGTACCAAAAGACATGCTCATGGATAATGAAGTAAATTTAAATGTCAACTCATAAATATTTGGACATTTTCATGGCGGATTTCTATTCATAGCCTCGTAACTACATCGCAATTCTAATGATAGCTACAGTATACTACAACTTAATTCAAGTTAAGAGTGGCAAGTGATGTAGGTATTGCTCTTATAGACAACTAAACAAGTAGATTAATATCATATTTTTCTGAATAAAAATGAAACTTACCACCACGAATTGGTAATGAATAGAACCGCCTTTCAATTTCTAGAAATATTTTAAGACATTGTCTTCATATAGTTTTGGAAAATACGAAAGTACCTTTTTATTTTACCTACATACAGCTTCTGGATACTTACATAATTAAATTTCGTATTTTTGCGGCGTCTAAATGTATGTATAAATTAGTTATCATGGTGTCTAAAATTTAGTAATAGAGAATGAATTACTAGAACATAATTAATTGGAACAATTTCGAGCACTCGTTAAAACTTACACATTGACCGTACATACCTTCTTTGTGGACGTTTCTACTCTATACTCTCAATATCTTCACTTGTTCACTTTACTAGACTAGAGTAGATATTAAAAGACCAAAGAAGTGAAGTTCGGTTCGAATGTTTCATAATACTAACTCTTTTTATTTCATTTCTCACAATTAAAGCTCAATGTAACGTATCTTCATGAGTATTTCCCCTTAAGTAGAATTGCTAATTTACAAGCTGCAAATAGGCTTTACATAGTCAAAATTCTTCATCACGGTCATAAAAGACCTAATTACTTTTTATTTTATGAACTAATTTCGTAGGGACACAAAGTTAGCAATAATTCTAATTAAATAACTGATAATCATACGTAGTTTGACAAGTTATCCATGAGTGGTTGGAGCCGCAGGAAGTAGGTCGGACGACGGCGTCGCGGGCGCCACGGCGGCGGCTGCCACCTCGCGCCTGCCCGCGGCCGGCGCCCCCCCCATCAACCGTAGTGCCTCCGGCAGCCGCCGCGGCTGTCTCGCCTCTGCCGCCATCCCTCTCTCTAGGTTAGTTTCACGGGTGTGTTTACATTTTGTTGAATGTTTGGTGATAGTGTGTAAATTATGTTTTTGAATAATATACGTATGTTTTGATGTACATAAATAAAGTGTAAATGTTTAACGCACAAATAATATGGACAAGAAAGCTGATTATGTAAAGCTGTGTATGAAAACTTATGTATTTAGCTGTAAACTGTAACTGGGAAGTTAATCTATTAGGAATACGGACATAGATAATTCCGCAATCCGTCTGCTGCCAGATTGTTATTGATAGTTTGATTTATGCTGACTCGTAAAAACTGGTTTATAGAATAGGTTTGTTAACAACCACTAAAGCACCCAGCGGAGCGTGGCGCTGCTACAGAGGCGGGCGTGCTACAAATACGTCGTAGCTCAGCGGCAGCGCGCCGCTTTGCTCGCTGTTTACATAACATATTGCGCAGCGACTCGGTTGACTGTTACGCAGGCTGAAAACAGAGAAATCTCTTTCGGGGTTTTCCATCAAGGCGTCAGTTCATTATGGTCTGAGTGTTCTAAAATGTGAAAAAAGATGGTCTGAGTGTTCTAAAATGTAAAGTTGAATTGTCATTAAACCATATAAATAGAATAATGTAAGAAAAACACCAAATCGTAGCCTTCTGCAATCAAGAATAATACTTATTTATCTTAAATGTATTATCTTGCCAAGCATGTCCAAGACCATGTTATTATTGATATATTTATTTATAATAATGACGACACATTTGCCAGACTGCCAAAAGTTAATACGCTATGCATAGTGTAAGCTACGATTCAATAGTGGTATTAAAAATATTCTGTAAATCTGTCACATCTCATCAGACCTTTTCAGTTAGAGGGTAAGTTCATGAAGTGATTCAAACAGTCGCTTCATTTATTTAGATATATTTTTAATACCATGGTGAATCCCAAAGACAACGAATATGTTTACATGATTGCTGTTTTCTACTACTTATTTATCTCATTATTTTTATATCAAGATAGTCATATGAATGCCAACCATTAATTTGAATCGCTAAAGTGTTGTTAATGAATATCAGCAACGTAAGCATAGCGTTGCTGTGCCAATACTCTGAAGACAATATCGACGAATTAGAACTGATTAATTATCGTTAACCGTGTTGCTGCCTGTACTACATCACGTTTCAAGCTCTCGCGTTTATTATCTTTGACACTCATTACTTACAAAGTTTTAATTTTAATGATTAAAATGGTCTGAGTGAGGTAAGTACCCAAACAATAGTAGTATAATATGGCCTTCAATTTACCAATATTTAGTCGAAGGTAATTAGTAACATAAGAAACAATTGAAGTGTACCTACTTATTAAATAAAAGTCTTATGATGAACACATAATAATTAAGTATACTATTTGGTACGTTATTTTAACCAGACACATAAGCAATTTCATGGTCCACGTATTTGCCACCCCGAAAGTTTCTCTTATATGTACACGTATGATTAAATGTACTTGATTGTTAGTTAAATTAATTTGAATCTAATTGAAGTTTAATTATATAAAAAAGTTGAGTGTTTGTTTATTGCAGTTGCTCAGAAATTTTAGAAATATTGCGCAATCACTCAATCTGCTTTATTAAAACAGGAATAGTAATAAAAGTATAAATTGAATTCAAGTGAATTCCAGATACAAAACCAATATAAAAATACCTTAGTATTTTAAACAACGAAATCTTCACCTACAAACCTAAACAGTACCCACCTAAATAGCTTTAAAGTGCAATACTCTAACACTAAAATTTAATAAAGCAATGACACAGAGCGTTAGTAAAGAATCACCTTTTCTTTTTAACTCTATACAAAATATTATAAAATAATATAAGAATAAATCTGGGTCATGGGAGTATTTTTTAAACTAATTTCTAGGTACCTACTGTGAACTAGCACTTAAATCAATTTGCCTAGGATGTCCTGTAGGAAGCTAATTCTTTTGACAATACTATAATACACCATACACCTATGCTTATATATAAATTGATATTGACCTAAAATTCTGAGCAACCGCCATGTCTTTTATTTGATTCAAGTGTCTGTTCATAAATTAGTATATAATAATGTATGTAATTAGTGTTATTTGATTATACATAAATATAAATGTTTTGTGTTGATTCGATAGCGTTATGTTGGAGTTAGATATGAGCGACTGCGGGACGGCGGGGTGCGGGGTGGGGCGGGGACCCCCCTCCGCGCCTCACCACCCTGTCGCGTTTTTTTACGATCATCCTCACTGTTCCCACCTGGTTCCGTGTGGTTCGCGTGGTTCCACTTGGTTCCCGATGTGTCGCACATCACATTGATTGGTCTCATTATTCCTAATGAGTTCTAGATCATATAAATATATGTATGTTCACGACAACTTAACGGCTATTCGAATAGATCTGAAAATTAGTAACAATTTGTAAGATATTTGCACTATTGCCATGAAATAAATAAACTAATAAAATGTTGTCGATCTGTCTACGGACTGCTTGAAGATAATTTTAATCTCTATAATAATATCATTAAAGTTGCCTAAATCATAGTGAGAGAGGTAGGGTAGTTTAAAATCTTAACATTATTACCTAATTAAAACAGTAAGCACAGTCGGCAGTGCGGCCGGCGAACACTGCCACAACAGCGCCCCCAGCGTGCGGGCCGCGATATATTGATATGATCTAGGATGTGTCGTAGGTGTTTCTCGAGTAGTGGTCGTGTAATAACTTAAGTCTTATGTTATGCCTTCTAAATGATTATAACTCTGTTAGCAAGCGGTGCGGCGGCGGCGGCAGCGTCTTCGTAGCGCGGAGCTAGCGGCCGGAGCGCGGCGCGACTACGGCGTAGCGCCCCGGCCTGCGTAGCTCGTAGCCCGGTAGCTGCAGCCGCCGTCGCGCACGCATCCTGTAGACATCGTTCGACACTCGAAGTAAGGTTAATCACGTTCGAATAATTGTAGACAGATTTTGAAATTTAATATTATTTGCATTTTCCTAAGAGTTAGAACGATTGAGACAGTAGGTCGCACGACCGTGTTATGATGAATTGTGGAGATGTTTATTAAAAAAAATACGTTTATGAAAATGGAATAAAAACGAAAAATATTGTCATATAAACTTGTAATTACTAAGTTAAGAAGAATTATTGGCGAACCAGAAAAACGTTAAATAAACCAATTAAAAATACAAAAGTGGCTATTATTTTATACAATCCTAATGTAGTACGTAGACTATGAAAAAAGTGTTGGAGTAGAAAGGTAAAAATATTTTTAAACATATTCCTACTTTCAACTCATTTTCATTGCGAGGATAATGATGTAAATGAAAGACGTCAGCTGTTACTTTAAATATTTTAATACAAAATACATCGCTTACTTCAATATCACACTCGTTCTTACATCATCTATTTATAATACGTATAAAAATTATGACTTCGCATTAAATTATCGTTCGCGCAATAGTATAAAAGGACACATTCATCATCACAGCAGAGCGTTCGCTATACACAATATACCGAACGCGGGCAGGCACACATTGCACGATCACAGTCGAGGGCGACGCGGAGGCCGGGCGGCGGCGGCGTGGGGGCGCGAGCAGCGGCAGCTGGAGACCAGGGACATGGGCAGTCCGGAGCGACTTGGGGCGCTAATGCCGGGCCCACAGCAGCACCAGCACCAGCATTAGCGACCACGACACTTGATGACTCTCGGCACCGTTCTGTTTACCTTCCCCGGACGTTTCGGCACCATCTGTCAACACACATTTAGATGTAAACCCTAAACTTGTTAACACTATTTGAAACGTGCAAGGTGCATTAAAATTTGCTATTACAACACAAGACAATTTTACAATTCGAACAATACAAACAAATAAGCGTGATCAAGTTGCTTTGTGACAAGTTTAATTAAATTGATCATAACAAGGATGCAGATACTAGGAATTCCACCTAGTAAAAATGAATCGGAGTTCATGGTTCATTTTCGAGATGGAAAACAAATGAAACCTACAAAGTCGAATGAGTGGTGTCGCGGCGGAGGTTCGGGCCTCCTTAGGAACGGACGCGG
Source organism: Anarsia innoxiella (assembly GCA_947563765.1). NCBI lineage: Eukaryota > Metazoa > Arthropoda > Insecta > Lepidoptera > Gelechiidae > Anarsia > Anarsia innoxiella. Next base: position 5,401,485 of record OX387395.1, read on the forward strand.
GGCCGGTTCACCGGGACACCGTACCTCGCTATAGTCTAGCCCCGTCCGACTGGACCTTGACCACTGAAACATCAACTTGTCTTTAATTACTGTCTAACCGATCACCGCAACCGATCCCGAGTGCAAACCGAACTACCTACTTCCTTCTACTCTGTACACAGCATTAACTCTACACACACGTCTGTACATGCGGATTTATAAGCATATCAATTTTAAAAAGTTATCTGCCGTATTTTCTGTAGACAAAAAAACATCAAAACTGGTTTGTTTTGATTAATTTGTGAACTACTTATGTACCATTAACGTCATTTCATTATTTTATGTTAATACTAAACTACTTAATTTTCTAACAATCTCATGCAATTCAATCTAAGGCGTTAGTTACAAATTCAATGAACATTTAATAATGAAAATAACATTCATTAGTCGTATTTAAAGAAAGAATAGGGAGGTAGAATGAATTCGTGCGCGTAAAAATACGATGTGTTGAACAACACACTCCAAACAGTATAGCTTACATCAAATGATGCTAGTAGTTCTCCTTCTATTCAAAGTATTTCGGCGACTTATTTACACATTCAATACGATTACCCGTATTTTACGCTTCAGTTTATCTAGAACATCAAGATATAAGTTTCATTACCTTGACCCAAACACCGTTACCTATGCCCCTATCTTGGTTGGTCTATCTATGTGCTCCCAATTTGTGCACCTATTTTTGGGACCAAACATATTGCTTTGTTGATGATTTTTGTGAACGGTATTGGTAATCAATAAGTTTACCTTTCGTCAAAATTAAATTATTACTCCCTTATAGTGGTCTAAGTCAAGACATTAAAATAATAAAAAAAAACATACTTAGCTAACAACAATTCAATTACTACTTATGAATAGTGAAGTGCAGTAACAATAATGCAGATGTGTCATGCAACCATATCGCAGCGTGAACAAAAACCAAAGCAAGAAGCCAGCTAACCCATTTGTATTCATGCCATGCAAAGATTGAATGAAGTATTTAACGTACAGGCAGCGCGTGACAATTCGCCGGTACTAAAATCACCGCTTATGTCTATAATCTCACTGGTATTCGCATATATTCTCCTATGTTACTAATTGAGTCTTTGTTCTTTATGCAATTTCTTTATGTACAATGTTCAGGAACTCCGCATCGAGGCTATTTCCTGAACCAGAAGAATGATCTGGGAGCGGATGATTTTACACCTAGAAAAACAAAACACAAACACACACATCGAAACGTGAACCCAAACCAAGCACCTTGAAACATAAACATTAAAACGTTGAGGTGATTGAGGTTCAAAATTAATTAAAAATGTGAACATTCAGACAAATTGGTGCTTATAAAAAAATTACTTAGTATTTATTATCTTATAGTGCACTTATTTAAAATGTGGAGATCTATTTGATCGCAAAAATCGAATAACTAATTCATATGTGAATCGTGTGCATTATTTAACCAGTGAAAGCACAAACAAATACTTGTGTGTTGAATGAAAACACACTCATTGCAACTATTGTGTTTGTTTTAAATAACTAGGAGTCTAGGAGTTGACGTGTCAAACAGCATGTTACAAAATATTAATTTTCATTGGTACTACAACTCATAACGTAGATTTATGAAATTCGATTCAACTAATTTTGTACCGTGCTGTTGATATTCCGGGAATTAATATAACGAGGTCAAAATATTACATAGTAACATCATCATATAATTGTTTAAAAGTGGATTTAAAACAATTGCTGATGTTAGAAAGTGTAGATTTGATCTCGTAATTTGGTCCCGGGTTGCAGGTAGGTAGGCGCCAGGAATCCGCGGTGTTGTCAAGGTCGTAGGGACCAGCCACTGTCGGCCACTGCTGTATTACCACAGACCGCTCCCAAAGCGATCCTTGGTTGTTTAGTTAAGCACATTACAGCGGGCTGTTATTGGCAGTCGGTAGTCACCAGGATGCATTGGTTAAGTGGTATATAATGTCATCAGTAGCATTCACACATATCAAATGTAGTGGTTAAATCGCAATTCCTTTTAAAAATGTTACTGACAACATTACTTTAAATAAAGTTAATTATAAATAGTAGTATGTTAGTTTCAGATTAATACGCTGCTAAATAATAAGTATTGTAAGTTGATAAATAGGTAAGGTAAGTAATTAGATGTTAATACAGCTCACCTCGACTGATTAATTGATTTTTCAAAATGAACATGTGCATAATATGAACAAGAATGTGATTAACGATTATTAACGAAAAATTACAGAAATTAAAATAGATTATTCTGAAAAGAAATAAAGAAAAAAATTGAGTCTAAAATGATAAAACAAGACAAGACATAAACAAACATAAAAGACGAAACACTATGCTACATACAAGACCGGACATTCATTACATAAACCAGTGGTGTCGGCAGTGGTTCTTTACCTTGATCATCCCTCATTTAAACTTTTCTATCCTTAAAAATTTCAATTTCGAATGTAAGTATTTTCAAAGAATATTTTAACTATAATTGTAGTACCCCTTCCCTAATCTTAATTCCTTTTATAAGGCACACAGCAAATTTCCCTTATACAGAGAGAGTCAGTCAGTGAGTAAGTCATCACGGCCCGGGCGCCAGCCTACCTGCGTCGAAGATAATGTCTCCGACATCGTCGTCGGCGGGCGGCAAGTGGGTGAGCTTGGCACTACCTCCGACGGTGCCGCGTGGCGCGCTGCTGCAGCCCAGCCACCAGTACGCTGTCGACCGGGGGAATGCTGGGTTGTCTGTATCCACCTATAAATCACAACAATTATATTTAATGCCATTAGCTTCATTACTGCCAGTAGCTTCATCTCAATCTTACATGCCACACTCTTTGTCCATTAACTTCCTTCTGATTCAAAACATGAAGAGTGGAACATAGTATTATTTGAAGAGTATATTTTTTCATTGAAAACGCAATATTAATGACTAAGTTAATTAATTGTTTGCACATGTATACCAAGATAATGATTAACTCGCTGTTTAAGTCTATTGCATTGAAGTTTGAGTAATAAATTTATGAGCATATGTAGATAGAGCTGGACGTTGTTTTTTTTATGATGCAATGCACTTCTTTCTAATAACTTATATAAACAGAGCCTTACACTGAATGTCCTGTCATTAAACCGCCAGTACGAGCCGCCCTTAAAGAAGTACGTGTAGCCGTTGGTATATTGTAAGGCGGCATCAATGCCATCTGGAATACCCTCCCAGTTAGAGAGAGGTTTGGGGTAGGTGGCCTTGACAGGCGGTCTCTGAGCCGGGTCGAATCTCCAAAACTTTGAACCTTTGTAGAAATAGATCTTGCCATTGCCAGACCATACCAGAGCCGCGTCAATGTTATCCGGGATACCCGTGAAGCCTGAAAATTAGGATGTTAACATAAAGCCTCATATATCTTGTATTTTTCAAGACAATTATAGATAAATTCAATAAACTACGACAACTGAAAGTGGTCTATATAAAACACAGAATAAAAAATATGCCAGGACATTCGGTCACGCGATACTTGACGTTGACTTGTTTAATAAATCATGTGAAGTAAAAAGGTGTACCTATTACCGCTACGTTACTTACGTAGAAGAACTTTAAATTGTAAATCAATGAGAAAAGTTTTTGTAAATATCCATTAAGTGTGTTTTTAAAATTATAAGTGTGGTTGATCAGCATGTAGATACCTTCGCTAATCTCTTTAGGATAGTCGCCATCCATTTTCTGTCCGTTGTACCGCCAGTATTTCGAACCTTTGAAGAAGTAAGTCTTGCCGTTCTTGTAGGTGAAAGCAGCATCGATGTTTCCAGGGAGGCCAGGCCAGGCACGAGAAATGAGTCGCGGGTAGCCAGCCGCTACGCCATCCTCGGTTAAGCGCCAGTAATGCTCGCCTGTAGGTACACGCATACGATTAATGTAAACACCCTGATGCAGAAATGAGATACAACTCTATTTAAGTACAGATCCGTGGAGTATCGTTTAGCAAACTACCCTAGATTTTCTAGTTATAAAATATTTATTCTCTAGTTACAAAACAAAGCGTTCAACTAAGAAAAGGAAGCAATATTAACCTTTAAATACGAAAGTGGCTCCATCGGCAGAGTTAAATATAGTGTCAATGTTAGGGTCAGCACAGAGAGCCGGGTCTTCGGCAGAGGGTTGCTGAGTGGTAGCGCGGGGAACTGAGGGCACTCCGCCGCCAGCCGAGCCGCCGCCGATGTCAGTCTGTGTTTTGTGACCGTAGAGAGCCTGGAAGATCATAAATAGAGAGTTAGTTATTGCCTCATTTCTAATTTCAGAGAAGAAAGAAAAGTTTTCATATACTATAAAGCTTAACACAACAAAACAGTAAACAGATAGGACTTGCATTTAATACTCAATTATGTCGGTTACGAAGCGTAACGACTTTACACAATTGTGTATTAAATTTAAAGCATTTCTATGTACCTACTTATCTACATTTACAGAAGACAAAAGTACTTACTTGGATACCCTGAATATCATCTTGGTCGAGTTGGAAGGCAGGTTCGTAGCCGCGGTAGAAAGGTGCCATGAGGGCAGAGCGGACGTCACTGTGAGACAAACCCAGAGAGTGGCCGAATTCGTGAGCGGCGACCTAGAGCAACAATACTTGTAAGTTGTGTGCAGCTTATTTAGATTTTTTTTATAAAATGTTATCAAAATCTCGTTGCAACTGTATCATGTAAATTACTTATATCGAAATAAAACATTTTCAACATACCTGGAAAAGGTTTGTTCCCCTCTTTGAGTTGATAGACCACATCTCAGCATCGTCAAAGTGGGCATCACCACCATAAACCTGAAATCCAAAACGATGTTACAATCATAACATAACATCACAGTTATAGTGCAACATAAACAAATTCACATTGTTATTACTTTCCCTATTGTCACACTATGATGTGTTACTTCCGTAATTTTATCGATTTACATAAAAGTTTAAATAATGGTTCCGTCATAATAGCATTTTCTGAATCAAAATGACTGTCCTATTTAGAAATAATTACTTACAGGGAAGTAGGCGTGCGCAAGAGTTCCTCCAGGGCCGTCAAATGGGTCACCATCTCCATGGTCTCCTTTTTCAAACCTGCAAGGTCGAACGAGTGAGTTCAAATGATCGGAATCATTGCACGATGTAAAGTTAAATCACATAATAAGCATTGATACATCATGCATGCAGGCACAATCGGATAGGTCAACATTACAGCCCAATGACAACGTTTGTGTTACACAATACAAATTACCGCGCTGGTATTGTACCACACATTACGTTCAATCAAAATAGTTATACAGTTACAATACTACCCGCAGATTGTGCTGTGATTGCATTTAGTATTCTATTAGATGTAAACAATAAATCGTTCGTTTTCCAAACCTAGCTTCTGTTTAGTGACTCAATTTGTTGCAATTTCAGGAAAAATACGTCTTTGTCAGTAAATCTTGAAATACTTAAATTTTAAATTGTTGGCGATAATTTTCAGAAAGTCACTGTAACTGCAGCTTGTAATGTTAATGTTATAAAAAAGTAACGGACCTGATTTCGATATGCACTTGTCCGGAGCGTTTCTGCGTGAAGGTGAGATCGGTGTAGTCGGACCAGACGGAGAAAGCCTTCGCTAGTTCAGCGTCCACTTCAGCACGGTTCAGTTTTGACGGGTACTTGGCAATTTTGTATGTTAAATTCTTTACACGCCACCTTGACCCTAAAATGACATGATTTTTTAAATATAATATTTATGTAACTAGAACGCTTTATTTAGCGAATAATGATACATAAACAAATAGAAGCTCTACTAAGTACCTAATTAAAATAGTGTAAGTATTGATAAATCAAGATATTTAGGCTCATCGTTTAGGTATTTATAGTTGCAACACAGTAGTTACGCGGTATTGATTTAATTAATTCCATTTCAGTCAAGGACTTCAAATAATGAAATTTATGGTTTGTCTGTAATACAAACCAATGCTGTGGGATAAGCCAGCGTGACGCGATTGCCTAAGATAGAGAAAGCGTGTTGATTTGGTTTGTTTGTACGAGGCCGGTGCGGTGGCCCATCGGGTCAGTCTGATAGCCTTACCTTGAAGCGCGTATCTTTTGGCACGGCTCTCCCCGAACCCAACCTTATCTCTAACTCCACACCTTGGCAGTGACATCACTTTTGCTGTTTCTTCATCAAGTTCACCTGTGAAATATGGTAATGATTGTTATTACCTCTCATATAATATTAGATTTAGGTAGAATATTAGGGTAAATTACATGTAGCATTTAGTCTATGACAAACAGATCACAGGTTTTTTATTCCATAGATGATGAGGAAGTAATTAGCTAGCCACCAACCGCAACCGCACGCGGAAAACTTTGAATAAACAGGAACAACGGCTATTGACGCGATGACCAATGTTCAGTCAATGGTCACTCCTGATCTGTGACCAATTCTACAGGTAACTTTGTACTTGCGTATATAACAAGAGCAGCAAAACACATGACAAATAGTTCTCTGCCTGTTTATATTAAAGTAGGTTGGCACACTTGTGATTTAATTAAGTACTTTGAGTTTGTTTTTGTGACGTAAATACTTATCAAATTAATACAAGTAGGTAGTTTCTACTTGCATGTTGCCATTGTAAGTACATGGCAACTGGCGGTTTACAATAGCTTATGGTGTTATGGATTCCAAGCCAAAATTATATTAGAGAATGACTCGCTGAACCGTCTTGAGGTACAATATAATGCGTTCAACTTCCCAAGTAGAATCGTGCAATGACCAACCATGAATTATGTATTCACATGCCTCCCGGCTGCGTTATTTGCTTACATAATAACACTGCCCTTAGCAGATAGTCAAGACCAATAAACTACTTCTCGTGTCAAGGCACGTACCTATTTGTTCGAAGATTCAGCGTCTGCCCATATAATGATATGGTGTTTAAATAGTTAGTTGGTCGCTAGGAGTAGTAAATTGCATTGTCAATGTGTGGATCTTGATGCAGGTAAGTAATGAGGATGCCAGGGTCAGCGGATTGCAGAGTGTGGACAGATAACGAGCGGGCGGAGGCTCGGTCGCGGTCGCCGGTGCGCCGGTCGCTCGAGCGACGCATGCAAGGCCAAGGTGTTAGTACTCCCCATCATGCATTACGTCACCTCACGCAATGTAAGACGCCAGTTAACCGAATCATAGCTAAAGTATTACATCCTCATCATTATAGGGATGAACCAACAGTGACCCCACTGAAGGCGCATTCGATAAGAGTTTATTATTTTAAAACTGCTTACTACAACGTATTCGCATTATTATTTAGCTAAACTTCCTATTTATTATCCATTCAACAGACAAATCGACTGTACGTAATTAAGTCTAAGATTTGCCGTGACACAGACAAAAAGTTAGAAAATTACACCATCAGTTCGTCATTGCAGAGTCTATTATTTATTTACGATAGCAGTAGGTAGGTACTTACCAGTAGCGTTAAGACCAGCGAAGCTCTGGAACTCTTGAATAGCTCGCTTCCACGAGCTCTCGTCCATTATATGGCCGCTGGAAGGATTTCTGACGGAAGGACTTAAGTAGCCGTACTGCGCCAGGTACAGCTGAAAGTATTCGTCAGAATTAACCTGCCGTATCCACATTGGAATAGGCCCTGCTTTACGAACAAATACTAGCTCTACATAGTGCTAAGTGCAAATATTTGGTCGTGCAGGGTGATCAGTAGGTACATCAATTAATTATATTAGGTATATTGCATATCGAATCAACATTATATTGTTATTTATGATTTCGAAAAACGCCATAGGCCTTTACAACAATGAAAAAATAAGATTCTTTGTTAATTTATCTGGCAACTTATTCGTTTGTTTAGCCTACACTCAGTAGATAGGTACCTACTTGAGTTTATTCAGTTTTTTGTAATACAATAAAGTTCTTATTGCTTATTTATTGACATGCTCTAGTATTTTTACAGTTTGCAAACATTGACGCGCAAAATCTTTTGTTAAAAGTGAAAAGCAGGTTTGGGTTTTTTGTTAGGCCCGATTTGGTGTTGTCGCGTCGTGTAATAAAGTTCATAATTATTAACCTAGTAATTTGTTTGCAGAGCTCACTGTTATCTACCTCACGTGATAACGAGCTTCTTTGCAAGGATAACCACCCATTGTTTATTGTCAACGTTTTTGATAACACTTGCGATATATGACGTTGACTTTAAATCATTTATCTTTTTAATTGAATTTTGTATTCCGTTTAACAGTTGTTACATAAACCTTTGTCCGAGAATAGTAAAGATTCTTATATATGATTGTCCTTGAATTGTGGCAACGGCGCGAATGTATTGCGTGTGTTGCATCCAAATGTGCGCGTACGCATATCTGGATTTCTCTTTGTTCGATCTCTTCATACTGAAGATATACTTACAAAGCCATTGCCCCAAAAGCCTTAGTTTATCGTTGTTTATTTAATTTACTAATATAATATAAAATGTCAGATGAAGATATTTTAAGCCTGGCATCAAATTTACCTGCAGATACAGTCAGTCTATCACTTCTGGGTAAAGACCCCTCTTTGCTCTCCATCCTATCCTGCTTTGGGTAGGTTTTACAAACTGTCTGGAGCTTAAAAAAACTAGTACTTCTAAGGCTATCCTTAAACGACAACGACGATAGCAAAAGATTACGTTGTCTATATTTGAATAGTATAAATGAGTAATTAGTAAAGAGTGCAGGATTTGGGCGCGTCGGGGACGTTGACTCTACCTTTTCATTGTCTGCTATTACACATACTATTAAATACACCTAAGCACAACATTTACTTAATTCTTTTACCTACCTACTTGTTAATCAGGTAAACGCAAAATCTACCTCTGTGAGTTTGTAATAATTTGTGAATTGCCAACCAACACATCTTAATAACCATCTCGTTTTTAATCGCGAATTAATCGTACTTCATAGAAAATAAGTTTTACATATTTTTTTATGTTTTTCCGCTTTTAAAGATAAGCAGTAAGATCATTGTAAGTTTCAAGTAGGTATAGATATGCTTCTCAGTAATGGTGACGAGTTTAAGAGCATGGCAGTTAAATAATAAATTGGCGTGTGTATCGGGGTCAGTGAGTAACGGTCAGAGCTTGCGCCCGCGCCGCCTCCAGCATCTCTCACACGGCGACGCTCCACAGACCTACTTCCCTATGCAAATTTGACAGCCCGGGCCACGACCAACGGCACTACTTATCGCACTACATTGATAATTGACCGTGCAAATTCGTAAACCTGACGCGTAAAAATGCACGAACAACATGGAGGAGTTTACAAACTAAATATATCTACTTATACCATACTGTCCTTACGGACTAAAGTTTCGAAAAGTTTTATTTAAACTTTGTTTTCAAGTAATTAAGATAATGAACCAAGAAATCTTTTTTTATGTACTTCCTCATACTTGTCGAAGATATTAACAACAAAGAAAGTTGACTCGCAATATGTTAATGAAAACTTTATGTATGAGTACGCATTCAAATCAAGGAAACACAGAGTTCCGGGCATGATTGTTTGCCTAGTGCGTAATTCATGGATGAGTATACCTTTACTTACAGTCACACCTTACTCATTTTTTGGAGGACAAGAGTAAGTAGGTAATCCTTTATCTTTCTAAGGGCATTTGAAAGGAAGTTTATTCTACTCTACATGTTTATTTCCAAGAGAATTGAATATCTATTCTAAATTACTCACAATTTAACTAGGTATCTAATTAACACCCTGAAAAAACCTCGCACCAAAGTTTCAGAAATTGTAAACAGCCATTATTACGGAAATAAATTTATTGGTAGGATTTAAGGCTATAAAGTCTGAATTATATTACAAGTAATCGATGTAACACGTGTAATGCATACGAAGACGTCATAGTGCACAATACATGCGCAATCGCACTCGAATATTGCGACTATAGTCACTTAACTACAAACATCCATTCCATGCGGGTAATGATAACTCCACATTATTGTTATACGTTAGTGGGTAATTATTTTTTAAAATGACCATTGTGACAAAAATGAAAGTGTTACAAAAATAAAACTTGTTACAAAAATAACAAAAATAAAATATTAGGGCTTACTCACAATGCACACTTTATCTTTTACTATTTTATTTTACTCATGTATTATATGTCATGCAATGAAATGAAACACAATACCAATAATCAACACAAATTGTTTTTTTTTTTTATCAATAATGAAATCAATGAAGTCACTATATATAATAACAACATAAAAGATTATTCTCTTTAACTTAAAATATAAGAAAACATAATTAAACAAAATATTTCATTGACATAATAAAATAGAATTAGTAAAAATTATATGTGGCTGAGGCTTTTTTTACTGCATTTGGGTGCGCATGCACAATCACGCTCCGATTATAATGTTTAAATTAGTGGTCCACATTATAGTCACCGATGTGATTACAGCTTTACTTCATTTTTGTAACGTCATATTTGTAACGTCATCAAAAATCGTTACAAAAATGAAGAAGCAACATTGTTTGAAAATAATCTCAAATAGTTTATGCCAACAGAAATCTCAATGAGTGAAATCACCGTGCATTTTTATAAAGATACATAATAAACTATTCCAATAAACAATTAATAAAAAAGGAGCCGCTTACCTGTGTATTTTGACAAACAACACAAAATGGATAAATTAAAACTGGAATTTTTCCGGTCGACAAAAAAACACGCGTCGTGCACTTTTTCACACAGTAAACGAAATGACCGATTCAAATTCGTTTCTGGCGTGCCATTGACTCGTTGAACTGCTAAGTGTTTCTTTTTCTAGTTTTCAATTATTACCAAATTTATTCGTTACAAAAATGATAAACAAAAATGAACAAAATTTCGGACGATGTTTTGTAAGTAAAAAATATATATTTAAAATTATTTAAATTAAATAATGTATACTGAAGAAATACGCTTTCACTGTTGTCTAGGCGATATATTCACTCATTATTAAATAAAGGTTCCAGTAACTTTTTTAGGTCAAATTTTGTAACGTATCTCGTGAAGAGGACAAATAATTTTGTATAGGGACCATCCGAACCCACCGAGAAAAAATTAGTATTATTTTTTCAATTGTAATATTTAATACATAAAACTGTTTAATTCTACTAGACAATACAACATTGTACAATAATAGGTACTTTTTTGATACTTAAAAGTATATTTAATAAAAAATATCGCGTATGGACAATTTTTTTCATTCAAATGGTCATTTTAAAAAATAATCACCCTAGTATAACAGCAGCTTTCCTAAGTTATGATTTACACTGAAAATGATTGCCCCAACTATTATCATACGAGCCAATCATTTTTATCGTGACATTTTATACTAAACAATTTGTAGGTTATAGGATTAAAATAATGTACTTTTGCGCGCCTATGACAAAAGACTTCAGCTTTGTGGTATTGAATAAACGTATTCGTTTAGATACTAAAGACGTTTGAAAAGTTTTTATCTTCTTATTTCATACAATATATTTGATAATCATTTGAACACGGCCTTTTAAGTTGTATAAGAACTAAGTTCGTCCTCACAACCAGAAACTTTAAAGTACGAGTATTTTAAACGTTTACTCCAAAGGTCACATCATCAAAACAAACCCGAGACTGTTCAAAAGGGTATCTCGAAGGAAACGAATTAACAAAACAATCCGTCTCAGTATCAGTTCGTATAAGGATTGGGTAAAGAAGAGTCACGCACGTTTCCAGGAAGTGAATCTGCTGAGAAACGCCCGATATGCCGTACCGGGAACCAATGCCACGTGTGGATGATGTATCAAAATACTTCCCCGCTACTACAACAGGTTCTTTTATTTAACGCTGAAATTAAATTGCTAGTAATTCTTTAACTAAATCACTATGTATCTACGTTAACAAATGTTTGACGCTTTTACGTTTGTTACCGTTCTAATTTACAAGGATTTCAGCATTTCAGTTGCTATGCAGCATCTAAGCCTATAAATATGTGAAGGTCTCTTTTATTATATGGAGCTTTCACAATTAAAATCTTGTAAAATTCCAATGTGTTGCCAAGTTATGATGTTATGCCATACATAGTAGATGTGTATCAAGTATTAGTTTGTGTAATAGCAATAAATCTGAAGTGCATTAAGCTCGTTACAATGCTAATGACCGGCGCTGCGCCCACGCAATGCGGATCATCCGCGACATCTGTTAATGTTTTCAACCACAACACTGCAACGATCATTTTCATGGTAATTTCAACAATATCACGAATTTTATTATATGCTTCCTGCTTTTGTAAAAACGACATAATATAAAAAATAAGTACGATTTTATTAAGTTATAATAACTTATGATTCCTATGAAAAATACTATTATTGTTAATATTATTTTATTTTATTTTACCAAGAAAAGAGATATCTACAATAATCTACGCACCTAATACATATTCCTTTACGTATTTCAAGACATAAATTAAAATTGAAAAAAAAAAGTCACTGTGTTTTAGTTTAAAAATATTTATTTATCATTCACATAAACTAATGTCAAAGCAACGCTAGTAAAGAGGTGCCACATACCAGGAGTCGGATCTGTATCACGCAGTTGCATAAATTCAATTGGCACATGGTTCAATTTTTAATATGCAGGTAAACAGCGCAGGGTGATGCGTGTTTTCTCTTCTACTACGCCACTTCTTACTCGTGGACTTGATTATTTTTGCGTGTCGTGTTTGCATGCTACAATTAGATCGCTTATAGATATTTATGACCATAATATCCTAGCTAATGATTAGAGGTATTGTACTGCGCACATGTGATAGACGTAATTCTAAATCACTTAGCATTTATTTAGCTTATGTGTATAGCTTATGTAAAATCATCCTTGTATGCATTTAGTATGCTTAGAGCACAGTAAAAATAATTAAGCAAATGTTTATCAGTTATACATGGAAACATTTAAAACAAACAAGTAATCTATTCAAACGGCTGATTAATTTAGCAAATTACTAACAATTATGTACCTATGTAGGTACTTCTGATGTTGTGATGTTTACGCTATATTAATGAGAAGATCTTTCCGATCTGATTGTCCTGCATCATAAATCAATTAAATTACAATAATTCATTTAGTCAAGAACGTGAGCGGTTTCAGGAATGTTGACGACATGGTAAACAGAATCGTAACTATAATGACGCAAAAAACAATTTGTATTGCACGACTAACATATTTTAATGAATAGGTATATACTGAATTTTCTTGCTGCTAAGTTTGCTTGTGGCGGCTTTTAAATTGTTTGTTGATAATTTTATAAAATTGAAAATGTTGTTAAGGACTCTACATATTTGTGAAATTCGTATGTAGTAGAGGGATTAGTGATGGTGAGACCGATGATCCACAGCAGCGTCTGAGGTTTGCGCTTATTCACCGCACGTGTATCACAATAGGATAATTGTCCACGTAATTAGTTTCAATTATGTCGCGATTGTCAAAAGATTAAAATAGAATCTATCGCGTGTGAACCACCACTTTTCCGCAGTAGAATGTAGAAAATGTATTTTTTCCATCAAGCAGGTAGATGCAGGCGGCCCTTTGTCCGCGAGCTCACGTTGGTCACGTTTACGAGAGCATTGTCTGTCTTTTCTGATACAATAGACCCTGATCCCTTGATTACCTGCCAATCATATTATCAGTACACGTGTTTTTCTTCATTTCTCGAGGCAGGATTTGCTGTTCACAACCAAAACGAGCAATAAAAATTTGGATTCTATGTATTGCTCTATTAGCAACTTTAAATCATTTAAAAAAAATGTTATTAAGTCGACTTTCAATTGATCAGTAATAGGATTCTAAATTAAGATATCAAAATACAGTACAACTTAAGTGATTAAGCAGATGACAAAAGTATAAACGAACAATAAACGGCTAGGTGCGGGCTGCGCGGACGCATCAGCAGCGGGTGCGACCAGAGGTGGCGGCCGTGACGCGCGTGGTGAAGGTCACAGGCGCTTCCTGCGTGCGTGACGCGCATGCGCGGATACTGATGATGATGCTTAACCGTCTCGCGACACCATTCCACGAGAATATCCTAAATTAAACCAAACTATAAAAAAACTTTTATTGAAATACTGTGAGAATTATATAGTTACACAAGCAGAACGTACCCATTTGTATAGGTTTATGGTTAAAAATATAGGATAACGTTTTATGACTTAATCTACAACTTCCTCACGACTAACTCCAAGCCATTTTATGAATCACGTTTTATTGTTTTTCTGCTGAAATCTTGGAAACGCTGACAAGATCCATCTCAACCCTGACACATCTCACAGAATCCCTTATCTCAATCTAAAACGAAACTTCAAAATACTTAAACAAAATTTGTTTAACAGGATCGTGACTTGACTAGGGTTAAAGACTTTTTGCTAAAAATATGTCGTGCGTGGTGTCGGCACGTCCATCTCCACCGGTCCTCGCGTGATAAACATCGAGATACACGATTCCCGAAACGAATAACAACGAGCTGCGTGGCACCCAGCCTGCAGCCCCTCAAGTCAACGTCAACAAACTCACACAATAGCTAAGACACACGTGACTTATGTTATCAACCTATCGCAGCGAGAAGGCGCGTAGCACATTTACACGGTCCCTGCAAATATTAAAACCGTTCTTAAACTCCATTGAACTTCTGGTAACGTTTCATGAGTTCATTGTTCTTCTAAACAGCGCAGGAAATTTTACGAGAGATGTCCGTCCGCCGGGACACGCGTCGAATTTTTATAACGCATTAATAGTGTTATGCTGGAGGTAGAGACAAAGAAAACGCAGGTTCTTGGCACTTTCTGACCAGGCCATTGTTCTTCTCAGATATTTGTGGGGAGAATGACCTGTTGTATATGGATACGTTAATCATAACAGGTAACTACATAGTATTCTATACAAATGACAGGAACTGCCTTGCCCATTGCAATATGTGACAAACTTACTTATAAGGACGATCACGTGACTGAAGGGTACAATGACCTATTTACATTGCGTTTTAGCAATCCCGATGCGGCCGGGATGCGATTTCGTGACGGGGCGCAATACGCCACGCACGATTGTCGTCTGCAATGAACCGTAACCTAGTAACGATTTCTGCAGTTCAATACTTCTTTCGTCCATTGATTACAGTTACATTCAGTTTTATGACCGGTGCCTATCCAAGTTTCACTTCATTGTTTGTTACTTTACTATTTTACCTGTAGCATTGTTAGGTAAAGCTTATTTTTAGAATTTCCGTATACCTACGATGTAAAACTTATTTCGCAATGAAGTGATTGGTTTTTCCGTGTCACAAGCTGTCATTTAATGGCAATTAAAAGGCAGTCAGCAATCACAAATGGACTTTGTTAACCACACGCCGTAAACCGGTCTATAATCCTGAATTGGTAGAATTAAAAGTAACATAATCGTAGGTTTTTTCTCACCAATAAGTACTTGTTTAGTGTTTTAATTGCATCGTTTATTACGTAAAACTGTCAAGTCATGTTTTGAACTTTTTTTTAATAAACGTTCTGACTTTCCATTTTTAACCAGAATCTACATTATAGTTATTTGTATTTGGTTCGAAAACGCTATAAGTATCTTATCTGTTTTATAAGTGTAATGTTTTCATTTTCGATATTGAATCGACTGTAAGAGAAAATAAATGAAAACTTTTACAATACACTTCGTGTTCTAAGTACCTATTTATTGCAAGTCTCTCGGTTAAGAAATTTAATATCGATTTTTTCAGGGCTTATTGTATAGGAGTCAAAAGGGGTCAGTGGAACATATTTTCACCTTGACATCGCTACTTTCATTCCACAAGAAAATTGTGTATGTAGATACCTAGTTATTTTTAAAGAATTTCAATCTATCACCAAAAGTTTTGTACTTATGACATTAGTAGCGCTATAAAATGAAATGTAATAAGCACAGTTAAGTTTACGACAATGGCCGCTTCTGGTCACTTTGTTCTAAGTGACACAGTTATGTAAATGTTACTGTATTTAGTTATGCACTGTCTCATTAAGTTTTAAGGCTAAGCGCTGCGAAACTAATTGTTAAATCGGGTAATTGTTATTTGTTTCTATTCAATTAGGGTACATAATATAAAAGTTTAATAGGTAAATGGGGTACTTGTGACATTAAATTTCCAATGCATGAGCCACTATAATGAACAAACCCACTTATTTATTTAATACGTTCTAGTTGACATGTCACGTCTGTGATAAAATATTTACATAATGGAAGAAAGTGTAGTCTTTAATAAAATGTTATTTATTTTTACACAATTCTGTTACCTCATATTTAAGTAACAGATAACTTTAGATAACAAATAGGTAGAGTTTAGAACATTTCCAAACATCATAAAATGGGTCTATGTTTTAAAGTAACATGCAATTTATTTAAAAACATTTTATCGCCATAAAAACAGCATTATTTTTCTTATTTTTAGTCAACCAAACACAGAAGTAATGAGCAATATTATTGTGGTGCGTTATAAGTTGAATGCATACGTGACAGTCCCTTAATACGCAGATGGTCGGTGCTCTATGACCTAGAACTTGACGGCAAGCGAGCTAAGACTGGTTTCTGAATCATTGAGTTCCGAGAATCGCACTCCGAGGTTCATGCTCGTTTCCTTCTTAACTCCATCACTCCTCGACATCAGCAGAGGACACTGACACTTCTTTACTGTTACAATACAACTTATGCAACAAGTTCCTCTTTAAGCTATTTGCAGATTGACAAGGATGAACTGATTGGTTAGAATAAACTAGACAAATGATTCATATTTTTCTAAAAACTTTAATAAAGACTCTGATGCACATTTATGACAATCAAGTCGATACAATACCTACTTTTTAATAGCGATATGATGACCCGTGGATTAGCGTGTGAATCAATGTATCAGCAATGAAAGGCTAAACTTAGACGTGACTTCATTCTGCGACTACAGAAACAAGTTTAACTTCTTCTTTAAGAATTTTAAGGGCCTTGTTTATCAGTTATCTTATCAAGGATGTACTGAGATAGGTATAGTATCTTTATTTACACTTTCTTAGATAAAATTATTGCAGGTATGGAGTGTTCACAGCCAATAACAAATAAAAGTATCAGATTTTAATGACTTCTGATTCATAGTCTTTAATGTATTTTACAAAATACTACAGAAATGACGTGGACTCATTGAAAAACTTTAATGACCAATAATCGTATCCCACATATGCTCGGTGTAGTAAGATGACTCATGTGTAGTATTACGCAAACGATTCTAAAAGACAAACAAAACTGCATAGCGATTCCCGAAAAAACCTCGACCTAGAAACAGCGCTGAGCCAGCGTCGAGTCACGTGACTCGTATTCTCTAATTTTCATTCGACACTAAATTACGACACTAGCGCCTCGTCGTCGAGCATGGTGTGAGTTGGAACTAGTCGTGGTCGAAAGTTTGGTATTTCTCATACAAATTTGGTTTCCTCTATAGCGCCTCTACTCACTCGTCGAGCGAGAGCCTCCCGCCGCCGGGAGGCTCGGCGGCCGAGAAAGCTCTCGTCGAGAGCACCCCTGTACACTAGGGTGTCCCGTCAATGTTTGGGCAATTTTTTTTATAGACTTACGGCTACGCAAGAGGTATCAAAAGTTGCGTATTAATGCATAGATTACGAATACAAAAAGTTTTAGAAATTTGCCATTTTTAGAGGTATTGAACAAAATCCATAAATCATACAAACATAATAATTTTAAGGTTTTTATTCAGTTTATCAATACAAAATGACACATTTTAAAGTTTTAATCAGTTTAAATAGGTACTTATAAATGACTTCTTAACTTTAATTACGAGACTGGTATTTTGTGTACAAAAACTAGGCATTTCCGCGCGAGACTTTAATCTTCCCATCCTGAGCTGTAGCATCTGTGACATTCTCAGAAGCCTTCTTCACTAGCTTTTTACAACTTTCCACAGATTCTGTACGACAGAGAAAATCAGCAATATCGAGGCTGTGTCCTTTAGCCTTCAGTCTCAGTTCATCGCCGGGCATTTTTCGCAAAATCAGTGGGGTGGGACTCTCACATTCTGCCAAAATATCAAGTCAATATAATCTTGCTCATTAAAGTAAAGCTTTGGTACATTAAAAACCCCGCGAATATTGTTCTTTTCTGCTTCCCTGGCCTTTAATATTTTGTGAACAGCAAGCTCTCGAATATGCTCTCTGTCGTCGAATAACATGGTCATGTAATGAATAAGTTTTCAGGGTGAGCAAAAGTGTTTAACTCAATCACTGACTTACCAATAGATCTTAGTTGTTATATATCATATTTAGTAAATAATATCAACGTAATAACGTCCTTTATATAATTTATAAGAGGTAATTGGCGATCGTCAAGTTCTCTATATAACCCCAAAAACACATGAAGTCTCACTTCGTCTTGAACTCATTTTTGTATGTAAATAGGTACCTATTAAAACCACGTATTTTATTACAAACAAGTACAGAGCCGCTGCTCATAGGAACAAAATCGCAATAGAAATGAGCCCAACTCTCTTATCATAGAAGTAGCACATAATATTCGAAAATCAAGTCAAGGCATGAATTTTATAGGAATTTTGCAAGTTTGACCCAAACCAATTCTTCGCTGTTATTAACTTATCAGACCTTCTAAATTATAGCAGAAGGTATTTTTAACGATAAAATAACAAAATAGAACGGGATTGATGAGTAGAACATAGATAAGGCGATATTTACTAGAAGGTTGTTTTTTCGAATTTTCACAAAATAAAAATGCCAGTAGAGCCCTGAGGATCTTTTTAAATATTTTTTAAATTATTTTTACCGTAATCTATGTCTAATTACGCAACTTTTGCGGTCTTGTGTATCGAAAATCGAAAAAAAAGATTTTCGGGACACCCTACTGTATACACTCGTTCTACCATTTGAACTGAAGACTTACGCAACAACGGACGTAGAAGTTGCTGCTGCTATTTGTCTTTGTGTAGTGAGCTACTACAATATTTTTAAGCATATACTTATTAAAAAAATTCGTAAATCATGGAGAAAAGAAAATAGTGAATGATTACTGAGCACTAGTAGAAATACGTAAACAAATCAGAAAAATATTGTCAGCGAGCAATCAAATAAACGAGTGTGTACTTGCTCGCTCTCGTTTACCTCGCGAGAGCCAACGAGACCCTTTGACTGGGGCCAAAAGACCGACACGCGCCCGAGAGCGACCGAATGAGACCACGAGAGGAGACGAGAGCGCCCTGTACCCCACTCGCGCTCGTCCTGTCTCGGGGAGTCTCGACGACTGTGTAGAGGCGCCATAACGAAAATCCGTTTCGACCGAGGTTTCGACTTTGCCTACCGCCTCGTCGACCACCTCGATTCTTTCCGTCAAATGTGACTTTGGTTACTTTTGACATCTGTTTGTCGTGATCAAAAATTTTTATTTAGTAAATAATAAAAAATATTCATGTGAGGTCGTTTACCAACGAAATAAAAGAAACTTGAAGATACTTGTACCAGCGAGAGGAAAAAGGAATAGAAAGAGAACTTTCTGTGTTGTTGGGAAGGTAGACATACTTCAAGACAAGATACTCATATGAAGGAAGGAACTGAAAAAAAACTTACCGTCCTTCGTTAGATCTGAAAGAAGAAATTGTTAATTGTTGCTAGGAGAGATTCATTGAAACGGTTGAAGCTTAAAGACACTAAATATCGTTACCTATAATAAGCGTCCATGAATAGCTTAATGTGGTGTTCGTTGTTTGCTACTTTAGATATAATACTTGGGACGTATGTGATTCGCCAGTGAATGGAAAGGTAGTAAGTAGCAAGTGGATATTTAAATTAAAAGCTAACGGGATGTAGTTTTCCTAAACCAGGATGGTTCCGAAGCTATCGAGTCTCCAGTTTCACTTGATATAGAAAGTCAATCTAATGAAAATTGTGTAGGTATCTGAAACGGTTATAGATCAAGAAGGGGCTGAAAGTCAAGTTTCAAGTTGTCAAACGACCAATGACCAACCTGAAGATATACTAACTAAACCTTTAAATGGAGAGTACATAACTAAGTGTAATGTTAAAAATGTATTAAGTCTGAGAGTTAAGTAGGAATTTGTGTAATTTAGGAGAAAGCTTGTTAAGAAGTAAGCATAATTACTTTATTGGTTAATTTTTATATCTGTCTGTGTGTTTGCCGTGAACATTTCTACTAACTACCTATGTAATAATGGTTTTCCAATAAATTTTTTAAAATGTTAAAACAGAGTTTTCCTCAAAACACATGATTTTTATCATTAAAATGAGTGCCAGATTGTCTGTAATGTTTTCTTTGCTTTAAGTTATACGAAATGCTGCGACAGGCGAGACAACTAAGAAGCCTTATTTATTTATTTATTTTCTGTAATCAGGAAACAAAGATCAGACACTAATACAGTACTCAACACACACACACAAAGTATACAAAAAGCCAAACAGTTTTCACAGAGAACAGTTTATTAGAAACTCTAAACTTCTGGTGATTTTGATAATTTACATCCTCGTCCACCACTATTGAGTTTGTTGCATATATTATCCTACAATGCGGTGCTATCTCTACGTCTTGCGTGATTTGTCCGTACATACTCAATAGCAAGCCAAAGCTGCAGCTCAGACAATCAAGCAACTTTTCTTGCTGCGACAAAGATAGGACAGCCGCTTCTGGACATGCTGGAAATAGGAATTATAATTATAGTTACCTACGGAACACGTATATCTGTATTATAAACACAAAAGATAAAAGGAACGATAAAAATTTGCTAAATGATGAATGATGTTGGTTGCTTGTCGTTGAATCGTCCACCGACATGAGCCTGGCTCTTAAATAATATGAATGAATGAAATGATTGAAAATAAACGT
Organism: Anarsia innoxiella; assembly: GCA_947563765.1. Taxonomy (NCBI): domain Eukaryota; kingdom Metazoa; phylum Arthropoda; class Insecta; order Lepidoptera; family Gelechiidae; genus Anarsia; species Anarsia innoxiella. The sequence goes on from OX387395.1 coordinate 5,422,461, forward strand.
ATACTTGTCCTTACATTTTGGAATTTATTGCGAAAAACTACATAAAATCAAATTTATTAGAAATATTTGTTTGTTGACATGATGTTGACATAAACAGAATGTCAAATTTAGTTTTTTCGATGTCGGGCTCGACGTCGAGCCTCAGAGTCGGGCTGTCACAAGGTTCGACATCGAGCTTAACGTGAGACTAACGACGAAAAAAATCGTATTCCCGAACACATTTCGCTCGACGTCTAGCCGTACCGCTGGCTCGACTTGGCTCGACAGCTCGACGCTGGAATAGAGTTGTCTGACTACTCTTGAATTTTAAATCGATATAATATTTGAATAAGTATTTTGAAGGTAAAATTAAAATTTATTATACATTTTTAGATCTGAAATCATGAAGACATGTTGAAAATCTAAATTTGAACGGTGAAAGTCTACTTTAATTTAATTTATTCCGGTGTCAGCTGTTGTGAGCTTTCGAGTTATATACATCACTAGCTTTTACCCGCGACTTCGTCCGCATAAGTTTTTTTGTTTTCTCCCGGCTGTAAGTCCCCCTGCAACAATGTCCCTCTATCGTGTTCCGGTCCTCAACTTCACATCAAAATTTGTTCAAAAGCAACCTAAGCACATAATGGATAGCTCCGAATGTTTCCTTAGTAAATATAAAAAGTAAATAATGTAAATCGGTTTAAAATACTACTAACTATACCTACCTGCCAACCCCCGATGTATACAAATCAGATCAATAGTTTTGGCGTAATGTGATTCTAGACAGAGTTTTAATGTTGTAGATAGGTAGCTATGTATAGGTTCCTGTGGGAATGAGATATTTTCCCGAAGTAAAAAGTAGTCTGAATTTTGGTACCTTCCTACCCTATAAGTTATGTAGTGTGATAGAATGTCGCTAACTTTCGATCCAAGTAAAACTGTTAAATAAAGACAGTTGCATCAAAATTTTATCATAAATTCCATAAATTATGGCGCCTACCTACCCTCTAAGTTAGAAAAGTGATTAAATACTAACTTGAAGTCTTAGTAACACTCAGTTTAAAAAAAAAACATCAAAATCATTTCAGTAGCTATGCGTCATGCGCTTCTTAACACGATCACGCTAGATTTCCGCGGGAATGAGGTATTTTCCCGCCGTAAAAAGTAGCCTGTGTCCGTGCCTAGGATCTTTAAATTAACCAAGTCTTATAAAAATCCGTTCAGACGTTAAGGCGTGAATGAGGTAAACTTTTAAAACAAACGATTAAAAATCACTAACTCAATTCAGTTTTCTGCTTACTTCCTACCCCCTAAGTACGATGACGTGATCATTTTGATCTTATATCCGTTTTTAGGTAACCATCTATTACCTTACTAAATTTCATCAAAATCCGTTCAGCCGTTTAGGCATGATAGAGCAAAACTCCCAGCAAAAACCATTAAAAAATCACTAACTCCATTCAGTTTTCTGCCTACTTCCTACCCCCTTAGTACGATGACGTGTTCATTTTGATCATATATCCGTTTTTAGGTAACCATCTATTACCTTACTAAATTTCATCAAAATCCGTTCAGCCGTTTAGACGTGAAAGAGCAAAAGTCCCAACAAAAACGACTAAAAATCAATTTAGTCAATCAAATTCAATCAATTTAGTTATCTACCTACTGCCTACCCCCTAAGAACGATGGCGTGATTATTTATAGCCTATGACCATTTCTAGGTTATCATCTATCACCATACCAAATTACATTAAAATCCGTTCAGCCGTTTAGGCGTGAAATAGTAACAGACAGACAGAGTTACTTTCGCATTTATAATATTAATATATAAATATATAATATTATTATGTAAAAAAAAGTAATGGTATATATAGTAAAATTATATAGTAAATATAGTAAATAGTATATATAGTATGGAAGTATGGATTTAGTATTAAGTGCCTAAATATAAAGTTTCATGGTTTTATCTTTGAATAATGACGATCTCCCATACTAACTTTCATCCCTTATTACCACCCCCTTAAGCCTTTTTTCGCGACAAAATATAGCCTATGTCCTTTCTCAAGGTCTAGACAACCTCTCTACCAAATTTCATTGAAATCGGTTCAGTAGTTTAGGCGTGAAAGCGTAACAAACAGACAGACAGACAGACAGACAGACAGACAGACAGACAGACAGAGTTACTTTCGCATTTATAATATTAGTATGGATTCATCATCGCCGGGTCGTAATAACCTATACCTTCAGCTAGATGCTTACTTGGTTACCGCTACCAAATCTCCTTTTCAATAAACAATCCACCAGTTTAATGTTACTGCGCCAGTATGTTTAATGTTTTATGAAGCTTAGTAAACGCCTCAGGGACAGTCTATCGTCGAACTCTGCAGCAGCCACTTTCAAAGTGGAAGAATTTAAAGAAGAATGTACGTAAACGTGGTAGTACCAAATAGGTACCAGTTATTCTGTTGTATCCCAGTGGATAAAGTGTAACGAGGAAGTTAATATTTTCTGTGTGTTGTTTGATTCTTAGTTTTCATTGTGTTATAAGTATAATAAAAATGCATTAAATATGTATGATAAAATGTTTTATTTAACCAAACAACAAAGTCCTTTGTATTATAAAATTATAACCATTCAATAGTATTTCTAGTCTTAAAATATGGGCTTCATTGTATCTGGTGTCAGCAGTTGTAGTTGGATTTAGGAGAAGTGGTAATAAATAAAATCTGTTTGGATAGGCACTGTCTCCAAGCATCTAGCGGTCTCCAAATTCACCAGCATCACACTGACCTAGAAAATGTATTTATATAATATTATTCCAGTTATGAATTGTTGTATAATAGGTATTTATAGAGTGAAATTGTAAGGGTTTTATCTACGTTGACTATGGAACTCAAAAAGAGTCGATAATGTCGGTATGTATCTATCTACCATCTGTATTATAACTCAGAGGAGTTACAATAGGTGAATGAATTTAAATGTTACCTCTTAATATTGAGTTATTGAAGCTAGTGGCATCATGTGTGGATCCAGCCATCGAGCTACAACATTCATCAGGTCTGCATCACAGACTCCTTTAATATTGATGGAAAAGCGGTGAAACTCCATCATTCCTACAAATAATACGAGTTATTTTAACGGACAACTAGGTACCTAGTACCTAGGTAGGCAATGCGTTTCTTCATACCTTGAAGATGTTACTCGTATGAAAGACATTATTTAATTTTATAATGATTGCACTGCATAAGCACTGAACTAATTTACTCTTGCAATTCTGGACGAGCAGCGTCTGGGCGTTTCTTCTTTATCGCTCGAAATCAGCAAGAAATCCACAATATTTCTTCTATTTGAAACATGTCAATACAGACAACGCCATATTTTGAAAGCAAAACTTCTTTCAAAATATAGCGTCAAAGAAACATCAAAATTTTACGCTCGTCGTCCGAGGGAGGTTCGGGCCCTCAATTTTCATACAGAGGACCGACCTCCCTTGGTCTTAGGACCTCCCATGGTCTAAGGAACAATTAAAACAAAATTTTTGAATGAAATTTAAATTTCGAATTCGTAAAAATAACGAAATTTTTTACTTTACCAATAAGTTTGGATGCTCTCTATCCTTCCTTTAATTCTTAAAACTTTTTATTTACAACCCAATAAGTAAATAAACATAATTTTACCTTAAATAAATACAATACAATATAATACAAACTTCTCTTTTACTCTTTGAATTTATAATACTAATATACGTATTCTGTAGGTAACTATAATAATCATTCATATTTCGCTGTCTTGAGCAGCAGCGTTGGCTTGCTTTTGGGTATTGTAGGAAATAAGCGACAAACTGGAAAATGATGGACGAGGATGTAAATTAACAAGATCACCAGATAGAGTTTATAGTTTCAAATAAACTGTTTTCTTTGAGAAACTGTACCTACTGTTTTCTTTGTTTATAAAAAAAATATATATTTACAACATGTCTTTCTGATTCCAGTCCTAAAATTATATAATTAATTAATTTTTCGCACAATATTTAGCCTAAGAACGCTTAGTCAAATATATCGATTAAAATTCCAGAGAAATATTTAGTCAACTCTATTTCAGTGTCGAGCTGTCTAAGATTAGTAGTTCGACGTTGAGCTAAATGCGTTCAAAGAACACTAGTTTCTTCTACGTCGAGCTCAACGTCGAAATGATGTCGAACGACGTGGGAGCTCGACGTCGAGCTCGTCATCGTACTCGACTCGACCTTGGTTTTTTAGGGAATCACACTGCTGGTCTCGAACGCTATCGAGGTGTGTATTTCTTATCTCGGCCGGGTTGGTTATGAATGAGCTGTGCTCGACCAATCTGCTGTATCCTATCTAATTGATTTAGGAGGCGCCGGTGAGTGGTTCCGAGAATATTGAGTCAGCGTGTCCTACTGCTGAATAAGTCATTTCCGATTCCGATCGCAAACTTAGATACGGTACAATCGATACATCATCTTTTGTTTTTGTAACGGATCTTGACTTGTCAAAACCGTCTGGTGTTAAATTTTTTGATAACGGTAAGGTAACAAGGACCATTGTTCGTTAGAGTTGCTCGTAAATGTTTGCAAGCTGTTTTTTTTCCTTTTAACAATAAAGAACATACGTTTGTTAGTTTGATACTCACCATTGCTTTATCGGTCTCTCCAAAGGCAGGAGCGGCGCTGCTCCTCGACAGGAAGACTAGGATTGCAATCGACGTCCACAATATTCGCAGACCACCTTTTAAACTCAAAGACGCCATGTTTGTCAATGATATGTTCTCTTTTAAACACGCGATTATGCTTATTGATATAAAATATTGTACAAAAAATTTCTCCTAGTTTGGACGGATTATCATTACTCTTATGGTACCATATAGATTTCTATTATTCGTTATAGTAGCTAATTTCATTTGTTGTATTTCTCTATCGATCTCTTGCGACGTGTAAGCCACCTTTGTATCTGTAACAAGCACAATTTTTGATAAATTTAAAATAGTCACCACATTTAATTTTTAATTTGGGTTAAAAAACTTATAATAATTTCTGTGAAATATGTTCAGATAGCATTAACATAGCAGCTACATGACGTTGTAGGTTAGGTTAGTTATCATACCTAAAATAAAATTACTTATCGCTATAAAACTATTGGCTTTTATGTTACCTATACAGTATAATCTATGCATAACACCTATCTTAAGAAACGATCATTAAATAAAATAATAATTACGAGCTTTGATGGACATAACATATCCGTAGAGGTCATAGTATTGACACGTCATATCCGCCAAACAGTGACTCACCAACGACAAAATACTATATTTACCTAAGAACCTGTTTTGATGGATATAAAAATGTCATGTTGAACATGTTCATTTGGATTGTTATGTTTGTTAAGCACGAAAAAAATGAACCTTGTTAAGTGTCAAATATTTTGCAAAACGATAGAAGAAATGTACCAACAAACAACAAACAAACTACCTACGCAATAACATTCATTTGTTTAGCTAAATGATAGCAATCATTGAAACGATAACCGCAATTATTGACCTACATAACAATGATGCTCTGGTTCGCTTCTATTGATCATACGCGCTCGATTCTATGGTGATTCTTAATATCTTATCGCTCTTTTTCGAATAAATCTACTTAGTACGCGTTATTTAATGCAATTTTACAATATCAATTCATTTTTTGATTATTACTACCTATGATATGAAAAATAAATCAAATAAGTATTATGATAGAAGATGTTCATACAATACATCGTTCTACGAAAATTATTTATTTTTATATCCATCCATCGGTATGACAACCGCATTTATTTCGACTGTCATCAGGTAAATTAATTGGTAATAGGTCCTCAGATCACAAAGCCGCGCGCAGAGGTGTCGCCAGGCAATGTTCCGCTCGCTGGAGCGTGTCGATTCGGAGCGAGGCGCGGGCAGCCCAGCAGCCCAGCGGCAGCGGTGAAACTCGACATTGGCGATTACCTAACTTTGTTTACACAAAAATTTTCTAGACCTCTTACCGTATCTATTCGAATTCATTGATCTGTGATTGTTTTGTAGTAATAAGTAAATTGATTTGGGGTAAACCAAATATATTTGTAATTTGGTTTGCAATACCCCAGCAAGCAATTATGGAACAAAACAAAGTCCTCAAAAATTCTTACTATCTAACTAAAGTTTTAATGTAGGTACGAGTATATTAACTTTTTTTTAAACAACGCTTTTTAGTATAAAAAGGGTGGAGAATCCATTAGGATTGGAAAATTACATACCTACTTAGAGGAAGCGAGTTAAGTGCGGTTGCACGAAGGTTTTTTGTAGGTTAAGTTTAGCAGTCAAGGAAAATATTATCTATCAATGAGAATTTATTTGTCATATATTGTTAACGAGTGCTACATACAAGTTTCCTTCCTAGTTTAAGCATTTAAATAGAATATATTGTTTTCTCGAGACACTAAGTATTTCTATAGACGTGAATGTAAATGAGTGTCGGAGTCACGCTCTCTTGAGGCTGACGTGTGCAGAATAGTGCAGATTCCCATCATCGGCGACATTGGCAGGTTTCCTCCTTCCGGACTGAGGCCTAAGTGGACAATACTAATAAACTGATCACCTTAGATGACAACTAAATGAGCATCTTAAACAATCAATAGACAAGCATCAAGCATAGATGACTATAAGTATAAAGATCTTTAATAAGAATTTTATTCTACAATGCTTATAAATTACACTGCCCTAAACTTTTTGAAATAACTTTTTTATTTGTATTAAAGCATGTGTAAATTATGTCATAATGAATGATCGATTGAAATGTTCTAGCTTAGCACTTGAATATTTTTTAATCATAACATTTTTCGAGTGCGGTTTATTATGTTCCTACATGAAACAAAAAACAACATCAACAAAAAACAAAACATTAACATAACATTAACATTTAACATTTCTTTATTTACTAATAAGTAAGTCTTTTTAAAATTCTTTTATTAGTAAATATCTGCTTCATTTTCAAACTACTCATTAAAAGTTTTTGAAACGTGACAATTTTATTTAACGTGGAACTATTATTCAACTATTTAGAACTATATTTAATAAGAGTAAATAAAATTTTGTTCTTTAGATAGCCAGTAATGTGACAAAAAAGATTAAATATTAAAGTAAATAAGCTGCGAGAAGTTAATTATAGCAACGTAAATATTGCAACATTCAAACTGTATTCACTAGAACAACAAGTTTATGAACTGTTTCCACATTTATTCTTTTAGCACTATTTAGATAATATATACCTACATTATGTATGTATTTGTTTGTATATAACATCAAGTTCAGAGTCCCCGCATAAGTCAGTGGATGAGTCATCTGAATCACTGTTGATCAAGTACAGAGAACCCGTGTGTTTATTTGCTTCTTCTTAAAATGCCAAGAAAAGATGTATCGAGTTACCAAATCCTTTCAATATTGGCATAAAGCTTTGATAATTCTTACCAACTGCGATGCACGCAAGGCAAAAATAGTATGGATTCAAAATTCTTTCATAAAAATCTTTCATAAAAAAGTTTAACTTTCATAAATAAGACACCTAATTCTTTTCTTTATTAAAAAGAACTTACTTGAACTTTTTTGTTCAAAGTACTTTAAAGGACAAAATGGCCATCGGAATTCCAAACAAACCTACGCCTTATACTGAATAGTATGAGATCAGCTGTTATCTGCAAGATACGCGTTATCCGCGCGTGTTATCTGATAAGCGTTGCGTCGTCAGGTGCGAGGGGCGACAGTTTCCTTTGTAACTTCTACATTCATTAAATGGAGCAAATACACGATTTGTTAAAACTATCTGCTGAGTAATTAAACTACATGTATGAACAAGGCAATTTCATTCATACAATGTTTGGAACCTTGAAAATAAATGAAAATCATAAATTGAATTACTTTTGCTTTTTGTAAGAACTTAGTCATCATTTAGGTACTTCAGTAATGTAATATTTCGTTACGTTTGATGTAGCTAGTTTTTTCTAGGATGTAAACTTTAAATTACATATAATTGTCATCTATCCGCGTACAATAGACAGGAAAATCTATAGAGTTGATTTTAGCGGCACATGTACTACTGATCACCTGATTTTAACTCTGACAGCGCGTGAGTAGAATACAATTTAATCTGATGCTTCCTGGGTAGTGTTTAGTTAGAGCTAAGTAAATATTCCTTCGGTATAGACAATCATCATTGACATTATTTATCAGATGCTATCACGTTTATTCTATGACGAGTACATAGAATCTATGTACTCGTACGTCATTTAGTTGCTAAACAGTTTTATGTTTGTGATTTTACTAACATGTCACCTACTAAATAAGGTGAACTTTTAATAAGTCAAACTTACCGTAACTTTTGGTTCCGCAAGTAGCACACGCAATCCTTACTACTTGAAACGCTGAATTTTCTCGTTTCACTAGTGCGATCACGTCCTCTATTCGTAGTTACAAAAATAATAATAGAGTCAATAGGATAACATCAATCACAACGCACACGCTAGAGTCACCTAAAATTCACTTTTTTCTTTGCAATTGCACGAATTTTCAAAGAAAACGTGTATGTAGTCGCGTGGCGGGAATTGTCCGACTGCGATCGTGGCGCCCCCGTGTGGCACGACCTACCGCAGTCCGCGACTTTAGGTGAGTGCGCGCCGCGGCACTGACTCTCCTTTATAAATCAGCTCGCCGGCCGCACCGCGCCGCCGCCGCCGCCACCGCAGCCGCAGAGCCTTCGCCACCGCCCGCCCCGCAACCTACAACTTTCCTTCAAAGCTCGAGCTCTTTCGCCGAATCCTTAAACTTTATTACTCACCCATGCCGCATAAGATGAAATATAATTCGTTGAATTAGACTATAATATTAATAAGTTTTTTGCAGATAGCAATGATTTTCAAGGAAAACAGAAAATTCATTTTCAGAGAACTCTTCCCGAAATTTCCAATTTACCATTTCTACAATATCACTCACTACCTACTTATTTTCATTTCTAGGAAATTATCTTCTTCGTTATTTAATTTCTTTTCTCTTTGAATGGAAATATATTATCTATCTATGTATGTGGTAACAAGTGGGTAGCATAAGTAGATGGAAGTGATTTTTTTACCTAAGGTATAGGGTAAAACTAACAAAAATTATGTGGACTTTGTGCATTATTACTTTTGCGTCTTATGGATAATAAATGTTTGTCTAATGCGGCGGTAATTGAGCCATAAATAATAACATACTTACTGTATTCCTTTAATCGGTTTCTCAAAGCTTTGAAATTACTACGGAGGATTTTACAAGTAACACTTTGTGTAGGAAATGTTTAACCCCCATTATGTTATTAGTTATACTTACATGTTCTTGGTACAGTCACTTATGAGTTATGAAAATGCTTGTTTCCTTAAAATATGCATACTATAGTTTTGCCGACCTGTAAACATTTCCATAGTGGTAGAATTGTTAAACACCATCTAATGTATCAGAATTTCGGTGGACAGTTTTACATACAAAAGCATCATTCTGTGTTCGTGTCTATGCAATCAAACATGCATATTATTTTCACATATCCACATTCCATGTTTCACTTCCTCGAGTTATCTCTACCTATAATGAATTGGCGATATATCAAAACAAAGCAGTGATGATGACGAAGTGACATTATGGCCCTTCTGAGTTGGCTGTGACTGGGCCATTGTGTGAGGTGACTAAACAGGGGTGGTTGGGGCGGCTGCTCTACCGTGAGGTCATGTGGAGCGGTCAAGGGCGTCCGCTGGCTGCATACCTACTGTCTGCTTCCAACTCATGTGTGATAGATGTCAATCATAAACAAAACAATAAGTTTATTAAACATTTATTTTAATTTTCTCTCAAATCAGTCCCTCTATCTGAGGATCGGGTTAAATTACATTATATTTTCTAGTTACTGGTGACTTTTTCAAACATACTGTTAGATCTCTTATATATAACCATCATCATCTCAGCTCGTGGACGTCCACTGCTAGACGAAAGCCAAACAAAAACCTGCCTCTATTCTTATCATCATTGGCTTCAATTCCTAAGGACTTCTATAATATTTATACTTAGTAGTTTGTAGGTACCAATCCGTAGGTATATAAATTATCAACCAAACTAACATTTCATTCGAATTCCAATCCAAATTATTGTTTTGGGAAAGGTTAACCATGTCACGATTCCTGAAATCCGAATTTTTATTGGAAAAAAAATTGGGCAATGTTGAAACATTCTTCGAAGCTTCCAATAGCGTGGAACAAAAGTATTGTATTGACCCTGTAGGTGAAGGTCAGTGATTCAGTGCACCCCCTTTACTCACTACGACTGTAACTGATAAACATTATTAACGTTATGTTTTGACCTTGGTGTAACTATTTCTACGGAAAGTATGTGTGTTTATACTTAATGATAAAATCTAATACCTACTATAAAATATCGGAAACTCATTCTAAATACTACCTATCTTGTTTAATTGCACCTCTTTATTGGGCCCAAAAGTTACGAAATTTGAAAATATATTAGGTCATTTATTAACGAAGATAAAACCAGAGTTTTAAAGCATCATATAGCACAAGAGATATTACTAAAAAATAAAACATAAAAATCTTGATAAGTGAAAACCAATCTTATAGAAAACGTAAAAGTCGAATCGACTATCTACTGATTGAGTAATTAGTAACAGTTCCTGCATTGCTTAAAGCAATCGCGTGTGACACCACTCGCTACCCGCTAACACTTTATTATAAGCACCTAGTTATCTAGCTATGATATACAACGTACATCCTTACACCACAAATGTGTCGCAACATCATCGTAATTGACATAATTGGCGCTTAATTAATCGTCCTTTATACTTCTGATAAATATCAATTAATCCGTGGCCGTGCGTGTCAGAGGCAAGATTGTATAGTTTAACTTTAACATGTTTACATAAGAGAAAAGCTACGAGTTTTAAACTGCTCTTGTCATAGCTAGCTAGTTGTGAAAACATGAACCACTTATACCCTTACATCGTTTTAATTGCTTTGAAATAAAGGTAAAACGACAATCATAAAAATACAATTATGTGAAATATCAATTAAATAGTTTACTCAAGTACAATTTTACAAGACAGAATTCAATAGTAACCATGTCTGATGGGTTAATATTCCGGAACCGATGCGATTCATCTGACACCGCGCCGTTTGCAATATCCGCTGCCCTTTCCAACTTGTACCAATGTCTACCCAGCCTTGAACTCTACCATGACTATTCGATGCTAACCTGTCAAGCAACCCCGTGGGTTTCCAAATCAAATCAATATTGTTACTCATTAAACATTGAAATACTTACAATTGCATTAACACAGCGACTGTAATTTTTTAATAGGGTTAGGGGCGGTGCCAATCATGATTTTGACAATATTGTTCAGTAGGTAATTGAAGTGTTGTTGATACTACAAAAAATACTTGGTAATAATAACAATTATCAGTATTTTGTTCACATGGTAGGTTATATTACAAATCAAAATATAAAGAATAAAAAAGCACAAACTAAAGAATGCGCGAGTTAATCTTTAATTGGATTATCCGTTAGATCCAGTTTGGTTCTAACGATAATAGTTAGGTACTAGTAAAGTGCCTTAAATCCATACTAATATTATAAATGCGAAAGTAACTCTGTCTGTCTGTCTGTCTGTCTGTCTGTCTGTCTGTTACGCTTTCACGCCTAAACTACTGAACCGATTTCAATGAAATTTGGTAGAGAGGTTGTCTAGACCTTGAGAAAGGACATAGGCTATATTTTGTCGCGAAAAAAGGTTAAGGGGGTGATAATAAATGGGGATGAATGTTAGTATGGGAGATCGTCATTATTCGAAGATAAAACCATGAAACTTTATATTTAGGCACTTAGTACTAAATAAATAAATATTTGTTCTAGCTTTTTGGAAATATCTACCTGTATAGACGTGAAATAAGGGATGAAAGTTCGTATGGAAGTCTTATCAAAGTTACGCTTCCACACCTAACTCCGGAACTTATTTTCATAAAATCTGTTACAGAGTTCGACTAAAGCCTAGGAAAGGTCGCAGGCTATGTTTTATTTTTTTATTTTGAGAAAAAAAACGGCTTAAGGGGGTGGTAATAAGGGATGAAAGTTAGTATGGGAGATCGTCATTATTCAAAGATAAAACCATGAAACTTTATATTTAGGCACTTAATACTAAATCCATACTAATCCATACTATAATATTATAAATGCGAAAGTAACTCTGTTTGTCTGTCTGTTTGTATGTCTGTTACTCTTTCACGCCTAAACGGCTGAACGGATTTTGATGAAATTTGGTATGGTGATAGATGATAACCTAGAAATGGTCATAGGCTATAAATAATCACGCCATCGTTCTTAGGGGGTAGGCAGTAGGCAGATAACTAAATTGAGTTAGTGATTTTTAGTCGTTTTTGTTGGGACTTTTGCTCCTTCACGTCTAAACGGCTGAACGGATTTTGATGAAATTTAGTAAGGTAATAGATGGTTACCTAAAAACGGATATAAGATCAAAATGATCACGTCATCGTACTTAGGGGGTAGGAAGTAGGCAGAAAACTGAATTGAGTTAGTGATTTTTTTATGGTTTTTGCTGGGAGTTTTGCTCTATCATGCCTAAACGGCCGAACGGATTTTGATGAAATTTAGTAAGGTAATAGATGGTTACCTAAAAACGGATATAAGATCAAAATGATCACGTCATCGTACTTAGGGGATAGGAAGTAGGCAGAAAACTGAATTGAGTTAGTGTTTTTTTTATGGTTTTTGCTGGGAGTTTTGCTCTATCATGCCTAAACGGCTGAACGGATTTTGATGAAATTTAGTAAGGTAATAGATGGTTACCTAAAAACGGATATAAGATCAAAATGATCACGTCATCGTACTTAGGGGGTAGGAAGTAGGCAGAAAACTGAATTGAGGTGGGACATTGTTGCAAGGGGACTTACAGCCGGGAGAAAACAAAAAATCTTATGCGGACGAAGTCGCGGGCAAAAGCTAGTGTTATATAAAGAATGCGTTTAGTTAGAGAGGTTTATTAAAAATAAATAGGTAGGTATGTCGAATATTTTTAACTAACTTCAAAAACAAAAGAAGGAGGAGATTAAACCCAAAGGCACAAGTTCACCAATATGTCACAAAAATCTTGTCACTTTCAATCATAAAGCTGTCAGTGTAAACAATATACCTACATAAGGTTAGCAAAAACAATTGTTAAACGCTGATTCACGGGTTGATCTGGGATATAGGATGGTTCTGTTTTTCTTTATAATAACAGGAATACGCAATAAGCATTTAGATGCTTAAATTCTTTAGATTGATCAAGATCGGTCACGTCTCGGCAACAACATTCCAGCATTCTATACGTATAAAATGCATGGACGTAACTCAAGACCATGTTTTATAGAGAGTAAAAGAATTTGTTATTCGGTTGTAAAGTAAGCGATACTGAATATAATAATAAGTACCTACCTAAATGTGTAAACTCCGGCGCAGCAACCACGCCGGTGTATTCAAATTGACACATGCGCAGTGAATATCTTGGTTGATAATGCAGTAAATATTCTAAAGTACTTATTACGCCAGTCGTAAATCGTACGTTTTGCTAAATAAATCGCATACTTTTTAAAATTTTCTATAATACTTAGTATTTCAAGTGCATACTCGCGGTATTTATGTACATCAACTTGTACATTGTTTACATATTGTTTTATCTACATAACTACTTGCACTAGCACACCTACCAACACGTCATAAAAATCAAACATTTTTTGCCAAATGTTTCAGCTTTAAATTTAGGGCTACATCACTTTAGTTTTCATTAAAAATATACCGGAAATACCTTCGTGATTCATGTTAGTGATGTGTGGGTAGAGACCTAATATGTAATAGTAGGTTGGTAGAGTTGTAGCGATATCTAATGATTTTCTAACGATATAGACACATCTGGTACAGAGCTGCGTAATAAGTAGGTAATTGCTACACGTACCACACGTGGAGATGCAGTTTTCAAAATTTTCCTCCTTTGTTGATAATACAAAATTGTTTTCTGAGAAGAGTACCTATAGGTAGTTGCGTGCGTACTAGGGCTATGTTTCCGGTACCTCCAACAGTTTCCATTGTAACCTTATTGATTTAGCATAATCTGCATAAATGTTTATCTATTGTCCAAGTTAAACAATTTTAAGTTAGAATGTGGATTTTCTAATAGACTTTATTGTGGTATAATATAGCGGAGTCCAGCGGCTCTACTGTAGGCAGATCAAATTTGTATAAAAATACACGTATTAGTAATATGTAAGTATGTACCTACTTGATTATACTTAATGATGACTAATGTGTGCAGTATGGCTGTTTTTTAAACAAAACGTGATTCGAAATATTATACTCCCTAAAGCCTTAGCCCATGAACTCATAGCCGGTCAAACAATGCCCTGCATACGATGCACACTCACTTTATGGAAATTCACATGTTTTGAGTGAAAAACAAAAAAATCTGGCCTCGAAACCTCAACAATGGGATATTTTGTATCGTTGTTTGTGTACGGCTGAAACAAAGGTGGTGTGCTTATTATGCTTTAAGCTGCAACTGTAAATTTTGTAACAGTTGAGTTACATAAAGCAGTGAATAATGCCGCGTTGGCTGAAGTCCGGCCACTAGGCCGACTCACGCTGCTCCCGTTACACTGAAATTTGGCACAACATGGCTGTACTGTACCCCACCACGTATGTTTTATTATCTGTAAATATCTCTACTGTAAGTCCTCTTTATAGGTACTTGCCAATTAAACTTATTTTCAGGTTTTCACGTGTTAAAATGTGACATATTTAATTACAATACTTTTTGTTGTAAAGTAATTACTTTGATAGTTACGTGTATGTTTGACGTCTTAATTGTAACTCATAGTGCACTTAATAAAAACAGATGAGTCAGTAATATTGTCCCCAATGTTTATTAATTCTAATGAACTCCAATTTCTCGAATATAAAAATAAAGAATAAAAACCCACCACATGGTTCGCAAATTTTACCCAAGTCATTCGATGAATAGGACGAATTGATGAGTCAAATAAAAAACATTATTTGAAAGTTCTTAGACATTATTATAATAGCCCTACCTTAGATTGTTTAATGTTAAGGAATTCTAGCTTAGTCCAAAGAAAAATGCATTTCTTGACTGCCGGTTTTCAGTGATCAAGAAAAGTATTAAAATTTCTTCTAAAATGATTTCCTCCGGTACACGGTTAGTTTCCTATCCTAAATCATCTACATGAGCAATAACTAACTGAAATAGATAGTATGGTGAGTCACAACGACAAGTCCACTGGAACCATTGTCAAATCCTTTAAGTGGCATTTAAGCAAATGGGAGAGATTGCGTCCGCTGTAAAATAACTCCTCAAACAATGACGTGGCACGTTTACGTTGAATGAAACAATCATATAGATCAATGGATCATAAAGTCAATCAATTATAATCTACCATTTGTTCTATGTATTTTAAGTCTGTAGGTACTGTGTAATCACTCCGCAGAAATGAAATATATGTACTTGATAGGTACACTCCACATTAAAGTCAATTAAGATTATATGTTATATGTAGGTACAATTATATGTAGCATAAAAATAATTAGGTTATATGTAGCATAAAAATAATTAGGTTATATGTAGCATAAAAATAATTAGGTAATTATTTCTATGCTACATGTAAATTTTATACCTACCTCTAGTGATTGCAACAGAGAATGCAGGTACTAAATACTTTCAGTTTCTATAACACTGTTATCGTTACAGGTAGGTAAATGACCAATTTCTGACGGATACAAATCGAAAACTGAAGCATACCTACTACCTTATGTTTACGTAGTAGGTATAACCATATTCGGTAAATTTACATTATTCCATAAAGCTGACCATAAAAGTACGCTTATAATACGTCAAACACACATTTAAGTCTATTTACTATTGTACGAGTTGGTAAAAGAAAAGCCTATGATTAAAAGCATTCTCGTCAAGGAAATATTTAATTTAAAATGGAATAACCTAATTCAAACTCCATTTATGTATAATAGTGACTACGTATAAATAATAAAATGTATCACATAACTAAAGACGTCAATGGGAAGTAAAATTTTTAAATTTAAGTACCAACAGTGAATCAGTGTATATTGCGGTTCAGCTACAAGTGAACAAATGACTCATTGCTCTCGACCCAGTTATGGAGTTACTTCTAATAAAATAATAACACTTAAAGGTTTATCTAACAGAGAGGTGGTCCCTAATTTAGTTTTAGTAAAACCTTTTCCTCGTTCAGTTATTACTTTAAACTCACTTCTACTAAAGCTACCTTTAAGTAAAAAAAAAAAAACTAATAGGTACCAAATATCTTATTAATTTTATTATAAGTAATCCTGTTAATTTCTGTGTTCGAGTACAAAGATACAATCTAATCCGGTCAACTCGAGTTAAATAAACAGAGAGAGTGATTCACAGTTTTTATCGAACCATTGGCTCACGATTATCACAAGATGTGCCGTTAGGTACCTACCTACTCCCACGAGTCGTACTCAATGTTCGGTTAAGAGTCATACTTATCAAAACAAACAGGGGCAAACGGTGACTTTATGGAACTAACACTACTTGGACAGCTAGGTAATTAATCAGTTTATTACCTATCATAATTCTTACTAATATTACAAACGTGTATGCCGTTGGATGATTGATGAGGATGTTTGAATCGATGTTTTTTATTCTTTCATGCAAAAATGATTCAGTGGTTTAATGAAAGTTTACAATAATGTAGCTTGCGGTTTCCACTTGTTAAAAAATAACGTGTTTTTCCAAGATATTATAACGATTAATATCAAGTAGGTAAGTACATATAAAACTAACTGTCATAAAGCGTTAAAAATACTTTATTTAATAAAAAATATTTTTATAGTATCGATGTATCTCTCTAGATTTCAAAAAACCGATCATATAAAAGATATTAGAAGAATAAGATCACAACTTCGTAATATCGATATCAAAACGACGAGTACACAGAATCTATATACGTAATCAGTCGATTATGTAACGAATCCTTTTAATCCTTGCTTGCGTTTATGACGATCGTTTACTTACGACATTGTATAAAATTATAAGTTGCGAGTATGTAGTGTTCTTGTATAACATCATCACTGTCTAAAGAAGTTTAATTCATTGACATTATTGTTGCATAGTTCGTTTATCATAAACTTAGTATTATAATAATAAAAAATATACACGTGTAATAGTAATACCTATATGTAGGTAATGAATAAATTAGTTTATAGGAATAGCTTTCTGTCTTTTCTTTCTAATTATTTGCGTTATACTTAAACAACGAGTTGTATCTTGTTTTCTACACAGTATAAAGCGTTTTATTATTTTATTAATAATGTAAAGCTATGGATACAAGCAGGATTTATGGTCGTCTTTGTAAATACTAATAGTCCATTTTACATTAATTACAAGTCTGAAGGCTACTGGACTAGTGCCAAGGTCTGGATGAAATAGGCAATACTCCAATGCTTCCTAGTACCATAACTACATTACCTACCTTCCACTTGGCCGTGGGACCCACTGTCTTAACAATGATAGTACCTACTTCAAGCACAAGAGTAAGTTGATAGGTGCCGAGTGCTTACATTTATCCTTTTATAAAGGTTTGATCGCTACACGAATTTCACTCTTATGTGAAAAAGTAAAAGGGTAATTTCAGTTATTCTATGCAAAGGTATAGTAACAGACTTCTATATAGTCATTATACCTGAAGTACAGGTACATAACATGCTATAAATTAAGCAGAAATGTTGTAAAATCTTTGTCATTACCAACAAACCCTAGCGCTGCCGCAAACTATGTTTAAACAGAGCAGTTTGTGAACACAAAACTTCACGACATGTTAACCGCAGAATAACACTCATCAGTGCATACGTTTTATGCAGCCGTTGCCTGTTCTACGAAATATCGTCGGTGAATGACCTACTGCAAGGCAAGAAGGACTTTACACATTCATCCTAAAGTCCAAGCTAAATAATCGGACAATTCTAGGTATAACTTAAGTAAATAATGTAAATTATTTACCAGCAGATTTAAGTATTTGTAAACGCGTAAATGGTAAAAATACGTGATTCCGTAAAGATTTAGGAAGGTGCGCGACGGAATACAAATGCGTTGATTAAATTTAATTAAAATAGTTAAAAATAGAGAAACTTTGTCAGGTAGAGGTGGTGATGTCGAAGGAGGAAGCGAGAGACCTTTGCGAGCATCTCTGATGCGGCGCGCTAATTCCGTGCGCCCGCGCAGAATCGTTAATCAGGGGGCAGCTAGTGCGTATCATGATCAGTATTCACACGGGCCCGCGCTGCCCAGCGCTAGCAGATCGCTAAAAATACAAGATACCACGACAAGGGCATCTCATGGCCACCACCGCCGCCGCACCCGGCCTCACCTCAATCACATAAAAATTTCAATTGATAGTCAGTTCCTGTTGGGTACCTGATCACACGTAATGTGCTTTTGCCGAAATTAAAATAAAACTAGTAGTTTCCTTAAGCTCTAGTTCAGTTTATTATTTCGTTATAAATACTTAATTTATATTACTTAAGTTAATTATTGTCTATTATATTAAACATTTACTGTTAACTACCTACCTATATAGGAATAATATTTTATTCAGATTCTAGGCACCTTAACATTCCAATAGGGAAGACAACCTGCCATTGACATCGGTGTAATAAAAACGTGTGAGAAGGAAGTTTACAGCGCTCAACTTGGAATGAAGTTATGATACATTAATTATAGTTAAAAGGATTAGGTTAATTAAATATTATTTGATTAGAGTAGCGATTTTTTTAGTAAAAGGACACAATGACATAACAAATATTAAAAGAACGCTGGTTTAATGCGAATGTTGTAGCACTCACAAAAGACCATTTATAGCAATGTAAAGCAAAAGTGTCAACAAAGTGCAACGCTTAAGGACAAGAAATAGTTTTAAAACCGGGGATATCAATGAAGCCTCGTTGGAACACATCGATATCGGAGTTATCCCGCATGCGTTCCGCTAAAGCCTTTTCCTGTGCTAGCGGGTGCCACGCGCCCAGGGTGCAGGCTGCGTCGTCGCGCGCGGCGTGGTAGTGACATCGCCGGGTAGCGCGCGCGGACGGCACGTACTCGAACACGCGCACACGCCGGCAGCGGTGCATGGCGAACCATACCCCTAAGAAGCAAAGACCCCCCTTATAACATTTATTCAAGATGTTTTATTTTCTCTCGAATCTAGATTCCGCAAGTGAACATAACTTTGCCATCATTATACTAATAAAAGTATTATTATTTACCTATAAAACCGGATGATGGGGGATTCCTTCGAAGTCTATAAGAAGACGAGTCTTGTAGCACAGCCCATAAGTTCCAAAGCACTTGAGGTGCGAGCAAATGAACGTCAGCGTCGCTTCTATCCTCTAGCAACCTGGTGAAAAGTAAGATTTCTACGTAATCCTGTTCAGGTACTATTTTAGTCACAAAATTTTACTTTGAAGGTAAGTGTTTACTGACACCAATTCTTAAATTTATGGCGCCACTAAGTATCATCAGTTGATTCCATATTCAAGTACTTACTTACGAAATAAAGGATCTAGGAAAATATGCTAACCTCTTGTAGACCGGGAAAAGCGGGAAATCTGGATGATCATACCAGTCTTCTAA
Organism: Anarsia innoxiella; assembly: GCA_947563765.1. Lineage (NCBI taxonomy): Eukaryota > Metazoa > Arthropoda > Insecta > Lepidoptera > Gelechiidae > Anarsia > Anarsia innoxiella. The sequence goes on from OX387395.1 coordinate 5,442,244, forward strand.
TGTAGAGGAGTAATTAGCTGGATCCCAGATTAAAATGGAAATACCTCTGTAGAGAGGATCTTCGAGAAAATTAAATTCTGGTTTTGTAACCACCTGAAACAAAACGGAAATCTTTAGCGGCTCTAAAATTATGACGGAGCCGGACGACAAAAAACAACTGGACAGTGGAGGCTAGATTAAACTAGAATTTTGCCTTAATTGAGACTTTAATCTTTGAAATAGAGCGTTTTTCTTTACCTGCGAATTTAACACGCGGAATGTAGTTTTGGATCCAACGTCATCTGTAAAGTTTTCCGTAGGCGCATTGTTGAACCGTAGCACCATGTCATGGGTATCTGTATAAAAATACGTTCAAGATAATAACAAAAGATTTGGTACTTATGTCATTTATAGCTATATCTATTTAGTTACTATGTAATATTATCAATACTCAATTAAAACGCATTCAACAACAAGTTTTCAGAACAAAAAAGCAAACTACATCAACCCGGTAGCGTACAATCATAATTAAATCGTCTAATTTCTATAATCTGTTAATTTAGATATTATTATTTATGCCTTAATACCTTAATTTCTAGTCACGATGTCGTGACTTTTTTTTTTTTCAAAGTTATACAAGGCTCTATCTATATCTATAGTTTACTTCATCATAAATAAAATAATCGCCGAGAATCATTTTCGACTGCAGCTGGCCTTGAAAATAGTCGCAGTTTTCCGCTCCACTTCAGGGATTTTGAAATAATGCCAAGGGAATAAGCGAAATCTTTTCAATAGTAATACTGAATGTTTGAGTACACAATTACAGTAATAGTACGTAATGTTATGATATCTACATTTCAAAGTTATTTTTGTTTAAGTAGATCAACAATTTACGTATATGTTTTAAACTGGGAACCTACAAGATCACGTTGTCAGTATATATGTTCATAGGTAGTTACCAATATTATATTATTTATTAAGGAAATCATCTAAGCTACAGTATATCCTTATAATATAAATGTCATTAGTTTTTTATAGTGAAATACGATTTCAATCAAACTTTTGTTTCATTTGATTGTCTTACACAAGGAACTAACTATTCTATAAATAGCACAAAAATAATTCTCATCGCTGTGTACCTACAAAGCTGTCTACAAGATAAATAGTTACGTAACTGATAGGTCATCTTCCAGTCAACCTTACACATGGACGACACTCTTTAAGAAAGCGGAACAATGGATGGAAGCAAACAACGTAATTAAACACCTGATAATTACACTAGTTATGAAGTAAAACGATCACTTTTTTCTACGTTGTTGTGGACATTTCCTTGACAGTATGTATACTGTCATTGGTGTAGCAGATGTGTTAATTGATATAAAATTAAACCTACGAGAAAAACAGAAGACAATTCGTCACTATTTTCTTGCCTTGAACAATTTCACAGTAAACGTGTTACAAAAGATTTCAACGCGCTTCAAGAGCACGTTAACATATTTTGTACCTGTCTTGTAAATACTTAACCCTTCATTAACCTTCACCTAAGTACTAGTGGTACACCCCAAAATATAATATTTCAGCAATAGAAAAACTCAAATAAACGTAAGTAACCTGCGTCTATCTACGGTTTATCTACGTAAGTTGTTTTGTTAATTTAGCTTTTTTACTCTTCAAATTGCAATATTAGAACTAACAGAAATCAGTTTTAAGTAAACTCTTGTTGCTGGTTATTTTGCATTCCCTTTACTGAAATGACAGTTTTTGTTTATTATACCTAAACCTACACTTGCAAATGTTAGTGACCTCCAACTACAAAGTCTACAAATAAGATGTTATTGTTCGTTGCAGTAACACCAATCAGTAGGGCAAGTCACGTGCTGGAGGGGTAAAACAAAATCGCGGGACAATTCTACACGATCTAATGGAAAATAAAACTGTTCAATAATGTATGTGATGCGTCCTGCAGCTTGCTCGCCTTGTTCTATTGTTGTAGCAACTTGCAACACATTTCGTACTTCTCATTAATCTTATGATATTGATCAATTATTATTGTTTTGCTGATAAAGAAGTAACATGAGTTTAATCCTTTATATTACATTAAATTATTGCTTCATCAAGAGATGTATAATTACTTCCTATAGCTATCTGTTGGCTAACAAATGTACCAAATCAAAATAGGTACAATCGTGTTTTTGTTACTTTATTAATATTTGCTCTCATAATATAATTATTTTCCCACTATTGGCAAAAGGCTGCACCAATAATGCTTGAATAAGTTCGCCACGATTGATATTGATAAATAACCAAAAAATCTCAATGGTGGCCTTATCTACAAAATCAACGTATCGGCTTGTAACAAGCTTAAATGAGCATGAATTATGCACGGAGCCTGCAGGTTGTTGACAATGCGCACACGCAGCGCGCAGGCACGCAAACAAACAACCCGAGCTATGGACGTCCTCTCTTACAATTAACACTCAGGATTGCAAATATCCTATGGCTACGAATAAATTATTAAGCCGGAAACAAATGACGGTTAAAAAATGAAGATTCATAATGTTTAACTTTCCTGTTATTACCCACCATATTCTCAGAGACGACGATCACTCTTTAGTGACCTAATATTGTGAGCCCTCTTATATAAAGACTAGGTATTATCCTTCCCACAAATACAAAAACCTAAGCGTACAACAATGATAGAAATAGCTATAATGTATGTAGGTAATGCCTCTTAATAAATGCATATCCTTAATGCAATGTGAAAGGTAAATTAGCAATAGGGTAGTAGGAAACAGCTAGTCGTGCGTGACTCGGTCCGTGTGTCATTGTCTCAGCCATGTCTGGGCTATAAAGTTATCACAACTTTTTAGAAAGGACAAAGACATGGTTTGTGGTTATTGGGTGACTAATACAATGCAACATTATTTTATTTTCAATAAAAAGTGAGTCATCCTAAGTAAATATTAGGTATACCTACTTGTTTTTTTATTAGTACTAAGTCGATTAAATTGTTTGAAGTTTAGTAGGAATTGCTTATACCTAAGCATGTAGAAAAATTGTTGAAGTATAAATTATTACCATAAATGGATAGTATGGTATTTCCATAGCTTGTAAACGCGAAGGAATTGCATCTATACGCAGACCTTTGGCGCCACAACACAATAATACCCGATAAAGCCGTATCGCAGCTACATCTCACGTTTCAAACTAAATCTAGATGCTGACATGAATAAATCAACACATCAGATTGATGTTCCACCTGATATGCCTGTAGGACTACAGGACATCCCCAGTCTAGATAAATTGAAACCTTGATAAGTAAATAGCTATTGTTTCGCAAAAAAATAATCCTTAATAACTAGGTAAGTTATTGAAAATTTAAAGTAAAAACAAACCAGCAAAACTTAATAAAACCAGTCGTAAAAGTAAAAAAAAAACAAAGTTGAGTAATCGGAAAAGTCGCGTGATCAATAATAAATTCCAGGGATTCGCATACGATTTAGGCTGTTCGTCGAAGAAGGCCGCCTGTGCATGTCAATGTGTCCACAAAGCAAAGATCCGACCCGATAACCACACAATACACGGTCGATCACCTACCTAACTACCTACTGATATTATAATTACCCACTTATATTGTTCTTAAGGGTGGATCGTAAGTCAATTAAGACTAGGTAAATATCTAATGTCATTATTACAACTAATTCAGTAACTACAAATTTCTTAGATCTATAAATGCTATGTTTCTTACTTTCTCTCATTACCTACTCTAAAAACTATAAAACATCAGTTAGGTACAAGCAAATTGTATAAAATAGGTACGTACCTATGAACTCTCCTAGATGCGAACCGAGCAGCGCTCCAGCACTGGTGACGACAGCACACGTGTTAAAGGCTCGCTGTTTTTGTAGTGGAGATTGCGGAATGTGGAAGCCCAAACTCGCGAAAGGCTCATCCTCCGCCTTCACCGTCCGGACCCGCACACGACGGAGAGCACACATCGCCTCCAGTCTTGACATCTCCTTACCATAAGTCCCCTTATATTTCACATCATAAGTGTTATGAACATCCAGTCCCGACCTAAACACTTTACTCTCTCCCATCAAAACTCTATGGAACTCCTTCAACAGCAACTCCTTGAATTCTTGCGTGCGAGCATCGCATTCAGACGTGTACAGGTCGTCACACAAATACTTTTCACTGTCGAACTCTAATACTGGTTTGTGTATGTTCGGGAATCGCGGACTGCCATGACTCTTCCTAATGATATTGTTGGACGGACGCTGCAAGCCCGACGACTTGTCCGACGATTGAATCTCTTTGTCGTTGTTCCAAAAGGCACCAACAGCAGATCTCTTGCGAATTGAATCCACTTTCAGAGTGGATGCGTTTATCGCCGTGTTGTAGTTATGTTTAGGCTCCAAGTTCAAGCCGGATATGCTACTTCGTTGCGGAGGAGAAGGCGTCTTGTTGAAAAGTCTCTGTTTCTCTAGGTACATCCAGTATTGAGACCAAATCAGATACAGATATCCACACATGCCGAAGCAGAGCAAATTGATGAAGACCCAAACAGACATCGCCGCAGCTCGCATTTTGTCTAACTAATAGATAATGCCCCTACAAATTCGATGTAAAGAATTGACTAATTTAAAATTAAATTTATAAAACGTCAACAACTCTTCTCTTGTAGATCTTTACAAATACTCGAAGGAACACAAACTTTTTGTAGATCACAGATCATTGGGTATTAAGTAACTGTTAAATAGAAGATTTCCTTAAAAATCACAACCTTTGCTATAGAACAGACTTGAGATACAGCGAGGGCGGAGAACAGCTGACGCGATCATGTCAGAGCGCATGCGCGGGGCTGCTGCAGACTCAGCTACCAGCCTATTTAGATGCCACGTCCTATGCTTTAGGGATTTTTTTCTTTTCTCTTTTTGCGGATAGCGACTTGCAGTTTTTTAAAAATAAAATAATTTTGGACATTGAGATTCACTAGTTCGAGCAATCAAGAAATTTATAAGGGGCAGGATAAAATAGCGTAACATTTGATACCAAATCATCATTATGAAAACCATTTATTAAAAACAAAATACCTAATGGTCACACATAACCACCGTATACAAGGTTCAATAAACCCTATAGGGTTGACAGTAGAAACAACTTTTTAAGTACCTACTTCAACAAAAAAAACGATCTTTGTTAATTTTATAACTTACAGTCACACACACTAATACCTACGTTTAATTATACTTAAATATAAAGCCTCCGATCCATAACATAAGGGGAGAACCAGCATTAATTGTACGGTAACAAATATAAAAAAATATTTGGCCACGATTTATGAAGCAACGAAATAATATCACCATTGTATCACTCTAAAATTAAACGCCTGTTACACTTACAATAGCAAAACAACAAGCGATTAACAATATTGCTATGATTAAATATACCACAACATTGATTGGAAACTACATCTACAAACTAAGTAATAATTTACTTGGTTGATTGATAATGGTATTGGTACCATTGATAAGATTTAAATATAAGTAATTAATTATATGATTGAAATATCCAAGGACTAGTTTAAACACAGATGTCAGTACATATAGCCTATAAGAAAAATAAACACTTATTGGTCATTTATTTTGATCTGAAACTAGTAAATATAGGAAAAAAATCTCTTACGATAGCAGTAAATTAATATAAAATATCACTTACTAGTATACAAACGGAACAAATTTCATCTCCAAGAGGATATGTGCTGAGCGGGTATTTTTGATAACTTTAGGAAGGTTTCTTCATTGAGATATTCACAGGGGTGCAATGTTAGTATGTTCAACGAGCGTGGTCGTCCCAACGCTGGTAGGGTGCGCGCGCAGGTTCCGTCGCGTGCTCTTGTCGTGTGAGGAACGTCGAGTAGTGCACCAGAGGTAGAAACGCGCCGCCTAATATAAGCACGCCGAACGATGGCTTTTGAAGCAACCTGTATAATAAAGATAGATAAGTAAATAAGTCCCAAATCGGGAGCGGTTTGTTGCAGGATTGTGTCAAAAAAAGTTAACCTTTTTTTTCAAATACTCACCAAGGTATTGATATTATGAGGATGGTGTATGAGACAGACAGAACAAAGTTTATCCATGGTCTCGAGCATCGTCGGAAGTTACTTGCAACCCATGGCAGTTGGAGAACTGCAATAAGTAAGATTAATTAAAATTGCTGCCGTTTTGCGACGAGTAAGGAAAAGAATGTGGGGCGTTACCCCAACTATCTCGTTCTAAAAAATAAAGGGCGACGACGGAAGGAAATTGTATCTACTATGCGTTAGGGTAAGGCCGCACTGACAGGTGGCTTGCTTCATTCGTTTTACTTAGCTACTCACTAGGTGACTCGCTAGGCTCTAGGCGCATAGCAAGCCGCCCATAGGGCCACCACACCCTACATTTTACACTTTTACTATAAAACTAGTTTACTTACAAATAGTAACCCAATCAGGATGCAAAGTCATTGTAGAAGCAAAAACTTGTATTAGGCCTAGTAGACGGTATTTCCATGTATGAAGATTAGCATCTCTTTTTTCCAAATCATGTAGCTGTTGCAAACTGAAGGAGCCTTTGCGGAGCAGTGAAATTGGATCTAGTCTAGCGAACCTCGGTGGACTGTAAGCTTGGAGGGTGCCTCTCTCGACAATGCCCACTGCAGTGTACTACAACAAAAAAATAACGTAAAAAAATTGACTAATATATTAGTAATAAATAACCCTATTTTTTATGTAGAATATATGTATTATTTTGAACATATATCATGTAACTTTTAAAAATAAAAATTGTAATAGGAATTTAATTTGATTACATGGACTTTAAACTTAAAAGGATTTTTTATTTATGTATGCTACAATACTAACAAGAATTACTTACAATGTCATCTGATCTACCAGCATAAGAGAAGTGTACCCTCAGATCTCCAACCTCATGATGCAGTGCACTTTCGCCGTGGTAGTAGAATCCTGAATGTAGCTTTATGTCATTTCTCTCTGGCCTTGAGTCCGACCAAATCTCATAGTAGTCATTTACTTTCCTTTTTACATCAAGACCTGAAGTAAGAGAATTGATGATTAGGGCATGGAATACCGGAACATATTTCATACCGGTATTGATACCGGTATAAAAATTTTAAATACCGGTATACCGAAATTTCGGTATTTTTTCGGTATTTTTTTAAATACTACTTTTTGTCATTTTAATTGTTCCAAGATATTGGTAAGTATGACGGTTGCAGATAGTTCGGCCGAACTATTCGGTTGCACTTTCACACTAATTTTGATACAACAAATAGGTAAAGTTTATAAATAAAAGCGCCTTTGACGGTCACTAGATAGAGCAGAATGTCTAGGTTTCTAAATTCTATCTTTAAGTGTCACTTATCTTCATTTTATCATCTCCTAATAACTCTTGTAATACATAGATTAACCGCTCCTTGGTTTAAAATCTAATCTATCCATCTAATATGAGGTTAATATCCTGTTTTATCAAGCAAATTATCACTAAGCAAAATAAACGAATAAATTGTCATTTTAACCGAATATTCGGCCTAATATTCGGTTGAGGTGCCGAATATGCCGAATACCGAATAGTAAACGAATAATCGGCGCATCTCTAAATTATTTTAATTGTCTCATTAGCTCAATATCACAATCAAATGGCAACTTAAATCAGTCTTAGTTTAGTATCCATCACTAATTATAAAAAAAAAACAAATAGGTAGGTACCTTATCTAAAATAGTATCTCCCTTCGACGGACCCATAATATGTTATTATTTTAAAATAAATCAGAATACAAAACTCACTATCTAACGTAACGATTACACTAATGATACTTAAACAATATAAATATATAATGTTACTTTACGGGGTTCGTGATACAAACAAGCATTCCGCTTCTGCAGAGTATTTTATCTATCTCATTTGAAAAAAAAAGAGATATTTCATTAATATCGAAATACCGGTATTTCGACTTTATATACCGGTATCAAAATACCGAAAATATTTACCGGTATTTCGGTATACCGGTATCCATGCCCTATTGATGATAAGTATCTAATTCGCATTATACACAAGTAGGTATAAGACTTCAAATACATGTTGTTTTGTTTACCCAAATACAGCCATCCTATTTTAACATTTTCAGCAATGTGTGTCTCACTCAGTAAGGGCATAGTTGGTGGGTTGTGGTGGCCAGGTCGGACGTAGAACAGATTTGAATCAACCACATAATCTCTCCAGTCTTTATGATACCAATAAGTCTTATGAGTTTCCTCAGCAGGTTCACTTATGAAGTTCTCTTGCTCTCTGCAAATTAAAGAATCCTGAGTTACTCCACTTAGTTTAAATTATTTGTACATCAAATGGACAAAAAATAGTTATCATTTTGTTGTATTGGGTCTACTGATGATAACTTACACCTTTTCCTAGGGAGACAATATCCAATCTTCTTATCTAAACTACACCTACTTTTAAATCTGCTTATGGACATATTAACATTAATTCTATTTATCAAATATCTTGTTTAACAATACAAGCATAGCACTTACTGGGCCTCTTCAATCCACTGATACATTTGGACCCTCTTCCTCAACTTCACAGCCTGGACCTGTATATTGTAGTCAGGCTCAGAAATAGGCTCCAGGATCTGCAAGGGCCCTATGACGTGCACCACCTCGCCTTCATACCGGGCTGAGTCATCCTCAGAGTGGACATCGACAGTCTGAGCTGCATGAATAAGCTCCTCTATCATTAAGTTGCTTTCGATTGTTTGGCACTGAAATAATAAGTAAATTCCGTTTATTTTGTCCAATCATCTGAATTTGGCTGGCAGCTGATGGTTGATATCAAATAAAAAAATAAAGAGTAAAAATGTTAAATTACCTCTGACCATAGCAAGAAAAAGGTAACTCCAGAAAATAAGACAAGGCTCAGTGATGTAGAGAACCATGTCTGCTTGAATTGATTTCTAAACATATCCATCTGAAAATAGGTTCTTTGGTTAGATACCAAACTTAACATTAATTGAGGACGGAAAGCTTGATAAAACGAAATAATAGCTTACCTCAAAACTAAATGATCCGGTGAATTTTAAATTAAATAAATAAGAACTAGAATGTTAAACGAAGCCAATCGTTATTTTATTGATTTGATTTGATAACCGGCCGCGGCAGCGGGCGAGACAAAACAAACCGAACGAACGAACGACAGACAGAGCGCAGAGAGATGGCAGAGAGAGAGAGAGAGAGATGGACTTGACAATGAATGAGTGAATGATAATAAACTAGCTGACAAGACAAGTCCTTTCCGCCGCCAACATGCCCCCAACCCCAACCCAACCAACCAACCGCCAACCCACCGCTTACGATAATAAAATCTATACTAAACTGTGAAATTAAACAAGATCACTGAAAATAAATATGATCAAAATACACTTCATCAACAATCATAAACGCGTACTAAAACTTTAAACGTAATTTTACCAATGTTTTTTTTTTTGTTTTCGGATATTATTATTCGAATCGGTTTATTTATATTAGCTCTAATGTCATCAAACCATAGAGTAAGATAGAATCCTACTATTGACATGAAATTGACAGTTACCCAATGAACTTAGCAACAAATTACAAAACAACTCACTCAATTACTGTCAATGTCAATCTGTTCTTGTTTATAAATTTAATAACCTTAAAATTAAACAAATAGAAATTTTGTTTAAACAATATTATCTTTTAGACATTTTTAGAAAGTGCATGTTTACATACAGAGAAAAAAATGCGCGTTAGTGTTAATATTCTGTGTATTTTAAAGCACGGACAGATTAAATATCCACCGCTTCAAAAACAAATATTCTTTAGAAATTATCATGGAATACCTTTTGTAGACCTATATCAAAGAACAACTGGTAAGTAAAGCACATATTCTTCATTATGGGAACGTCTACGGTGCAATCGAAGGTACCTAACAGTTTTCTGTCTTTCAGGTGAAAGTGTATCAGAGTATTTCTTAGAAAAACTTAAACGAAAACATCCAACACTAGAAACCCTGGGTCACGATAGACTACAGTGCACCTTACAAATACTGAAGAAGTTTGACATCTCGGCTGATGATGCTTGCAAAGATCCGCATATTTTTACAATGAATCCTATAACTATGGACAACTATGGTGAAATATTAAAAGAATGTGGTTTTATTAAAATTATACCTATTAATATTATAAGGTACGATATTTTATTTCACCGAGTAAAATGGCGTCTGGTTTTTTTTACCTACTTAATCTTAGTTTGCAAAAATTCTTGATCATAGTTGAAATTTTAAGTAAGTACCTACCTAGTTATAATATTATTTTTCTAATTTCCCATTCTAGATATCACACACTAGTCAGATCCAAAACTATAGCATGGTTGAAGAAAGAAAGTCTAATTAGAGAAGATCTTAATTTAGAGGAATTGCTATACAACTATTACTCAGAGTGGCCAGCTGAAACTAAATCTTTTGAAAAGTTTATAGATGCTTCCACAAATATATGTAAGATTGTATATTGTTTTGTTCATATTATTAAATACCCATCTCTTTAAGTATACTTATATAAGCTTAATTGATTTCAGTAACAGTAAGAATGAGTGTACTACAAAAATATTTAAACTGGAAACTGGGAGTTACATCAGATGAATTTGATAAATATTGTCGGCAATACAATCCAATCAAACATAAACCAATGACAGACATCCAGAAAGCTTTATATATTGCACAAAATGACCTGAATTTTAATACATCAGTGATAAAAAGAAATGGTTTCATCATATCATCAGACCCAGTGAATACAACATTTATTTTAGAAAATGTAGACAGTATTGCTTCAGTGGATATTAGAGAAGCAATTAGAATAGAGCCAGCTATATTGAAGAATAATTACAATTCTGTTTTGGAGATAAAGAACTTATTACAGGTAAGTACAATTTTACCCCTTTTTATAATGGTCATTTTATAAATGGTCACATTTAACAAAAAGTTTATACTATTAAAAGATAACATTGAATCCCCACAAGGCATGACTTATGATCAGCATTATTTCACATTTGGATAACATTCCTATTCTTCAAATATATTAATTAATTTCCTTTCATTTGTACAGGAATACGAAATTTCTGAGGAAGCTCAAAGGCGATGTTTCAAAGTATTCTGCATGTGCCCAAGTACAGTAAAAGAACGCTTAGAAGAACTACGAAATCTGAAGGAGTATCAAATCTTAAAAACAAATCCTAGGGTAACATATTGATTGTAATTTTATGTTCATTTTACAAAAGAAGAAATTCAAGAAAATACTAAGTTTAATCTGATTCTAATTGGACTCTTTTTTATTAAACAACTGAATTTGAAGTTAACCAATAGGTACCGCAATGTGCAAGTCTGTCGTGTCCCATCGCTCAGCAAGTGGCCTTCATATACCTAGCTAACCAATGTAGGGTATACCTAATTACTACGATTTATTTATTCAAGGTACTTTCAATGGTTGTTCATAAAAGGAAAATGATGAACCGATTAGAGAAAATTCAGGTTGCGAAAAAGCAGTGTTTCAGCTTGAACCACCTTGTTTCATCTAAGAAAGTGTTTGATAAGTAAGTTGTTTCAACTGCTACATTTATAAAGTCCTACACAGTCTTGTAAAAATTTACAAATGTTTTGGTCATCTAGAAATGAAACCATTACTTTTTATGTCTAGTCGGTGCTGTAAACTTATAATTGTATGTATTTATTCCCAGTTACATCGGTAGTTTTGGGAACAAAGGATGTGGTAGAGACCTAGTAATATTGATCACGTCATCCGTATCAGTCGGAGAGGCAACTCAAGACAGAAAGCTAATATTAAAAAAGCTTAAGCGACATAAGTTCTGGCTACACGCAGCACTCAAAGTAATTGACGACAACATACAATATTTGAAAAATAGGTTCAAAGATGAAGTCATCCTAAGCAACTGTCACATACTCTTGTATCCATTGTAAGTATTAATTATTTTATTTCTGATTTTGATGGTCCAAGTTGTAAACTGTGCAAATACGAAATGTCGAGGTAGCAAAATGTCCAGTTATATGAACTATGATGCTACCTACTTAAAAAGTCACTAAGTTCGAATCATTTCAGTTTTAATAACTTAAAATAAATTATCAACCAATCTTAACTAAGAGCCCGCGCGCACGTAGCGACGCAACTCCAGGCAACTTATTGCGTACTTCCATACTAGCCCATAACCCTTAATCAAAGTCGCGGACCCTTATACGTCATAAATCAATTACTCATCTGAAAATTATAACTCTTACACGTTATATGTAAGAAGGTATATTAACTCAAATATTGAACAAACGTGTTTTATCTTTTAGAACGGAAACTGAACAATACATAGAATGGCTTCTGAAAATGCGCTCTGGCGAAAAGAACATGAACAGCAACATTCAGTTTGATTACGCATACAAACACATAAAGTATGCAGCGTTGAACGACGATCAGATATTGAGCTTAGTGTTATATGAAATCGAGAAGAAGTACCATTTCAGTGGAGACGGGATTTGGGGGCGACAAGATAGTGTCAAAGTGGAGGCACAAGCTACTTGACCTGGTACTATGACTTCAATACGGTAGGAGATTTTCTTATAAGATTTATGAGACTGCTTGTGAGGTATTTAACGTATCATCGAAATGATATTGACCATATACCAAAAATAACTTATCGTTTAGGTATTAAACTTGTGATGATAAAGAGTAAATATATTATATTTTAAGGAATAAAATAAATAAAATAACTCAAATAAGCACATTGTTATATTAATATCCCATTCTCAATTTCTTTTTAATATAAAATATCGAGCTTATTCTATAAACCTTTAAAACGAAATATAAGTATGTATTGCTTTTAGAAACTTAATGCACTAGTACGAAAACCTCATTCCGCGTAGTTAAATATAAAAGCAAAACAAAAACCATGCAATACAAATTAAATACAAATAAATGCTATCATTTACACAACACACCCTGCTATTTTCATATCGAAACATTTTGGTCTCTGACTTACAAGCTAAAACATTTGGTATAACATGTAGTTTCTACTTCTTTGGTCTATCTAGCTGTTGGTATTACAGTTGCATTAATATGTAAAACAGCTGTTATAAAATAGAGATCAAGTTATTTTTTATGTATTTTTGTTTTGTACACTTTCTTTACTCAATCTCATTTATGTATAAGAAAATATTAAACTATAGGCAGTACCTAAATCTAAAATATAAATAAACAAAAGACATTAAGAAATGTTTATAATCCCTTCACAAACTTACAATATTTGGCACTGTTTCACATGATACGATAAAAATGTCTTTTATTTACTATAACGACATTGAAATATAAATTCTTACCTTAAAACGATAATTCAATTTACTTTCCAAAACAAAATTTATGTTAATTTAATAATCCTATAAACAGTTCTTATGTATTAATTTATACATATTTAAACGCAACGTCATATGTAAAATATTTAAATAATTTGTAATTTTGACATCATACGATACAAATACTGCTCCTGTTCTTTCAAACAGATTATAAAACTACCTATAAAAAAAATATATACTTATTTACCAAAAAATACATAAATTAATTAATATAATATTATTTAAATTTTGCTGCTATTTGAAGAGCACACCCCTTACGAACTAATATATTTAGATTTATTCAATCAAACAAATTGATTAAGCATAATGCTTAGGCTAATCGACAATGGGCACTGTCTAATTAATAAGGCACAAGGAATGCACGAGAAGTGAGGTTCATCATAATACAAACGACCATATTACGACTTAGGTATCTAATTTATTTTATAAATACACAACAAGCTCTGATATTTCTAAATACCTACAAGTTATTTACTTCAAACGTTAAATCTAACAATACAAAAGGAACTATTTACAAATTATTGCAATCTCGTATTTAACAAGAGCTTAATATTGTCGGCATATTGTGTTTGGCATATAATTAGGCGAAAATGTGTTTATTGTGCGATCCCGAAAAGTTTCGGACACTACTAAAAAGGAGGTAATGTTGAAACTTAGTAATAATACTCCTTTTCGAAATTATTCATTCCTAGGATAGCTTCGAAAAGGAGTATTTCAATTCAAAAAAGGGGGCAGCGTGGTGTAAGGCTGTCCGGGACTGGGCTCCATCTTCACGACGACCGGGTGCGAGAGGTCGGCGCCGCTGCCGCCCGCCGCGTGCCTCTCCAGCTCGTAGTGTTTCTCGTGCGGCACTAAACCGCACTTGTCGTATTCCTCCGGCGGCGCCGCGTATCGGCCGGGCTCCTCCTGCAGTGCGCACGATGTGAATTTGTCTTCGTGATCGTGTGTGCGGTACTCCAACTTCTCCTCATGACCATGTGGCTCCATTTGTGGCGAGTGCGCTGCCATCATCGGGTAGTCGCGCACTCCCAAAGGTGGCGGACTACCCTCGCCGTACTCGTACGCGTGCCGCGGCGCGAACATCTGCCCGTCATGTCCGTTCAATACTGTCGTATACGAATACGCCGGCTGCGTGTTAAAAGCTGGATACCCACTGCTGCTTGACGACAGCAGATGGTGTGACGAAAGTTCGTACGAGTGTTGGTACGACCATGAGTCTGAAGGAGCAGGCAATCCGTTTTGCGGGAAAGTTGGCAAGTTACCGCCAATGCTGGTAAATCCTCCGCCGAGGGTGGTTGAACTTGGCGAACTGGACCCAATGTATCCAGTTTTTCGAGGAGGTTCACGTTTGCGCCATTTCGCTCTTCTGTTTTGAAACCACACCTTTAAAATAAAGATTCTTATTTATAATACAGTAACAACCTATACATATTATAATTAACGGCTTCACATGAACTCCTTATTACAAAAAAAAAACATAGGTAATAGCATACCTGTACACGTGATTCAGATAGGTTAAGTTTGAGAGCAAGTTCCTCCCGCGCGAATACATCGGGGTAGGGTGCACGCTCGAACGCGCGTTCCAACTCCTCCAGCTGATACGCTGTGAACGTTGTCCTGAGGGCAACAACAAAATCATTATAGCTCTACAATTTAGACATCTCTACCAAATAAGATAAACTAAACATCATCGACTGCGGTGTTTATTCTCAATTACATATTCATAACTAAATTATTCTTATCATCCAGCAGCGCATCTACCATCTGACGCGTGCAATATGGCTGCGGGCGCACGCGCAGAAATTGATTGAGCGTAAAACGAAATTCACCCCCGTCGCGCGTGACCTCCTCTAATTGCCTGCCAATTGACTGCAATATACACTAGCGCCTATTCTATTAATTGTTTGCCACCTATTCATTGTGTTCTAACAATAATTTGTATAATTTTGTATCTTCCAATGCGCATTTCAATTTCAAATATCGTTTGGTCATAGTACCTACAAATCTTATTACTTGAATTGAATTTTCGTCGTTTAGACATAATATTACATTTTTGGTTAGTTTTGTATTGGGATACATATAACATTGAAGGGTTTAGCACCGAGTTCCACAAAACGGCCTTCGTTAGTAAATTGGTAATTTCGACATTCACATGAATAGTGTTAGGCGCTAAGATGTTGCAATGATAGTCGTTGAGAGCAGAGATCCGTGGGGCTAAACGACATAGCGATGACACAAGCGATAAGGCAATTGGCTCCCCGGGTTCATACGGGTAATTAATCTCACGCACTATGACGCCGCCCCTGTTTGTAAAGGCGCCTGCATCAAGTGCTTTATTGCTTTCTAAGAAACTACAGTTACAGTAACTTTGCTTCTATGTATTGGCGTTTATGCGTTTTACAAATGATTGGAATGTTTTGCGTGAATTCTTATTATTAAATTCTTTAAAAGATGAACCTACCTACCGACTACCGAACTTTTTCTTATGTGTAGTAACTTTCAAATGCGTCATATCTATTAAAATGACCTATTAAGTAGGTATCTATGATCAAAATAGTATTTGTTGGCCACTGGTCAGCCCACCGTAATTTAAAAAAGAACGATCGTATTATAATATAAGTATGTTATAAAATAAAATAAAAGTGAATTCAAAATGGGAATATCTATAAAATTCTAGGCCATCTGTTGATAGTTAGCATGTTTTAAAAATCATCGAATTAGCTATGCAAATATTACATTGGGGTCCGTTCCGTAATAAGTAGTATAGGAACGCGGAGTTTTATCGAGGAGGGTGCGCTCTGTGCTGTCACCTGTGAGCGGCGCCGCGTGGCATAGCTAGTGTTTTAAATAGAGGGTGAATTAAACACTCACACGATGTAATTTAACAACTATCTATTAAAAATAAAACATTTTTTCACACGAAACTCAGCTGATTTTGTTCATTTCTTGAAGTTATTTCATTTTTAGTATGAATCTTAATTTTTTAAAAATATTTAGTATCTATACTAAGACGATGTTAGAATAAGTATTATTTACGAAAAGAGTAACTTATTTCACGCATACTTCTAATACAATTACAAAAAATATCAAATTAATCGATACAGGCATTGAGACGTTCTAGAAGGGCCGCTTACAGTCGCTAAAATCGCTAGTGATACCATACTAATGTAATCAATCATAGTAGGTACTTAAACGCAAAAAGGTTTTAGGATAGAATATAGCAATTATTCATATAATAAGATAATCTCTATTAAGTATTCAGGAATTATTTTAGTCATTTTACTTTAAAAGTATAAGATTAGGTATCTTATATTTCGTCGTAGCTGAGTCGTAGCAAGTATATTAAGATTTAATTCATTGACTTGACATGATCAAAAACCGCATTCCTTTATTTACTATGAAAATTGTTGTTTTGGTTTTGATAATTTAATTGCCGTTTTCATCGCATTAATACGAGTATATTGTAGAAATAGTTAATGACAGGGAAAAGTTTTCAAAATTTTCCTCTGCTGTGAAGATTTGAGGAAATTAAAAGTTTTTAACCTGAGAGATAAAATTATGGTAAGTACCTGGTTTTCTTCTTCTTAATGCCATTGTTGTCGTTCTTCTTCTTTTCACTCTTTTTGGTAGCGGGTGCCGGTGGGGGCGGCGGCGGTGCGTGTTCCGGCGGCGGCAGCAGCATCGGCTCGTCCTTGCGCTTGGCATCGGGCGGCGGACCCGCGGCCGCGTACACGGGCAGCTCGTCGCGGTACTGGAGCTCACCGCCGGCGCCCACCAGCACCTGCACGTGCCGCTCCTTGCCGAATTCCCCGAACATGTGGTCCTCGAAGGGCTGCTCCATGCCGCCGGTGTCGAAGGCGCACTCGTAGCGCGCGGGCGCGGCGCCGCCGCTGTCTCCGCACACGTACATGAAGGTGTCGGCGGCGGGCGCGTGCGGGCCCGCTACCTCCGAGCGCACCTCGCGAGGCTCCGTCGCTGCCGCTGCGCGCTTCGGGCCCGCGAGCCCGGTCCTCTAACTAACTATGATATTAAACTATTGACTTCATTTAGTCGAGCCCTCGGGATCGACGAACGCTCGCGCCGTTCGTTTCGTCGAGTCCGTCCCGGTTAAATGGCTTTAATCAACTTTAACGAACTAACCAAATTTGCTCTACGGTTGGTCAATTTATATTATCATAATACGACTGTCGGCTATGGCATCGAGCCAATGGGTGCAGCGGTGGTGGCTAACGAGAGGGCTATACCGTACGCTATTTTATGCCGTATTGTGTTATGAGAAGTGAGGAATTACAGCAGTAGCGGCGGGCGCTTAGGGTCGTCACTACACAGATCAGAACGGCCAATAATATCGCAGCGCGCGACACTCCCCACGGCTCGAGTCAAGCGAGCGCCCGCCGTCCGCCGCCCGCGCCCCAGCTCCAAACCATGCGGGATTCTCACAAACTCACCCGATATTTGTTGTTTCTATGGTATTGTGTACCCCAAACGCCCACATCATTACTCTAAAAATACGAAGAGCTCTATTGTAAATCCGTATCAACACCAGTCGATGTCCGTTCCATGATTTATAGCCGTGGGAAATCCCGCAACGTAAGGGTAAGGTAGAACCGCAAATGATTACGATTTTCTTAAAAAAAAATAGAAAATCTGGTGTGCTTAACTGCTATTGCGTTCAGCTGGCCCTTGTGATAAATGTTATCGTACCTACATGTGACATATAAAGCCTCGGATGAGTTTAACTACTTAGGTATCTACTAACTATAAACAAATTCTAATTCATGTTAGATATATTTAGGTTCTACACAATCAAATTTAAATAAATGTGTTATTTAAAAAATATTGTAAAGTTTGTCTGATGTAGACGTAAGCCGCGTAGAATCGGCTGCGCTGGTCGGAGGAGGAGCGGCGCGAGGGCGCTGCGGCCGCGCACTGCTCAGCCGATCGCTCAACCACCGCTTAATTATTAATTAGCAGTTATTGCCGGGGATTATTAATAAAACATTCGCCCTCACTATTGGCACTTAGATTAGTACCGAGGGAGTAATGGCGCATTTCAACAATTTCGGTTGTTATTTAATTGAAGTCAATTTAGATGATCAGAGTCTATTTAGGTTGGTGCTGGCTCGCCAACGGGATCTCTGCTTCATTGGGCTTATTGGTGACTTTCAGACAGCACGAATTGCACTCTCTGATGCACTTCTCGGCGCATTTGCAATTTGTTATCGTGAAAATATGGGCACGTGTGTGTGATGGTGATAGATGTTTTATTTGTGAATGTTTGAAAACCGCCAGGATGTGGACTTCAGTGTTTGGTGAAGTGCGTGGCCAGAGAAAGCTTGATTCAAAATGGAGTTTGTTGTTAAAACTGCAGGTAGGCGGTACAACGGCAACGATAAAGCTAGCACCATCGATGACTTTTAGAGTCCTTTAAATCAAATGTGGTTCGTAAATGTAAGTTTCAATGTTTTTATCCACGTTGGAATCGGAGAGGATATATGCGTTTGGGGCTAGAGGTACACATTTTGTTTGTATGTTTCTTAATTCTGTAATAAGTAACATAGATATCTAAATACCTAAATGTTAAGCAATCTTCAATTCAAGGCGCAGAACTACAACTAAGTAACTTTCCCGGTGTAGTAACGTTTAGGTACGTTTATACTTGAGGGTATTTGATTTTCAAGTACCAAGATCTAATCTATCTATGATATGAGAGCAGTGAAATTAATTTGTAAAACAATTCCTTCTCAGTACTTCCTGCAAATCCGGTGGTTAATTAAGTGATTCCGTGTAGGTATCTATATGTATGTCTATGACGCATATCTAATGTACTTAGCTTAGTCTCCATGTCATTACATTTAAGAACCTTTTTTTGATTGAATGTTTTAATTCGGAAGATCTATGCTTTGGCATAATTAAAACCAATGCTTTTCTAACTTCAATTCTGAATAAGACCTACCTACACAGAATTCTTTTCATAGTTTTCTTTCCTGTTCTTGATTATATCAAAGGATATTAATTATCTATAGTATCAAATGCAAAAAAACTTAGTTATACTGGCCAAAACTACATCGGGCACAGATTATACAGATACCTGTACTTATAATCCACAGCATGCTACATAATAAGTAGATATATTCTTAGATACCTACTTCGAATTAGCTTCCAATTTCCATGACTTTCTAGAAAATGAGGGACATTTTCATATATGCTTTTAAATTAATTTGTATCATAATACGCGGATCATAATTAGTAAGTTAAGTTCCCTATTAAGCCTCATTATTTTTAAATAAGTATACGTATATTAATGTAGTCGCTTAATACAATTGTCAACCTACATATCTATATTATACTTATACCTGTTACCGGCCAAACCCGATTTCCGGACAAACTAGTTTTGCCTAGGCTCAACTAGTTCTTCCTATACGCGATAGGATTAACTAGTATAGCCTAGTCCAAACTAATTTGTTCTAAGCCCGATAGGACAGACCACTTTAGGCTAGGCCAAACTAGTTTATCCTAATATCAATACACACACTCTAGGATAAACTGGTATGGCCTAGTCTAGACTAGTTTAGGCTAGGCCAAACTAGTTGATCCTGATATAAGTACGCACACTCTAGGATAAACTGGTATAGCCTTTTTTTTACGTGGGGAAATCCATCCAGGATACCCTTCGTCGCGGAGAAAGACAAAGGGTTATGCCGGACTTCCACCGGCTAAAACCCCACGGTGTTTCTTCTCGCTGCCAAGTGACGGGGACACGGGAACGCTTCCGCACACATCCGCTCAAGCCCGACTCAAGCCCGACCGGAAGGCATCGGGGAGCGGTCCTCCTCGGGTTCCTCTTTGCTTCCCAGCAGATGACCAGTCCGCCGGTACTGAGCCCCCCCGACACTACAAGGCGAGAACCCACCGAGGGGGAAACTGGTATAGCCTAGTCAAAACATATAGATATCTAAAAGTCAAAATAAATAGATGAACTAAATAAAATACTCCGTGTTTAGAAAAATAATCATCTTTATTAAACTATATTGATTCGTCATTATGGATAATTGATAATACTAACAATCATACTACATATATGTAGTAAACTAACAAATAATAGGTAAGTTTTTTTTTAATAGAAGCAATAATCAAATCACAAATTAAAATTGTTATGTCGTTAAAAGTTTATCCATAACTTTTAACGACATAACAATTTTAATTTGCATAATGACGAATCATTATAGTTTAATAAAGATGATTATTTTTCTACACGCGGAGTATTTTATTTAGTTCATCTATTTATTTTGACTTTTAGATATCTAGGTATATGTTTTGACTAGGCTATACCAGTTTATCCTAGAGTGTGCGTACTTAAATCAGGATCAACTAGTTTAACCTAGCCTAAACTAGTCTAGACTAGGCCATACCAGTTTATCCTAGAGTGTGTGTATTGATATTAGGATCAACTAGTTTGGCCTAGCCTAAACTGGTATGTCCTATCGGGCTTAGAACAAATTAGTTTGGACTAGGCTATACTAGTTAAACCTATCGTGTATAGGAAAAACTAGTTGAGCCTAGGCAAAACTAGTTTGTCCGGAAATCGGGTTTGGCCGGTAACATACCTACCAAATTATATGAATATCAGCGAAAGTCATGTGATGACCAAGTGTTACCTTATTCATAGAAGGTGCTTAAGTTTTCCGGACACCTGAGATACCTACTGACTTTCGATACCATAATTCAATAGCATGGCCTGACAACGTTTGATAAGAATTAAATCATTTGGATATTATGTGACACAATAGTTTGTGCATGGGTACACCTAATGTCAAATCTTTAGCTTTAACTAGTTCTTGAATCTAGATCCAACTAGATATTTTTAGATTTATATATTGTTAGTTACATAGATCCCGTGTTTCGTGTAGGTACAGTGAGTCATGTGACAGGAGCGTAGGATCTTCACATAAAATCTCCCTGGCGACGCAGCGCGACGCAGAATCTGCCGCCCGCTCAATTGAACTCAATTGCTTTAATTGACTTCAATTGAAATGACCTCGCGCGCACTCCCGCTTCTAGTCTGACACTTTTACATCTATCTTTTTTGGAGCTGACATAAAAGCGTTGAAGATAAATTTTACTGCCCTCAATTGTTTATTTCATAATGCATTCGATACCTATACTGACGTACACTACACTACACATTTCACTACACTACACACCTACACTACACATTTCACAAAATATTTTTAACTCTTCCCTTGGTATAGTTCGTCACTGTATTAAAATATATATCTATGTATACTATTTATATATATTTATATATTTTTTTGTATTATTATCTATATTTGTACAGTTTATTTATTTAATAAGTATCTAGTAAATTACAGTATTTATTTATTGCTCTGCTCTACTCTACAGTCTTCCTTAACTTGTCCTACTCCAAAGGTGGTCTGGAAGAGATCACTTTTTGTGATAAGGCCGCCTTTGCGCACAATGTTTTAGTTTTAAGTTTTATCTGTATTTCTTTGTGTGCAATAAAGAATTTCTATCCATCTATTAAAAGCCACAAAACGTAAAATACGTAGTTCGTTCGTGGTTCGCTGAGTAACATTTTGTCTATTACAACTATGTAGGCAAATGCGACGGAGATTTGTTTTTGATACCTACTACGTAGTGAACAGTGGATAGGTAACACTTATGGAGGGACAAATTGGCAAGAAATATATTTTATTAATAAAATCACACATTCTAACATACCTACCATACCTAACTACTTAATTACGTAGGTGTATTTATATTACATAGGTAAGGCATCTAACTAAAACAAAGACCTATGTCGTAATAATTACTATTAAAGTCCAGTAATCATTACAATCATAAAGTACACAAAACATAATACATTAATAAAACTGGACACATTTTGGCACGTGTTGCATCCGGTTAGCAATTGGTCTTAATTAGGAAATAGCGGCGGCCGGTGCTCAATGAGTGAACGCCACCGCCGTCTCTGCTTCAAAATACAATATAAGACTCTTCTTCGAAATAATAATTGTTACAGACGAATTACGATTATTAATTTATCCCATAACTATGTACGTATAAGTACCTTCGATCCACCTTTCGGTATAAGCTGTATACCCACTATGCTAGCGCACAAACAATCTTGAGCAAATTTTCTGGCGGTTCGGTAGATAAATGATTAATAATTGAAGTTCAGATTCTTTTTTCTAATAAAAATTACGATAAACCGATAATGTATCTGGTCTGTCCATTAACAGACAGTTTTCAGACCACAGAATTGTTTCATTTGTTCAATGAAAGTTGAGTTTGTACCTTCTTCTTCTTGGCATTTTTACTTCTATGTCCCCAAAAGCGCCTAGTACCTCCTTGAGACGATTCGAGTGGATCAGGAGTTACATCAACAGAAATTTCTCGATCGTCACCTTCTGCACCCTCAAATCTAAGCCGTTTTGTATTTGGAATATCATTTAGTTTATCTATTACAGCCATCGCTTCTTTAGGACTAGTGAATGCTACGAAACTTGAAGGTTCAAGAGAACTACTAGAAGGCGAGAGCGTAGATCGTTCATAGAAAGTACTTTTCAATTCCGTCTCATCTATTGCTACTTGTTGACTTTGTTGTGTACGTTTTGGTACTTCATAAGATTTCACAGAATGTGATCTCGCATCTCTGAAAAATTTTAACACGCTGAGTTCGGAATCCTCTTCAATATTTTGCAGAAGCGTTTCCAAATGTGGCACTCGCAAGTCACGTATTTCATGCCGGGGATCTACAGAGTCTGATCTGGGTCTAGTTCTCTTAACACTCGTCTTTTTTGCGTCATTCAAGTTTGTCATTTGTAAACTGTCTCCAGTTTGTACACCTGCATCGGTATTTTGGGGAGCCATCATTTTACCGAGTTCAATTTCTGTAAATGAAAATAATTTATTATTTCGTGGGAATTCGTGGAAATCTATCTGTAACATTTCAAAGTCGGTTGATTGTTTCTTCTTTTTTCTTCGAAAACAAGAACTAAAAATTCTCTTAAAAATATTTGTTTTTATCATTTGATTTCCTATGCCAAAATTTAATGCGTCTTCGTAATAATTGGTTGATCCCATATGATATTTCGGCGCGTCGTCCGTAGCTAGCGGAGATCGCATTATTGTTTCTAAGTGCAATCTGAAAAATAAGAAGATTTTATAGCAAAAAGTTACTTACCTACTTAAAAAGCACCTATGAGACAAGTACCAAATTGGTACCTAATTCTACTAAATGTCTACTAACATATTTTCTGTGCCGTCAGTATAAATAAAGAAAGCTTCTGAAACTTTAGGTATGCAACGTTTTAACCAGTAATGAATCGTATAGAACAGCGTAAGCAACACTGCTAGGAATGTAAACGCAGCCAGATATACGTCGTGCTGAACATTCTTCGCTCCACACCTTAATCGATCCTCGTCGTAAATATCTAGAAACAGTAATTTCAAGCCGTATTTTAATTAGTTTTCTATCCAAATAGGTACATTTCTTTTTCTATTTAATTTGATGAAAACGACTCATCGTATAGATAAACCGTAAACTTTACCCTTAGATTACTGAAACCTTACTATTGCTTTGCTTTTCGAATCAGGATCTATGTCCCAGTATCTACCTACATGGTGTCACATGACGCCATCGTTTATTCCCTACACTCCACACATACCTTCGTACACTAATAATCGTCATCTTACATCATTGTATCCTTTGTTTGTTTTACGACTTGTGTTTTGTGTATCTAGTAGAGTGCTATAGATACAATTCGTTTGGACTAGGTTTGTTCATAGGTTTAAGGGAGAATTCTCAAAATAGTGCCTACTACCTCCTCTGATCCTATATTAAAACCTTGCCCAAATCATAGTCCAAACACACTGTATTATGGTTCTGTTTCATAACCTCGACTCAAGTGTCAGTGATTACATGAAGATAGTAAATCAGTTCCTAGGCATTAAATTTTACAAATCTTCCATACCATAAGCCCCGCAGTTAGGTACGCCGTCACAAGCAGTCATACTGTCGATGCAGACCCGTGCTCCAGCTACTTGGCACTCGAGGAGGCTGCTATAGCAATGCGGCTCCGAACTGGATAGAGTTCGCGCGGGAGTTGCAACCAGCGTCATACGTTTTAACTGTCATAGAAATTCATACATTTGTTTTAACAAATTATTGATAATATTATCAAAAACTACTAAATAAATACGCTATTCTGCTTAAATTTCAGTCATGTCATGAGCAAATTAATCAAACGTGCAAATAAGTACATAACTAAAAAAAAAAAAAAACAATCATTAAATACATAGTTCAGAAAAATAATACTTCAGAAATAATAAAATACAATTAATGTAATTTAATCAAACAAATTATTTACCGTAAAATTGTTAAGCGCTACGACAATTCGTGAAGTATTGAACAGAAACACAAGTCGCGTCCGATTTTCATTTTGCTGACAGAAGTCGAACAACTTTGCTCCGACGTAACGTCGCATGTAACGCAAAGCTATATGTCCGTGAAGCTAAAACAATATCCCATATAACCTCAAGTTCTATAACCAGTTACAGAAACATGATGAAAAGTTAACGTTCCAAAGAAAATCCAAAGCTGTTTATTGATTGAGTCAATTTAATCTTTCACATCCCAGAAAAAAAAGAACAATAGAAAATCTATTGTGTCTGGGTTTATGATGGGTCAGTGGGATGTAAGAGGTTAAAGGGTTAGGTTAGCAGCTACCCATATTATATAGTAGATCATATTAGTATTAGCTTAGTAGTTTCTATTCTTTGTAGCCTTTACGAATAAAAGTTCTTCTTTGAATACCTCATCATCTTGTAACTCGACCAATTGAGCGAAGTCATGCAAATTTGCAAAATGATACATAATATCAGCAGTAGTGACAACAGCAGAGTCGGTAGTTAGATTATGTGGCCGCGCGTGGTCTATAGGAATTGCTTGGATTGACCGTTTGTTGCGCCTGCGATTTAAGTACCTAATGGAAATTTACAATAAAATTATTCCATCTTATTTATTAATTAAACTAGGTAAACCATAAAAAAAAATTGATTAAATCTAGAAGTACTTATTATACTAGCAAAACCGTTGACACTTACTTCTCCCTACGACCTGTGATTTTGTTATTTTTAGTTATAGTTCGGGTTTCAGGATTGTTAGTTGATGGGAGGTGTAACTTGTCCGCTATTTCAGGAGCTACATTTACTATATTTCCCCAAGACTCTCGGTTTAGCATGGAACCTGTCACAGGTGTTCTGAAAGGACAGTACAACGTTGAAATAGAGTTTTATTTTACTTATTACATTTTATGATACTCCTATTTAGAAATAACTCACCTTAAAATTGTTGACGAAATAGTCATCGGTGTAGAAGAAGATGGTGTGCTCTTAGTTATTTTCTTTTTTGTCGAAATAATCGACGGCTCATCTGTAAAGTCCATGAAAGTACTTCCCATGTTAGAAATCTTTTCAGCGACCGTGGCTCCCACATTCAATAAAGTGGATGTAATATTGACTGCTAAATCAGAAACTGTATCGACCACACTTGTTGCTATCTCAGTTACTGTTGTTGAAGTATTATCTGTAAATTGGTCTGGTTGGGATACATCTGAAATAAGCGACGGTAGGTACTTTATACAATCATTTTCCTAGGCCAATTTTACAAGATAAGAAGGTATATGATAATACAGATAGCCTATGTGTTATATTCTGATGTACGAATATAAGCCACAATATTATAGTTTAATTAAAATCTGTTAAGTGTTTATTCAGTTTGAAATAATAGAAGATATCTTGCATTTTTTTGTCATGCTGTCAACTAAAACGAACTTGAATCCACGGCTTTTAAACATCAGTTAAGATACGTTGATATAATCGAGCTAAAACATTAACATTACTTACTTAAGTTAAGACGTTCTGTAGTAATATTACTATTTTCTGTAGTAATATTACTATTTTCTGCAGTAATATTACTATTTTCTGTACTAAGTGACTTCATCGCTTGAGACTGATTGTCTGCTGTAGTCTGTGTTATTGTACCGGTCACATTGATACTTGTTTCTCTTGAACTCTCTTCACCTAAGCTGTACCTACATAATATTGGCTATATTATATGTTTTGTAATTTAAAGGGGTAATGTTAGAACCTGTTACTTTTGTAAATTTATTGTTGATTTCTACTTTTAGTTATAATAAATACGTACTTATAAATAAACTAAGCATTTTTACATGTACACGTTGATGTTAATTACATAGGATTGTTATAAATAAATATTTAAATTGAGCCGTTTACTCACTAACCTGTCTTGTATTTGGCTTGTCTTGTTGATAGATTTTTCACTCTCAGCTATTTGATCCGTATGTATTGTTATTGTTTTAGTATTGTTTTTTTCCCGATGATTCAAAAACGGTGGAAAAGGTTTGTCGATATAAGAAGATAAGTTTGGTGCCAAGTATGCTAAAAGATGAAAAAATAACTTTTCATAAGAGCCTTGATCGTATTCTTACCTAATTTATTTATGGTTTTGAAAAAACTAAACTAAGCTTATCGTTTCTTCTTTTTTATGTGAACTGCTTGCAAATAAAGTAAGACTTCGGTATATATCTTTTTTATATACTGGGTGTAACAGAAAAGGGGTATCCGAAACATAGCAATAGTCCTCATGAAACTGAACAACTTTCCCCAAGGAACTTGGGTCGTAACGCGAAAAAAAAATTCGCCTCCCCATCCAAAATGTCCGCTCAGTTGATCAAGTAAGTATAGGCGAACCAAAAATTTTTTTCGAGTTACGAACCATGTTCCTTGGGGAAAATTGTTCAGTTTCATGAGGACTATCGCTGTGTTTCGGCATTACACCCTGTATTGGCAAATAAAACATACCGCTGTAATTGTGTTGCCAGTCAGCAACTCTGTTTAACAAAGCTGAAAAGGTTTCAGACTCCACAGATCTGTCTTGGTCCAGTTCTTCTAGTTCATCTTTTGATAAATTTTTAAAAAGCGCTTCGATGAAGTCCCACGAATTTTTGCTGTTAGAAGTATCACTGAAATATAAGTACCTATGTATATTTATGACAATAGGTACATATGATATAATGAGAAAATGTCAAAAAAGATGTTATAATTAGGGGATAACTGAAACATGGTTTATTAGGGGTAAAACTATATCATGTGAAAATTATGTATTTGTACCTACATATACTCGTAGGTACGTAATGAATGTTCCGAAATGATACTAAAACTTACTCCAAGGAATAAATTTCATTAGGTCAATTTTTTTTTTAATTTGTACTTAATAACTTCTCTTTTCTTTTCCATCTCTGTATACACTCTTCTTACAATAAACTATTAAATAAATAAATAATAAAACACGGTCCTGATTAATAGTGACACCTTCTACATATCTGGCCTTTTTATTTCTTGCGAAAATTGGCTTTTATACCTAAGTAAAATAAGACCTAAAGTTATATAGACACATCCTTGACTTACTTGTTAGAAGTCTCTGCATGATCCACCTCCCCTTTTACGTCATCACGAGGTTTGTGATCGGCCACGAACAATCGAGACTTGTGTTTTTTTAATTTAAGGCGCTTGTTTGCATCAAATGGATATTTTTTGCCAAAATGGCTTGGTGGTATAAACATAGAGGATCCTAAGTTTAATCTGTAAGATTTGTCATTAAATTAAACGTTTTTGTTTCAAATCTATAACATGTATTACTTATGTATTGCTTTTTATTTATTTTGTTATTGAAAGTATAAAAAATCATGTAATCAAGGTACCGTATCTATTTAAAATAAAAATATTTAAAAAATCTAAGTTCTTTTATTTTTATTTTAGGTAGTGGTGGTAATTAGTATCTTTATCCTGTTTAGAAACCTTTAAAAGCATGGCAAATAACGTTATTCTCCATAAGATGTTTTACTCATACAAAAGACATCAACGCGGTTTCAGTTTATGTTAACCTCCTTACCTTAATTCACGCAAAGTGCTTGTACTGGTTCTAAAAACTCAAGTAAGTAAGTATAGTGGACATGGAGCACGATTATAATAGTAATATTTACCTAGGATCCAAGGTAAAATCTAATTCATATAGTTGCTCAGTGTCATTAGCACTTGTTTCATCGTTGCTGACGTTAGCCTTAGCGCCTAATAAAAATTTCGGGTATTTAATTTTGGAATTAACTTCTTTGTTCAATGAAAACTGTAAAAGTGGAACCATTGTCTGCTGATACTGCACTCCTGGCCTGAAAGGTAAATTTAGGTAAGTATTTTTCATATCTATCTAGGTAGGTAGGTATTAAAAATAAATGAATGTAAAAGATCCGACAGATCAATAAAATATAACATCTTATAGGTACATAATGATAATGCTCGATTAAAAATTATGGAGATCTTTCTTTTCGTCCAACAGTGGTCGTCTGCAAGCTGACAACAAAGTCGCAAAAAAAAACAAATGTACGGTAACAATTTAGAGGTAGATAGGCGTTTCATTTCGTCGAGTGAGTTCTGTGTGTGAAGATGAAAGAAAAGACCCATTCTCTGTATGGTTAAAATCAAAAGATGAGATAACAAAGCAAAACATACTAAAAACAAAAGATACTTTGTCAATATCGCTACGTTAGTTGAATCGTAATATTTTACCACTTACTCAGGCAATGCATCAGGATTATCGAAGTCATCAGGATCGAAGGGATCCTCTAACTTGTCATCTAAATCGCGCAAATTTCCAGTGATGTTCACTAGCGGTATTTCTTCTACTAAGTACTTGTCCTTGTCGATATCTTTCGGCATAGCTTGCATTAGAGGCTCCAAGGGTATTTTAAAATCCGCCTCTATACTGGAATCAAATTAATAAATTACACATCCTTCGATGAGTGCAATAAACCACCAATAACCAATACTAACTGTCCTACGAGTACCTACCCTTATGTATAATGAACCTTCCTTTAGGTATTAACCCTATAACGCAATAGTAAATAGTCCAGCCATTTTACAAGATAACGCGATGGTCAATCTTAAAAAGACTGGACTATTTGCACGATGCTTTATTTAAGTAGTAACAAATATAATCCGAAAACAAATAAATGCCATACCTTGTCTCAATCTCTGTAAAACTCTCTGTAGTAGGCTTTTTTTTCAGTGTGTATAATTTTTTATCAGCTGGCCGCGTCGCTCGAAGTATAGAGTCGGGTAGAGGACCCCAGTAGCCACCGTACGTCTCTCCCATCTCATACACTTTTATAGGGCTCTCGTTATTAACACAAATATTTTCACTATCGTCTACTGCTATTTGAATCACTAGAATAATGTTGCTACCGAATTCTGTTCTAAAAAAGTAAAATTAATTACTTGTATGTACGCACCCTTCTCTATCCGGGAGATATTTTCTGTTGAATTTAGATCTCACTAACTTAAAAATTGTTAAATCTTACTAAAGAATCATTTTCATAGATATATAGGGTACGGATAGAGTAAAGGCATTACCTAATGCTCACGTAACAACTGTAGGGTACTTCTAATTGTGAGAAATGCAGTATTTGTGAGTTAGCTTCCATGATATGTCTGCCAAGGAACACGGATGGCATCACCCGCCGCCGGCAATGCTCCGACTTGTCCTTCTGGTACACAAACTTCTGAACCGATAACGGAGACTCTACATTAAAGATCTTAGACGAAATTATTATTAAAATAAAAAGGAAATTAGAATAAAACATTTTTCATGACACTCTTTGTGCCGTAACCACACTGTTTTTCATTGCAAGTAGGTACCTACCATACCTACTTACTTAGGTACTCAATTTTGAAAAGTTTGTAGATACGTAATTCGATATTCAAAGGTTGAAAGGAAGATAACAGAACCTATTAATTTGAAATTGTTGGGTGCATATTTTGATTAAGTTACCCATAAAGAAACTAAGACTGATCTCTTTGGCATATCTAAATAGGATGATCTCTTAAACACTTTAAAAGCATGCATGGAGTAGGTAATATAATAGGCAAATAACATAGGTACCTAACTTATGTAATTAATTTGAGTATCAAGCACTAAGCCTTTAAAAAAAATTCGTGAGACAAGTAATATACCTACCTAGCTTAAAAGTACCTAGTATTGCATGACGTGACATGATGCCGGCACTTTATGATAGGGGTCGCGTGACCCGCAGCGCGCACCACATCAAAGCTTTTTATAACAATGCATTGGGGTGAGACATGTGAGAGGAGTTCATCGTTAATAGTTTAATAACAACTCATGTTTCAAGTATACTGTAAAAACTTACACAAAAAATATAAACAAACACAATAGGTAGGTACATAGGTACCTACTCGTACTGTAAAATAGCTTATCTTGTAAGCAGTATTTTTCATATTTTCAGATACTTTCATGTAGGTAGATATGTGTTAAGTACTAGGGATGTAACGAATATTCGCATTCGCATTCGCATTCGCGAATATTCGCATGATTTTTGATATTCGCATTCGCATTCGCATTCGCGAATATCTTTTGAATAAATTGCGAATATGAAATTGAAAAAATACAGAGTGTCAAAACAATATTAGGTAAAAGACAAAGACAGACACAGTCTCCCAGACTTACTGTGGAAAAATTACTGTTGAATCATACCTTATTTTAAAGGCCGAGACATCTACAATCTACATGTACTGGTTTAATGAGCATAAATTAGGGTATCGGAATATGAATCATAAAAGTATGATTACTTTTACCCCCTTAACTATTTTTTGTATAAAATCTAATAATAATCTCAATAATGAGGTAGATATCATAAAAAAATGTGTCGTTCTCTCGTCCCCCTTTGCCGCGTTCCACGCCTATATGATGACCTTAGTCACTTTTTGTATTAAATTATTTATTTAGGTACTAATATTATTGAGCACCTATTACATTTTGCGAAAATTGTATTATATTTGTGGTCAAGTTGGTCAAAACCACTTTTGACTGCGATAACCAGCAGTTATCCATAAAAAGTTATGGTGGTGAAAATTAAGAGGAAATTCACGTTATTAAATAATTTCCAGGTAAAAATTATAATATACAGGGTATTTGGTAGCTGATGTATTAAGCCAAGACATATCTATGTTCCTTACATATTATTACATAATCCAAATTGTGATTTAGCTATTTTTTTTATATCAAATCGATCAGATGATGGACCCTTTTGTGTGAAGTCGATTGTATAAGCACAAATCACGTAAAAAAAGATTGTATGACATTACTGTGATGATTTTCCTCGTAATTTTCACCACCTTAAATTTTACTGGACTGGTGGTTATTGCAGTTAAAAGTGGTTTTGACTGGATATGAGTTTTGACTGTAACATATACAAAAAATTGCACAGTTATAAAACTTGTGACGTTATCCAAAAACTTCTATAATTTTCATTCATGTTTGCAAAATGGGTCAAGAAAGGTCCCAAGTCCCAATGTCATTTAGGAGGTTATTAAGTACTTAAAGTAATGCATTGATCTGTCTTTGTCTTGCCTACACATACCTACATATCTGTATATTCGCATTCGCATTCGCGAATGTCAACAACAGATATTCGCATTCGCATTCGCATTCGCGAATGCTTAACAAACCGACATTCGTTACATCCCTATTAAGTACTCATAATGTTTCCCAAATCAAACTATTCCAATAGGTATAGGAGGTACTATATAGAATAGGAGAGAAAGGGGTTTGAAGATTTTAGTATGGAGAGCGTCCTACCTACAACTTTTTTTTTTAATTGTCCAAAAGTGGCGGCAGTCTATGAAACCTTCACTAATCGATAGTTCAGGTCAATAGAAATCGAAAATATAGATGAAATTTTTTTGATAAAGCGTCACGTTTTTGAGATATATACGCTGTCAAAGATAGACTAGTGGCGCCAGTAGTGGAACATGAAAAACTGTGTTTTGGTGTAATTAAATGGTACTTAATGTATTGGAAATTGATACTAGAAGTTAATTAAAGGATCCTGGCCTATTTTAGCGACCCCCCCTCCCTCCTAACATGATGCACAGCTTATATTTTTTATTGTTTTAGGTATAAATATGGTGGGAATTTAGAGTGGTTTGAAAATAAGAGTTTTTGAAGCAATCTATATCAACTCATAATATCATCCCCCCTCAAGTACCCTATGTCTTTGTTAAATACACATAATTTTATTCTCAACAGCCTTTAAAAACTTTTTCAGTTTACTTAAATTGCTTGTGCGCAATGTTAAAAAAAATGAACAGCTGATTTTGACAATCTGTTAACGTCAAAGTGACACGACTGATGTAATTTTTGAGAGGAATTCGAGGAATTGTTCTTGGAGTTAGAAAGCATGTTGTAATATAAAAAATAAATATACTTTTTACCTTATTTTTGAGTAACATCGAGGCTATTAATCATGTCGTTTGGTAATTACGTGTCTTCGCTGTCTGACAATCCTTATTTTGGGGCTGGGTTTGGCTTGTTTGGTATCGGAGCCGGCGCTGCAATTCTTCGCAAAGGTTTCCAGACTTCTATGCTATTATTTCGAAGACATTGCATGATAACGCTCGAGGTTCCTTGCAGAGATAAGTCTTACCAATGGTTATTACAGTGGATCACTCAGAAAGGCGCTAAAAAAACGCAACATTTAAGTGTTGAAACATCATTTCTTCAAAAGGACTCTGGGCAAATTAAAACCAAATATGACTTCATACCCAGCGTTGGACAGCACTTCTTCAGGTATTTTTTTCCCTATAAATATGCCATTTGAGACTTTTACCTCTTAATAGGTAGTCAATTTAATTTATTAGTTACTCATTAAACTCTGATGTAACAAATCAAAAAGGTACCTTCATGATATTGAGATATTTTTTTAATTTCATAGAAAGTTATACAGTAATAACAGACTTCATACATTATCTCATCTAATCTAATTTAGCCATTTGTGTCCCACTGCTGGGCAAAGGCCTCTCTCCTCTTCCGCCATGACCTTCTGTCTCGAGCTACATACATTATACTACAGAATATTTTATATCTACTTAAGTAAGTACCTATCTTTTTTAGGTATGGTGGAACATGGATTCGTGTTGACCGTACCCGTGAACAACAGACTCTAGATTTGCACATGGGGATACCATGGGAGACTGTCACATTGACAGCATTCGGCAGAAATAAAGAACTGTACTACGAAATTTTGGAAGAAGGTAAATGTTGCTTTATTTTGTAGAGAGCACTGTAAGGAAGTCAGTTGTAAAAGTCCAGACTACTTATTATCTTTTAGCACTTCAATTAAAAAAAGAGTGACTGAATTAAATCATAAATACAAAAATGCTTTTAAACAGTTTGATCTTGTAACACTGCCAAGCCAAAATACAGTAAAACTAATATTTTTAGTTTTGTTAAATTCTTAATAGTTAATTTTAGTTAATAATAATTAATATATTTTTTGCTGTTCTTTTAACAAAATTGCTTACTGATTTTAGCAAGAACTATGGCCCTAAAGCAACATGAAGGTATGACAGTAATGTATACAGCAATGGGCTCAGAGTGGCGACAGTTTGGACACCCGCGGCGTAGGCGGCCTTTGAAGAGTGTCGTACTCCGATCCGGACTCGCCGACCGCATCCTGGCTGACTGTACAGATTTCATTGAGAACCCACAGTGGTACACTGAACGTGGAATCCCTTATAGAAGAGGTATGACACTTGACAAGTTAACAGAGAATGTTACTTTTAACTTCTTAATAATTTTTATTACATACTTGTATAATCTTACTTTATTTTGATCTTTAATATTATTAATGTCAGTTGTAAGCTTAATGGACCAACAGTTTTAACAAAATTTGATGTTTTTTTGTTATTAATTTATTTCCGTCAACTTTCCAGGCTACCTCTTATACGGTCCCCCTGGCTGTGGAAAGTCTTCCTTCATTATGGCTTTAGCTGGTCAACTGGAATACAACATTTGTGTTCTTAATTTATCTGAACGAGGTCTTACAGATGACAGACTTCATCATTTGTTAAGGTTTGTTATGCCTTGAAATACCTAGATAGATGGTTATTCTTGGCCTTACAAGGTGCCTTGTTATCAAATTTGTAATTTAATTATGGTTTTAGTGTAGCGCCCCAACAATCCATAATACTGCTAGAAGACATCGACGCAGCGTTCGTATCACGTGAAGACACGTCACAACAGAAAGCCGCTTACGAAGGCTTAAATAGGGTCACCTTCAGTGGACTGCTCAACTGCTTAGATGGAGTTGCCTCTACTGAAGCGAGAATTGTCTTCATGACTACAAATTATTTAGAAAGGTTAGCACCTACCTACACTTCTTTGAATTAAAAGAAATGTTGATCGCATGATTTTTGACCTATTATGGAAAAGGGCTTAAGAAACAAACATCTTTGTGAATGAGATATTGGTATACAGCGGATGGCGTCAGCAACAATCTATTTTTATATTAGGTATATTCAGGCGCTTCGGGTCGCCTACTTTTCGAATATTGCGAGATAGGTATCAATAGCTTTTTTTTGTACCTACATTTTAACTTCCAAATAATCTTCAGATCATTTCATTCTCAGCTACGAACTTGTTCGTTATTAACTTATTACATTATAACTATACTTGTTTGTTACCAGATTGGACCCCGCCTTGATACGGCCAGGACGAGTGGACATGAAGGAATACGTTGGCTACTGTGACCAAGAACAAATTGAATTAATGTTCCTCAGATTTTACAAAGGCGATCAAGCTCCTT
This sequence comes from Anarsia innoxiella, assembly GCA_947563765.1. Taxonomy (NCBI): domain Eukaryota; kingdom Metazoa; phylum Arthropoda; class Insecta; order Lepidoptera; family Gelechiidae; genus Anarsia; species Anarsia innoxiella. Next base: position 5,477,462 of record OX387395.1, read on the forward strand.
TCCATGCCAAAGAGTTCGCCACAAAGTTAGTATCTACAGAAATTACACCTACAAGGCAGAACAGATAGTTGATCTTCCAACTAGTGCCACGATAAAAAATTTAATACAAGGCCTTGTTCCGTCTCTCAAGTTTTACCAGACGCGTAGATCTATACCTAAGTACCTATAAATGGAAGTATTTACTAGATACTACTGCGACAATTAATATTTTTTATTCATTCCTTTTCAGGGTTATTGAAAAGAAGACCAAAGTAAGTCCGGCACAAATCCAGGGATATTTCATGTTCCACAAACATTCACCCACGGATAAAGTATTGAACGATGTTGACGCAATATGGACTTTGGGCTGATGGCCTAAATGTGATAATGATAAGTGTAGATTTTAGACCCACCCAAAAAATAAAAGATAATATTAACAAAGAAAATATTTTTATTTCTACATTAAAATCTTAAAGTACCTAAAAGAACAGAGAAACATGTTTAACATATAAGGCATCTTGCATTTAATAATTAATTATGAAGTAAAAGTCACAAGCGGTTCTGTTTTATTGCAGTGACCTTAATACCTAATAAATAGGCTTTATGCTAAATTGTTGGTAGAATTAAGTTATTTACATTTCACAGAAATATAACACAGTTTTTAAGAAAAAAGGAATAAATACCCAGATGGGTAAGTAACTAAGTAAGTATATACTATTATTTTCAACTACCTACCTAGTATTTATATCCACAAAGTTGGATATTTATTATAATATTACAAAGTAGATTAATGATAATACCACAGTTCGTGAGGAAGCCCATTCAATGTTGGATCTCATTTATCGCACAATTGTACATTAATCGATTTTAAAAGACACAAAAATGTTTTTGTATATTCTAAATGAGATGTACCAAAGTTTGATGAATTTTTTAACATTCTTTTCACAATTTCCTCTTTAAGTAAATTTTTTATAATTTCCCATTGCCAGTTGGCAGACACCTTATTAAGATCTATAATATGGTTGTTATTGAGATCTCGAACAGTAAGGAGAAAACTGTTACCCGCATTGTGTACCGCCATACTTAGCTTTGCAACACTGTGGCCATCAACACTTCTCGACGGGGGCCATGAGATCTGCAGTCTGAATTTAATCAGTAAATCTAAGGACTCTAAATTTAAAGAAAGAGGGGCTTCTTCATTATAATCTAATAAATAAATGTGATGAATTTTCAGCAAATTCTTCAGGTATCTAAATGGGGAGTCTGTCCTAGTATTGGGAAATTCAACGGTGTCCAAAATAATAGTTTCGGCGGTCGTCTGTTCTTGGGTAGTTTTATAGTAATCAAAAGCCATATTATTACAGGCTATTGTGTCATTTTGATTGCTTGGCTGAATTGAGGGCGCGAAAGAAATCGTATTTTGATTGCTTGGCTGAATTGAGGGCGCGAAAGAAATCGTATTTTGAATCTTTGGCAATGTACTCTCATATTCATTTGAAATGTTATTAGAATCAAGTGTGTCGTTATTATAACTCTTCAAAACTCTCTCAGACATTAATTCAGATGCTGGCTTAACTTTAATCCTAGGAAGGCGTTGCTCGGCACTTACGCTACCAGCACTGGTTGCAGTTTGAGAAATGTTTCTACTATCATCACCAGTACTGGAGGGTACTGCCAGTGAAGTGGTACTAGTTATTATTGGCATACAAATTTCACTATCTTCTTGGTGCAATTCAGTTACGTGATTGGGCTCATTAATATTCTTGGAATCTTGTTGTCTCTTAATTATATTGATATTATACTCATAGGGCTTGGGTTCTGCAGGACTAGACTTCTTCGGAAGCTGCTTTGGATTCGCCACAGGATTAGCATTCAACAGCTTTTTATCAGAATCATGTTGATCGAGCAAAAGTAGTTTATTTTCCACAGAGTCAATCTTATTGTTTTTAGGTTGACAATGTACCGAATCATTATTTGTACCATTAAGAGTACTTTCTGGAACTTTAGTGTTTTCTTTGCAACTAGAATCATCAATGAAAACATTTATGCCTTGTTGAGGGTCGCTTGGAAGGGAACATACATTTGTAACTTTTTTCCAACCAAGTTCATCTGCTGATATGCATGGTTCTTTTAATTTTGGCATAACCCGCATAGGATTTGCATTCGTTGGCGAAGGTATCCATTTAATTTCGAGGAATTTACGTTCCATATACCTTAAAAGTCCAGTACATGATATTTGGTGATTACCCATAATTTTTAAACCCATACTCAAGAGTTTATGTTCCATTAAAGCTTTGGTTTTTGTACCATCATTCTCAATCTTTTCCTTTTGGTTTGAATACCTCTGGAACAACTTGGCGAGAATCTGTTTCATAGTTTTGTCTTCGAAACTATTGTACTTAGTTGGGGCAATTACTTTGTCGTTAGAAATAATATTTGAATTTGAACTATTCGATGAATCGTCAATGTTAATGCAATCTATATATGAACCTGGCACTTCTTCAGGTCTAGCTGATTGGGTTTCATCATCAGACTCCTCCATCCTATTTTCAGGAGTGAGAACCACAGTTTCTTGCGAGCTATTTGAAAGTATACGCTGCCTTTTACTTGCTGGTTTTTTAACATTAAAATCTGAATCTCCATCAGAATTCTCAGACTCTTGATCACTTGTATTAGCCACTCGCTCTACATTGTTTGGTACATAAAGCAAGTAGCAGTCAGATCTTACATGTTGTCTTATTATTTTATTTGGATTGAGGACAACTACTTTGGAATCCGCAGCTATATTTGGCTTGCTATCTATTTTCTCTAAGGTCACAGAGCAAGGTTTATAAAAAATGTCTTTATATTCAGATAGAATTTGGGTATGTATCCTTTTTATATGTCGCTTACAGTTGGACAAATTTGAGAGTTGTCCTTGACATATTCTACATACATACATTTTTTTGTAACAAGCCTCCCAAGTTCCTCGTTTTCTTCTGATAGACTTCTTAGAGTAGTTTTGTTTATGTAATAACGTACTGTCTCGACTGGAGACATCAGACCAACTTGTAACAGATGATTCACGATAGCTTTGTCTTTTAGAATTAATTGATTTTCTTTTCCTGACATTTTCACTATCATTTGTTTGACTGGAGCATTCAGTGTCCTGTTTGTTCACTCTGCTTTCTTCAATATCCTGGAAAGCAAAGAAAACTTTATTAACTTTCTTTTCTTCATGCTTTATCTTCACACTGATAATACCAGAATTAATAAGCCCAGATTTTTATAAATCTATCTATAATATAAAATAGGAATTATAGGAACACCAAATAAAATTATTTTATTTTAATAAAAAAAAAATTAAAGTAAGTAGGTAGATAATATTTTTATTTTATTTAAATTAAAGTGATAAAATTATGAGGTTTCTTACCTTTTGTATTTCTACTCTAGCTTTCAAAGCATTTTGTCTGCCAACAAATATGCGCTTTTTTGTACAATATTCACCAAGTATATCCTGGCAGTTGTGACATATTAACTGTGGCAATCCATCAAACTGATCTACCTGTGATAAAAATTAGTTATGAAAGGTTACAAATGGTTTTGAAGCAGTCTTGTATTTATCAACAACAATTTTCAATATAAACCGAAAATAAAAGTGGAGTTTTATACTCGTCATACCCCATCTCCAGGAAAGTAGTTTCCTAAATCTTAAACATTTTTGGAAATTAAAAAAGACATTCCTTAATTTCCAAAAATAAAGCTGCTTTCCCAATCTTAGAACCAACATCAACTAGTATTAAGTAACAGAAATAAGTAGGTATTTTATATAAAAGAAAAAAAAACTAGAATGTTAAAAACTTTAACTTACATCAATATCAAAACAGTATTTGATTTGGCTTTGGACAGCTGGTGTTATCTGGTACATTCCCATTTCTTCCAGGCACAAACGACAGGTCACAAATAGCTTTGGGTCCACCCTCACCATCTCCATGGTGAAACTCAGATAAAACTTAACTGGAAATCAATAATATACAAAATATTTAATGTTATATTAATAGGAAATGTTGTTAACGTTTGTGTTTCAAACTAAATTACCTACGCTGCTGCTACGGTACAATGTTTAACGTTTCCCGCGACTTTCAGTAGACCATGTTATTTATGGACAAAGTAGGAATGGACCTTCAACTGCTTTATAAAATATATTTTAAATGTCAACTATAGTAGTCCTATCAACTCTACCATTTAAAAACTTTATATTACATTTTAAAGCATAGTTTAATATCAAACTCACATAAGTATGCCTGGGAAACTTGGAAACGTGGTAGGTCGTTCAATCGAGGCTGCAAAATTTTTAATGAAATTAAAACAGAACAAAAACTTTTTTAATCCATATCTGAAGCTATTTTGTTGGGATTTTTATTGGAAACTACAAACAAAATCATATCTTCGGATTAATTACACATAAAACAAGAGCCCTCTTCAACAAATCTGTAACGGTGATTACTTGCTCAGTCAGTGATCTGTAATTTTTCGTCGACTGCTTCGTTTAGTTGTGGATTTGACAGAAACATCTTGAAGTTGGTTACGGTTAATGTGCCATCTATTGGTGAATAGCAATATCATCTGTATATCAAAGATTAAACTACGCCATCTAGGGTCAAATAGTTAAAACTATTTTAAAAAACCTACGTGAAAGTTCGCCATCTTTCGGCAAGTGGTTGAACTTACAAGAAATGTTTTCAAGGTCGTTTATTGTTATAGTGCGGGAGTTGAATTAGCAAATTGTTGAGGTCCCTACACTTTAATAAAGGTAAGTACATGGTCTGCCGAGCCTGTGTCGCGCCGTAGATCTGAAAATAAGACTAGCTTGGTTTTAAAAAATCATTTGTATCTTGGTTGAAATTGAATAAAGCAGGAAGGGTAGGTAGATATTTTGCTTGTCCTATGTAGCATCAAGTCTAGACTCTAGTTAAGTCACGTTCACGGAATTTGCGTCAATGTGATGTGAGTCACTCATTTCGTAGCGACGCAAAATATACCTTCCTATCCAAAAATAATTTACTTCTAATGGTTCCTTCACACATGCATGTCTATAACTTTATAAGAGAGTTCACCTATTAGATTGGATTAATATTTAGTTAACAAACAATCAATTCCTATTTAAAAAAGTATTTTTCACTTCCTACGATCCAACTATTCACCTTGGGCTTCATCCTCATTCATGCGTTTGTTCACAGGTAGGTACCCGAAGAATAATTTTTTTGATTCAGATATCAGCGTCTAAGTAAGGTTAGGTTTGAACCCCAGCATCCCTTCAAACACCGTTAGCATAAAGCGATGGAATTACCTAAGGGTAGTAAATCATCTAATCTAATGCGACTTGCTTGAGATTGGATAGTCAACCAAACCCCAGTAAAACAGACAGCATCGTAATCATGACAGCCGTATAGGAAGTCGCAAGCTAACTCATTCAATAGAGCAATCTGATCGCTTATACATATAAAGACCCCCCACACTAGCGCCTCTCGAGAGTCGTCAGATCAGAGAAGCGCTAGTCCCACACTAGCGCTTCTCTGAACTGACAACGCTGTTCGGGCGGGTCTGTTAGAGTATGTTTGAGTTACATTGTTCATCATCATCATCATATATTTAAGAGCCAGGCTCTTGTCGGTGGAGTAATTGCCACCTTTGTCTCTCTTCTGCCAACAATTTGACTTCCTGATACGACACGACGTTAATTTTTTCTTTCACTTGAGCGAAGTAAGCACGTCTTGGTCTTCCCCAAAAAGAGGGGTCTTTCCCTCAATCTTTCCTTCAACGATGTTCTTTAAAAATTCGTCGTGTCGTATCAAGTGCCCTATCATCCTTTCTCTTCTATTTTCTATTGTTCTCGAGATGGAGCGCTTCTCGCCGACCATACTTAATAAAATATTATGAAAAATATTTTTCCGCGGAAACGTAGACGCGTCTTCGCGGTGGGCGGCAGCGCGGGCAGCGGCCTGTTTTGTATGGCGCGCGTTGCTCTCCGCGCCGCCGCCGCCGCGGCCTTCGTTTCCATACAAAACGCGCCACTGCCCGCGTCGCCGATGCCGACCACCAAGGCGCCAACTTCTTGTCCGCGGCCTCAGAAATTAATGTTTTTCCCGAATCTCGGTCTTCTTATTCACAATCTTTACAGCTTCTAAATTAGGAGGACCGTATCTATTAATAAAAATACGTAGGTAGGTACTTGTAACTGCAAGTTACAGCAGCTTTCATACGTCTGTGAGGTACCTACATGGCATCGGTACACTCATATTCATATCAAAAGAACATTAATCACCACAGAAGACAGATCACTAAAACAAACAAAAAAATCGTGTGCGTGTGGACGGAGTGAGCCAGCAATTTTTTTGCCTAGAAATATGCCTAACTTTTAGTGCAAGTTCTAAAACAATTGTGAAACTAAATATTTTAATTTGTAAAAAGATAAAACAAAAGATATGGCATTAAACATCTGCTCATTCAGTTGATCAAGCTACCATATAATATTTATATACCAGGATTTAGTAAAACTTTTGCTAAGTAAATCCTGAAAATTTCAGATCGCCTGGTAACGTAATAAAGTTTTCACAAATGATTTCTTCGGCTCACTCCGTCGAAACGTTTTTTCAACCCCTATTTCTAACGAAAATACTGAAAATTGAAACTGCTATGTAATTGTAAAAGTAAGCTAAGATAATATGAGAATTTGTGAAACACAAAACAAACCACTAACGCGGCAGGTTTTTGTATAATCATTGGTTTCATCGGCTCACTCCGTTGAATGAAACGTTTTTCGTAAGTTAAAAATGTCAATATCTTAAGATTTCTAGCACTATAGAAACTAAAAACTGTCTTAACTTTTAGTAAAAACTTTTTACTAAATATCCACCATACTAATGTTTTATATTCCATGTCTGGTTTAAAAGATATTCAATTGTGTTTATTCTGCATACAAACTTCAGTTTAGGGTGACCATGCTATTGACATTTCATAGTGCCGGGACTCGGGAATGAATTCAAATTAATTATAATTTATTGTTTAAGTATATTTTAATTGCTTTAATTGCTAAAACGCTTTTCAGGCTGCTAGAGAATTCGATACCCAGTTAAGGATATAACGAGAGAAAATTACATGGTACCTACCTACTTATACTATTTGGACGGTGTTAAGCGTTTATGTATCAACCCTAACATCATCAAAGTTGAGAAAAAGGGCTCTAAAGTTTCAAACGGTTTTTTGGTTTGGCATGTCTGATTATTGAGATATAGTTACGATTTTGGTAACATTTTATGCATAAAAAAGTACTGAATCAAATTGAGAAACAAAACCTTATGATATTCCGCTGCTGTTTTAATAAAATACAAAAAAACTATCATGGTCAAATAAAAATCTGGAGTTACGAATTTAGCGTTTTTTAACAGGAAAACGAATGTGTCTCAAAATATTGTAGTGCCAGGCCACAGCTTTCATTAATTCACTCAAAATTATTCCATCTTTGTTATATTTCATTTAAAATTCATTTTATTATTACCTATTTGTTAGGCTGATTAAGTAAACAAACTTGTTTTCTTAAAAAATGTCCTCAATTTTTATAAAACAGTGTGGTCACCCTAAACTGAAGTTTGTATGCAGAATAAACACAATTGAATATCTTTTAAATCAGACAAGGAATATAAAACATTAGTATTGTGGATATTTAGTAAAAAGTTTTTACTAAAAGTTAAGACAGTTTTTTTTTAGTTTCTATAGTGCTAGAAATCTTAAGATATTGACATTTTTAACTTACGAAAAACGTTTCAACGGAGTGAGCCGATGAAACCAATGATTATACAAAAACCTGCCGCGTTAGTGGTTTGTTTTGTGTTTCACAAATTCTCATATTATCTTAGCTTACTTTTACAATTACGTAGCAGTTTCAATTTTCAGTATTTTCGTCAGAAATAGGGGTTGAAAAAACGTTTCGACGGAGTGAGCCGAAGAAATCATTTGTGAAAACTTTATTACGTTACCAGGCGATCTGAAATTTTCAGGATTTACTTAGCAAAAGTTTTACTAAATCCTGGTATATAAATATTATATGAATAATTAATACTTTCTCTAATTTTCATAGGTAGCTTGATCAACTGAGTGAGCAGATGTTTAATGCCATATCTTTTGTTCTATCTTTTTACAAATTAAAATATTTAGTTTCACAATTGTTTTAGAACTTTTACTAAAAGTTAGGCATATTTCTAGGCAAACATTTTGCTGGCTCACTCCGTCCACACGCACACAAAAAATCATTGTACTCACATCATCATCCTTCACCTGAAGTTGCTGATCTTCTCTGCACTCCCAGTCTTCCAAAGCTCGACAAAATGGCGACTATTATCACTATTTCATTAGTTCAGCTACCGAACAATAGATGGCATTACTAAACCTGGGGAGGGCTATTTGTTTTTCCATATCTTTTATAGATGGCGCTTAAAAAAAATACCCATTAAGTACCTACTGCCATTCCTAGATGGCGCTTAAAAACTTTCAAGCGATTTCGCTATGGATTTCGCAATGCTATTTCTGTGACAACTAGCTACACACTCTCTCGCCCAGAGGGGAGATTCGATGGACACAGGATAGAGGACATTAGGACCTTTACATGTGCCTTTACTATGGAAAGGCGAATACTGTTGAACCTTTTTCTAAAGCCCTAGACGACTACATGTACTGGTTTGAAGAAGTATTGAAAATTGAGTCGAAAAAAATAGAATTTTTTTTTTTATTCTTACATTATATTTAGTCAATACAACTATTATCTATTTAGATAATAACAATCAATCAATGTGTTGTGATTTACAACAACAGATTCGCGAGATTATATTTAAAAAACAAGCGTGTAGATTTACACAATACATAATAGTCAAATTATTCTTATTAATACAATGTCAACGTCGTAACAACAGTCCACAAAATGCAGTTCATTCACAAAAAAAATAAATTAATTAAGTAAGAATTCAGAATAACATTAATTGAATTCAAAATTGATTCACAATTAGTCCATGAAAGTCATTCTGGGGATTTTCAAATGTATGCGTTAAGTATTTGAGTCATATGGGATTTTTACCATACTTCATCAATATCACAGACTTAAAAAATTGCAGCGTTAGTTACTTAATAATTATTTACAAAAACCGCAACAATAGTCCCCAGAGAAAAAATGATATAATGAGACTCTAATAAAGAGCTGTCAGTAAAAACTATACTATGACAAAGACCGTTTAAGCCACCAATTTCTAATATTATATATCTAAATTATACGTCGTTTATCTGCGCTGTCGACGCTTCTTCTTGTTAGGACGAGATTGGTTTTGAGTTGGAGGAAGCCCATTAGACGGTCCGCTAGTTGGCTGTGACGGTGACGGTTGCTGCACTACTGGCGCTTGTTGAACTATAGCTAAGCCTGAGAATGCAGTATGACGTTGCACAGGTGTAGTAGATGAAGGACCATTATCTCTTGGTGGGATATCAACTACTCGCATATAACCCACTCGGTGCACTTGTGGAGCTGTAGACTGGCTCTGTGGCCCAGAAGATTGCGGTTGCGGTGCTGGAGACTGTTCTTGTGGTGACTGGGGGGCATCCAAAGCCGCTCTCACTCTTTGACGCATACGTCTACGAGCATTTCGAGATAAAGGTACACGTTCTGGATTTATTACTGGTGGTGGCACTGGCGGAGCGGCGACAGGTGGAACAGGCGGCGGCGCGGTGCGAACGGGGCCCGTCGACCGGTGCTCTATTCTGGCTCGCATTTCAGCTTCAGAACGAACTAAGGCATTGGCTTCTCGACCTAATGTGGCGAATGCTCGAGATAGTCTTTCCACGTCGTTTTGTAAATCTTGAAGGAAAGGCTCTAATTCAGGATGCGAAGCACGCGGTGCGTCGCGAGTGTTGCCTCGACTGGCCACACGCAACACAGCTCGAGGCTGAGTCTGGTGTGTTATCTGATCAGTAGGTACACGTCGTACAGACAATTTACCACTTATCATAGAAGGTGCTACCAAAGCGCGAGCATCAGTTCCATTTACTAAGAGGCAATGCCCACGTTTCTTCAGCGACCCTTCACAAGATCTAACAGACCATACCTGAAAAATAAATGTAATGTTTTATTATTTACTAGCTGTTGCCCGCGGCTTCGCACGCGTAGACTACAGGTAATATCACAGCGGGATAAAAATTAGGCTACTTAAGTTATATTATCTTTTATTTTTTATAAGTAGTAAAATATAACAGTAAATATTATCTAGCTAGTACTATCTATAACTACACTCGGCTTCAAAAAAATCGCACGTCCGTAAAAATAGGCTTTATGCACTGTTAATCCTTAAGACAAGCAGTTATTCGTAGCAATATTGGTATCATTTGAGAGCCCTATAAAAACTCTTTAAAAAAATATCCATTTCATTTGATTAAAGAAAAAGCTTAAACACTTTAAGTCACTGTGAATGACAATGGAACTGATTCTCCTCTTCAAATTTTGTTTGTATTGTTTTGTTTTTGGGGTATAAAGGGGTCGATACAGCTTATTGGGGGATAAATTTGCTACCAACAGTCGAAGAAGACACAGAAGAATATCTTTCATCAGAAAAACGTCCTTGAAGATGGACACTACTGCTGCTGAAGCCGCCCAAGTTATCGCACTACTGCAATCAGGACTACGTCAGTGTGATGTTGCTCGGCAATTGCACTTGAGTCGCTTTTCTGTTCGAAGAGTGTACCAGCGGTTCCTGCAGACCGGTGGCTTTGTCCGAATGCGTGGGTCTGGTAGAAATCGCTGCACTTCTGCGAGAGATGACCGATTCGTCGTATCAAAGTCTTTGAGAAATCGGTTCTCTAATGCTGTTGAGTTGCAACAGCAGCTTCAAGCAGTTCGTAGAAGGGCCGTGAGTGTCTCTACAGTTAGAAGAAGACTAAAGGAGAGAAATATTGTGGCTAGAAGACCTGCCACAGGTCCAAAATTAACCGCAGCGCATCGGCGAGCACGCCTGCAATTTGCTCGCGCCCACGTCAATTGGAACCTGGACCAATGGAGAGCTGTTCTCTTCTCTGACGAAACGAGATTGTGCCTTTTCTGCAACGATAGACGCAAAAGAGTATACAAAAGACAATGGGAACGTTTTGCCCAAGCCTGCATCCAAGAGACGGTAGAATACGGGGGCGGTTCCTGCATGTTCTGGGGCGGCATATCTGCCGACGGCAAAACTGAACTTTCTTGCGTCTCTCGGACCGGCGGTGCTCGCGGGCAAGGGTCGATGACTGCTCACCGGTACATCACAGAGATCCTGGAAGAACATGTGGTCCCCTATGCTGGATTTATTGGCGACGGGTTGACATTAATGCACGATAACGCTCGCGCGCACACTGCTGGAATTGTGCAGGGCTACCTTCAAGAGGTTGGGATCCCTGTCATGCAGTGGCCAGCGAGAAGTCCAGATCTGAACCCGATAGAGCACCTCTGGGACCAGCTGAAACGCAAGGTTAGATCCCGTGATCCCGCTCCCGCGACTCTTCAGGAGCTCCAAGACGCCGTTATTGAGGAATGGGACAGAATCCCTCAAGAAGAGGTCCTAAAGTTGGTGCGATCCATGAGGGAGCGCATGGAAGACGTCATTAGGGCTAGGGGGGGTAACACTAGGTTTTAGGTTAGTTTTAAGCAACTTTGTTTTGAAAAAATTATCAGATTTCATTAGGGTTTTTTAAGGATTTTTATTTTTTTGTAATTTTTTCTCAGTTCCAATAAAAAACATTGAATGAATTATTGTTTTTGCATTCTCTGTTTCCTTACCTTTCAAATGATACCGAACATTACCAATATTTCATAATACAAATATGATTGAAAGATATTTAAAATAGATTTCTTAAAAGGTGCGATTTTTTTGAAGCCGAGTGTATAATGCCTTTATAAACAATATTCGATAACAAACTTCAAAAAAAGATGGTTCTCAGTTTAACTTGCATGTATGTAGATAAAGAATTGCAAACTACGAAATAATTGGAATTATCACAGAATGACTTTCAAAAATAAACAGATAGGTAACGTGGTTACAAAAACAATGCCTTTCGACGCTAGACAGCGCTGCATGTTAAACTTTTTTTACTCGACGTTAGATGACGCCATAAGTATCATTTTTCTTTTGCGTATAATTTGTTTTTCAAAAAAAAACTTTATTTGATATTATTTTTTAACTAAACATATCTAAAGACACTTGGGTTCTCCCTTTTCTTAAGTCTTAAAAGATTAAAACCTACTTCTACTTACATTAAATTATTAAATAGTTAATTTTCTGAAAACCGCATAAAAGTAGGTAGTTTAATTTACATAAGATAACAGACGACGATATATGTTAAACACTTCTGAAACTGATAACCCTCTTTTTAAGACGGTTAAACTATTAAAACCTTCTAAATATAACAAAAATACTTTTCTGAAAACCTCATGGAAATCGGTTTAGCTTAACGATATTAGGTATACAACATGCGTCAAACTGATAACCCTTCCCCTCCCCCAATTTTCATAGTCGGTTTACCTACTAAAACCTTCTCCTAAATTAACAAATTACTTTTTTGAAACCCTTGCGGAAATCGGTTTAGCTTAACGATATTCAACACACGTCAAACTGATAACCCTCCCTTTTTCAAAGTCGGTTAACCTACTAAAACCTTCTCCTAAATGTATCAAATACTTTACTGGAAACCGAATGGAAATCGGTTTAGCCTATCGCTGGAAAATTGCGAACAATGTATGGACTTTTCCGTGATTTTGTGATTTTCAACAATGGTTTTTAACTATCCCACGGGAACCCTTTAATATTCCGGAATAAAAATTATCTAAGATGTTGACCAGGGATATGAGGTATTACCATGCAAAATTTCATTTAAATCCGTCCAGCCTTTTCGGAGATTAGCCCGTGCAAACAGACAAACAGACAGAGAAATAAGAAATTCAAAAAAAAAATTTTTTTTGTATTTTCCTTTTATTTACATCCCCCTGACTTCGTTTTAAGCATTTTTTTCATTTGTACAGACATTCGACCTCTACGATTTTATTATATGTATAGATTACCATGAGATTGCTGCAACATATAAAAAAATATTATCATAGCTGGGCATTAACTCGTTAATCCGTTAATCGTTAATTAACGAAGTTAACATTTTGATTAGCGGATTAACTTTTAAGTTAACTTTAAAAAATGTTAACGGACATGTTAACTTCCGTTAATTATGCAGAAGTCCGTTAATCGTTAATCCAATGCCTACTATTTACCGCACGGCTCCGCGGGACGAGGCGCGAAAAACAGGTTCAGACAAGTGCCGGGCGCGGCGAGCGCGGCGCGTGGCAGCGAGTGAAACAAAAACAAAACTAGATATATTTTGCCGGCGCGTGCGAGTGAGAAAACTGCGAAGAAATTTGTTTCGTTTGATCATTTCATTACTTAGCGCCGCTACTTAGAGTGACAAGTGTTTTGTTTGTTGTTATTTTAAAATATTGTCAGTAATCATTTGCGTGTTGATAAAGAAGAGTGCAGTGAAAGGGGTTTGAAGATTTTAGTATGGAGAGTGTCCTACCTACAACTTTATTTTTTTTTATTTTCCAAAAGTGGCGGCAGTCAATGAAACCTTCACTAATCGATAGTTCAGGTCAATACAAATCGAAAATATAGATGAAAAAAATTTGATAAAGCGTCACGTTTCTGAGATATAGGCTGTCAAAGATAGACTAGTGGCGCCATTAACTATTGGAACACGAAAAACTGTGTGTCGGTGTTATTAAATGGCACATATTGTATTGGCAACTGATACTAGAAGTTAAATGAAGGATCCTGGCTTATTTTAGCAACCCCCCTCCCTCCCCCCAAGATGCTCAGACTATAATTTTTATTATTTTAGGTATGAATATGGTGGGAATTTAGAGTGGTTTGGAAATAAGAGTTTTTGAAGCAATCTATGTCAACTCCCAATAGCACCCCCCCCCCTCAAGTATTTTTTTTGTTACTGCGCTGCCCTGTATACGTGCTAAAGGGGGTACTGTTTTTTTATGTTCGAATATTGGCGCCACTAGTCTATCTTTGACAGCCTATATCTCGGAAACGTGACGCTTTATCAAATTTGTTTCATGTATATTTTCGATTTGTATTAACCTGAACTATCGATTAATGAAGGTTCCATAGACTGCCACCATTTTTGTCGAAAAAGGTACATACACAAGTTTAGGTAGGACATTATATTCAAACCCCTTAACAAGTATTTTACACAAACAACAATACAAGTATTTTGTTTTGTTCCTAACCTGTTAACTTCCTGAACCTAAACCAACCAACAGGTTTTATAAGTTCACTAACGCAACGATATAAAAATGCAATTTTACACATAGTTAACGGATTAACGATTAATTTTAACTTGCGTTAATTCTTCCGAAATGTAACGCTTTAACGTTTAACGAAGCTAACTTTTTTTGTAGCGGATTAACGATTAACGAAGTTAACTATTTGATTAACGGTGCCCAGCTATGAATATTATAAAGACTAAGATTTTTAAGGATACTTACACAGTCCGAAAAGATAGCTTCACGGTCATTTCCCGAAATTGTAACAGTGTAACAAAATTCATGTGCAACCCATGGCGAAGCTGCCATTGTCAACCATGCGCACACAGAGTCATCTGTAAGTAAGAATTTGGGTAAATAAAGTAAAAGAGTTACATGTTAATTTTGTTGAAAATGGCGTTATCAGCTGATTGTATAATATATTATTTAATATAGTTCATTATTTAATAAGCTAATAATATCCAAAACATTTATTTAGGAATTAAAAATGTCAATTTAAAAACACAAAAAAAAAGAGTTACATTAAATTTAATAACGTGATTATTCTGCAATTTCAATAAACACTTACTGTTAATTTCAATAACAAGGAAAAAAATTCCCATATCTGCAACTCTAACAGCAGTAACCAGTCTTCCTGGGACTGTTGAAAACTGCCATGCTTGTAAGTATTCTCCATTTTCTGATTGACCCTGAAAAATAAACAAATGTATGTACCAAATCTATTCTGAAGAAAAATTACAACATTTTCTTAAGATGGAAAAGAGTAAGTTTTTACCTCGAGTAGTTCTGGAGCATGATAGTAACGTAAGTGATTTAAGAGACGAGCAGATGGAAGGCGCTCAGCGTGACCAGTCTTGCAGCACAGGCAACGGAAGAGGCCTTTACAAGCTTGAGGAGCCCTGAACGCAGGACGCTAAAACAATACACCTTATGTAAAATTAAAACCAAAAAGGACTTTTAAAACCCATTTTTATAAAACTTACACTAGCAAAATTCATATTATTTTCTTCTTCATCATCATTAGTACTCTCAGGTTCCACCATTGTTTCATCTATTGCAGGTGTATTACTTTCAGATGATGTCCCTGTTGTAATCTTGCCGCCCAGTTTCTGAAAAGCCATAATGTTGTTGAATCTTAATTTTTAACTTAACCAAATAATTATAACTGCTTTAAGAAAAGATCAACTCACAAAGGCTCGAAGTTTCTTAACATTAGCAATAAGTTCTTCCATTGCGTAGTTGCGCGTTCCAAAGAAAAGAGCTCGGCAAACAGGGCACACGTCCAGGCGCATCTTGCAGCGCCCACAGACATGGTGGCCCTCATTGCATTGAAAGATTTGCCCAGATGGAATTTCATAGCAAACTGGACATTGTAATAAGTCATCTAAGTCTGGTAATGCCTCTGGCTGTAACACAATGAACAAATAATTAACAAGCTTATTCATTTTGTATTATTAAAATAATTGTAAATAGTGAGTGTTAAATTAGTCTAATAATATGGATCAGTTTCCATTTTTTATTTATTTTCATCATGTGTGTTTAAATACTTCAATCAATGTATATCTTTTGGCAAAAGGTAGGTAGACAACCTTTGTGGCACAAACAATCTACTTTCCTACCTTCAAGAATATTATAAATTAATTTTACTCCAATTATTTTGTAAATTACATGGCTATGTATCTATCCAAGATACATTAGTTTTCTTTGTTATTTTTTTAGGATGATGTAACAAACAAAGCAATATTTATTTAGAAGCAACCTGTTTTTTCTTTAATGGAGACAATGGAGACAGGTTAGGTAGGCAGTTATAGATCCTTCAGATACTTAACATTATGTTCCAGCATTGTGATAGTCAACTAGGTATTTTAATTTCAAAACATGAATTGTACCTGCCCACTTTGAGATTTACGAAACAGTGTGAAGGACACGCATGTTAATTTTGTTAGGCCATTGGACGCAATACAGAGCAGATGAAATAGGTACATAAAATATTTCAATTGAATAAAGGCCAGATAATCCATTAATTTAACAAAAGTAAATTAAGTTGTATAGACTTAAAACGTGGTCTTTACCTAAAGGGGAGGCCTACCCTCTTGGGCATACACAGCAAAAAAATTAAGACGTAGCACTGTCGATTTGACGAAATGAAACTATCATGCAAACATTATTTAAAAAAAATAAACGTATGTGTTTAAGATAACGCTGAATACGTTTATTTTCCGACATATAATTTGAAATTGTATACGAAAACGACAAAAAAATATCGACCAACGGACAAGATTGAACAATGGAAGTTTCAAAAACTACATAAAATGGATATACGAACCTTGATTTCTGATTTCTCCGACATATTGAATAAGCTTATAAATCTAATAAACTGGCAGTGTTATTGTAATATCATTTAAAATTGTACGCAGAATACACAAAAAAAATTGAGATATACTGGAATCACAGCTGTAGTTTTCACGAAAATGGCGGCTTGCTCATTCAGTCAGTTCAGTTCAGTCAGCTTTCCTCCTCCCTCTTCGTTTTCTGTCCTTTCTATAGTCTATGGTCAGTCTATGGACTTTTACGTTCCGATTTATCGAACCCAAAATTATAAAACGAAAACTAAGGTCTGTATGGACCTGCGGTCTACTGATCAAGCCTTTTGAATAATTAACTTAAATAGGTATAAATATAAATGTAATCAAATTAAATATTTTACGAGCAGTGGCCACTGGTGACTATTGATATAACTTCCCTTCTAGTTCTAGCGCGTTAGTTAGTCCGTAGCCAGCCATAGCCATAGCATAGCATCGAGCATAGCATAGTTTAAAAATCTTTGGTCCACTATACTCCCCTGCGTATAGTCCATCGCGTGGTGTGCGTGTGGACGGTGTGAGCCATCAAAATTTTTGCCTAGAAATATGCCTAACTTTTAGTGCAAGTTCTAAAACAATTGTGAAACTAAATATTTTAATTTGTGAAAAGATAGAACAAAAGATATGGCATTAAACATCGGCTCACTCAGTTGAGCAAGCTACCTATGAAAATTAGAGAAAGTATTAATTATTCATATAATATTTATATACCAGGATTTAGTGAAACTTTTGCTAAGTAAATCCTGAAAATTTCAGATCGCCTGGTAACGTAATAAAGTTTTCACAAATGATTTCTTCGGCTTACTCCGTCGAAACGTTTTTTCAACCCCTATTTCTGACGAAAATACTGAAAATTGAAACTGCTACGTAATTGTAAAAGTAAGCTAAGATAATATGAGAATTTGTGAAACACAAAACAAACCACTAACGTGGCAGGTTTTTGTATAATCATTGGTTTCATCGGCTCACTCCGTTGAAACGTTTTTCGTAAGTAAAAAATGTTAATATCTTAAGATTTCTAGCACTATAGAAAATAAAAACTGTCTTAACTTTTAGTGAAAACTTTTCACTAAATATCCACCATACTAATGTTTTATATTCCATGTCTGGTTAAAAAGATATTCAATTGTGTTTATTCTGCATACAAACTTCAGTTTAGGGTGACCACACTGTTTTATAAAAATTGAGGACATTTTTTAAGAAAACAAGTTTGTTTACTTAATCAGCCTTCTTTATTGAACTAGGTAATTCTTTATTAAACTGTAAATTTAGGCTTATAACTGAATATATTCTTATTAGTGTAAATGTAAGACGTAATTTAAATTTTAAAGTTTCAAATATTTACCTTTAACGATTCGCTACCAATAACTACATTGATTGAGTGTACATTTTTGTTTCGATAACGAATAAAAATAAAATGAATTTTAAATGAAATATAACTACATTGATTTAAATATATATTTTTTTGGCAACAAATAATAATAAAATGAATTTTAAATGAAATATAACAAAGATGAAATAATTTTGAGTGAATTAATGAAAGTTGTGGCCTGGCACTACAATATTTTGAGACACATTCGTTTTCCTGTTAAAAACGCTAAATTCGTAACTCCAGATTTTTATTTGACCAAACTTGTTTTCTTAAAAAATGTCCTCAATTTTTATAAAACAGTGTGGTCACCCTAAACTGAAGTTTGTATGCAGAATAAACACAATTGAATATCTTTTAAACCAGACATGGAATATAAAACATTAGTATGGTGGATATTTAGTGAAAAGTTTTCACTAAAAGTTAAGACAGTTTTTAGTTTCTATAGTGCTAGAAATCTTAAGATATTGACATTTTTAACTCACGAAAAACGTTTCAACGGAGTGAGCCGATGAAACCAATGATTATACAAAAACCTGCCACGTTAGTGGTTTGTTTTGTGTTTCACAAATTCTCATATTATCTTAGCTTACTTATACAATTACGTAGCAGTTTCAATTTTCAGTATTTTCGTCAGAAATAGGGGTTGAAAAAACGTTTCGACGGAGTGAGCCGAAGAAATCATTTGTGAAAACTTTATTACGTTACCAGGCGATCTGAAATTTTCAGGATTTACTTAGCAAAAGTTTTACTAAATCCTGGTATATAAATATTATATGAATAAATAATACTTTCTCTAATTTTCATAGGTAGCTTGCTCAACTGAGTGAGCCGATGTTTAATGCCATATCTTTTGTTCTATCTTTTCACAAATTAAAATATTTAGTTTCACAATTGTTTTAGAACTTGCACTAAAAGTTAGGCATATTTCTAGGCAAAAATTTTGATGGCTCACTCCGCCACACGCACACCATCGCGTGTCATCTCTAGTTTTGTTTGACATTTAAAACTATCATTCATTCATTCGTTCATAGATTGATTTGTTTGATTTGAAAGGCGAAAGAAAAGAAAGCTTATTTTTGATAAATAAATTGTAATTAAACAAACAAATGTGTGGTGCGCTGATTACATATTGTACGAATAACTAAAAATGAAACTCATGAAGCAATGGTTATTTGCCTTTATTCTGACTATTTTGAAACGTGAGTTATTATAAAATTCCAAATTCAGTAACTGTGACTCACTTCTGTTTTGTAAAGATTTACTTATTTGGTATTATTTATGTATATTTTACAGTGGTATGTTCAGAAAGACTACACGAACAAATATACTCGTCGATAGAAGGAGGTGCTGCATGTTTTAGACGTTTAAATGGTACTCATCAAGCAGGCTGCTCTTGTAAGTGTATTTTGTATTAAGCACGTTATCCTTCTGCCACAAGTTCAGAATTAAAAGTTTTTTGTGCTCAGATGGGCACTGATTTTTATTAAAGCCTCTTTGTTGAGACTCTGATTTGACCCAGTTGTGAGTAAACTATGTTTTCATCTAATTTATTTATATCTGTATTACAGCATCAGATAAAGGTGCGGTGGGTGTAGTACACATGATAAGCAATGTAAGCGATGCGGAGTGGATGGTACACAATAGCTCAGCTGGACCCTATATGGCTGTGGTCAGCACAGCTTTGTTCCACAACATTGTTGAACTGCTTATGAGTTATCCTGATAATGTTGCTGGAGTGTTACTTTATGATGATGCTCAAACTCCGTAAGATTTCTATTATTTTAATAAATATCAAATATGTTACTTAAAAAAAACTAACAAAATTATAATTGTGATTTTTGCCCCATACATGTTAAATTAAACTGAATATATTTTTAGTTTATAAAGAAAAGATTGTCTAAAAAATAGTATTTTCAGAGCTGATGGATTTACCCAAGAGTCGAGGTGCCCAAATGAGTATTATTCTGGCCCAAACAGTCAATGTTCATCTTCAGTGGCAGGTGGTGTTGTATGGAATGAAAGAGGCACTGGCCTTATTAGAAGAGATATTCCCTTCCCAGTATTTTTCTTACCACAATCAAGAGCTGAGGAAATTGAAAAGATTGATAAATGTTACAAGAGGTAAAATTATTTGCTTGTTGTGAATTTGGAAAGAGAAACATTAAAGTATAGTGGCCATTATGATGGCTAAAATGCCTGGAACTCAAGTTTAAACTTTAAAACTGTGAAACCGGTAGGTTAAGCATAATGTCCCTTGAAAGATATGTCATACTGTTATAAACTTTAGACACAGAAATATGAAGAAAACAAAACATGATATCTTGTCACGTTGCATAATGCTAACTCTACAGTTTTCAGTGACCTAAAATTAAAATATTTATATTTAATCTCTAGTTACAACCTTGATAGAAGCCAGCAAAAAGGGCAACCACTCTGTTCACTTCAGCTACATTCCTTCATGTATGCAGCTGTAAATACACAAGTCTGCATGAGGAGGTGAGTTCTCATATCTTTAAATTATCAACACATTCATGTTTTATAACAAATTGCTCAATATTTTTTGTCTGAGTAATATTTAATAAATGTTTAAAATTGCTAGTGACGGTAGAAAACATTCTAAATGTACACAAAGCAAACAAAATCATATGCAACAGTTATGTTAGATTAAAATTACGTTATCAAGCACTGGAAATAAATATGTTATGAATATATTAAAAATTTTATAAATTTCAGATCAGCAACAACAGCACTTTTAACAGCTAATAAAGTTTGTGATCCCTTAGGTGATAATAATGTTTACTACTCACTGTTCCCAAGGAAAAAAGTTAGTATAGAAATTACGTAATACTTATTTTAAAGGTATTTTTGGTTTCCAAATAAATTTATTATAACATAATTTCAGGAAACTCCATCAACTAAAAAGCCAGTGCATTTAGTTACTGCAAGGATTGATACTGCTTCATTGTTTGATGGTAATACTACAAAACTCCATACGATCTGTTATTATGCCTCTTAAGCTGTAAAGATAAAGTATTTAATTTGTTGCAGGTGTCGCTCCCGGTGCATCAAGTTCTGTTGTAGGAATGGTAACTTTAATCACAGCAGCTGTAGCTCTCTCCAAAATGATTCCTGTTAATGATTCACAGTTATATGGTACACACTTTTTAATTTTTATACAATGCTTATTATAAAAACAACACAACAGAGAATAGGTATACTGTTAGTAGCGTTTAAGTCATCGGGAATTTTTACTCATTTTACAATAGACTTGCTCTTGTTTGCTTATTCAAGGTTACCTACAAGTTTAGTTTTTCATAATATTTATAATTTTGTAGATAGTAACGTGCTTTGGACGTTATTCAATGGAGAGGCATTTGACTACATTGGATCTCAACGTGTCGCACACGATATATCGCGCGGTGTGTGGCCGCCGGGCGCTCCGCTGTCACCTTCAGACGTGCGCCTGCACTTTGAGATCGGACAACTCGGTGGGGCTCTCCTCAAACACGAGAATGACACCTCTTGGCCGCTATACGCTTTTGCTCCAGTGTCAGAAGGCACTTTGGTAATTATATTATTAAATTTTTTTATAGGGATAGGACAGGATAACAAAGCGGTAGAGTAGACTAACAGAAAAAATCTATAAAATAGAGTGGTGGTGTAGTTTCCGAGGAATTCTCAATTGTATTTCATTTAATGTTTCCTTCCTCCATAGGGTAGGAAAATAATTTTACTCCCTTGGTCAAAACAGCTTTTATCAGATACATATTTAAGTAAATAATATAACAATTTTTATTTTTCAGATGACGGAATTTCTTTCTGCAATTTACAAACACGCAGGGCAATACAATATGACACTTACACCAAAATTCAGTGACAACCTGCCCCCATCTTCATTACATTCGTTCCGACGGATTCTTAAAAATGTGACTGCGAGTGGAGAACTCCTTGAGCTGGTTTTGGTTGACCATGGGGACACTTTCACCAACATGTATTATCATTCCGTGCTCGACGAGTACACTCAAATCGGATTCAATTACCATAATATTACTGTTGATTCTGTAGGAACATGTAAGTCTATGACTTTTTTACTATTTGTTTTGATTCTAAGGTTGTCGCTTCGAATCTGTGCTTACAATTATATGCCCCCCGCATCATACCCCTCCCTGATTGGTAAGTGTTTTACGTAAATAATGTTGATGCCCGGTTTATACTCCCAACAGGGGCGAGCGAGAGTCGGGCGTTTATCCTACTAACTAATATAATAAATGTCAATGTTAGTGCCGATGGATGGATGTTTGTTACTCTTTCACGCAAAAACCACTGAACAGATATTGATGAAATTTGGCAATATTGTAGCTTACACGTCAGAATAACACATAGGCTATATTATTTTAATAAATCATTTTTTTTCCGGGATATGATGATGAATGCGTAGGGCAGCCACTAGTAGTTTTATAAATACGTGAATCGCTAACATTAGCGTACGCAGTGTAAACCTGGGTACGAGTACGAGTAAAAAGGAAACCGATGCCCGAGCAGCTGGTCTTATTATATGAATGTCCCACAGTTATATCCACCGACGATCTACTAACAAACGGAACAATGAAAGCCACCGAACCTCAAGTGAAGATCGCGCGACTAGCGACTGTTGTTGCCCAGACATTGTACCAGCAAGTTACACACACGCCGTATACTGGCAATGTTTCCGCTTCCGCTCATTTAGTAAGTTTTTGTGCTTATTCTTTTTACACTGTTAAACGTTATAGGAGGCCGGTCTGGATGATCTACCAAGACGCTCGTTTTCAGTTTTTCTCATACCACTGTAGTTCATCAGCAGCAGAAAGAAGAGAAGATAGTATATGATAGTTGGACTTAAAAAAACTGTTTTCTTCCATAGGTAGACGAGATGTTATACTGTTTCCTGCGCAGTCAGAGCTGCAGACTGCTTCTCGCGGTAGACTTCGCGAGCGGCGGCGTGGACGAGAGCACTGCGCCGACGCGGACCGCGCCGCTGTACGTGGGCGTCTCCACGTGGCCGACGTCGCCCGCCTTCTTCGCCGGACATCTGCTGGCGCTGCTCACCGGCACGCACCTGCCGCTCAACCGCACTGCCTGTGATACTCAAGATAATCCTGTTAGTATTATTTAGTTTTGTTTCGCTAATATACCTGTGCCAATATTTGCTAGGATATTAGGCGAATCTTCGAAACTACCCGACTCACCTGCGTACTCTGTCCGCTGAGCACCGAAAAGTATGGGTACTACCCGCGTGCAGTTTAGACGGCAGGGTTGCCAGATGTTTTATAATTGCGGAACAATTTTTTTATTCACGTTTTTAAAACGTATATTTATTTCAGGATTTCTCATATTACTGGCTAAAAGGATGGAATCATAGCGGAGTCTGCGTGGAAACTACAATGAACTTCAGTCAAGCTCTCAGCCCAGCGTTTACCATTCCAGGTAAGATTGTGATTATGATTACATAGTTTATACCTATGACTTTCTGTCTTAAATAACCAACTCGAACTGCCTCGTCGCGCGACTCAATCCACCGCTATGATAAGCGCGGGGGGCGAGTCACGGACCGTCCAACCATATTATGATCATTTAATAAAAGTTACAAACATAGCGATCGTTTATCAGACCCATAAAATTTCAAGTGACGTAATAGAGAGGGTCACTCGGAGGTTACACTCGTGATACGTGGCAGGTTACGACTACACGTCGGGCGAGTACTCGACGTGGACGGAGTCGGTGTGGCAGGCGATGTGGGCGCGCGTGTTCGTGCGCGCGGGCGGCGGCGGCGCGCGGGCGGCGGCGGCGGCGGGCGCGCTGCTGACGGCGGCCGCGGCGCTCGCCACGCACTGGCTGCGCGCGCACCACGCGCTCGTCTTCCCCGCCACCAACGGGGACGCTGCTGCAGGGTACGCCATTGCTATTTTCAAGGGGATGACAATTTGTTTCGGTCCGATTCGATAAGGACGCCGCGACTCGGTTTATTTTGAAATATCGATTGGTATCACTGGGTGCGATACCCTTTCGATATCAACAAAGTCGGTGGTAAGCGGAGCGATATGTCTTTGGTTTGTATATAAACAACAGGCGTTTGTATATTAACAAGGAACGGAGGCTAACTATTTCCTCATATAAATTTGTTTCTTTGCAGGATTTTGAGGAGCGTCAATTGTTAAACGAACACTGACAAGAATAACGAGATTATTAGAAGAGTTGTGCTGAGTGTAGATATATAATAATATAATAATAATATCTTTATTTCAGACAACATAGATCCATATATGAGGGTAGGTATTTATTTATGCTTGAAAACTCATAGACACTCGTGAAAAATATTGTATTGACTCCTGTTTATCATTCCACTTTTCTGTATCATGTTAAAAATTCCGATAATAGTTGTTAGGGGTGTGCATAATATTTTTTTTAAGCACGTGATCTGATTTCTCCTTTAAGAATCAGCTTGGCCCTTTCCGGAGTCGCCCCGCCTAACGGCTCTTTGCGAAAATGACTACATTTCTTTATAGCTAAGATTGTGATGTTTTTTTTAATCTTAGTATAATTATTAGCTGTAAATGAAGACATTAATTTATTTATGAAATAAAAGTTACTTAACTCGAAATGACACATTTTATTTTATATTTTTCTAGTTATTGTACGTAAAGATGGGATATCAAAAAACTTGCTACTGAACATCCTATGATTTGTCCTAACGATCTAAGCAGTACATTAAAAATAGATGGCGTAGATTGTATATACTTATCTAAACTCGTTTGTTCGAATATACTTTCATTAAATAGCTCTCGTCTGCGAATCGTTTTCAAAGGCGGTACTGGGAGATACAAAGATGTCCTTTGATTCACGGATCTGTTTTTCAGAATATCAGCGAAGTCTTCTCCAACAGCTGTGCTTACGGTTGACTTGGCATTTAGAGGAATGGTGTCGCTGGACTGTACACACGATATAGCCACGCTCTTCGTTTTGATTAGAACCGTTTTGATGCTGATCACAGTGGAAGAAGACGGGCAGCAACAAATTGCGCTCGTTAAACTTCCTTCAGTTCCGTAAAAGTAAAAATCGCTTACAATCTGTTTGTTGCTGTCAACGCTGACGAATGACGCTTGTCTTAAGCTGAGGAACATTGACCAATCACATTGGTCTTCAAAAGCATTTTTTATAATCATCTTATGTTCGTCACTCCAATCTGATATATCGCTAAATACTTCTTTAACAGGTCTAACATTTTCAAACAGCTCCATGCTGTTCGAACAGCTGTAGTTGATAACTAATAACAGATTCGGTGTCTTTGTTGTTATTATAACGAAATAATAATTTCTCATCAAGTTTAAAACAGTAAAGTTCGCATGTTTTAGCAGATATAATAACAAGTATCCCTGAGTAATGTCCCGAATGTACCAATTTCGAAAACAAAGATTTACTAAATCTTTTACCGACGATGAAGCTGAAATGTAGTTTAGATAAGCAGATACGTTTGCAATAGCTTTTACAGCTTCACTTGAGATCTTATGTGGACTGCTCAAAGATAGTTTACGCTTCATATTGTGTTTTCCATGGGCAATTTTAAATTGAAGATTATTAATTGCTTTAATTGGGAGCAAGGTTTCTTGTTTGGGCTTCATTGCTGAATCAGCGTGATCCAACGCTTGGATGATTTGTTTTACATTGTTTTTTGTTTCATGGCAATCCGTTTCTTCTTTGAAATGAAATGATACAGTAATCGATACTTCTGATCCTTTTGCTGTAAGGTTAAATTTTACCGAACTTTCTTCTTGTGCAAACTTATGGAAGGCTTTTATAAGTGAATATAGTTTTTTATCGTGAGCATCCACCTCACACCCGGTCCGATTGAGAATTGTATTATAGTCAAGCCGTTTTTGTTGAGTGTTAGTGCTTTTAATATTTTTATTATTCGCTGGTATGTTACATGGACTGGCTTCTTCTTTCAGGCTAGTAGCTTGAAGTGGCTTTTCCACAATCATCTCCGGATTGTTGTTGGTTTCTACTGTACATTTTAACATGGTGTCGGGTACGACGGTGGTACTAACTGGCAAGTTAGACAAAAGTTTTGAATTATAATTCTTCCAATCATGAAGTAGAGATGGTTTAACACGTCTTAATTTCTTTGAATTTATGCAATGACTAATATATCTTTGTCTTTTATTTTTTAAACGTGCACCGTGCATGTTGTGGACTTTGCGCCTACTTTTTTAATTTATGACGTAGGTATATTCTGCAATATCTGCAAGTTAGTACAATACTAATTAACGCGGTTCCATGACTTATTACCAACCGATCAAAACTGCGTAATATTTAATGATAGTTTTATAGCATCTTAATACTTTTACTGATACTCTTCTTATATATACTATATATACTATACTTATATCTCCACCTTGGCTTTTGGGCAATTTGGGCCAAAAAGCTATTCTCCTTTTAGATAGGTTTTTAGACGAGCCACCTCTAGTTTTAGAAATGACTACTAACTATAATAAAGGGGGTAGTAAGCAGCCAGTAAAGCAGCACGGGGAGTGAGAAGGTAAGAGTAGGTGATATGAAATTATACCGTTAGAAGGAGAGAGTAGAATAATTTAGCACGATGCTTACCATTGTAAAGAAACCAGAAATGAAGTTGCACAAAGCGTAAGTAATAACTGAAATTACTACGCTTTTTGCTACGATTTTTTTTTGCTACATCATTTTCTTATGGCTTATCCTGTACCATTTTTATTGTGATTAAAAGAAACCACAATATCTATTTAAATGTGCGATTTTTAAATATAACGGATTGTCAATTGCAAGCACGGTGCGAATCAGAAGTGTCAAACGCCATGAAAGAAATGTATTTCGGAAACGGAAGTTATATATTTTTTGTAACCGGAAATAGAATTTCCGTCCAGCCTTGTTGGTCTTGACTTGACTCGGCCGCCCTGCCTGAACCTCGCCTCGATCGACAGAATTGCTTTATTTTGTTTGGTGTTGTGGGCGTTGATAACAAATGCTTGACTACAATAATTAATCAAAACATATGTTATTTTTATGTATAGGGCTCGTTTATAATATTTAGATCATTTAGATTGATTGGTGTCTTTCATGGAAAACAAAAGAAGAATATTTTTGGACTTTGGACTAATTTTTTTTTTATGTAAATCCTTCCGTGTGCATCGCCACCTATGTTAACTTGAACGCATATTTTTAAATGTCAATGTCAATATTTGACAGTTGACATTTGTTATCTGTTTGTCCCTCTCTGTTATCATGCGTTTCTTGTTGAATAGCTTTATAAAGCCTTTAAAATCTTCGTCAGCAGCAATTGTTAGTCATTGTACGCGTCGCCAGCAGTATAATTTAACGCAACAGGGTCAACAGGATCTCTGCAAAAAAATGGCTCCAGAGAAAACTCTACCTCAGATATTCAACTTTGTTGATCAGAATGTGGAGTGTTACAAAAAGTTATTAAAGGAGGCGGTAGCCATTCCGTCGGTGTCTTGTGATGTTAAATATAGAGATGATTGCGTCCGTATGGTGCATTGGATGAAGGAGAAGTTGCAAGAAGTAGGCGCCAGCAGTGAGTTACGTGATGTCGGTTTCCAGACAATCGATAATAAAGAGGTTAAGTTGCCGCCCGTTTTAGTCGGCGTTTTGGGAAATGTAAGTGTTTTTGTTTATCTCTTCAAGAGCATTTGCTAAAAATAGTTTTCATGTAAAAAAAATATTCTGTTATTCTATATCATTACAGGACCCTAAAAAGAACACAATTTGTATTTATGGACATCTGGATGTCCAGCCTGCTTTGAAGTCAGATGGTTGGGACAGTGACCCCTTTGAATTGATAGAACGCAATGGTAAACTATATGGTCGAGGTTCTACTGATGATAAAGGTCCAGTCCTGGGCTGGCTGCATGCAATCAATGCTTACAAGGGCATTGGAGAAGAGGTATGTATAGAAATAAGTTTAGAAAATTGAACTTTTTTATATCGTAAAAAGTAGCTATCTGAAATATCAAAATTAATTTACTTTTTCATGATTCAGTTGCCAGTAAACCTGAAGTTTGTTTTTGAATGTATGGAGGAGTCCGGATCCGAGGGTTTGGATGCTCTTTTAATTGAACATCTGAAACCTGAAGGGTTCTTTGACACAGTGGACTATGTGTGCATATCTGATAACTACTGGCTGGGCACAACCAAACCCTGCATCACATATGGCTTAAGAGGCATCAGCTATTATTTCTTGGAAGTTGAATGTGCCAAAATGGATTTACACAGTGGTGTATATGGTGGTACAGTCCATGAAGGTAGGTTTCATAATCAATATAATAAACTTGTGTTTGTCTACAAATTAGTTCTTATACTTAACTTTACTAATCACTTGAAGGAAATGCTTATTATTACTAACTACATTTTATGACAGAAACTTAATCAACTCTGGTTTTATTAGGAATTAGTTATTGTTTTATCACTGCTTTTAAAAATGAACTTTGATAAGGCACAGTTGCAATTATTATCAGCAGCATTTGGAGTTCTCTGTGTATTCATCATAAATAAATAAGTTATTTATGCATTCATGAGTTTGAATTGACATTATGAGTATATAAGTGTGATGATTAATGCTGTAATCATTATTGTTTATACCACAATTTCAAAATAAACTGTTTGATTTATTTAACTATCTTTAGTCAATGAATATTTATCAAATTGAGATTTTATTTATAAAGGTACTTGTGCAAGTAAAGAATTACTTGCAAAGAATATTGGATAGGTACTTACTTTTTTATCATTATGATAAGTTAAGTCCTAAGCAACCATATCTAGTAATTAAATCATGTTCAGTAGAATTATGTCACTATGTGTACTCTTTTCAGATTACAAATGCTATGTTTGTACTTAACATAGCAATAAATGATTATGAAATTATATCAACATTGTGTATATTAGGTCTTTACATATGAAATTGCCGTTTTGTATGAAAAAATTCAAACATTTTTTTTTCATATAATTTTTATTTGTACTAAGTGAAGTAATTACCCATACAATCAATGCATCTTTGCCAACGCAGTGGCAATGCCCTTCTTAAAGAAATCAGCTGGACGAGAGGCAACAAATTCTTCAAAGGCGTTTTGAACTGCCTCTTGGTTATTGAATTTTTTTCCAGTCAAGAAGTTATCCAAATTCTGGAAAAAGTAGTAGTCTGTAGGGGCAAGGTCCGGTGAGTACGGTGGATGAGGGAGAGCTTCCAACCCCAGTTCTTGCAACTTGGAGACCGTCATTTGTGCGGTATGAGGTCGCGCGTTGTCGCGCAGGAGCAGCGGAGACGAGCGATTGACCAATGCTGGTCGAAGACGTGCCAGCTTCTCCATCATTGTGTTCAATTCTTCACAGTACACATCTGCAGTAATACTCTCCCCATTTGGTAAGAAGCTGTGATGAATCACACCGGTGCTAGACCACCAAACAGTAACCATCACCTTTTTAGGGGTAAGTTTTCGTTTAGGGCATTGTTTAGGTGCTGAACCAGGATCCAACCAACTTGCTGAGCGCTTACGGTTATCAAACAGAATCCATTTTTCATCACAGGTGACAATGCGGTTCAAAATTCCTTCATTTGTGTGTCTGTTGAGCAATGCACGGCACGTCTCGACGCGTACTTGGCGCTGGCGATCATTGAGTTCGTGGGGCACCCATTTGTCAAGCTTTTTTACCTTGCCAATTTGACGCAAATGGACCAATATTGTTTTGATGCTAACGTCGAAAGCTGCTGCTAATTCAGCCGTAGATTGAGTATCATCAGCTTCCACGATCGCCTTCAATTCGTCTGCATCGACCAAAGTCTTCGGACGACCGCGGGGTTCATTTTTCAGGTCGAAATTTCCAGAACGGAAGCGAGCAAACCAATAACTAGTGGTTCGTTGGTTTGTAGTGTTAGCTCCGTACACGTCGTTGATGTTGCGAGCCGCTTGTGCCGCGTTGCTGCCACGACGGAACTCATATTCCATAATTACTCGAATTTTTAACGTATCCATGTTGACGAAAATGATTGAAATGCAATGAATGAAAATGTAACACTAACCAATAAACAAATGACTGTTTTTGGAAAAAGAATTCCATATTTTTAAAATGAAATTAATTTGAAATTAGAATTCTTAGCTACACAAAAAATATTTTTAATTGAAATGGCCAGTACTGTAAAACGGCAATTTCATAGGTAAAGACCTATTATTACTAACAATATTTTCAAGTCTATAATAATTACAGCATTAAATTTGTTTCATAAGAATCAATATGCTAGGGCAAAAATAACAGCCTTTCTAAAACTTTTAAGCTACCTCCATGCCAAATACTATAATTCATTTGTGCTCAACAGTTTAACACTGAATGGGTGACAGATACAATTACTTTTGCATTCATAATCAAATTAAATTAGCATGGATAAGATCTATAATACCAAAACACCTTACCTTTATGCATGTGTGCATGCACTATTGGTTTTCATTCCAGTTCTTGTTTTTCAGCAATGTCCGATCTGATCTATTTAATGGACCAATTGGTTGACAAAAATGGCAAGATATTGATCACCGACATCTACAAATCTGTTGCTCCGCTGACTGAAAATGAGAAGAAACTATACACGAGTATTGATTTCGACACTGATGCATACAAGTAATATACCTACTTTATTTTATATTATTATGTTACAAAAAACATGTTATTGTGTTGTTGTTGCTTTAAATGTTGACATTTCTTTATTACGCTGCTGCAGAACTGCAGAACGCATTGTCCTTAAGCCTGTATAGATAAATAGATGTCATTCCACTAATGATGGCATGATTATAAACAAAACTATACCCATAAAATAGATATTAATTGATTACCAATAGTAAAAGATGTGTTTATATTACCACCATATAAAATTTTAGATCTTCTATTGGAGCGCACAGCTTGGCCCACGGTGGCGACAAGGAGTTGATTCTGATGCATCGTTGGAGGTACCCCAGTCTATCTCTACACGGAATTGAAGGTATTTCAATTGACACTAAAAAAGAAACAACAGAATTAGATTCTATTATGGCAAAAAGAAATCCATGTCTTAATAAAAAATAAATACCTGTAACAATAGGACAATAGGTAATGAAAAATGATGGTATGTTGTCATGATGAAAATAATATCTATCTATACTAACTAAAAAATAGTTTATAACCTTATGTACCGGTAAGTACCTATTTGAGATATTGCACTGGTGAACCTTCAACACTTTGTATCCTAACTTTTCATTAGGTAAAAATACCGTTATCAATAGTTTCAACTGAAACGGCATGTAAAATAAGGTTTTTCGTTGCAGGTGCCGCCTTCCAGCCTGGAGCTAAGACTGTTATCCCTGGTAAAGTGATTGGAAAGTTCTCAATCCGTATAGTTCCTAATCAGGAGCCAGAGGAAGTGGAAAAACTCGTGTTCGATTACGTTCATAAGAAAGCAAGTATTATTTTTATGCAACAGTAGCTTTTAATTTAAGTATCCTCCTGCCGTTTGGGTGCAAGACGAGAGTTACTTAAGTTACGTATGATGTAAGTTAGAAATGGCGAAAGTTACCTAAAGCAAAGATCGGTCTGTATGCGGTTCCGAGTAACTTCGAAATAGTTAACTTAATCCAATATGTTCGATTTCCCTATAAGAAATCAATCAGCTGATCGGTGCACAGGTGCTTTAGTAAAAGTAATTCGTATTCATGACCAGAATCGGAAATTATTTCAAATGAGTTCAAAATCACCCTGTATATAGCTAAAAGTGTATTTAGCTAAGCGGTAAATTTATTATTATTATTAATATGAAAACTGTATGTATAGAAGACGGACGGAACACATTGTCAGTGAGTTATTAACATATTCCAGTGGGCTGAGCGTGGATCCCCCAACAAGATGCGAATCACGGCTCAGAGCGGCCGCGCGTGGACGGAGAACCCCGAGCACCCTCACTACCAGGCCGCTGCCCGCGCCACTAGGCTCATCTACCAGGTACCTAGGTTATTTAATTGAAACCGCACTAAAAATTATCAAACCCAAATGCACGTTAGACATAAATCACGACATAATGAGCCGTTAAGAGATGGGCTGATTACGTTTGCAGTAAATCACCGCTAAGTTGCACAACGTGTTTGTTAGCAGTGAATTAGATGTGGTGGTTAAAAATTCAGCTCTATGTACATGCATTTATTATTTGCTCTTATGAATTTATTTGTAGGTTATTATTTCTTACGGTAGGTACTTACTCGTGCTCTTTTTTCTTCACGGGTTTTACTACTTGGTTTTAACCATAACATACTTAATAGTTATTTAAAATAATACGTAATTAAATTGAATTAGACACGTAGTAGGTTGTGTTGTGCATTTGTTGATAACGAGTGGGGGAAATACGCGGTTAGGTAGTCACCAAACAATTATGTACCTATGGTTTTATATCGTGTTAGGTAGTTAAATAATGGCGCAGATGATCGATAATATCGTATTCTGGCATTCAGCGAACAATAAAATGAATAATTGTCTAAACTATTGCCATTGTTCGGAAATACCGTTAAGTTTATTTCGAATCGTTTATTTGCTATTTGTTCGACATACATAGGTATATGTATGGTATATGTTTATGAGAATTGGATTTCTCATGCTTATAGTGGTCATACACAAAAAGGTAATCATGTTTGTTGTGATGCACTTAGTTTCGTTTTCAAACTTTATTATGCAGGCATAGGAGGCACTTGTATACCTATTTAAAGTGCAACATAATTAATGCGGTATCTACTACTTTTAATCATAATATTATGATTATGATTAAAAGTAGTAAGCATCACTTATAGTAGAATAAGAGTAGAAATTGGAATCTTAGAAGTGCTTACCTGTTAGTAGAAATTTCACGTTTTTCATTATATTGGAGTGCAATATCTTGAATCAACAGCATATATACAAAAGGATAAATACATATTATTATGACATGTTTTATCGTAGACGGAACCCGATATGTCCCGCGAAGGAGGTTCGATCCCGGTGACCATCACGCTGCAGGAGGCGAGCGGCCGCAACGTGCTGCTGCTGCCGATGGGCGCCGGCGACGACATGGCGCACTCGCAGAACGAAAAGATCAACGTGCGCAACTATATCGAAGGCGTAAGTTATACTTTTATTTACATTTACTTACTCAGCCGCACAATTTTCTTTTTGATTTCATCTTGTAACAAAATGACACGAGTAATAAAAACTTCTCGATGATTTCATGAATAGTTGCAGCAAAAAGAATTACTTACGCGCTTAATAAACCTTTAGCCTAGATCTTTCTTTGCCAAACCTACCGTATCTGCAACTTTCGTTCTTTTTGTAGTTACAGTATTTTAATTGAAATAGTATAATTCGGTAATCTTGGCTATATGAGTGTGGCTTGTATTTCTATATAGACTGCTGTCGAGTCTGTGTTGTTCATCATCTTAATCGAACGTTTTTAACATTTTCAGATCAAGCTGTTTGCCGCTTACATGTATGAAGTCGGGAAACTTGCCAAGTAAAGTTTATGAAGACTGCTTTTACCTCATTCATGTTTCTTTAGTTTAAAATGTAGCCGCGCATAACATAATGTATTAATTTGATTAGAAATAAGCAGATTGTAGGTATGTAACAGAGCCTTTTACATTCCTACTAAGTACAATGGAACGAGCATTATATTCTGCATAATAAAACATAGGTATATTAATGAAGGTGCCTTATTTTATACAACACCAAACCGATCATAATAATGTATTAATTACGGTTTCTGGGCGAGATTTACTCGTTACGAATTTATATTCGTTTAAGATTTACTTTTGTCATTTTAGTTACGTAATAAAATGTTATTCACATATTCTTTTTTTATTTATTTATCGGCTCCTTTATTTGCTGCCAAACAGTCGGAAGAGGGCCACTAACTGATCCCTCGCTAACACGCCTAGGCGCCTAATTAGTAAAAACAGACAAATATGGATGAAATGTAAAACTCTAACAAAAATTGGATCTAATAAGATTCAAATAATGTTTAGAATACAATTTTTTCTAAAAGATAATTACAAAAGTTACTAGTATACCTTAGCTAAGAGTTTGGGCTCGTTACTGGTGCAAAGATTCCCAAACATTTTCAGCAATACCAGTATTGCCACATTGAATAGCCATAGATAACATACAGATATGAACAGATAAATTGGAAGCTTTAATAGAGGTACTGTCGATTTGTCGTGTATTTTCACATGACGTCAAGTGTTACGAGGTTGGTCAAACAGGATAGACTGCATTATTTGCTTCGTTTTCATTCTGTGACGTCGGTGGGCGTCCTTGGCCTTAATATTCATGTGAACTATAAATATTTACAACCTACTTCACTGCGGGAATGGGATCCAGTTCCATCTGTCAAAGTAAGTGCGTTTATTTAATTTATTCCTGTGATTTCTTCTATTCTGATTCTCTACCTTAAAATTATATTCTATCTCTCATTATTTATACAAAATATCTATAGTCAACTGACTTCTCTTACTCTTTTATACCAACTACCTACATTTTTGCAAATTGTTAAATACTCTTAATTGCTTTGCTTCTAACCTTAATAAGAATTCGGTTTGGGTAGAGTCACTGAAAAAAGATCGTGGATGACTTCCGGCGGAAGAAAGTTTATTTTGGGCCGTGGTGGCGAAAAATAGAAATAAAGATGGTACCTACTACACTCGAGCGAGAGCAATGAATCCGGATCACTAAAGAATCCAAAAAACTTACGATCCAAGAATGCTAGCATAATGAAATAAATTGTATTTAATAGACAATGTTATACTCCTACAATGTAAGTAATAACATTGATATAATAAATAACATTTGTGAGTTATATAGATAGTAATAAGATTTATGAGTCACAACGTTTTAATAACAGAATATTACGTACTTTAAGAAAAAAACTGATGATCTAACCTTAAAACTAAAATGTAAAACAATATTTTTTTAAAACAACATAAGCATTTTCTTGAAGTTTAACATTTCGCATTGCCTCCTCGTGCTTCCATTCGATATTTGGCTTGCTATATACCCAAATCCGCAAACGAAGATTTCATTGCTATGAGTTTATGACATTATTATAGAAGTAACTCAGAAGTTTTATATTTTCATTTAACGGGTACCTATTTATTGGTCCCTTAAACACATTTTATTTCATAAGACTAGGTTTTATGAAATAAAATGTTTCGAAATTTTAAGGTTTTTTGTTTACCCGACTCGGATTCATTGCTTTCGAGTGTAGTATCTTCAGTATCATCTTCTTATAATCGTAATGGTAAATAACCCTTATCATAGTAGGTGCCCGGTGGAACAATTTAAAATAATATGTTCTTTTTTATCATAAATGCCCATGATTAAAAAATACTTAGGTACACAGCTCTTTACTTACCTTACCTACTCATAATTATTTTACTTGAAGGACATACCTAAATATTTTTTAATGGAAGATAGGTACCTACGTACTTACGTACTTGCCTGAATACCTATTGCTTTTCTTTTCGTACCTACAACAAAATTGAACATCCTACCAATACGTATACATTGCTTAACTGGTGTCTAAAATAGAGTCAGTACATTTAACGGTTTACTTTTATTAATCAGGTGAGATGTATATCGTGATTAACGCGGTTTTTTTCACGGCATTGTGTGGGCGATTAAATAAAATACTTCGGTTTTACCTGGCGCTGTTGACATCGAACGGAGGACGGTCGCAGGCGCATACCAGTTTACCAACACTAACATAAAAGAGGATAGCGTTCGGCCCTCATTCAGTCTGCCTCAGAGTCTCAACGGTATATTACGTGCCGCACTTTCATTTTACCTTTATCTTACTTCGGAACATATCGCATTTACTAAAACACGCTGTAACATATAGTCGTGAAGTAAACAGACTTTTATAATTTCATACTTATAAATAACATAAATAAAATATCTTTGTACTCGCGTTGCAAAAAGAGAAATATCAAGGGATTGCGTGTGTGAGGACGTGCATCGGTGAGTTCTGTTTGTTGTTCATAATTTTTGAATTACTCAACTGACCATGTACAACCTGCCTGATACTGCCCATTTACTTATAGAAATTCTACTTTGACTCGGTTACTACAGTTCAGTAGTTTATGCCTGTAAATAAAATTATAAAATAAATATTTATTGCTCAACGCACAAGATTACACGATTACAGTGAACCGAGTATCGCACTCTACACTAGCTGATTGCGGATTAAACACGCACGCTTTCTAATTTACTATGACGAATTATCTCAAAACTCCAAATGTTCCATTTCAAGAAAACCACACCAAGAAAATCCGTTACGTTGGTTTATTTCATTGCGACCGATTGTGAAAATTTGAGCCATACAAGTAGAATGAAAATGAGGACACGAAAACAGGCCTTCAGTATAAACTTCGTATGTAAACATATTCGTATCTAATACCTTCCTACTTCATTCGTAGCCTAGATTCTGACATGAAGATTAAGGAATTTGTTTACATAGGGTTTTATCGATAGGGTCGGTATTTTTAACTTTGTGTGATTATAGGAACTTTTAGCTACTGATTTGATAGCGGACCTAACAAACCCAATGTTAAAAGACTTTAAAACTAAGTAGGTATGTAGTCTACTGAGAACAGCATTATGTTAAAAATAAAAATAAAATAATAAGAGCCAATTTCTTAACAAAATATACCTACCCAATACTGTCGTTTGGTTAAAGAATAAATAAAATTTGATAATTAGTATTCTGGTAACGCGGTGTTTAGTTAGTGAGGGTCTTATGCAAAATTTACAAGAACAAGTCTGTCTGTCCTCTATTTATTGAAATGAGAACAGTAGTACATACCTGTATATTTTTTGTTTGCCACATTTTTAAAACGGTAAAGTGCTTAAGACTAAATTAAGTAGGTAAGGAAATTTAAAGTAGGTATTATATTCGTATTACTATAATCGAAAAACTTCTAAGAATGGTTAAAACTGCAACTATAATTAATTAACGTAGATATATTATTTTGTTTGTATATTGTGTACGAAAACTGTAATTGTGGCATTACTGCGACTCTACTTTTATCCTATTTACCATAATGACAGAAGCCCTCTGTTACGCTACTGCAGTCCGGCTGTTGTATAATAAATGTGTCGAGGATGACGCACAGCTGACTTTCTCTGAAGTCTTCATCGGTTTTGGGAATCCCTTTGTTGCATACAATAGCTACGCGGAACAAAAACAAATACTTTACTGATTGACATTGGGCAGGAGCGTAGGAGTTTGGAATTCCCTTATAACGTCATTAACTGGCTTTTTCGAACGAATGCTTAGTTTTTGCATAAAATAGTTCTGTAGGTAAACTTTTTGTTACGTGACCCTGAAAATCTAGATTTAAATATGACTTAGGTACTAAAGCTATTGTACAACTATATACGAGTAAGTATGTACCTATTTGTATATCATAACATTTTCCTGAATGAAGTTCGTGTTTAATACTTATAACGACTTGAGATAACGTCAATAACTGTATTGAGTACCTACAATGTCAACATTGTCTTTATACCTACCTATAGATAGAGGTACACGAGCCGGTAGTTAATCCATTCGGGATTTCCCATTAGAGTCATTTTGTCATAAGCGTGACTACAGTCAGGGACAAATACGTACCTACTCGCTTATGTTACAGAGGTCTTTCCGGAGTAGTGCCTATATTATTTACTCCTACAACATAGATGTCTCAAATCTAGGGACAGTTTAAGCTTTGTAGTCGTCTCCCCTGACTGACGATATCAATCGACTGTATGAGTAACTGTTGATAACTCTTGGCGGGATCTTGTTATTGATTTTATTAATAAATCGCTCGTTGCCAAAAATACATTTTTATTTAAAACACCTACTGGATTTAATGCGTTCCTTTACGCCAATCTTACTTAACTCACAGTTAACGGCTCGGACAGAAATTTAATTTTGGCAAAGGTCACCGCTCTCATCTTACCTACTGACCTCCTAACTTGATGGTATCAAGAGATTACGTTTTTTATGTTGAATGTCTATGCAAAACTTAAGTTCAATAATAAATAGGTAAAGCAACTGTGTTGTGCGCTACATCACAAATTGATAGATGGTATCCCACCTACCCAGTTTATCTAACTGGCAAGTTGATAAAAATTCGTTGTTGAGTTCGGCCGATCGTGCAGATAATATAAATATAATGGACATGAAAGTTTTTACGAACAATCAAAACAAGGGCAGATCTGACAGGCGTTCGATCATGGCTGGTTGACGAGCGTGACCCGCCCCTCTACGCAGCCGGCAACCATCGCCGCGGCGCGGAGAAAGCGCCGCCGCCGCCGGTGAAATGTTACAACAAAACGTGGTCTCTGACTACATCATGCTGTTCGTTATTTTCATGAATCCTTTCGGTGCATCTACAATTCTACACCTATATGATACCTACCTGCGTCACGTTATGTTATGAATGACAAAGTGGATACTCGTATCTAAGTACTATATAATAGACTTTCCTATTTCCAATGGTTTTTTTTTTATTATTTTAAGTATATATTTTATGTTGTTGCAGATACATCATGCTTAAATTAGCAGCCGCGGTTCTTTTGCTGGTTGCAACAGTAACCAGCCAGTGCATTGACAAAAATGATTCTTCAAAAAAGTTAAACCCTGAAGCTAGGACATTATTATACAAAGGGCAGCTAGAATTTACATTGAATCTTTTCGCTGCTATAAACAAAGCAGTTCCTGAAGACAACATTTTCTTCTCGCCTTTCTCTGTGTACCAGTCCTTGTTATTGGCGTACTTCTCCAGCGCTGGACAAACTGAACAAGACCTTAAGAAATCTCTACAGATTGCTGAGAATTTGGTAAGATTTTTGTTTATTAAACCTGTAGAAGTCCATAGTGCAAGAATGGAATACTTATTCTTTCTTACTTACAATGTTGTATTTTGGTTGTAAAAAGGTTGTCTTGTTGGATTCCAGGACAAGGTAAATCTAATGACGGCGTACGAGGTGGACAAACGGTCTCGTTTAACTAATAATAACAGCGACAGCTATGAGTTCACGAGTGCCAACAAGTTGTTTGTTTCTAAGGAACTGCAAGTACGACAGTGCGTCGCTGACTTCTTTGGCCAAGAGCTGGAAGCCTTGGTGAGTTAGAAAATTAGTAATAGATAGGTAGCTACTTAGTCTACTCTTAAAAGACAAGTACTTATAAGTTGTAAACTCATCACTGTCAATGTGATTTGTTAAGAAAGGTGAACCAATTTTCCAAGATTAAGAATAGAGACGATTCAATTTCTGTAGGTATTACTATCTAGAAGTTTTTTTTAAGTGAGGAAGTCCATTTAATAATATCCCCAAAAATTTGTAATTTTTAAATTCTAATTACAGAACTTCAAAGACGCTCCCCAAGAAGCTCGAGAGTACATCAACAAATGGGTATCCCGAATTACTAAAAACAACATTAATGACCTGCTGCCGGTTGATGCTGTATCAACGGGGACCAAGCTGGTGCTTGCCAACGCCGCCTATTTCAAAGGAGTGTGGGCTTCTAAGTTCCCCGCAGAAAACACTAAGAAACAAGCATTCTTCGTATCTGAAGCTCGTCAGACCCTAGTGCAATTCATGAGACAAAAGGGCTCGTTCCACTTCAGTAAGTATACCCTGGAAATATTTTCGGCGATAGATATTTTCCATTTATAAATAAATGTATCATAAGTGGTGTTTGTCGATGCTGCCTCTGTGACACTACTACGGTTTTCTTGAAATGATGAAGATGTAGGCTTCGATGAAGGCAAAAATAGTAAGACAAGAAAATAAAAATGTGAATTTTAAATTTCCAGTGGTAAGCGATGACTTGGGCGCACAAATCCTGGAGCTTCCGTACAAGGGCAATGACATTAGTATGTACATCCTCTTGCCACCGTATTCTATGAAGGAAGGTTAGTATTTTACTAAACTTTTTAAGAAGATACATTACTCAAGAAGGCTTGTCTTTAATAAAAACAAAAAAAATAAACCATTGACATTGCATCCAAATCTTTGTTCCGTTCTTTAGTTATTTATTTTCCTAAAAACTGAATACCTATCTAAGTATACTAGATGATCTAGATGATAACTAGATCTAGACCTAGATGCGACCTAGATCAATAGGGTGTCTATAGATACGAGTATGTTGATCCGTCTCTACAAATCTAACATTTCACTCGTAATAATCTCTAGAACTCTGGTAATTACTGAGATTTTTAATTATTTTCCAGGAGTTACCAACATTATTGCAAACTTGACGCCGGAACGA
Source organism: Anarsia innoxiella (assembly GCA_947563765.1). Taxonomy (NCBI): domain Eukaryota; kingdom Metazoa; phylum Arthropoda; class Insecta; order Lepidoptera; family Gelechiidae; genus Anarsia; species Anarsia innoxiella. The sequence goes on from OX387395.1 coordinate 5,517,910, forward strand.
TTAGCAGCAGTGGTGGAAGAAAGCTACATGGCTCGCCAAGTCATCGTCGAGATTCCTAAATTCACCATTGAACGATCTCTACCTCTCAGAGACGTAAGCTATTTCTTTTAACTTAAGTACCTACTGTATACAGTTTCACGAATTTTAGCGTAACCGAATCTTATTTTCTGCATTACGTGTGTTACATTCCGATAAATCAATTTTGACGTAGTTAGGTATAAGTAGGTATCTTAAGTACTCTATCTAGAAAGCGACACTTTCCAAATGCAATAGCAACCAAGACACTAACTTAACTTTTCTGGAATTAAATAATTCTTGAATAAAAATATGTACTTATTGTAAAACTTTATAACTAATTCCACTAAAAAGAACGCATGTAATATTGTAGGTATTGGAGCGAATGGGTGTCGGTGACCTCTTCAACTCAACTGCTGACTTCAGCTCTTTGACGGAGCAGCGCGAGGTGCTATTCGATGATGCGGTGCACAAGGCCAAGATTCAGGTCGACGAGGAAGGTACGTCATCGCAAATATTTATTTATTTATTTATTTAACAGTTTAAGATAATAGTACATAGAGACAGAAAAAAAGAGAAGTTATACAAAAGGTACAGCATATTAAATATATTCCATAAGATTGAAAAATTACTTAATAGAAACAGCTAGCTTGACACGTCTCACTGCATACAAGCCAAAGCCTCTCCAAATAGATAGGTATTGCAGAAATATTTGAAAGTAAGTATTTCTTCTCTTGAATGAAGCACTCTAAAAGTTAATCTATTTTTAAGATATTAAGAACTGGACTCTGGATTTAGTTCACGAAATTTATAAGCAGGTCGCAAATAAAGTTCAGCTGGGCTAGTATACCCACGATCAAAGTTTATCGATTATTAAAAATAACATTATCGACAAAATAAGTAACATAGTATACCTATAAGAAAATTCCAAATAACAAGTTCGTTTTTCTGAGTATTTTTCTTTATTTTGTTGTAGAAATTTCTTTTAATATTTAGGTACCTACCTACCTGTGCAAACCTATGTAAATCCACCTTTACTTACGAGAAACTGTTATCACTCCAGGTACAGTAGCGGCAGCAGCTTCAGCAGTGTTTGGATTCCGGTCGTCGCGACCCGTAGAACCCACCCTGTTTAGAGCAGACTTCCCATTTGTCTACGTCATCTACGAGCGACCCACAAACTCTATCCTCTTCATGGGAGTCTACAGGGACCCCAAGAAATAGATCTCATGTTATAACCTCCTTTGCAAATTAATCTTAAGACCAACCTTCGAGTTTTCACTCAATTTTATATCAAATAATTAAAAAATAGGTGTTTAGTTTTATATTTGCTTTATTTATTACGTTTTTAATATTTTCCTTGTATTTGTATTGACTGTAGAACACATAGTGATATAATTCAGAACATTAGGCTATTTAGTCTCCGTGTGTGTTTGTAACTTTTCAAAGTAAATGATAGAGATACTAAGCAAGTAGAATTAATTTATTTTAGACAAAATATTAACTTTGTTTGTGTCTTGTGTCACATGGTAACTACAATGATGATACCGAAATACACATGTTTTTTACTACTTATGTGTGTTTAATGGGAAGTTTATCCTAAGTATATAATTAGTAGGTAAGTACCTTACCTCCACGTGAACAGATGAACGTGTTAATTTTCGTCCACTCTCTACGCGTGGCTTGATTTTAGATGAAATTGAAACTAATTTGACAGATGACTTTGACGCGGTTCCATTTAATTTCAAAGGTAAAATCGACATATCTACGAGTAGGTTTAACCACAGCCCATATTCCGTTTGCCTTGTGCGGGAATAACGGTCTGTTTCACCAGCTATGGATAAAATGTATCTTTTTCTTAATAGGGATGCATGTCAATAATTTCTACTTATGGATTTTTCATCGATTCGTAATATAAAAAACTAAGCTAATCACCTCTAAAATTATATACATTCTATACTGCCACGCATAATGCAATACTTTTGAGAAAGGCAATTAGGTATTCTGAATCCTAGTGTCAAAACGTTCCGTGATTTCAAAATGTATGCTCATTATACCTACACATTAATTTCAAGAGAACTTTTGACCCACAGCAATTAGATTTGAGTCTTAACATTCTAGTGTTATGTTTTCAATGACCAACGATTCATAAGCTATCATTTTCTGTATATTACACTGTTTTAATTTCATCTTAAAAACTTATTCCTTCATCTATAGTTTGACGATTGATATGAAAACAGTAGCGCGGAAAACTTGCACCTGCGCGATATTGACATCTTGGTGCGGTTCACTTCATATTAAACGTCAAATCACGGAGAGCCGTTCCTTTTATATACCTAACATAAAATCTCTTTCTTTTGTTCTCCCCGAAAAACACGAAATGTATACAAGAAGGGCATTTTCCTTCACCGTCCAGCAAATATTGAATAATAAAAATTAAATTTTGGTAACTTAATGCTGCTGCATTTTCTTATATATAAAATTTCAGTACTTTGTAGGTTCATTCATATAACTACACTGTAGGTAGGTATGTGACTTTATCCTCGCTGCTCAATAGAATGCAGATTGCGGAGTTTTCACTCATAACTTACAACCTATTTCCTGCCGACTCGACGCTAATGATGTCTGGTTGCAATGCATGAATCGTCGCTATTTTCTCTTAACTATCATTTATCTTGTCTTTGTTTTCCCAAAAATGCATAATACTTGGGGTTTGCTAAATAGAATTACCTAAGAGCTTGCAAAACGTTAGCTCTCAATCTCTAATAGATAGCACGTGTGTAGGTGCACAAACAACCTAGTACACATTTTGATAGGTGTGTACCTACTTATTGATAGAATAGAAGAAAAGTTTTGAATCCTATAATGTGAATCAAGTTACTTACCTATAACGGTTGCAAACATAATAAGTAAATTGATTCAAATACTTTGTAGATGTTACTCGTAAATGTCTATAATAATGTTACCATTAAAGTTAATGGATTTAAAATAAGACGTTGAACCAACTTTTACAAATACGATTGAACTTAATCTCCGGCGCGACCTTATATGCAGTGATAACTGGAAAATCTTCTCTAACACGTGATGATTGACGGCCCATCAGTGGGAGAAAGCGGCGTGCGGGCGCTTCATGATATTCACATGTCTGTTTACATTAACCATGTCGTACAACTCACACGCAAAGTTTTCTTTCATACGCAAAAAAACATATGATTTATTTCTCGTACGTGTCCATCCAGTTACTTTAGATAAATATTAGAATCGAATTGATAAATGTAAGGGACGCGCAGACTGTTCGTTTCTCTGCTTTAATGTCCATACCTGTTTGCTTTCTTGAGCACTTAATTAAGGCATTGAATTTCGTTACCTGCTGCTGTATACGCTACGTTTGCTTTTAGAAAGTACTTACTCTACATATTTACGTCTATTTTTCGAAGTTCAAGTGTTAAGCGGTTTACTCGTAGTTGAATGATTTAAGTATTGACGTAGCAGTTACTGACGAGTTAAAGTAAACATAGATCGATCCAAATGCTTGAGGCTCAATAAATCTGAGTAAACCTGTGTGTTCAGCAAACAATGAGTGGAAAGCCAGGTATTTGAATCCATCGGAAGTGTTGGCGTCGGCGGCGGCTTTGATAGGATCGCAACGTCCACAATGGAGCTAATTACCTGCCGCCACAGCCGCGCGGGCGCCGCCATCGTCGTCGTCGGACCAGAAACAATGCCCTCGGACAACACGGCTTGTTATAGGTACCTACTCGTATGTGGTTTACTGTTTGATATTTGGCCTTTGTTGGCTACATTGTCTTTTAATTAAATCTTACCAATTGTCTATCACCACCGTTTTGAAAGAAATCCTGCTGCAAATATTTACCGGCCTTTAGCTCTTTATAGATATAGGTATGTTTTGGTATTTTTTTACCCACACATTCCTATATTATGATCTTCGGGCCGATATCCACCATTTCAGCAGTACAGCCAGCCACCATGTTAAAATCTGCTAATTAAAAGAAAAGCTGCAATAGTGCGGTCGAGAGAATTTCTTGCGATGTTGTTAGGATTTATGTCTTGTCTTAAAGATTTATAGTTCCTTTGAAGCCGCTGACAATGGGCTAGGTACAAGAAGATACTTACAGGATGATACAATTAGGAAGTAGACTTTTTCCCTACAAGGTAGGAGTAAATACATATATTGGGTATATATAAAGAGTTAATATATTGGGTACCTTAATAAATAAGAAGTAAATTAGAAAAACATTTTATTAGCAAACTAATGTAGGAAAGTAAAAATATAAGAAATTTATTACAAAATTGTAAATGTTGTAAAAATATGGTAGCTAAGTACTCCTCTCGACACTTCGTACATATTCCTAACAGTGTGATACTGATACTACGAGTGACCAGATTTATTGTCAGCAGACTCTAAAGGCTTCTCTCCACGTTTTCGACAATATACTTTTAATAGGTGCTGTTAACTTTCATTAAACGGGAAAGTAAATATCTGAGTGTTTATGTTACAAAACTTCACGAAATTGTAGATTCATATTCAAGTTGGCAGCGTGGTTTGTGTTCTTCCAACTTGTTTTGCGTTGAACTACAATATGCCGATTCACGTGAAGATGTGACACCTCGAGTATGGAAGACCTCAATGATAAGAAACAGTGTCACTTGAGGCACAATTTCCTGAAAACTTAATGTGCTTCTCTAGTTAATGACGCTGTTTCTAAAGACGTACAATTAGCAAAAATCACAGCTCTGGTTATTCAACATATGATCGTTTTTGTTTTTCTTTTGTCATCCTTATTAATAATTCTAAAAATAAATAATTAAAAATATTGTACAGGACGGGTTTAGTTCAAGGGTGGAACAGATTTTGGTATCATTTTTGTAAATGTTCATGTCTGAAAAGTGCCCTGTAGTAGTAAACTCATAGTTAAATTATTTGATGGTCAATACATAGTCTCCATAAACTCACATAAGTAATAAGTATAACATAATACAAAGTAAATAGGTGGATAGAGAGACTATAGCTATATAGGTAGGTACTAGTTTTGTTCTCCAAAGCCAAATATCCATACCGCCCTTAAACTTTCAATAAAAGTTACAATTAATTTATTCATGCAAGTACTACAACATAAATTCTTATAAATAAGATATAATTATAATTATCAATAAAATCTAAAATCAACTCAGGAACAAATGCAATAAAAATCGATCAATATTATAAATCCCTCTTTTTGATATAAGTACAAAGAACCAACATAATTTAATATATTACAAGAATAATATATCAACAAATATTTATATGCGCAATGCATAATATATCAAGGTAGCCACAGTTTCTTATAATAAATTGGTAAATCTCATTTTATTACTTACTACTCTATAAATTCGCTAAATTCGAAATATCATCTAATGAGATACACGTGGTAGAGTAAATTTGTGTCACAAATTATTTTTGCTTAAATCCATTTACAAAAGTATAATATTTACAAAATAATGAGTATTAATTAACCATTCAGAGATTCGACAGATCATCACAACTTTTTGATGAATGAGTATTGGAACCAATTTTACTGGAATTATGAAAAGTGAAAACAATCGCAATTAGTAACTTACGGGTCCCTATCATAACTCACATATAAGTACTAGATGAGGACCGTACTTGAAATACAAACGTTTATGTATGTAAATTGTTCTCTTTCAGTGACAGGTAGGTAATTCATAGTCTCATTTAGGCAGGCAGTGTTTATATAACTTAACAGTAATTTATCTGTTAATGGCAAGATGTCAAAAAGATACCTATTGACTGAGAATAAATTAAGTTTGCATCTTATTTGCAAATCAAAATGTAAATTGACAACTAGAACTAAGCAATCTGTTTTTCCACTGTTTGAGATAAACCGCCAGGAAGTAAAAGTGTTCTGTATAAACAGCCCTCTGGTCTGTAATTCAGACAAAAAATAATTATCTTTGTTAATAAAAAACTTTAAGTATATGTTTTTGATAATGAAATTCGTGCGATCGGTGGCGCTGTTGACGTGTAGAGGCCGAAAGCAAAGGCATAAAATTAAAAACTTGACCTCTAATTTTATTACTCGTACTTGCCTTATTTAATTGCATTTTAGCTCCGCTATTATGAACGAGTTAGTACACAATATTGGAACGGGAATTAAAATATATTGAATTAACCTAGCTGCTACGCCTTCTAAGAAAATGTCATTAATATCAATTGAAGATGTATATGAAGGCACGGAATGTTATGTTGTGTACATTCGTGAATGAACTACGATCTTCCTCTCAAAAGAGAAGAGCTTTTTCTGGTCCCCATTTGTTGGTCGCAATATTGGGACGGGGCGTTGTCGGAGTACCATCTGCTGAGTCATCTTATGAATGACACAAGCAAAGCAAGACATTTCCTGTTGCGTTAAAGAACTCGGAGCAAATTATTTTATATCTCTTGTATCTGCACCTACAAACCAATTAAGTATAATAAATATAATTTCTTCGATAGCATTTTACCACGGAAAAAGTACCTGAATAGTTGTATTTACCTGGAATACTCGTACTATCTGAAGTTACAGATCATTTAACTTTTTGAATTTATCTATTGTCAGAAATACGAAAGTTAAAATCAGTGAAAGTTTACTTTATAGAAATAATAAAAGCCTCATTGATGGATATAATTTCTATAGCCTGCACTGCTATTTACCAATCGAATGATGCACTTGATACAGATGTTGTATTTAAGAAAATTAGTGAAAATGCCGCTTTTATCTTGAAGATGAAGTTTATTGCTGAGATAAGATGATTACAGGGTCCACCTGCAAACGATATCTGTATAAATGAGAACAGGGCGAGCCTCTGTGCTGTAAGCACACGGGCTGGACAAAGAAAGGCCAATTTGTTAGACGAGAAAGGGAGCACCATTTTAAAGACCACGATTGAAACACCACTTGTGTTTCAAATTTATAGCAATCTGGGAGCAATCAGGCCTTTCTCAGTACGAGGCGAAAGATGTAATATTGGAAATGAGAAACCGTTCACTGTGCTGTCCGGAAAGGGTAGCTTGTAATAATTACGGATAGCTATAGCCCGTCACAAATCCATTTCTAGGGAACATATTACTATAATAACATTATTATGTACGAAACTGGTAGGTGATTTGGAGCAAATAAGGCCGATAAAACAACGACGACGTAAGTATCTACGTTCTCTACATAGTTTATAGTAGGTAATTGAATACCATTGTCAGAAACGGTAGTACGAGAAGGCCGGTATTAACAAAATAAAATAAAGCGACAGGCTCTCAGGCAATATAGAGAATACGATGGCCGCGCGGTGAAAGATGGCAAGTACAGAATGCTCGTTCTTTTGCTCTGTTTTATTTTTTTTATATTTTAGAAAGTTTAGTCGGTCGCGCAGCGGGAGAAATTACAGCGGCGGCGGCGACGGCGGCACCGAGTAATCCCAAACTGCTCATCACTTAGGCTATTTGTCTGAAAGCTTGTTACGTTAACTCAGTGGTTATCTATTATTTGGTAATTTGTACGTTTTAAGTTATTTTTATGCCGATTTTAAAATATGGAAAACCAGGAACGTAACTACTTCAGAAATGCATGGGAATACCTATGACTGTATACCATATAAACTTAGCGTAACTATGACTTAAAATTCTATAGAATGATGGTTGTTATCATATAATCTCATTATAAAATACTTAACAGTACCCTTCTTAGCTATTAATACAGCTGCAAGTACTTCGGTAACGGACGGAATTACATACAAATTAACAACACAGTAACGGTCCAGGACTCCATATCTCACCCATAACTGGATTACTTCTTTATAAGTACTTAACTACAAATTAGCACCTTACCGTATTCTTCTGTGAACAGTTCAGCCTTTAGGTACTTTTTACGATACGTTTGTTACGATATCACTGTTTTTATGAGTAAATTGACTACGAACGGGTAAAAGCGCGGCAGGCGGCGGTTCGAGCCAAACGGCGCGGTTACCTCTGCTTTGCCGGTTTCGCTGTTCCACCGGCTGCGGCATTCTTCTGTGCAATATGAGTCTGGTAATGCTTGGCGAGATGCGCTTTCTGGCGAAAACTCTTCCCACATAGGGAACAAGCAAATGGTTTTTCTCCTGTATGCGTGCGGACGTGAACATTCACTGAGTATTTGTCTTTAAAACCTTTCGAACAAATCGAGCAGTAGTGCAACGACCGCTCCTTGCGAACCCCATTGGACGTCGACGTCGCTGCTTGGATCGCCGTCCCCGATTGTGTCTGTGACGAAGGAGGAGAGTTCTTATTCTGTATTCTCTTGTATTTCTTAGTCACTGTCTTTGTGCTGGTGACAGCAGGAGACGTTGTGACAATTTGCAGATGCTGTGGCAGTTGCACTTCGCCGGCTGGAATCATCGTTACGAGTTCCCCATTGACATGATGGATATTATAAACGCTTCGCGTAGGGTCGATGGGTTCCACTGTACAGTAAGGTTGTACGGACTCTCCAAGCTCGGAAGCTATTCTTTTTAACTTTTCGTAGTCTTCTGGATGATAATTAGCGTCAAGTTGGGACAATAAAATATCATCTACACTTTGCGTTGATGTTGCATTTTCACTATTTGAAATCACAGTAGTAGGATCCTCTAGTAGTATAGATATGTTTACATTGCCGTTAGGTGGGGCGATAGTCATTAAGAGATCTGAGTCACCCTCTTTACTGTCCTGGTACATCGATGGAACATCAGCTTTATTATTGTTATTGATGATGACCCTTTTCAATTCTGAATTCGCATCTAGTTTAGTTATTGTATTTTTTTGTATAGTACTATATCTAATGAAAGCTTTTCCCTGTAAAGCACTTCTCAGTAAAGACTCGTTAGATTCCGTGTTTTGGTCTGTTAATTTCCAGTCATTGTTGTTGTTATTAAACTCTACATGGCTATCTAGTAACGGATTACTGACGAGCGGACTACGCGGGTCGTCTCTTTTATCACCCACTTGAAATTCATTATCATCATAATTATAATTTTCCACCTTTACCAGGTTCCCTGTACTTAGGTTCGTGCTTTGACTTTCTGATTCGCTTTCTTCATAGTTAAAACTTTCCACTTTTGGTAATATATTTGAACTGAGAGAATCTTGACTAAAGTCGTTAGGGAAGCCATTCATATTTAGTATAGATTCGAGATCTAAGGAAGATTGCTGCTCTATATCTGTCGGACTCGACATTGAGACATCTTCTTCCTTTCCCCAATAGCGATTCGCATTGGGCTCGTTGATATCTTGGTTAAGTACAGTGAGCGTGTAAATCTGACCATCAGTATTGTTGCTGATCAATTTGTTGGAAATGGCAGTGTCAGTACTGATAGGGTTGGCACCATTAATTTCGCTGTCTTGAGTATTCCAATAGTATTTGTTGAGATCCTCTAACATGGCAGTTTCTAAGCGGTCGCGATCGCGGTCTACGTTCCAAATAGAGTCGAAGCTCTGCAGTGTATTGGATGTGGTGGCGGTGGCCATGCTGGCTGGCGCAGCGGCTGAACTGCCCACACTCAGCAGGCTATTGTTGTTCTGTTCCTTGGGCTCTTCCGAGAGCAACGGATTCGATCTCGAGTCGGGTGATTCCATGAAAACATTCACTGATCGCATCTGTTGCTTATACTGAGCATCAGTAACTTCGTGAGACGTTACGAAATCAAAAAAATCTGATTTTGACAGTTCGGGAGCAGTGGCCGTCATGTCTACTGCTTTAAAACTTAACCGAGAATCACGCCTCGGTTCGTCGTCAGTTCTATATAGGATTTAAAGTTATTTTTCTTGTATTCATTCAAGGTGTGTTTGTACTACAATAAATATATCTAAGATTAAATTAGTGATAAGTAATATAACCCGATATGACTTGTACTTAATTGGCAGTCGCTTGAGCGTCGGTAACTGGCGATGCGTCGCGGTCCGGCGGCGGCAGCGGCGTCGGCAGCGGCGGCGCTACGCGGAGGCACGCGGTGCGGGCGAGCTCGCACTGAGCGGTGGACCAATGGCGTGAACAAACTTGATCCGTGCGTTCTTTTTTCCCATTATTTACACCAAACTAATCACTACTTGTCCAGTGTTCAGTTTCTGGCACTCACTGCAGCATTAATATGGTAGATGAATATGTTGTCCATGTTTTCAAAGAAGTCTTCGTACAGCCGCCGGTTCTGAAAAGGAGAAATAGTTACATATTAATACAGTAAACTTAAGTAGACGTTTTATACTTCAAAGTATTTTTGACATACAGCAACTGACTGATGGAATGCTTAATTATAATAATCTCGCTCAGCCGATCGTGGTTTCGAATCCTGTACAAAACCAGGACGGGCAAGTCACGACGCAAACCGCGTCACTGCTGCTACTGCTCGCCCGTGTCTGTCCCCATAATATAACACTTTTTTCGTCGTAACTTTAAATATTGTAGGTACCAAATATGAAAACTTTAACCTTATATACGAATTTTGGGACAATACAAATCCCCGGTTAGGCTCTGTGCAAAAAGTAATTCAGAAATAAATACAAGCAGAAAGAATAAAAAAAACCATACTAGCATGTAATAAAAAAATATTATTTTATCTTCCAAGTAGTGGCTTGATATCGAGTGTAAAATGAGAAAGGTCTGTCAAATGAAACGACACGATGAAGTGGAGCAGCGCGGACCGAAACACCCATCTCGAGTTTCGCCTGTCAGCTGATACACTGCCAGAACTGAGATATTTGACCAAATATTATTTACCTATCAGATTAAACTACAGAATACGTAACGGAGGTACAAAATATCATATTCTTTTAGAATCTTCAGAGAATTTGATACTGGAGATTACACGAGCTAGGAAGTAAATATTTGTTAATAGAATTAGACATGTCAAATGAATAACTCCTAGATTAGTCTGTTCATGAAAGAATCAAAAATCCTTTCAAAACTAAGTGGGTATACTAGCTAAGTATCTAACTAGCTAGGTAAATACTTAATAGTACATGTAGCAATTTTATACCGCTTTAACAACTACAGATAAAATACGTAATGTTGAGGTAGTAAAAATGAAATTACTTTGGTAAGTGCTTAGTATAATAATCACTCAGTAATACAAGTAAAGTATAGCTGAACTAAATTCTTGTGAAATTAACGTTTAAAACTATGTTGTTGACTTTGTTTAATATCCTTTTGAGTAATGACTATTTAAATAGTGGTACATACTTGTGAACTTAATACTAAAACTGATCACTACTTTGCAATGCAACCATTTTATAGTTCTTAGTTAGCTCAAGGCTACTTTAGTGTTTAGGTATAAAAAGTTTATTAATTTGTTGTTTTCAAATATCAAACCTACAATATCAATTAGATTCTCACGGTTCTATATTATCATTAAATACATTTCTATTTTAATGATTAGAAATACAACACATTTATTAGGCGATAAGACTCCGCAAATTAACCGAACGCACGAACTGATTGGACTGTAAATAACTTTTAAAAGCTAATCGCTTAGTTAGCTGCTATCGTCAAACATTTCGTTGTGAGTAAATAAGGATATAGTGATGAGTTCGATGAGAGAGACGCTGCTACTGCATGTGGGTTAATGTGCGCGAGTGTTACGACAGCGCCGCGCGGCCGCATCATCTCACGCTACTGATATAATGTAAATACTTAGGTACACTTAATCAATATAATATTTCAGTGTTATTGTCATACATGTACATTTTAGGCTAGTTTCGATATTATTCCTGTTAAAACACACCAAGAATTCACGTGCGGCATGAACTTTAAGTACCAACTCTAATCTTAAATAATTAAATATCTTATTTTCGTTAATAAATTAATCAAAGTAATAATAGCAGGTGCTGGTGATCTAAATAATATGTAATGCTTGGTGATTTAACAAATCACAAATCAAGCATATACCTACCTGATGTAAAATCACTGGAGGCATATGCATATATGTATTTATTCCTAGAAATTATTATTCCTTTCAATTGGTTTACGTTAACATGACATTCCTATTAACCCCGTTTATACGAATAATCTTCACTTCACATTTCTATTTCATAAGTGATCTGTGCTATTTTATTATAGGCTCTATCTTTTGACCAACTGCTATCATTTTGTTGATAGCTTTTTATTAGGCTTATAACGATTTCTTTGAGAAATAAATCTAAAAATATTTCGCAAAAACTTATATCATGTTAATTATCCAATAAATATTAACGGACAAAATGGATATTAAAGAATCTAGATAATAGAGCTGGTTATCTTTAATTATCTGGTATTAAATAGCCGAATATCAGTAGTAGAAAGCGATCGTATCTGCAATGTCCATCGTCTGCTACAGATTGTATTGTACCGAAAATAAGCTCGCAATTAACGCTAAAGGTCTGATAGAGTGAGTCGTGTTGGCTGGGAGCCCGAGCAAAGGCCTGGCGGCGGCGGCGGCGATCCGCGTTGCGATATGCAGTGGTGACAATGCGACCGCTTTAATTGGCGGTCTTACATAGGCATGACTGTAGTACCTACCACGACACGGGACGGTAATTTCTGCTCGCAAACTGGAGCGTCGTAACGCACGTACATGTGCACTGACGGCCACAAAGCTGATTGCTTTAATACTGACAGTGATTTATGAAAATTAATTTGCGCTAAATTATCGTAAATCGCAAAAAGCTTTGCTCTACACTGAGGTGTAGCTATCTTGTTTCTATACTATAGATAGGTAGTAGGCATGTTAGTTAGTGAATTTCCGGTATTCATGTAAAAGCAAGGACGTAAATATATAGATACTTAATATGTGAATAAACAGTATTATTGTATTATACTAAACTTTAATATAGTTACCTATATTTTAATGTTAAACTAAAGTAAAGGTCATTTTTCAAATAAAATCCAACTGTTCTTGAAAGTCTGTGTTTAATTTACTGGTAGGTACCAGCAAATATAATTAGTATATCTAATGGAATGTGTACCAATACTAAATGCACCTACCAGTACAGAAAAATCATTTCGATGTTAATATAACTGCTATCGCATACCAGACCGCGCATCTCGCTGCCGGATCTAATATTGTAAGTACCACTCGAACTCGGCAGTCGACCCCTGACATTTTGTAGGAAGATGGCCGTTTGCCTGACTGATCCTATGATTTCACAGGTAGGTATACTGACTTGCTGCAATTTTATGCTAGATTATATGTATTCACGTCAGATGTTATCAGTTAGACGCTAAATTATTATTGCACTATAAGCTCGACAGTTTAATACTCTTACTAACGACCGTACCGACCCGGGATGACACAGAAATAACAATATCTTTGATTTTTTTTATTATTTCTTTTAAATACTTATTGATTATGTTTACCTATTGCAAGGAAGTGAAATGTTATTTATAACTTTAGTTTTTTTCTTTCTAAAATGCAAATATTTATTTCCAGTGATAAAATAATATGAAGTGCAGTGCAGTTAACATTTGGTAAACAGTGAATGTTGCGTGAGAAAATCGTGCAAATTTAGAAAGGGCCCTCGGGTACGGTAGACGTTGTCTGTTTATATTAGCGTAATAAATTTGTGATTTAATTACCTTTACTGGAAAATCACTTTATTTTATCCCAAAACCTTTGGCTACACTACACAACACAGATGACAGAGTAAGTATATTTTACGAACCAGAATAAGTTTAGCGTAGATAAAGTGTGTTACAAAGATGCATGTCAATTTTATTAAAATAGAAGCAGTTACAGCGTGCTCCTGATCCTGATGTAAAATATGGCTGAGTATTTGAAATTGAAGTAACTCGCTCGCGTTCCCACGGCCGGCTTTTGCCTCCTCGTAAATAATGACACGATGTATGTTAATTCACATTTAAAGAGTAACTACAAAATGTTCAATAAACAAGTATTGCGCTATTATTATATCTTTGACGGAAGTTCTGGTAACTGACATACCTAGCTAGAACGATGAATTTAACTACAGAAAACATAAAGATAGGCCTACAGATTTCTGCGCTGTATTGTAAAAGATAAGCAAATTTTAATATTAAGTACCTATTTGAGTCATCAGTGGATGATATTAGAAAATACAGTGGGCGAAGTAGTACCCGTCAATCAAGTTTAAAACTTGATTATTCCAAATTAATTCCACGTTGACCGCTTTGTCCTATTTCCTAAGAGTATCACGTTTGCGATATTTAAATGAAGTAGGATCTGTTCATTTTTAAAGAGATGTTTCTTTTTACTATTTTATGAATCATAGCCATAGTTTATTTTTTACCTAGTCCGAAATCTATGTAGGGAATTAACTAATCACGTAGCTACTTCAAGCTTCGGGAATACGACTAAAATGGTTTATAACTCGTGTCTGCAGTGAATCAAGACTTCATTTCGAAATAAGCCAAGATTGTCCTACATCGCAGGTGCACTTAAAAAAGAGAAACTGCAGTAGGTATTACAGTGCTCAAAAGAAATTCTTATTATCGACATAAGGGGCGATATTCGAGAAGGCAGTGTGCTCCAGTTACAGAAAACGCTCCTTCAGTTTTGGATCCGGTTTGCTCTGGTTTCGTGCGAACCGCCAACCCATACACGCATGCCGCTCTCTTATGGTGTTTCAACTGAAGCACTGTTATTTACAACATGTTCCTTAACGGACATTATCGTAGCGATAATCGAAAACTTGAGCAAATAAAGTCAATTTTCATGAATTTAAGTTTCGCCAAAGCAATAATGAAAACAGGATTGCACAAAAAATAAAAATGTATTCATTGCAATTTCAATAAGTTTAAAAACTACGTACGTACTCATTCAAAGTACTAAAATGTACTTCCTGGAGTATAAGTATTATCTATATAATTACAATGAAATACTTAAGTATAAGAGAAATCATAATAAATTGAATCTTTAATCCAACAAACCCGGATGAAGAGGATTTTCATAGCCAGCTTAACGAGTAACATAGTAGTATGTCATAAGAGGCGCCCAATTTATTTTTACTTTCAGTTGATAATTGGCAGTTAGTGCTCAAGCAAAGTCGTGTAAAGCATGAGTCAATCATAAATTGCATTGAAATTGTGGTTATTCTATAAAAGCATGTCTGTGGGCGTTCATACATAAAAATGAAAGTCGAGTTGGGGATCTTTAGGTCTATTTATGAATTACTATAAAACCATTTGTGTTAAAGTGCTATTTAATTTAATTTCAAATTACAGGTAACGTTTTTAAAATGAATACCTATGATACATTTACAAGTTAAATACGTTGTAATACAAAATAGTGAAATAAAAATCATCGAAGGCCTATTCTACCCATATTTAAAGTCATCCAGTACATATTTTATCAATAGGTATGTTATATAAAACATTTCCAAGTTTAGAGCCCGTGCCAATATACCTTCAGGATATTATTATTGGTGCTAGATATATTAACCATAATTTTAAGTCATGAACTAAACGTAACTAAACTACGAATATTGATGCAGTACTATATATAGAACCTTAAAGAGTATTTTAAGTAATTAGGCACACTCATATGCAAAATAGTGTCGAGAGGCGTGCTATAGAATGAAGTCTTTTGAGATATATCCCATTGATTTAATATATGGACAGATATTTTAGTTTAGAGGCCTAATTGCATTTGAAAAGACTTGAGTTTGGTACTTAGAAATATACATATGTATATTTTTCAAATAAAAGTTTAAAAACTTTTATTGCACATAGCTTTAAATTACATAGTGTTTATCGAAGTTTTAGAGTAAGCTACTATTGAGAATCTACAATACTTAAAAGTCGTGATCGTACACCCGCATCAATTTATTTCGATGTATATAGTTTGTCCTTATTCATAGTATTATCTCGACGTTAGTCGATTGCATTTCGTAATATAGTTTAGCATCATTTGAATATTCCATGGCGATATCGAGCTGCGTGTACTAATCGGTCAGAAATATACTTGCTTTTGCAATGAATATCATTTGCTCGGATGCCGGAGAAGGGACTATAGGAATCCTATAAAGTAGCGTGCGAATTGGGCCCTATAGTGGTGACATTGAGTGGGTACGATCGTGATGCAACTGTAGCCCGGCGATGCTGGGATGATCCAGATTTATATGGCATCCTTTCACCGGTCTCAGCCTTGAGAACCGCGATCAGGACTTGCCGCCGACCGTTACCACGCACTGCTGTTAAATTGTCCTATCGATTAACATAGATCGCTACTTACTGATACAGTTTGCTTGTACTACCTATAATACTTATTAGAATGCAAGTCATAAATGAACAGCATTTCGCAACAGTTTAAGATAAGGCAATGTTTTTACTCGATGACCATCAATATATTTTGGAGGTATCTAGCTAATAAGTATAATCTAAACACTTTCGGATTTCGCAGATAAACTTATAGTTTAATTTTTACGAATAAGTAAATTTTAATTAATAGGTACTAAAGATAGACATTGTCAAAGTGCAAAACACTTTTTGCCAATATGGTAAGATGTCATTAATAGCCCTACATTATGTCCGAAAATCACAAGGCAGTTTGCCAATTAAGGCACATGAGACTCAACGACGATAGTGTTTGTACTGTGAAGAGACGTGAGACTTCCATTTACAATTTAAATCACTAAACAACCTCGTTACTTTATCGATATCGGGCTTTTTAATTGGCTCCTCGATTTTCATCTCCGTATGTTGCAAAATTAGCGCTGTTGGCTAGTTGGTACAGATACCGAGGGTCAGCATTTAGTGGAACTGCCTCTACGATTGTGCGAATTGCGAATGGTAAACCTTAATCGAAGTTAAATTAGTGCAATAAAAACTACTCTACTCTCATTGTTGATAACAAAGCATAAATAAAGCCTGTTCGACTTTTGAAAAACCTTTTGCTTCCTACTTATGATTGTATACTTTAAAACACTATCTGAGATAAATAAGAATTCGTTAATACGAAACATAATTATTATTTTGTCTTCGACACTTAAAATGATCAGTCATGTAATGAATATAGCCAAATTATCGTCCGTTATACCGGTGGTATGAGTGCAAACCGGTATTGGGTAGTTTAATTAAAGGGTGCTGTCGTCAGTACAGTTTTTCAAAGTAATTACTGCAAGTGAAAAGATAATTTTCTTTATTAACTTTCCTTTAAGTGCTCCAGATATTGACATTTACTTTAATTCGTTCATATTGCCTTGTAAAAAATACTTCTATAATGAGAACATTTAATTTGTTGTTACTGCCGATTCTAGCTCAGGCCAATTGATCAAAAAACTTTGTGAAAGCGGCAATGCGATGTTTTATTTGATATGATTAATCATAACACCGTTATAAATTCTAATCTTTTTACTGCATTTAACGTCGAAACAAATAAAACAAAAAATCATCATAGACTTGTAAATCAAAAGGTAAACGCTTGAGATAAGATCGTCCAATGATCCAATATAATGATCACTCTCACTATAATCGTGGTGGGATGTGTAGTGCGTGCCGGGTCGCACTGAGCAGGTTGGAGGTGTTGCTCTACGGCACTGTCACACATATGGCTGCGCTATGAACGTCTATATTAGAACGAGAGTCTAGCACCGCGTGCTGCAAAACACGTGTGTGTCGAGAAACGCGTGTGATATACGGAGCGCGATTGACACCCGCAACCTGCGGCTGCGTCGAACCCTCCGTATCTAAACGCAGCCTTTATGATGCACGCTTGCAATAAATTAGATACGGGCCCAACACGACAACCAATCTCGATGCTCGGCAATCAGTTTTGCGAAACGCAGCTAGTTTCGTCGTAAATCGTTAGTGTATTAGATTAGAGCTGCGATGTTGTTGCGCGAGTGCTGCACTCCTAATGGGCCTCTTCCACTAAGAAATCTAGCTGGGTAATAAAGTTCTAAAGTAAATAGCCTCCTGACTAAAGTCATACATATTTTATATAACAAAATACATTGTTTAACGAATATTTTCCATAGTTACGCTTATTTATATTTTTTTATATCATTCTCTACAATATATTTTCCTAACTAATAAATACGAGTAAAATGACATTACTAAAGCAGGTTTAAGTATTTTATTAAGAGTTTCTACTTTACCGTTTAATATAAATGAAACAAATAAAGTGACATTTACAAATTACTTTTTGAAAAATATATTTTTAGTTATTTTTTACTTAAAAGTTTATTAATTTCAAACTAAAAATAGAGATAAGTTTCAAAAACCGGACTCACTTTCTACAACGCCGAGCAAGCAGCTTTAATGTTGTTCATTAAAAATAGACTAAATAAACTACATACTCGTACTTACCTACTAGCCTTGTAGGAAGTTTCACTCATGAATGATTGTAGCCACCTTTACGGTGATTGAACGACTTTTTACTTGATATGGAACACTGAAATAAAATAAACCAATAAAACTTTTCATCGCTGTAAATCATTTTGAGTTTATGATATGAAAAATATTATTAGGTATACCTATGTTTTACAGCATTATTTCCTATAGGTAATAATTATTTAAAAAATCTTACTTTTTCCATGTCAGACAGAATAATTTGACAGCATACAATGCTTTGGGCTGGTGGGTTGGTTCATAAACTTTAGAGGGGTATTGCCAGCCCATTGTCAAAAAAAAGATTTTTGTTTGACATTACAAACAAAATAACAGAAATCAAGACATACTTTTTATAAAAGGTTAAATCATATAAACTATTCCCAATACTAAATAAAATGTAGGTGAAGATGGCCATCTTCAACCCACGTTTTCCTTATAACTGTACCTAATAGTTATAAGTTGTTGGTACCACGAGATACCACGTAACTGATAAAAGAGATTTGATTGAATAGACGAGGACACACCCGTGGGGCGGGGCGGGGGACGGGGCAGCATTCATCGTACGAGTGGTAAATATAAAGAATTCATAAGATCATTTAAGTGGAAAATCAATCACAGTTGCTTTTTTAACGCTACTTCCATTTGCTACAAAAATATTGAAATAATTTTGAGGTTGGGTCACTTCCAAAAAGCGATGACGTTTTCTTTACCAGCTAGACATTGTACGATTTTCATAAAGAGTCGGGATTATAATTATTAATTTCTCAATAGACTTTAGTAGATAAATCAGTCGGACTTTTCCTTATCTCCTTCAGCTTCTCATGTTGAACAGGATGTATACCAACTCGATGTTGTACGGAAAACAAAAAGCGACCAGGATTATTGGAATGATGTAAAAATAGCTCACAATAACAAGATACGGTAGCGAGTCGACGCATAAAAAACATTACTCGTGTCCGGTATGACACTGTAAAACAAGTGGCGCCTCTATAATAAGTAGTACACATAGACATATACATAGTCTACTTTTGACAAAAAAAACATATAGGTAATCATAGTAACGTAAAAAAATTCATTAACTATTTAGTTCGGAATTTAGACCAAATAATTTATTGTCGACAATAAATTAATGTAGTTTTAAAAAGTTTTATACACAATGGAATAATTAGGAACCCAATTGTTATAAAATTTGTAAACTAGAAATACTCGTTATCTGTTATAATTTAATTTATATTTCCTGGAATGAATGCGTAATGGAAGAAATGCATGAGCGCAGCGCGTTGATGTCTTTTGTACGGAATGTTTGCCCGTTATTACTACTACGGCCATATTTAACTTAAATTTAATTTTAAGTCGAATACAGCTAAATTAAAAGAGGTTCCGAGTTATAAAATAGATTATAAATTTTCATGTTTATCTACTTTACAAAATAATTATAAAAAGTAAGCAAGAATGTAAAAAGTTCTATATTCAAAGCCAGTGTTGTAGTAACATAATACCTGGAAACACGCATAATAAGCTGAAGGTAGTTCCGTGTCAGTCAACGTCCGGCAAACCTTCGCCGTTTCCGATCAAAGCCTAGAATTTGATTCATCGAGTTTTACACCGCTTAGTTTAGCTGCTCGAGAATAAACTTTATTTACGTCTCACCCGCCGCCGCCGCTCCGCCGCCGCTGACCGACAGAAACTCTACATTTACCTCCTCCTGACATTCGAACTTAATGGAGCTTACATTATTGAAAAAGCATACTACCAAACGATATGCAATGAAACAAAATTAGGTTATCGTAACAACAAAACGGACCTCGAGTAGCCATCTTTAAATCTCAGCGGTCCAATAAGAATTCGAAACATTTAATATGATCGCGAGTAGCAAGCTGTAAACAGCTGGTTGTCTCGCTTCAGGCGGTACCGTATGTTTGTAGAGAGAAAAGAAAAGGTATAGGAATACGCTCCTCTATCGTCGAATAGTCATTGTTCTTGGTCGTAATGGAACAAAATAAAGACGAAGCAGCGGTATTCGTGACTGTGAGACAAAGCTATCAAGATCGAGGTGTGCGAGTGAGATATAGCATAACGTTTTAGGGTCGACGTCCGCGCGAAGGAACTTTAAAATTGAATTTTCAAAGAATTCCGTTTCGTTATTTAGGTTAGGTCCTATCCTTAGGATATATTGATCTAAAACACAGTACTTACATACAAATACGAAGTTCTATGGGTTGGAATTGTTTGCATTTTCGATTTTTAAAGACTTGCCTAATTATTTTCTTAAAATACCTAGATTTCTTTCAATTTATTAAAATAGAAAAAAATCCATATGTGAAAAAAAACAAAAGTAAATAAACCCACGGACCTACAGATTTTTTCTAAGTTTTAACATAAATTATTTTAAAAAATAAGTTAATTAAAACAAAAATCAGTTTATAACAACAGAATCGGAGACTTATCGAGCTCTCAGCTGTTTAGCCTTCGTGTTGTCTTTATTCCGGAATGGTTGTGTAATCCCGTGGGGTCCCGGTGTGGGCAGAGAGGGTCGGGGAGGGCCGGGAGGGCCGGGGAGCTGGGTTCCCGTTACACCGGCGTCCTTGGCTGAGTTCTTTCTCGCGCGCAGCAGGTCGCGGTGAACTCGTTCCGCGCGGCTACCACGCCACACGTGTGTTCACCGCCGCCGCCCGCCCCGCTCCTCTATATTCAACCTCCATGGACACTTCTACGGTTGAACCAATTAGTTAAACGTACAGATATGAACAAAGCGCATTTTAACCGATTTCAAACTGAAAACAAACAACCGAAAATAAGAGTTGATTCGACTCATCTTAATCCTCAAGAAATATAAATCTGCGAATTATTAAGTCTAACCGCTAGCATTAAAACTTACTTGTACTAATTTAAACATAATTAATATGGTAATTCAGGAAGTTTTATCTTGCCTTAGTTTCGAAAATAACATGAATTAAATATAAAATAAAGATTTGACGATTTAAACTACTGAATAACATGAATAACAAAAAAATTACAGCCAAAAAAGTGCGATCTCGCGTGACTGAGCTTTAGTATGAGAAGTATCCATAGAGCAATCGCGGCCGGCTCACTACGCTACTCTATGTGTGCTGTAACTACACCTACATACTACACCAAACGTCATGGTGTGTGTGCATTGAATTACTCCTAACGGATATTACGGAATTTGTCGGATAAATGCCTCAAAATATCAACAAGAAATATGCTTGCACTCAGCATTCCTCATTCACCACACGTGTTATAACTTTTATAGCTGGTGGGTTTTGCACTGTTTAAAATGTTTCTGCAGCTGCGCGGATTTTAAAGTTAATATAAAACTTTACATTAAGTTTGACTTGTTTGTACATAAACTAAGTTATATTTTTTAATTAGCCTATTTCGGTCCACTGCTGGGTAAAAGCCTCTCCCATGCTTCTCCAAAGATTCCTGTTATTAGCTGCTTATAGAATTATATTTCAGAGTGTTTTCAATTAATCAAATTAGACATAGAGCTACCAGCCGCCACCCTCGTTGAATTTCTCTCAGCTGTGTTGACATTAGCAAAGTGACACCTTAGGGGATTTTACAATGTTCAATTCACTGTACCTATACGTGTGCTTCAATTTTCGAATATCAATTTGTCAATTCATACAAAAATTCTAAGTTCATAACGTTGTTAGTATGAATAGTAAGAAAGAAAACAAACATAGACATTGTGAATAAAAATCCGATGATTTAAAAATCAGCCATTACTTAATGGAATTTAAGGTATTCAGTGGGAGGGATTTGGTTCGTAATCAAGGAACTAAATTACGCGTGAGTCACATGACCCCTGCCCGCACACCGCACACACCATTGAGAATAAATAGATAACAATCATTATGTTTTATCGCGTCTATAATGACATTTATCTATAAATTGCATTGTGACCTTACGCAATAAAAGTTTGTTAACAATAACGTTGCTCACGTGTTCAATAGGTATAACAATTTTGAAACTGTAACCGACAAAGGTCAGTTATATCGGCTGTGAGCATGCGCCGACAAACGCAGCATTAAACTGTTTCAACCTTTTAATTAGTTTTGTTCTTATTTTAGTTTTTATTTAGTGTGTAGAAGCTTTTAATACGATGAAGTTAATATAGCGCGCATTATTAAGTTGAGCAAGCGGGCAAGGACGTGCGCCTGTACCGATCGGTTAACTGCCGCGCGTTGCTGCAATCGCCGCGCGAACAAGAGCTTACGATGTGAGCAACAAATCCCAGCGACTACCGGAATTCAGCACTATATTTTATCACATATGTTGCCGCAATCCAATTTTGTTAAAGATGCAGCCTTGTTGAACTAATTTTCGTAGAGTAAGGAAAAAAAGGTTTATAAATTACAAGATTTCTCCAAAAGGCTCGAATATGAGTAAAGAACAACTAACAAAAGGTAGGTACTAACTATAAATTAAATTAACTAACAGACAGAGACGGTATCATTAAGTGCGGCGTAACCCAAATGGCCAAAAGTTAAAGTAGGTAAGTTGTAGAGTTATAGACGCACACAGCGCACGGTGCTGGTGTTGGTGCGTACGCGCACAAGGCAGCGCGCACACAGCCGCCGCGGGAGGTTCAACGTACCACTCGCCACTGCGCGAGTTCCTTGTTCCACTTTACCACTGACACTATATTATTATCGTTCCAATGGAGTTTCCGACTCGAAAAACGCTTTTGTATATAAAAATAGTCCTTGTTTTTGTCAGAGGTGATCCGGCAAGTCTCTAATTATTCCAAGTCATGTTGTCATCAGCCTTATCTCTTTTGAATAAAACTGCAATAGGTACCTACTCTGACTGGATTATTATTCATCTACTATACCTACATTATTACTACCTATATAACAACCCTGAAAACAACTTTTTAAATATGAAAGTATTTTTTACAATACCTAAGTATATGTAACATTTAAAAAACGTCCAAAATAGACCCTGTATTGTGCCAAGTTGACAACCAAATAAGAATATTCAGTGCTCACAAATACTTGCCGCAATATGACCTAGATTCAATTTTGAGTGATGAATGACGAATACTATTAGATGCCCTAAATATGAACCTAATGTTTTATACTTACAGTTTTCTCTAGTTTGCAAGCAAAGAAAAACAGCGTCTTTTTAAAAAAAAAAATTAATAAAATCATGTTAAAAACTTTAGAATTAATGCATCAACTTATATTTATCAAGATCTTGTGTGTAACAGTGCATGTTTCGCAGATTTTCGCAGGTTTATTTTTATATGAAATAACCTACTGTCCTACTTATAAGCGCTAAACCATAAAGCTACATTTAGATGATTCTTTGTGAGTCTATTATGTAAAAATATTAATACTGGTACAGCGGAATGATATCGACCTATAGGTGTGCGTGCAGTCGTAGCCAAAAGGTACCTCTAAACATAATCATTACTATTATTGGTAGGTGGGTAGAGTCGTGATTATAAATGCAAAAATTCTCGGCGCCCATAAAATAACCTGTTACTATCATAAAATGAGTCAATTATAGTATCTTGTTAAGTGTAAAATAAATGTCAGTCGATAGCGTCAAATAGCTAAGTCGTGAAACGTTTAATAAGAATATGATTTTACTTTTTGCAAATCTACAATAGATTGAGTATTTTTTAGCACAACTGGCAAAAGAAATCAGTCTCGCTAAAATAATAATCAAACTACAAAAACCATGACTTTATTTACTTACTTTTAGGAGAATTACCTATATAGGTACCTACTTATATTACTACTATACTTATACCTACTAATAAAATGAGCCATACGAAGAATGCCTAGATAGATAGTGACTCCATGACGTCACAATAGCAATCGAGGTCAATATATGTCATTTGAACTAGATTTTAGTTCCTGAAGGTTACGTATTCTTTGAGAAAAATATCGAAAAGGTATGCTCGCATACTAAAGACATCAACGCGCGCACGATTCATAAACAGTGCAATCATGCGTTTAAACTATTTTTTTCAATTTAAAAGTTATTTTAAATAGGTTATAGGGAAAAGACAAAAGCCTGCCTCTAGACTGTTAAATAAGTAGTTAAATTTTAACACCACAAGTTTAGAATTAGAAATATTTTGCCCCATAAAAGTTGTTTAGTAGAAAAAGTTGTGACTAAGAGAATCCTAATTAAGACTATATCAGATACAAAGGCACACTACATAGTGCTTTACCCTTGTCTCCAACGAGTGTGTTAGCCTCATACATAAATACTTCCGGATAGTTTATTACTCTCTTTAGGTTTATAACCGCCATATTCATAAATAATTAACGTGTTTATGTCACTCAATATTTACTATTTAATTTCCTGACTCTTTTTGTTGACTTTGTGAACAAATTCTTGTTCAAGTTGATATAGAAGTTGTTAAGGCTGTAACCGGTTATTTAGTAAAAATTGCAAAACTTAATTGTTATGTCGAATAATATAAATACGGGTATAAGTGGCAATTACCAACATAGCTACTTAAAATTTAATGAACTTTATTTTGCAATGCGTCGTGATACTAAAAAAACAAGCATAAAAATTTGGTTAGGAGGGCCTGATTTTTATGAGCACATGAGAACTTTTTAATATTGCGGTGAAGCCAACTGCAATCATTCTGTCACAGACCCCAAAATTATTTTTAATGGGTATTTGCTTACGAGCGAATCTTTTTACTGTTCAAAATACTACAAATAACAGAAATCCAAAAAGACGCTTCGGTCTTGTGTTACGTTTATTCTAAATCATGATAATATAGGTCGATGTTATTTTTGGAGCACTACACACACATTACCCAATTCTAACAAGTAGGTACTTTTCATATGTCAATAATATGTATAGCTGGTTTAGTAGGTTAACGTAGTACACGTAGCAGAGAACAGTGGCTGACCTGCGCGGGTTAAGTCGGGACCCGGAAGTCACTCAAGGTCACAATCTCACAACCAAACACCACACCATGCGACACCACCACATGCCAATTTGTCACATTATTAAATGCCAACTCATTAATGAAACCTTGTTATGCCGAAATAGACTTAAATATCAACAAATTATTCTCTCATGTCTAAATTAAATTGAATATTTAAATATATTCTAGGCTTACCATGTTAATAATAATTGAAATATTAACATGGTAAGCCTAGAAGGTAGGTATAATTCCTCTAAAATACCTACACTGAAAATGTTTACCTATTCCAATTAAATAACGATACCTACTCTACGGAATTTAATAAAATTAAATGTATAAATGGGGTAGTTTTCGCTTGTAACTCGAATTTCATTATAAATTAAATAATAAAGGTAACTAAGCGGAGTTGTATATTTTGGAATGATTTGATTGTATCGGTGAGAGCAGCCGTAAAGGGCATCGCACCGGTTGGCCATCGCGGTAGTGATTTAGCAGAACGACTCACTCATGCCCTTGACTTTTATTCCGTTTACCCTTTGAAATTGGATTCATCAGCAAACATTTTACTTATTTATTGTTCAAAGCATGTACTCGTCCATGGATCTATTATTGTTATACTTTAAATGGGTTATTTAATTCTATTTAAATATTTTACTTTTCTACAAATTATATGAAAGAGACTTTAAGAATAAAGCACTACATTATAATATGTATTAGCAGAAGGTATTATTGTTCAGTGGCGGGTTTCCGGTAATTGCAAATAGGCACGGGGAAACTTTTATTTCTGACAGTAAGAAGATCAGTGATTTTAGCCTACTGGACTCATAATATTTATTAGACTTCTTTATTTATTTAACAATTCTCTTCTAAAATGTTACAAGAATAAATAATATTACTTTCACTTACATACTTTATAACGCAAGTGCAGTGAAAACCACGAAGCCCTACGTAATTATGAAGCAGAATTAATATAATGCTGGTGTAAATACGTTGACCCGTAAAATGTGGTGAACCGAATGTATTAATTTTGTGGCAAGGAAGTACTGCTTATGGTATATTTTATAAATATACTTCATTATAACTGCAAATCTATCTAAAAACTCTGGTAATTAATATGACTTCTTACCTTTCCAGTGTAAGCCACGTCAGTCAGAAGTCGTCCGAATATCTGAAACGAATAAATTATAATAAAACAGAGACATCAGATAAGTGAGTAGTGAGGCAGGGGCCGTATTCTTCTAATTACCAAATGAAAAATGGTGTCTCTCTAGAATGTGAATTGTATGAATTGACACATTTTGATATTCTCTAAACAGATAAGTTGACAGTGGACAGCGATCACGTATTCTACTCCGCAATGTCACATGAGTGGCAGTTCCAAACGGTATTCTCTTCGCTATTTGACAGTAGACAAAACCCTCTAGAGACTACTAATCGACTATTAATCGTGGCACTTAAGAGAATACCAAATTTGTGACATATTGCTGTCGAATGTTTATCTGTTGGCTAAAGTTTGGTCGCTTAACTTAATTTAGCGGAATTTACCCAGGAAGTATTCAATATGAAATCAATATAGGTATTACTAAGCCTACAATTTATGAATTGATATTTGAAGTAAGGCATTCTTAGTCAGTTATCTTAGTGATTACGATTGCAATCAACGGGCAAAAGTTGATAAATAACCACTCGTCGTCGGTAGAGAGAATATTAAAATTTTACTTCCAAATCCAAATCGTGTCGTATGTAGGTATGATTACAGTTGTGAGTTTTATATTTGCAGTTATGTGAACGAGTTGGGAGTAAATCGAAATCAAATTGGTTTTTATTATCGAAAATCATCAGCATTGACAGTTGCGGACGATGTAAAATGTTCCCAGCTTTCTACTCGCCGTTATTATTGTCCATAATCGTGAGCCTCGCTGATTTGCTTCGTGTTTAACTTGAGGTAAACAGGTAGTTGCTATATGTTAATGGAGGTACGTATGGTCACTTCAATACATTTAGCTATTATGAATTTCATAAATATTGCTACTCATAAAATACAGTAGGTACCTAAAGTTTTCATAAATGTGTAGTGGTTGTGTTGTGTTGTCAAACTGTGACAGATCTTTCTATACTCCGCAGTTGTAAACTGCTAAGGGAGCCTTGGGGCTCATAAACGCTTTATTGAATTCTTCGTTTATTACAATATAAAGTTAACTACTTACATTGCTCAACTATAGGCTATGAAACCGCACTGTTATTACTCCTCATAAAGTAGACGGATAGACGGTGCAACATTACAGAAATAATGCGAAGTGTTTTGGCTTAATAGGAACATCAAAACGCTGCAAGACAAGACTGATGTTTTGTTTGTAAATGTATTTGAATGAGATATCTTTAGACGTATTGATAGGTGCGAATGTGTGCTTGTAAGGAAGTTAGCTGGAGTTCGGCACTCGCGAGCTGCAAGCAGCGTGCGGCGGCGTGCGGGCGGCGGCGGCGGCGGCGCTGAGGTTGCGAAACATGCCGTGCAAGTCGTGCTCTTATTCGCGTGTGTTCGACTTCACAGCGAAATAGTTTTCTCAGATTTGCAGCTGCGATTCGAACTGTCAAAACCAACAGGTATTACCGTTGTATTAATCTGTAGGCTGTTATGAAAAAGACATTTATTCAAGCTAAAACGACAGCTGGTATGGGAGACATAATTGAATTGCAATAAAAGAAAATTCGTCTATATACCGCTAAGTATATTTATATTCTAAGTAGGTATATGTAGTTGATCGAGTTACTTGGCTGGAAACTGGTGCAAAGCAAAGTGGTGCAAACCACAGAACCAGTCCTGCGACAGGAAGCGGCCTCGTGGACCACACTCCCCTCCGCGCCGCAACCCCGCCCCCCGCGCCCACCTGCCGCGCGACCTCTTGCTCCAGACAAAGCGTGTCCTTCATGCACTGAGTGACGCATGCAAGTGCATTGCACTAATAATAATGTCCTTTTCAATGTCCGGTCACAGCACTTACACTATACTTACAACGCGGTAGCGATCTATACCAATTTACGAGTACGTATACATAGGTATCTACGATTAAGAATGTTACTAGCTTGTTACTAGGGATCAAAAAAATAATAATTTGAATTTATATTTCTTTAACATAATTAATTCTTCAGCACGTATGGGATAAAATCGAGTAAATATTAAACTATCTTTTTTTATATTATTTTTAAAGTTGTCTGATTTGATTACCTATATGTTGTACTAATGGAATCAATTAAATCATGATGGATTTGGAGAATGACTATTGTTCTAAATAGAGGGCATGGAAACAATGCTTGGAAGAAGAGGATTTAAAAACGTACAGGGTTGGTCTCATTCAAGCGCCGGTAATCAGAAAAGAAACGATCTCATAGAAAGTAGAGCAACTTATTTATTTATTCGGTGGAGCGGTGTAGTGCGAGCGAGACAGTGCTATACCGAAAACCGGCTCATTAATATAAAAAAACAATTTCTGAGTGCAACTTATAAGAAGTCAGATAAACGTTACTGGTGATTTGTGCTGGAATTATTTTTATAAAATCGCGCTCGAATTAAACTTTGCAACGAGATGGGGCGGCGCAGTACATGGTGTTATAGGCAACCAACAGTAATGGCGGAACGTTTTAGTACGGTCTTGTATAATGTTTAAATGCTACCAATAAACATTCTATTACTAACGGAATATTCGTCGAACATAACATAGAACAAAGGCTTTGTAACCGTTCATGTTGAAGTATTAAAGTGGAGAGACGAAATAAAATCATCTCAATATTTTGGTTGACAAGTACCAGCATATTGCTCACACGTGGAGCTGAGTTTCTTTCCGCATTAGTACGACGGTTTTCACTGTTGAAATCGAGCCATTGTCTGAACATTACGCAGCTTAGCGTTGCATTAAGCGCACGATATGCTGCAGCTCTATAATCATCGTCACGAGTCACGTCAGCCGCACGCGCGTTTACTATGTAAATAACACCATGCACGGCATTCCGCCACTGGCCGGATTATATGTAAATAGTCTTCATAAAGTATAACCCATTCCTGTGCATCATGACTTTATATTCAAAATTACAGAAAATGTGGCCGTAATTTAGAGGCACAAGTTTGAATTTGGATATATACTTACATTCTCGTTTCAGTCTTTGATTTCGTTCTCAAAGTAATCCTTTGAATTAACTGAAACAGTTTTCATATAAGTACCTAGGCAATAAGTTACTTCAATATTTACTCGCAACAATACAATTTACCAAAATTTTCAAGTATGATAGCTTTCACTTCTTAATCATTTAATTACACAATAAATTTTATGATTTAATTCAGTACCTCTACCTACCTACAAACTCAAGAGCGAACAATACTTTATGACTTCATAAAACGAAATTGGACTAAAGTATTTATTAGGGTGACATACTCATATATCCATTATTTTTGGAAGAACTGTTTTTACACATTAAAATTAAAGTTTTCAATGATAATCTGAGTGCAAAATTGTCGTAACCTAAATTAAAGTTAGGTTATGGACCACAATAAATTAATTTCATAATACATGAGTGTGTAAGTATTTGATAAGCTGTCTTTCATTCATCTGTTTGATTTTATGAATTCAGTTAAAACGATATACTTACTTCTTCCTACAAAATGTTGACAGTAAACTCACATCGAATTGCCTTACTCTCTACCTACTGTAATTTGTTTTCCAACTCCATAAAATAAAGTTTGCTCTACCAACATTTGTTCGACACCCACTACTGTGTGAACAGTTAATATAAACAACACACCTACAGGTGGCTCTCTTTATATGAACACGAATAATAATTGTATTGTTAAGCAGTTCAACGGTGGCCTGGGGCCTAGGGCTTCCTAATAAAAAAGTAGCGTTTCTGTGGTATGTAATTGGTATGATAAATAATATAAAAAAACCTACAGTGAATCTTAATTCCATAATACTATAAAATAGACATATTGCGTACTTTTACGATAGATGTAGAGTGCTTTATTGCCTAGTACCTATTTACATTCCTATGTAATAAGTTAAATAAGTGATAGATGCAATTACTGAGTATAAACGATACCTATGTATATCCGGTAGCAAAGACCGGGTTGGCGGTTCACGGGGAGCTGTAAATTAATGTATCTACGTACCTAACATTGTTTAGCATCCGGCTTTATGTTATATGCAGTATGTCACATTTACAGGGGAAGATAAACATCTTCCGTCACAAAATATACACATTTGCTTATTAAAACTCCAATTTCTTATGATGGTTATATCTTACCAAGATTCTCTCAGTTATTCTAGAAGACTGGAGTCTGTTCAGAGACAGTGGTGCTGTGGATTTCAATTTCGAAGAATAGCGCCGCAGCGGCTTCATCTAAAGGTATGAAATAAACGATACGGTACTGAAATTCATAGTGTAGTTAGATCGTGTCATTAAATAGATACAATCTAGCTAACCTTTCTTCAAAGTATTTTCCGAGATTATAATAAGTTTTTTCAGTAACGATTTTAATATTACTTGCACAAAATACTAACCTTGAAAAATTACATGTTTTGCGTAACAAAAAATTGCGTTACATACATAAAGGTATGTGATACGCAATGTGCGCACGCGGTGGCAACACCGTGGTTCGGCGGCGCCGCCGGCGCTGGCGGCCGCAGCGACCGGGCGGACGACTGCCCGCGAC
Organism: Anarsia innoxiella; assembly: GCA_947563765.1. Lineage (NCBI taxonomy): Eukaryota > Metazoa > Arthropoda > Insecta > Lepidoptera > Gelechiidae > Anarsia > Anarsia innoxiella. The sequence goes on from OX387395.1 coordinate 5,548,901, forward strand.
CGGATGCTATACACCAAATGCACAATCATACTAACAGACTCTCACGAATTTTTCTCCCAACGCTTTCACGTCTTCCACTAATTATTATCCACTTTATCGGACATCTTCAATTTGATTTACGTCTAGCGCTTACACTGAGCTCAATTGGTACACTTTTTCTTTTCGGCGAGGTAATTTAGGTGTCGGCGCGAAGTGAGTAGTGGCCGCTATGCCGCTGCGGCCTCTTTCTGCCACTTCGCCACCCGCTTTGCGATCTATTGCCCAAACACTAGTTACAAATTACCCGTCGCTGACCTGCCAACATTAGTTAATTCAGGTACAAACTAATGAGATCTTCGAATTTACTTAATTAGTAGTCATATCAAGTCGATAATGAGCCAGTCGTTAATCTGTTCACATATAGTTACTGGTAGAGCTTAGAAAGTTATGTTAGAGATATAAAATTTACGATGAAGTATCAGGTACATACTAAAGTTATTTTCTCCCATGTTTTATCGGCCATGTAGATGTAACTATCTTCTCCTCAAAGATGAAAGGGTATAAAATAGTCATAAAATTAATTATGAAATGTCTAATATTTTCCGCATTGGACCGAGTTTGAATCGAAGGTAAATCATTAAATATTTTATCGTATTTATATTTATATAAAACTAACGAGTTATTAAACGCAGAAACTTAACCATCAACAATTTTATTACTTACAAAGTTGATGAAAATGAAAGTTGCTAATATAAGAAAATGCATCTGCCCGAATGAGTAGTGCTGTAGGTATGCATACAGACTTTGTAGTCTTAAGTTGAGTCTCATCAACCATCCGGTAGGCCTTATAATTTACTCGATAGTAGAGTGTGTGTACTTAGGTACTTAACTTGGCTTTTGAAGTCATCAGTTTCAAATATAAGGTTACAAGTTTATAGCGGTAATACCCACCGACTGACAATCAGTTGCAACAAGAGACATTGCTAAGCTTTGCAATAATGATTTATCAATTATGATCTCAGAAACATAGTAAAACAAACTTTTCAATTAAAAAAAGTGCTCCATGCCGCCGATTCAATACAGCAAAGACTGTGGATATTTCGTTTCATGCTTTTAATATGAATTTCTAAATCTACTCTAATGCATTTTAATAAGATTCGTAAACAAATGGGTTTCTGTTACGTAAACTGTTAATTCGCACGGCATTCCGCCGCGCCCGAACGTTTTCCCAAACGTCTTTATTTGTTCACCACCTCTAATTTGCTTTATCGATTTTTTAGCAGGTTATAAAACAAAAACAAAAAATACTTATTACATACACGTAAATATCAACAGAAGTTCTTTTCGATTAATTTTGCATATCGATGACGTCTGTTAGATTAAATCCCTAAAATAATTTACGTACCAACTGCAAGTAGGTACGTAATATACAAAAGTACGGGATTTTTTTAGAAAAGACTACGTACCTTAGTACCTTCCTATTAACGGTTTTCATACTTCGCGATTTTCCAGGTAGCACAATATTGTAAAGGAAATGCATTACAAGTTGAGGCATCCCACCTGCACTCGTCTTGTCAAGCAAGTTCTGTGACTATTATAACTAGAAGCTTCGCAGCCGCACCTTTATCTCGACATAATCACTAATAACACATAAATAGTTCTAAACAGTAAGTACCGCTTTCCATTTCTATTATAAATAAGAATGAAAATATTGTCTTGTAATGGCACTCGACGGAACAAAGGCGGCGCATAATTGTATAGTGTGTCTAGTGATCATTTTGGTGCGATAATAGAGCAAAATAAGGCGTGGGTGCAGCCGCGGCGTGCACAGTGCGGCTAGTCTGCGCGAACCGGATCTAGCCGCGCGCCGCGATAAATCATGCTAGTGCGGCAGTCGCGCCGCCCGCGCACCGCGCCGCCGCTGCGCTATGTGCCTGCGACCCCCAGGCATTCGTGGCTACCACTAAATTACACCCAAGCACATTTAAAACGTCTTTCCTCAGTTAAACTTAAAACTAAACATCAATAACATAAGAATTATAATTTTCTCGAAACAAACAAGGAAATCGAAGAGTTTCCGGGTTTATTTAAAAACAATAATATAAACAAAAATGCATAATATTTAATTTCATAAATATGCACCTACCCGGCCAACTGAAATTTTCTAAATTATTAGTCCGGTATAATTTTTCATCCGGTTATTTGTATTTTTTTTTTGCGATTGATTTCCTACGTCACTACTACGATAGATGTTTGATATTGATCAATCATCACTTAAATTAAAGAATAGAAGCTTCGTATAATGAAGACGCGATGACGTTGACGTCACCGCACTGGCAGTGGCTTTGCCTGCGCGCACACGGCGCGCACCAGCAGCGGCGGTGGCGGCCACTGCACTCGCTTCGATTTCACTTTTATTAGCAATTCGCTTAATTGGATAGCACTGTTGTGGCTTTATTCAGTTTACAGATACATCATCTAAATAACACGGTGTAAACTGTATTTAATAAACAAATATCGAGTTAAAAGCTTCATACGGTAGGAACTTGCAATTACAAAAGATGCCATGCCAGCGCCTTGTGTTCTATAAGTGTGTAAAATACGAGTACTGACTGTTATTTGTGTTAAAGGAACGGTAGCGTAGTCGCGACGACAAAGTATATAAATTGGAAAGAAATTATCAAGGAAGTCGCGCGTTAAGCGCGTATTTGATAAACCCAAGTCAAAGTGGTCAGTGATAAAAAAAGCCAGTCATACAGGAAAAATACTTAATAAGTTAACCATTAATGTACTTGGTAGGTACCTCAATACTAATCTAAAGTTTGTGATTTTAAGCTCTTAAACCAAGCCGAATGACTTGTATTTTTTTCATGTGATATTCATTCACAAGAGCATCATAGAATCCGGATTTAATTTAAACTACTTATCATTTAGTTAAGTTTTGTTTGAGGATTCGATCAGATAACCTACTAAAAATACTGTAAATTGTTGTAAAAAGATTGATAACAAAAAAACAAAAGGCGATATAATAAATGTACCTATTTAAAGCAGCATTAAATGCAACAGCGTATTATAATTGGATCTATGCTTTTAATTACAACAAACAATAAAGTGGTATCAAACTTGTTCCTTGCACACCAACCGTGCAGTAACTACAAGTAGGCAGCAAGTAATTTGTCTTTTAATTTCCGGGTCGCGGTGTCGCTGAAGGACATTTAAAATGTCATTATCTGGTTTAACATGCTGACTAAGAACTTGCAAAAACATAATTCACCTATCTCGATTTGTTTTGTTTCACGATTTGCACCGTTCGTGGTTTCAAGTTTCATTTGTCTTTATTTTCCTTAAAGTTTTCTTGTTTTGGCTTTTACCAACTGAGTTTAAACAAACACTTATCACCTTCTTTGCGCCTGTCATACTGTAGCACAGAGTAAAAAAACGTACAGCGCTTTGCTAGATTCGAAGTTTCGATGGTGTTTACGTATCAAGCAGAAAGAAAGAACGCTAATTAATGATAAAAACAGAGATAAACCGGAACTGTATATATGTACGCGCGATCATGACTTTCACTTGCACTCTATCATCGAATATTTTAACAACAAACCAGTTCTTGATTTAAGATTAGTTAGGATTTGACGTGTTCTGATCAACATTCTTCTAGCTCTACCTGCTGCATTAACTTATCTCATCCCATCGCAGTTAGGTTTATGCTAATACAAAGCTCTTAATTTAAAATTACAACTCTCAACAGGCTAGGATTATATCAATTAGTTACGAAATAATCATATCTTCGAAAATAATGAAATTTGTAAGATCTTAAATTTTATTTTTCATAGTGTCATTGTAATTGATGATCTCTAAAGTTTTGTGTACTAGGCACGGAGACTTTTATCGTGATGCAATTTTCTAAGTAGTACCTACTTTAATTATCTAAGTTATTAGGAAAAAGCAAATCTGAGCTCAAATTACCGAATATAAAATGTAGTCGTACCGAATACATGTTAATTTGTTGCGGAATCCGAGAGCAATAACCGCTCGTGTGCTAGCGGTATTCGGCGGTTTCTTCGACTCATATATTCGACAAAAACAAGCGTTTTGTGCATGTGTGTGTACTGACCGTAATATGTACAACTATCAAAGTTTTTCGCATGTTTGCTTGCTTTGACTGTATTTCGACATATTAAGCTTAATGTGCAGATTAGTCACGCTGCTACGGCCATTGAAGAAACGAGTCCACATTTCTCAAAAATTAATATTTATAATATTTTAAATTTCTTTAGTACCTCGCTCATATCACAGATCAGAAAACACTCTCATATTAAATACTTGCACAATAGTTCTTAACATGGAATGATTTATTGTATTTAATTTTAAAATATTCAATAATAAAAGCTGATTTTATCTCAATAAGCTGTAAGTCGTTACTCATTAAACAAACCGTATGCTAGATACCTAGACCCCAAAAAAGAAAGTTATGTATTGGTTTCATTCAATAACTGCAATCTGTCATTATAATTATAGTAGGTAGGTATCTAAGTAAGCTTTTTAAAATATTAAAATCGAGTAGCTTTCATTAAACCTGTTATAAATAGAAAAAAACTACTTGGCGTGAATGTGTACGCAAGTATGTATAGGCATTCTACAATTCAACTACCTAGGTATACGATTTAAATATCTCTCTTCAAGTCCAAGTTGCTGTTAATTTGAATAAGAAATTAATTAATGCTACTGAATAAATGAGGCTATAGTATAAAGTATTTAAGACTAATGATCTTAAAAGCTTTCTTACTTAGAATGATGTTGATGTAACGCTTGTAGAAACTGAAAAAAAACTACCAATATTGTAAAAGTAAAAGTAAAAGCATGAGTATCTTATTATCTGCTCTCAGAATTAACAAAAAAAACAACTTAAGTCATGGCTGTGAATAGTATTTATAGGTCGCGCCACGTAAAAAGAACTTTAGAAACAAATGAAAATCACGTGTTCGCGCATGGGTACACTTACGCTCGAAAGTACTAGGGCTATTTATCGTTTCATTCTTGTAAGAGTCTTTCGAACGCGGTTACGTATGTTGACTTATAGACTATACGTAGGGGGTGATGATTCTGATTCCAAAGGTTATGAAAGTGACGACAACGATGATAATAAAAGGCAAATATTTAACACGGCAACTGAAATCCTTTTTAGGCGACTTTCTATTAAGTCACAAAAAAACTAACTTTGCAGTGATTAAATATCTTAGCAACTATTAAACTATACAAGCAACAAAAGGCTAGGATCAAAAAAACTAAGAAACGGCTGCTACTGTAAGGTGTCAAATATATCAAGCGGGATCAGTGTAAAACTGGTTAAGGTATTATAAAACCTAATGTGGCGACTAATTTTCCCGAGGGGATATCAAACATTCTTCACTGGCAACTACTGGCTTTCATTATAAAAATAAACTTTTGGCAGCGATTGTTAGGTAGCTTTAAAACTGAAAATGGGTATTATAATAATGTATTTGGATATTAGAATATTGTTTGCAGATTCGGAAATTCTTGAAAAATTCGGCAAATGCGTTCGTGTGTCTGAGCAGTGCGGGGGCTGCGGAGCGGGGGGTTGAGCGCGTTTCTAGCCAATAGCTTGCTTTTCCATACAAATTAATCTGATCGAGGTCGTCATTTTGTATGATAAAGCAATTTTTTTTTCATTTCCTGGAAAGAAATCCTGGTGATAGTTGTTCAGTTTGGTTGACTGAGCAACCCCTATCAGTTTGCGGGACGCTGTCCCTTACACCCCGTGTTTTGTGTATTGAAGGAAAATTAATAAATAAAGAAAATGAATCAAATTTCATGCCTTTTATTGCACGCTATTTACATTCATAAAAAAGGAGTATAAACTTGAAAAGGAGTTTAAAACTTTAAAGCTGAAATACAGCACTAGAATAAATACTTTGAGTACCTACCTAGATTTACCAACAATACTTATGTTTATTTAGGTAGGTTCATTTAAAGTTCATTTAAAAGAGGGAAGGTTAATAATAAATAAGATAGTCAAGAAAAAATTAAATAGACCAAGAATAGTTTTTTAGCATGTCACAATTTGGTTTATTTAGATCCCTACAAATGTAGCCAAAAGTATTTTTTTTAAGATCTTGTTTGTATTTATTTAAGACCTTGGTCAAGTTTATAGACAACCCCATTTTAGAATTTATGAAAGCCTATTTTAACTTTTTTATCCGCCAATAATTTGTCGCCTTAGAAGAAATTCAATTGCCACAAAAGAAAATCACTGCCAGATAAAATTTAAATAAAACCTCAAAACTCATTAAAAAGCCGCCGCTTTCTAGTTAAGATGCTACCTCAAATTAGTCGCCAAAGTAGTTTATTTACGATCCATTTTCAGTTTTTTTAAGATCCGGAATGGTATCAATTTGTCGCCGCGTTAAATACATGCCATAATAAAATGGCCACTTTTGGCATCAACACCGCATCCTTATCTGGTTTTCGCGCCACCCATGAAGACTTAATGGAAGAACAATATGTTTTTTTTTTAATTTTCGAATATTTTTTCACATTTTACACTAAATCCAATATTGATTAGTAGTTGTGTATTTTTTTTATTTATATTCCACCTTACTAATACTACTAATAATATTTTTCTTTCCTTTGTGCGTAAAACCATGACTGTAATTAAACACTTTAATGTTAAACGTCAGACTCAAAAATCGTCTAATGCGCATCTGTCAGCTAGGGTTCATTTTACGTGGCGCGACCTATACCTACCAGTTATTTATTTATTTAGTACCTATAATTGTAGTAGTATTACGTGTACAAGTACCTATAAATATTAATAATAGTTGGTAGCCATAATTCTTAGTTTCTTTTAAGATCCGATTAACGAAAATTATAAAAGTATATTGCTAAGGTATGTTTTAATTCCAAAAGAAAGGCATGAATTAAGTAGATAGGTAGCTACAAAATTGTGTTCAAACATCGACTTCATTGTTTGATAATAGATTCACAATGTAAAGAAAATTGTTCTAAGTCGTTTAACTTTACGTGATCAAGAGTTTTTAGTAGGTATTGAAAATAATTGCTATACTTAATCTGAATGGAATAGGTCGCATGGGTACAAGGACAGACACTTTCTGCGCAGGAGTGCGTTGCGGTTGGGTGCGCCAAAGCCTTCCGCTTGGTGATGACGCTTAGGGTCAAGGTCAAACCCTACCTACAATTATAGCAAAATACCTACTATGGTGTTTCTGACCACCTCAAGATCTATTTTTTCTACAAAACTAGCCTTACAATGTGTTTCGCATAGTGTTTTATCAACTTAAAATTATTAAAATACCTACCTAAAATATTTGTATGTACCTTAAATTAATAAAGTAAGTTTCGAGTCCTAACTAAACACTAAGCGCCAAAACACACGGTGAAACGTAACTGTAACCCAACTGAAACTGCTAGTTACTTTTGAGTTGCATCGAAGTTTCTGCTATAGACTTCTTTAGAACACTACACACGACGCAACTAGTTTGTCTATAGCAGAAACTGCGATGCAACTCAAAAGTAACTAGCAGTTTCAGCTGCGTTGCAGTTGCATTTCACCGTGTGTTTTGGCGCTAAGTACTTATTTGTTACAATGCAACGTTAGAAACTGATAATTCCTCAACACAATTTTATGTAGAGTAGTAGCTCCACTACCTGCACAATAAAAAGCCAAGCCAGCCTATTAAAAAGTCTGACAAAATCTCTTTAATCTGAATTCAATAAGTTTACTCAGCTATTTTATGATCCATCATATTTATAAAATACCCACTCCTAAAAACAAGTAAAAAACAAAAAAAAAGTAGTACAAGTAGTAAGTAGTTAAGTACACTTAACTTAAATAACAGACTTTGACAGGAGTTTAAGATGTAGAAGATAAACTAGTTGACCTTATGATACACCCGCAGCGTGAGTGACAAACAGACAAGCGGAATGATGGATCAGAAGTGTTAAACATTGAAGTATGGAATCCTAGGTCGTCATTGTTTGTTGCATACAGCAGCGATTCATTCTCTTTTCTTGTAATCTCACCGCAACAAATAATGATGTTTCCTAAATGAATCTATTAGTCCATACATGCACGAATGAATGATGAGAATATTACAAGCCAATTAAGTATTTTGTTGCATGCATTATTTTAATCACATGTAGATAAGTAATTTATAGTGGAAAGAAGCTAATTATACATTTGTTTGAAAAAAACTGTTGGAGTTGGTTTTATAATTAAAAAGCTCTGGATAAACTTGATTTTTAGAAGCATTCGCGATAAGTTATCCTATACCTGCATGAATTGATGAATTAATAATAGTATATTAATAACAATATTGATTTGATATATTTCTTTAACCAATTATGTTATAAGATTTCTTTGTCGGCAGTTGTTTTAAGCATGGCCGCGTGTAGAGCCCGCTTGTTGCACAACTCACAGCGAATCACGGCGACGTGGCGCAGGCGTAAGCGCAACCGAGTCCGCATGCTCGGCTTCATCGATTAATGTTATTTACATAACCAATAACACGAGAAGAAGAACATTTTACACGCCCGAAATAGTTACTTTTAAAAGTTAACACAACTTATTTTTATAAGTGATGATAACGGTTTGAAACAATGATCAATTATTATACTTATTTTCGATTCCAATTTAAAATGGGCTGAAGATAAAAACAAAAAACTTTACACTTACTTGAAGTTAAACAATTTGTTAACAAAATGTAACATCATTTTGCAACGGTTTCATTTAATCGCTGTAGATTGTCTGAAATTCTCAGACATTGTCTAAAATTCGATACGTTCAAGGCAAACTGCCTGAGATTGAGTTAAATAAGGAATACGGAAAACAAATGCAGTTTAATTTTGTCATTACGAAAAAATCTTTATACATATTAGGTAGGTACATGTAATAATAAAAAATAATAAGTGTATTCTGATACAATTTGTAAAACCTTACTGTTGTCTTACTTTGCCAGTTACTTATTATATTTATTATTTCGAATTATAAGTACATATTTTACATAAATATATGTGTTGTATTTCTCCAGCCGCTGAATGCACGAAGGTCCTAAAAATCATTAACTTTATCTCGAACAGAATATTACAATGAGTATTATCTACTTTTCCGTATACCAATACATATTGAATAGTGTTTTTGGGTTTTGTAGTTATTATTAATATATTTTTGTAAAGGTTCGGTACTACTTAGGAACTTAATAGTCGGAAGGGTAAGAATTTAAATATACGAAATCCTTTGTATTGACTTGTAGTAAAAGTCTAAGGTTTAAAAACCTGCATTAAATATAAAATGTAGAGTACAATTCGGCAAACAAGAATAGATGGCACCTTTGATTAAACTTGAAGCATTAATTGTTCTACGTACCTAATACGTCACATAATACGTCAACGGAAAAAAATAAGTGGTCGCTATCAACGCCTCCGTGTCCCACTCCAATACAAACGGCACATGAATATAAGTAGGAAACAAATACTTTTAATAGCTGCTATTAATCTGTTTACTGCCATTTTATAAATAATGGGACTTTAGGACCCTTAAATCTCACTGCAGAGCGCAGCTATAATGAAGTCTTTCTTAAAGTGATTGGAAAATCACATTTCGATGGCGAGTTTGCGATTGTAGTGAAGGAGCTATTTCGTTTTACGCTCTAAAGAGATGTTTTCCTGTTAGTTTGGGTCGTCTTAAATATTTTGAGTGAGACCTATGTACTTACTGGTACTTACTTTCCGCTATCTTAGTACAACCCGATATCGGACTTCGTATTGATTCAGAAATTTTATAGTACCTAAGTACAGCGTTCTAATTGGGTTCAGATTGGAATTCAGCGGAAATGGTAATACCTCTACAAATCGGAATGAAATGAAAGCAGAAAATATGTATTGTTTGTTAGTAAAATCTTTAAGAAATACCTCTACCTAGCCAGTGAAACCTAGCTCAATCCAGTATTAACAATAACCTTTAAGTACCGTTTGGCAATTACAATCGCAGGTATTATACTAGTACGATATAACCTCTAAGGCATCGAGCTTTCATCACTATTGATTCAAAAGTACCCTTCAATCGTTCTATGAACAAAAGCTTATTGAAAACGTATACAATTCAACTTTCCAACCTTTTTCCTAATAGCTTCCTGATTTTTTAACTAAAGAATAAAAAAATATATACATATAAGGCCCGCTTACTGTCATATATAACGTATTTACTAAATACATTAGAGTTATTTACCTATAGGTACAGTCAGTCAGTATCCAATATTAACTACTAAGAGCTGTTGTCTGTCAGGAATTAGCGGTAGAGCCAAATCCGTGTTTTGCACATTTGATGTGAAAAACGCAAACCGCGCTAGAAGTCTCAACACGCAGCTTGATCTGACATGCGGTTCGGTACGGTTTCGCTAAACAACCGCTAAATTGTAAAAGCTTGTATTTATTTTAATATTATGATAACAAAAAAAAGTTCACGAGTAAATCATCTTTATCCAAACAAAGTATTGGTAGCGCGGCCGAGAGTAGCATAGTGAGGAATGCGCACGCGTTGAAGTCTTTTGCTCTGAACTTTAGTCGCGTGGAAATTAGTTCAACGGGCGGCTTCAAACAAACCAATTTATTTACAACATTTGATTTGTATCCAATAATTATGATTTACCTTCTTGTTAAATATACTCAGAAAAGGAGTAAAATTAATTTCTACAGTAGGAAATAAGTCTTTTATATGTACTATTTGACGAGATTTGAAGTTAAAAGAAAAAATATAGTACTTATAAGTACTAATTAGTTTTTGGTTGCTTTAATCACAACTTATGGAAAATACGTAATGTCAGTTCTATGTAGCTTAATATTAAAAAAAACATACTACAAAAAATAAATTTCTTACCTCTCATAATAAGACTTAATAAATTCCAGCAATAAAAATAGGAAATACTTTCTTAATTCTTTTTAAAGTTTAGTTAGTTGGTACCTACTGTGTTTCATCAAATAGTATGGATGGATTGCTGGCACCGACGTATGAACTAGTGAAGCGCAAGAGTTTAATAACTTCGCTAAAAATAACAAGCAGCTAGTCTCGTAACTAAACATAGTTATTAAAAGTTTAAGATACTTTGTATGACATTCCATGTTAAAACTTACCTAGTCCACGATGAAGCGATCCAATAAGAACCAAGAATGGCGTTTAACACTCTAGTTAAATAGCACGAGTTGCACTTGATGTCTTTATAACAGAATTAGGGAGAGATAGAGGCGTCGGGGCGCAGGGTGCACGGGGCAAGGAAGTCCCGGAGGATCGGAGGCCGGCGCGGGACCGGCAGCAGGCGGAGCGTCCGGCCGCACTACGCGCCTCGCAACGGTAAACTGGCGGCCCGCTCTCACACAGCCTCTCCCTCGCTTGTATGAGTGCCTCCAACCTCCCTCCAAACAAATAGTACCGTACGACGTGCCTGTGTCTTGGTTACTTTTATTATACTTTTATTGGTGTAGCGTAGCGTTATGCGTGTGTGCGGCGCGGTGCGGCTAGCGGCGGCGGCGGCGGCGGCGCGGCGAGGCGGAGACGTGGCGCGCCCGTGTGGGTGTCGCTGCTAAAGTACCAGTGCGTGCTTTGATCTTACGATTCGGTATGCACGGCCGCGCCGCTGCACGTAGCACCGTGGCTATATTTTATCCATTATACCTAGTCAATAATTTTAGTCCGGTGCTTGCTTGTGCAACATGTCGCGTCCGTCGTGCAGCGGTGGCGTGCAACCACTTGAGGACCGGTATCCACTTTGGCCAAGTGTCTTCACTTTAGATACCTATGTCTAAGACCATCATTTGCAAAGTCGAACAGGCACCTGTGTGGGAGGTCTTATTTATATGAACGTTTCAGTACAAATTAAAATAGTCTAATTTGGATCTGATGGACTAGTAACCATTCAGATAGCACCTAATTAACTATCAGGTACTTTAAAAACACATTGTTTTTTGAGCTACTTATACAGTCTTTTTGTCGCTTTGCAATATTCTGACTAACCAAACGAGTCCACATAGTCATTGATGATGGTTTTGATCCGCAAAGCATTCTTTTCTATGTGCGTTAAAGATATTGACAGAGCAGTTCTGGATTTGAGGTTTAAGTTTTAAAAAAGTACCTAGTGAAATTCGGCTCTCCTTTTAAATCATACTTAGCTAACACGACTCCATTCTTTTCGCTTGGATTTAGTTAATAATAGAAAATCATCGTTTTCTTCATTCATCAATTCTGAATTAATCAGTAGGTATCATCATTTAACAATAAATATATTAATTACTATAAATAAATAAACAGGCCATTGAATGAAATCGATTGTTTAAAGTTTTTGATAAAACTTCTAATGACTAATCGTCAAACTCCAAGCATCACCTCTGTTGGTCACTTACCCAAATAAAAAGATCCATAGATCACTTTGATGGACATCAAAATTGTGGTAGTATTTTCTTCTAAATAAAATTCACTCAGTATTTCTAAAGTAGGTAATGGACAACATCTACCAGTACGTTTTTTAAGCTGCGTCCACGCGACACGAACCGAGCACGAGCCGAGCGTAGCCGTTCTTATTCGTAGTTCGCTGTGTCAAACGTAGACGCACGACGAACCTGCATCGTGCACTGTCTTCAAATCCCTTTGTGTTCGTCAAAAAACCCACAAATGGTGGAACGCAACAGAGCACGAGCGAAATGCTCGTAACGCGCTCATTCGATCGAGACTCGTGTAGCGTGGACGCAGCTTTACTAATGACTAACTAACGGCTAGGGCCATTTTCAAAGTGATCCCTGAAGTCTTAACGAGGATTTGATAATGTACTTGTCGAATATAATCTACCCAACAATCCATAATTACCTAGGTACCACCTAGGTAATTAAAGAAAATACAAGCAATGAAGCAAAAAATGAGTGGTCTACTCTTGTATTCATCTTCTCTTCTAAAGTCGATTTCTTCTAGAGTCGATACGAAATTGTTAGCAAATTCAATATTACTTACATACATTATTAATTTAAAATGCCTTAATATTTCACAAAAATATGATCAACCAATCATTGATTATTTCAATAACCATTTTCCATTTTAGCCTTACAGCGCCATCTATGTCATATTTTCTGAACCATACAGTAGTTGTGCGACGGAGCGGGTGGCAGTACCTACTACCTACCTACTTTTATCATTGGTTTGAGGTAACATGATACCAATTATTATATTATTTTAAGATAGGCATGTTCTTCCTTAGTTATCAGCCAAATCTTATCCAAATACATTTTTAAGTAGGTACACTATCATATATGAGGAAGAAACTAAAGTTTAATTCTCTCTCACCCTCACCCGTCTCAAAAACGATAGTGTTGCCATTCTTTTTCTTAAATCTCATAGTAGTTTTTTTTCAATTTGAAACGAGTTAATACAATCTGTTTATATGTTTTTTTATGTTATTATCACTACATTTTAATTTATGTTATATAGTGTGCTTTTTAAATTTTGTTACGTACTTTAATTGCACTTTTAGTAATGAGATGGTAGGTTTTGTACCTATGTTAAGTAAAAACTTTTTAATTTTGTAAAACGGTATCCCCGCCGGGTGTGTGCGAAGACTGGCGAGTTGTGTATTTGTAATTTTGTTTCAATTAGTTGTAAACAATGTTTAATAATAATAATATAGATTCATAATTATAGTGTTTGTGTAATCTTCCTGCCAATGTCACAAAATCCAGTTCATCTAGTTAGTTGGCTTTGATGTGAGGTTCTCGTGCTTTGTCTTCGTGTGTGACAATATACTCAAAATGGCGCATCAACTGGCCCCGTCTGTGAATTGTTCATTAGACGACATTGACCTCAGTGCATTAAAGGTAACTTTCAAACTGAACTATTTTTAAGAGCTAGTTATGTTATGCCACGCAATCTAGTAACAAGGAGTTCTAAAGTCGCGTAAACGCTCCGGCAAATAGGGCAATGATCTGTCCGTCACAGGGCGTGATTCATAGTAGGGCCGATTCTAAGAGGAATTTCTAGCTCTTTAACGCTCTTATTGCAATATATTCTACTTTTCAGGATCCTGCTGGCATATTCGAACTTATAGAAGTAGTGGGAAATGGCACTTATGGCCAAGTCTACAAGGTATGTTAGTTATTTACATTGGTACCTATAATTATTTATTTATCTGTTTAGTTTAGACCTTTTCTATTTCCTTTAAAAAAATTCGTCTAAAATTATGAATTTAAGAGATTTCTAGTATTTGAAGATTAATTGCTTAGATCCTTTCCTTTTAATTTGCTTGAGATGAATAGGTAGGTAGGTAAGTACATAGTGTGTAATTTTGGTAACTTATCATAGGTATGCAACAACTAGTCCAACAGCCAATTTTTTCATGTACCAGAATTTAGTGTACCTTAGGTCTTAACAGAGTAGGTGATGTGAGACCACAGCATCACAATGGAAAGCTATTTCCAATGCTAAAATGTTAAAATTCTGTGGTCATAAGTCATATTATATAAGTACACAATTGAAATGTAATTAGATCTTGTACAAAGAATCTTTTATTGACCATTAAACAGAGTTATCACGATTAAAACCATTGTAGAGAGCAGGCTACATGTCAATGAACTTAATTGATATCTGCCTTTACAGCAAAGCAGGAGAAGTGACCCACTCATTTGATTATTAGACATTGTGTACAAGCAATCAAAGGATAATGAAACAATATTGAAATGGAACATTATCTTTGTTTCCTTTTTAAGTGTGTCAAGATATTGTTAGTGTAACAAATGTTGCATTTAGTATAGATAAAAGAGGTTTCCGTTTAATTCAGTTGTTCATGAATGAATGAATAAAAAGCTAGATAATGGTCTGATGACAAAATAAATATAAAACCTTTTATTTATTTATTTGTGATCTTTTAGGGTCGTCACACAAAAACTGGGCAACTTGCCGCCATCAAAGTTATGGACGTCACACAGGATGAGGAAGAAGAGATAAAGCTTGAGATCAATGTGTTGAAAAAGTACTCCAATCATCGAAACATTGCTACATATTATGGAGCTTTTATAAAAAAGAGTCCACCAGGCAAAGATGATCAGCTGTGGTTGGTTATGGAGTACTGTGGTGCTGGTTCGTGTTACCATCATTACTTTTTTGTTATCAAACAGAAATTCTATTCATGTTCTTATGAAATTCATATCCATTGTTTCAAACAAAGAATATTAGCTTCTTAATTTTCCAGTAATTTTTTTCAACTTGTTAAGCAACATTACAACTTTACTTTCAGGATCTGTTACGGATTTAGTGAAATCCACAAAAGGTCAGTCTTTGAAAGAGGAATGGATATCATACATATGCAGAGAAATCCTACGGGGTCTCAGTTACTTGCACTCCAACAAAGTGATTCATAGAGATATCAAAGGACAAAATGTTTTACTCACAGACAATGCTGAGGTCAAATTGGGTAAGGATCACATTTACCAATGTTATTTTCTCTCTGTTGTTTGTTCCCAGTAGTATAACAAATTTTCTTTTTTTGATAGTTGATTTTGGAGTGTCAGCGCAGCTTGATAGAACAATCGGCAGAAGGAACACTTTCATTGGAACTCCGTATTGGATGGCGCCAGAAGTAATCGCTTGTGACGAGAACCCCGATGCAACTTATGATAATCGCTCTGACCTTTGGTCTCTTGGTATCACTGCGCTTGAGATGGCAGAAAGTCAACCACCTCTTTGTGATCTCCATCCTATGCGAGCTCTGTTCCTTATTCCAAGGTAATTTGATCATTTAAGTGTTTTAATGGTTTTTTAAAGTCCCCCTTCACAATTTTTAATAAACTTGCAGGAACCCTCCACCCCGTTTGAAAGCGAAAAAGTGGGCTAAAAAGTTCCAGAGCTTTATTGAGACTGTGCTTGTCAAAGATTATCATCAGCGTCCCTACACAGAACAGCTCTTGAAACATCCATTTATAAGGTAACTCCTCAACCCAATCAAAAATGCTGCAAAAATTTTTTGAAGAGAATATTTGTGACATCATTTTACAACTCCCTTTACAGAGATCAGCCAACAGAACGGCAAGTGAGAATACAATTAAAAGATCACATAGACAGATGTAAAAAGAGAAAGCAGGATAACTCAGTGAGAGATGACTACAAGTATTCAGGGTCAGAGGGAGAAGAGGAAGAGAATGCAGTTGCAGGAGAGCCCTCGTCTATCGTACACAATGCTCCGCATCAAGGCGGGGACACGTTACGTCGCAACTTCCAGCAAATTCAAGAGGGCCGGTAAGTTATTTCCGCGACCAAGTACTGTATGTCACTTGTATCACGTCCATATGAACCTAATCTGTATGTATTAACATAGAGCCGCAGCAGAAGTGCCACAGCCGCAGCCGCCGCCTAAACGCAACAGTAAGCGCGAGGAACGTGAGGAAATACCAGGTAAACTATCTTTGTGACTACATTGTGTTATATATGTAGATTGCGTTGTTTTAACTCGTGTGTCCTTGCTATGCAGAACCGGGCCCGCCGGCGAGACCTTCTATTCCGCAAAGACTGATCGTTGTGCCGGATCCTCAAGCACAACAGCCTAATAGATACAGGTAACAAAGAGTGGTTCTCCGTAGGTACTGTCTTTGTGCTAACTACTAATCTTATTAGTACTTATTACGTGCTAGGTAAATTACCGCGACTGATTCTTAGGGAGTTTTGTAACGCGCCTTATACAATATAGATCCTACTTTTAGGCAGGATTTGCCATACTCAATCTTGTTGATGGCGTTGAAGGGCATGTTAGTGATCACAGCAAGTGGTTAGTGCAACCTTCCACAACACTTAACTTATAAAATACGTTGTAGTTCATTGAAAACAAAACTACAAACTAATTTGTTATACGCCTCTTAAAAAAAGCTGCTTTAAAGAATTAAGTTATGAACAAGCATGTATTGGTAACAGGCCTCTACCTCCAACTCCGAAATCGTCTGGGTCGTCAAACAGCTCGGGCTCCAATAACGGCACGCCTCCCGCCAGCGGACCGCAGCCGCCGCAACGCGGATCACATCACATGTTCAAACCTATGGTATTATATTATACTAAATTCATTTCACACTGATGCACTATTCAATTTGTTGAATCTGGCTATTTTTACCAGACTGGAATCAATTACAGCTTAATAAAATGGTTTTATGATATGATGAGTAAAGTCAGCAAGAAATTCATAATTGCACTGTTTTCGTCTTTTAAAACCACGGCAAGTCGAGGAAAAAAACGTACATTGTTACTTTATTTATCATTTCATTTAAGGTCTCTTCTTGCGTATCAGCTATTCTAGCATTTAAATGAGTGAAAGAAACGCAAGATAAATACGTAATTACTAGTGCCAGCTACACTTCCTTTAATGTTTGCTATACAGTACCATTTCCTGTATTTAGTTTGCTTTTTATTTCCATGTCACGCCGTTATGTTTATTTGCGCACCTCGTCTAACCCGCAGCCGCAGCTTCCACCGCGAAGGCCAGAGGTTCGTTTTAGCCCATTTTATTTCATTTGCATAAACTCGTTATTATGTTCCAAGACAGATAGTTAAACCAAACTGTATAAAAAAAATTGTAAATCTTTATTTTTCACGCAGTTGAGATTCAACTGAAAATAAAATAACCTTTACGTCTGCCGTATAATAAGTTTCCAATTTCTTGAAACAACCTTATATTTCCCTCCTATACATTTTCCAACTCTATGTATGCCTCAAGGCACTATAATTATCTTTAGGTACTTACTAATGTGGTGAATTATCAACACTTAAGGTAAATATCATAAAAAATATGAAAACATGATACTTTCAGGACTTGGACAAATTGGCGGCGCAACTCAACGAACTTGGTGTAGTATCTGGCAACGAACCGCCTAACCGGCCTCCGAGGGCTCCTACCAACGGACAAGGTATTCAATCAACAATTTAAAGTCCATTGAATGTTTATTCATGAATAAAATAACAATTTAATCCGCGCCGTGGGTTTAGGACCTCCAGTGGAACGAAATCCTCCAGAACCGCCATTTGATGATTCCGACACTGACTCGGACGGTGAAGAGAGCGGCGGCCGCGTGCGCAACGACGGCACACTCCTAGCTTCGGACCCGCCTAAACCACTGTGAGTCACGTTAACATTCATTTTTGTGTAGCGACAACAATAGTATAGGTTGATTACAGATTCATTTTTGTTAATCGACACCTTCACGAGCATAGACGATCCGCGACTTAATGGCACTGTATAGAAGTCAATAAGGCGAAGAGGCCTTCGCCCAGTCGTGGTCTTAAACATTATTCATATGCGTGTGAAAGAAAGATATTCGTTGAAAGCTATGGAATTTATTAATCGTATTATTTTTAGAAACATTTTAAACGTGTACGCCACTAACTTGTCCTATTGTACCCCGTTCGTTTTGATTTGCGCTTACTTTTGATTTGCCCCCGTTTGGTTGGTCGTTTGCGTTGGCTTGTCAGTCCCGAGTTCTGCTACAGAGGCGGGCTGAGCGCGGTGAGCGAGGACGGCGCGGGCGCGGCGCCCACGCGGCCGCTGCCGCCCACCCCCGACGACGCCGACGCGCACCCCGACCGCACGCTCGTCATGAAGCGGGTCAGTACATGCACACACACACACACACCTTCTCAGGCGATCCTTCACGTTTTGCAGTTATAACGATTGCTAATTGTTTTATGCAATTGCTTACATTGTCATTGATTTTTTCTGCCAAATACGAACACTACGTTTTTAATGATTTTAATATTTGAGAGTTGTGCTCTGAGACTCATTTTAGTTGCGACTTTATTATACTCATTCCTTGATTCACGCCAAAGTAAGATCAGTGAGCAAATTTAACCTTTATCAATTTTAGTTTGAATTCGTCTAACGGCTTCCTTTATCATGTTCCCGTTATTTATGTACACTTTTTGTATTGGACATGTTTAAAACACCAGAACGATAATGCGGATAAAAATAAGAAGCAGCCTGACGTCGACGAGGCAGTGCTTCTGAAGGACTGGGATATCGCAAGGTTTTTTCCCTCGAGGAGCTCCGCCATACAGGAGGAGAAGTCGGATTCCGCGAAGGACTCCGAGCAGAAGAGGGCGCAACTTCAGCGTCAATCCAGAATCGAAATGGAAGACGCGTGGACAAAGTACAAAGGCATCGCCACTCCGCCTTCTCGTCACAAACAACTGTTTCAGAAACCCAACGAAAAATCTACCCAGGACAAACTTTCCGATATACTGAAGTTCAAAAAAGAGCAGGATTCTGAATCTAGTTCCCCGAATCGTTTCTTTAGAGGATTCAGACGAGAAAATAGTGATCTCCTCCCGTTGTCGAGTACGCGACACTCTGCTATATACTTTCCTAAGCACGAAAGTCCGGCTGGAGCGAGCAAACAGCTGAGATCGAGCGGGATATTTAACAACTCGCGCAAACAAGTCATCAAACCGGCGACCGGGGAGCCCATTCTTACAGATTTTATAAAGATGAACGATAGTCTGAAGATGTCAGCTCAGGGAGAAATAAGGAAGACGGATAAAAAGTCTAGTGATAGAAAAACTCCAGTTAACAATCCCATTGATGCATTAAAGAATGTAGCGGCCCTCATAAGGCAGGAGAGTAACAGTGAGAGTAATGGGCCCAGCCGGCAGAGCAGCGTGGCTAGCGACACGTGCTTCACGAGCAGCGCGTCCTTCGAGAAGGCCGGCTCTCCCGACCTCACGGCCGGCACGCCTACTGCCACTACTAACATAGTAAAGCCTCGCAGAGAAAAGACTGAATCTGACATAGTATTTCGAAGAAATTCCCATTATAATCGGCACGCAGAACTCGTAGCGAGTAGTGGGCAGGAAGCGGTACTCGCGCAGGATCAGGTAATTGCTACTTGGGATAGTTTATTAATATACTACATAATTACAATTTGGTATGAGGGTTCTATTTTAACAGTTTGGACTAACAAATAATGTATTGTACGTGACATGGTTCTTTGGAGCTATCTGGATATTTGTAGCGATTGGTTTTGGTACAGTAATGTGTGTGGGTTTAACATGATTTTATGAATTTGACAGTTAACTAACAAATAACATGTATTTATAGGTAGAAATATCATTGCTCACACGTCTTACGATTTGGCGTGAGATTTTAAACGAATAGTAAAAGTGCTGCCTGTACACTACTGAAATATTATTACTTATATGTAGTTTAATAACTGAGCTGCTTTTATCACACAATAATCGAAATTATTTAACAAAAGCTTCAATCTAACACCTAGAGTAAACTACACGATCACAACTAATTAACATTTTAAAGAAATATCGAAAACAACTGTGCGCGTCTACCGACTTCCTGCCTAAAGATGAAATAAACAGTGCCGAAACATTTTACTGTGTAACCAGTATGGGAATGAAAGCCTAATGTCAATCACTGAAGCTGAGAATATGATATTACGTCGAATTGTGAATGTGTTCTTATTTACCGCATGTCTGGCTGTCGTGTTTGTGTTTGTCGAATATGCTGCTGATGATTTATTAATACTGCTAAACCATCATAATTAATTATACCCGTATCAGAAATCATATTTTATCATTGTGTTTTAATTATATTTTAAGCCTATTCCGAAATATAAAAAAATAATAAAATGTTATGGAAGAGAAGAATAAAATTGTATGTTTAGGGCCGGTCGAGTGGCGCTAACGAAGGCAGTGGGTCGCGCACGAGCTCGGTGCTCCCCGACCTGCTGAGCCAGGCCGGCCAGCCCACCACGCCGCCCCGCCACGACAAGTCCACCAGCGAAGAGGTAACATACATATTCATTTCTTCATCCTGCCTTCTCGGTTTTTGTTTTTAAACATATGAAATTGGAAAGCAAATTGACAAATATTAATTAAAATTAAATATGGGATTATTTACATAAAAAATACCTCCCCGTCTGTCCACTGGCTTTCTTAATTAGTCGACACTACTGTTTACCAATCTGTTTACTTAAAACATTCATTTAAATTTACGATTACATGACGGATTTAACCATTGTGAGCTTAATTCAAACATGGAGTAAAATAAAACTATCCATAACCCTGAAGTTCATATGGGCGGGGCATGTATGTCTTATTTTATGTTCATTTAACTTCATAAATAATAATGTTATAAAGGCATTCTTTTACTATAATTTACAAAGAATGATATAAGATTCCGATTAATATAATCGTCGAAATGGTAAAATGGATATAAATCCGATTTCCTTCTATAATTTCCTGAAGTAAACGGAATCCTGTAACATTTTTCCTAGATTTACGTCAGAACAATGACAAAGTAAATATAATGTCGCAATGTGGTGTTTTGCTTCTATATCGTATTAATGTGATAATGGTTGTCGCTCATGCAAACACCCTGGAGCCGAGACCCCCGGCCGGTTTGCAGGTAGCAGTTAGCACTGCGTAAGTATGAACAGACTGATGCAAGAAGATACGCTTCTGACTCATAGATTGTTGTATGTTGAAATTTAAACCTTCACCTCTTTGCATTTCTAGCCCTGCTTTCATATGTACGAATCTTGTTGGGTCGTCAATGCGGATAGAGCTTTAAGGTAGTTTAAATACTTTCGGCAGCTTAATTAACAGTAACAAAGGGCACCAAGTGGATGCCTCTTCTGGTCTCGCTCTTTGCTGAGAACTGTTCAAATAACAGCATTTTGTACGAGTAGGAGGGATTGTTGTAAGGCTTAACTATTCTGGGCAACTAAAACTTTACACAAATCCAGTTTTATTTATTTAAGTATTGAAATACTTAAAAAAAATATGTTGTTGCTATATTTAGACGGCAGTAGTTTTATTAAATTTCTACTAATTAGGCCCGGCCGAATTGTCGTCTTTTAAGTGATGTGTCATTAATGTATAGAATATTTGTTTATTCTTAATCATAAGGACGTCCAACAAATGCATCGGATCATTGCCTGTTATCGTCATCTCATCCACAAATTGATTTGTAAAAAGAAAGTAGATAACTGCCATTGCGTATTATAACTTTCCAATCACTGAAATGAAAACTAATAAATGGGAAATGGAGTAAACTAACATCTGTTATGTATAAACTACGTTTCGTTAAACAAAAAACGCGAAATTCCATAGTTAATTTAAGTACTGTACAAAAAGTAAGGGTAGAATTTAATATGTCGGTTTTGTCTTTTGCAGTACAGGCAAGCTGTGTCGGGTGGCACTCCCCTCCCGCACCACCACTTGCCGCCGTCGTCGGTGCAGTCGACTCCTTCCAAATCGTTTGTGTCGGCCGCACCGCACGCGCTGCAACACTCCCCGTCCAACTCGTCGGTGGGCTCCCAACACCAGTTCCTTCCATTGCAACAGAAGCAGCGCTCGTTCCTCACATTTGGGTTCGGCGCCGGCTCCACGGGCAGCGGCACAGGAGGCTCGGGTGGCAATTCGTCGCGCCGCGAGAGCCACGTCAATGTCAACGTCACGCCCACGGGACACGACCTCTCCTCCGACACTCCCGAGATACGGAAATATAAGAAGAGATTTAACTCTGAGATTCTCTGCGCTGCGTTATGGGGTTTGTCCATAATCCAATTATTTTCGCTTACTTTTCATTCTAATAAAACGTCCTCTACGCTACTTGTAATGTAATAAATTTGTGTTCTTGGTTGATGCTTTTATTTTATTCTCTTAATTGAGAAACTAACTTTTAAAATTTCTTGCAGGTGTAAATCTGCTAATCGGTACCGAAAATGGTTTAATGCTGCTTGACCGATCAGGACAGGGCAAAGTATACCAATTGATCTCACGACGTCGCTTCCAGCAAATGGAAGTGTTAGAAGGACAAAATATTTTAGTAACAGTTTCGGGAAAGAAGAACCGCGTACGCGTATATTACCTTAGTTGGCTGAAGTCAAAGATTTTGCGTACGGACGGCGTGAGTGATGTACGTATTACAATCTTTTTGCATTATGTTGATTTATAAATCTTTACATTTCACTCATATCATATTCATGACAATTACAGCAAGTAGAGCGAAGAAACGGCTGGATTAATGTCGGTGAGCTACAGGGAGCAGTTCACTTCCGTATCGTGAAATATGAGCGTATAAAGTTTCTTGTGATTGCTTTAAAAGATTCCATTGAAATCTATGCGTGGGCGCCAAAACCATATCACAAATTCATGGCCTTCAAAAGCTTCGGCGAACTACAACATAGGTAATGACATCTACTTTTTATATTTTTATAAACTTAGTTTATTTGTATTTACTAATTAGAACACTATTTCAGGCCGTTACTAGTGGATCTCACTATTGAAGAAGGCATAAGACTGAAAGTAATCTATGGCTCGGCTGACGGTTTCCATGCTGTTGATCTTGACAACGCAACTGTCTATGATATTTACATCCCAAAACACGTGAGTGCTCGTATACCAATTAATTTAGAAAAAATATTTTCTTAAAAAGATTTTCATAGTTTTCGAAGATCTCAGCAATCCATAACCATTGCATCAATACAAACCAAAACAATCAAAGTGTAAAGTTTTTCATTAAAGAGGGAATAAAAAAAAGTAGGTAGAGAAAATTGTGAAACCTCTTTATAAAGCTTTCTCAAATGTCTGGTATCTCTGGTATTTGTGTCTTGGCATCAATACAGTTGTGACTTTTTTCCAGACTCAGGGGGCTATTATACCACACTGTATTGTACCTCTTCCTAACTCTAATGGTGTACAGTTACTGTTGTGCTACGATAATGAGGGCGTGTACGTCAATACATACGGACGCGTAAGCAAAAATATTGTCCTCCAGGTGAGTACCGTCGCATTTCAGTATTGTGAAAAACACGATTGCGATTACATAATCAAAGTCTTATTTTTCAAAGACGATTAAAACAATAATACTATTTGTTTCAGTGGGGTGAAATGCCTACATCTGTTGCCTACATTGGAACGGGACAAATAATGGGTTGGGGCAATAAAGCAATTGAGATTCGTTCTGTGGAGAGCGGCCACCTTGACGGCGTGTTTATGCACAAGAAAGCACAACGACTTAAATTCTTATGTGAACGCAACGACAAAGTATTTTTCTCATCAGCAAAAGGCGGTTCTTCTTGTCAGATTTACTTCATGACGCTGAATAAACCTGGCATGGCCAACTGGTAGTGGCGATAGGTCAGCGCCGGCCACGCCCCAGATCTGTGATGTAAACAACACGCCAGACTACGGTCCTTATTGCATATACCTAGAATAGTCGATATTCATACATTGTATTATTATTATTACATGCGCTTTGGCCATTTGAAATTCAAAGACTTGTGATAGTGACAGATATTATGTGCTCAAAAGACAATCCACAAAATCATTTTTACATTATTTGAGTAATCAAGGACCTTTATTAATCGTGGCATTTTGTACTGAAAATTGTAATTTCAATACAAGCTATTAAGGATTATATTAATATTAAGCAATAACCTTTAGGATAAAATGTTTTGATATTGATGATTATTCGTAAGTTAGTTAATACCGCTTAGGTTTTATTATTACATTATATGTTGCAGTTGATTAATTTCTATAAGAAAATGTAACTCAAATCAAAACTATTAATTCATATATGCCATATTATATTGTTTAAAATGTTAAGCTAGTTGGTGATGTGTAAGAAAGCAAATTATTTGAATACAATTTTATGTTTACAAAGGACATTGCCATTTTGACAGATTTTAAAATTATTGACAATTTACAAACAAAAATTATGTAATGTAAATTATTATCCAACATTCTTCTAGGTTACAAATTGGCATTTAGTCAAGTCACTTTGTATAGGTACTTTAATCACACCAAACAACATTTTTTTATGGATAAATCCTTAAATTGGTACTATTTATTATTTATTTGTTATTATTATGTACAATATTTTTACATGTATAAAGGTGTAACTGTGCATATGGAAAATTATATATTTGATGACCTTATTTGAAAATACCTTAGCCCAATAAAATACAAAAGAATTTAAATTCTTTCATTTAAAATCCTACCCATTGCCTACCCAGTATAATAACTCAATGTTTGATACTATAATAGTTTGTTTATGGTATGGAGCCTAGAGCCTAGAAGTCTAAGCACATAATATTTTATTATATCTGCTCCATAGTAATGTTGTGTGCTTGTAAAAAATAAACCATTGGCTAGCTAGCTTGTAATATCTAGTACCTATTTTAATATGATTGTTCTTGAGTAGGTAGTTAAACAGAAATAGCCATGTGCTGTATAGGTATTCAAATCATCTTTATTCAGTCAAGTAGTATTAATCAGATATTTCTATATAGGTACATACAACAAATATTTAGGTTAATTAAATTGTCAAAATATTCCTGCTTTAACAAAACTCTTGGTTTCTTTGGGTGACATAGGAACCAACATTAGACCAGGCACAGGGGGTTGCATTTCCAAGTCTCGGAGGTTGTTGACTTTGATTTTTAAGTTACTGCGAAGTTTATTGATATCTATATTAAGTTGCTTTTGATCTGCTTCTAGTAGGAATTTTGTTGCTTCTAAATCATGTTTAACCAATACTGAACCAACAGTGACCCAACACTTTCGCTGGGAAGACTTGTTGAGATCCCTTAGGGCTTCACGATTTTGGTTTCTTCTTTTGTCTAACATAACTATTTCTCTTTTATCGGAAATAATTTCTTCTGCAAGCTTTTCAGCAGCTACCAGGTATTTAATTATTTTATCTTGTTCTTCCATAACTAAGACGCAAAATGAAGTATTTCTATGTATATAGGTAACGATTAACAGTTATAGTTAAGTTGGTTGAGTAGGGAACCCCAAGCCCAACACGAAACAAAAAGCAAACAAAAACAGTCAGTTTGCTTTGCTTGCTAAAGTGTGTTTCATTAGGTTACTTACAGCAGCTTCCACAGACAGAGTAAGTAAACAAGTAAACTGCAGCTTCTTTCTTGTTCGGGTCCGAGCGAGGTTCGGGTGCTTGAATGACAGTGACATTTGTCCTGACTGACGTCAGATGACAACTTTTTTTAGTAAGACTAAGAACAAAATCTATTGTTCCAGAATTCCAGAACAAAGTCGTTACAGTAAAAAAATACTATTTTATATTTTTAAGGGAAGATTGGTGGGAAGCAGCTAATAACAGGAGTGTTTGGAGAGACATGGGAGAGGCTTTTGCCCAGCAGTGGGACGAAATAGGCTAAAAAAAAAAAATATTTTTATTATGAAATACTGAATAAGTAAGTCCCCGTTCGCACGAGCGCTTTTTTAACGCGTCTTGAAAAAAAGACATTGTCGTTGAGCGAACGGGGTCTCAAAGAAATAATTTGGTATTTCTTTGAGTTTCCTATACTCAGAAGGATCTAAGGAAGGAATATTTTGTTTTGATTTTTAAAATTATGAAGCATTGTCAATTTCTATCGTGATTGCCTGTATACGCCCATCATGGCCAACGGCGGATCCAGGGGCGTCTTGAGGGTCATGACGCCCCCTGAGCTGGTTCCAAGACTCAGGTGAACCACTAATTGAACATAATTATTTTATTTACAATTGTAAAGACGCCTCTTTCAGACGCGTCCAATAAAATCTGTGAGCACCTAACCAGTACGGGCCGAAACATATTTCCGCGTTGTGACGCCGCGCCGCAACGCAAGAATCGGCAGTGGTGGCAGAGGCGTAGCGAGCGGCGCAGTCGTGTTTTTAAAAAAAAAAAACAGAATAATGTCTTCTTGATAACGAAAAAGCAATCAGTTTCCTAATGGTTTCCTACAATCAATGACAGATACACGACTATTGGTGGATAAATCCACAATCAAAAATCACCAGGAACTGGCTACCCCACCATACGACATTAAACAGCTTTTTTTAGCAATGTCACCACGCCGCCGCCGTAAGGGTCAGCGCAGACAGAACGGAGCGCAGCGGAGAGGATTTTATTACCGCACTTGAAAATAAACCTTAAAATTTTTACAATTAAGTGCATAAATGCTCGAACCTGACAAA
Organism: Anarsia innoxiella; assembly: GCA_947563765.1. Lineage (NCBI taxonomy): Eukaryota > Metazoa > Arthropoda > Insecta > Lepidoptera > Gelechiidae > Anarsia > Anarsia innoxiella. Next base: position 5,575,917 of record OX387395.1, read on the forward strand.
AAATGCTCGCGCGTCCTCGAGGATGCGCGGGAATGCCGGTTCGAGCATTTATGCACTTAATTGTAAAAATTTTAAGGTTTATTTTCAAGTGCGGTAATAAAATCCTCTCCGCTGCGCTCCGTTCTGTCTGCGCTGACCCTAACGCAAACTTCAAGCTTCAAAAAAGCGCCGCCTGCGCGTCACTGCTGCCACTTCCGTTTTAGGGTCAGCTCACACCGAGACGCGACGCGACGCGACGATACTCAAAGAGGCCAATGATTTCGCGCTGCGCCGCGCGTCGTCGCGAGATGCATCGCAACGTCGCGAGGCGCATCTTAAAATCGTAGCAGGACGACGCCTCGCTGCGCAGCGAGATGCCGCGAGGCGCAGCGGAACGTATAAAGCCACCGGCGGCCCGGCGGCCTTACTTATTTGCTCGAAAATGCTTGAAAAGTAGGCCGGCCGGCGATTTTGTTATGTTTCACCATTCGCAGTTGCGATTTCGGCCTTAACGCCTAGCAAGACGTATCTTCAATCGGAATCGGAACGACTAAAATTCAACTCATTCTTGTTCTAAGTTGAAAAAATAAAATTTCTTTATGTGTGACCCCCTCCTGCTGCCAAAGCTGGATCCGCCCTTGATCATGGCCACAGATCATGACCCATTGTGAAGAACTCGGTGAAGAGGCGCCATAACGTGACACACAAGGAGGATACGTCAGTAGTGATGGGATATACGGCAATGGTAATAGTCGATATTTTCATATCAATATCAATAGTACATATAGAAGTAAGGCCGATTTAAAACCAACTAAACCAACCGGTTTTATACGAAAAAACCGTTTAAAACATTTTTTGGTTTGAAACCACTTTGTTTTATTTAATTATAACAAAATTTTCTTGATTTTATAGAGGTAGTTTATAGAGGGCAGGGGTATAACAGAGTACCTAAAAACTGTTAAACATTTTTTCATGTACTGTGATATTATGTATATTATAATAGGTATATACTAATACAGTTTAGCCTGTTTAGTCCTAGTTAGTCCGTCCGACCAAATATTACCTATTCAATTGTTTTTAATTTTTTTCTAATTTAAGAGTTTTTAATTTGAAAATGAACTTAAAAACTATTTACAATTCTTATAAGCTCAATTAAAATATTTACAATCTTAAACCTACTTAAAAACTACTTAATTAAACTAATCCCTCGATGTCCCATCAGGCGCAAAGGTGCCCATGACGCTCGCCGCGTTTCCACGTTGAACAGCCAAGGACATTCTCTGCACCAGAAAAGACATCGAGCGAGGGTCGGCGTTACTCTGATATAGTCTCCGTCCGAGTTCTTTTATAAAATTTTTGGCGTCTGCTCCCCAACACCCCGTTGTTTCCAAAGCTACGGGGACAAAAATATAACTGGACTCCAGAGCGGCGTACTTCTTGCGTTTTCTGTCAGCAGCTTGCTCAGCTGCTGACTCGGGGGACCTAATTGTGTGTCGTAGGTGACTAGCCGCAAAAGTACAGACACAGGTAGCGTCCCATATTAGGCTTTTCCCTTGCTTCCAAGGCACCAAAGTTAAGCCATCTGGACGTTTACCATCAGACCGGCTTAGGCCTGGTGGTTCAAGGATGCAAGGGATATTGCATTTTATTAGCGCTCTACGGATTTCATCATTAAGGGCATGGTGTCGCGGGAACCTCCCCGAAATGCGAGAGCAACTTAATGCGTGATGGCCGTTGGCTTCTACTATTGAACCGCAGATGCATTTATGTGGTTGGCAAACATCACAGCCCAGGCGGAGAGCCACAGCCACTCGTAAGGAGTCGGTGTCTAATAACGTTCCTAAATGGGGGGAAGGTAAAGCTTGCAGCCATGCACCCGATTCTGGCCGCGATGCAGCCTTAAGTCTGGCCACGTCAACACCCGTGGCACCCTCAATTAGACGGCTAATCGTGCGTTTGCAACCCACTTCGTCCCAGAAGCGTTGCACAAAAGGCTGACTAGGAGTTAATGCACCTGGATTAAGGTCCAACCAGGATGTTCTGGCATTGGCGGCAAATGGGATGCTAGCTTGACCACCATCGACTGGTAGAATTAAAGCGACCAAGTCAGCAACACCATAAGCCGATGCCAAAAATGCCGGCAAACTGACGTCAAGAATCCGTCTCACTCCCAAACCCCCTGGCGAATAGGCAAAGTCGCCTGAATCCATTGATCGTCGTTAAAAGCTACATTAAGTATACTTCCAACAATATGTCTCAGAGTATTGTCAAAGGATAGTACCTCTTCTTGGCATAACCATGTTGGTGTAGTTCTCAACAAGTATAGAATCTTCGGCATAGCGAAACACATTCGAAGAAGAATTAGTGCCACATGCGCAGAGATGTATTTTAAGCGGTCATGGGCCTGAAGAAGGGACTTTTTACGACTTTCCAGGGCATTTGGAATACCCTCTGGAAAAATTGGCGACCCAAGAAGGCTGAATGTGGAGGTGGTGAGCATTTTGAGACTGGGGAAAATGGAAGATATAAGTGGGAATTCACGTTCAGCTGCAGCGCCGCAAGGAAAAAACTCGCACTTGGTTGGGTTAACTTCTAGCCCTAGTTCTTTGAGCCGAGGGATAAGAAGGTTAAGATCGTTTTCAACAACATCTGGTGGGCCGCCTATGGTTCCATCGTCCAAATACCAGACATTCAGAGGTGACTGTAGCTCTGCAACTACGTTATGGATGGCCAAACTGAAAACAAGTGAGCCAAGGGGATCGCCCTGTTGAGCTCCCACCTGCGAAAGAATAAGAGAATTACCATAGAAAAGGTTCGAAGGATTTTGGTAGACCTGTGCAAGGAAGGGATAAATGGATGGTATCTTTTCTTTAGACCGGGACAAAAGAACATCTCTTTCGAGGGTGTTAAAGGCATTTTTCAAGTCAATCTTGACAATGACACTACCAAGTCTTTTGGGACTTGAGGCGAATATTCGAGTCGCATGTATAGCAGCCTCGCAGCCTAGCCGCGTGCCAAAACCCACCTGATGAGGCTGGAGGTACGCCGCCATCTTCTCTTTTACCGCGCGGCAAGCAAGCTTAGCCACCAAACGTCGAAAGGTACTTCCAATTGCAATGGGCCTCAGGCCCCCATCCTTCTTAAACAAAGCGCAAAGAGAAGCCCCATACAAGTATGGGCACACATCCGGGTTTAACTGTCCACAAAGTAGAAAGTTGGACAGTCTAGTCAAAGCTTCTAGCAGTCGTTGCCCACTATCCCCCGCTGAACTTGAAGTAAGTTCCTTTTGTTTTTAATAATGTGCAAATAATTGTTTTTAATAATGTGCAAACAACGATATAAACAGGTAATCAATTTGTTTCGATCGAAAACTCGTTTTAAACCTCTCAACTTTTAAACCAAAACAAAACCAAGAGTGTGGTTTGAAATTCGGGAGGTTTAAAACTTAAAAAAACTTTTTTTTAAAGTACCCTTATTTACTATTATTGTCAGATGACATTATCTCACACATTTCTTTCATTTTTGTAGGCGGATATTCAATCGTTTAAAACTGTTTTAACCCTTTCAGTGCTACGGGACGCGTATGTGCGTCATCGCAGACATTTACTGAAGGGCGCATGACGCGTCCGTGCGTCTTGAACTTGCAATGCTCAGAGGCGCATGACGGCTATACGCGTCATAACAAAAAATTGAAAAAGTCACGAATAAAGACTTTATTTTTCAATGATTTTGCGAAATCTTGTAATTAAGACCTGCCATATTATGGCAATATTACTAAATATTAAGTATGACTTATTTTAGTGTCATCAAAAGCACGTTGAACTTTGATTTGAGTTATTTCTTAGAAAAACCTAATAATTCCCAAAAAAAATAAAAACATTTAATATAAGTTAATATTTACTTAATTTTAGTATCGAAAAAACTTATAAATTTCAATTATTTTGAGGTAAAATAACGTGCCGCCCCTGCGCGTCATTGCGCCGCTCACTACCTGCAAGTTTACTGTTTCAGAACTATACAGTCGTAAATACAACAAAGCCATTGTGTTTGCGGTTTTATTGTTTATGGGGTACGGATTTGTTTTGCTTTGCTGCTCTTATGGATGGGTTTACGCAGCAACATTTTGTGACCAATAACTTAATTATTATATGAATAATATATTTAATGGTCATTTTTATTTAATGTAATATAATACGTAATATAGTTTTTATGACTAAGTATATTTTATGAATTAAATACTTACTACGTTTTTGAGGAATAAATACCACGTTATTTTGTCAGGTACCTGATACTGAAACAATTGCGTTAAGTCGGCCCTATTCTTTTGTTTTTTTTTTTTATATTGCATGTTAGTTTTGTCGGCTCCTCATAAACAATACTGGGAAGATAACAGCTTATCTAGAAACAATAGACCTACAGAAGGACCGACTATTGCACTCCAAAACAAAAGAATCAATTTCTTTTGTACATACACACAATAAAAAGCTTGGTTACTTAAAATAACGCATGAAACCATCCAAACGCTCGAAACAGACCTGAGCGGCGCAAAGACGCGCATTCGCGTCCTAACAAAATCGTTCGTTGCAAATGTATGGGCGCCGGGCGGTATCTGCTCCGCTCGGAGATCGCGCTACACAGTAATGAAAAATGAAAATACTCATAGCATTGAAAGGGTTAAAATCTATAATAATTTACATCTATAGTAGGTACTTGACAACATCTGGCCAGTTTGCTGAACATGAATGACGAATGGAACAAATGCTATCCCTTGTATCTGTTCACACGACACAGTGTATACTAGGGAATTCTAGGGATACAACTTGAACGTTTTTTTAACTGCTGTGCATGCATACTTCAATACCTTTTTTTTGCCAACATTAATTGAAAGTCCTTTGTTAAGATATTTTTCTTTCATTAATATTCCATTTTATCGATAGACTATCGATAACGTTCTATCTAGCTTTCTGGTCTGGACATCACTGACCGGCCGTCACCGCACCGCGCACGCGCCTGGCCGGCCTGGCTCGTTCGTGGCTGGGGTCCCGCCCGCCATTTTGTGCAAATTCCGTTTCATGTCAAGTAGTCGAGATTGAGTTGAGTTTTATCCACTTGGTTTTATCATATAAATTTTTTGACAATTTCGGTCATTTTCGGTAGTAATGTGGTAGAGTTCTTCAGAAGCCGGGTACTTATTGATTAGGCCATTTTATACACTACAGATTGTTTGAACGAACGATAACCGAATCAAAAATGGATGGTCCGCCAGGCCGTGGTGGTTTCAGAGGTGGTCGAGGAGGGCCACCTGGTCTCAACATGAGAGGAAGAGGCGGTTTTGACATGCGAGGACGGTAAGCAATTCCATTCAATCAAATACCTACTTATAGATTACATTTATTTATTTTCATTAAATTCCTGGAAGCTAGGTTATGTTAAAGGTTTTAAGGTTAAACCGATGATAATGATCATGAGTAGCTATAGAGTTTATAGACCACAAGGAAATTATGTTTTTATTGTAATTAGGTACTTAATTATTCTTAAACACAAAACATGTTTTTCTTTGATGTAATACCTATTTAATTTAGTAATTATAATGTATAGCGGCGGGCCCGGTATGAGAGGTCGCGGTGGCCCGCCAAGAGGAGGACCGCCACGTGGAGGCCCTCGTGGCTTCCGTGGTGCGCCCATGCGGGGCGGCGGCGGAGATAGAGGCGGGCGCAGCTTTCCACCAGGTCCGCAAGGGCCTGGTCCACATCCTGTTCCCACTATTGAATCTAGGGGAACGCCTGCACCAAGTAAGTCTTTGCTGTACCTACCTAGTAAGTACATTTTGGTTTTACTTTGATTCAATTATTATAACTATTGTGGTAACTAGTGGATGCTTAATTAATGAGTTGCAACTCAATGTTTCACCTTCTGACCTAGGAGGCTTTGGAAGAGGAGGTCCTGGCGGCATGCGAGGAAGAGGTGGTCGTGGCAGAGGAGATTTTGTTCCTAGGAATGATAGGGGAGGCCGAGGTGGAATGGGAATGAGAGGTAAATATACCCTATATGTATTGCTTTCTAAGCTTTCGTTACTTGATTTCTTATTTAATTGACAAACATTAATGATGCTTTGAAAATTACAGGCCGTGGAGGTCGTGGAGGGCATGGTGGTCCACCTGGTGGTCCCGGCCCACATCCAGGACCAGGAGGACTACCCCCTGGCCCAGGGGGTCCAGCAAGTTTGCCTCCCAGGCCAGCTCCAGGCCCTCACCAGCCAATGGGAGGTCCTGGACCACAAGGTCCTCCATTCAAAAGAGGTGGCGGTCCTCCACATGGAGGACCAGGAGGTCCACCAAAACGTGGCAGGTAAACAAACTATAATTTACACAAATTAGTAACTTGGTCCATTATTACCATTTTTGGCATTTTTATTGTTTTGATTTTACTCAACAAAATTGCTTGCTACATTTAAGTATTTGTTTTAAACAGGTTTGAAGGCCCTCGTGGAGGTGGTAGACCACCCCCATCTGGAGGATACCAGGCTCCTCCATCACATAATGCTCCTTCCGCTAATGGGTATGTTTGGATGTTTATCCTTTGAAAAACTATCTACTTTAACCACCTATTTGTATTGTTTTGTTAATTGAGCATACAGAAAGTGAAACTGCTAAACTAAATGATGATCCAGAATCACGATAGGAATGTGCCGTCTGATACATATATGACGCTATGATAATAACTGAACGCTATTGTTTCCAAATTAATTTTTGTTTCCATTCAGCATAATGCTGACCTGTATTTCTTTTTAGTCACACAGGTTACCAGCCATACGAACAGCCAGCGGCAGACCCGTACGGTCAACCCCCATACAATTCTTCAAAGTAAGTGGCTAATGTATCTGAAATGTATTTTAGTCAAAAACCAATTATGATGATCACTATCTAAGATAGGAATTGCCGTCTGACACATAGATGCAGATCATTTAGATTCTGATGTACTTGAAGTTTATTTATGAACTTCAAAGTGAGGGTCTGGGAATATTAATCATAAATTCACTTTGCAGTGCATATCAAAGTAACAACTACTCAGCTCCTGCTCCCGCTCAGTCTGGAGCTAGCTACAACTCTGGGTATGGTTCAGGTTCTGGGTACGGATACTCAACTGGGTCACAAGGGGGCTATGATAACGATTATGGGTGAGTAAGTCGCATGGATTTAACTTATTCTTAAAATTATACCACAAATAGTTAATTTTGCCTTAATTCAGAATTTAATAGGTACTTTTTTAAAGCGTGTGTTGAATGAATGTTATTATAACATACGTTTGTGTGACGGCAGCGCGGGCGCAGGCGGCGCGGGTGACGCGGGCTACGGCGCGTCGGAGCTGGCCTACGCCGCTTCCACGCCGCCCGCCTACGACTCCTACTCGCAGCCCGCATACAACTCCTACCAGCAGCAGCAGCCGCAGTACTCCAACAACTATGGTAAGTATGGGAAATACTAAAAAACTATCTCTTGTGTGTCTCTGCAACATAAAACGAACAGTATTATTCTATAGATAGATAGTGGCTATAGTCTATTCGGAATATTGATCAGTATGATTGGCCAACCGAAGGGTGCACAATGTACTATCTATAAATGCAGTAAACAGAATAAGACGAAATAAACATAATGGGTGGCAGACATTACTTGTACCTATGAACACTTATGTGATCTTGTAAATTAAAAGCCTATATTGTCTGGTTGTATGTAACAGTTGGCTAACCATACCACTTTAATGATAGATTTTACATATTTTGTAAGAGTACAATTAAGTACTTTGTCTTATCAAATATTTTACATTAATGAATAATTTATGAAATGTAGGCTTATACATGACAGTGAATATTCTTTGAAATATTATGACAGTGATAAATAAGTTATTTATTACCTGTGAATTAGAACCTTATTATTAAAATTGAAGAACAACCAGTTAGAAAATATTATGTTATGGTTAGTATTTATTTAAGATAATTTTTTGGCAAATTAGGTTATTATGAAACTCTCATGAAATTATTATTTAATGATCAAATCAATAAAAACTGTGATTCATATTTATACGAATTAATTTATGAGTTAAATGGAAATGTCGATTGAAAAAAACACAGATTCTGGTCCTACGTAACGTACTAACGAGGGGTAGCATCCCGAGAGTTTATCACCGCTTTAATTTATTTACATAGAACAAAAAAATGCAATTATGTAAAAATCGCATTAATACAATAGTTGCACAAAGTTAGATATAGAAGCTGAAAGTGGCGAAATAAACTAGAAATGCTGAGACGAAACTTGAAGTAACGGAACAAGTGTTAAGCTTCTATGTGATTGTTTGCATTACAGGCAGTTGGTGATCTGTTTGAATATAACAGAAAGTAACGTCTAAACGCCACTCCCAATTATCGTAGCTGCTACATATTTCTTGAAGCTTGTGGAATGCATTTTATACATAACTAAAACAGTGTTAAATAAGAGTCAAATCGACTATGAGAATGTTCATTGAAATATTAAATGTACAGAGTTGATCATTACACAGCATCATGTTGGCATTGTCGTCCCTTAGAAGATATATATATATTTTTTTCGAATAACTACAGTTTGGGGTTGATATGCCAAACGAATATACGTTTTTATTTGTTGTAAGTATTATTAAAATAAGGTGACATTAAAATAGAAGATTCTAGTAATACAAAAACAAGTAAACAAATACTGAGACAGTAACAATTCCAAGTGAAGGTATGATGTGAGCGGCATTTGTTAGAGTACAATGTCTATATTAGATGAATTCACATTTTAATGATTGACTTTTATTTTATCAGACTTGTACTTTTAAGCAAATTTGCAATCTCAGTGACTAATGAATGACATAGTTTGCACTATTGTATTTTATGATGGTAAAGAGGTAGAAAGTACCATCTTTTAGTTTTTAAGAACCAATTTATAATAAAATTCTGGAATTTTAAATAATTGTGTTAGTTATTTGAAGAACCACCAAGTAGATAGGCATAATTAATCATTTAATGTACAATTAGCAAAACATTGCCGAATAAAATAAGTACTTACTTAATTTGATTCCACAGGTTTACTTAAATATATTTATTGCAACAATAAAGACCAACCTTGTGTAAGTATGCAGGTAGAGCCTTTGTTTCAAAAGTTGTGTAACAAAATGTTACATTGAACAAATTGAAAGTGAATTCACGGTTTTAGTTATAGCTTAGTCTAAATCTAAAATAGTTCCTAAGTTGTAAGTGTCTATGTGTTCGCCGCCACATTGGGCGGGTCGAATATAGCTGCGGTAGCTGCTACCAAAGGCAATCCTTCCTAACAAACCAATAGTGGTGATGAAGCAATAATAATGATAGATAGATAGGTACCTATAATAAAGTTTGTGTTTCAATTTACAATAGGTTTCGTTGTATAGACGTTAGTTTGTATCATGATATGCATTTTTAATGGCTACTAAAAATATGTCTTCAGAAAACATTTGATGTTTTTGAATTTCTTGCTATTTACCTACTCATTCTTGTGCTGGTCAAGTTAAAATTGTTGCACTGGAACCTATTCTTAGTGAAAACATTGTTTACAGGAGCTAGTAACCGAATTTAATAATTCTCGTAAATGAGAGTATGCTCGTGCCCCTGTAGTGGGGATGTAAAAAGTTCTGCGAATGGTAAATCAAATAAAACTTAAAATATTCCATAAGTGTGGAGCAAGTTGGTACTTAGAAATATAGTTGTAACAATTAAAGCTCAGATATATAGATCCAATTAAACTTTGGTAATTAACAGCCTTACTAATGTAAAGATTTCTTTTATCTTGTTAATTTCAGGACAACGAGGATTTTACGATGGCTAGTTGACGGGTGCCGATTTACTGTACTTACATATTTGTTTAGTTAGATGAAATAGTTGAAAATAAAAAATAGATTAATCAACTATCATTAATATAAACTGCCAACGAAATAACTAGTAATGAATGTTTAATAAAAATGATCTAAAATGAATATGAATTGATAATAGTGGTTCTAGAATTTAACTCGACTGCATTCCACATGGATTTAAAAATTAATGAATAAAATATACGAAATTAGGCCATTTAGAGATTGGCCAAACAACAAGAGCCTAGCTTTTATTGATATTGTAATGTTGTAATAACTAATAAGTATAAGGTACAAAATATTTTCAATATAAAGTTGAATAATCTGTTCTAAATATACCAACATTATGCATGTTGATATTTGAAATGAATGATTTACATGCAAAGAGAGTACCTAGGTAGTAGGAGAAAAAGAGTAGTAGAACATTGGTAATTTAATTAAATCCAAGGAACGACTACATATGTAAAAATGGCAATAATATAAACTTAAAAACTTAATAGAAATTATTTATAACGTAACTGTCAGTACACATTTAAGTCAAATAAAAGGTTTAGGTCGACAGCTTCATATTCCTTGAAAGAGGCGAAGAATTATAGTTCTAGCGAAATACAGGTAATCACATTTTAAATTTTTACTGTTATTTAGTAATAAAGTATGGTTCTATAAGTTCTTTTCTATTATTTAATAAAATAACAAAGGATATCAAAGAGTATTTGCAATTATTTTATGTCGCAAGTATATACGTAAATGGCAATTTGTTAAACTGAGAACTTTTAATTAGGAAAATACTACATGCAAGCTTTATGTACCTACCTATACTGTTCATTGACACATGTACCTGCTACTTATGTTGATATTAATCACGAATATAAGGAATACTCATGGAAAAGGCATATAAAGTAACACATATAAGATGGAAAAACAACCATTAACGTAAGAAATTGAGTCAGGATTTATAAATAGGTACATCAAAAGTAATGAACCTATGACAAATTATCGATTTTATTATTATAAGTTTACTGTTATATTGTTTTAAAAATATATTTTTCATTAATTAATTATTTTAATATTACAGACTATGGATAAACAATATGTAAAGAAACTAAACGGAAAACAATGAAACTGAAATGGAACGTGCCGCAATCATTCTCATCGCTCTGTCTACTCCGGAACATGTATGATAGAAAGGTATTCATTTTTTTCTAGTTTTTCAATGTTACAATCTACTCATTCATTACATACCTACTAAGGGACCTTCCGGCAAGTTTTAACCTTTACACGCGACCCTAAAGTTGTATCTAACTGACCATTAACGCAGTAAATGGTTTAGCACGTTACATTGCTATGCTAACATTGATTATTTTAAATAGCGTTCCAGGAGCAGCCCAACGAAGTGTTGTTAGTCAGGTTCAGGCGGCTTTTTGAAACAATCTTAAATCTACGAAACCTTTTCGCTGAATTGCGCTAGTCCTGCCTGCCAGATTTAGTTGTTCATAAGTACAACAAAACTAATTGTATTCTTTTGTTCTCAGATGCAAGATGAACTGGAAAATTACGTACGTTTGTTATAAAAAAAAGTTACTAATAAATAAAATTCTGTATATAAAAAATCTTATTATTTGTATTGACCTTTATTCGTCAAGTAGCATTTATTAAACAAAATATAATAGCAAAATCCGATGCAGTCGGGTGTAATCACCTTATTATATTCATTTTATTATATAGGTAGATGTAGTCTTACAGGACTTTTTTTACTTTATATACAGGAGGAAAGGAGGGCCCATAAATTCCTTTGAACCTTTCTGTTGTGCGCTAAATAGCTATCAGTGGCAAACTACTATAAAGGGCCCGTTTCACGCTACTTACAGAAAGCTTATCTTATCTTCTTTAGCCACTCGTGTCCCACTGCTGGGCAAAGGTCCCTCTCAATACAATACAATACAAATATTTTTTATTGCACAAAAGATATAAGGTACAGACACAAACAAGAATATAAGAAGCAACAGGCGGCCTTATTTCCTTTTCCTCTCTCCTCATACGCCATGACTTTCTGTAGAAAGCTTACAGATATTTTTTAAAAACTGTATTAGTATTTTCTGATTTGTGCTATATTACTTATACCTGTCGCTGTCTAAACTCAAACGTAATGTTTTATGGACTATGCATGGTTATATCTGTAAGTGGTGAAAAATCCCTCCCGAATGTTTAAGAAATCGTGGTAGAAGAGTCCATTTCACAAAAGAAGTCCCCTAGACTAGACGCGGTGCTGTATAGCGTGTATATGTTACGGGCAATGTGATTAATGCGGGCAGTATGCATAATGCCCAGCTGTTTTGGGCAATGTGATTAATTACTATCAAAATTGTGCTATTTCTCACATTGCCCGGGCATTATGAATAATGCCCAAAGACCATTGGGCAATTTGATAATAATAGTCCATTAACTTGATAATTGTAGGTTGCAATAATTCTAGTCGCCAAATTTTTGAAACGTTGTCAGAGACATATTAGTAAACAATTTTTTTAGAAATTTTAGGTGATTGCTTTAGGAAGAATTTAGGTTTCTGCATTTTTAGCAACTAAGATTATTGAAGTAGAGTAGAAAAATAATTTGACATCTCATAATTATGTTATGTTATGTTATTAAGTTCTTCAACACAATTAAGTTTTAGAAACTTTACGCATGTGTTGCTTAGGTACCTAAAGATCCCAAAATAAGACCATCCGCTCGATTTGCAAAACTTTTGAAATTTTCTTGAAGGTGAAAAAATAAAAAAAAATACATTTTTGCAAATTGCATAAAGTTCCGGATAGCGTTTGAGGTTGCAAATTTGTAAATACATCAGAATAGATGTTTTCGAAGTTTGCAACCAAGTTTCAAAACTTTTGTAATTATTCCGAGACCAGCTTACTCGAAAAAATGACCACGAATTAAAAAGAATTATAAATAAGCATGTTCCGGTCAACGAAAAAGGTTGCAAATTTATACAACCGTTCGGTATATTTTTCCGATATATGTGTCAGGTTTGCAGAACTTTTGGAACGTTTGCTTCAGTTTAATAAAGAAAAACATTAATTTTTAATAACAAAAAATGTTCCGTACACTTAATTTGGTTGCAAATTTAATACGTGATATGAAATATTATATCGAAAACTTCCCCAACAGAACTTTTGGAATTTTTTTCACGACCATAGAGCAAAAATTAATTTAATTGCAATTTTAACAATGTTCCGGACTGCGGACAAGGTTGCAAAATGAGATTTATTGTCGTCCCAATGTACCATTCACTTGACCGAAGTTTGAAAACTTTTGGAATTATTGTTAAATTTTCGATTTCGAATGTCTATAATGACTGGAGTAATCAACGAGTATTCGAAGCTGCTCAAGCTCGTCCCCATGTTCCCACCAAACCCATGTCTAATCTGGCACTATATTCAAATACTACCTGTTTTGGACAATTTGACAATATTTTGGTTCAAACAGCGACTTACTTTTTTTTTTCATTTCATGCGACTTTATCACTCCCTACCCTATTACTTAGTCAGGCTGAAAAACAGACGCCCTACTAGGTTACTTCTTTTAAGTACTGGATTTTGTCAACTTAACCACCTTAACTCAACTTCTAAGTTTTTGAAATAATCCGACTTAGGTAAGTCTTCGGTGTCTAATACCTCGAATTTGTTGTTTTTGCAATACATGTTAATCATTCTGGATTCGGAATAGTATAAGGCAGTTTTTAAAAACATTTGTTCATTATGTTCAGATCAGAGTACATTTTTTTCGTGGCAGCTGTTATTGTTTTTGAGAGAGAATCAAAGTTAACTTTGACAGTAGTCGATGTTCCACTTTTATCAACTAATTTCGCCACATCGTAGGTACCTAACTATCGACGAAGCCGTTAACGTACTTTTCTTTTTAATGAATTGAATATTAATCGCTCTCCGATACAAAAACCATCAAAAAGTGGTTCTTTTTTCAAAATCACCAAAACGGGTCTAACTCAATACTTTTCTATGGACATGTTAGGCTTATTTGATGCACCTTAAGTCCATCTACCTCCGGTGTTAGTTTGTCGGCCGAGCTACGGGACTTTACTTAGGTAGGGGGAAGTGGGGCACATTGATATACAAAAATTCAAACTCCGTTTGAATACACAAATGTCAACATATTTGATTTTTTTTTGCCGGGTTCATTGCCTGATATGTTAACTTATAATTAAGTCTAAAAAAAGCTGATAGAAACGAATAGGGAAAAAGTTATGGCGACTTTTATAAAAAATCGATTTTGTATCATTCTGCCCCACCGGTGGGGCACCTTGATACAGAGAGTGGGGCAGCTCGATGCGTATTTTATTTCCGTAAATATATTTTTTCAAATTAAATCGTTACATTACTTAAATTGACCAAATAAAAAGCAAATAATGTTTGGTATCTAAAAATCACATTATTTATTAGTTTTTATTCGTATCAACGATAATCACTATCAGCCTAATAATGAAATGTACTAGGAAATAAAATTGTCATCAAAAACTTAGAATTTATCAAGATTTTAAACATCTAATTAAACATAATTATTCTGTAATCAACCTAGAAGTACTACAGAATCGGACATAGTGAAATATAGAAATAACAAAATAAAATCCTCTATCAAAATTATAGGAACTTTTTCTTAAAACTCATAATCAAAAACATCACAAAACTGATATCCTAAATGTTTTTTTCACATTTCTCTGCTTAATTTTAAACGTCCGGACCATTTTCTGTAATAAATGATATTTTAAAGACTTTTTTAAAATACTAACGGGGCACTTTAATACACTAACGGGGCAGATTGATACGTATCATTCTGCCCCGCGTTTTACTGTATCAAAGTGCCTCAAGGGACTATATTCACGAAAAAGTATTTTTTTTTTTAAATCAATATTGTATTAAATAAACATATTAAATAACATTTATTAAAGTATAAACGTACTTTTGGTAAAATAAAACTATGAAAACCACTAATAATATGGAGCTGAGACATAATCACATTGCTCGTAAAATTTTAGTTGGCGGTCCCAAAAACACATTTGTGCCTGTCAAAGCAAAACGGCGAACAGGCGGTAAGCATCGTCACAACTATCATCCTTGTGGATGTCCTCGAGTGTTCTAATGATGTGTCCGTGTGCGTATCGTTTTTCAGTATTTCAAAACAGGTACTGTATCAATGTGCCCCGCCTCCCCTACCTTTAATTTTATTTACATAAGTACAAGACTATGACCTTAAGTTCCAAAAATCGTGAAAAGGACTACCTCAACTACCTGCTCTACCAGTCTCGATCTGTTACTCCAAAAACTCTTAAAAAATTAAATTAGCAAAATAAGAACCATAATCAAATTCAGTATTTTTAACCTAATTTAGTGTAAATCAAGGGTCATGCGTTTTCCAGAAATCCTTTATTAGGGTGAATTTTTTTGGGTAACAGATTGCACAGTCTCCGTCCCCTTCTTCAATCCACGCCCCTCAAGCTTTATAAAAAAAAATATATATATATATTAAAGGAAAACAGAAATTAAACAAATGTTTTGGATCTTAAATTATATTAAAGAAATCAAGGCTGAGCTTCAGGCAGGGTGGTTATGATGTCAGAATCGCCAGGGTCTGTAATAGCCAGCGTGCATACTCGGTAGTACTTTCCACAAGCAGTTCCCAACTCAATGTTATTGCCACTGTAGTGGTGAACTCCTGTCTTAGCCAAGAGTGCATAGTATTCAATCTCAGATTTCCTGAAAAAATAAATAAAAATACCTTTACTATGTGATAAATGTTTATGGTTAGTTTACGAAATACTGCATCAAATTAATTGAAAGCTATGCAGGAAGAAATTTAAAAAATATATTAATTCTTATTCATAGGTTTTTGAAATTTTGTGATTCCTCTGCAATAATTGAGACTCACCTCTGCAAGGTCAGCATATGACCTCAAGACTACTCCATAGGTTTCCCGATAATGAAACAGTAATCCGATGAAAGGTTTCAATTGTAAATTAGAAATTGGCTGACATACAAACTTCATTTCATCATTATAATCAAATGCATAATTAATAAAATACTTAGTTTTTTTTTGCTAAGCTTTTTAATACTTAGCTTTCGTAGCAAGTGGAAGGAAGTGGTCTCTGCCTACCCCAATAGGAGAGAGGCATGACGAATATGTATGTATGTTAGCTTTTTTTTTTTACAAAGAAACTAGAATTACTGAATCATTTTGAGGGAATCCATACTTCTTTGTCTTAAGACTCCATATGCTTCCCTTTGCTTTAAAGATTGGGAAACTCTACTTCTCAGTAGTCTCACCTTAGTGGAGGAGCATTTTTGGCAATGATGACCAGCTTGGCTTTGCCCTGGCGCAAAGTTTTAAGAGTTTGTTTGTATCCCAGACAGTATTTGCCAGATTTCATGACAAGTGCCAATCGAGAGTTGATAGACTCGATGGTCTTTTTCTGAAAATAAAAAAAAATAAAATTTGATTATATGCAATCTATTTAATAAAAAATATTTATTATAATAGAAAGTAAAGAATATTGTGAAATCTGTTACAAGTGGATAGCTCATGAATTACATACTAGATTCGTATCGATACCGCCCCAATAATGTGTCCAATTACATATTCACAAAGAGGTCTCGCAAAAGACCACTCAGATTGTCTTGAACTTATTTAGGTACCGATCATATTTTTTCATAACGTGTATGCTTATTATTGGGATTTCAGGAAGCTAGTAACAGAAATGTTGCAAAAACGCACCGAAAAACCGATGAACAATCATAACCTCAAAATTGTCAGGAGCTATCTCAACCCCGCATGATACAAAACCAGCGAGCCTATCGAGCATCTAAATTGATATTGGACTTATAATAAAGGAAGTTATTCAATTAAAATCCATTGAATAACTATGCCAAAAGTCCATTAAATGCGGTCAGTTTACACCACGTGTCAAAGCTTACCTGTTTTTTAGCAGCGACCATTGTGAAAAGTCCTTGTGTAGACCGGAATCTGAAAGGAATTAGGTTTCAGCGTTAGCAGACAAGAAAATTATTACTAAATCACATACAAACACTTCAAATAATTAAAAATCTCAATTTAATGTCCCACTAACCTCCAACCAAAAGGCGTTCACGCAATCGAAAGAAAGAAAAGAATGAATGAATGAATGAATGATGAATTAAGTGTTGCTTGTGACAAAGCTACTAGCGTGTGGTGTGCGTGTGGACGGAGTAAGCCATCAAAATTTTTGCCTAGAAATATGCCTAACTTTTAGTGCAAGTTCTAAAACAATTGTGAAACTAAATATTTTAATTTGTGAACAGATAGAACAAAAGATATGGCATTAAACATCGGCTCACTCAGTTGAGCAAGCTACCTATGAAAATTAGAGAAAGTATTAATTATTCATATAATATTTATATACCAGGATTTAGTGAAACTTTTGCTAAGTAAATCCTGAAAATTTCAGATCGCCTGGTAACGTAATAAAGTTTTCACAAATGATTTCTTCGGCTCACTCCGTCGAAACGTTTTTTCAACCCCTATTTCTGACGAAAATACTGAAAATTGAAACTGCTACGTAATTGTAAAAGTAAGCTAAGATAATATGAGAATTTGTGAAACACAAAACAAACCACTAACGCGGCAGGTTTTTGTATAATCATTGGTTTCATCGGCTCACTCCGTTGAAACGTTTTTCGTAAGTTAAAAATGTCAATATCTTAAGATTTCTAGCACTATAGAAACTAAAAACTGTCTTAACTTTTAGTGAAAACTTTTCACTAAATATCCACCATACTAATGTTTTATATTCCATGTCTGTTTTAAAAGATATTCAATTGTGTTTATTCTGCATACAAACTTCAGTTTAGGGTGACCACACTGTTTTATAAAAATTGAGGACAATTTTTAAGAAAACAAGTTTGTTTACTTATTCAGCCTTCTTTATTGAACTAGGTAATTCTTCATTAAACTATAAATTTAGACTTATAACTGATCATATTCTTATTAGTGTAAATGTAAGACGTAATTTAAAGTTTCAAATATTTACCTTTAATGATTCGCTACCAATAACTACATTGATTGAGTGTACATTTTTGTTTCGGTAACGAATAAAAATAAAATGAATTTTAAATGAAATATAACTACATTGATTGAGTATACATTTAAATATATATTTTTTGGCAACAAATAATAATAAAATGAATTTTAAATGAAATATAACAAAGATGGAATAATTTTGAGTGAATTAATGAAAGTTGTGGCCTGGCACTACAATATTTTGAGACACATTCGTTTTCCAGTTAAAAACGCTAAATTCGTAACTCCAGATTTTTATTTGACCATGATTTAGCGTTTTTAACAGGAAAACGAATGAAGGCTGATTAAGTAAACAAACTTGTTTTCTTAAAAAATGTCCTCAATTTTTATAAAACAGTGTGGTCACCCTAAACTGAAGTTTGTATGCAGAATAAACACAATTGAATATCTTTTAAAACAGACATGGAATATAAAACATTAGTATGGTGGATATTTAGTGAAAAGTTTTCACTAAAAGTTAAGACAGTTTTTAGTTTCTATAGTGCTAGAAATCTTAAGATATTGACATTTTTAACTTACGAAAAACGTTTCAACGGAGTGAGCCGATGAAACCAATGATTATACAAAAACCTGCCGCGTTAGTGGTTTGTTTTGTGTTTCACAAATTCTCATATTATCTTAGCTTACTTTTGCAATTACGTAGCAGTTTCAATTTTCAGTATTTTCGTCAGAAATAGGGGTTGAAAAAACGTTTCGACGAAGTGAGCCGAAGAAATCATTTGTGAAAACTTTATTACGTTACCAGGCGATCTGAAATTTTCAGGATTTACTTAGCAAAAGTTTCACTAAATCCTGGTATATAAATATTATATGAATAATTAATACTTTCTCTAATTTTCATAGGTAGCTTGCTCAACTGAGTGAGCCGATGTTTAATGCCATATCTTTTGTTCTATCTTTTCACAAATTAAAATATTTACTTTCACAATTGTTTTAGAACTTGCACTAAAAGTTAGGCATATTTCTAGGCAAAAATTTTGATGGCTCACTCCGTCCACACGCACACGCTACTAGCATCGTTTCTGCTAAAGTCTAATTTACGCCCGTTATTAATAACCTATCCTGATCCGTTTTTACCAAATCGAGATTGAAAAAACAAAACACAATTGTCACTTGTGTACCAAAAACATGTCAAGAACACAATTTTATTGTGTTTTGTTTTTTCAATCTCGATTTGGTAAAAAACGGATCAGGATAGGTTATTAATAACGGGCGTTAGGAAACCTCATACGACGCAATTAGTATAAAACCGGTTTTCAATGCATTAAAACCGGCGCGGCGCGGCGGCGGCGGCGTGCATGAAACTTGTTTATGTTTCATCGGTTTTTGGCGCGTTTTTATAAAATCCATTATATTATTAGTACAATTAAAGTCGCGTCGCCTAGTCTGTGGATAACATATGAATTGGTCTCAAATCAATAATTTCAAAAGGGTTTCGTTGCAGTTGCGTTTCACCGTGTATTTTGGGCCTTACTCTTATTCTTGCTTGACTGACAAGAGTGACAAGACAGGCAACATCAGTCGTCAAGTCGTCAACGTCACTCCATCGAACTTTGATCGAACTCGAACGTCATTGACGTCATTTAAATTTTCTCTCATTTTCTTTCATTACTTCAATTTTCTTTCTTGTGTGAGATAGGTATTATAGAAAGTGTATTTATTTATGTACCTACCCAATATATATTTTTAAATGTATATTCCACAATCTTTCTATGATAATATATAATAAATCCTAAGAATATTGTAGTAGTGTTAAATTAACTTACTGGAAAAGTAAAAACTCATCATGTCGTCTAAAGTTCAGAAGAAACCAAAGAGTTCGGAACCTTCGGCTTTGGGAAAACTTTATCTCATTGCTTACAATAGTATACAAACATTGGGGTAAGATTAAAAGTTTCATTAAACATACTTACGTTTTGTTATTCAATCAACTTAAAATTTATAATCGTTACTGTTAAATTAAAGCCAGTTAACCGTAGATGAAAGCCCAAAGGTCTAACTTATTTAAAAATTTTAAAAATCTAACCTATTTAAATTTTGATTTTTACAGCACTTTAGGCAGGTGCTGTAAAAATACCTACTTATAATTTTTATTTGACATAGTGAATTAAATTGTTAGTTAAATTATAATTGGTTGATGCTAGTTGTTATACTTTTAGGTGGTCATATCTGCTACTGACAAGTTTGACTCACTTCTTGAACAGAGGGACATTGGATACATTTTGGAATGAAATCAAATGGACAGTAATTATTTTTCAGAATGCAGCAATTTTAGAGGTAATTGAACAGAATCAGTTTTTTATTATTTTCAGTTTTAAGATATGTAGGTACGTAAACATGCGCATTATAACCTGTTAAGTTATCTCATGTAAATTATTGATTGATATCATATTTGGAACCAAAACTTTACAAAACTTTACCATCATGAACATCAATTTTAAAATGTAAAATACTACTTTTGTACCAGGTAACTGATTAAATCATGGTCATTCTGATTGAAATATCTATTGTATTCAAATAAGTCAAGATAATGTAGGGTTTTACATAATTTTAACTGTAATGTTTACAACTGATTACAATGGAAAAAATACAAAGTTCATGTCTTAAGGAATTTTGTTCAAATATTATTTTTAAACAAACTTTTTAGAAATAAACTATTTAATTATTTTATTTGTATGTATGTATATTTAATATGTATTATGTATATTAAACACACATAATAAACCATGTATCACATCAAACCTCATTCACATAAGGTATAACTGTAGGCAGAGACCTCTTCATTTCATTGTACAAGTTGTCTTCAATCTCAATCTCTAACATGCTCTGAATATGTTGTTGGCCTTCTTCCAAATTTTTTTCCTGTACTCTTATAGTTCAAATCTGTTTCACCTAGTCTCCTTTTCTAAGAATCGAACTAATAAGTTTGTTATAGCGGATTTAGATTTTAAAATTTAATTTTTTTAATATTTTAGAAAGTGGTACTCATTTACAAAAATGTAGGTGTACTTATATTTAGTAATTATTTGCATTTTAATGAGTGTATTCAAGTACTTGTAAAGTAGAGAAACCTGTTAATTGGGTTTATTCTTTTTTGCTATTGTTAATTGTAAACTAAAGACTATACCTACATAACTATACAATTAAATTGATACAGTTTTACCAGACACATTTAAAACATTCTTTTCTAAATGATCAGTCACATTTAGTATTGTATGGTTGGTAGTCATACATTATTTATACTTAAAGAAAATTAATTTAAATGTATCAAGGTTGGTTTCTAGCAAAGCAATTGCATTTCATTCATTATATTTATTTAAATATTTTGCCCCTGCAGGCGTGGCTTGTCAATATTTGGATTAAATAAGAAATAACTTGATCTTGTACTTTTGTAAATTATGGAAATTTTAATTCACTATAAAATGTAAGACTACCTGGATAAAGCTAACATGAAATGTAAATAATTTCAGGTAGTACATGCAGCAATAGGCCTGGTCCCGTCCGGGGTGTTTGTGGTATTGATGCAGGTGTACTCGCGCGTGTTCCTGGTCGCCGGCGCTCTGCTCGCGACGCACGGCGCCACCGTCAGTCCGGGCCTCCCACTCTGCATCCTAGCTTGGTCCATCACAGAAATCGTCAGATACGCTTACTACGCCCTCAATCTGATCAAAACTGTTCCTCAACCATTAATGTTTCTAAGGTAAGTGTTAGATTTATATTATGAGATAATGAATCCTACTTTCTCCTCCTACTTATACTATAAAAAGTCTATGTTTGTGTCGATGGATGGGTGGATGTTTGTAACTCTTTCACATAAAAAAACACTGAACAGAATTTGATGAAACTTAGCAAAGTCGTTGCTTAGACATCAGAATAACACCAAGGCTATTATATATTATTATAAGATATATATTTTCCAAGATATGATGATAAATGCGTACGAAGTCTCTGGCAGCCTCTAGTTAACAAATTAAAATAAGACAAAAGCGCTGTTTCACTATTTTACATAACAATTATTTCATAGATTAACTTAGTCGCGGGAACTGTGCTAGGCCTGCTGGGCCACTAATAAGATAACAAAACGACAATTGCACTATGCTACAGAAACCATCGAGCATAGTAGGGACTTTTAATCCAAATTATCATTTTCTGTTACAGGTATTCCACATTTTTGCTGTTATACCCCATTGGAATAACTGGAGAGTTACTCTGCATGTACCACTCTCTGGATGAAATTGCGGAAAAGCAATTATTTACGTACTCCATGCCCAATGCATGGAATTTGGCTTTTAATTATTATTACTTCCTAATTTTCTACATGTTTTTGTACATTCCACTTTTCCCTGTATTATTCGGTCACATGTTGTCTCAAAGAAGAAAGATGTTAGGAAAAGACAAAAAGAAAGATAACTAAGCAATTTGTCTTCCAATTTGCATAATAATAAATTAATTAATGGACAAAGCTGTTCATTAGATAAGTCTGTCTTTATTAACTCAATCATTCTTTCTGTATCTCAATTCTTGTTCTATTATTTTCCAGACTTTCTAGTCACGATCAAAGTATCAACTATTTTACTTTGTTATCTACTCATTTTTTATTACATAAGAATAAGTCTCGAATATCAAAAGTATCGTGCGTGGCGACATGATATAATTTTATCTATCAACATATTATATTTTTGTTAGAAATAATTTATTAAGGAGAGGGTAGTATAATAGGAAGTTGGTTTTAAAAAAATTTGCAATAACATTGCAATATAGGTTTAAGTAGAGATAACAAAGAGTTACTTACATTCCTAATTCGTACGCGATAAGAATAGGGTTGCAGTAGTTCTAAGCAACATATATTTTTATATTGACGTTGCTACTGATCGATTAAGGATTTAATATTACTGAATTATCCTATTCTGATCGCGCCTTAGTTATATATAACTCAGGACAAACCAACGGCAAACTACAGAGAACAGAGTTTGTAGAACAGTTGACGATTGGTCGCGGGATTCACCACCAATAGTATAGTTTTTTTAAAATTTGAACAAAGTAATTCGTTTAAAAATATATTACTAATACATACAATAATACATTCATTGTTTTGTTTGTGTTTACCGTTGGGTTGTAGCACGCTGGATTTGCTTAGAATAGGGACCTAATGGGCTGGGATTAATTTATATTTATAAAAAAGGTTTGATTTTGAATGGGTTTTGGGCTATGAATAAAATTATTAAATTGATTTATTTAATAATGCGAGGTTTTTTTTGTCTAAAATACGTCTAAACTTTTTTCCCAAGTCAATTATAGCCCGGTCAAGGAACAATTTGGTGCTACATTAATTCACAACAAGCTGAAAATCACAGATATTGTTCAAAATGTAATTATAGTTAATATGTAAAAGTTCCCCATAATTCCGATGTATGGATTTTTTTATTCAAGGTCAAACGTCATAAAAATCAGTTTTTCACAATTTGCAGCGAAACGGTAAGATTCCCATAAAAGTGTCCAATACAAAAATTGAAGATCTTAAAATTATCTACAAAAACTGTATTAACATTTTTTTCCTACGAGCCACCGTTTCTGAGATATTACAATTGACAAACTCTCCACGCGACCTAATCTTCCAAGTTAAGTATACGGTATATAAGGTACTTTGCTTATTCGACGTCGGGAATTTAAATATTTTTCTTCTCTCACACTCTCTTAATAAATTCTAGGCCACAGAATAAGTATCTATAGGTTGTATTTTTAAAACAAAAAACTGTTTCCCTATTTACATGATAGAGTACGAGAAAGACTTGTTGTGGACGTTAAGGCTTCTTGTTCTTCGGGCTGTCTATTATTAGCTACAATAATGTATGACTTTCTAGTATATTTTTTTACCATAATTCTCATAAATTTGTGATAAATTCCCGATTTTAAGATATTCTGAAAACTCAGCTGCTCTTTCGAACTTGCAGATATTAATGTCTTTATACCATGATAAACAGTAACATCTCCACTTTCTGTTAAACATTTAGTACAAATAATACAAAAGTCTAATATTTTTACCCGACTAGGATGCCAAAAGTTAGGGTAATGATTTAGACAGTCTCCTATGCATGTATTTCCACCGTAGCATCTAAACTACTGAACTGATTTTAATGAATGAGGTGTCGAAAGATTCCTAATAATATGCTGGGTTACATAGGCTATTATAGATTTGCAATAAGTTTTACACAATGCACACTAGTGGGCAAGAAGTCGCGGCAAAAAAATAAAATCTTGAAATGGATATTGTATGAGGTATCAAATAAAAGGGCTTTGCAAGCACGTTTCAAAAATATATAGATATTATGATATCATTAGGTATTGCGCGCGAATTTGCTACTTATGCATAATAAGACCATTTCAACGTTATCGATCGTAATATCTCAGCAACGGTGGCTTATAGGAAAAAAGTGTTTAAATTTTTTTTGTAGATAATTTTAATAACTTCAATTTTTGTCTGGGACATTTTTATGGTAGGTACCTAATCTTACCGTTTCGCTGCAAATTCCGAAACTGATTTTTATGACGTTTGACCTTGAATAAAAAATCCATACATCGGAATGATGGGGAACTTTTACATATTAATTATATGTATTTACATTTCGAACAATATCTGTGATTTCCAGCTTGTTGTGAATTAATGTAGGTTCCCCCATACATTGCAGAGCTAGATTGACTGTTCTATTAAAAGGAGCGACATGTACCTACCTATTCATTTTTTATCTAATATTATATACTTAGAGGTAAGTAGTAAGTACCTACTTACCTACACCGTATATAGGTACTTAATTTTGACTCGCTAATCTATTTTGTTTTTTTTTTTTAATTTGATTGATTACCTTCAAGCAAAATAAAATAAAGTAGGTATCTATCTTTTATTAGGTAGGTGTGTAATTAATAATTGTACGATGACCGCATAGATAGGTTAGGTTAGTATAATAAGTATAGGTAATAAATAACTCCATTAGAAAAATTAAATTAATATTAGAAAATTTTTGATAAAACTATGCAAAATAACAACGATCTAAGTAGGTAATACTCTACGTTGGTAATAGAAAGATTAATTACATTGATAACATTTATTAAGATAGGAAAATTTTATTTTTAAAGATATAGAGGCACTTTATCAGCGACCAACAAGGTTCTTGAATAAAATAGCCGAAGGAATATGGAAGAATAAATCTAAGGTTTTTATATAATCGTACATAAGTAGGTACCTAATTACAAAAAAATGATTCACGATAGAACATATTTGATTGCTAGTCATTGTGTACGGGAAGGAAACAAATATTTTAAGTAGGTAAATACCTACGTAAACAAACATGCTGTTTGATCAATCTGTGAAAGTATCTGTGAAACAACCCATCTAAAATCTTTTTTTGAATTAATAATGCATTTAAATTAAGGCACGTGTAATTTACTTACCTACACAATCGGATACAAAAACAATGGAAATTAATGTATTTTTGATTAGGTACTATCTACTATGATTCATATTAGTGATGCGCCGAATATGGGTTTTGCCGAATAACGAATACCGAATACTATTCGGTTTGCAACTCTACCGAACCGAATAGTTCGGCCGAACTATTCGGTTGTTCTGTCACAGCAATTTTGATACTACAAATAGGTAACGTTTATGAAGAAAAGCGCCATCGACTGTTACCAGATAAAGCAGAATGTCTAGGTTTCTTAAATTAAATCAAGTGTCACATAATAGATAGCTTATTTTTACTTTATCTTTATAATTAAATGATATTTAGATGTGACAATGCATATGAGATTGATTGCTCCTTGGTTTAAAATAATTTAATAAGAGGTCAATGTCTTGTTTTATCAAGCAAATTAATACTAAACAAAATAACCGAATAAATGGTCATTTTAACCGAATGTTCGGCCGAATACAATATTCGGTTGAGGTGCCGAATATGCCGAATACCGAATACTAAACGAATATTCGGTGCATCTCTCATTCATATGTACTAGGCAGGCACCGATAACATTTGATGGTGAAATAGATACGCACCTATCTGTTTACTTCTGTATATTCGGCTAATAAACTAATTAATAATGATTTATGATATCCGAACCATACATAATCAGCAATCTGCTTTGATTTGTATTATTGTCGCTAGTATTAATCGTTTTCATATCAGTGTTATCTCTAAGAAGAGATTTGTATATAAAAAAACAAAAGTAAAACGACGACGAAGTTTGTTAGTGAATCCTCGACACATAAGTAGGTACCTACAATGTATAAGAAGTATACTGCCGTGGTATTGGCGGTGCTTGTGCTCGCCGCAGAAGCCAACGTTGTCAACAAACCTGTCCCTGTTGTCCTTGGCGAGCAGTTGGAGTAAGTACCTTCACATCTACATCTTTACTAGATACCTAGTCTTTGTTAGTACCTACCTATCATCAACCTCATCAAAAACTTGCTAGAACTATTAAATTCTGTGGCGTAACTTACAATAACGTGATGCATTGGTATTAGTACAACTAAAAAACATTTAATTTCAGCGGAAAAAGAGAAGCTTCAGAATGGGGTCTTACGGCTGATGTAAACGACTATGTAGATAATACCATCCATATGATGATTCCACAAATTCAAGCCTTCGGTTTGGATCCCATGCCTTTGCCAGAGGTTGTCGAGGGATTCTCAGTGGTGCGTACCTAATTTCCTACCCATTCGTCCAACCTAGCAACATTGTACCTACTATTATGTATCTACCTACCTATACCTACAGTGTAATGTTTCTGATAAAGTTTATACCATTGTGCTTAGGATATTTCTTTGTAATATCCTATACCTATAATAAGTACTTAGGTAAGTACAACGCGTTGGAAATATCTGTGCAGTGCACCTTGCTGGAATGCACTTGCCCCGTGTTATACAGTACCATGCTGAGTACGTACGAGTTGCATGACGTCACTTAGCCAGGTGCGCACTCATTTCCGACGGAGTGTGCCTACCTACTTAGGAACCCTACCTACTTTGGGCCTTTTTTTACTTTGTGGAAGCGCAATAAATATGATTATGATTATGAAATAAAGTGGACGTTGATTTCCAGTGTCTTAGAATTATGTTTATTTCTTCTTTATGTAGAGACCACTGCTCATCACATACAGCGCCTGGCTCAAGATCCATGACGGAAAGATGACGGGGTTGAGCAAAGTTCAGCGCTCTGGTGATCAAATGGTTCACTATTTTAACAAAATGCTACGCGTGCGAGTTCAACTGCAGTTCGAAGACTTGCAGGTGGGTATTAAGGGTGCCTGTGCACTTTTAACCTTCTTTGTGAACCTATCAAAAAAATCGAAGGCGTTTCTGCGTTTTTTTTTACATTTGTACCTATTTAATTTTAGTTCGACTATAATTACTTAGTCCAAGTAATGAACATCGGTCCGACTGGAGGTATTGTAGCCACCCTCGACAGCTACCAAGTGATCGTTGATGTTTTGATCGACTTCAACAATGATGAAATACAGCTCCAGGAGTTTGCGATTGGTGAAATCGGGTACGTAATGTCTACGTCGATCTCGATGCATTATATACTTATAGATTTTCTGCTTTTTATGAATGCCTATTTAAACGAAAACTCGTATCTTGAACAAACACGAATAGAAAGGTAGATACAACGTTACTTACCTTCCTACATAATTATGTTTCAAAAAAGACTAGTACCTACCTACCTCTAGTAGCTAATAGTAAATTACCTATCCTATCTTCCTGCTTGTTTGGTATAGGTACCTACCTACAGCATCATAAGTCGATGAACACATTCAGATTTTTAAATGTAAAATACACCATTATTAGGCGAAAATCGCTTAGCGAAAATAGGGTCCAGGGTTAAATGGACATCCGATAAGGTTCAAAATAAGGGACATAAGTAAGGTAATACGTCTAATAATGATGTATATTGCTTTTCAAAATCTGAATGTGTTAATCGACTTATGATGCTGACTGTATCTACAGCATGTGAGCTGCTGGTACATGTCCTAGGTACATACCTATGTCAAAAGGAACTTTAAGTATCTACACACCTAACAGATTAATTTGCATTTTACTAATCTTGTTTATTTCAGTCGTCTCCGTGTTCGCTTCAGGGGTAACCTTCTAATTGACTGGTTGATCAACCCCGTCCTTACTGTGTTCGTAACGATCTTCAATAATACTATCATCAAGGTGGTAGAGCTGAATATTCGAAATGCTGTGGACTATGTTATTTCACATCTCAACATCACTATTAAGCAAATCTTCGATGTTATCGAGTCGTTCAACCACTGATTTATACATATTTACTTTATTAATTAAATAGCAAATCTACATAAATCCATTCAAAGGTTTTTTATTTACCTACCTACCAAACCTTTTCTATTTTTAAATTATATTTCACGAAAACTAACCATTTCTTTTTAACATTCAGGTTAGAGCCTAACTATGTATATGCCTTTACTATTTTGTCAGGCACTTTTCCTCGGGATATGTTTAAATTTAAAAAAGTGCTACTTCTTCATTTGTTCAACCGACTTCAACCGATTTCAAAAAAAGGAGGAGGTTTCTCAGTTCGATGATACATGCATATATATTTTACCTAGTATATGTAAAGTTACAACAGACCTGTCCCACTCGCGCCAGTATGTATCGAACTGTAACAACCGCGACACCAGTAAACCCTACCGCAGTAGGGGCACAGTATCCATACTTCCATACTATATACTATATATCATCATCATCATCATTTATTTAAGAGCCAGGCTCTTGTCGGTGGAGTAAACGCCATCTTTGCCTTTCCTCTGCCAGTAATTTCACTTCCTGATACGACACGACGCCAATCCTCTCTTTCACTTGAGTGAAGTAAGTGCGTCTTGGTCTTCCTCTTCCTCTCTTACCCTCAATCTTTCCTTCAATGATGTTCTTTAAAAAATCGTCGTGTCGTATCAAGTGCCCTATCATCTTTCCTCTTCTATTCTTTATTGTTCTCAACAAGGAGCGCTTCTCACCAACCATACTTAATACCTCCTCATTACTCTTCTTCTCCGTCCAACTAATCCTCTCCATCCTCCTCCAACACCACATCTCAAACGCTTCTAACCTCTCTCTATCCCTCTGTGTCAGTGTCCATGTTTCACACCCATACAGTGCAATGCTCCAGATGTACACTTTTATTAGACGTTTCCGGGCCTTTTTGGCTATGTTGGCCTTAAAAAGATTTTTCTTGCCGTTAAAAGCTTTTTTGGCCATAGCGATTCGGGAAACGACGTCAGCAGTACATCTGGAGTCATTGGTTATAAGTGATCCTAGATATCTGAAACTGTGGACTTCTTCTAGTGGTGTGTTGTGTAGATTGACTGGGCTATTTCTTGTTGCTGTTTTGGCTGTTGTAAGTGTTTTTGTTTTGTTTGTGTTAATTTTGAGTCCCCATTGAGTGAATACTGAATCCATTTGGTCTATTAAATCTTGTAGGTTTTGTCTATTTTCTGCAACTGCAGCGATGTCATCGGCAAATCTAATGAATTGAATTTTTTCCCCGTTTATCTTGATCCCACCCTTACTTGAATTAATGATTTCTTTTATGGCACATACTATATATACTATACTATATTATACTATATACTATATCCTATTATACTATATACTATACTATAATATAATATATAATATCCATACTAATATTATAAATGCGAAAGTAACTCTGTCTGTCTGTCTGTTACGCTTTTACGCCTAAACTACTGAACCGATTTCAATGAAATTTGGTAGAGAGGTTGTCTAGTCTAGACCTTGAGAAAGGACATATGCTATATTTTGTCGCGAAAAAAGGCTTAAGGGGGTGGTAATAAATGGGGATGAAAGTTAGTTCATCACGCAAAAACTACTAAGCAGATTTCGATAAAACTTGGCAATATTGTAGCTTGCACATCAGAGTAACACATAGGCTGTATTATTTTGAGATATCATGATTATTTTCCAAGATATGACGATAAATGCGTACGAAGTCGCGGGCAGCCTCTAGTAATAAATAAACAGGTAGGGGGCTCTCGAGCTCTCGAGCAAGCAGCGGAGACGCACGGCACGCGCGCTCGAGAGTTGTTTGTCGCTTAATCTACGCTATACCTACGTACCTACGCACTGATTCGACCGCTGCTGTTGCGCTGCCACAAAATGTGTACCTATTACAAAAATAACCATTTAAATAATAAGATTATAATATATTTTTTAATAAAAGGAGACAACCTTGATAACGTCAGAAAATGTACGAACTAACTACGCGTAAGGGTCAGCGCAGACAGAACGGAGCGCAGCGGAGAGGATTTTATTACCGCACTTGAAAATAAACCTTAAAATTTTTACAATTAAGTGCAAACCGGCATTCCCGCGCATCCTCGAGGACGCGCGAGCATTTTTTGTCAGGTTCGAGCATTTATGCACTTAATTGTAAAAATTTAAGGTTTATTTTCAAGTGCGGTAATAAAATCCTCTCCGCTGCGCTCCGTTCTGTCTGCGCTGACCCTTAGAAAGACAGCGCAGCTATCGTGGCCGAAAAAGTTACCTGTTTAGCGTTGTGCGGTCGGAATTTGAACTCAATAGTTATGATGCATGAGTCATTATTTCTTTGAACGGGTTTTAGGAGTGATATTTCTGTATCTACTATCTAACTAGGAGGTAGAATTCTGTGCCCATGGGCACAGAATACCCATGAGTACAGAATAATGTCCATGAGTACGGAATAATGTCCATGAGTACAGAATAACAGAACGTTAAAATACATGTGGTTTAATAGGTACGTATAATGATAATGTAATTACGCTGCGTAATGCTACGTATGTATGTAGGGTAATGAATGCTTTTCTGGGTTGCATAGATCGTGGCATAACTTTCCCAGTGTGCGTGTGGACGGAGTGAGCTAGCTTCAGACAAGGTCGAAAACACATTCATCTTTTAGTAAAAGTTCTAAAACAATTTGTAAAACTAAATATTTTAATTTGAAAAAAGATATGGCATTAAACATCGGCTCACTCAGTTGACCAAGCTACCTATGAAAATTAGAGAAAGTATTAATTATTCATGTAATACTTATATACTAGGATTTAGTGAAACTTTTGCTAAGTAAATCCTGAAAATTTCAGATCGCCTGGTAACGTAATAAAGTTTTTACAAATGATTTCTTCAGCTCACTCGGTCGAAACGTTTTTTCAACCCCTATTTCTGACGAAAATACTGAAAATTGAAACTGCTACGTAATTGTAAAAGTAAGCTAAGCTAAGATAATATGAGAATTTGTAAAACACAAAACAAACCACTAACGCGTATAATCTAACGCGTACGCGGTATAATCATTGGTTTCATCAGCTCACTCCGTTCACACGTTTTTCCTAAGTTAAAAATGTCAATATCTTAAGATTTCTAGCACTATAGAAACTAAAAACTGTCTTAACTTTTAGTATTTTTTTTTTACTAAATATCCACCATACTAATGTTTTATATTCCATGTCTGGTTTAAAAGATATTCAATTGTGTTTATTCTACATACAAACTTCAGTTCAGGGTGACCACGCTGTTGACATTTCAAAGTGCTGGGCTCGCGAATGAATTCAAAGTAATTAAAATTTATTTTTTAAATATATTTTATAAGTAATATCATATATGACTAATTAATACTTTCTCTAATTTTCATAGGTAGCTTGGTCAACTGAGTGAGCCGATGTTTAATGCCATATCTTTTGTTCTAATTAAAGTTTAATTAAAATTTAAAAATTTAGTTTTACAATTGTTTTAGAACTTTTACTAAAAGATGAGTGTTTTCGAGCTTGTCTGAAGCTAGCTCACTCCGGCCACACGCACACACTTTCCCATAGCCTTTGTATTTAAAAAATAGTTGTTAGTTGTCAAACTGACATTGCAATATAGTGTTGCCAATTCAGTCTCCTTTGTGTTAAATCTAGCCTTTTTAAGGCTTTCTTAGCACCTGTATAGTTCTTAAAATCTTACATGGTTAGCATGGCAAGTATCACTAAAAGTAGCGAAGTAACTTTGTACTAGCGGCCCATAAGTGTCATAATTGGCATCAGCAAAAATCATAATCATTTTTTTTACAACTATAACCATTTTAAAATTATGAACTGTATTTATACATACAAGAAAATTAATGTTTTCGACATAAAACGTAAATATACATAAACACATAATACTTAATAACACACAATATAATACTTATCCAATTATATGAGATTAAATATTTTTACGTTCTGAAAAGGTTATATCATCGCGAAAAAAAATTAAGGATGTGTGTGACCAATCGAGTTCTTTAAGTCGATATTTTTTCATTATCATAAAGTTTATGAAAATAGTAATTATAAGATTTTTTTTGCGTTTAGTAGTTTTGGTAGGTTTTAGGAGTTTTTTTTAGTAAATTCATTGTTTTTAAAAATTGACGCACGGTGTCACTACTCGTTGGTTTTTTAGTACCTGCGAATATTTAACCGAGCTCGAAATGGAGAATTAATTACGTACTTAATTAGGCTATTTCGTAAAAAAAAGTTATTTTTAAAATATTTCTAATTTTCTAGAAATAAGCCCTTAGTCGACAAAACGCTTAAACCTCGATTTAACATTTTCATCCCATCACTATTCGGCGAGAATTGGCAAGTGTCATTCTTATCATGTAAGATTTTAAGAACTACACTCGGCTTCAAAAAAATCGCACGTCCGTAAAAATAGGCTTTAAGCACTGTTAATCATTAAGACAAGCAGTTATTCGTAGCAATATTGGTATCATTTGAGAGCCCTATAAAAACTCTTTAAAAAAATATCCATTTCATTTGATTAAAGAAAAAGCTTGACACTTTAAGTCATTGTGAATGACAATGGAACTGAATCTCCTCTTCAAATTTTGTTTGTATTGTTTTGTTTTTTTGGGTATAAAAGGGTCGATACAGCTTATTGGGGGATAAATTTGTTACCAACAGTCGAAGAAGACACAGAAGAATATCTTTAATCAGAAAAACGTCCTTGAAGATGGACACTACTGCTGCTGAAGCCGCCCAAGTTATCGCACTACTGCAATCAGGACTACGTCAGTGTGATGTTGTTCGGCAATTGCACTTGAGTCGCTTTTCTGTTCGAAAAGTGTACCAGCTGTTCCTGCAGACCGGTGGCTTTGTCCGAAGGCGTGGGTCTGGTAGAAATCGCTGCACTTCTGCGAGAGATGACCGATTCGTCGTATCGAAGTCTTTGAGAAATCGGTTCTCTAATGCTGTTGAGTTGCAACAGCAGCTTCAAGCAGTTCCTAGAAGGGCCGTGAGTGTCTCTACAGTTAGAAGAAGACTAAAGGAGAGAAATATAGCTAGAAGACCTGTGTTCCTTTTCTGCAACGATAGACGCAAAAGAGTATACAGAAGACAATGGGAACGTTTTGCCCAAGCCTGCATCCAAGAGACGGTAGAATACGGGGGCGGTTCCTGCATGTTCTGGGGCGGCATATCTGCCGACGGCAAAACTGAACTTTCTTGCGTCTCTCGGACCGGCGGTGGTCGCGGGCAAGGGTCGATGACTGCTCACCGGTACATCACAGAGATCCTGGAAGAACATGTGGTCCCCTATGCTGGATTTATTGGCGACGGGTTCACATTAATGCACGATAACGCTCGCGCGCACACTGCTGGAATTGTGCAGGGCTACCTTCAAGAGGTTGGGATCCCTGTCATGCAGTGGCCAGCGAGAAGTCCAGATCTGAACCCGATAGAGCACCTCTGGGACCAGCTGAAATGCAAGGTTAGATCCCGTGATCCCGCTCTCGCGACTCTTCAGGAGCTCCAAGACGCCGTTATTGAGGAATGGGACAGAATCCCTCAAGAAGAGGTCCTAAAGTTGGTGCGATCCATGAGGGAGCGCATGGAAGACGTCATTAGGGCTAGGGGGGATAACACTAGGTTTTAGGTTAGTTTTAAGCAACTTTGTTTTGAAAATCTCAGTTCCAATGTTCCAATGTTTTTGCATTCTTTGTTTCCTTACCTTTCAAATGATACCGAACATTACCAATATTTAATAATACAAATACGATTGAAAGATGTTTAAAATAGATTTCTTAAAAGGTGCGATTTTTTTTGAAGCCGAGTGTAGGTATATCTCACTTGGATATATACGCTATTGCTTTCTCTGTCTACGGATATTCTAGCTTTTTTAATCTTATTGGCTCCAATACCTTGGCAACACTTTCATATTATGTCAAATGCAATGCATGCATTTATTACATTACATTTGTAATTACAACTGTCAAAACGAGAACCACATGTTTTATTATTTCGCGATATATTAATTTTTAAACTCCTATTTAAAAATCCTTTACCTTGAACTTATCACGTGAACACGTGAAACCAAACATGGGGAAAGCAAAAAAGTTAAAACCATCTCAAGTTGGAAAGAATGTTGCTCTAGCTGATCAAATTGAGGCTGTAAATGCTGTGAAAAATAAGAACAGGAGTAAAGACAGGAATAGGCATGACGATGATGAAGAGGTAGGTGAAAATCATAAACATTAAAGACCATAAAATGTGATGAAATTTTGTTTTCCTCTGGCGAGGAATTCCAAGTTGTACGGGTGTTATTCATGTTAAAAGTCAGATGGAAACATTACCTTATACATCGTGGTTTATATTTCATAAGTGTTTACTCACACTGCACGGCACTCAATGACTACTGAGTAATATTTATTGTTTACAGTTTGTCAATGCAGATTTATCCAAAAAAATATTGAAAGCTGCCAGAAGGCAGCAAGCAGAGTTGGGCGATGCAGCCGGGCCATCACCTGCTAAACAAGTGGTTCTATCTTCAGCTAAAGGTTTTATCAGTTTCAATTATGTAAAAATTAATTATTCAGACTTTTTTTAACCAAAATTGACCATTTTAGATTCGGATGATGATTCAGAACCAGATCATGATGATCTAGAACCAGACACTTATTATGACAATATTGAAATTAACGAAGAGGATGAGGAAGCTCTCAAGATGTTTATGTCTGCGAAACCAGAAAAAACCAGAACCCTTGCTGATATCATTAAAGACAAAATCACAGATAAACAAACTGAGTTA
Source organism: Anarsia innoxiella (assembly GCA_947563765.1). Classification (NCBI taxonomy): domain Eukaryota; kingdom Metazoa; phylum Arthropoda; class Insecta; order Lepidoptera; family Gelechiidae; genus Anarsia; species Anarsia innoxiella. The sequence continues at coordinate 5,611,024 of OX387395.1, forward strand.
CACACACAGTTCTCTGATGTTGAAACATTAAAAATGCAAAATATTGATCCAAGGTAAAGTTATTAATTTTTATCACAATTTACTTTAAATATTACCTATAAAAATATTTGATTAATAAATCTTTTTTGCAGGATCAAAACAATGTATGAAGGAGTCAGAGATGTTTTACAGAAGTATCGTTCTGGAAAACTACCTAAAGCTTTTAAAATGATACCACATCTACAAAATTGGGAACAGATTTTGTACATAACTGAACCTGCTACTTGGTCAGCAGCTGCTATGTATCAGGTAGTCTTCAAAATAGAAATACTTACTTTTAGGACCAATTTTATTGACTAGATTTTGTTTTTTTGACTATAATTCATGACTTTTGAATTTACAGGCTACAAGAATATTTGCCTCAAATCTTAAAGAAAAAATGGCACAACGTTTCTATAATCTTGTATTGCTACCTCGTGTTAGAGATGATCTGGCTGAATATAAACGCCTTAATTTTCATTTGTACCAGGCTTTGAGGAAGTCCCTTTTCAAGCCAGGAGCTTTTATGAAAGGCATATTGTTACCTCTTTTGGAAGTAAGTTAGCATAATGTTTTTTGTTTTTAATCTCACTTGACAACTTAATAAATAAAAAAACTGATTGAATTAATAAAAATATTGATTTTAGGCTGGTGATTGCACATTGAGAGAAGCTATTATAGTGGGGTCAGTTTTGGCCCGCAACTCAGTTCCAGTACTGCATTCAAGTGCTGCTCTTTTGAAGATTGCTGAAATGGATTACACTGGAGCAAATTCTATATTTTTAAGAATCCTGTTTGATAAAAAATATGCCCTTCCTTATAGAGTGGTTGATGCTGTAGTTTTCCATTTCCTGAGGTTTCAAATGGATACACGTATGTTACCAGTATTGTGGCACCAGGCATTGTTGACATTTGTACAGCGGTATAAAGCAGATATCTCTACAGAACAAAGAGATGCATTGTTAGAATTATTAAGAAAGCATCCACATCCTACTATTACACCTGAGGTAAGTCACAGGATAATTAATTAAAATCTATAAGTAGTTCACTTTAAGTAAAATATTTGCTTATTGTAAATGTATTTTACAGATACGCAGAGAACTACATGCTGCAACATGCAGAGATGTTGAAGTCAATGAAGCAATGTCTACATGTATGGCAGTAGAATAAACAATATTACAGACTTAAGGGCTTTAAGTTTTAAGTTGGTTTCAACATACTATGCATTTAAATATTAATAGGGAAAGACTAGCAGGCTGAATGAGTAGACATATGGTCATATAAAGTTCGTGAATATTGCTCTCAGAAGTGCTGTTGGAATTAATTTTCAGTCCTATTCTTATTTGAAATGCGTAGTTACTCCCAGAGTTCTAATAACGTAATACTTATGAAATATATTTAGAAATGAAAAGCAGTTAGATAGATAGATAGATAGAAATTCTTTATTGCACACAAAGAAATACAAATACAACTTAAAACTAAAACATTGTGCGCAAAGGCGGCCTTATCACTAAAAGTGATCTCTTCCAGACAACCTTTGGAGTAGGACTAGTTTAGGAGTTGATATTTCTATATTTTTATTGGTCTGTCTACTTGACTTGTTATAAAATGCACTGGAGGTAACTCACTTTGGCCACAATCACATTTTCTTCCAGAGACAAAGTCAAATGAGCCTATTTTACAGTTGCAATTTTCACAATGAAGTTTACCGGTTATCCAATTTTCACCTGCTACAATTGCTTTTACCCATGCGGGTAAATTGTCTTCAAGTAAATATATGAATATTTTATTGTCATAGCTAGTGCAATAATGAAGATTTTTATCCTGACTATTACCGTAAACACAAGTTATATCTTCTAATAGAATATGTCTGCATTTACGGCATTTAATGTATCCAGCAGGTTGAGGATCCATTGTAAGTTTGTTTCCAGCTGGAACACTTCTTTTTTTCAACAGATAAAATATAACCTCAAATACTGTACGGAAGAGGTATTAAACCGGAAGCAATCGAATAATAACAGACACTTATTATATTGAGGATTATAAAACAGACTCTAATAAAATCCAATCAATTCCATATTAATTCCTTTCATGATTCCTCAACACACGAATGAAATGTGTAGATTCGAATATTATCAAACAATCAACCAAATGACAGATAACAGTCGGACGACGTCCATCGTCATAATATCCATCGTGTTCTGTTGTGTTGTGTTGCCATACCAATTTAATCGAAATGACAGTTGACGCTTTTGGAAAAGTTTAAGGCCTGACAGCAGAGACTTTTGGCTCAATTTGCAATTGTAAATGGCAATGTTATTATTGGGAAAATGAATTGGTAAATGGTAAATCATACAGCCAGATTTAAACAGATTGATGTGATAGACACAGTGGATAGATAGGCCCACTAGGCTAGGTGTAAATTGTTAAAGCCAAAGTCAAAGTTATATTTTGTAAACACTTAAGTACCTACCTATATTTTTTTTCTTTTTGCGATTTTATCTTATTTATTAGTGTATTTATTTATTTATTTAAGGATATCCACAGCTTAACCATAAGTAAGGTAACATAAAAATAAAGTAGTAATATGTCTACGCCAATCACGGATACCACAACTTATAAACAAACAAACATGGGTAAACTAAATTCAATTACCTACTAACCTTATAAACTAAATTATGCTAAATTAAAATATTTACAAACAATCCCTCCATGTCCCATCAGGCGCAGAGGTGCCCATGACGCTCGCTGCGTTGCCACGTAGAGCGGCCAAGGACATTCTTTGCACCAGAAAAGACATCGAGCGAGGGTCTGCGTTAATCTGGTATAGCATCCGTCCGAGTTCTTTTATAAAATCTTTGGCATCTACTCCCCAACACCCCGTTGTTTCCAGGGCTACGGGGACAATAATATAACTGGACTCCAGAGCGGCGAACTTCTTGCGTTTTCTGTGACCAGCTGAGCATGCGGCCGAGTCAGCACTCGGGAGACCTAATTGTGCATCGTAGGTGACTGGCCGCAAAAATACAGACGCAGGTAGCGTCCCATATTAGACTTTTCCATTGTTTCCAAGGCACCAAGTTAAGCCGCCTCGAACGCCCAGAGGGCCTGAGAGAGCCCATGAGACCAGCTTAGGTCGGCCGGTTACGACCTAAGCTGGTCTCATGGTAAACGTACCATCAGACCAGACCGGCTTAGGCCTGGTGGTTCAAGGACGCAAGGGATATTGCATTTTATTAGCGCTCTAAGGATTATTAGGGGCATTGTGTCACGGGAACCTCCCCGAACTGCGAGAGCAACTTAATGCGTGATGGCCGTTGGCTTCTACCATTGAACTGCAGATGCATTTGTATGGTTGGCACACATCACAGCCCAGGCGGAGAGCTACAGCCACTCCTTAGGAGTCTGTGTCTAATAATGTTCCTAAATGGGGGGAAAGGTAAAGGTTGCAGCCATGCTCCCGATTCTGGCCGCGAATACACCCGTGGCACCTTCAATTAGACGGCTAAACGTCCGTTTGCAACCCACTTCGTCCCAGAAACGTTGCACAAAAAGCTGACTGGGAATTACTGCACCCGGATTAAGGTCCAACCAGGATGTTCTGGCATCTGCGGCAAGTGAGATGCTAGCTTGACCACCATCGACTGGTAGAATTAAAACGACCAAGTCAGCAACACCACAGGCCGATGCCAAAAATGCTGGTAAACTGACGTCAAGAACCCGTCTCACTCCCAAACACCCGTGGCGAATAGGCAAAGTCGCCTGAATCCATTGACTGTCGTTAAAAGCTACATTAAGTATACTTCCAACATTTGACTAATAAATACATTTAACATAAGTATTTATGATGGTTGCTGGTAGGTATGCATTCTGAAAGCACGGGGGCTGGTTTCGCTGGTATCCACATCTTCCTCGGTGTTCATTCGTAGGTACCAGCTCAACTCGTAGGTACCTACATGCCAACGTCGAAAATACCTAATCTACTTGCCTACATCAAGGTAATCTAAGATCGTGCGAAATAAAACAACTGATCGCATGTGCGTAATATTTTATTATATCACTGAACTTGCTTGAACAAGAATTTTAGCGCTGTTCAATGATGATTGCAAAACTTTTGATTGAACTATGTGACTAATGTGCTTCGTTTTTATTGATCTAAGTACATTTTCACATGAACAAAGCATGTAGTTAGTTGATAACAATACTGAACAAACGTTCAATAATAATTTTGTATAAAAGTATCCTAAAGCATTAATTTGTGTGTTTTCAATTAACTGCAATGTTTTTTCCAGTCCCTGCTTAAAATTAGGATGCTAAAATTACATATAAGTAGGTACGTACCTATTAGTCCAAATAATATGGTGCTTAATTTATAGGTACAAGGGAGAAGAAATAAATCACGCTTAACCTCGTTGTAAATAACTCAAACAATAGATATCATTTAAAACCATTGAATGTGGGTTACTTATATGTTACACCTGGCTGATTTATTTATTCATGCATGCATGACATACAGTAATAAAACAGAATTACGCAGTACTTATCTACCTTAAAGCGCATTCAGTCGATAAAGCAGATATTAAAACAAATAAGTATCTAGGTAAACGTAAAATACCTACCCATTTTACATAACATAATTATAGCTAGCTACTCGTACTAATGTAGGTAGTTTTCCCTACATCTTATTGAGGCACGTAAAAAAGGATAATGCTAATTTATGCTTAACTGTAGGCTGTAGGTATGACAGGCGTTGGGATCGACTTATAATATGTTAACTTAGCTGTAACTTTGTTACGCACATAAAAGTAATAAATGATCAACGATATATTCCACATAATTTCAAACTATTAATCTAGTTGCAAATATTCAGTAAAGGCCTATGGTTAAGAGTAGGTAGGTACGTAATATTGAATTTGATATAACTTTACAACAGTGAGCCATACCCTATTTGTTGCGCTACACAGAAATGTATGGTAAACCAATATAGGTACCTACTTAGGTACTTAGCCCTGCTAAGCTCATCTACGGCAATCTATTATTTCTATTGCAGACATTACAACAATCGTTGCTACTTATTTCATATTATGTGTATCTAACATTCATTGTGTTGTTAAGTATTAGGTACTTGTTAACACGCAACATGCTTTATACGTTAATAATTAACGAAACTATATCATTATTATACATAAATACAAATTAACGAGTGATGTGATATTATAATAAAATTAGCTTTCATAGGCATTATAACATTCTACTTAATAAGTCTATATGTAAGTAGATAAGAATTTAAAGTATTTAAAGCTTATTTATGCATTCTGTAAACTTCTTAGGCTTAGCTCAGATCGGGATTTCTTATAGTCGTAGATAACATTTTTGAAAGTTCTTAACTGTTGTAGTAGTCAATACCTTAATATTGTCATTGAAATACTCTGTAAGTATTTTGCTTATTTACATGCTAATTTTTATAATAATAAACACTACCTACTTACTTTCTGCGCCACGTAAATACTTTGCGTATCTAGGAGCCATAAAATTAATGAAAAATGTCTGTATCTACGCAGAAACTAAGTATCTTCTATATAGTGGAGTGCCGTAAGGCATAAAAATGGTCAAACCTCGGAATCCAGGGCCAGTCAATGAATCTTAATATAAACCTTGAAAACATGTTTTTCATAGTTTATAGAAAAATGTTAAAAAAAAAGTTCTCCCCGTTCTCAATTTTTTTTTTATTTTTTTATTTTTTAATTTTTTTTTTTAGCCTAATTCGTCCCACTGCTGGGCAAAAGATTCATTGACTGGCCCTGGATTCCGAGGTATAAACCTAACGGCGCCCCACTAGTAGAGTGCCGTAAGGCATAAAAATGGTCAAACCTCGGAACCCAGGGCCAGTCAATTAATCTGTATATCAAGTATGAGACTGCATTATTAAAACCTCAAATAAAAAAGTTAAAAAAAAATTTGACCGATCTCGATTTACAACAATTTTTAACAACAATTTACTGAAAAATGAGAGGCGGAAGGGGGAAAAAGTGTTTATTTATCATTGTACATTATTGTCGTCGTCGTCGATCTCGCTGATATAGATTGTAGGCGAAGGTAGATGGACTTAAGGTGCATCAAATAAGCCTTACATGCCCATAGAAAAGTCTTATGAGTATCGAGTTAGACCCGTTTTAGTGATTTTTGAAAAAAGAACCACTTTTTGATGGTTTTTGTATCAGAGAGCGATTAATATTCAATTAATTAAAAAGAAAAGTATGTTAACGGCTTCTTCGATAGTTACTTATGATATGGCGAAAACAATTCGTTGATGATTAAAGTGGAACATCGACAAATTAACTGTCAAAGTTAATTTTAATTCTCTCCAAAAACAATAGCTCGACTTTGAGCAGCTGCCACGAAAAAAATTTACTCTGAACTTAATGAACAAATGTTTTTAAAAACTGCCTTGTGCTATTCCGAATCCAGAATGGTATAACATGTATTGCAAAAACAACAAATTCGGGGTATTAGACATCGAAGACTTACCTAAGTCGGATTATTTCAAAAACTTAGAAGTTGAGTTAAGGTGGTTAAATTGACAAAATCGAGTATTTAAGAGAAGTAATCTAGTAGGGCGTTTGTTTTTCAGCCTGACTAAGAAATAGGGAGTGATAAAGGCAAAAACTAAGTCGCTGTTTAAAGCAAAATAGTCTAATGGACCAAAACAGGTAGTATTTGAATGGTGCATCGGTATACCTGCAGTCCCTAAAGATCCAAGATCAAGTTTTCAAGTTTATAATAGTTGTTCTTTTTAAAATATGACTTATAAATCAATGAAAACTCCAAAAAATTAATAATTGTTTATAATAATTTTAGGCCCAAAAAACGATGGAGTGACGACCTACGCTCATTTAGGGACGATTGGTGGGAAGCAGCTAATAATAGGAGTGTTTGGAGAGGCATGGGAGAGGCTTTTGCCCAGCAGTGGGACGAATTAGGCTAAAAAAAATAAAAAATAAAAAAAAAATTGAGAGCGGGGAGAAATTTTTTTTTAACATTTTTCTATATACTATTAAAAACATATTTTCAAGGTTTATATTAAGATTTATTGACTGGCCCTGGATTCCGAGGTATAAACCTTACGGCACTCCACTAATAATACTGAAACTTAACTACCGTCGAACTTTTCTTAAGAAAGGTAGTTAATGATCATGAAAGGTAATGAAAGGTAGATCTCACCCAGTAAAGCAACACCTGATGAAGGTAAGTAGGCAGCTATTAACATACATATGTACTGGAACTGCCTTCGGATCGGAGTCTGTTATTGCCGTTAGTGTGACTCATTATAGGCAACACGATCTAGAAGATGTTAACTGACAGGTTTTCCATGAGTTTTCCTTTTAGTTTCTTGATAAATTATAATACTAAATACTAAAACAATGTTTATATGACAACTCTAATGAGGCAATAATGTACCTAATGTCGTTCCAAAAAGATACTTTAGATCCATGCTTTATGTCTAACTTAGGTAGATAAGAGAAAGAACATCTTCAAAATGTTCGAAATAACTTAATGTTGATGGCGTTCAAATGGTCTACAGAATGCATAAATGTTTAAATTTATTAAAAATTAAAAAATAAACTCGCAAATTTTTACTGCTTAGCAATATAAAATTTTGATCACAGACAAAATTACATTATTTATGTTGATTCATAATGGTAACGCCGAAATATTAATACTTAAGTTACAAGTAATATTTAACTTATCAGTACTTTATTCTAAATGTGAAGTTTATTCGAAGCAGAAACAACCAGTTTACTGTGACTAAAATATATCAAGGCAACAATTTTCAAATGATTAAGCGAACAACTTTACAAAGTTGTGACTTAATTTTCTATACTTATACAAGATACATTTTTGATATACGTTATAATTAATTTTAGAAGGGCTTTTCTGGCATTTACCGAGAATAAACCCAAGTTGAGTAGGTACATACTTAATTATAGATATCTATTTTATTCATTTATTTTTCACGTTTGTCATTCGACTAGATATGACTCCAAATTGCTTCTTTTGTTTGTCTATTTTAAGAGGTGCTAAGCAAATTATTTATTATAAATTACAATATTATTATTTATTATCCCTTGCCATCACTTGGTTGGTAGAGCTTAATTCTAGCGAGCGGTGCCGATCACAGTCAGCATTATAGAGTGTTAATTTAATCACCATACGTACAGGGTAGCAATTCCGCTAAATTAAGTTAAGCGACCAAATATAGCCAACAGATAAACATTCGACAGCAATATGTCACAAATTTGGTATTCTCTTAAGTGCCACGATTAATAGTCGATTAGTAGTCTCTAGAGGGTTTTGTCTACTGTCAAATAGCGAAGAGAATAGCGTTTGGAACTGCCACTCATGTGACATTGCGGAGTAGAATACCGATTATAGCGTAAAGTAATAAAATGTACGGCCGATCGCTGTCCACTGTCAACTTATCTGTTAAGAGAATACCAAAATGTGTCAATTCATACAATTCACATTCTAGAGAGACACCATTTTTCATTTGGTAATTAGAAGAATACGGCCCCAGTATGTTTAAAGAAATTGTCTTTAGGTACGTGCAAGAATATGCTTCTTCAACGTACCTACCCACACGATTAGCTGTAAGATATAGGTACGAGTAGGGTATTACAAAACGATTTTTTGGATCTTGATAATACTGAACTGAACGTGTTTGTAAGCTATGGTACGCAATTAAACTAACACTCTGTGTTGTACTAAATCCAGTCTAAGAAAGAGCGACCCTGCCTATACTTACTATATGACCTTACTATAGTTCGTTTATTTTAGCTAAAACGTAGTAGCGTCCTTTTAGAGCTTTTTTTTTAAATTACTTATATTATTATTCCCACTCTTTTTTAAAGTAACCATACGTTCTTTTTCTTATATATATCATATCTATTAGTTTATGTTTAATTAAACATCAAAATTAAGAAACTCTCTTAAAATAAGGGGTTGAAACCGTGCTTGAAACACTGCTGCTTTTTGTTTTTGACAATAAAAAAAATGATTTTTTACAGGTTATTGTGAACAAAAAAGTTAGTCGCAGTGAAGGACACCCGTGACCCGTCCAGATGCATATAAAGTAGTATTCGCATGTTTATAAATTGGATGGACGGAAACTTCACTGTATCTTTAATGGATGTTTATACGTTACAATAGTAAATTAGCACTTATCTATGCATCAAAGCAGCATGTAATGCGCATTTTAGCCTTTATAAAAGTGTATAGGTAATTTCAGAATATGTTTATTTATAAATTAATGTTGCGCGAAAGTTATTAAAACATGATGGCCAGAAAAATAAAGGTAATTAATATGTAAATAGTTTCAGAAGGTATTACTTATCGAGTGTGTAAGTAAAACGAACGATTTTTTTTCTTTGAAACTGTGTCTTTGAAGCCATCTGCATGAACATATTTGTTTTTGCTTTTGTATCTGGCGGGTGGGTTACATATTTTGAGAAATAAATACCTATTTATAATTAAAGATAGTCTTTGTTTCAATTTTATATCTGACTGTCATTTTTATCATAGGTACGAAATCAAGTGTCTACAAGTAAGTAAATATCTAATTGTTCTAGTAAGTTAGATTTGTTGAATTTAATTTAATATGTTCTTCATGAAAGATTTCGATGTTAATTATAAACTTGACATTGCTTTACAACTTAAAACTAAGTTAAGCTTGATGAATGTGCAAATTAGATATCTAAATTTGAAGTTTCAGCAAGTACAACGTGGTCTTGTGTTAATTGTACCTAAATGAGTTGGTATATTTTTGTTACTACTAACTTAAACCAACGACGGTTCGGAATATTGTCTTGTAGACATCCATATTATCTACCTATAAAGTAAAGCATTTTATTTTATCTAGATGAATTAGAACAACAACTTGGAATTGACAAATTTACAAACCTACAAAGTAGGTACACACACAATTCATTTTCAATATTTACACAATACTTCGACAGTAGAAAAGAAATGTAACTTTTTTAATTTTACATTTAAGACGTACTTATTAGGTACCTTAAATCGTTGAAAATCGTTTTTTTTTTTGTGAAATAACAAAATGTGGAAGAGATTTTTTTTGGACAAAACGTGCTAAATATGCGATGGTGTTTATGTTTTTATTGAGAAAAAATATTACTTCTAGACCTTGTTTTTAGTTTTTTTGGTTTACTGACTACAATATAGGCTTAAGTAACAAAAAGTATCTACGTAGTATTTTTTATAGGTAGCTGTAAAAACACAACGCAAACAATCTTTCAGATCGATTGATGTCTTGAATACCATGAAAAAGACCATGAATTACGTTTTCTTGATTTAGGTAAGTACATGTTCTGAATTACAAACATGTGTGAGCATAAAGTACCATTTCCATGATTATAAAGGGTTAAATACGAAAAGTACTAATTATAGTGTATCGCTATATAAGTTTAAAGACGATAATGAAATAATGACGATACTTACGTAGGTATAATACGAGTATGGTGGGTTTCATTATTGCTTACGATGTTATATTGGCGTTATTCCTTATTTGGTAACTAGGGTAAGTAATATAACGTATTATTGAGCCTCATGTTCTTAACGTACTTACAGGTACGTAGATACCTACAGTAAATTAGGATCGTATGTTATGTTATTAAGGTATGTACTTAAACGTGTTTGTTTTAAGTTCATTGATACAATAGAAGTAGGTACCTAATGATTTTATACTTAAATGATTGATGATTTTTTTAATGTAGCATGACTAGCAAGATTTAACATGTATCTTAAGAATTAAACTAGTTTTTGCCCACACGTTACCTACCATATTGCTTCATGAAGTTTTTAGTACCTTCGTCCTATAAAATAGGATTAACACAGGTAGATACCTGTGCAGATGCTGAACATTATTATTTGGGCAATTTCTTTCTGTAAAATTGTAAATTTCAGTGCGTCCTTTTGAGTGCGCTTTCACGAGGGGTAGGTCACAAAGATATGGACACAGTATCATGCGTACATTACCTAGCTACGTGTAAAGGCAAGGAGCGAGGACGGGTAGAAAGCGTTTATCGTTTACTCACTTCTGAAATACAGTTCACGGTTTTTACGTAGTCCCTCAGTCTTATATACCTCATTCTAATAGCGTCAGCTTAATGTCAACTTAAACTAAATATCCAGATAATTTATTGAACGACATCGGTGATTTACCAAACTGTTATTACTTATGTGTAAATTTAAAGAAATATCAATAGGTAGTCGTAATACCGATGATAGCACTATTGAATTACCTACGTGTTCTGTGAAAAGTTATAAATCGGCTTCATTTACGAACCCGGTAAGTACATCACAAAAACTTAAAGCACCAAAAAATAACCACCACTTATTGCGATATCAAACCACTCGTGTACATTCACAAACTGTTCTTAAATCATTTCGTTACCAGACCGCTAGAAATTTCTGGACCTTAGCGTTAACCATTTTCTTATGGATTCATGTTTATTATTCTTTGAACCCGTTTGTATTGTTTCAGAATCACCCATTCACGTGGACGTGCTAACTTGGGTTGCCATTATAAAATTGGTCCTTATAATTTAGGCTGCCGGTTGAGTTAGAGAAAGGTCCGAGCATCTTCGTGTCGAAAGCGCGTGATGCGCCGGCAGAAATGGAAGCGGGCGCGCGGCCTCGGCGGGCGTGTGCCGCCGAGAGCGGGCGCTGGAGCGTCACGGGGCTGCGGCGACCCTGCCAGCGAGCCGCATGACGCTGACTCGGCGAGCGAGCGCGTCGAGCGCCGGCACCGGCCGCTCGTCTCGCCTGCCTCACACTACCTGTAGAACGATTGTGAATGCGGAGGAGGCGGCAGGGCCGGCGGCACTGGCGCGTGTGGCTCTGATGCTGATCGCTGCACACCAGGCGTGCGGTCCGCACGTACGCCTCTGCCACCACCACGCTCGTTCAACAGGTTCCAGTTCCACTCCCATTGATTTTGAGTCTGAAGAAATGTATAAGTCCTTTTTAGAAACAAATGTTTTGGATGTGTAATAAATACATTATTTATAATAAACTTAACATACATTATTGCTTTGGGGTACCGATAAAGATGTCTTTGGCAATGGTTGCGAAGGCGTATGAGAAGGTTGAGCCGCTTGATGCGACCCCGTTTCTCTTGATTGCAGTAGTTGTAGAATACGACGTACATCCGCAGTCAACCCCGTCTCTAGAATTGCCACCCGACGACTAAGTTCCTCCAAACGCGTCAGAACTGTCGCCACGGAGGCGGCTGAAGTCGTGGAGCCTACGTTTTGATACTGAGGAGATGTAGCTTCCTGTAAATTAAAAGTAAACAGTTTTGATGTCTTTAATGGATTATAGAGTTATAAAAATAGATAAATATAATATAATGTTAGGTAACGAACCTGTAAGTTGGACGTTTGTCTTTCAGTGGCGAATACAAGAGCGGTAGGTCGCGAAGTGCCAGTAACAGCAGCATGATGTAGATTGAGTGCGGAGTGTGGCGCCGAACGAGACGACGGAGCGCGCGGAGCGGAGGTTGCAGCCGGTGTTAGGATATCGTCGCAGGACACGTGTGTGGGCGGCGCTGGGGTGGCGTGCGGCGCGGGCGGGCTGGGGGACGCGTTGGTGTAGTACGAGCTGGGGTTGGTGCTGAGGCTGGACACAGGCAGCGTCGCGCTGTGCGCCGGCGTGCTGATAGCTGCGTCCGCCGCGGCGCCGCCGCCACCCGTTAGCGGAGAAGTGTCGTTTAATGGACCCACTGACGATTGCCTCCTTACGGCCATCCTACTTCTATACGTCTGAGGTGTCGATTGCGCTGTAATTAATGGATACTCTTCATATCTACACTGAATAGAAGTAAATAAGTATGTGCCATTCACATAGCAGTATCATGGTATTCGAGCGAAAGTAGAAAATGATCCTTAGATGTGAAGGCTGTCAGTTGTTGTACTTATGTATTGTATTACCTGTTTCGATTTTCAATATAAGAAATTGGCATTCGGGAAACATGCAATTAAGAATTGTAGGTATAATGCATACTTACAGTATTTGTTGTGCAGCGGCTGGTGTGTTTTATGTTGGTAGAGGTCTGGGAAGCTCCGTTTAAGTTGCGCTAGCATGCCTGCACACAAGGGCCGCGCTCAGAGCGGGCGGATGGCCACACGGGAGCATGGTCGTGCGGGTACACATACAATCTTTTTCTACAATGGCCTATTAAGCCAGCATGGCCATAGGTACATATTTATTCAAAAAATAATAAGAACGTAATGTGTAACACCGCATCCCATCGCTCTCGTCACCAACAATAGTAGGAAGGTATAAATAAATAATAATGTAAAGATAAAGCATAAAACATGCCGCTTATTGTAAAAAAAAAAAAATTAAAATGTTGAATTTATTTCATGGATTACCAGTCAAGTGTATCTTAAAGTAAGATACTTTATTTAGAAAAAGGAAATTGTAAATTGAGATTTACAATTTGGTTGGGGATAAGGTGACATTCCAAGGAATATGTTTATGGTTTTACTAGGTATTCTGTACAAGTAAAGTAAATATCGATTTATTTGGGATCTAATTTAACGCGTTGATTTCAATTACAGGCTATAGATACACAAAAAGTCACTATCTATTTATCTACGTGTTTGATTTGTAAAATGCTTGCCAACATTTTCTGCCTTTAGAAATTTTGTTCCGGGATAAGAGCAAAATTTCACAAAAATAAAATTATGATATAAAATGAGAATTGCAATTTCATTCAGTTTCTAGTGAATCTACTCTATAAAATAGAAATGATAAGTCTACATGCCGCCAAATTGAGGTCAGAAAAAAAAAAGTATAAGTACTTAGATACAATTTTTTTATCACGTATTGGTTCGATGCTCGTTTATATTTTAATTATTGGCTTTACTTATTCACGTGTGAGTTGCAATTCAAATTTTTAATTAAGTATAAAACATTGAAAATAAATTACAAGCGTCCTCGAAATGGTAGGTATGTTGTCACTCACACGCAAATATTCTTAAAACTAAATAAAGACGGTTGATCATCAGAATAAAAAATATTAGTCTGTATCGACCTCGCACTTTTATAAATTAGACTTTTATTTCATGAACAGGATCCTGGAAGGCTTAAAAGAGAAAAATCTGCTGCTGCTGAAATCACATCTGCTTATTCAATGACCACACGCATTTAACATAGGTAAGTAATTACACAGTAAGAAGTTCGATAAATGAAGTTATTGTCAGATGGAACAGGATCCTATTTATGATGTTGCAGGAAAACGTGATTATGGGCAAGTACATCCATGGCGAGGTGGTTTGGGGAGGGTCTCACCCGTGATTGAGTTGAGTGTGGTCGAGCGATGTTTGCCGAAGTTGAAGTTAAGAGGCGTCACATCTTGACCCGCTTTCTCTGTCGTTATTTCAAGAATCCCGCGACTATGCGGCGACTCTGTCTCCTCGTCTGTGTCTTGAGACTGTGATTCTTGCTGAGAATTTATATTTTCAGTAGTTAAATCACAATAAGTACGACATACCTATAATAAATGTAATTATGACCAACTTTCTACTAACCTTTTCCGCGAAGGTTTCTGTGTGCGGTCGGCGAGTGTTCCGCGCATAAGCCTCTCGTAACAGTCGAGCGTCCATAGGGTTCTCGTAGCGCATGCGCCGTCGTGGCTCTATCCCTGGTAACTCCTCCTGCAGTAGTAAATTATTTATCGTACTAAGGTTTATCTACACAGATCCGGGCCGTGCCCGGGACGTGAGACGTTGTCGTGAGGACGTATTGTCTTCCCTCCTGATGGGTCACGGCCCGGACACGTCCCGGGCACGGCCCGGATCTTTGTAGATAGACCTTTATAGTAGGTAACTATATCACTTAATATGCCATTTCATATTCAAATTATCTGCAAAATACACTTGATTAAATGTCATGTATTTAAATAATATCAGTGGCCCATATTGACAGAACGTCAAAAAGTGCCATTGACGAGAAAGAGCTTTTGTTATGTAGGCACTATAGTGTAAGCAGTAAAGAAACATATAATACAAACATCACGCATGTTGTATGTTATCTCAAGGTTGTTGACGAAGGACTGCCGGAACTCGGGATAGAAGTCGAGCACGTCCAGCAGGTCATCGCGATGCACGCGGTGCAGGTCGCAGTAGGTAAGTGCGCGCACGCGACAGTTACTGCGGCCCACTGTTGCGTGCACGCAAGCGTTCTCGCCGAAGATATCGTCTTTCCCTATCAAACACAAATGTTAGTACATTATTTATTAATAGATACGTAATTTTCTATCTATTATTTAAGGATGATTTTATGCACCTACCGACATCTTTACGTTACGTACATTTACATTTTAGAGGCATACGGTTGGGAGCCCGGTAAGCGGTATATAAGTACTACATATTGTATCAAAACATGCTACGAGTAATAAACGTTGTTGGTTTTTATCACGTTATAAATATTAAGTTAGAAACTCACCTAAAATAGCCATGACGATGTCGTCCTTGAGAATTTCAATAGAACCTCTTGATATGAAGTAGAGAGAAGTCAATACATCTCCTCGGTGGACTAGGGTCTCACCGGGTGGCGCATGAGTCGTTTTAAATCGCAGTGACAGTGCTCTGGCAAATTATAATAAGTATTTATATGTCATGATCTGATTAAAGTGATATTGATACTTTTACAATATAACTGAACTAACTTTTAGTGATCATTATTTACCTGAGGCAACCTGGACTAGCTCCTTCAAATGCAGAGCAGTTCGCCAATAAGTTCCTGTTCAGATGAAGGCATATATCAGCTTGAAGGCACTCGGGGAAACCTTTAAGAAGGCTGGACGTGTCGATTCCGTTGGTGTAGCTCCACGCATGTTGGAAGTACTCCTCTAGTCTTTGGCGAAGTGGATTTGCTATCTGCAACATAAAAAATCTATTAATCCTATTTTATAAACATCGACAAGTGTGTAGTGTGAGGTGTGTGTGTGGTGGTCTAACTTTAGAATCTAGTATAAACTTGAAATGTTAAATTTACCTGATGAAATCTGATGAATTCCCGCACTCGCAGGATTTGTGTGTGATAGCGAGCGGTGCCCGAGTACAGCCGTTGAATGATAGCCGATACGTTACCGAAAATACTGGCGTACATGAGAGCTGCGTGCACACGATACAAAATAAGAAACAAGAAAGGCCAAGTTAAATACTCCTTACTTGGAAATCGGTAGGTAAAAGATTAAGCTATAGGTACAGTCAGCATCATAAGTCGATGAACACTTTCGAATTTTCAAAAATAATATACACAATTATTAGACGTAAAACCTTACTTATTTTCTTTATTTTGAACCTTATTAGATGGTCATTAAACCCTAGAATATCTTTTGCTAAGCGATTTCGTCTAATAACGGTGTATTTTATTTTTGAAAATCTGAATGTGTTCATCGATGATGCTGACCGTACAATACGACGCGAATGTGAGACGACTGAAGAAATAATCTGGCTGGTTTCATTTAAAGATCGGTAATACTTACATCCTACAAGCATGACAAATATCGTAAATCCTTTCTCCATATCTGTATTGGGCGCCACATTGCCGAAGCCAACACTTGTGAGAGAGGTGCACGTGAAGTATAATGCAGTTATGTAGCGGGATCTAGCACAGAAATAAATAAAGTTACATTTTCGTTACAATAATAGTACAATGTAAAATGTTCCATGTATATGAATTTCTTACTTTAACGACGGTCCGGTTGAGTTGTCGTATGTAGCCTGGACATCGTTTGCCAGGGCGTCCAGCCAACCTATCGGTGCATGTAACTGCGGTCGCTCCCAGCTTCCAATGGCATACCTGCGTATATAATAAATTACAGCAACATTTGCTCTCCTTTTAGTTTAGAAAGTGACAAAACTATTGACGTAATATTCTCACCATAAACAAGCCAGCCAATGAGCTATGAGAACGAAGGTGGCCATGAGGAGCAGCAGGACGGCAGTACCATACTCGGAGTAGCGGTCGATCTTGCGTGCCACTCGCACCAGCCGCAGCAGGCGCGCCGTTTTCAGCAGCCCGATGAGCGTGGTGGTCTGCAAGAGCAACCAACTTTCAGAACGTCGCTCTGGTTCGCCTCGAACGCCTCGCCCAAGCCTTGTATAAAACGGTCGAGATATACTAATTAGCGTAAACGAGGCCTCGCAGCGAAAACCACGCTATAATAATCAAGCAAAAACTTGCCTATAATATGCTATGCGAGCGGTTATTCATTTAAAATTCATTTAAATATAGTTTGCATATTTAAAAGCGGTTACTTCAAAATTATAAAAATTAGCTGGCTTCATACAAAATGCGGTGCATATTACTGCAATTGTAATATAATATTCGAATCCAGTACTTTAATGTTAGCTTATGACTGAAATCATTACATTTGTGCATTTTAAGTACATTCTTGGGTTAGTATTTTGATGATACCTACGTCAACAGTTTAAATGTGTGTTGCATACACACGGTGCATATTATAAAATAAGCTCTTTTCCTTCTTGTATTTTGGAATAGAGAAAACAAATACGTATACTTACGGTTTGTAATTTCATATTATTTTGTCTGCATTAAATTCATACTTTAAATACCTAGTAAACGAAATAATAGTATACCGTACTTCATTGCGTATTATACACACTAACTATATAGGTACCGACTTATCAAACTGAGGCAATATTTTTGGTCCCAGTAAAATAATATTTATTTTAAAACGTGTTACACACCTGAAATATAAAATGTTTGGTAAAAATCCTTTAAGTAATGCCTATTTATCATATTTGAGAGAAAAGTAGATTTATTGGATTTAATTAAAAACAGTATTTATTAGGATAAGTTTGAAATAGGATTCTGAAGAACTTGTGGTGGCGGCGGTTCGACATATTTTACGCATTGTTTTCACCAACATAAGGTGAGTATAGACTCGTATATTATATTTATATTCCTTTGTTTGTGTCTTTTTAATTATAGATTGTCATTGAGTGGTTGATTGATGAGGTTTGCTAAACAGGGTAATTACAGTAACAGTATGCTCGTCGACATCATATTCAGAAAACATCCTGAATACCAAACAATCGCTTTCCTTGATGTGAAATACATGCACTCGTTTAAGCAATGTCATGTAAGCTTCTCAGCGAAATAATCATGTTGTGGAAGATCGAAAAATCTATTATTTCTTGCTTTTGTAAGTTGGTACAATTGCGAGGGTTTTGATGATGCAACAGGTAGGTATTAAGTATAAATAAATTTTCAGTATCACGAATAGGTACCGGTTGTGAATGAAATTAAAAAAGATCAAGGAGTAAAACAAAATAAATAAACTGTATTAAATGAAAAAGTTTTTATTTAAAAATGTAATATCACAGTATCGAAATAAAAAGTAAACCATAAAAATTAGGTAATTAAAATATAACATTGTTGTCTTAAAGACAAAATGAGCTGAATTAGATGAATTCAAAGTACTTTAATGAACCTATGTTAGTTGCTCCATGTAGGTAAGGTGGGTGCTATAATCATGTCAAGTTATACATTATTGTGCTTTACCGTGTTATGATATGTCCTATTAATATTTGTATAAAACATGATTCGTCTGGGAAGTGTGAGCGTATTTGCTACAAAGCCTGTGCTCGTGATGTTTGCTCTTTAACAATGATAAGCACATCTGACATAACCCCATTTTATCTTTACGCCAGTAAAGAACCCTAGGTCTAGCAAAGAACCCTATGGTAGTTATTTAATGGAATAGCTGCCCTTTAAAGTTTAAGGAGCTCCGACTTTAGTGCTTAAAGTTATAGGTACTAAACTAGATATAATACTGTACTTATATTACAAATAAGTAACATATAAACCTCAGCGCATAAGCTGCGACAATTTTCAAACACAAATGAAAAGGTGAAGGCCCTGACAAGGTCACCTTGGGAGCCAGCGACGATCGTTACAACATCGACTTACAGCTGAATTCATGCGACTCCTCGCTACGTTGCTATTGGAGGTACAAAGGTATCTTAACTCTTTATCGACAGCCTTCTCAAATTCAAATTAACATCGTAGGTATAATCAAATTTATACTATGACAACTCCCAAAAAAGATGTAAAATCTGTGATAAGCCGACTTGCATACGTAGCAACCGAATTAAAAGTGAGTTTACTTTATGAGTTCAACAAAAGCCGTAGAGGCTGTATGTAATGCATTCCTTAGTAACTGAGTTCACTACCTCTACCTAAATAAGAAAGCCAAGTCGTCCATACTAAGATAGAGTGCCCTTCGAGGGCCGTCGTGGCAAGCTCGAGGTGATAGCGAGTGCGCTCCGGGGATGGTCGCGCGTGGTACAAATGAAACGATACATTTTGCTTATGGGAAGCGTCTTTATCTTCCATAAACGCATTCACTTCGTGGATTTAAAATGCTTTGTGGAATTAATGAATGTCAACTAAAATATAAGAAAATCGAGTGGCAGCAACATAAAAATATTTCTTAAACATGGTATACCTCATCACTTTCCAGCCCCTGCTGTAACAAGAAATGGTATTACAAAGTCAATACGCACCCACCTTCGGGTTCTTTTCATTTTATGACATTGGAACAAATTAATTAAAATAATGGTGAATACTATAAATTGTTAACAAACGAAAAGGGTGATTAAATTTTATAAGAACTGACTCTCATTTACTTATATGAAACAAAATGAATTCATAAAAAAATGTTGACCTCACATAAAATAAAACACCGTGACATAATAATATCATTATGATGTCTCTACTAATTATTTTTTATAGATATTAGCCAGTTGATTTGCAATATGGATCCTAAATGTGAACGGCATTAATTGAATTGAAGTATAAAAACGGTGGGCATAATTATAACGTTGTAGTAACTTCATTCCACTACGATCCTACTTGTGTTCATGAGTAAGATATATCCTCTCAGAACTTCAGTTGTCCGAAAATTGGCTTCTTTTATATTTTGTAAATCCTACACAGATGCTCTTCCGAACAATAGACCACCGCACAACCCTAACTTGACCTAGTTCGCTTCCATACCTTATGACCTACATGTTTCACTAGCATTGCGTCTTACGTGATTTTGTCATAAAAATAGATACTTATTAAAATCGGTTTGAAGAGCATCATACTACTTTCGGACAATTGATCGTCTGGGGACATACATTCTAAGATTTAGGCGTTGATTTGGTTGGTCTATCTAATATTAAGTGTGGTGAGATGGAACGAAATCATAGTGTCCGGTGAGGGATGAGAGAGTCGCTCACTTCGTCGGTGTCGGTACCGAAGAGCAGCAGGTCGAACGGGATGGCAGCGACTAGGTCGATGAGGAACCAGCCGCGCAGGTAGTGCATCGCGATCTTGGCCGGGTCCGACTCCACCTCGTCCGCCACGTTCACGTACGTCGTGCGGAAGTTTATCAAAATGTCTACTATGAATGTCACATCCACTGAAAATGCAAAATTAATTCTAAGTTGATATTTTATTTGATTAGATGTTTAAATTAAGTTTGCAGGTAATTTTCACCAAGTAGTTTATATTTAATCGTATTACGTAAATCAATTTAATTAAGAAATTACTCAAATTACCGATCATGTCTATTACGACGATAGGATCTTCGCCAAACTTGCGCGAGCGCTTATCAAAGTCGGGCTCGTTGAGTTGGAAGGCGGCCACATAAGGTGTGAATATTGCAGTGTAGATAACCAGGATAAGAATCAACCAATCCCAAGCGGCCTGAAACATTTGTTATAAAACACTTAACTATTGGCGTAGCTTATATATTATAGTATAAAGGGCTCTCGACGTGTATTCATTATTTTTCAACTTAATTAGACATCAGAATGAACTGTATCGGCAAAAACATTTAAAAATAATTTTGAGATTGAAATCACTAGAAATTAATCGCGTGAGGTTCTGCTTTTGCGTGTTGAATACGGCCGAGGCCATTGCGACAAAATAAGTTTGTATTTTGTACTAATATGTACAGATTTTTAATATTTTTATTAATTTAAGATGAATAAGTCAGTAAATACGAAATACCTATATTCTATAGAGGTTTCATAAAATAATTTAAGTATGTAATAAAAAATGAGATTTTATAATTGTAGAGAATATGTACCTATTCATAATTAACCTTCGATTTTTTAAAAGTCTTATTGCAACTGGTAAAAAAATGTTTCTTAACCTTTATGTAGGTAAGTTAGGTAGTTCCTAAAGCATTTCCAAATACCTGAGCGTCACGTTTTTGATAAAGTAGCTTTTTCAAGTGTTAGTAGGTACTACGATTTAGGTCGTTAGAATGTGATAATAGTAAATAGTAATGAAACGTTGCTCGTAAACCAGTAACATACCTTATAAGGAGAATGGTGGAGGATAGTACAGGGGTGAGAGGGCTGCGTGGTCCCTTTGTGGCCGCCTGTCGCGCCGAGTGACAGTACCTGGGGGCAATGACGTCCACGTTTTGTACATTCTGTGTAGGTACATATTTCAAATTACTGCGCTAAGCTCGGCTTGTTTGTATGCGACACTCTGCGCCACTGCTACACTCGCATCTTTTTAAATAAATGAATAATTGTGACCTACAGTTTCAATGTTCAATCGTGATCCAAACTCAATTGAAATTGTAATGAAGTAATCATCACATTATTAACCATCGTTAACTTTTTGAAATATTATCAGTGAGATCTTTAATCTCTCACATACCTAAATGAAATATGGCTTTATAATGATTATTATGACATCACGACATTATGCCATATTGAATTCATAGTAACGCCAATAAACTCTACTCACAGTTTATGACTTATTTATTTATTGTGTTGTACATTATGTAAATAAACCTCGTTTTGTTTTAATATGACTTAATTTATGACTTGGAAATATAAACTATTCGTCGATTGGCCGGTTTAATGCAAACGCAAAGACTTGCGCTCACGTTGCTCGATTTGGAACTAATTCTTGATGTAATGGTTATCGGGTTTTCTAAAGCATGAATATAGCTTCGAATACCTACATACAATGATAAAAATTGGATGCCAAAATATTCTAAATGATACTAAGTAATTAGGCGAGTCATTCTGTACATTTCAAATTAGTAGGTTATATTATAATTTTACAAATCCAGCACAAATAAGAGGTAGTCGAGTACACAAAATGAACATGCATCAGCCTGTGTTTTTACCCAAATGCTGGTAACTAACTACATCTGCACTTAATTTGGTTAAAAAATTTATTTTTTCACATGAAGATAAAATAAAAGCTTTAAAAATAAGTTCAAAATAAGTAGTAAGTATGTGTAATTGTCTTATGGAATTACAGTATTTGTCAGCGGAGATAGTTGATACGTATAGATAGAGTGGATAGAGACAAAAAGTTTAAGGAGATAAAAGGGCTTGAAGTATTAAGTAGTATGTGCGGCGCGGTGGAAGAAAACAATACCTTCAGTCAACATAGAAGAAAATCTAGGCTTAAATAAAGTTAAACGCCCTCGGGAGGGCAGTGGAGGCATCTTAATTAATGCCCTTATTGTTAATTAAAAAATTGTTTTAAAATTCGATGTTAGTCAGCCTCAGAATATATACGACCGTTTTATAGTGCTTCCAATGTATCGTTATTAATTTAATATGTCATAAATAAGTCTGAACGTTACATTTCAGAAGTTTTATAGCAGTATAGCGCCGGGTGTTCGACGCGATGTGCTTGTTGATTCCGATACTATTAAAGTTGATTAAAGTTATTTTACCACATCCTTAAGTGTTTCAATAAGCGGCTTTCTTTGTCACAGTGTTGGTAGATTATTCCATAGCAATCCCATTAAGGTATCGGAATATGTAATTTACCTCCTTGCCGATAGCAGGAAGTCCATTGAGGCCATTACATGGTGGTTCGAGGCGTACGACGCTCTTGCGGGAGCCACGGAATCCGGTATCATGCACACGCACTGAGGAGCGCCACGTGGAAGGGGGGTCCTCACGCGAGCCCCTCGCTGAGGCCGTGCGTCGCGACGTGGTCAGCGCCGCGCCGCCACCGCCGCCGCCACTGCCGCCGCCCGCGGACGGCGGCGTCACGATCAGCGGCACATCGGCGGGTCCGCGACTCTCCATGCCGCTGATGTAACTAAGTTCTCACCGGAACCCACTGTGCTGCTCCGACTGCTCACTTTCCTCCGAGGCCCACGGAGATGCCGCTTGAAATACGGCATGGAGCGCCGTTACTTGCATAGATGTACGTTTTATATTCTTACTCACTTAGAATCTTCGTTTACAATCAAAAGTGTCAGCGAATCGTATATTAAATTCGATTTAGTATTTTTTGTTTTGGGAAACATGCATCAATTAGAAATTGGTATTTACGTTTTACCTTGGTATGGTTTTAAATTACGCATACAAATAAGCATTTTATAATACAAGTGTAACACAAAGAAATAAGACAACACCGACATAAGTACACAGAGGCATTCAAAGGCAATACCGAGGTTTCGTATAAGAGGCGCTGCGGTGGTGCTGGCAATGGGCATAAAGCTGCGAACGACTAAGCGGGAGGGAACGAGGCCGAGCCCCATTCAACACGGAATGTCAATGGGATGTCAGACTTATTTTTACGTTATAGTTATATGTTAAACAAGAAAAATGGGGCAATTTTCTGAGAAAATAAAATTGCTCATCAATTATCAAAAATAAAATATTTTAATTAAGTATTACTTAAGCAAGTATAATAACCACTTATTGAACTCGAGCAATATTCAATCTGTGAATATTGCGTATTCATTGTGTAGGTTTTCAGGGTGACTCTTTTTTATATTTATTGCATACAGTGACTATGTCATTAAGAACGTTAAAGTAAATATACAATAAGGCCACAATGAAGGCGAAGCTAAATTAACTACCCACTGCTCTACATTTAAGTTGGTCAAGATTACGCAAGATTTAAAAAGAGCATTTGGAGCGACCCGCGGCCGGAACTAGAATATACCTATGTAGGTAGTGTGGTGTGCTAGAGTGTGCTTACGTAAACCACTAGACGATTCTATATTATGAGTTCTCGTTCTCGGCCTCTTCTTCCTACGTTGTTATATTAGGAGTGCAGTCGCGAATATAACTGAGGTAAAACTTATTTCGGCTCCAGTAAGACTCGCCAATACATTCGTTGGTTAGACAACGTAGCCTATTTTTATTTTTTTGGTACGTGCCTATGGATAAATAGAAAATACAAATTACACAATCTTTAAAAATACTTACTTATGAATATTTTGTCATGCATAAAATAAAAAGTAGAGTATAGATAACAACTTATGACGTATTGATTTTTTACAGAAGTATTGTTTTACGTATTTCACTTTTTTATTAGTCGGTAGGTACTATAAATATGTAGGTACTATGTATATATATAAATACGTACGTATAATATATACCAGTTGTACCGAAATTAGAGCCAAAATAACGACATTGCGTGTGTAGCAATAGGCTTCGACTAGGTAGCGAATCGCGAATAAACGCGATCGAATTCGATTAATTTACTAAAACTAGCATAGAGACTAAAGAATGCTAAAATATATATATATTAGAATAAAATATACGTGCCAAGTGAATGTAGTTTAAGCAAAGTAATGTATTTGTATTGCGATGTCGGGCAGCCTGACAGATTCCATGGGCATTCTTCCAGAAAAGCAAAGGGAGGGGCTGCAAGCTCGCGATTCATTTAAGAGTTTATTCACTCGAATCTATGCGAGCGTCTGATAGACTCATTTACCTCATTAATTGATTCATTACGAATATTAAAAGAATTACAGGCATTTTTAATAGCACCCACATAAGTATAATTAGTTCTAAATAAGATAAATAATTGTAAAGCAAAGCTCATACATTCTTTACACTACCTTTACGATATTAAATAAATATGTAGAGTAGGTATGTGTAAGTATTTATGTTACATCAGTGAGGCATCTAGGTTTACCAGTTAATGAGTCTACTCTAAATGCAACGAGTCAAACATGATTTTATCAATAAACTACCATCGATCACCTAATAACAAATCGTAAATGTATACGTAGACAAAGAAAACCATACCATGGTAGTCATAACTCCAAGCATGGATCGCGTTTTTCCACAGTAATAGCAAACGAAAGCAATAAATAATGATAATAACACAAACAGCTAAAGCTCGCAACCAAGGGATCACAAGAAAACTCCTCTCCACTGCGGTTGCACTAATCACTGAACTAAGCACGGGACGGCATCACACACTATCGCATCTCTGCGATCTCCGCGCAGCCAATCATCGACCACTTTATGTAAATATTTCTACGGATCACTGCGGGAGCCCTGATTCAACGCAACAAAAACGGCAAAGACCGACTGCAAAACGATAATAACAGTTTTTACTTTTTAATGCAGTCGATCGATTAAACGCTCGACTCGTGTATTGTGTATTCGTACATTTTATTCCGTTGTCGCGACCGTGTAAATGTACTGAACGGTAGACCACGGGGTTTGGAGCTGCGGTCAAGCTCGCGCGACGCAACAAGCCCAGGAACGATATTGAGATAACAATTTGTTGGCAGTGTGAGAAGCGGCAGAGCCTGCAGAGTGGTCGTCGGACGTAAACTCGACGGGCACTGTGCGGCGCACGCAAGAGGTCGCTGTGCGCGCGCCGAGCGAGGGCGGACGCGGCCGACAGCGGCACGACCTCGGCAACCGCCCCCCAACCCCACCGACTCACCCACTACGGCGCCGCGCCAGCTGGCTCTCTTTCTACTCTCAGCTTATTGTAAACTTTATGCTACTTACTACTTCTATTTAACACAATTATTTATACTAGACGCTGAGAGAGCCCTGAGACTTCGTACGCCGTTAATATAATCTGCATCTAACAATTATGTATTTTTAGGTCTCACTTTTTATGAAAAAAGTTACTGTAAATAATTCTTTATCTTTATCAGCCCATATATGTCCCCACCGAGGGGCACGAGCCTACTCTCATACAGAGAGTGATTAGGCCGTAATCCACCACGCTGGCCAAGTGCGGGTTGGCGGATTTCACATACACCTTTGAATTTCTTCTCTGGTGTATGCAGGTTTCCTCACGATGTTATTCTTCACCGTTAGCAAGTGGTAATCGAATAAATTGATCCGTACATGAGAAATAAACTCAGAGGTACGGGCCCCCGCCAGGATTCGAACTCACGCCCTCAGAATTCGAGGCAAGCGTTCTACCAACTGGGCTACCACCGCTTCACTGTAAATAATTATTGTAAATAAAACGTATCGGCAAGAATAGGTAGGTATAGGTCGCGCCACGTAAAATGAACCCTAGCTGACGCGCCTAGTGACTGCGCATTAGACGATTTTTTAATCTGACGTTTAACATTTGTTTTAAAATAACATCGCTCACAAAAGTGTGTTATTACAGTCGTGGTTTTACGCACAAAGGAAAGGCAAATATTATTTGTAGTATTAGCAAGGTGGAATATAAATTTAAAAAAATATAAAACTACCAATCAATATTCGATTTAGTGTAAAAAATGTAAAAATAATATACGAAAATGTAAAAATATATATATTGTTTTTCCATTAGGTAAGTGTTCATGGGTCGTGCGAAAACCAGATAAGGACGCGGTGTTGAAGCTAGAAGTGGCCATTTTATTATCATCGTTGTCGTCACTTGCATAACCTTTGGAATCAGAATCATCATCCCCTATATACGTAGACTATACAGTCTATAAGTCAATATACGTAACCGCGTGCGAAAGACTCTTACAAGAATGAAACGATAAATAGCCCTAGTACTTTCGAGCGTAAGTGTACCCATGCGCGAACACGTGATTTTCATTTGTTTCTAAAGTTCTTTTTACGTGGCGCGACGCGACCTATAGTAGCGTAGTGGCTGAAACGGCATTTGACAAGGGCCCGTAGCAGTTTGCTACGAGTGCTACGAGATGGCTACGACGATATTGACAACATAAATAAATACGACAAGTTTTATCTATTACGACATTTTATAGAATCTTTAGACTTTTGAGTATGAAAGTAATTAATAACAATCATACAAATCTTTCCTAAAGAAAAAAACCGGCCAAGTGCGAGTCGGACTTGCGCGCCAAAATTGTTGTATGGGATAATTAATGATTATTCTATTTTAGTATTTGCTGATATAGTTATAGCGGCACTTTTAACATAATTTGTGAAAATTTCAACGTCCTAGTTCTAGACGGTTCACAACATACAGCCTGGTGACAGACGGACGGACGAACAGACTAATTGAAAGCCGAGCCTTAATACCTATGTAAATAAGGTCCAGTTTTTAATATTTACAAATAATTACATATTGACAAGATTAATAGAACGCACGAATACCTGAGAACATAAAAATCAATCTTAACACATTAAACATCCCTCTAATTTTAGTCTACTATATTTTTTATGCTTATAAATGATTGCTCAAGCATTTACATGACTATATAAACTTTATAATATTGTCTGATGCAGAGAGGCAGTCCTTGAACTATCGCGTGCTGCCGCGGCGGCCGTTGCTGCCGAAGCCGGAGCACGTCACGCTCCCCGCGCCCCGCACTCCGCCCGCCCTGGCCACACCACTTTCACTCCTGGTAAGTCTCAATGACGTCATTCACACGTGTTTTACTTACTTCAGAAAAGATAGGGAATTCGTATTTTTATATGATTTTCTTGTAATTCTCTGTTTTTGCACTTACTATCTTGTTGGCAACCATACCGCAAGTGTATTTTATAATAACCTTGGTTATATATATCATGAACAATAAATCCGGCATTCAAAGTAAAAAAAAATATGCCTGTAGTATACTGATAGGCGTCATTTTGAAAAGTTAGGTTTTATTAGGTAAATGATGATGATTTATTGATTAGACATACATATTACAGTCTTTGCAGAATAAAAACTAAAAGCAGTTCACGAACAAAAAAATAATAATAACAATGAACCAAAAATCAATCATAATTAGTAGCTAGGTATATCTAGGTATAATGAAATGTTCTTAAAGTTGAATTAAAATAAATCTTTGTTAATAATACTACTGCTGGCCTCAGATAGCTTATTGTAATCTTCTTATTCTTTAAATAAATGAAACAAATATTTTACTCGACTTATCCTAAGTACCTACCTAATTGATAGCTATCATAATATAGCACGAAGAATTTATATTTTAATAGAAGAACTAAAAAGAAAGAACTAACGGAAAACGAAAAACAATGATATGATATAGAAACGTACCTATTTTTTAGTATCTGCTATCAATTTTAAATGTTTTATAAAAAGTTATACCGAATGCCCAACAAAAAAAACTTATAAATTCTAATGCGTGATTGAGTCTTACTTTTTTCAGACCCACTTCTCTATCAGCTGGTTGAAAAGCAAATGAAAACCGTAAAATAATTTAATAAAATTAAAAACTCAAACTGGCTATAAATTCCTAACGCAACCATGGTAGGAATTTATACTTTACTTAAATTAATGAGGCCGACATTTTAAAAATTAAGTGCTGCTGCCGGGTATGTAATGCAGCTATAACATAGAAAATGTACTTACATTTCATATAATAGGTACCAATATTTTTTGTCAAAAGGTGATTTTAGGTTATACCTATCTATAGTCATAAATGTACCAAGTCGTTATAGTATATAGATACTAAATATATAGATATTGAAAGAAACGTGTTTTATGGGCCATTTCCGCATCAGTGGTTCAACCAACTAGTCTCCGCAATTGTACGTTTAAAATGAAACTGCCACATATCTGCCCCGGTTTGGTAATTTACAAAGTTTTAAAGTAAGTTATCTACCTAATTTCAAACAGAAAATTTTTCAATTAATACATAGTGTCCAAATGCTTTGTTTACATTATCGTTTATTTAGGTAAATCGTATTTTTTTGTGAAACTCCGATACAATCAGTAAGTGTTCGGGCAGGAGGAGGGTTCTTTTCTAATTCCATGTTTGCGTGTTTGATTTCCTGTAACGTAATAGCTTACTTGTACAACACTAAATGTGAAAATCTCTAACCATTTCAACATACGTGTTATGTGGGTCAAAACGGTGAATTTCAAGGCTCCACTGGCTTGGGTGGAAATTACACGAAATGCAGTTCTAAAATACCGCATACAAGACGTCACTTAAAATAAATCAATGTTTTGAATCACCGCAAGACGTTTCTTTAGAAACACTAGCCATTAGCGCCTTCAGTGTATTTTTATTAAAGTTGAAATTATAAAAGTTGAAATAGATGTGGTAGATAAGTAGGTAGTTAGATATGCAGGTACCTAATGGATATTTACCTAAGTAGTTTATTTATACCCTTGTAACACATATATGATACTAAAAATACTCTTAATTACCAACCAAACAGTATACCTACACAGTGAAAAATATGGACAATGTAGAGCATCTAGTAGCTTGATTGCTACCATTTTTATTATATTGAAGGAAAATTTTAATGTGAAGTATGAAATTGATTTATGTCACTGGTAAATCACAACTTAGTTGTTTATTTGTGTAAAAGTTCGTCTTACAACTGGGACTTCCCTCGTTTGATAAAAAACATTAAATTATCTAGCTACGCAGATGCATGTGCATTTTCTTAATTCAATAAAACGAGACACTTACCACTTTCTCTTCAATGTCGACTTTGTCATTATTGTTGTTGCTCCCATATTTTAAGGCACCGTTTTCCATGACCACAAGTGAGCGTCGGGTTTACCTCACTTATTTCACTAATATTACAGATCCACATGTAATAGATTTTTTATGAACACTTTTATATATTAAGGACACAATTCGTCATTTCATGATAAATTATTCTATTTAATTCATAAGTTCTTTTAAGGCAAGTTTTATCTACCTATTAGTAAGTATATGTATAAAATGTTATTCCTATGTTAAATTAAATGGTACTGTTATAATTAGTAGCGTATGTCAATGGCGTCTGTGCAATAAAATTAATAATCCATTATTTATATTGCTAAAAAGCAGAAGTTGATTAAAATACAAAACGTAGATTAAACGCAAATGTAAATTGTTATCAATGCAGCAATAAATCCAAAAATATCGAAACTCAACTTATATTCTGAAAGTTCCAACAAAAAAGCGGACAACTATACATGCACCTCAAGTATTGTTATGTAGTATGCTGACAATACTACCTATATTATTATTATTATTTGCTTGGGTTTATCGAATTATTCAATTAAACTAACTTTTTCTTTAATTTCGTATTACGTTAAAGATAAATTTTCGTCACCTAATCCGACTTATACCTAAGCTTTATTATGTACCTACTAGCAATAGACAAACCGTTCTTAATTTACAACATTTTGGTAAACTTACATAATATGTATGGACAAAGTTACTAATAAATTCTTAGAGATTTTGAAAGTTTTTAATCAATAAATAACGTTAATTAAAGTACGGTATGACTTAAGTCTGTGATAAGATAAACGTGTACAATTGGATTGATTTGAAAATAGAATGATCGTTAACCATACTCGTACCTGCTGGATTGCTGAATAGTAAATTGGTCTTTCTCTGAACTGTATCTACCAAATAAGAAAAGGCTTCGAGAGACAACCACAAGCTTGAAGATAACACAAAGTAGCTAAATTATAGAGTAATATAGCAGCGATAGAAAGAGTGAATCAAACATAAATCTATGCTTTGTGATAAACTTTAGACTGTGGATAAAACGAATTTGGTCAAGCTTTGATAACGAACGTATTCTGGGTTTTGACAACGAATGTATTCTGTGACCATTGACATTTACTTAAAGCAATTGGTAAATGATCTCTGTGACTATTTCTTTGTTATGTTTGAGGTGTTTGCGATTACTTGGCTTGGTGAGAACCGTTGCTACGTTACTTTTCTTTTGTAAACACTTCTTTGTTCTTCAATTTCACTTTTTCACTGATCACTCGTTTATGATATTTCTTGTTCATAATTTGTTACGTGACATATTTTTTCTTTTCAACTGTTTAATTTCAAAGATTAATTGTTTATTAACTTTTTGCTGTATCATTTAAAATTAGTTAAACATCGGCCACCAGTCCATGCCACACGTCGAGGGTTGCTAAAGTAGCAATGCACATTTTACTAATCGTCTAGTTTTACATAATAAGAAGGCACCGTGACTGTATCGTAAGGGGCATGGTACATAGGTTTCGTGTTGTTTGGGCAGCGCTGTGGCTGGCGGCGCGGCGAGGCGGCGGCGGCGGTGCGGACGGCGGCGAGGCGCGGACCGCGTCACACTGCGGCGCGGCACCCGCGGCCCCGCGGCCGCCGCCACCGCCGCCACCGCGCGCCCTCTACCACCGTACACCACACACCAGCACGACACACACCATCATACGCACCATCATTTATTATTGACAAGAGGCCTTGGACTACATACTAATCTTTTACCTCCAAACTTCGCACTTTTGAAGTTTCCGTAGATCGTTAGCAAAGTTTTTACCATGAGATTAAAATAACCCTTTAAAATAATTTTTGTTACATAACGTCGCATCGTGCTGTAACGCAGCATAACTGCAG
The DNA here is from genome assembly GCA_947563765.1 of Anarsia innoxiella. Taxonomy (NCBI): domain Eukaryota; kingdom Metazoa; phylum Arthropoda; class Insecta; order Lepidoptera; family Gelechiidae; genus Anarsia; species Anarsia innoxiella. Next base: position 5,642,663 of record OX387395.1, read on the forward strand.
ATTTTCTCGACGACGGGCCTACAAACACAATGCTACCTACATGCATTAAATTATTACAGGAATTACGAGCATGACTCAAATATTTTGTGTATTAAGTACTTGTAATAAAATTATCTATTCAAAGAGAGAGTTATCGCTTTGATAACTAAATAAGTTAATGGCGTGACCTTAATCCTTATATGATGTAAATATGTAATCGGACCTATAAAACGTATAGCATAGGTACCTACACTATATCTCGCCATTAAACACAGCACCTGCATATCGTACTTTATCATCGTGTCGTGTACTTAATCTCCTTATTTTTTCAATGATAAATTGATTGATACGAGTGAGTAGGTTTATTATTGCGCAGTGTAAAAATCATGGTAAAATGCCCTTTTTTGGATTCGGTAAAAAAGCATAAAACCGCATCGAAGACTTTTGAGTAACTTATACTGACTGGCTGTCTGACTTTAGATACTAATATACCTAACTACCTTCTAAATTGTATTTGTAGTAACCATTGAAGAATTCAAAATTGTTTGTTACTTTTTATTGTTCCTTAAACCAATTTTATAGGAAAGGTAGTATCTTAGTTTGTAGTTTTTACGTTTAAATAGGCATAGGTAGATACATTTATTAACAGTTAAGAAAGATTGCGTGTAGGTAAACTGTCGTTTTTTTACCTCCAATTGGTTACGGTCGTATGACATTAACAAGTTATGCAATAATAATATTCTTCATGAAGAAGATACTACCGAAACTACGAAGTTTATCGAGCAAAGAATAGATTAGACACTAATAAGAAGATACCTGTAAATTAAGAAAGCGAAATAATAGGTCTTTACCTATGAAATTGCCGTTTTACAGTACTGGCCATTTCAATTAAAAATATTTTTTGTTTAGCTAAGAATTCTAATTTCAAATTAATTTCATTTTAAAAATATGGGAGTTACTAATATGTTGCATAAAAGTAATTGTCCGATTTTGGTATTGCATAACAACTTTTCGCAGACGTATCATATCGCCGAACTTCTTTTCGCATAATTTTGTTATCAATACATACATTTCGCATAATTTTCTATGTCAGAATAATATTTTCACAGAACTTTTTTTGGACTAATTTTGAATGGCATAATATTTATTTCGGCGAAAACTCTTTTTGATTTATGCTATTGTTATAAGTTATTGATTTGCTTTCCCAGTTTTTCATGATTATACATTTTAGTACCTACTTGTCTATATTGATTCCAGTTTATTACTTTCTTGATTTTCTTGACTTGAAATCTTGACTACAGGATTACTTTCTTAGTGTCAAAATCATGAAAATGTAAGCGAGCTTGCAAACAAACAAGCAGCATGCAAGCAAGCAAGCAAGCAAGCAGCATGCATGCAAGCAAGCAAGCAGCATGCAAGCAAGCAAGCAAGCAAGCAGCATGCATGCAAGCAAGCAAGCAGCATGCAAGCAAGCAAGCAGCATGCAAGCAAGCAAGCAGCATGCAAGCAAGCAAGCAGCATGCAAGCAAGCAAGAAGCAAGCAGCATGCAAGCAAGCATGCACCATGCAAGCAAGCAGGGATGCAAAAATCATGTTCTAACCTAACCTAACCTATCCTATTGAGGTTGCCTGGGAGTTTTTTTTTCTCTGCAGCCCCCCTCGGGGCTCCGCCCCCGGACCCCCTCCGCCCCTCACTCGTTGCCGCCAATACGAATTTTACAAGATTATTATGCCACATTAAATTCTGCCAAATGAAGTTCGGCGTACTAAATATATGCAATATCATATTCTGCTAAATTGTTATTATGATTGCTGACTGTTATGGAAAGTATATATTTATACAAAATTATAATTCGATTATTTAAAAATCTGCGATATTTGTTATGCAAAGTGTATTTCGAACAATCAATATTATGCAAGATAAGGGGAACCCCAACGGACCACTAGTTATTGGTTTGCTCGCTTCCGTTCTGGAAATTTCGACCTGAAAAATGAACCCCGCGGTCGTCCGAAGACTTTGGTCGATGCACACGAATTGAAGGCGATCGTGGAAGCTAATGATACTCAATCTACGGCTGAATTAGCAGCAGCTTTCGACGTTAGCATCAAAACAATATTGGTCCATTTGCGTCAAATTGGCAAGGTAAAAAAGCTTGACAAATGGGTGCCCCACGAACTCAATGATCGCCAGCGCCAAGTACGCGTCGAGACGTGCCGTGCATTGCTCAACAGACACACAAATGAAGGAATTTTGAACCGCATTGTCACCTGTGATGAAAAATGGATTCTGTTTGATAACCGTAAGCGCTCAGCAAGTTGGTTGGATCCTGGTTCAGCACCTAAACAATGCCCTAAACGAAAACTTACCCCTAAAAAGGTGATGGTTACTGTTTGGTGGTCTAGCACCGGTGTGATTCATCACAGCTTCTTACCAAATGGGGAGAGTATTACTGCAGATGTGTACTGTGAAGAATTGAACACAATGATGGAGAAGCTGGCACGTCTCCGACCAGCATTGGTCAATCGCTCGTCTCCGCTGCTCCTGCACGACAACGCGCGACCTCATACCGCACAAATGACGGTCTCCAAGTTGCAAGAACTGGGGTTGGAAGCTCTCCCTCATCCACCGTACTCACCGGACCTTGCCCCTACAGACTACTACTTTTTCCAGAATTTGGATAACTTCTTGACTGGAAAAAAATTCAATAACCAAGAGGCAGTTCAAAACGCCTTTGAAGAATTTGTTGCCTCTCGTCCAGCTGATTTCTTTAAGAAGGGCATTAATAAACTGCCACTGCGTTGGCAAAGATGCATTGATTGTATGGGTAATTACTTCACTTAATACAAATAAAAATTATATGAAAAAAAAATCGTTTGAATTTTTTCATACAAAACGGCAATTTCATAGGTAAAGACCTTATATCATCTGAAGCGCAATACACTTTTCAAAATTACTTTTTTGTTGAGGAATAGGAAATTTTAAAGATAAAAACAAAACGAGTTTTAAAGATAGTTCTTAACTATGTGTCTGTCTATATGTACCTATCTGTGTTGTCTGTTCTTTCTTAATAAGGGGGTATATGATTTAGAGTAGACCAATATGCTGCCAGACGACTTAGGTTTTGTACAAAAAAAAGTAAGAAACTGCACAAAAGTCCACATATTCAATAGTCCGCATATTCAATAGCCTAGGAGACTTAAAAATATAGTCCATCACTTAGATTTTGATATAAGTATTTATTTACATTTAGTTTCTTATAAATTGGGTTCAGAACCCAAAAACTTTGTTGAAGGAGTTGCACGATAACAGTCTAATTGCCATGATAAGATTGATAAGTAAATGTATAATCAGTGGCGTGCACAGACTTTTCAGTCAGGGTAGGCAAAAAGAAAATCATGATTTCTTGATTATCGTTAAAAGATAATTTACAAAACCCCAGGGAATAAGTACCTACCTCCTACCACCATCACCATCATCACAAGTCACAACTCAAATACATTTCTCAATCTATACTTATACATTTTTTAAAATCAATTAATAAATCCGCGATAACGCACAACAACAAAAATACATTTTAAGGTTACGTAACAAAAAACAATAATACATAATATTTGTCTAATTACTTTGAAACTAACCTACTCTTCCTAGTGGTCGCGTAATGTCAAAATATAATACGACAAAAAATAATGGTCAGGAATTGCCTCACAACTGCATAAAATAATGCGTACTCCTTAAAATGGTCGCATAATCACCATACAAAACCGAAAAGGCACTGCCTACCTTGGACGCTTATGTGCGTGATTTTCTTAAAGTGTGCCTGCATATTTACAAGCACGCACACTACCAAACGAGCTGTAGTTTACGAGGCAAGAAAGACAAAATTAGTTTGTGCCTTTCCCGCAATCAGAAGGAAGCGGCGCTAGGTGCGCGATCAATCGAAGACCGAAGATGGCTCGATGGAATAATAACCCGCTCGCTTAAAGGCTTAGTAGTACTATGATCAATAGATAGGTGGCGCTGTTAGTGTTATTAATTTTTTGTGATTTTCTACTAAGGTTATTTCGATTGATTCGTATTATTTTATTTACGATTTGATTAAATATTGTAGGGTAGGCAATGTCTTTTTGCCTTTATGGAGTGCACGCCACTGTGTATAATGATAAATAAATTGGAATTTATTACATCACCATAAGATTAAAAAAATACACAATCATTGTTCAGTGCGAACATTGTTTACAAATTTATTTTATTATTATAAATTATAGGATTATAAATGCTTGTAATTCTTGTTGAAATGAATGCGTATTTACCTAATTCAAGCTTGGCCTTATTACGTTTCTTTTTATTTTTTGGAATTTATTTAACGGGTTTTAATATAAAATTATACCATAAACCGAAAATAAAAACCGGCCAAGTAAGAGTCAGAGTCGCGCAGGAAGGGTTCCGTACCAGTCCCTATTGATATCAAGCAAAAAAATCATGTTTGTTGTTGTATGGGAGCCCCCCTTAATTAGTATTATTATTCTATTTTTAGTATTTGTTGTTATAACGGCAATGGTAATACCTCATCTGTGAAAATTTCTACGCGCTAGCTATACGTAGTCGGGTCATAAGTTCTGTCACATGACAAAAGTGTAATAAATAACACAACGAAATATGTATGACAATGTTTTATATATCAAATGAAAGGTAAAAAAATATAGATTAAAATAACAATTAAATTATTCAAAATGACCTCCTTTATTTTTGATGCACGGCTTTAAACTACGAGGCCAGTCATCAATAGACGTACGCACGACGTCCATATCAATATCGGCCACTGCTTTAATCAGGGATGCTTTGAGAGACTCCTAATTTCGATGAAATTTAGAGCAGAACTTCTCCTCTAAATACTGCCATATTTTATAATCCAAGGGATTCAAGTCTGGGCTGGAGGAGGGCCAATCTTCGTGCCTTATGAAGTCAATGTCGCGTGCGGCGAACCAGTTTTGTGTGCTCTTTGCCTTGTGAGCTGGCGCAGAATCCTGTTGGAACACCCAGTGCCTATTTTCGAACATTGTTTTTCACAACCTTTGTTAGGACTGTATTTTGATATACTAGTGCACTGGTTTTTTACCCCTTTATCACAAAAATACATCTCGGTGACACCAAAATAGGAGACTCCAAGCCAAACCATGAAACTGGAAGGATGATGACCACGCTGAACACGTGGGACACGTCTGCTCGCTTCTTCACTGTTGTGTGCGTATATTTTATCATTTTGTTTGTTGTAACTTTCTTCGACATTACAAATTTTTTCGTCCGAAAACAGAATTTCGCGGTATTTTTTTCCCGCATACCGTTTTAGCAAGGCTCGCTATGTTTCTAGCCTAATTTTTTTAAGACGTTCATTAAGGTAATGTGCTGTTTTTTTTCGATAAGCACGCAGTTTCAGGTCTTCATTAAGCACCCTTTTTACCGTGGTTCTGCTTAGACCCATCTGTAGAGCTAACAATTTTTAAATATTCGCGCCTTCAGTGCATTGACGACCGCTGGCGTCCGAACTGTGCGAGGCCGACTGCTCCTATGTTTATCTTCTAAACTAGAATCTTCACTGAATCGATTGATAGTACGGTAAACGAACCTCGACGTAATTTGCAAATTTTTCAGCAAATTAAAAATCGTAGTTGGCGCATAACCGCAACGGTGCAAAGCAATTACTGCGACCCTGTCTTCTTACCGCGTCCACTCCATTTTCAAAAATGAAGAGAATCACAGATTTACTACGCTAATGTATTGTTTAAATATTCAAATTTCGAATGGCTTTTATATTTTTTTTCAGTCGCGTTCTAAATTTGTAATTTGAAGTGTGTGACAGAACTTATGGCCTGACTACGTAATGGTTCATGAGATACAGCCTGGGACAGACGGACAGACGGACAGACGGACAGACGGACAGACGGACAGACGGACAGACGGACAGACGGACAGACGGACAGACGGACAGACGGACAGACGGACAGACGGACAGACGGACAGACGGACAGACGGACAGACGGACAGACGGACAGACGGACAGACGGACAGACGGACAGACGGACAGACGGACAGACGGACAGACGGACAGACGGACAGACGGACAGACGGACAGACGGACAGACGGACAGACGGACAGACGGACAGACGGACAGACGGACAGACGGACAGACGGACAGACGGACAGACGGACAGACGGACAGACGGACAGACGGACAGACGGACAGACGGACAGACGGACAGACGGACAGACGGACAGACGGACAGACGGACAGACGGACAGACGGACAGACGGACAGACGGACAGACGGACAGACGGACAGACGGACAGACGGACAGACGGACAGACGGACAGACGGACAGACGGACAGACGGACAGACGGACAGACGGACAGACGGACAGACGGACAGACGGACAGACGGAACCCTAAAATGGGACAGATAACAACATCAAATAACTACCTTCTACTTGTAATTTTTTTATCTCAAATCAATATGAATGAGCTGCAGTACAAATTAGAATGCAATAATTCCAATTACGGGTATTTTGAAGCCCTCGGGGCTGTGCAGTAAGAACCATACGGGTATTTTAATGTAAATACTTACTTTCAGTTCAAATTGGTATGCGTACCGTAACCGGACCTGTACCGCCCGCAGCTCTACAGACCAAACGGTCTCAAAAGCACTTTTTTCCTCAGAAAAACATTCTGTTTGGACGATTTTTTGTGCGACAATGACTTTAATAACTTTAGGTATGTACTTCTGTATAAATTAATTACTTTATAGCTTGGATATCTAAAAATATATATCGAGAACAGACAGAACTCGTTTTTTTACTTGACACTGCCGCCGCATGCCGTATCAAATATTTATATTAACAGTCGCCGTTGAAATAAATTAAAGTTAATTTGTTGAGATCCTAAATATTTATGGGAAAAAACTGCCAAAACTGTTATTTTAATTTAATTAATTTTTTTGGACAAAATTAGTAAGTAGATTAAACTTACTCGACGACCCGACTTACCGTTGTGTACATGCGGTGTTCGTTCACTATTGACACAGGTTTTCATTCAATGCCAAATAGGTTAGCCTCATGTTGACATGTGTTGACAAATAAATATGACTTAACTCCAAGCCACACATGGATATTAAATTAGGAAGTAACTACCGATGAAATTCATTTATACAGGGTGTCCCAAAAATAGGCCGACAAACTGACACCGGAGGTAGATGGACTTAAGGTGCATCAAATAAGCCTAACATGCCCATAGAAAAGTCTTATGAGTATCGAGCGAGTTGGACCCGTTTTAGTAATTTTTGAAAAAAGAACCACTTTTTGATGGTTTTTATATCAGAGAGCGATTAATATTTAATTAATAAAAAAAAATAGTACGTTAACGGCTTCTTCGATAGTTACTTATGATATGGCGAAAATAATTCGTTGATGAATAAAGTGGAACATCGACAAATTAACTGTCAAAGTTAACTTTAATTCTCTCCCAAAAACAATAACTCGACTTTGAGCAGCTGCCACGAAAAAAAATTACTCTGAACTTAATGAACAAATGTTTTTAAAAACTGCTTTGTACTATTCCAAATCCAGAATGGTATAACATGTATTGCAAAAACAACAAATTTGGGGTCGAAGACATCGAAGACTTACCTAAGTCGGATTATTTCAAAAACTTAGAAGTTGAGTTAAGGTGGTTAAATTGACAAAATCGAGTAGTAAAGAGATGTAATCTAGTAGGGCGTCTGTTTTTCAGCCTGACTAAGTAAAAGGGAGTGAGTGATAAAGGCAAAAACTAAGTCGCTGTTTGAACCAAAATAGTCTAATGGACCAAAACAGGTAGTATTTGAATGGTGCCAGATTAGACATGGGTTTGGTGGGAAAATGGGACGTGCTTGAGCTTGAGCTCTTGAGCAGCTTCGAATACTGTTTGCCGATCTTCAGAACAAATCTCGTTGATGAGCATGAGTAGGGCATGGAATACCGGAACATATTTCATACCGGTATTGATACCAGTATTAAAATTTTAAATACCGGTATACCGAAATTTCGGTATTTTTTCGGTATTTTTTTAAATACTACTTTTTGTCATTTGACTTGTTCCAATAACGATATTGGTAAGTATGACGGTTGCAGATAGTTCGGCCGAACTATTCGGTTGCACTTTCACACTAATTTTGATACAACAAATAGGTAAACTTTATAAATAAAAGCGCCTTTGACGGTCACTAGATAGAGCAGAATTTCTAGGTTTCTAAATTCTATCTTTAAGTGTCACTTATTAACTTATCTTCATTTTATCATATCCTAATAACTCTTGTAATACATAGATTAACCGCTCCTTGGTTTAAAATAATTTAATATGAGGTTAATATCCTGTTTTATCAAGCAAATTATCACTAAGCAAAATAAACGAATAAATTGTCATTTTAACCGAATATTCGGCCTAATATTCGGTTGAGGTGCCGAATATGCCGAATACCGAATAGTAAACGAATATTCGGCGCATCACTAAATTATTTTAATTGTCTCATTAGCTCAATATCACAATCAAATGGCAACTTAAATCAGTCTTAGTTTAATATCCATCACTAATTATTAAAAAAAAAAAACAAATAGTAGCTACCTTATCTAAAATAGTATCTCCCTTCGGCGGACCCACAATATGTTATTATTTTAAAATAAATCAGAATACAAAACTCACTATCTAACGTAACGAGTACACTAATGATACTTAAACAATATAATGTTACTTTACGGGGTTCGTGATACAAACAAGCATTCTGCTTCTGCAGAGTATTTTATCTATCTCCTTTGAAAAAAAAGAGATATTTCATTAATATCGAAATACCGGTATTTTGTCTTTATATACCGGTATCAAAATACCGAAAATATTTACCGGTATACCGGTATTTTGGTATACCGGTATACCGGTATCCATGCCCTAAGCATGAGGAGATAAAGCCATAATTCTAACATAAGATGACACTTGTGCATAATGTTCAGGAGGAGACAATTTGAGCACTGTTTTGTAAAAAAAATCGCCAGGTGCGAGTTGGACTCGCGCGCAAAGGGTTCCGTATCATTCATTAGAGTATTTTGTAAATACTTCAAGTGTCTTCATAGCCATTTCTAATATCGAGCAAAATTATCACATTTGTTGTATGGAAGCCCTCCTTAATTATTATCATTATTTTATTTTTTGTATTTTTTGTAATAACAGCAATGATAATACATCATTTGTGAAAATTGCAACGCTCTAGCTATAACGGTTCATGAGATAGAGCCTGGTGGTGACAGACGGATGGACAGACCGACCTTTAGTAAGTACCTCACGTATAAAAACGGAACGCTAAAAAATAATAAGATACGTTCATAATAAACCGTTTTTTAATATATTAATTATAATATTAATTTTAATTGATTTCCCCATGTTTCCACCAAACCCATGTCTAATGTGGCACCATTCAAATACTACCTGTTTTGGTCCATTAGACTATTTTGGTTCAAACAGCGACTTAGTTTTTGCCTTTATCACTCCCTTTTACTTAGTCAGGCTGAAAAACAGACGCCCTACTAGATTACATCTCTTTACTACTCGATTTTGTCAATTTAACCACCTTAACTCAACTTCTAAGTTTTTGAAATAATCCGACTTAGGTAAGTCTTCGATGTCTAATACCCCAAATTTGTTGTTTTTGCAATACATGTTATACCATTCTGGATTTGGAATAGCACAAAGCAGTTTTTAAAAACATTTGTTCATTAAGTTCAGAGTAATTTTTTTTCGTGGCAGCTGCTCAATGTCGAGTTATTGTTTTTGGGAGAGAATTAAAGTTAACTTTGACAGTTAATTTGTCGATGTTCCACTTTATTCATCAACGAATTATTTTCGCCATATCATAAGTAACTATCGAAGAAGCCGTTAACGTACTTTTCTTTTTAATTAATTGAATATTAATCGCTCTCTGATACAAAAACCATCAAAAAGTAGTTCTTTTTCAAAAATCTCTAAAACGGGTCTGACTCGATACTCATAAGACTTTTCTATGGGCATGTTAGGCTTATTTGATGCATCTTAAGTCCATATACCTCCGGTGTCGGTTCTTCGGCCTATTTTTGGGACACCCATGTATGTAGTTTAGGTTTCACGTAAGTTGACGTAATTACGAGTTTTTGCTTTAGGTAATGATTGTAATATATATGCATGATATGCGTAACAGCATCTCGTCATTTAGATAGGGTTTGTCAGAAATTTAGCCGTGGCGCTGATAACGATGAAGCACTATATAGATTACCTACGTATCTTTATTAATTACGTAGTTTTATAGACAGAATAGCTGCCGAAGTAGCAGTCAGACAGCGAAGCATGCGCTGAGTGAGCGCTACAACACGGACGCGGATAAATGATATTTATTTTTTAAAATATGTTATAGTTTTATTTATGTGTGCATTATTTTCTTTAAAATTAAATAAGTCAAGATGACTACAAAAAAGGATAATATAAAGACTGAAAAAGCGAAAAAGTTACCTAGTGAGAAAAAAGTGCCCAATTTATGTTCACGGTTATGGTTTTGTTGGATGTTTCCGATGTTCTACAATGGCAATCGGCGGGACCTTGAGGAGTTTGATTTGGAGCCCACGAAGCAGATGTATGACTCGAAACAGACAGGCGACCTGCTGGAACGGTAACATTTTTTTTATTCAATATATTTCTATCTACATGAACATACCTTTGTTTTTGATGTTAAAATTGTGGTTTAAACCTTTTATGAGATCCATAAAACATGTAAGTATAAAACTTGAGTACCTACATAGTTTAAATACGTATTTTTCTGCAATATTAAATCACAAAATTGAATAAGAATTAAAGGCCTTTTCGGTTGCACCATGGGCTTCAATCGTGCCATTAGAGTTTTCTATATCAATTGTCAAACCACCGATATGTAAGTAGTTCAACCACTTAATGCGTAGAGCCTCGAAGAAGATACCAATAACACCACACCTACTATGACGATGTGTTAAAAAAAATATTTATACGAAATCATGTTATTAAATAATGAACAAAGCATGTAAATAGGATTTAGAAATTCAGTGTTTTATGTAGGTAGTCATGCTAAAGGATAACTAGCTCATGTAATGTCCTTTATCATGGTGTTATTGAACATATGTACTTATCCACATTTACAAATTACTATTTATTTGTTGCACTTTTGATTATTTTTCCTTCAATGTTTCATGTATTGAGTAAATAAAAAAAATAAAATAAAAAACGAAGGTTTCTTGCCGTCTTCTTCCTCTCGGCTATACAGGTAGTGAACCGGCAGTAGTTTTAGATTAAAAAAGTGACATCAAAAAAGTGTAATGAATTTTGCCTATTTTTGAATAAAACACTTTTCATTTTCATTTTCATTTTCATTAAATTAGAATTCTTCTGATATAAAAAACAATTAAAACCAAATATTATCCTGTTCTGCATATTTTTTGGCCTTGAATAAAATAAATGGTAAATGTTATATTAAGTTGAAGCGGTCTTTAGTTGGGCCGGGCCATAAGAATCTATTTACTAATAGGTCATTGCGTGTTCTACAAAAATTTTGATTGATAAACTAATTAAACCAGTACTGCCATTCGTTCAGCTTGATTAATTTGTGCTTATGGCTCAAATCATGAATGGACATAATTCACTACGCCCGATTAAGATATTATAATAGAAAGCTACATAGGTATTATATACCTACCTGTAACGACTCCCTCAATCAATACCCCATGTTAATAGTTTATAAGTTATCAATTTATATTCTGGTAATAATTGTCATAAGTTACTATATATTAAGGAATAGGTACAACAAAATAAAGGGTGTTCGTATCCGTATCTGATACCCAAGATATTCTGACTACTGAGTGGGTAAAATGTCTATTTTAAATACTATTGCTTGCTACCGGCTGCAGGTAAGGATGTAACGCATACAACCTACTTTAAGCAGTTTCTTGCTTCGATTAGGAATACTTTAATAGTTAGGATACTTTAAATACTTTAATAATAGTTAGGATACTTTAATAAGATTTACAAAGTTTATTACACTCATTTCAGAGGGATTGAATGTACCTAACTATACTGCTCTATTTAATAAAACAAATATATAAAGCAAATACACACTGATAAATACTGAGTTTAATGCGATATCTAATTGTAAATATCTACTTAATCGTTCTTAGATATTTCATTATCTTTTTGAACGTTTTGAACGTATTGTAGGTACTTGTAAGTCAGTGTAGTGTAGAATACAAGGAAAAAAGTTGTGTGACGTAATGAACCTACATATAATTTTTTAGGTACTTTTGCTGTAAACTCTACTATTATTCCACTTAAAAATGAGATAAAATTATTTATTCTTAATACGTCTGTTTAAATTGTCAAAAATCGTAACAGTTTTAGCGACAAACAGTACGTAGTAGGTACATGTACCTATACTAGTTTTTAATATTTATAGGATACAGCGGTATAAACCACATAAGAAAACCCTTTCTTTATGCATAGGTACCTACGTATTAGTGTAGGATTAAGCTAAATAGAGTAGTTACCGTTCTTAGGAATGAATAATTTTGCTTTATGCATTCGGTCGTAAATAACGTTAGCCTTAAAAAGTATATTATTATGTCGCACGAATAGGTATTAGACGATAAGTACAGTCTGGCCTAGAGCAGTAAACAAACTTTACTTATCAAATTATCGATTTTATCTCATAATCACGATAAATTTTGAATAAAGTTCCATTTCGTGGTATTTGTTTCACTCGATAGGTTATTTATTACTTACACTACTTCAAAGTGATGCCTACGTACAAGTAGCTAGTAAATCTTACTATCGTCATATTTACCTACATAAAATAACCTTACCGCATACCACACTTTTCATTTGATCCATACTCAAATAAAGTTCATTATGTCGGCGTTATGTTATGTCGAATTAATTAAACTTTGCTAGGGTAGGTCCCGTACCGGTTTGATTTTGTTTAAGCTAAATAATAATGTCGACAATAAAGTTAAAGTTGTCTTTTTTCATACGCAGAATCATTTACGAGAATGTGTACACTATTAAAATTCCGAATACCGCATATCATAACAGAAAAGTGCGTAGATTCTAGAAACAAAAATTAGCTATAAGTACCTATGTGTTAGGATCAAAAAGAAACTAGCATGTGGGTATATAGTAAGTATGTCATTTTTCTTGCAGTAATTGGTTAGCCGAGAAAAAAAATGCTCAAGCGGCCGGAAGAAAGCCATCCTTTACAAAAGTGCTCATACGTACGTATGGTTGGTCCTATGTTCCCGCCGGGCTGATGCAGTTTCTCAACGTAGCTTTAAGGTACTTTATTCAAAAAGTTTTTCTCGCTGCATTTCACGACGTTTTAAGATGCTTTATAGTAAGAAATATTTTTTCAGGACATTATCACCTCTTTTGTTTTCGGAGTTACTAAGTTTTTGGTCAGTAAACTCGACAATGGATCGTAACACTGCATCCATCTACGGTGCTAGCATGATCATAGTGAATTGGTTTGCTGCTTTCTTCGGTCACCATGGTAACCTTTACGGCCAGCAGTTTGGTATGAAGCTGAGAATCGCTACAAGCTCTTTAATGTTCAGAAAGGTACGGCGCTCTAAAAAGTATTTAGGTATATATCCTTCACCACCTAAGTATATACCTATACATATACCTTTATTGTAATAATATAATCATCATATACATATATGTATGAATACCTACTTCGAAAATTGTTTTATAGTTTTAGTACTTTAGGATAGATTTTACAAAATACTTATCTATATAATAAATAACAATATCACGAACACATAATAATAAAATACCTACTTGGTAGTCGTGCGCTCTTGCGTTGTTGTAGTGTACTCAGCACGTTGCACATATCAATCTTTGATTTATCAAGTAAGTAGTATACTTACTTGATACTAAGTACTAATAGGCATATACAAATAAAACTAACATTGGTATTTATCGTAATTTATTACGTAATTTAGATAATGCGTATGAATAATGGGTCGCTGGGCGAGACGACGGCGGGAAAAGTGGTGAACATCTTGTCGAACGACCTGCAAAGGTTCGACCTGGCGTTTCTGTTCATGCACTACATCTGGATTATCCCGATCCAACTAGCTGCTGTTTGCTACCTCGGCTTCCTCCAAGCTGGGTATGCAGCGCTCATCGGACTCGCTGCAATAGTCATCATTGCATTACCTATCCAAGGTGAAAGTTGTCGATTTATTATGTCGTGAAACATCTTGATAAGTATTTTATGTTTTATTTTCATTGAAATTGAGTTTAGCATTGTAGACCCAAACAAGAAAATAAAATCGTTATAAATATGTTTTTTGTATATGGCAGGATTTCTTGGTCGATTACAAGGATCAGTAAGATTTCGGGTTGCTGAAAAAACCGACGACAGAATCAAACTGATGAGTGAAGTTATAAATGGCATACAAGTAAGATATTAAAATACATTACAATAAAAAATAGAAATAATTTTGTCGTCCTTCCATTATGGATACAAATTTAATAAATTGTACAGACAATTATCATTTACATTTTAAAATGTGACTTTTTTTGTTCGAAGTACAAAGCTAATTTTTTACATGCTATACGTAAATAGGAGGCGTATCGTATTCTAGACAAGAGCATTGAATTTGAAATAGCATAATAATAAGGACTTTAAAGTATAGATATTCTTGCCTGATATTTATTTTTCAAACTACAGGTAATTAAAATGTACGCATGGGAGATACCTTTTCAAAAAGTGGTGAGCGCCAAACGCAAAGCTGAGCTAAAATGGGTGCGGACGGCGACTATTATAAGGACGGTGTTTCTTGGGTTCATGATCTTCACTGAGAGAACCGCGCTCTTCCTTGCTATCCTTACGTACGTGCTGCTTGGAAACTCAATGTCTGCGAATGTTGTAAGTTAAAACAATCGTTTAGATAGATTGCTGAAATAATGCAGAATATTTTCGTTTTAAAGAGACTGTTTCCTTTAAAATTATGTATTTTAAATAGACTTTTCTTACTTGAAGTAACATGAATTAATTATCGTTTCCTTTTAAAATTAATTAATGTTCCTGTTTAAAAGCGTGCGGCCTTCTAACTCTTCATTGATTTTTTTTTACGCGAGCGCTCATTTTGTACCTTTTTTTACAGATCTATCCTTTACAACAATTTATGAATGCGGCTCAAATTAACATTACTCTCATATTACCTTTAGTAATCTCATTTACATCTGAACTCATTGTGTCACTCAGGAGAGTACAAGAGTTCCTCGAACTAGGTTTGTATTAAATAATATCAAAGGAAAATGGCTACAAAAAACATACAAGGGGGTATTTTCAATAGCCCGTGGAATTCTGTATCCTAAGTTCTTGTTTAGTAGTTCAGACAACAACTCCGTAACTAGGTACTACAACTTAACATCATTTAACATTGTATACGACTATGGTAATCTAAAATGTTTGTTTACTAAGTAAGTATTATCAATAATGTTAGTTGCTTAATATTGGGGCGGGCGTGGTATTGTAATTCATATAGCTAAACAATAATGGATGTCATTCTTTGCCAAGTGAAAAAGAAACATTCAAAACAAAAGCCTGACGGAACCCACAATTGCCAAACGATGCGGTTGCCATCTTGGGTAACCACTTAATGTACTCAAAACTAAAGAATAAACGTATCAGTAAATGCGCATTGCATGTAATAATCGTTAAGTATATTACAATTTAATGTTAGAAAATGAGAAACTTATGACAAGTGTCTTTGAATTTATTAATGTCTACAACCATTAAAAACAAAACCTTGTCATAGATATCTATAATTAATTTTCAGATGACAGACCTGACTTATTGTTAACCGGCTCTTCGACCGCAACTGCCAACCTCTTTAACAACATTCGCTCTAGCTTTACCGAAAAAGAAACTATTTCCATCAGACCTTTATCTTACCAACCAAAGTTTGGCGATTTCGATGGATTTACTAACGGTAAGACGATTGAGCATCGCAGGCGTAGCTCCGTCAGTTTTAGGCACGGAATATTTTAGCCAATTTACTTAAATCCACATTACCTACTCGTATTAAAATGACTTATTTTTTTTACTATTTTTTTTTTATTAGCCATTAAGATCCCACTGCTGGGCAAAGGCCTCCCCCGCGACTTTCCATTTAACACGGTCTCCGGTAGTGTCCCGCCATTCCCGTGAAAATGCATCCAGATCGTCTCTCCATCTTTTTCGAGGTCTACCTCGGCGTCTGTGACCATCTAGTGGCGCCCATTCAGTTGTTATTTTGGCCCAACGATCTGGATGCATTCTACAAACAAGACCGGCCCAACTCCATTTTAATTTGGCAGCTTTGTTGCCCACGTCAGCAATTCCCGTCAAGGAGCGCAATGTAGTGTTGCGTATCCGGTCACTTCGTTTGAAGCCCAGAATACTGCGTTCCATCGCTCGTTGACAAACCTTGAGCTTGGACTTCTGATTCTCCGTTAACGACCAGGTTTGAGCGCCGTAGGTAAGGATAGGCAGGATGCATATATCTAGGAGTTTTCGTTTGAGTGACAGTGGAAGGTTTCCCTTCATAAACTCCTTCATGGACCAGTAGCTCTTCCAGGCGTTTTCGATGCGGCGATCAATTTCTTTCTCCTGCCTGTTATCAAAGGAGACTAACTGGCCCAAGTAGATGTACTCATCGACATATTGCATTACCTGTCCATCCACCATAACCCTAAGTTTTTTGCTGTTGGTCATCAGCTGGGTTTTTGAACGGTTCATCGTGAGTCCAACCTCAAGGCTTGCCGTGCTCAGTTGTTGGAGCATAGTTTCAAGTTCCGCTGCCGTAATACTATATAAGTATTAAATACTATAACAATATATCTATAATATATTATGAAATCGTTAAGACCAAAACTAAAACTTCAATCCAAATTCAACTGAAATGAGATAATAATATACGATTACCAGTGTAGTTTTATTATTGTTCAGGAATATCAAAAGTAAGTTCGCAGAGACTGCATAGACGAAGTATGTCTCACCCGGACGAAGTCGCGGTGGAAGTTCGTGATGTGTCTGCCAGTTGGACCGACGACCCCAACTTCTTGGCGCTTAAGAATCTCTCTCTGCGAATAAGGAAGGGGAAACTATTTGCTGTAATCGGGGCGGTTGGTTCAGGAAAGGTTAGCAATATATTTTTAAATTTAATTAACCAAAATGTACTCAAAGAATAATTACCGTAATGTAAAAATATTTTTTGTGTTTTTAAAGATTTCTTGTATATTTTAGTCTTCCCTGTTACAACTGCTGCTGAAGGAATTGCCAGCAATGACTGGTTCGGTTACCATACAAGGAAAAGTGTCGTACGCCAGTCAAGAACCCTGGCTGTTCCCCAGTACTGTACGTGAAAACATCCTCTTTGGCTTGCCGTATGACCCTCAGAAATATAAAAAGGTAAAGAAATTTAAAAAGTTATAAATCAAAGGGTGATTTAGAGTTACTGTTGGGATATTTTTAAAAGATCAAAACCCTTTCATCATCTGCTACATTGATATTCAACTGTTTTTCATAATAACAAGATTTCTTTGAGTTAGCTTTTATGAATCTGAGGAAGACGTCAATATTTGTGTATTTTGATTTGTGCAGGTGTGCAGCGTGTGTGCGCTGGAGAAAGACTTCAAACAATTCCCATTCGGGGACCAGACGCTAGTTGGGGAGCGGGGAGTGTCCCTGTCGGGGGGGCAGCGCGCTCGAATCAATTTGGCTCGAGCCGTCTACAGAGAGGTAGGTAATTGATTTCTTATTTGTTGTTTATGTAATCAACCCCCACGTTGTACCCAAGAAAACGAATGAAAACATTCAATAATACAATTTCGAAAGGAACAAACTAAGGAAAACACATTTATATTTGAAGAAGTAGGTACTCGTTATAAGCTACTCGTATTTACTTGTTTTCACTGACTGACAGCAGTTTTCAATCATTACACTTACCTAATTAGTCAAAAACTGTAAATTTCCAATTACCTAATACACTCGGCTTCAAAAAAATCGCACGTCCGTAAAAATAGGCTTTATGCACTGTTAATCCTTAAGACAAGCAGTTATTCGTAGCAATATTGGTATCATTTGAGAGCCCTATAAAAACTCTTTAAAAAAATATCCATTTCATTTGATTAAAGAAAAAGCTTAAACACTTTAAGTCACTGTGAATGACAATGGAACTGATTCTCCTCTTCAAATTTTGTTTGTATTGTTTTGTTTTTGGGGTATAAAGGGGTCGATACAGCTTATTGGGGGATAAATTTGCTACCAACAGTCGAAGAAGATACAGAAGAATATCTTTCATCAGAAAAACGTCCTTGAAGATGGACACTACTGCTGCTGAAGCCGCCCAAGTTATCGCACTACTGCAATCAGGACTACGTCAGTGTGATGTTGCTCGGCAATTGCACTTGAGTCGCTTTTTTGTTCGAAGAGTGTACCAGCGGTTCCTGCAGATCGGTGGCTTTGTCCGAAGGCGTGGGTCTGGTAGAAATCGCTGCACTTCTGCGAGAGATGACCGATTCGTCGTATCGAAGTCTTTGAGAAATCGGTTCTCTAATGCTGTTGAGTTGCAACAGCAGCTTCAAGCAGTTCGTAGAAGGGCCGTGAGTGTCTCTACAGTTAGAAGAAGACTAAAGGAGAGAAATATTGTGGCTAGAAGACCTGCCACAGGTCCAAAATTAACCGCAGCGCATCGGCAAGCACGCCTGCAATTTGCTCGCGCCCACGTCAATTGGAACCTGGACCAATGGAGAGCTGTTCTCTTCTCTGACGAAACGAGAGTGTGCCTTTTCTGCAACGATAGACGCAAAAGAGTATACAGAAGACAATGGGAACGTTTTGCCCAAGCCTGCATCCAAGAGACGGTAGAATACGGGGGCGGTTCCTGCATGTTCTGGGGCGGCATATCTGCCGACGGCAAAACTGAACTTTCTTGCGTCTCTCGGACCGGCGGTGCTCGCGGGCAAGGGTCGATGACTGCTCACCGGTACATCACAGAGATCCTGGAAGAACATGTGGTCCCCTATGCTGGATTTATTGGCGACGGGTTGACATTAATGCACGATAACGCTCGCGCGCACACTGCTGGAATTGTGCAGGGCTACCTTCAAGAGGTTGGGATCCCTGTCATGCAGTGGCCAGCGAGAAGTCCAGATCTGAACCCGATAGAGCACCTCTGGGACCAGCTGAAACGCAAGGTTAGATCCCGTGATCCCGCTCCCGCGACTCTTCAGGAGCTCCAAGACGCCGTTATTGAGGAATGGGACAGAATCCCTCAAGAAGAGGACCTAAAGTTGGTGCGATCCATGAGGGAGCGCATGGAAGACGTCATTAGGGCTAGGGGGGGTGACACTAGGTTTTAGGTTAGTTTTAAGCAACTTTGTTTTGAAAAAATTATCAGATTTCATTAGGGTTTTTTAAGGATTTTTATTGTTTTGTAAATTTTTCTCAGTTCCAATAAAAAACATTGAATGAATTATTGTTTTTGCATTCTCTGTTTCCTTACCTTTCAAATGATACCGAACATTACCAATATTTCATAATACAAATATGATTGAAAGATATTTAAAATAGATTTCTTAAAAGGTGCGATTTTTTTGAAGCCGAGTGTAGTTAAAATTTGAATATGTTTCCTGCCAAAGGTTGATATATACCTGCTTGACGACCCGCTGTCAGCTGTGGACGCCAACGTTGGACGACAACTATTCGAAGGCTGCATCAACGGCTACATGCAAGGGTGCACTAGGATATTGGTCACCCATCAGATCCATTTCCTCAAAGCTGCCGATTATATCGTCATCCTAAACGAAGTCAGTTTTTATTTACTTCTTTGCTTATACAAATGATTTGTTGAAGAATTAGCATTTCGCTGGTTCTTATTGTAAAATAAGAATTAAAAAACTAACCAATCTTCATTGATCAACAGGGAGGTGTACAAAATATGGGAACTTTTGATGAACTTGTGAAGAAAGGACGAGAATTTTCCAACCTCCTGTCATCGCTACATGAAGGCAAGGACACAGATAGCACAAGTAACGCCAGTGTAAGTATTTCATGATTTCATGAAAGAAAACCTTAAGGTTTCCTTTTTAGTAAGTATGTATTCGTACATAAATGTAAATAACTTTCTATTATAGTACATGCATACTCGTAGGTATATGTAAATTACTTTTTATTCAGGGAAGAGATACTATAGACAAGAAACCAGCGTTGCAGAAATTAATGTCAGTGACAAGTGAAGGTGAGGAAGCGCCGGAGTTCGAGGCACAAAAGATAGAAGCCGAGGAACGGCAATCGGGAAACCTACGTTGGGAGGTTGTGTCTTCTTACTTCCGGAGTGGAGGCAACTGGTGTTTTATCATATTTACCATGTTCATGATTTTGTTGACGGCTGCAAGCGCCGCAGCGGCTGACTACTGGATTAGCTATTGGTGAGTTATCCGGTGAACAATATTGAACTGTGTTGGATATATTCCTCATAATTGAATCACGAACTTAGGCTTAACATTTTTTTTACTTTTTAACTGAAGGTCAAATCAAATGGCGGTCTACGAAGAAGGACTAGATGGTGCCGAATTAGGTCAGTGTTCAATTTTTTAACATTTTCCAGTGTTATTTCAGCAAAATGGATAAGATATCCAACAATTATTTACGCTGTAGATGTTTACTACAAGTACGACAAGCACCAATAAATTTGTTGTTGTTGTTAGCCCATATATGTCCCCACTGAGGGGCACGAGCCTACTCCACCACGCTGGCCAAGTGCGGGTTGGCGAATTTCACATACACCTTAGAATTTCTTCTTTGTGTATGTAGGTTTCCTCACGATGTTTTCCTTCACCGTTAGCAAGTGGTAATCGAATAAATTGATACGTACATGAGAAATAAACTCAGAGGTACGTGCCCGCGCCAGGATTCGAACCCGCGCCCTTGGAGTGCGAGGCAAGCGTTCTACCAACTGGGCTACCACCGCTTAAATAAATAATATATAAAAAAAAAAAAAATTATGACAGATAAATTCGAATGCATTGTTTGTGTTTCTAGATCCTAGTTTGGACGTACAAGTTGGCATGTTTACGACGGGCCAGTACCTGATCATCCACGGCTGCATCGTCCTCGTTTGTATCATGTTGACGCAACTACGCGCTATTCCCTTCGTGGCATTGTGTGTCAATGCTTCTGCTAACTTACATAACACCATGTTCGCCAACATGATTAAAGGAATCATGAGGTTTTTCGATACCAGTTCTTCAGGTGCTGTTCCGCATATTTAAAATATTAGATAATCAGAAATCTAGTAATTAAGTTGTTTTTTAAGACTTTGGATTGTTTTTAGATTAATTGTACAGTCAGTGGACTTAAAAAATTATACGTATTAAGTAGGTACTTATTTTACAACTGTGCATAATGCTTTGATTCAATATTTTAGGTCGCATATTGAACCGCTTCACCAAAGATATGGGAGCCCTAGATGAGATATTACCAAGGACTTTACTAGACGTCGTACAGATTTACAGTACTTTGACTATGATCTTGGCACTAAACGCGATATCTCTTTACCTCACATTGATCCCGTCAGCTGTATTACTTATTCTCTTTTTCTTATTTGTCAAAGTTTACTTGAAAGTGGCTCAATCCATCAAGCGACTGGAAGGAACGAGTAAGTAATCGCATTGTCTGTATGCACTGGAATTTAATACAGGATCAGAATTTAATTAACGTGAATATATTTTTCGTATTTCAGCAAAAAGTCCAGTTTTTGGTATGGTCACGTCATCTTTGAATGGAATAGCAACAATCAGATCATGTGGGGCTCAAGATCGCTTGGTTAACGATTTTGATACACATCAGGTATGCTATTGTCTTTTTCATCACTGGTGTCATCTTATTTGAGATATTCTCTGTATCGCACTCGGTAGAAGTAAAAGATGTACGTAGGTACAGAAATTAGGTCATCATATTTTTTAAGGATCTACATACGTCTGCATGGAATGGTTATCTTTGCGGAGGAGCCACTTTTGCTTTATACTTGGACACCATGTGCCTCGCCTACCTTGCCACTGTCATCTTTGTCTTCCTATATCTGGATCTTGGTGAGTACATTTAAAGTTTAAATGTCTAATTTTGTAATAATTTCTGCTAACATAATACGAGTTGTTTTTATTTAGCTTTTAAAAGTTTCATTTCACTGCATTTTTTAGTTACGTAAAGGTTTATTTTAGAATTCATCCCCTGTTTGTAAGATCAAAATAAATGATGTAATATTTTAATGTCAGGCGACCTGATCGCGGTGGGCAGCGTGGGTCTGGCGGTGACACAGAGTAATACGCTGACTGCCATGCTGCAGCACGGAGCGCGTATGCTGGTGGAGTTCATCGCGCAGCTCACCAGCGTCGAGCGCGTGCTCGAGTACACGCGCATCGAGAACGAGCCCGACCTCTTTGATGGAAGTTAGTATTATGCACAAAATGTTGAACATTACCTTATTTATATAAATGTATTCTAATGTTTTGAATATTTCAGAAATTTCAATTTCTCCCACTTGGCCATCCGAAGGCAGGATCGTATTTCAAAACGTCAATATGCGTTACGCGCCTGAGTTAGATCCCGTTCTTAAAAACCTGAACCTTGAAATTGAAAGTGGTTGGAAGGTATGCTTTTTACAAGTGTTATTATAAATTATCAAGTAAAAATATCCATTACTTATTAATTACATAAGTAATTACATGTTTTCCTTTGAATTTCAGGTGGGAATTGTAGGACGCACTGGAGCTGGTAAATCCTCGCTGATATCGGCAATGTTTAGATTTGCTTATATTGAAGGAAACATAACCATTGATGGTATTGATACAAGTCTTGTTTCCAGACAGGTACCATATATTTTTGATACCTAATATATTCAAAGATGTTTTTACACCGCTTTGTATAAAAAAAATTAATTTCAGGGTCTAAGGTCGAAAATTTCCATCATTCCTCAAGAACCGGTATTATTTTCAGCCTCTATTAGATACAACTTAGATCCATTTGATATTTATAGTGACGACGACCTTTGGAGAGCTCTTGAACAGGTAATCTTCCTAAGTAATTCTTTGTGCCGATGAATGAATGTCAGGGTGTTTATTAATCTCTTACGCAATAACAATAACCACTGAACAGATTTTAATGTTCCTTTTGAGCAATCGCCATGTGCAGACAGCCTTAGTTTAACGATTGGAGTGAGTCGATGGAAATACTTTCTTTTCAAAGATAGCTGTTATATTGCAAAAAATACGTTGTACAGTAGGTAAATATATATAATTGATGAATTATGTTTACAGGTGGACATGAAATCAGCTGTTCCTACTTTGGATTACAAAGTAACGGAAGGCGGCTCCAACTTTTCAGTTGGACAGAGACAGTTGATGTGCTTGGCGCGAGCCGTGCTCAGGTCCAACAAGATACTCATCATGGATGAGGCTACGGCAAATGTAGATCCTCAGTAAGTCAATCTTGTCAGTAAATAAATATGTGACTAAAATAATATGCACGGATTCTGCAACACTTGTTTGATTTCAGAACCGACAACTTCATTCAGCAGACGATTCGGCGGAAATTCTCTTCATGCACGGTACTCACGATAGCGCACCGACTCAACACCATTATGGACTCAGACCGCGTTCTGGTGATGAGCAGCGGCGAGGCGGTGGAGTTTGACCATCCTCACATACTCCTCACTGACCCGAACAGTAACTTCTCTTCCATGGTCCGAGAAACTGGCGAGAAGAATAGCGCCGCACTTTTCCAGATTGCCAAAGATGCTTACTTCAAGAGCAACCTAAAATAGTGCAAATAATTTATATGACAAGCAAACAAGTCAAGAAAGCAAGGGATATGAAATATAAACGAAACAGTTCGCTAAATGTTTTAGGAAAGCCCTGGCGTGCTATTTGTAGTGGATAATTAAAGTAGGTATAATTCTTGGAATATTAAAATATTATTTTTATTACACGTTGTTCTTTTCCTTTATTTGTCCTGCTTCTCACCTTAGCAAAATAGCATAGCACCAATTCTTCTTCTGGGATGGTAGCAACGGAACAGCTGGTACGACAAAATTAAAGCCAGTAAAATGAGACTGGTGAACCACAAAGTAACTTTATTTCTTATTATTAGAGACTCGAGGTTATCGTTAGTGCAGTGGTCACAACAACCCATTTTTCAGGGCATTTTCATTTCAGTAGGAAATCAAATATATTGAAATTAAATTATACATAAGATATTCCTTCTACATGTAGGCAGCTGTTATAATATGCAGTAAGCTGGCTCAGCAGTTCATAGGTACTAGCATCTGCAGAAGTAGCACCGATACAAACAACAAACTAAATACGTTAATACGACTCCCAAAAATAAAGTCATATAAAAAATGTGTGGATTTGAAAACATGCTCTTGTTCATAGAAGCGAGGCAAAAGTCTTCGCAGCACATTTAGCTTTATTTCGTTGGTTCTGTTTCAGTCAGTAAATAATTTCAACTTCATTGCAACCACTAGTCCGGATATTGTAAGTATTCATCTTTATTTTAGTTTAATTTACCTACATATTTGCAGATTGTTTTCAGAAGTAAGTTTACCGTTTCCCCGGTCCATTCATTTTGACAGTGACGGATATATGTATTGACTGAAACTTTGAAACTTGACTGTTGATAATGTCAATGAGGAATCATGTATTTTGGTCTCTTTGTTCAGTGAGCTGTACAAAGAGTTAATACACAGCAAGTACACAGCCTTATACAAAGAGCATATAAACTGCAAGTTGCAGCGGCTTTCATACGTCTGTGTATTCATCGAGGTATTCATAATGCCTTTCTTTGGTCCGTTAATATGTATTGGCATCTTTGATCGGCATAGTACAGGTACCAGCTTATTAACAAAATCAAAACAGTGATAAGATGACCGTATTCGAAAACCAGCGAATTCATGTCGGACCCAATCGATAAATTATTCTAACATAGCATATTTAAAAGAAACGAATTATATGCTGTTTATGTGCTTATACTTGCCATACATTAAAATAATGATGAGAAAGGCAAAATAGAGAATTAAAAACTATTAAACGTGTCCTAACTAGGAGATCAAACAAAAGAAAATAGCAGACTGTTCTTCTGAAAGTGGCATGGCGGCGTATTAATCTAATCTAATCTTATCTAGCCACTCGTGTCCCACCGTTGGGCAAAGGTCTCTCCTCATCCTTCACGACTTTCTGTCTCGAGCTTCCTCCGCCCAGGTGCTTTAAGACTGTGTCTAGCTCGTCCTGCCACCCTTAGACTGCCGCGACGCCGCCGCCAATATCATAAAAATAACCTCAAAAAATATACTTACATATTTCAATTTGGTATATATTTTACCTTTGACAGACATTATAATAGTCTGAGTATATTTTTACACAATGGATGCAATAAAAAAAGTTTTAAAACGTATTAAAACATTTATTTACATTGGTGATTCTCATTAATTAATGACAACTATAAATTATTCATTATTACGTATATAAGCTACGAAATTAAATAGGCACGTACATCAAATACTATTTTATTACCAAAAGGTTAATTTACGAGTCTTTAAGATCTGGGTGATCATTGAAGTATTTAATTCTGGCAGTTTCGCGGAGAGCTTTGCTCATGCTGGGTCCGGTCTCGTTGACCATGAACGTGAAGATGCTGTCGGGGTTAGTGAGCAGCACGTGCGGGTAGTCGAACTCCACTGCCTCGCCCTTGTCCATCACCAGAACGCGGTCCGAATCCATGATGGTGTTCAGACGATGTGCGATTGTAATCACCGTGCACTGAGAGAACTCACGACGAATAGTCTTTTGAATGAGACTGTCCGTTCTGTAAGTAAGAACAAACGTTATTCTGTTGTTTTATGAACTACAATTAGCTTAGTATCTACTTATTTATTAATTGCGTTTTAATCCTTTGCAATAATTTAAGACTTAAGTGCTAAACTAAAACCTATATAAATATAAATTATTTAAATATTATTTTAATAATATTTAAATAATAATAATAATAATATTTTAAATATTATTAATATTATTTTTTTGTTTTATATTATATCTATATAATTATATAGACATAATTAAATGAAGACTGGCATAAGAATAATAAATCATGACTGACTGTGGATCGACATTTGCAGTGGCCTCGTCCATGACCAATATCTTATTGGAACGAAGAATTGCTCGCGCCAAACAAACTAACTGCCGCTGACCAACAGAGAAATTGGATCCTCCGTCTGACACCTTGAAGTCCAAGGCAGATACAGCATCTTTCATTTGAACCTTTAAAATTGAAGTAAAAAAAAATTTACTCGATAATAACATATATGTATAAACAGAAAAACATAATATAATAAGTTAAACTGTAGGTACGACACAAAAGTTATTCAAGTCGGGCTAACCTGCTCCAAAGCTCTCCAAATGTCTTCATCGTTATAAGAATCAAACGGATCCAGGTTATACCGCAGCGATGCTGAGAACAATACTGGTTCTTGAGGAATGATGGATATTCGGCCACGCAATTCCTAAAACAAGCAATCGATTACAATTTATTGTTTAACATAAAGCTGTGGCGCAAATACGCTTTCAATATATTGAACGGTTTGTGAGATTAAGATAAGATTTACCTGTTTGGCAATACCAAAGGTATCGACCCCGTCTATTTTGATGACGCCGTCGATATCGTACAGTCGGAACATAGCCGATATTAACGAAGATTTACCCGCACCTGTTCTCCCAACCACACCAACCTTTAAAACGGTAAATTCATTTTAATATTTATGTGGGTTGTAATCTAATGTACGAGAAATAAAAACGCTGCATACCTTCCACCCACTTTTAATTTCAAATGTCAAATTTTTCAGCACCGGCGGATCATCGGAGCCGTATTTCATGAATACTTTTTCGAATGTCACAGTTCCACTTTCCGGCCATGTCTTTGCTGGTTGAGTTGCTGTATGAATTATGAAATATTTAATTTATCAGATTCATAACTTACATTTTTAGAGTTTTTTTCTTTGGGCAGTATTTTTTCTTTTTTTCTTTCTTCTAGTCCAGACAAATATCGGATTAGTTCCCTACTTCTCTGATACCACATAAATATCTTCTAGGTACCTTTTTTAAATAATATGTGCTTTATCTACATAATCCAATGCAAAGAGTTATATGGGTCACGGCTCATGATATAAAAGAATGAGTAAGAATATGTTAGTAATTTGGTTCTTACGTCCTTTTTCGATGTTGGTCTCCTTAGGTAGATCGGAATACTCGAGCACTCTCTCAAGCGAAGTGGTTTGCGCGACCAAGTCGGAAGTAAATCTGGCCGCCATTTGCAACATTAGGGTTAGCACCATGGACTGGCTCACAGCCAGACCCACGCTACCGACTGGCATAAGGTCACCTTTAAAAACATATCTACGGTCAATTAAGTAAGTATGCAATTTTATATTCCAGTGCAATTGAAATATAATGAAAAGTTGATAACATTCATCATTACAATTGTTGTCCTTAACTCGTCAAGTGACGCAAGCCAAATCCGCTCCCTTGTTGTAGGAGCGGGCTCCATAAAGAACTACATCAAGTCTTACCGAGGTCAATCAGAAGGAAAATTGTTATAATAACTCCAAGGTAAATGAGACATATCGTATCCAAATACATTCCGAATGCTGAGGAGCTTCCAATTAATGTGTAAAATGCACTTGAGTGAAGGTCCTGAAAAACATAAGAGGATATAATTAAAAGCATTGTTCAATTCTAGCAGATTATGAAATTATTAAAAACAAATACCTGAGCCGCGTCAAACGTTCGTAAAAGCATAATCTGTGAATTGGAACTTCTAATTGTTGATAGACCAGCTATTGTTGAATTAATTTTCCCGAATACAGGACTTTTAGCTGTAAATAACAATAGAATCGATTATAAGTATGTGGCATTTTATTTAGGTTATATACTTTGCGTAGAATGTATTAATTGTACTTACTTGTACTTTCTAGACGTTTTACAGCTTGAGCAGCGTTCAAATACCATTTCAATAGGCGGAAAAATAGTAATACTAATACAAAAGTAGGAATAAGAGTCCAAGGAAGTGCAATAGCGTTCAGTACCAAGATACTTATCATACTCATATACATTTGTATAGTCTCCAAGAAATTTCGAGGAAGCAACTCGTCCATAGCTCCGAGGTCTTTGGAGAATCTGTTCAGCACTCGACCTTAGATAAAATTGAATAATAATTACTCAACGTGAGTCTTCAACGTAAATTATAACTTAACTTGCCTAAAACAAATGTGTTTTTTCTTCGAATGATAGCAAATAAGGGTTCACTTACCAGATGGATTTGTGTCAAAGAATCTCATTACAGCTGAGATTAATTTTGAGAACACATCGTTGTGAATATTTTGCGACGCCAACGTGGTTCCCTGAACGAATAAAGCAATACGTCCGTGTAGGAAAATTATAAGTGAAACGATAACGCCACCGTATATCAGAATGTAGTGAAGATTTGTTAATGATCCAACTTCCGTGTCCATTTCAGTGTCTGTGGAAGGAAAACATTCATATAAACTGTGGAAAACCTACTAAGTATTTATTTACTTATGCCGGCAATTAAAACAGTATTTATACCTGGTATCATGCCATCGTTTTCTGCCATGTAAGCGGCGACTTGATTGGTCCTACAAAATAAAGAAAACTCTAATTTAAAGTGGAAAAAAAGGAAAACATTAATAAGAACATATTTTGTAGCATTATTACAAAACTTGAGTCGAGGAAAGTGTAACATTTTGAATGATTTTGAATGGGATCCTTATTATAAATTAAAACATATATAAAAGCCTACAGACCAGTAACTTAGCCAGTAATCAGCAATCGAAGCTATACCCTGCGTGAACGCGAGTGCGAAGGCTATAGTAATTACTAAACACCAAGAGTTTATAGACTTCAGGTATCCAAACAGAATGTCCCAATTCAATGTACCAGATTGTCTTTCTTCTGCTTCTTGGATTTGCTCAATGTCATCGTCGGGTTCATCCTCACTCTTGACTGATATTCCTCGTTGCAGCGAGATACCACGATTCAACGATGGTCTCTTTTCTGTCTACAAATTATGTATTAAATTAGAAAGTTACATTTAATCGATCTGGCTGTGTCTTTTAAGGATAATTCTCACTTTCTTTTCAGCGACATCTTCTTCACCACCCCGTTCTAGAAGCATAGAGAATGCACTTCCTGTTTTAATTAATTCATCATAAGTACCCATATTCTCTACGACACCCTGTAAAAATATAACATTTTAATATCTCAAATGTCCAAATCCAAATTTTATTTTGTAAAATATAGGTATAAAATAAATTACATCGTTGAGAACGACAATATGTCCGACATCCTTGAGGAAGTGCACTTGATGTGTAATTAGCACTACGGTGCGTTTGCGCAGGTATCCGTTGATGCATCCTTCGAACAGCAATCGTCCGACATTGGCATCTACGGCCGATAGTGGGTCATCGAGCAGATAGATATCGGCCTGCGAAAAGAATAATACGTTTACAATTTTTTCACGTTAGTGTTTTGATCGGTCTGATTATATTTAAAATAAGAGAAATATACGTGTACGAAACAATATTTTGATACGTGGACATACTTACCTACCTGCGTAGACAGGTGTCTAGAATTTTGCAAATCATTGAAAAAACTTATCGAGGTAAGGATGAACGAAAACACGCGGTGATTAAAATACTAAGTGGGTAGCTATTATCTACAGCTTATTAGAACGTGTCCCAGTATCAGCAAACACCAAGGTTTATTAGATTATGATCTCATTAACGAAATTAAAGAACAAATATTCACTTTTAGAGCACGATTGTAATAAATAACTCCAATAGCTAGTATAAGTACAATGAGTTCACGCAAAATGTTAACTGGGTACTTAATGTTATTTCATTAATTCTTATGATGATTTTTCAATTAAAAGTGTATTTTATCTAATTACATTTTATTAATTATTTAATATTTTAAATATTTTATTTCGATTCTAGCTTTCGGTAATCGATGACACCAATTACGAGCATTTATTCTTAAATAACCTACTTAGATTTTGATAAAGTTTGATACAGGAGTTTTGGTACAATTTTTTTTAAAAATGCAAGAGGAAATTTGAAAATTCCTCTTGCAGTAAGTTTACTTACTTCTCTATAAACTGCTCTAGCTAAATTGATCCTGGCCCTTTGACCACCAGACAGCGACACGCCGCGCTCTCCGACCAATGAGAGGTCACCATAAGGAAATTGCTTGAAGTCTTGTTGTAAGCAACAGACCATTGTTACCTATTAAATAATTACTATAAATACAGAATTTCATAATAAGGAATGATATTGAGTCAAAAAAGAGACAGATATGTCTCTTTGGATTCTCTCCGTCACTCCTTACTTTTAGTTAATCATAAATTTTTGGGAACAACAATCAAGTTATTGAAATAACTTACATGAATATTATACGGATACATATTATTAGTCACTGATAACAGATATTGGTGAAACAAAATGATAAGTTAAAAAATATGAATAGTGACTTGCAAAACACTTTGATAGAAAACTTTTATTGGTGACTAATATGAATATTGGTAGATAAAATTGTAATAGGTCTTTACCTATGAAATTGCCGTTTTACAGTACTGGCCATTTCAATTAAAAATATTTTTTGTTTAGCTAAGAATTCTAATTTCAAATTAATTTCATTTTAAAAATATGGAATTCTTTTTCCAAAAACAGTCATTTGTTTATTGGTTAGTGTTACATTTTCATTGCATTTCAATCATTTTCGTCAACATGGATACGTTAAAAATTCGAGTAATTATGGAATATGAGTTCCGTCGTGGCAGCAACGCGGCACAAGCGGCTCGCAACATCAACGACGTGTACGGAGCTAACACTACAAACCAACGAACCACTAGTTATTGGTTTGCTCGCTTCCGTTCTGGAAATTTCGACCTGAAAAATGAACCCCGCGGTCGTCCGAAGACTTTGGTCGATGCAGACGAATTGAAGGCGATCGTGGAAGCTGATGATACTCAATCTACGGCTGAATTAGCAGCAGCTTTCGACGTTAGCATCAAAACAATATTGGTCCATTTGCGTCAAATTGGCAAGGTAAAAAAGCTTGACAAATGGGTGCCCCACGAACTCAATGATCGCCAGCGCCAAGTACGCGTCGAGACGTGCCGTGCATTGCTCAACAGACACACAAATGAAGGAATTTTGAACCGCATTATCACCTGTGATGAAAAATGGATTCTGTTTGATAACCGTAAGCGCTCAGCAAGTTGGTTGGATCCTGGTTCAGCACCTAAACAATGCCCTAAACGAAAACTTACCCCTAAAAAGGTGATGGTTACTGTTTGGTGGTCTAGCACTGGTGTGATTCATCACAGCTTCTTACCAAATGGGGAGATTATTACTGCAGATGTGTACTGTGAAGAATTGAACACAATGATGGAGAAGCTGGCACGTCTCCATTGGTCAATCGCTCGTCTCCGCTGCTCCTGCACGACAACGCGCGACCTCATACCGCACAAATGACGGTCTCCAAGTTGCAAGAACTGGGGTTGGAAGCTCTCCCTCATCCACCGTACTCACCGGACCTTGCCCCTACAGACTACTACTTTTTCCAGAATTTGGATAACTTCTTGACTGGAAAAAAATTCAATAACCAAGAGGCAGTTCAAAACGCCTTTGAAGAATTTGTTGCCTCTCGTCCAGCTGATTTCTTTAAGAAGGGCATTAATAAACTGCCACTGCGTTGGCAAAGATGCATTGATTGTATGGGTAATTACTTCACTTAATACAAATAAAAATTATATGAAAAAAAATCGTTTGAATTTTTTCATACAAAACGGCAATTTCATAGGTAAAGACCTAATATATCAATAAAAAATAAAATTGTGGATAAAAAAATATTCAAATAATTTACTTACTAAACTAACAAAGAAAATAATATTATAAAGACCAACTAGCGTTCAATTTGAAAAAAGATATCAACAATATTTTCATACTTTTAACACAACTGCAGGGTTTCATGATCCATTATGATTTGGTTATTTGCCAACATTTCCTAACAGGCGCATTTCCGGTCAAAGTGGACGCAGACGCCATTGCCATAACAGAGTTAATGCTTATTTGTTTTAAATTTTTACTGCATTGAAGATGTACCAGTTGTACTTAAGAAGTTATATTTTTAAGTAACGGATTATTCAACTAATTAAAAAGTCACTTCATACTGCGTTGGGCTTTAGAGAAAAAGTAAGGTTCGAGCGCACGAGAACACTATCTGCATTTTCACACATTATAACTCACCAATACCGACATCTATCTATATATATAAAAATGAAACCCGTTTTCCGTTGTCACGACATCACGCCTGAACGGCTGGACCGATTTCGCTAATTCTTTTTTGTTAAATGTTCATTGAACTCCAAGGATGGTTCTTACGGTGAGAAAAATTCGAATAATTGCCGGGAAAGCCCTAAAACAGACCTTTTCTTTTTCCCATACAAATGTTTTCTTACTAAAATGTAGAGTCAATTTGAACTTTATTCCTACACAATAAAGTTCATTCTAAGGCGG
Source organism: Anarsia innoxiella (assembly GCA_947563765.1). Taxonomy (NCBI): domain Eukaryota; kingdom Metazoa; phylum Arthropoda; class Insecta; order Lepidoptera; family Gelechiidae; genus Anarsia; species Anarsia innoxiella. The sequence goes on from OX387395.1 coordinate 5,675,401, forward strand.
GACAAAGTTCGCCGGGACAGCTAGTTACTAATAAATTTACTTATTTAAAATATTAATATAGCTAGGGTAAAAAAGAAATTATCACGTTAGCTTACTTCTTTATACTTTTTGGCATCGTAAGGCAATCCGAACAAAATATTCTCTCTGACGGTGGCAGGAAACAGCCAAGATTCTTGGCAAGCATACGATATTGTACCATGGACTTGGAAGCTGCCATTACATAATGGTAGTTCCTTAAGTAACACTTGCAGCAGAGACGACTGAAATCAATGGTATTTCTTTAAGAATCTAGGTACTTCGTTATACTTAAAAAAAGCAAAACAAAAAAGAAATGAGATTTGGGAAAATTTCCTTTAACACCAAAACATTCGTACCTTTCCAGAACCAACCGGTCCAATAATAGCGGTAAGTTTATTCCGACGCATGCGCATAGATACGTTTTTCAAAGTAAGATCCGATTGGTCCTCGGATCCGGTCCATGAAGCACTAGCGCCGTTAAGTTCTATTGAGTATTCATCTCCTGGAGGTTTGTTAGCCGCTACAATAGCTAAAAACAATTCAGCAAAGTTAAAATAGGGGCTTCTCAAGAAGACCGGTTAGTAGGGAATTTAAAGATATAGCGATACGGAAACTCAAAGAAGAACACAATAAAAATAATACATTATGTGTATGCAGGAAAAACATATAGAGGTATGTACTCACGTTTACGTATGTCAGTAGTCGGATTATATTTCTGAGGCACGATATCAATTTCTTTGTCACGTTTATTACTTCCAGCACCAAATGACAAATTGTTCTTCAAATTTGACCTGGGCCTAATAGCTAAGTCTGCTCTTTCCTCTAAAAAGTCAATTGTAATTAATTATCCATACCAAACGTAGAAACATTTATGTATCTACGTTTTTTTATAGTTAGGTTTAAAAACTTCTTAGTCTCTTACCAAGGTCCAAGAAACTCTCCATCCGCTCCAAAGACACAAACATTTCAGACAGACTTGCAATTGCCATCGGAAGCATTAACGTTAAATTAAGTTGAATAATACTAAAGTATTGTTGGATCGGATATATCTAAAAAATGAAATTCAGCTTGTCATTTAATGGTTTCAAACCATGGCGATAAATCAATCAACTGTATATCCGACTTAATCAATGCCGGTTATAAGAAAATTAGGACTTTAAGAGGCATTTGTTTGAAGAGATGGGTTATAATATAATGCAGGTTTTCAACGAGTGGAATATCCAGCCCGAAGTTTTCAGGTGAGAGATATTACTCACCACTGTTGCAGTGACCATAGTACCAGTAAGCATCAGGGTCAAACAGGTGACGAACAAGATACTTCTCTCAGTGTACATCATGAAACCGAGGAACGTACTCCTGATAAACATGGATTTTTTCAGGGCCCTCATTTCATAACCACGAGCTGCTTTCACTACGGTTTTGAACGGTTTCTCCCATGCGTACATTTTTATGACCTGTAAATAAACAAAAACTGATAACCAATTTTTTATCATAGTTTAGTGTTTTTATTTTAATTGTTAAACTTACGACAAATGCCAGGTTCTAGATTAATAAATAATAATAATTTACTTGAACATTATCAGAATGAGAGAACGAATTTTGAACTATTTTGGGGAAACTTAACATAATATCTGTAGTTACGATTAGGTATGTATTGTATTAGATAACTCAATAAATTATTTAGAAAACGTATCTATAGGCATTCATTAGGCATCGTACCTGAATACCGTTTATAATTTCGCTCATCAACTTTATTCTCATGTCTGTTCTCTGAGCAGTTTGGCGACGTACAACAGCAGTATACTTAGTGAGGACGGCTGGAAAAGGGATATTTATATTGATCAATGTTTCTATACAAAATAACTCAGTATTTTAGAAAAAAAATATTTTGAATACTTACTTTGTAGAGGGAAAATTAAAATGAGGACCCCAAAGAGACCGACAAATGGAGCGAATCCTGCAGCGTTCCACATAAAATAGAGTGCAACAGCAGCCTGTAGAGGAGTCACCCACAAGTTGTGGAACAGTACTGCTACGTACTCGAACCTCACCATGTCGTTAGCCAGCAGATTGACTAGTTTACCTGCCGCTATTTCACCAGTAGAGGTCTGATTTATACGTAAAAGCTGTAATTATATGAGATATTAAAATAGTTGCTCCTATAAGATAAGTTTGAAGAAATTATTTTGATTTACGCTAACCCAAGGGAGATAGAGGCATAGAGTCAAAAAGTAACTGCGGTGGATATACCACAGCTCAAATAAACGAACCCTCCTTAATCTGAAAAACAGATTAAAATGACCTTTCTTTAAAAATCTGATAAGTTGATAAAAGCCGGAGTAGATAGGTAAAAGAAGTACAGTCAAAGTCCATAGAACAAATACCCAGACCCGACAGTCACGTGACCTATCTCAGTTTTTAGGGTTCCGTACCTCAAAAGGAAAAAACGGAACCCTTATAGGATCACTTTGTTGTCCGTCTGTCCGTCTGTCAAGACCCTTTTTCTCAGGAACGCGTAGAGGTATGAAGCTGAAATTTATATCAATTACTCAGGTCTACTGTCCCTTGAAGCTGTGAAAAAATCAAACTTCTAAGCCAACGCAATCAAAAGATACAGCCATTTATGCCGCAAATTTTCGACACTTGCAAGGGAATCAAAACCTACAGGGTGCTTCCCGTGAACTCAGAATCTTGAAATTTGGTACGAAGCAACGTCTTATAGCATAGATAAAGGAAAAATTACGAAAACCATAAATTTTTAGTTACATCACAAAATATATATTTTTTTAATAATCTTAAACTTACTACCCATTTCCTCATAAACGCGTAGAGGTATTAAATTGAAATTCATACCAAATACTCAGGTCTATAATACCTTTAAGCTGTAGCAAAATCAAACTTCTATGTCAACGCAATCAAAAGAAACAGCAATTTAAGCTGCATATTTTGAAACTCGCAAGTACTTGCAAGGGAATCAAAACCTAAAGGGTACTTCCAGTCGACCTTGAATCTTGAAATTTGGCATGAAGCAACGTTTTATACCACACATAAAGGAAAAATTCCGAAAACCTTAAATTTTTTGTTACATTACAAAATATATATTTTTTAATAAATATAAACTTATTACTTTTTTCCTCATGAACGCGTAGAGCTATCAAGTTGAAATTCATATCAAATACTTAGATCTAATTGCCTTTAACCCGTGAAAAAAAAAAATTATAAGTCAACCCGAAAACGCAAAACGCAAAAGTACAACCATTGATACCGCATATTTTGAAACTCGCAACTACACGCAAGGGAATTAAAACCTAAAGACCACTTCCCGTTGACATAGAATCTCGAAATTTGGTAAGAAGCAATAGCTTACAGCACAGGTAACAGAAAAATTCCGAAAAGCTTAAAATTTTAAGTAGTTATACCACCAAAAAAATTGTGATTGTAAACATAATTGTAGTTACAGCAATGACCGCGAGTTATTATACTATGTATGGGGAGGGCAACATTTTTCAAACGGCAAAGACGACCTCACTCATCGTCATTCAATCCCGATGTTTTGGTGAATGTAGCTGTATAATCTAAATGCGTCCTAACTGCTTAAAGTGTTATACTTATAATTAAATTCAATGACATTATTATATTTCTTATTGTTGGTTATTATCAGACAGCTTGCTTGTATTGTTTCTACTGGCGAAGTTTGATGGGACGCTGGTGGCACGGGTGGCACGCGGGGCTATTCACACCTTTTTCAGTCACCATTTACAGGTCTGGTTCAAATTTAATACTTAATTAATATTTTTGAACCAGATTTCTAAATAGTGACTAAAAAACTTAGTAAATAAATAACTTTAATAAAAGAACTTTCGCAAGTCTGCTGCAAGGCTAGTATAAGTGTTTCAGTTATATTATAGATAAATGATATGTGTTAATATAAAATAAAGGATTACTTAAACGATAAAGAGATCTTTGTCTTAAATTTATGCTCCTCCATCTTTCCCCATTGTAATGTTATGAATTTCATTTTGCAATAAAAATACCATAGTTATGACTCGATTGTCGTAATGAACGAACTTTGTAAACCTTGCAGGTTTGTACGGAACCCTCGGTGCGCGAGTCCGACTCGCACTTGGCCGGTTTTTTTTTTAACTATCATTTATTTAGTCATATTACATATTCTTTTTATTCCATTTTAGTGGCTAACACCAAAAAATTGCGTTATGTTTTTGTTCTGGCTCTACTCTAAAAAAATACAAAATGCCTACTTATGTATGCAGACCCCTCAAACTTGAGTGTCTCTAGTCACCAATGACTTAAAGAAAGCCCAGTTAGATAAGTAGGTAAGCTAGTAAATATTTTAACCGAACTTAACCGAACCTAACCTTAACCCAGCCTAACCTAACTTCAAAAATTATATAATTCAGCTGTATCTCCAGCTCACCTGGTTACCCTATAACTATTATATCGTCATTGAGTTACAACCATTTACGAATTTTGTAGATAAGTAGGCATTTTTTTAGTATAGAGCCTGAACAAAAACATGAGACAATATTTTGGTGTTAGCCACTGAAATTGAATAAAAAGAATATGTAATATGACTATTTAAATGATAATAAAAAAATTGAGATATGTCACGTGACTGTCGGTCTGGGTATCGTTTGCCGGTTCTTCTTTTATAGGGTCAACGAGAGAATGCGTTCCTGACAGGTGGTGATTGACTTGCCGATATAACTTTGAGGCGGCTCTCAATTTACGATAAAAAAATGTTTTTGTCTATTCGCCCAATTAACAAGTAACAAGCTATAAAAACTACATTATTATGTCAAATTATAAACAATCACGGTAAATTTGCACTTCGAATTACAATTAAAGTTAAGAAAACAATAATTATCAAAAAATATACTGCGCTGCTACAAGGTTTGGCAGCCATTAATTTTTTTAGTGATGTGACAAAAATAGCGGTCAAAATTAACGAAAAGTAACGATTAACGGCTATGTCTACCAAATTAATAGTTTAAAAAAATAAAAAACGCGCTTTTAGCACGCAGTAAAAATTATAAAATAATAAGGATATTTTGGACATTCGAAAGAAATCGTGGAGCGTTTATAAGTACGTATAATCCTTTCTCTTTTTGGACAAAACGCTCCACGTTTTCTTCCGAAAGCCCGAAATGTATTATTATTTTTAGTGCGTGCAGTTATTTTCGAAATCTGGTTTTTTTTGCTAGAACTGGCCGAAAATATGTTATCTAATCTTGTTTATGTAGTGTAGAGCGTGCTAAAATATACTCTCGAAAAACGTAACTCTCCTTCTGATTTGGCGCAGTCGGGTAAAAATTGCAAACGAGAATAACGAACCGCATTGTGATATTAATTTCTAGTAGGTAATAAAAAATATCAGTTACGTAAGGTTACATCACTAGTCACATGTGTCAGGGACGCATTCTCTCGTTGACCCTATAATAGATACATTTTTGAAACGTCATGATGACGTTTATATGTACCAAGATTAAGTTATCTACTCAACCATGATATGGAAAATAATTTCATATCAGTATACAGTGTTTAATTTAGCAAATTTAACTAGGTATGTAGGGCATTTAAATATTAGGGATTTCAACTAGCAAAAAATACGAAACCATTATGAAAGGAAAGTTTATGTAGGTAGGTACTAGTATAAACACATACTTATACTTATAACAATTTTACCTTTCTGTACAATAATGCTGAGCATGCTACTTTAATTTTCATAGCAAAGCGTAAACCAAAAAGATTGGTATGATGCTGACACATCATTGTGATGAAATTCATTCCCAACATAGCGAGAGCATAATATGCAGCGTCCAGTTCCGTCATAGTTGAATCGACGGTCCAGTACTGGAGGAGTTGAGCAAACAGCTGCGGTTGAATAATCCTACACATCAAAACATTTTTTACAAACACTTCCAGGTCTAAATTAATGTGGCTTAATTTACGAAGAAAGAAAACCACTACAGTCCTTAACTTAGATCGAATTCGACCTTCACATTTGTGTTCAAATGTGATGATGATGTTTCAAGCGAAATTAATTAATAGGTATTTATGTAAAACAAAAGGAAGTAGTGTTTTGTGGTTATTACAGCATTGCTTTAATCTATTGGAACACTTTTATTTGTATACAAGAGCACAAAGTAATAGAATTCGGTAGCTATCGTAGTCAATAAATTACGAAATGTCATCATGACTATGAATATTCAAAAGAAAATATAGGTAAGTGATAACCTAATTATTGCAATTAAATATTTAAATACCTATATAAGTTTACTAACCTGGCAGCGGCATTGATTATAACGTATAAGGCTGCTGGCATGAACGACAGCCAGTAAGTTTTCCAAAGAGCTCTCCATAACGATGGCTTCCTGTTTTCCTGAACGGCTCGTTCTAATTCTTCTAACCATTTCCTATTAGAATAGCTCAAAATATAGCTCACATCAAAGTAGATATTGTGGAAACATTAGGTAGGTTGTTTGTAACTTAAAAGGAGAACATTTTAAAATATTCTTATAAACAATTAAAGTTTGCCAAAAATATTTACCTACTTTAGGAAAAGCATACTAAAAGAAACAGTCGCAAACCAATATTTTGCACGTAAAAAGAACTTTAGAAACAAATGAAAATCACGTGTTCGCGCATGGGTACACTTACGCTCGAAAGTACTATGGCTATTTATCGTTTCATTCTTGTAAGAGTCTTTCGCACGCGGTTATGTATGTTGACTTATAGACTATACGTAGGGGATGATAATTCTGATTCCAAAGGTTATGAAAGTGACGACAACGATGATAATTAAATGGCCACTTCTGGCATCAACACCGCGTCCTTATCTAGTTTTCGTGCCACCCATTTTTTATTAATTTTCGAATATTTTTTACATTTTTACACATTTTACACTAAATCCAATATTGATTGGTGGTTGTGTATTTTTTTTAAACTGGAATAAAAACACTAATAATACTACTAATAATATTTTTCTTTTCTTTGTGCGTAAAACCATGACTGTAATTAAACACTTTTGTGCGCGATGGTATTTTAAAACAAATGTTAAACGTCAGACTCAAAAATCGTCTAATGCGCATCTGTCAGCTATGGTTCATTTTACGTGGCGCGACCTATACTAACAGACTAGAAAAATAAAGAATTGACTCACTTTTCGAGTTTGTCACCGGCTACTTGTGAATCATACTGCTTTTCTGGTGGCACTATGAGGTCGTCCTCCTGCACGTTCCTCTTGTTACCGTTCCACAGCACTGGGCAGACCCACCAGATAAAGCATCGCGACAATATATTCGGACGACTTCTATTTTTCATATTTACATTAGAATTTGGCTCTGTAGCCTTATTATCGCCACCGTTTTGCATTATTCTCACATCGAATCGTAACAATCCGAGAACCAAATATTTTCACATATAAATAAAAAGGCCCAATCACGAATGTAACCACTCACTCAACGCTGAACTTATTAAAGAAGAGCCCAATTATCCGATAATATACTATTATATGACAAAGGAATGAGCAAACATTTTTCAAGATGATAAGTTATCTATCAATACGATATAATAAAGTTTAATATAAACCTAAATTTGTAATAAATAAGTTCGAACATTGGTTTGTAGATACGTCATTTTATCATTATGATTCTACCGGATTAGTGAGTATATTAATTTAAACGTTGTTATCTTATTTTTTCTTATCATAATAATATATAAAAAACTACGATATTAGACTAAGAGCCTGGCGTCAATATGGTTACAGATTGTTACTTGAATTAAAATGTAGGTACTACACATCTAAATACGGATATTTTGAAAATTCACAACAATTTAAACTTAATAACTAACCACACTGAAAATTGCGTAGATAATATCTATACCTACTCGTCTTTTATTTAAATACTATTTATAAACGATGGCAAATAAACCGTATAATTGTACTTAGATGAAAATGAAATACAATTTTAATAACTATCAACATTTTATTGAAGTAGGTATCATAATTTAGGAGGTTCCTATTATAAAAAATATTTTCAATTTTATCTATATTCATATTAATTTCATTTGAATTCCTATCTACATTTTTGGTAGTTGCCAAAAATATACTTAAACTGTGAAGAAACTAAGTAAATACGCTTAAACTCTACTGCCGCCGCCGCCGTTTTTCAGAATTAAAATAGTCAATTTAGTATGTGTTAAGAATACGCTGAAACAATTATTTGCGTCATTGCCTATTAATAAACGAATCAATATTTATGCAAGTGATAGAACAAGATTCTTTGCCATTCGTTGAAGCTTTATACCACTTTACACGTATATTCAGGTACACCTGAATACTTTTATTACTTATAAAATTGTATTATATAAAAAATATTCGCGAAGCCAGGTTTGCTGTGTAAGACATTAAATTATAATAAAATAAATAATATTGACCGTAACGCCTGCATCAAAAATATATGTCTACACGCATATTACAAACATTGCTCTTTTTTTCATGTTCGGAAGAGTTTTTCCTTAACGAATGAGCAGCTGTGATTCACAATCACAAAAAAACAAACAAAAAGCCTGTTCTGGAACAGGCTTTTGCCAAATGCATTGAAAATACTATCAATATAGGAGTTTATTAGCAGTCTTTTAACTACCTACTTCTACTTAAAGTTAATTTTATTAAAATGCTAAAACGATTTTTTCCAAAATACAAAAATAAAATACCATAATTGCTGAATTGTAATGGATTTAATAAGTGTGGCATTAAATAATGTTTTACAAGAGATATTCATTTTGTTTTTAAAATTTACCTTCAATAAGATTCTTAAAAATAAACCACAGATATTTGTTTCTACTAAATATTACAGAATATTAATCATTTATAACCTTTATTTATGTAAGTATTATAAAAGTATTCGCTAATAATTTTAAAAGAAATTGCGTTTCGAATGTATCGGGCAGACTTGTGAATCCATTGCATCACAGGTACATTCAGCGTTAACTAACTTGCTCTCAATGTTCTCTACCAACATTTTTACATGACAAATTGGAACCATGCTGCACTCACAGCCGTCATAAACTTCGGGAGCTTTTGATATATTTTCAGCAACATTTTCAGGTTGACTCTGAATTGCAAATGTGTCCATGGGAAAATGTACAGATTTATTTCGAGGTATTTCGTTTCCTGTTTGAGATGCACATTCGTACCAGTCTGATGGCTCATCAGCTCCGTATGTATCCCAACTAAACCTGTCTTCATCATCTGTGTTTGTAAAATTCTGTCTCGATTTTTTGTTTAAATTATGCCATGACTCTTTCAAAGTCATATTCCAGTCACTATAGTCGTTTGTTTCGCACAGTTTTGAAATAGTTTTAGTCTTAGTTCCAGGCATGTTATTTATTTGTATGTCATCTGACGCTCTACCGCAACTCATATCAACAGTCTTAATACCTGTAGCGGCTTTCATAATATATGAAAGATTGTCTTTGTCTTTCTTGTCACTGGTATAAGTTTTCCAAATATTTACTATTTCTGTGTTATGTTCCTGGACTAAAGACTTCGAACAAATACAATCACCTAGATCTAAATCACAAGAGCAGTTAATAGTGTACCCTATAAAAGGAAGAGACTTGGTTTTTGTCTCCATAACTTTTTCATTTAATTGCTGCTCAGAATCCATATTTTTAATAGTTTCGAGTTTCGATTCACTGCTTGAAGGCTGAGTACCACTCTCCACTACTGATTTTCGCTCGTTCAAAATGTCACATGTAATTAATTCTGACAAGTATTGACGTTCATTTGTGTCAGATTTCTGCGTTTCTACTTCAATCTTTGTCAAATAGTCCCCTTTATCCAAAGCCTCGCAAGATTTGGTCTCTAAGTTGGGTACAATTTGCACTGATGTATGTTGAGTCATAACTAGAGGCGATTTTTTGAACACAATTTTGTCAGAATTTGAATTTTCCATATGTTCACTAGCAGATTCAAAGTTAACACTATTTGTATCTTTTTCTGGTAAATCAAATACTGAATTTTCTACCACACGAGCAATATCATTTAATTTGGTTGATTCATCTTTATCATTACACTGACATATTTCTTTAAGGCGTTTGAAATCATTTTCTATGAGAAGACATACTTTTTCTGTAAGGTCAGGTAATATGTTATCTTTGCTTTGATTTGGCGAATAGCATGAGCACTGGATATGGTTTATCTTGGATTTTAAATACTCTTGTAACAGTCCATGAGCCCTCTCCCAACTTCCTCCTGGTTGCGTTTCACCCGAACATTTACAAACCATCTTATCTGTATTCTCGCTTATGATCTGTTTTATTTTATGTAAAATAGTTGTATAAATTTTATCTTCTTCGAAGGGTACTGAATTATTGGGCAAATACTGACAAGTTCCTTTAAATTCTTTGAACTTTTTCTTTAAGTGATCCTCTAATAGATAAAAAGTATTTACTTCTAAGTCATTAGCTTCTTTTGCAATGTTACTATCACAACAGACACATTCCTCTCTTTCAGTTGTTAAATTAAACATGAAACTCTTAGTATCCAAAGATTTGTCCTCATTAGGGTGTTTGTTATCTATTTTTAGAGCAGCTTGGAAAAAATCCTTTAGCTCATCCAATTTCTTATTACATTCACAAAGCGGTTCTAGATTACACATTGCATCGTTATTTTTATAAGTATTTAATTCAGAATCTTCCATTGATACGGGAGGATAACAGTTAATAGAATAGTGTATGGGTTTATTTGGCTTAGTATGATTAAATTCTCTAGGCGCATTTACCATTTTACAATTTGAACTTACATTAGCCAAAGTAACACCTAAGAAGTTAATCTGATAACCACAGTCGCATACTGATAATTGTGACGATCTACCACATGAATCATCTTTTAGGTCATTGGTATTATTTTGTCGCTCCTTGTCGGGATTCATCGACGTAAAACTAATAACGGGTGTTGTTGTCACTTTAAGTATATGTGACTCCTTTAATAATGGGTTTATGGATTTCCTGGGATTCACAACACTTGAAGACGTTTTCTTTTTTTTATCTTTATGCATACTATGTATACTGCCAGAAAGTATATATTTGTTAGAGCTATAACAATTTATAGCTGTCGGATCTATGTTAGAAGTTTGTTCTTTAGTACAGCTGTTTAAAACACATTTGCATAATTGATCATTACTTTTTTCTAAATTAACAGCACCTATGTATTCAGATTCAACAGTTGCCATCGTTGGTGTCAGCTCTGGATCATATGATTTAATTGGCACGTTGTGACTTACTGACAAAACAATGTTATCATTTCTGGAAACTTGACTGATTTTACTTTTATCAGTTTTCGCTATTCTATCACTGTTCCGTGATTTGGATTCAGGTGTTACTTTAACAATATCTTTTATGGAATTATTCTTTAGTTTTGTTATACTATTTGAAGGCACGGGATCATTAGCCTTTTTAAAAATTGGGTACTTTTCTGCATATTTTTTATACACGTTGCTGGGAAAATCATTTAAATCACTTTTCCATTTCGTAAGTGTATTCATAAGCTCATCAATAGATGAACACGAAGGAACTGTGTTAAAACAGGCACAATCAGTACCGCAAATATTTTTTTTTATTGAACTATCCTGTTTGAGTTCTTTGATAGACCCTTTATCTGGTTTTTGTTTGATAGACGTTTCACTCTCTTTGCGTTTTATTTTTTCTGATGTTTTTGGTTTTGGTGACGGTAGTTTAGGCAGTTTATTTCTACCTCTATGCGATCCACAAAAGCAAACATTAACTGCGTACTGTCTCTTTAGAAATTTTGTAGAAGATTTTTCTGGAGACTTTTTCCTTTTGCACGATTTAACTGGTTTCTTGCCAGGTGCTAATTTATTACTGAAGTTATCATTTCCAACGATATCCTCGTTAGCAGATTTTTCAATATAAATTATTTTACTTGGTGTAAAGCCACCGTCTAGCATAATTGTGTCTTTTATAGTTTTGTCTAATTCTGATATATTATTTAGTCTCTTTAAACTATCTGGTTTAGATAAAATAGGTTTATCCAATTTTTCTTCCGGTACCTTTAAAGAATAAGTAGTCTGTTGTAGTTAAAAATACATTTTGTGAACGATAAAGCGTTATAGACTGTACGAATAAAATACAACGTAGGTAATGAGGAAGTCAAGTGTACTAACTGAAGCGCGTTGAACCAGCTTAACGATATTTTTCTCCATATTTTTTAAGTCTCCTTTTCTAATTGTTTCCTATAAAAATAAAACAAATTGTGTTTATATTTAAGAAGGTACCATTATAATTCGATTGATAAAGGTGGACGGTATTACCTTTTGAAGCTCAGCAATCTGGGCTCGAAGACTTGACACGTCGTTATGTGTTCGTTGCCAATACGAGTACGCTGTCCGAGCTTGTAACTTGCTCATACCTGGATGTACTACATTACTGCCGGGCTGGATCATACACCGGTACACAGCTGAACAGTTAAAAAAAAACTGTATTAATATCATTAACTTAAAATATTTTAAAAGTAAAAAGGTAGATAATTTATTACCTGAATCCCTGGACGTCGTAGGGGGTTTACAGTCGCAGGGTGGCGGTCCCATCGCGACTATGTCTTTAGCGCGTTGGATAAGTTCAGCTGCTTTTTCTTCATACATTTGATTGGCAAGTTTTCCTGCTAACCTCTGAGCTTTTAGTGCAATCGCGCGATCTTCCCATCCTGCACTATCCAACGCATCTTCATTCGGAATAGTCCTTGCAATATCAGCACACGTACCCCCGACCCACTGAAATTGGAAATTCTGGTTATGCGCGATATTTAAATCAAGTGAACTGTTATAATACAATCTATTTATGTTAATCACTTGTAGATAAACGTACTGAATCACAATAAGTTAAACATAAAATAACCTTTGCATGGTACTTCTCAATAGAATTAGCAATAGCAATATCCAACTCTCCAATTAGTAACTTAGTAAAGAAATTCCTTAGGTTGGTTTTGGTGACGGACGCTTTATCCCAGTTGTGGCGATCTTCTAGACATTTGAGCAATTGGCACGGCATTTGGACAGTCGTGGAGCCGAGTTCTGACTGAAGACCTCCGAATAAGTCTTTTAGTAAATCAGAAAGCAGTTTGCTTCTAAACGAAGTGCACGAACAGGAATCCTGTCAAATTAAATCTAATTAAATACTCGTCATCTTTTTTTTCTTTGTCATAACTCTTTTCATATAACTTGCAAATACTAATATTTTATCTAGTGAAACATTATATAAATACAGCGCAGGACTGGTCGTTGTAGAGATCTTTGCTGGCTTTTGTCCAGCAGTGGACGTCAACGAGCTGACATGACGATTATTATGATCTATATCTATAGCAGCCCATATATGTCCCCACCGAGGGGCACGAGCCTACTCTCATACAGAGAGTGATTAGGCCGTAATCCACCACGCTGGCCAAGTGCGGGTTGGCGGATTTCACATACACTTTCGAATTTCTTCTCTGGTGTATGCAGGTTTCCTCACGATGTTTTCCTTCACCGTTAGCAAGTGGTAATCGAATAAATTGATCCGTACATGAGAAATGAACTCAGAGGTACGTGCCCGCACCAGGATTCGAACTCGCGCCCTCGGAGTTCGAGGCAAGCGTTCTACCAACTGGGCTACCACCGCTTCTTATTATGATATAAATATTAATGTACGTCGTGTTAAATATATACCAATGCTCTGTCCTCAGGCGAACATTCACAGAGAGCAGCGAGAGACGCCGTCCGCTTCACCTCTACGGCGGCTTCTTGCGGCAGCTGGCACTTACACTCTAACACCTAGTCAAATAAATACAATCAATTACAATATTATACAATACACTGCTAAATTGTTTTTTTTTATAATGATGTACGAGAGAGGGAGGCTTCGCGTATATTTTTCTTTTATTATTTGGCATATTTTTCTCACATTCCACAATTTTCCCTCAATTCGATTGCAATTATACATACATATCAATCCCGCCTCTCTCCCACTTGGGTAGGCAGAGACCACTTCCTTCCACTTGCTACGATCCAAACACACTCATCATTCGCCTCATACATGCCCGTCGGTTTAGGGTACTCTTGACTTGGCCTTTCTCGAATTGTGCATGAATATGAATTATTTATGTACGACTTATTCGCTACACTACACCTAGGGGTTATATATGTATATAAAAAAGAAAAAAGAAAGTACCTTTTCTTTAAGTTTCTCAAGAGTTTCCCTTTTCTTTTTGATACCGTCAATAATACTCTGCATGGCTTTTCCGCAAGCCAATTCACAACCTTCCAAATCTTCTGTGATTTCTGCTTTCTCTTGTTGTAAGCTTTCAATCTAAAGTGATAAAAACGGTTAGATACTTATTTTTTAAACTGTTACATAAAATAATGCGTCGACCAATGAGTGATGATAATGTCAAATAATGTACCGTTATCAAAGAACAAAGTTTTAAATATAAATAATTACCTATTTTAACACTCTATCAAGGCAAGTTTTTTGTTATTATTCAATTGGCATAAAATGTTATCGAACAGTAAGAGTCTTTTTTTAGCTTTTAATTTTTTAAGGATAAAATCAAGCCCAATTTACCACAGTACTCTATACTATGCTTTTCAAATGAGAATAGGATAAAAGTAATGACGTTAAACGTCCGCATTACGTTCGAACGTCAAGAGGGACTGTACGGTTTGCAAAAAAAAAGACGTGTGGCACTCGGGGACTACCGCGGTAAAGCTATTGCATAGCATTTTGTATCAACTTATGCAATTATAATTATTTATTTATTTTATTTATGCAGTATTTCTTTTTCTTTGATATTAATTCAAGTTACACTTTTTGAGCGTGGTGACCGATAAGAAAACAAATTTTTCTTTTATTAAATAAATAAAAAGTTAATATTGTTTAAAATGTTATCGTTGTAATTCTTAGTATGAATATTAAAAAATAAAACATATCCGAAATTTTACTATAATATTAAAATTATCCGAAATTTTAATAATATTAAAATTTCGGAGCAGCTCGTCTCGATTCGTGCGAGTTTCGTAGAGTCGTACAATACGTCTAATCGCACGCACACAACGCCGTGTCGAAGACTGCCGAACTGAAACGACGTTAGACGATGCACGGCCTTCAAGCCACACCTCCGTGCCCGTCGGAGTGGGGAGCGTGAGGTTTTTTCGTTACGGAATTTCTGGATTCGGTCCCCGCGCTCAAGGCCCGCGATAGAAGCTATGCAATAGCTTAAAAAATAATAGGGTTAATGTTCCACTTTTCGACAATGTCCTAATTAAAATCGATCAGATAATTCATCCATTGGTACCTACTAATTAAATAATAGTTCACCTAATGCACAACCAATGGTGATTCTTACCTACCACTTACTTAAAAAGAAAATTATTTTGGTTATTACTTAAACATTGGAAATGGTTTTAAGTAGTGATGGGCCGAGTACCACTTTTACCGAGTAACCGAGTACCGAGTATTACTCGGTTTAAAGTTTACCGAGCCGAGTACTCGGCCGAGTTACTCGGTATACTTGAAGTAGGTAGAATTGCGCGCAAATAAATTTAGGAGCGACTGGTGTTATTGGCGTTGAGACCCTCACTCTGCATCCCGCCATTTATTCGTAATGAAAACAATAATCCGCAAGTGTTAAATGGCAAAACATTTTCGAAAAAACACTGTATATAAAATTTTCTCCAAAATAATTATGATATTAGCAGTTTATTACATATTTGTAAACGCAAAGGCGCCAATATGTACCATAAGAAGGAATTAATACTATGATCTACCAAGCAGACCAAGTGCTCAAGGTAGATTTATTTGTAACGAGTACTCGGCATTTTAACCGAGTTATTCGGCCGATTACGAGTAGTGAAAAAAGTGCCGAGTATGCCGAGTACCGAGTATTAACCGAGTACTCGGCCCACCTCTAGTTTTAAGTGTCTTAACCAATTTAATAAATTATTAAAAACCAATAAATATTTTAAATTTCCGTTTGTTTGATTTTCACTAATTTAAAAGTGTTCCACTATAAGAGCATTGCCTGGTCAGTTATTGCTGTATCATAGCCGAGGAATGGTACATTTGTTGTTGTGAACCGAACTTCTTTGCCAACCGTACAAATTTGTCATCAGTGGAGTGAAGTCAACGACGCGACGCGACGCCACGAATCTTATTCTCACTTGAAAAGCATAGTACAATCACTGCGAAAAGTTGACTCGCAGTTCATAGGACTTTAGTACCTAGATAATTTAGTGTATTAACTTAATACATACCGAGTCAATTTTATTCATCAAAATCTTTTGTAATAATAACAATTCATGAATATTGAATAGGTACTTTTAGGTAGGTTCATAATTTAATTTGATTATAATAAAAATGTACTTTATTTTGCGAAGGTACCCTATAGGCAATACTCAGATATCACAAACCGTATGATTGGTTTCACCGCCACAGACCCAAGCTACCTTTATTTGAATTGGTAAT
Source organism: Anarsia innoxiella (assembly GCA_947563765.1). Taxonomy (NCBI): domain Eukaryota; kingdom Metazoa; phylum Arthropoda; class Insecta; order Lepidoptera; family Gelechiidae; genus Anarsia; species Anarsia innoxiella. The sequence goes on from OX387395.1 coordinate 5,691,958, forward strand.
TGAGTAAACATAACCTCATATATACCTATACGTACAAAATGTTCTTAGTAAGCAAGAACGTGTTTTGTCCGTGTTCCTCGTGAACCACAACCTCATAGCAAACATACGATAATGCGATTACGTTACAATACTTAAGTACTCTGTGATCTTTTGGCCATTGGTTAACACCAGACTTATTCTTGATTTTGCTTAACTATTTTATTACTTAGGTATGCCTTCTATCTTTTGGATTTACAAACAATACTAAGTGAGCTATGTATATAAAAGTAGAAAATGGGCGTTTATATTTTATGTTAATTGCAGTAAAACTGTTTTAAGGCAACCTTTACCGTCTCTGAATTTATGTAACAACTTAGGTAAATAACCCAAAGTTAAATGATAAAACCAATGGTTAAAAATGGAAATGAGTTCCTTATCAAACTCTCTGGTATTTTTGTATTTTCCAGTTACAATTAATTTCCATTCATATCTATATTTAAAGTTCTTAAGTAAGTAATATAGCGAAATACATTTTTGAATTGGCAGTTGAAACCACACAAAAGCGGCGGATGTATGGCGCATTTAGCTTATGTTTACTCAAGTTTCTCTATTCGTCATAACATAACCAGAAGGTAAACAAATTAATTTACTTAGAATACAATCGATATCTGTTTCGCTATGACGTAAATACTTTTGTGTATACTAAGTATTTGCTTACGACAATAAATTCGATTTATTAAAATGGTAATCCATGCAAGTAATTACATTTACAACAATAATTTGTTACCTAGGTACCTATTTCGTGATCGTGACTTATTTACTGTAAGTATGTACGAGTGAGTAACTGCTGTAATGTCTCTACGAACCTTCTGCTTAATTGCCCCAATCTTGGTATCTTCAGCCAAGAGCTCGTTAGATACGTTGGTGATTTGTTGTCGTAGAGCGTTCAGTTCCGCTCGCATTGTTCGTTCTGTGTCGTATAACAGAGCGCTTGTAGACTCCAACTCTCCTTCTTTTGATTGTTTCTTGCGACGCGCTTGATCTTCTTTAAACTATAAATTTAAAATAATACCTACCTATAGAATGTTTAATTAAAACAACTTAATGCTACCAAACTTAAATAATAACATTCGTGCTCTGAAAACTGCCTGCAAAATGTATTACCCATTTGCGTAAACATTAAATGTATTTACTTGTAGATCACGCTCCTGCTGCGTGGCCTTGCAGTGTATACCAGCGAGGATAGCGTCTTGACAAGCCACTTGGTCCACTAGTTTGAGTCTTTCTACTGCTGCCGCGCACACTTGGGCTTCTACCTGTTTCAACTGCTCACGCAATTTCTCTGCAGCCTCAGCTCTCGGCTTCAGTTGGTCAACAAGCGTCAAGCATACCTCCTTGTAGCCATTGCGCTCATCAAGGATTTTATTGCCCTATAATAATAAAGAATATTTTTGTATGATATCCCTATGTGTTTCTGTACAAACCGCTATCACAGCCTTACTTTTCTGGTTAAATCCTCCTCTCTTTCAATAGCAGCTCTGTGTCTGCGCAGGTACTCGATCTCCAGGTCGCGCCAAGCTCCCTCGGCACGTTCCAGCAGTTTCACACGCTCTTTTTCACGCTTTGATAATTTGGCCAAGCGTGATTCTAGTTCTTTGGATTGCTTACTTAGCATTGCTAATTTTTCCATGCAACCTTTTTCTAAACAGCATGCCTTTAGACAATTAATACAAAAAACTAAAATGTTAGTAACATCTGGCCTTGTAATATATCAATTTGGTTCTGAAGAGATCTAAATGCGACGCAGTCGATGAGCTTTCGCTCTATAGCACACTAGGTATATGGCAACATACAACAACTTTCCATGTAATATCCCAATATTACGTACTGATACTGATACTGAACTGATTATAACACTTAAAAATACCTGTTACCTGTTCTATCTTTTTCTTTAAGTCCTTGCCTGCATTTTGTACATCCTTATCCTTGCCTGCATATTGTACATCCTTATTCTTGCCTGAATTTCGTACATCCTTGTCTTTACAAGGACAACGGTCCTTGTCCTTTTCCTTGCCTGAATTTGGCACATCTTTGTCCTCGTATGGACAAGTACAACGTCCCTGTTCCTTGTTAGGACAAGAACAACGTTCCTTGTCCTTATCCTTGCCTGAATTTCGTACATCCTTGTCCTTATCCTTATTCTTGTATGAATTTTGTACATCCTTGTCTTCGTTAGGACAAGAACAACGGTCCGTGTCCTTGTCCTTGTCTGCATTTTGTTCTTTCTTGCACCCACCACATGTCAATTGTGAGTGCATAACAAATTTTTGTTCAGGAGGTAACATAAGCACGGGTCCCATATGACAAGTATCATAATGATTTGAATAATTGTCATAGCTGAAAGATCCTCCACAAGTCATGTAACTGCCTTTGGAAAAACTTGCGCTTGAAGGTGGAGATTTACTTGTAGGTTTTGTTATTTTTAGAATATTGTCAAGCTTTAAGCGTTCTGCTTGTTCTAGTTTTATACGCGTTTCTACAAAGCTAAAAAAATACCAGTATATCGGTGATTAGTATGTCATCTTAACCTTAGCCGTGGCATAGTTTCGTAATAAGGTGACATAGTTGTCTGCTAATTAGTACATCTGAGCCATGTACCCGCATAATTTTTTTTATAATCTGCATCGTATACCCTTGCGGTATTATTACATTTTTAATGGTTGTAATGTAGGAATATTACTTTTCCACCTTATTTACCTGTTACAAATTAGACTACTCTAGTTACGTGGATGTACCGACTCTGAAATGTAGTATGTATTTAACTTTCAAAGACAGTGGCATTATTATATTACTAATAAAAAAAACCGGCCAAGTGCGAGTCGGTCTCGCGCAGGAAGGGTTCCGTACCATTCACTATTGATATCAAGCAAAAAATCATGTTTGTTGTATGGGAGCCCCCCCCCCCCTTAATTATTATCATTATTATATTTTTAGTATTTTTTATTATAGCGGCAATGGTAATACATCATCTGTGAAAATTTTAACGCTCTAGCTATAACGGTTCATGAGATACAACCTGGTGACAGACGGATGAACAGACAGACAGACGGACAGCCAAGTCGCAGTAATAGGGTCCCGTTTTCACCCTTTGGGTACGGAACCCTAAAAAAGTAAATAAGAAAAAAAAGGGTTGAACAAACTTGTAAAGACTGGTGGCGTCCTGATGTCCGAGTTGTTGCCAAGCGAGCAGCGCACATGACAAGTGTCGATCCACGGGTTGTTGCGACACAATCGCTGTTACGTCTCCATCTTGCTCCAAAATATTTTGTGCTTTTCTTAACGCAGTCTGTCAATATGCAAAACAAAGTATCCGCCCTAACTAAGCGTTATATCCTAGTAGACGTTAAATACTTTTACACGGGCATGAGTTTCACAACTTACCTATATACTCCAACAATGAGTCAAATAAAAATTAACAGTTAGATCTTGAGTTTAATAAAATATTGTTCCAGTTTAAAATAAAAAGTTTTTATGGTTATGTTTAAAAACTACTATTATTAATGTTATAAATACGCTAAAAATATCAAATAAATTTATGATGGCCGCTTTCTCTTAAACCGTGTATTCCTGGTCAGCCTCTTATGTTACGCCATGTCTCAGACTCGCGACCAGGCGGCGCCTTCAACGCTCTCTCATTTCAAGTACTTACACTAATCTCACCCATATGTGATCTCGGCCTTAAATGCTACTTTCCAGGTAATTACGAAATATCCATCATATCAGCGTAAACGAGTAAAAATACTAAGAATAAAGTCTTACATGTAACTCGAGATCTGGCTTTATGTCCTTGGCCTTGGTTATATTCCATACGATAAGAGTACCCATTGAAGTTTCTTTTGTAAGCAAAGAGGGGTCGCCGCGGTCCACTTCTTTCAATCCAGGACCCTGTTACAAAGTGGTGTACAAAAACAGTTGTTGCATTCTCCATTAAAAGAGATAAATTAAAATGAGTGCTTTATATAAGTATTTTGGTTTGGTATACCTTACTGTGTTCCATATTTTTTTTCTTTTCATTATTCATGTTATTCTTGACTTTTTCTTTAACGTTTGTTTTGTTTCACGAATTGCACGAGACAAATCAGATTATTTATTTTCTTCGGTCCTAAATTTTAAAGTACCTACCTACTTCAGTATGTGGAAACGGTAAAATAAATTAAGTATCAAATTAAATTTAAAAAATGGCACTTATTTATTTTAATTGGCATATTTTCACGATAATTTTTCAAAATTTTTCTACAGTTTCAAATACGTTTCCTTCCGAGGAGTGTGAACACTTGACAGATAACCAGAGACAGAAGTTTGTGATTGTGAGATTCGATTGTTGTGAGTGAGAAGTTGCAATGTCAATCAAGCAAGTGTCAAAAATACTAGCTATATAGCATTATAGCTATACAGGTCGCGCCACGTAAAAAGAACGCTGGAAACAAGTGAAATGGTTCGCGCATATACATTTGCGCACGAAAGTACTAAGGCTATTTATTGTTTTATTCTTATGGGGTCTTTTTATTTCTTTTATTTTTTTCCTAGGTTTCAGAAGACGGTAAGGAATTCGGAATCTTTTGACATTTTAACAATTCGGCTCAGTGTAAAGTTAGAACATTTTATTGCCGCTGCGGTCCATTTCTTTTGTTTATATTTTCGACTGCATTATTATCTGCTTAGCTCTTAATAAAACAATACACATACGTCGTAATTAATTATAATCTCTTTTCTATATCTAGTATCTAAAACCATGAACGTAATTAAATACTTTTATGCGCAATGGTATTTTACAACAAAAGTCACATGTCAGATTCAAAAATTGTCTAATGCGCAGCTCGACAGCCAGCGTTCTTTTTACGTGGCGCGACGCGACCCATACAGAATATAAGCTTATATATAAGCAACTGCAAGTTACAGCAGCTTTTATACGTCTGTGCATTGAAAATTATTTCGTCTGAAGATTATGTGACAATACATGTCATCTATCATTAGTCGGGATAAATGTATTGCTATCTCACTTGGGTATACGCTATTGCCTATTGCCTAGTCTATTCCTTTCTCTGTCTACGAATATAAGAGATGTTTCATTTATTTATTCTGTGATTTACGCAGACGTATAATTATAGTCTTTCAGTCTTTCAGATGATTCATTTGATTTGGTTTCAAGTTTTAAATGCAAAGATATCGCAATTTTATATAGAAACATTTACCATGCAACCTTATAGAACCTTAGGTACCTACCGTATCTGTTATCTTAGAAGCCCATAACGACATACAACTAAAATAAAATCGCTGAGAAAAAAGATAATTATTACTCCTTATCGTTGCCTTGATTAAAATATTATATGAATCATCTACACGCATGAGCAGGGGTCTGGAGATAATAAGCAAAAGAGAAGGGTCGATACACCCCGGTAGACGGCGGCGGGGGCGCGGCGCGGGCGCGGGTGTGCTGCGCCGGCGGCGCCGGCAGCCGGTTCCCGCCGCTAACGGTCCGAGCCTTCCAAGTATAGCCAGCATTAGCTCGGATGCTGACACTATTTTTAGCCGAGCTCCGTGTCACTGCGACTGCTGGCGGCGCCACCGGTGCCGGACACCCCACGGCCTGCCTCCGCCTGTCGCTGTAAAAAGTGGATCGCCACTTCGCCAACTATTATGTGCTTGCTTGCTAATGCCATAGCCTTAACACGTTTTTTTAGATTATGCAGCCTCAAAATAATTCAGAGCAAGATCGATAATTATTTAGGTAGGTACCTAGCTAGACTTATCTAGTTAGTAGTAAATACTTATATTAAGATTGCTGTACTTTCAAACGGTAGTTATTTTTATAAGAAATTCTATTTATTTGCTCGAAAAGCATAAAGTAACTTAATATAAACCAACGTTATTGTCATGTTTTAAACATTTAAAGTAATATGTAAATCTTTATTTTCTTCATATCATCAAGGATTTTATAAGAACACAGATTTATCTCGGCAAATGTATTTTTCTTAATTCAACAAGCTCACTAAATTCCACCAATTATATATTTAAGTAAATTATTAGACAATACAGGGTGATATTTTTTTTTTATTAAAGCATTTTAATTAACTAGGTACCTACTTAATAGGTGCATAAAAAAATAAAATGCCATTACATAATAAGTACTAGCAAAAAGAAAGCAATAAATAAAAATAGTTAGTTATAATAGTTAATACAATTAAATTAAATACTTTAAATATTTCAAAATATTGGGCCTTTAAACAAAGCCTGCAGTCGTCAAAAATATTTGAGTCCGCCGCCGACCTTGTTATAGTTTTATTTTAACGAGTTTTCATTCTTGTGTTTGTTTATGCTACTAAATAAGCGAATAAAATAGGTACCAATACTTTTATTAAGTAGGTAACCAAGTAGGCCAACAATTAATTTAAAAATACCAAGTTTTAAACAAATCTTGCAAAAATTTAAAAGTATTACAATAAAGTATAGGTACCTATGTAAGTATATAATCATGCAATTTGAAAAGTAAGCAAATTTGTCACGTGCGCATTGCTGCCACAATCGAGGCCGAAATCAATCAACGTGAAGTCCGTTATTTGAGAATGGATGAGCAGCGAACGACGGCGCTGCTTGCGGACTCCGGGCGCCGCGCCGCCGCCGGCGCTCATACAAATCGCGGTTTTTTCCAGTTCCATTGAATGTCATCGGGAAGCGCGCCAAACTAGCATAGTTAATACCGAATACCTACACAGGTACTATGTATGTACATCCATCAACGATGTAAGACATAATATCTCACCCCAATTCCGAAGAAGGCACCAAAAGATCTAGCGTCATAACGTGCAAGAGCCTTGCCATAGTACTGTCAATTTCATAAATCCTTTTTATTTATGTATAAAGAAAATTTCTTGATTTTTACATACATAAGTGCAATCTATGAGTGTGTAACTACATGTGCATTAGTAATTAAATGAATAAATGTGTCATCGATTTGAATAAAAAATAGACGCACAAAAATACTCTTGACACGACCGCGGCCGAAGTAAGTGAAAGGATCGTGAGAGCAATATTTGTGTTGATGTCCTCAATCAATAAGTAGATACTAGATATAGTAAGTACTTATGACAGACTGCTGAGAAAGCGTGCAAAAACGTTTGTTTTCTCGTGTAACAATATAATCATCCTGTAACTTTATCTTAATACTGTATGTCAAGCCAAAATACACAGATGCATGAACTACAATTAGGTACTTACACTAAGATCCAGATAAGGTCTTCGAAATTTCATAATAATTTGCAATAAGAGTAATTATTTCAAAATTACATGAAACATTTTTTTTAAAGTAAAATCTTGTCCAAAAACTAAACAACTCAGTATCGAATGCAGATTACATAACCTATCCAAAATTATCCTTGTTTTATGCAAAAAAATTGAAAATACAATCAATAGGTACTACAGTTACTTAATTGCATTAAAATATGAAATGGGTTGCCTTTAATATAGACATTACAAACAAGGGTAGAAACTTGTTATTCGGAGCAACAGTAACGCATCGCAAACGACAAACGGCAAGTATTACCACGTCCGGAGTCTTCAGTGGCTGTCAATAGGTGTATTGTACGAACGCATTGTCGACCACGGTCCACGACTGATGACCCCACACTGCACACACAATGATCGTCCAATCGACTCTACCGTGATCACATGTTACCGCGACACACATGCAACTATGTAATGTACTCCGTCAAACGTGACCAGATTACCCAAAATTATTGCGATTTCCATAATCTCCATAAACATTCCAAATAATATGCTTCTTACGAAGAAGAAGTGAAAAACAACATGTCTATGATTGGAATCGGATAAAACAGAATTCGAGAGTATATTCTAAATTCATTTACAAATACGTAGACAACAGGTTTCATTTCGATATCATTTAAATATTCTTTTAGAGACAAGAAAAACTTGTCCGATGATTCATTCCATTCCACGAAAGTTACAATCGGACGACAACCATACGTGTAACGTATTAAAATAAAATAGCACCACACTTTCATGTTTACGTAACAAGTCCAAATATGGTCTAATGTTTTTTTGTAATGTATAAATATTTCCGTAACATACAGACGGTGTTTTTCTGGGCGAGCCAATTGAAAAGGCCTTGACGTAAGGTTTGATCGGTATAGCTGTGGAGGTAGTGGAACCAAGTACATGAGTAGGTACCTACTCACTGCAGTAGATGGGGTCGCTTTTGCAACCAAACATTCAAGGATGTCTTGTCCAGTTTTCCAATATATTATATCAATGCCTTCGTAGCTAGTTTATTAAAGTTGGCTTTTTAAATATTAAAATATCATTCGTGGGAAAACTCTTGGAAGGATTGCCGCAGACATGAATGAGAAGAATATAATGCTAGTGTTCATTGTAACTACTTATTGTCGACTTGGTCTATTGTTGTCGACAATTGATTAAGTAGCCAAATAACTGTATTTTATACTTAGTACCTCACTTCATAATACTTGTACTATTTTATGCACACTCGTTAAGCGATAATAAGATTTGGAAAACTATTCAATGACTTCTTAAATTAAGTATTAGGTAGTTCTAAAAACGCTAGTTCTCGGTTTACGCAGCTTTAATAAATTATTAGAATTAAACAAACTCCATACTCCATGCCATGCCGGATTGATAAAAAACCGGCCAAATGTAGATGTATGCAGGTTAGTTGTATTGTATGGGAGTCCCCACTTAACATGTTATTGTAATATATTAATTTAGTTATTTATTTTTTAAAGTGAGAATATAAGTACTTACAAGTTCTTACTTAAGTAGGTATAGGTCGCGCCACGTAAAAAGAACTTTAGAAACAAATGAAAATAACGTGTTCGCGCATGGGTACACTTACGCTCGAAAGTACTATGGCTATTTATCGTTTCATTCTTGTAAGAGTCTTTCGCACGCGGTTACGTATGTTGACTTATAGACTATACGTAGGGGGTGATGATTCTGATTCCAAAGGTTATGAAAGTGACGACAACGATGATAATAAAATGGCCACTTCTGGCATCAACACCGCGTCCTCATCTGGTTTTCGCGCCACCCATGAACACTTAATGTAAGAACAATATGTTTTTTTTTTAATTTTCGAATATTTTTTACAGTTTTACACATTTTACACTAAATCCAATATTGATTGGTAGTTGTGTATTTTTTATATTTATATTCCACCTTACTAATACTGCTAATAATATTTTTCTTTCCTTTGTGCGTAAAACCATGACTGTAATTAAACACTTTTGTGCGCGATGGTATTTTAAAACAAATGTTAAACGTCAGACTCAAAAATCGTTTTAAAGCGCATCTGTCAGCTAGGGTTCATTTTACGTGGCGCGACCTATAGGTACCTACATATTACCTGTGATATTACTTTATTCTTTGAAACTTTTAAACGACTAAGTTTTATCTACCTAATAAAAAAAGAATACATGGCATCGAACATATTTGTATGGAGAGTGTAATTGATACCAAAATACTATATTTTGGTATCAATTACACTCAACATGAAAAGAAAAAACTCAAATGAAAGAACTTTGAACATTATTACATGCGAACATTTTCAAAGTTCTATATCTCCGAAAGTATATCACTTTCGACATTTGTTCAGAATACTATCGTTTTATAATATTTTTCTCTATCGATTGACGTTAGTTTCATCAGTGGCCGCCAACTTTTTTTTCTCCATACTAGCTCGAATAAGGGATGTTGAGTGTAATTGGTACCGAATTTTTTTACTATCCCAATCAGGTTGGATGCTCTTACATAAGTACGTAGGTACTTATAGGTATAGGATGTAGAACCAACACCTGTTATAGCGGCAAAAGACATACATCATCTACGCAAAATTCATCTCTCTATTACCGTCCAAAAAATACAGCCTTTTAAAAGATGGACGGACGGATCGTGAGTTGAGAGTCCCTGAGTCCCGATTCTTACCTTTTACGTACAGAACCCTAAAGAAACATTTCTGAACCACAGCAGCTTTCATACATCTGTGTTCTGAACCTTCTTTTTGAATCTGCCGACATGCTGCCGACCTGCCAACCAAAAATACAAGAAACTGACATTGACGTATTAAAATGTAAGAAAGATTCAAAAGTACCTACATGTTTATTTCATTGTGTTGGTTCATGGAACTAGCTACCTATCCGTTGAAAAACTTATTAAAACCGAGCATCTGCGGGAATGAAACGAAACGAATATCAGAAGTTAAATACATAGATCATTAATAGCTTAATGTGACTTGTAAAGAAAAGTTTGATAATGCTTTTCTATCATTGACAATGCGCGCCAGAAAACAAAATAAGTAGGTACCTATTTGTTATCACTGACACTTAGGTAGATACATAATTAATCGTTTGTAAAGTTAATATAAATGTAACGATAGGCTCAGGGATTGGTATTCGGCTCTTGCACATTATATAAAACTGGTGTAGAGGCGTCATAAGCTTCAGTCAATAGAGAGAGGCTAGCGCTCCGTGTGTGTCGTTGCTCTTAGCGCCGCCGCGTGCGCACGCGCCTTCGGCCTTTGCGCGAGTTCTTACCGGGAAAATGTTCCAATTTTATTAGATTATTTTGTGTTAACGAAAAATATTGTGAACAGTAATTCGTTGTATTTTTTTTATAACAGAATCGTTTTGCAATACTAAAAAAACTTCAAAATGGTCAGTGGAAATAAAGACCCGAGCAAACCAAACAAAATTCCCCCGAAAAATCGTGAGAAGAAGAGCAACAACTATAAGCGGGCTAATGTGTTCTCGCGAACATGGTTCATGTGGATGATGCCGACGTTCTGGCGAGGGTACAAGCGAGACCTCTACGACGCCGACCTCACGAAGCCTAAAGAAAACCACCTGTCTGACAAACTCGGCGATCGACTCGAACAGTAAGTCTACTGTATTTCTATAAGTTATTTAGATCCATTTACTTACTACGTTTCCAACAGGTAACAATTAAATAGTTCCCGGGGCCGCAAGTCAACACTCCCATATTATTTATACTTTATTTAATTACGAATAGTTTAATTGCTAAAGTCGGTTTCTTTTTGGCAAAATTATTCTCCAGCGTTTTTTACGTAACGAACAATACCAGTAGTCTATAAAGTGGATATAATAAGACTGTTTTATTTCGTTTGACATAAAGTCTGTCTGCCAAAACCGGATTATAATAAATAACCACACATTACTAAATAGTACTAACGTAAGCTGAACCGACGACGATGATAAATATTAAATTGTATAATTTATAGATTGAAATAATGTGCATTTTCACTTTTTTTGTTGTTGTTGGGCTAGTAAAGCAAAAGCAAGCAAATCAAGTAGCTACAAAAGTACCTACTTAAGTAATCAAATCAAGTTTTTTTACTAAAACTAGATACTTAGTAAGTACCTACCTACTATCGCTTCACTAAATGTGTGTATATTTTACCGATTGTATCAAATAACAAACTAGGCATGTGTTAATATTTTATAGAGGAAACAATATAACATCGACACCATCAGCGACATAGAAAGGTCACTCGCTTTAAGACGCTTTATGGTCACGATATTAGATACCTACTTTATTTTCCTTATAGATGTCAATTTACAAGTTTATATAGAAAAGGATACCCATTAATGAATATCTCGGACAAACCACAGTACAATACTTAGAAGTAAATAAATTCATTTATACACAACACGTACCCACGTCGGTTACAATTCCAGTAAGTAGTTAAGCCATGCAGTAACACGATTAATTAATACATTTGTAAATCTAACGCCATCAATGAGTTTCTTTGAAATATGTCTAAGAACTAATTCTGCCTTAAGATTTTTTTATTAATATTAAGTAGAGTTAATTCATTGATATAATTATTTAACAACACCGTCGGCACTTGACAGAGCAGTAATCGTCTTCTTAGCTTTTCTTATGGCAAAGATTTAAAGAATTGGTAGATTACTTTCAAAAAATACAGTCTAACTAAATACCTAGGTACCTGGTTTTTAATAAACCAATAAAAGGACACGGATGATGAATATATTAGCACGTAGATATATGCTTGGGCATTTTATTGTCGATGGGATAACGGTTTGATAAATTAACTTAATCTTAATACGTATAGGTAAGTCTTTCGCATTATTCAGCAATACAGTGCTTGTTACAATTTTCCAAATATATTGTTTTCGGCTATTATGGAAAAGTTGATAATTCATAAAGAAGTTACTTACCTTTTTTTTTGGAATATTTGAAACTTATTTTATTAACCTTGACACATTTGAATATGAGCTTAAACATGTAAGTAAATATGTAACTACCTTCAGCATTAAGTAAGAAAATAAATGATCAATGATATCAGTCTATATTTAAAAAGCCAGCTATACGTAGTAGGTAAGTAAGTACAGACAATGCTCATTCCTGTGATGATTAAAAAACCAGTATCGTGTCGTATCCCTTGTCCAGAGTCTATTTATAAACCTACATTCACATCAACCATTACTCAAGGGGTATTAACCTCTGGATGTACCTTTTTATATGTAAGTACTATAAAGTTTTATAGTATTGCATATTAGCTTTAAATAGCTCCCTCATTAGGGGAAACTAGTCTGCGCTTGGTGTCCGCCCCGCGGCGCTGCGGCAACGTGCTGCAGGCCGGCGGCGCCTCGTTCGCCGCCGCCGCCGCCGTCAGATTTATCCTTAAGTCTAGACTCCGCATTGCACCCGACAATTACGATGGCTGCGTAAGTTTAACTCGCTTTCTCAGAACACCTCAACAACTTTCTGAGATGCCGTGACTGACGTGTATCGAACCTAACGTTATGTATGACCGTTCTTACTGTAGCAACTACCACTTAGGATAAAATTGCACTGTACGTGACTGTACCTACATTACATGCACACTATCACCTATTAAGTGATACAAAATCTTTGAAATAATAAACATACAAGTAAGCAATCCCACTTACAATCGTCTATACATCCTTGAACACGTTTCCTACATTGCTTACTGAAACGAATAGGTACATCATATACGAACATGAGATAATTATAATGTTTTTTGTGAGGAATAATAACTATTTAATGCACGAAATCAAAATTAAAACAACCTAACCTAACAAATATTAATCCCAGATTAAGGTCCGTTTATTTAGTTACATACTTGTTTTTAAATAAATGTTTGTTTTATTTATTTGTTGATTTTATGATCAGTCGCACTCGCACTCGCTTTCTGTCATTCCCCCGGTCACGGAGCCAACACTAGTGATTTGGAAATATCTATCATTTCATTACATAGTATGAGATAGATACAAACACATAAAAAATGTCTTTGCTGTAACTGCATAAGTAGGTAATTACTAAAAGATACTTGACCTACCTTAGGTAAGTAATAAATGAACAAAGATGACTCTAACGCTAATTGAGATTTTAATTATGAAAAGCATTTAAGAATCTTTACAAAGTAGGTAATTTTTTTTCACTAATAAAAAATCTAGTTAGGTCATAATGAACTTTATTCCTTTATTTTAAAGATTCTTAACTATAGAATATACCTAAATCAAGTTTTGTAATGGATTATTCTTACACTAGAGGCTGCCCGCGACTTCGAACACTTTTAACGTTATATCTTGGGAAAAAACATATCTTTAAGATAGCTTATATGTTATTCTGATGTATAAGCTATAATGTCGCCTTTCATCAAAATCTTTTCAGTAGTGTTTACGTGAAAGAGTAATAAACGATGTATGTGAGGGTCCTCCCTCACATACATCCATCCATCGGCACAAACATTTATAATATTAGTAGGATTATGTATTACTATTTACCTGTACGTATGTCTACTTACTTGGTAATAATTGACTTAAGGCTTGAATTAATCACAATCAAAATAGAACTTGTTTTTATGTAGGTACAGTCAGCATCATAAGTCGATGAACACATTCAAATTTTCAAAAGTAATATACACAATTATTAGACGTAAAACCTTACTTATTTTCTTTATTTTGAACCTTATTGGATGGTCATTAAACCCTAGAGTATCTTTTGCTAAGCGATTTCGTCTAATAACGGTGTATTTTACTTTTGAAAATCTGAATGTGTTCATCGACTTATGATGCTGACCGTACCTATGTGAGTTTTTGAAATATTTACCTACTAATAATAACTGCTTCGGTATGACGATATCTTTAATGAAAGCGCGTGTAAACGATAAGAAAATACGCCGGGCCTACGTGTCGTAACTAGAAAATGCTGTATAGAATGCCCTGAGTGGTGCATGATTTTTCGCATGAAGAACAAAAAAAATTTCTTGTCGTGTACACGAAGCTTTTGTCTTGTCCGCCGCAGACACGAAACATTTCTTATCGTGTACACGCGCCGTGATTACGAATAATCATAAATCTAAAAGAAAGTTTCATGGTCTTGTAATATTAAACACTGGAGCGTATATATTTGCGAGTATATTAAGAACCTAGGTAGTATTATTTATCTGGAACCGAGCGAAGCGAAGCACCTAAGCAATTAAATACATTTTAGAACAAAAATAACCAAGATTTGAGTCACACCACACGAGATATTAACCAATCGTCATTTCGTATCTGTTCTGAGTACCAGTAAACGTTTTATTAACTATATGACATAAAATTCAAATTAACCTAATGAAAAATAAATTACATAATAATTACTTTATGAATTAAATGAATCAAATGGAACGTGTTACTTAAGTTGTTAATGGAAATAACTGTGTTTTATGGTATTTGGTATAATAAGTAATTAATGTCGTAAGTTATCTATTATTTCTGTACCAAGCATCTTTATGTATAGATAGATAAAAGAAACCCGAATTTAATAATTATTAAAAGTTCGCCTCTTTAGACTCATTCCCCCTTAATTAGAATGACGCGTGTATGAACGTCATTAAAGAATTATTCCCCAGATTTATTGAAGAATCGCGACAAAAAATCGTGAATCGTGAAGTTGTAAAGTTATTATTAAGGAGATAAGTACCATGCTACACGTTAGTCGGACCTAGCAAAGAACATTCGCCCTTCACGAAAAATACTTAGGTAGATTGAGAAGTTGAAAATTTCGAACGACCTAATGTAGTCACATTATAAGTATCTGTTAATACAATAAATAAGAATCATTTCCTGCGATACAAATCCTGCGATAGGTACTTACTTTTAATAACAATAATAAAAAACATGTTTATACTTAACCTGCATGTACCTACATTGATGATATCACCGATATACACCGATAGTATTTTTTTTAAGATTTATCTCGATAATTTGTTTAAGTAGGTTAGACCTCCCTAATGTTTTCCCTCGTCAATTTATTAGTAACGTGTGTGACACAATTTCCTTTTCTAATTGTCTTCTCGATATTGTATTGGCATAATGTTTAGTTTAGGACTCAAGAAGTCTTTAAATCAATAAGAATACAAACATAATAATATAATGATAATAAATAATATAACGAGGATGTTGTGCTGTGCAATCTGTGTGTGTATTTAACACTTCGACAATTCACAAATTAATGGTAATAAATAAGTAACATAGATGATACCACTCTTTGTGTAACTGATACATCCAGCTTCTTGGAAACATAAACGACAAACAGCCTTATAAGTCCAGCCTTATTTTAGCACTGCGAAAACTTTAAACCATGTTTAGTTAACAAATTGACAATATTTGAGTAATTCCAAGAGAAGTGCGCAATAAATGTTATTGCGACAAACATATCACTGGCCGAACTGGGTTTTTTTAGAATTAGGGCCTTACACATGTTATAAATATGTTTTCTTCTCGCTTATTTTGAACGCCTCGTCGATAACGCGAAAGTCTCAAAAAAATCAACCCCGTATACCCAGGAATACTTACATAATACTTAGCTATTATAAGCCAAAAGATTTTGACACGATGAAACTAAATTATGTTTTGATGTTCGCAATAGGTGAGATGACAAATGATACGGTTCTGTGTAGATAGTTTGTTTGGCAGAAGCCCTTTATTGCATAGTGTGGTAGCTTCCGTTGGCCAATTCCGGGTAATTGTGATTACGTGCCTTCTCATTGGGTAATGTGGACGGTGACGGCGGTTCTTCGATAACTGTCCCGTATTCCACAGGAACCAGGCCGTCATTAACCAATCAAGACGGTACTTTGGACTTGCTCAAATGAATACTTATGCCCACAAACGTACATAAAACAGGTTCTTGTTAAGTTTTTACTTTTCCCAAGTAAAGTAGATGTGGATATTTTTAGATACCTTGACTTGTCTAGACCCACCTATTGCAATAGGTAGGTAGGTTCAATGTATAAGTTTGATTACATTTTAGCAACCTGTTCAAGTAGCAACAACAGCAAGCCACTATTTAAGAAATGCTACAACAAACAGTATCCATTTTCTGAATAAGTATTTTATTAACAATATTCACAAATAGCCTTCGTGTGTAATGGCAAAAAATTGTGTTAAATAATTGGGCCAATGTTGCAGGCAGAGAAACAACGAAATTGGGTTGCAGACTTTAATTCGAGACTTCATCACTTATTAAACTTTACGCGCTGTGCGCAATTGGGTAGGTAGTTGATCAATTATTAAAGCCCAATGGCCTTAACCTCGGGAGTATTGGACCTATTTTATCTTCCTTGCATTTCAAAGAAAACCTTGGTTTCTGGTGGAAAGTTTTACCGTTACTTATATCCTAGGTGTATCTTCTAGGCTTTAGCAAACACTCTATAATAGAGGTACTTTAGCTCAAAACAACAGTTTAATAAAATTGTTTCCGCTCACAAAAAGACATTCTTGTTTTGGCTGTGATACACGCATTGGCCACGGTTACCTCATAGGCAATCATAATATTAATTTGTTTATTGGTATTCGTATGAGCGGTAGACTGACATTGATCTGCAATTAGTTTCGTACACATTTTGAACAAACAAGAAATACTAGTTTTCAACCCATTACTCGAAACTTCACCAGCTAACTAGTTCCAAACATGTTAGTATATTATTTTGACTTATCTTTTCTGCTGAATAACATCAAACATTCATTTTATAATAATATTACCTACCTACATTAGTACTTCTCATGTTTTGCTGCACTAAACAATAATTTATGCAAAAAAGGTTTTAGGTGCTTTAAATGTTTAATGTATGGAAGCGTGATCCTACGCCCATCGATAATGCCCATTCAATGAAATTCGTAAAACTAATAAACAAAAGAAGTTATTAATAGAATAAACAGCCTATACCTACTAATTATAAAACACACCTATTTTATACTTGTTATTTACCTGCGTATTAATCTGGTATTTTTTTCATTACTCTACCAAATCCAAATGATTGTTGATTAACGTTGAAGGCAGTTGAGGTACCATAGATATGGACTACGTAGGTATTAAAATATATTACTTACCTACGTTCATTGATAAAATATTGAGGATGACGGCGAGAGAGACGCCAGTTACTGATGCAACGGAATGCAACTATTTCATTGTATGTATCACAGCTGTCTAAATTATTCCACTTTATTGCCAAACAATTAACTAGAAGAGATAGCTCAGGCATTGCAATGTAATGCCTGCTTCTATGTTTGCATGTTTCTTAGGGAGAGCTGTTCTATAATGATCAGATAACTTCTTTTGATTTTCTTTTCCTGATGGAGTACAAAATCAGCCAGTGGTTAAAGTACCTACTTATAAATGTATAATACATTCTAGTCTGATATACATAATATGACAGTAGTACAGTGCCTATGAGTACAATGAGTAGCTTAAGCATTGTTATGTGCGTGAATTGTCGCAGGGCCAGAATCTGTGCGTTAGTTAGGACGTCACTCTATAGGAAGTACTAATAAAATGAACGTGATGCTTGTTAACGCAACACTGCACTGAGTTCATAATGCTTACTCATACTACACGTAGGTTATTTGCAAAACCAATCATTCTATTAAAGTAATTTAGAAAAACTTTTTACTCAAGCATGTGATACCTACTTTTTTTTCCTTACTCTACTTCAGATCAACTTTTAGGACCGCATCTTTCTAAGAGTTATAGGTAAGGAATGCGACATAATTACGAATGCGCCTAAAAAACCGCTTATATCAGAAGTACATTTATTACCAGGGTAGATAAACCTTTTATTTGCAACGTTTTCTATTTTACTTTATGACCGACTTCAAACTAAAAATAGGTATCCTAGTAAAAAAAGATGGGTTCCAACTCGGCTGATAGTTTTGTTTCTTATTAGTTAAGTATTATTATTTTGTTGTTGTTGTTGTCGTTTGTGGTTTGTTGTAAGTATTTTCGTTATAAACTTGCTCACACATTTCATAGTCCATTTATTATCGTCGTAGTTAACATAGGCGTAGCAATAAAAAAAATTGCTCTTATTTTGCAGATTTTAAATATCACCCAATGTAAAAATGTAGCTATACCTACTGAAAAGAAAAATATTTCCATATTCAATTTAAATTAATTAATAATACAATCATCATTAAGCAACAAATTAAAAAAATGCAATTAATAAAAACAGTTTTATGAAGATATAATACATATTAATTAACTCTATTCGTATATGTGGTACCCCCAATATACCGTTTCTGCAAAAATGATTTAGGTTGTAAAAATTCCTTTCGTCGAGTAGGATACTGCGTTTTGCAAAGGCATTAAACCGGTTCATTGTGGCCAGGATGCCACTGTGAGATGTTTAACAAAGGTTGTCCTTTCACTCAAAATAATTTTATCCAAAAGTATAATGAAATATAGGTACATTTATACAGATGAAGCTATGATGACACATAGGTACTTGTACTTAGGTATATTAAAGGTACGTAAATACGCAGCATGTGAAATATCTACCTAAACGTGCTTTAAGTATATCTACTCTATGTCCCTCTATGTGTTTGCGTATCAAGAATGTAAATCTGCCAGCCATTCATGGACAATATATGTATCTAATGAACTTGACCATAGGAAATAGGATTCAACTATTGCAAATACCTAATTACGTCTGAATGCTAAATGTTTGCATGAACGGATACCAAAGGAAGTAGCATTTTCTACAACTACAACGCTATGTACTTAATCTGATAATTAAGCAATATTTTAGTTATCAGCGCTCTAGGATAAATGATATGTAAATGTTCAAAAAAGTTAAAAACCCCTTATTTCAATGAAACAATTAATTCGTTTCAACTATAAACCTGTCATAGTACGTTACGATTAACTTGTTACCAAGTACCTAGTAATGTTATTAGAACAACGTAATGGTATGAGTTTTCGTATAACGTAACTAGGGTAGTAATTGCGTAATATCTATAGTTGCCATGAATGATACTGAAACATGAATGCAAGGCTGTTTGTACGGTTGCATAGGTCGCATTGTGTATTAACCAGTAAGCGAGCGATGACACAACCATGGAAGTACTGCGCTACTGTAACCTGCTGATACTGAGTAGAAATACTAGAGCGTTAGAGCCAACACTCGCTGACCGCTCCGACTTTGTTCCACTAATCACTTGTTAAGAAACTTATCCTCATTGTATTTTATACGTAGGTACCACTTAAGATTTAAATCACAAAATCAAAGTTATGATCTAAAATCTTCATCATCATTGAGCGTTGCTCTTGTCGGTGGAGTGTCCGCCACTTTGCTGTATTCTTTTCCGTCTGCAAAATCTTGAGTTTTTTTAAGTAAATAAATTTTTTATCAGTTAACATACCTCCTTAGTTGCCGGAACCTATCGCTTTCATTTAATGATTTATTTTAAATAAGTACTATCCATTCCAATTGAGTTTTAAAAATATCGTTAAAGAAAATAAATATAAGTTTATATATAAACTAAATGTGAAATGATCAACAGCCGTGTGAATAGATACCTACTTTACAATTCATAATAATTTCAAACAGGCTTTTTTTCCAACGTCCACGACTATGACGTAAATAAATCTTGAGATTATGATAATTTTATATATGCTAATTGCTGTTTATAGATTGTAATTGTTCTTTTAGTAAGTAAGTTACTACTTTATTGACAATGCTGTAGCATGACTCCAATAGTAAGTCGGTTTCTTTTAGGTATTTACTTAATCTGAAACAGTAACAAACGCCGCTCATTGAATTCAATGCCGCCCGTTTTAATTTATACTGTCTACTCACACACAAAGTTGTGTATTTTCTGTAGCTTCTTTAAATTATTGTTTATAAAACTTACTTTAAAACCGGAATATAGAGATACACATGTACAAAGATGTAAACAAACTTGCAATGTAAATAAAATACACAAAGGATACTACCCGTAGCCTTCAAAGTGAATATGTCCGCATATTTACATCTTAAGGTCATGGTTAAACTATTTGATCATCCATATTAAAACTCTACATGTAATCATATAAACATGTACTTATTACTTAAGCAAGTAGGTAAATTTGTTTCTCTCACTCCGATGTCGAATTTTTACATGCAAGAAGAAAATAATGACTCTCTACTTCTCCGTTTATTTGTAAACACGATTACTTTATTTATATTAATATATATGTACGTACGGTACTTATTCAGGTCCATATTTTTTAAATATATGTTCCTGATCTTAGGTACAAAAATACTAGTATTAACTAGCGTATAATGTAGGTATAACGAACACAGTTCTTCGCTATCTCAATATGGAGAAAGCATCAAAAATACCATACGTAATTATGTACCTAACTATGAAAGCAATAAGGTCCATAGCGGATGGTATATATCTACGTAGGTATCTATAAAATCAGTTTAAACGAAGTAATGTAACTGAAACAAATCAACGGACGCTGAGTAAATAGGATGGCAGGTAGGTAATCACTGTAGTTTATCATTTTATTTGATTTTAAAGATATTGCATTAATCTAATCACACACAGACAAAAACTTACTCAAAACAACCTGTATGAGATAAGATAAAAAGTTATTTAAATATATACTAGTACATTTCCAGAAGCCACGGTAATTGTAGCCAAATCTTTTCCGTCTAAGTATTTAAATCTTTTCCTACTTTAACACACTTTTCATTAACAATAAAAAACTAAAATCACTTTTTAGTAACTTGAGTTTTAAAAAGGAAAGTAG
The DNA here is from genome assembly GCA_947563765.1 of Anarsia innoxiella. Classification (NCBI taxonomy): domain Eukaryota; kingdom Metazoa; phylum Arthropoda; class Insecta; order Lepidoptera; family Gelechiidae; genus Anarsia; species Anarsia innoxiella. The sequence goes on from OX387395.1 coordinate 5,713,093, forward strand.
GTCCAGTGTGAAATAAAACATGTTTAAAAGTAGTTCTGCTTAACAGATTTCCTTTAGACAAATAGACAATACCGAAACTCAAGTCAATTGGCCCGAATAGTTAATTTAAAGGCGCATGCATTGCGTTGCAAAACTTGCAAAAAGACTTAAAAGACGTTATTTGAATAATATGAAACCGTATTTTCACGTACATATAGGTAGGTACATAGATGGAATCGAATGTCTATGATGAAAGAAAGCCAGACCGCCATCTCTTACCTCCAATTTCTACTATCCATTGCAGCGATTATTCAAGGCTTTGAATGGGTAGGTAAAACCTATTTCCATTCAGAATAATAAATTTGTCAAGAATAAAAAATTACAATACAGTATCTTTCCTGTCGATGGTTGGTCCACTGACATCATATTTGCGTGTTTTCAATGTTTTCTCATCCCAAGCTAAGTAGTCATAGTTTTAAAGTTCAATGTTCAACATTTTGTAATGTATACTCGTAGATATCTCCAAAACAAAGAATTGATGAAAGACACTATTAAAAGTATTGACCTAATCGATGTTACAAAAATGGCAACATCTGCTACTACATGCGAGGATGCGAGAACCTGGTTATGATTATGAGCCGGATTGTTTTCTGCAGTGTCTCGTGGCAGTAGGGCTGTCACTCCCCTGTAGCGGCGGCGGTCGGTGCGGTGCGAGGGGGAGCGGTGCAGCCAGGTGGCAACAGCGAGGTGTTGACCTTACGTAGCATCGCGGCTATTTCGCAATGTCGCTTTGTTTTACAGGTTTTATATCTTCACCTTAGCTGGTATATATGAACAATCATCAATATATTAAAACTTTATTAAAACTCAGAAATAACCATGATTATTCTTACTTAAATGAAGCTTTTCCATGTCAAAACTATGTCAAAAATTCCTAAATAATATCCTTTTAATATTATAAATATGTCAATGTTTGTGCCGATTGATGGATGGATGGATGTTTGTTACTTCATCACGTAAAAACTACTGATTTCAATGACTTAGCTTGGACATCAGAATAACACATGGGCTTTTATTATTTTGCAGATATTTCGTGTTTATTCAAAGATATGACGTTAAAGGTGTACGAAGTCGCGGGCAGCCTCTAGTCCTATATAAAAATATCCTATATCCTTCCTTAGGCCTTAACAAAGATAATATAACAAAAATACGGATAGGCAGAAGAAATAAGGGTTTAATAAGACACAATTATTTTTGCATTTAAAAATATATTATTTTTACCAGCTACAATAAATTTAATAAGTATGAAGTTACGAGTATAGTGGAGAGATGTGTTGAAACGTGTGTGTTTTAGGTAAAGGTCGAATGAGAAGTGGTGTTAGTGTTAGTCAGGCACGGATAGAACACGGCAAGATATCGTCTGCAGAAACAAACTCTGTTAACAATAAGATATAATTAGTCGGATTGTGTGCAAGCAGCCAATCGCCTCAAATAAGGACAAGGCGATGATAGTAATAAACTCGGCACTGTTTGTTACTGTTCCCATTAAATATTTTTACTAAAAGATGCCTAGTACATAAAGGAATATGTTCGCATACAACACCTATCACCACTATAGATAGATACTATTTTTTGTAAAATATTTAATGATTTAATTATAAATACCTACTTACTTATTTCCATGATGATAAGAATAGTGGTTAAATTAACATCCTATTCGCAGTTAATTAAATTATACAGTAAATACGTATTGATACTACCGGGTTAGTAATCAGTACTACCGGTTACCTATTTGAATGTAATTATACTTTATTAGGTACCTACTGCATTACATAGGTTACTCACTACATCTATTGTAGAATATTGTTTTGTTTTTTAAACTTGAACTGCGAATCTCTCCCAGGAACTTCCATTGAAAGGATAAAGCAAATGCAGATTTTATGAAAAAAACGCCACACAAATATCGCACAAAGAAGGTGATAACATTTGAAATGTTATATTTGGTTAAACCTTAAGAAAGTCAGAACATTTGTACGTTGTGACTTTTTTGCTTTTTAAGTAAATGAGCTCCAAGTGAATGAACACGAGAGCTCTGGTGGGTTCGAATGTCTGGCACTACTACATGGTACCTTTGCTGTAGGTACTATACTGCACAATGGCACCACACAACTAAACACGTGATCAAAACTTCACACTCAAGTGTAAATACTTGCATGTGAATACTATACGTGAATACCTATAAAACAATTAATTTAATTAGGTAATGTTACTTACCTACTTACTTCAATTAAATAGATAGGTAGATACTTAGACAACTCAATCCCCACCACACCTATCGTGAATCATTTACACCATGCGTTTACAAAGTAGGTACATTTAAGTACTTGGCATTTGTTTCTCATTCACGTGGTGTAGCTAGACAGGGTCAAAGGGTTAGAAAAAAAGAAAGCCATAATACTGTCTAACAACGTAAAATATCCAACTTTTACGTAATTTGATAATAAAAGTGAATTTATTTAAGGATTTCACGTTTACTGCTACTTAAATGAGCAGAACTCATTACAAGACGGTATGAGATCGCAAAACGCATCCTGGCGACGGCGGCGCCAAGAATCGAGGACAATCGTAAAAATACCGTTACCATCTGAGAAGGAAAACTTCCTCATCTCATATTTGCACTTGGTTTTGTAATTACTTATGATCTTATAAAAATAAATAATTCATATATCAACTGCAGATAACTGCAATTTTAAATGCAAATACTATAAAATAGTTTCAATAGAACCTTGCCTGACGTAGGTAGTTTACTATTGTATTGGAATAATACATTGAGTAGTAATCCTCATGTAACGACAAAATATGTTAAACCAATTAAAGTAATTAACATATAGTAATAGCATGAAAACTAACGCTACTATCGCAAGACTTATCTAAAAGGCGAAATATAAAAAGATATCTTTTATCAACATAAAAATTACATGTCATGCAAAATAAGCTACTTGGGTTAATTAAATACTTATATACCTACATATTTGCCAAAGACAATTCCGCACATCAGGCTTAGCTTTAACGACAAATGAACAGTTTAATAATGGGTATTAATTATGTGATATATAACGTAACGAATGTTACCTGCTCCAGTAGGTATACTATTCGAGATACAATTTGCATTTCGAGATTAACGAAACCCGAAATAAATAAGGCTCCCAATTTGATGTTTAAAGGCTGACTTTACAGTCAGAGGTAGTGAACGGTACCTAGGTTTAATTTTATCATTTAAGTGGGTTCGGGAGGCTGGCAGTAGCGGATGGCGAGTCAGTGCGCGGTGGGCCAGCGGGCCACGGAGGTGCCGCGGGTGACGTTAGTATGTCACCGAAGAATGGGAATGTACACTCATACCGGTTATAACTTTTATTCACGAGTACTCAAGACGCTTTCACTCCCGCTTTATTTACATACCGTCTTGACGTTATTATTTGTCCCTAACTGTATTATACAAAGTAAATTTCTAACTTCTTTTATGTTGCAGCTCATCCAAGTAGATAACTATCTATTTATCTAGATATGAATTTACGCACGTTGCATATAGAATTTAATCATACAAAAACAAGTACATAGGCAATTTCTCTGATATTTTTAACTACTTACGTAGTAGTGGGTATGTATTATAATTTGTACTTATAATGAGTTATAAATCAAATAGACATTAACTTTGGTCTAATACTTCCCTATTTTTATCATATAATAAAATAAAGTGTTATGCACATATCGGTTCCATGCGAATGCATAAGAAAGATTTAAATACTTAGACGGAATACGTACGTGACAAATAATCGAATAAAATAATTGAGATATTAGCAAAACTTATGACAAAAAACTTGCGAGGTCAGCCAAGTCGTGACATCAAAACCTGTTAAGCTTTAAACATGGTTTTATTTTTTGTTTCAATACCAACTCGTCCTTACATATCTAGTGTATAGATACCCGATTGTCTGTAACATTGATATTTATCAAAGGGCAATGGGCATTTGCGACTATCATTTAATAAGTACTTAATTAGACCCTAATGTTTGCGTATAAGTATATCACGATGTCATGATTGGTGTGAAATGTAACTCAGCACAATAATCACAATTATATTGAACTGTAAGAAATGAAATAACATTACGCACGAATAGCAAGTATACTTATGAACAAGAATATAGTTTGCGAATACATGTATGTACCTCAATGTACCTACACACCTTTGGTGCGAATTCTGAAACATGCACCGTATTTTATAAACAGAAGTATCACGATCACAAAGAATGGCACGCACTCGTTCTCGATCTTGCATTTCTATCATATGGCATCGACGAGCCAGGTGCCCACTGTTGGCAAACGGGCAAACGACGCATTTACTCCGTTCATTAACACATTTAAACAATCTTGACGCAACTACACTTCTATGTCAAGGTACAGACAGATCTAACCACAATTGACCGTCATTATCACTTAGGTATAAAACTTTATACATAAAACTATCGATAACTTTACATTGCAATAACTTCGTAGGAAGCAAATTATGTTAGTGGGTAATTCGATTCATTCGTACGATGTATAGGTACATACACAATTTTAAAGTCAGGATGATGATATCATGAAGCCAAACTCAATTTTAAGTTTGCATAGGTAATAAAAGCGGCCAAACGACTGTGTGTTATATCTACTTATATTGAACATCGAGATTCGAGGTCAAGATTATTAGGCAGACGACTTCTTAAAGCTTTTACCAATTGCAAATTAAATATTTAAAGCTTAAAATACTTACATACCTATACATACAGTAAGACCTACAATACAATATAAGAGATGCAAAATATTACCGAGCAAACCAATGCAAAAACAACCTGGATGTAAAAAAAATGAAAGTAAAAGAGGTTTTCATTGCAGAGTCAATTAAATTTCAACCTACTTATTGTCGCAGTGAAATTGTAATGAGCCATGAATGAGACATACTCGTATGATAAGTATAGGCGCCTATTTGCGATTTCTGAACATTCTAAATTGAAAAATTACTTCGATGGTCCAAATAGCTAACTAACGTTCATGTTTGTTTCCAGGAAATGGCTGGAGGAAATTGCGTTAGCGAGCAAGAGTGGCCGAAAACCCTCACTCCTGCGGGCCATGACCAAAGCGTTCTGGATGAGTTTCGCACCTTCCGGGTTCATGTTCCTCATACAAGCACTACTACTTAAGTAAGTATTTTACCTAACGAGACATATTACTGCTATGCTACTCCTATTGACATTGTCACGCAAACGAGACATAATGTAATTTGATGATCTGGAAGCTAATTGAAACATTATGTCGCTCTCTACATTTTACTATTCGATTTATGCAACTACATAGGTAAATTCATATTATAATGTTTATAACTTGATTATCTATCTTTTACTACTAGTAATGAATGAGGTAGGTTCTCTGATATAGCACATTACTAGATACTTCAATACAAACACTATTTGTAAAATATATATACCTAAATAACTTCTGACGACATCGCTATACACGCGTTTACAAAATTTACACTTGCCCAGACTATTTTGTACGTTGTACTCGTACGTACCTACAAAATAGTCTGGGCTACAATAAAGTGCATTCTGATTGAACTTGCCCTGAAAATGTTTCTAAATCCAATAATACATGTAATTTAACTGTGTACTATTACAGACCGTTCCAACCAGTGGCGTTGAGTATGATGCTCGCGTACTGGGAGCCAGGGTCCGACATGTCGTACGAGCAGGCGGTGTACTGCGCGTGCGCCGTCATACTCATGTCCCTTCTCATCGCATTCCTTAACCATCACGGAACCTTCTCCACGCAGCAGTTCGGCATGAAAGTTCGCATAGCTGCTTGTTCACTCATCTACAGAAAGGTAACTAACTACCACAAAAAATCTGATATTAGTTTTTTATTAAATCTACACGTTTCATAAGAATAAGAAATGAAACGAAATTCTATACCTACTTACTTTAGTAACTATTTAATAATCTATGATTTAATTGAAAAAAGCGCAAGTTACGACGATACACGTAAATTGGTTTTCTTGTGCAATATTTCATTTTGAGAACAATGCAATAACTATAGGAATATTTGTACAGGTGATGCGCATGAGTTCTGGTGCGCTAGCGCAGACGACTGCGGGCCAGGTAGTGAACCTTCTGTCGAATGACGTAAACCGCTTCGACTATGCGTTCATCTACTCGCACTTCATCTGGCTGCTGCCGCTTCAAGTGGTGGTCATCTGCTACCTCATCTACATCAAGATTGGATACGCCGCACTCGTTGGAGTCGTGGGCATCGTTCTACAAACCATACCAGTACAATGTAAACATCTTTTTATTATTATGCATGCATCTCATAAAGATTTTATTACTGGTCTTTAAATATGTTTTATGTATCAATATTTACCGATAATAGAGTGAAAACGAGAGCCAAAGTAATATAAGTATTCATCTATCATTTATACAAAATGTAGTGATTTATACAAATCCTTGTTTGCCGAATGCTCCTTTACGAAGCTGCATAGTTAAAAATAACGTCAAGTTATTCGAGCGCCTTTACAAACAGTCTATGTATTCGACACTACTAACAACAAAAATTAGGTACTTTGTGGTCAATAGCATATTAAAAATCGACAATAAATTGGTTTTTGTAGTAAAATTATTCTGGATACTTACCTGCAAGTACAACTTACCGATCCCAATTAAGGCTGACATCTAAAATAATCGAAACGAGCGGGGGGGGGGCATAATGTGTAATATTACCAAAACAAACACAGGAGCAGCGTAACATGTAATTCGCTTTATTGCAGCTTATATGAGCAAACTGGCTGCCAGGCTCCGTATGAGGACTGCCACTAAAACCGACGAGAGAGTGCGCATCATGGACGAAATTATTAATGGAATGCAGGTCTCGTGCCTTTTATAACAACACTTATTTTAATTTAATGAAAACTGACCTACATAACATATAAAAACAGTTTTTTTTTCGCTTCTAGCAATTCATTAATGAAATCTCATTTTCAGGTTATAAAAATGTACGCTTGGGAGAAGCCATTCGAGCAAGTTGTGGCGATGGCTCGCAAAAACGAGATAAACTGCATCACATCAGCGTCGTACCTGCGCGGAGTCTACCTCAGCTTCATGGTGTTCACCGAGAGACTGACGCTCTACATCACGCTGCTCTCCTACTCACTATTTGGATTTCAAGTCACCGCTGATATTGTAAGTCAATCTTACTATAAGACGGAATTCAGAAGGATTTCCTCAAGTAAACGAGACACTAGAAACCAGCTGCGGCACTTCCGTACTAAAGCAATAATTACTTGATTGTATAAACTCCATTTCAATGATTTAATCCATTATATACAAATTTCAAAATTAAAACCTTGCTCGTTTTTACAAAATGTCTCACTAACAATGGCTAGGAAACAATATTTGTCAACATAGTTCCAGCAGCGCAATTGCTGCTTCCCGCTCACATGAATATGATTTACAGGTATTTCCACTGGCGCAATTCTACAACACTCTTCAAGGAACCCTCTCAATAATCATGTCTAACGCCGTCTCGTTTTTGGCAGAAGCACTGATTTCCGTACAACGCCTTGAAGCGTTTTTATTGTTCGGTATGTGAGGCCTCGCCTCTTGCACAAGTGCCTGCCTTGCACGCTACGCCAATTTTACACCCCAACCAACTTACGAGTCCAAACTATAACTTAGACTCGGTTATGTAAATAACTTTCTTTCTTATTAATGCCTAATAGGTCTTACTTTTTTCTTCTTAAATTGGCATTGCATGGTTACGTAACAGTTCTTCAGGTGCTACGGCGTAGCAAAGTGCTACGATTACAATTTATTTATATTTTTATAAGAATAGACATTAATTTGACTTTACAAATTTATATATTTTTTTATGTATTTATATATTTAATATAATATATATATTAATACGGGACAACCAATATTGGCTCCTAGTAAGACAAAAACACAACGGCTTCCTCTATTCCCCAAACATTTCAATTTCGGGTCCAGTAGCAGCACGTTTGGAAACGCGCATAGAATGCAAATTATATTATAGGACGCGGGTGTTCGCAGGTGTTCCCGATGGCACAAATGTTCAACATTCTCCAGTTATCATTGGCTATCCAAATACCAAACACTCTGTCTCAAACCATGGAGACTATTATTTCTATCCGCCGTATAGAGGCTCTCCTATTAAGAGGTACGATTTGAGATTAAGATTAATCGTAAAATGCGTGTCCGTACTGTGTTGATGTCCATAAACATATTTGTTAGGGTACCTAAATTTTAAGGTATCTGCAGTAAGTTTGTATGTATTGTTTTGTTCCTACATAGTTTTACAAAAAAACTTATAACTTATCTACCTAACTTTAAATATGTTGTCCTTAATAATTTGGTGTCTTTTGCTTCTACTAATATTGTGGGTGCTAGTTAAGGTAAATAACATAAATAGATAAGATGCTTAGTAAACGTTTTAATTTAGATGGGTTTTGTCTTTTGGAGTAGCAACTGGGGTGATGGACTTTAAACTTACTTGCTTATATTAGTGGAGACAACTTCTAAAAACTTTTGTTTGCTATATTTAGAATCACTTTAATGACCAATTAAGTTTTTTATGTTTTGATATTTTATATTATTTTCTTTTAAATTTTTTAATGAAGACTTGTAGTAACATTTCGCGCTAAAAGAGTAGTATCGATGTACAGATGAACGCGAGGATCTCCGCAGTGTCCCAGACGTGGACATCGCTAAACTAGTACAAAATGTGGAAAACAAGAAGAATAAAAACCTCAGCGAAGTTGATCTCTGTCCAAACACTTTCAAGAAAATTGATGACGAAGGCATTTATAATCCAGGTACATATTATTTGTATTTGTAGGACCTTTGCGGCGTTGAAAATAGTTATTTTGTTTTCTTATTTACCTACTTATCAGCAACTTACTGTAGAAGCAGAATAATATTATTATACAAAGATAAAAATCTTTATTAAGTTAGCAATATTTTTTACAGGTTTCGAATGCAATGAAAAGGGTTTGGTTTCTGCAATGAATGCTCCACCTGTTAGTCCCGATGTAGGCATTTTAATCCAAAATGTAAATGCCACGTGGGTAGAAAATGGACCGTTGACGTTAAAGGATATTAACATCACTGTGCCCAAAGGAAAACTGTGTGCTATTATAGGCTCGGTTGGTTCTGGAAAGGTAAGTGCAGTCATTATAGAACAATACTCCAATACATACTCATGTTTCATGTTTGTGCACAAACTAACACGCTACCATGTATGTGCGAATTCGATAGACATTGCTGCGTGCGACGGACTCTAGAGCTTGTCAACTGTATATGAGCCTTAAAAATACTAGACAACTAAAGTCACAACTTAAAATACGTACTCATTCATTCATATATTTAACAAGCTCTTGTCGGTGGAGTAATAAAAAGAGTAAACAAATATTCAGTTAAGTAACCATTGCATTTAAAATTTCAGAGTTCTCTTCTGCAACTTCTTCTCAACGAGCTGCGATCTATAAACGGCCGGGTCCATCTATCTGGTCCTCTGTCCTACGCTTGCCAAGAGCCTTGGCTGTTCGTCGCCACTGTCAGACAGAATATACTCTTCGGCTTGCCGTACAATTCCAAAAAATATAAAGAGGTGAATGAGTGTTTATATACCAATGTATCTACTTACTTAAATTATGACTTTAGGTAAAAAACCATTAATACACGAATTCGTGTTAGTGACTAGAAACATTGATATTCCAGGTGGTAAGAGTATGCGCACTGCAGAAAGATTTCCAGCAGTTCCCCCACGGCGATCAAACGCTAGTTGGAGAGCGAGGAGCGTCTCTCTCGGGAGGGCAACGCGCTCGGATCAATCTGGCACGAGCAGTGTACCGCCAAGTCAGTTCATATTTTTTATATTAGTATTTATTCTGTTCTGTCTCTTGAAAAATATTTATATCAAAATACGTAGCCTAGAGTCTTATCATAAAAGTGGTATTCGATTGCATTGATCCATTAAGTAGCACGAGTATTTTGGTATTCTTTAAATATGCATACATGAATAAATAACGTTTATATACTCTTAAGTAGGTAGATAACGTGTGTGTACTACTACTAGATAACATTTTTATACTTCTTTTTATACCAAAAAACCTATAGATATGTACCTATGTATAATACAATTAGTTTCAAATATGAAAATACACAGGCCGACATATACCTGCTGGATGACCCGCTGTCAGCAGTGGATGCGCACGTGGGCCGACAGCTGTTTGACGAGTGCATCAACGGCTACCTGCGCCACACCACCAGGATCCTCGTCACGCATCAGCTGCATTACCTCAAAGCCGCTGATTACATCGTCATTATGAGTAATGTACGTATGAATGGGGGCGGTTATGAAAACTAGCGATTGTTGCCTACACTATGTGCCGAAGTGATTAAGCAAAATGTACGAATACCTTTCGTCATAGCAAGGTCTTCGGGACTGTAACAAAACATCTGATACATAAGGTGTTTTAGGTAGCTGATTGACCGCCTCGCGATTAATTCGAACTTGGTACCTGTAATAGCTACCTGTATATCAACAAGCTTCTTTGTTTAGGGGGGCATAGAAACCATGGGAACATACGACGAGCTGCAAACGTCTGGTAAAGACTTTGCCAAATTATTGTCTGCTTCCCACGACGACAAAGACGACAACAAGGAAGCTGAAAAACCGCCACCGATGTCCCGCCGCACTTCTGCAAGGGTAAGTATTTATCATTCATTCCCAAGATCAGGGTCAAGTACACAAAACCCATAAAACACTCGAAAAGTTAGGTAGGTAACGAAAAGATTACCCGAATTTTAACTTTTTACATTGTAGCTATGTTTAGGTGGTTCAGGTGTTAAACTCTCGTGACATGACATAATGTGATATGAAGCTACATACCTAGGTAGATAGATACTTTACATATAGGTCATTGTATTAGGTCTTTACCTATGAAATTGCCGTTTTGTATGAAAAAATTCAAACGATTTTTTTTCATATAATTTTTATTTGTATTAAGTGAAGTAATTACCCATACAATCAATGCATCTTTGCCAACGCAGTGGCAGTTTATTAATGCCCTTCTTAAAGAAATCAGCTGGACGAGAGGCAACAAATTCTTCAAAGGCGTTTTGAACTGCCTCTTGGTTATTGAATTTTTTTCCAGTCAAGAAGTTATCCAAATTCTGGAAAAAGTAGTAGTCTGTAGGGGCAAGGTCCGGTGAGTACGGTGGATGAGGGAGAGCTTCCAACCCCAGTTCTTGCAACTTGGAGACCGTCATTTGTGCGGTATGAGGTCGCGCGTTGTCGTGCAGGAGCAGCGGAGACGAGCGATTGACCAATGCTGGTCGGAGACGTGCCAGCTTCTCCATCATTGTGTTCAATTCTTCACAGTACACATCTGGCAGTAATACTCTCCCCATTTGGTAAGAAGCTGTGATGAATCACACCGGTGCTAGACCACCAAACAGTAACCATCACCTTTTTAGGGGTAAGTTTTCGTTTAGGGCATTGTTTAGGTGCTGAACCAGGATCCAACCAACTTGCTGAGCGCTTACGGTTATCAAACAGAATCCATTTTTCATCACAGGTGACAATGCGGTTCAAAATGCCTTCATTTGTGTGTCTGTTGAGCAATGCACGGCACGTCTCGACGCGTACTTGGCGCTGGCGATCATTGAGTTCGTGGGGCACCCATTTGTCAAGCTTTTTTACCTTGCCAATTTGACGCAAATGGACCAATATTGTTTTGATGCTAACGTCGAAAGCTGCTGCTAATTCAGCCGTAGATTGAGTATCATCAGCTTCCACGATCGCCTTCAATTCGTCTGCATCGACCAAAGTCTTCGGACGACCGCGGGGTTCATTTTTCAGGTCGAAATTTCCAGAACGGAAGCGAGCAAACCAATAACTAGTGGTTCGTTGGTTTGTAGTGTTAGCTCCGTATACGTCGTTGATGTTGCGAGCCGCTTGTGCCGCGTTACTGCCACGACGGAACTCATATTCCATAATTACTCGAATTTTTAACGTATCCATGTTGACGAAAATGATTGAAATGCAATGAAAATGTAACACTAACCAATAAACAAATGACTGTTTTTGGAAAAAGAATTCCATATTTTTAAAATGAAATTAATTTGAAATTAGAATTCTTAGTTAAACAAAAGATATATTTAAATGAAATGGCCCGTACTGTAAAACGGCAATTTCATAGGTAAAGACCTATTATGAAAGGGAAATTGATTTAAAATATGCCTAACCCTTCGGTATCTATGGCTGGCTATAGTAACTCGTATGTACCTATTATATTACTCACTAAATTTAGCATATTACCTACTTAATTATTTGCTCGTGCATTCATAACATTACTCCTTTCATACAGTTGTCAACTACAAGACGGCCATCTATGACCGAGTCGACCACCGGATGCGAGGCCCAAGAGATGGAGGAGGAAGAACGCGAGTCGGGCTCCATGGGCTGGCACGTCTACGGCGCCTACCTCCGCGCCGGCGGGCGCACCGCCACCATCCTCTTCATGGTCATCTTGCTCATCATCGGACAACTCTCCGCTACACTCTGCGATTACTGGGTTACGTTCTGGTATGTTGTTTTTTTTAAATATAAATTATGTGTACGTACTTACCTAATTTATTAACTCGTGTAATTGCTTAATTTTATCGCGTTTGAAAGAGGCGAGGACGCATCGAAATTATAATTTTTTTGCACAGGACAAATGAAGTAACTCGACAAAAAGAAAGGGAAACTAACAGCAGCACAGTAGACTACGACCGAGTAATAACGCCGCCAAATTCCACATTTTCCCTGTCATCATACTTCTCCGGAATTGAGCTTAAGCCAGGTTCGCTATTTTTTATATTACTTAATTACCTATTTTATACAGTATAGAACGGAAAGTGTAGGTATTCTATCCATAGAAGTATAACTAGCTAGGTACTTGTACTATAAGGCAAATATTTAAGTAGGTATCTAAGTACCTATGCTAAATGATTTAGGATAAGTATGAACGTTTCGTATTTCTCATAAATAAAAACACGATTACTCCTATTCATAGATCTGAATATCCACGCATACATTGGTCCGCTGGATACGGCGCAGTATTTGTACGTGTACTCGGCCTTGATCGTCTGCTGCATCTTCTTTATCACGGCGCGAGCGTTCATGTTCTTCAAGGTTTGCATGACGGCGTCGCGGAACCTCCACAATGATATGTTCCATTCCATGCTGCGGGGTGTTATGCGATTTTTTGATTCCAACTCATCAGGTAAGTTGATTATTTACTTACGACATTAATGTAATGAAGGAATTATAAAGCAAAATACTTATATTTGATCGAATTTCAGGTCGCATCCTCAATCGCTTTTCAAAAGATGTCGGTGCTCTGGATGAATTGCTTCCCCGATTCTTATTGGAATGTATCCAGATCTACCTGGTGATGTTCAGCATCCTAGCGCTCAATGCTGCCGCTCTCGTCTGGACGCTATTGCCCACCACCATTATTCTGCTATTGTTCTACACTATTCTACAAATCTATCTCAAATCTGCTCAATCTATAAAACGTTTGGAGGGCACCAGTAAGTTAAACCTATTACAAACAATAAGATATTAAATACCTTTCTTCTTAACTCTACTTACTTAAATAGTATATTTTATATCAAATTTCAGCAAGAAGTCCCGTATTCTCCCATATGTCTGCTACTCTAAACGGCATTAGCACAATTCGTTCTTCAGGAGCACAACAGAGATTAATCAAAGAATTTGACCGATTCCAGGTAAATTTTCCTGTGGTACCTAGGTAGTTCTATTTTACCTTCAGAACACCTCCGCCAAGTTGTTTTCAAAGCAATACAATCTCTTTTATTACGGAAATCTATTTTCAGGATATCCACACATCAACTTGGAGCAGCTACTTGGCCAGTGGAGTAACTCTTGGTTTCTGGCTTGACTTCATTTGCGTACTCTACTTAGCCATCGTCATAGTTGCATTCCTTGTAATTGACAGCAGTGAGTACCGCTCTTAGACAAAAATAAACAATATCTTATGTATTTTAATTGATAAGGTACGAGTATTTATAATCCAAATGTATTCTATCTGTAACAGAAACAATATTCTCCGGGAATGTGGGTCTAGCCATATCACAGACGCTGATCCTAACGGGTATGCTGCAGTTTGGTGTACGACAGACGGCCGAGGTTATATCGCAAATGACCAGTGTCGAGCGCATCCTACAATACACCCACATAGAGCGTGAACCACAGTGGGACAAAGGAGGTATGCAACGAAGATTTGTAGTCTGAACCTAAGACGCATACTATATTTAGGTACCTACTTAGTTAGAAATTAGCGTAGGTACCAGTTGTAAATGCCTCAAAAATAAAATAACGTTAAAGTAAACAAAAATCAATTGGGCAATGCGATATTTTTTCTCTCTGTATTTAACATTCTTTTCAATATCCAATATTTTATATTCAAACAGCTAAAGAAACACCAAAAGGCTGGCCGTGGCGAGGAACCATCGAGTTCAAAAACTGCTATATGAAGTACACGCCTGAGGACTTGCCGGTCTTGAAAAACCTCAACTTAGTGCTCCAAAGTGGATGGAAGGTAAAAATTTCTACACAGAGGTTGCTACTTTCGGCACGACTTTATCATTTCCTTTTGAAACCTTTAGATACCTATTACCTACTTACTTATTTGCAGGTCGGAATAGTAGGCCGAACTGGTGCTGGAAAATCGTCCCTCATTTCGTCACTGTTTAGACTTTCTATTGTAGAAGGCGAAATACTCATAGACGATGTCGACACTGCCCATCTATCTTTACAGGTACGAATATCAAAATAACGAAGATTAGCACTCACGAAAATTTAGGTACCCACCTATTTTTTTCTCAACTTAATAATAAAAACTTTTCTAAAACAGGAACTACGCTCTAAGATATCTATAATCCCTCAAGAACCAGTGCTGTTTTCTGCGACAGTAAGATACAACTTGGATCCTTTCAACGAGTATGACGATGAGAAGCTATGGCAAGCTCTTGAAGCTGTAAGTACTTTGGTTGCGTCAGTTACATAAAAATTGAACTTTTAAAATCTTAGTCAATAATAAGTAATATGTCAAGATAACAATGCCTCAGAAAAATCCAAGATTACCTAGGCCCTAGGCCCCTTTTGTAAATGTCAACCATCTTACTTGTAGGTGGACTTAAAAGCAGCAGTACCGGCGCTGGATTTCAAAGTATCTGAAGGTGGTTCGAACTTCTCCTTGGGACAGCGACAACTGGTGTGCTTGGCTAGAGCAATTCTTCGTGGTAATCGCATTCTGGTACTCGACGAGGCCACCGCAAATGTAGATCCAAAGTAAGAATTTATTACATCTGCAATTTTGATTATTGTTGCTAATCAATCAATAATAAATTTACCTACCTGTCTGATATTTGGATTCGCCCACCTGTTAATTTACATAGTCTAGTCGATGATATGATTTCATATGATATTATGATATGAATTTAAGTAGGTACAGTCTTCAGAACAAAACATTCGCTAGAATTCAAAAACAATAATATTTATTTCCAGAACTGACGAATTCATCCAAAGAACTATAAGAAAGAGATTCGCGGATTGTACTGTGTTGACAGTTGCTCATCGGTTGAACACTATTATGGATTCTGACCGAGTCATGGTGATGGATGCCGGAAGACTGGTAGAATTCGACCACCCGTACAAGCTTCTCAATAACCCTGAAAGTCACTTTACGAAGATGGTGAATGAAACCAGTGACAAAATGTCAGCACAACTCCACGAGATCGCGAAAAAAACTTATATTAGTAATGGCGGAGTGATAGAGTAGGTAGTTTAAGTATCTATATATAACGTCTTCAAAATGAAAACCTATAAGAGACCAAATGCAGTCGCGAGACATTATTTTAAATAATATGTATTTAGGTACCAACGCGTAGGTACCATACCTCTAGGTAAGTGTGTTTGGATGCAGGTAGGATTCTATGTACTAGGTACCTTACTCCTTAGGTACCCTTAGTAAACCTACTTAGCATTAACAGTACAATAGAGCGGTATAAAATCTTAGTTTATTCTACTTTACGCATATAAAAGCATAGATTAGCAAGTATACTTTATGTTTTAAATGAAAAATTCTGCTTTTATCTACTTATACTAACTTATTATAACAATAATATTGTAAACAATCAATGTCAATCCTTTTAACGATAGTTCGCAAAATGTATTAAATCCAATTGAATACATTTCATTTGTACTTAGGACCTTTTTCCAATTGTCAATGATTTTTTGATAAATCTCCGCAAATTAGAACAGAAATTAAGGTAGGTACTATTTGGGTGAGGTGGTGCAAATATAATATGGTTAGGAAAATATAGATATACCTATATGTTTACGATTCCGCTTCTTAATTCAGAAACTGAATTTCCGGAAGACAATTCCGAATGTTAATAGTTCGTAAGGGAAAAGGTTCCTTTTTAACTTCATACCTGCACCATCGACGACGAGTTCTTACTTTATGAGTTAGAGACGAACGAGCCTCCAGTCTTCCTCTGTAGAGTAGGTTACATACTTTTACAAACAGAGGGATTCGACAAATAAGTTAAATATTTAAAAAAATATACTTTTGTAATTAGGTATCTTAGTGTATTTTTTCTACTTATATCATGCAATAGGATATAGTATAAGTACATATATCTATTAATCGACTGATGATACTTGCTGGATGAGTAGGTACTCTAGGACCTAGGTACAGTAGAAGTAGTATAAGGGTTAAGAGAAGAGCAGAAAATTAACTGTGTTATTTATTTTTATTATTTTGTAATAGTTGTAATTCACTACTGCAAATTGACCATTGTAAATGCCATAGAGGTTGTCCTCGAACAAATAAATTTAGATAAACAAAATTGTATTCTTCATTATTCCACAAAATGACGGTACATTAGGGGGGAAGAAACTAAGGGTCTTGGAAATCTTAACCATTAACGTTTTGTTTTCTTTGACGATATCCTTACATAAGTAGGTAAGAATTTTGAAAAATAATAGTCAGATTTGTTACTGAGGTGTCTATTTACAAAACTACTTTTTATTAAGCTAACCCATCGAGTTTCATCGAAATAAAATAAAATTTGGTATTTTATGAAAAATTTAATTGAAATAAAATTAAAACAGGTAAAATGCTCATTTTCACTAATCAATAGTTCTCTTTATAAACCGCGAACTGGGCCTGCTGACCACGGTCAGGTAAATGACTATTGAAATTCAGATCGTAGGTATTAATAGCTAAGTGACTGGAAACATTCTCCCAATGGTATAACAGTAGGTCTTACTTATAAGAATACTATTGCTAGGCGTTACGTAATATCAATACGTAAAACTAGGCTCAGCAGCCAATAAAAATGAGCCAGTGCATTTAAGGTTAATAAATCTATTCTAAATACCAACCTTAATAAAATTCCTAATTTAAAACAGAAAAAGTATTTCCGACTTGTGTTTCAAATGGAGTGAAATTTATTGGTTGCAATTCACAATTTATAACTCCTTCTTATTATATTTAACCAATATAGATTTAACCAATAATAAAACCACAACAAATCAAAGCTTTATCTCTTTTCGTAAATGTACAACAAACATTCTAGCACTCATTATAATAAACAAGTTGTACAGAATAAAATGCATATAATCACTTATAATTTGAAATAAAGGTGTGGAATGTTTTAAAATAAGGACTAGGAGCTATTTACTTGGGCCAATACTTTTAATTGTAAGGTGAGGTTAATTTGAAAGTAACAGCAGTTGCCCGATGCCAGTATTACACTAACTAAATGAAACTTTAATAAATATACTACCTAGGTCTAGGTCGAACAGCTACTCCAAATGTGATAATCAAGTTGAGTAACTTTCATGAGTGTACATTATTTTTCCATTTAAAATATTCTTTTAGGTGCAAACAAAAGCTCCAGTTTCATTTCTTTAACATATAAATTCATTACAACTCACATTGTTTACTTTGTTACATCCAGTTACTCAAAGCCTCTTAAATAATACATGCAAATAACTAGTGACTTTGCTAAGGCATGATTAAACAATTAAATTTTCAAAACAATTACAAACATAAGTAAACACATACATTTCTTGACCATATAAAAATTTGCAGTTTTCAGAAAAAAGCATATTAGTTTACTAACAAGATCATTTTTCTATCACCAATCATAATATAAAAACAAGTAAAAGTACCTGGATAATATGATAAAATGCATTCCAGTTTAATATATTGACTCATGATGAAAAGACACCAGCTCCATCTTCAGAAATTACCCTAAAAATACACAACTTAAAATAATTTATTGAAAAAAATGCAAGATGAAAGGTTTTAGAAGTAACTAGATTTATACTTTCAGTAGCAACCTCTTTTACTCAGAAATGAACAAGTTTTTAAATCACTCAGTTTAAGTGAATGGACTAACTGCAATAAGCAACAAACCCCACTCTACCATTTTGAGAGCAGTCTTCATTCATTACTAGGTTATTATTATAATTAAATTTATGCAGGGATAAGAGAAGAAGTTATTCAAAGGTCACTAACCTATATATGAATCCTTTATAATTGATCTTAAGATGCCTATTCAACATCTGGCAGATCTTCATCCTCTACAGAACTGGTCTCCTCTTTTTCATTTTCATCTCCGAAGTCTCCTATTTTACTTGAGAACATATCCTCATCATACTCATCACTCTCATCCTCATCTTGCCAACGATTGAAATCTACTTTTAACCAATGGTGTTTCTTTTTGTCACTTGTTAAACAGGGCCAAAAAGGACCGTCAGTCTCTTCTTTAACTAGTTCCAACTCAATCAGTCTACCTTTATTGACTTGCAAACTTTTTTCTGGATTTATTTCCGCATACAAAGGAATCACCACTTCGTATAATTTGTGGTCCGGCTCACAAATACCCTTGAAGGTAACCAACTTCTTCTCAATTTGAATATCAGGTTTCTCACATTCTACATTGAATGTGAGAAAAACACGAGAACTTCTTTGAGCCCAAGAAACCGATGGTGGAGTTGCCGCTTGCATGACGTTTCTGAAAAGACAAACTTTTTCGTTAATAAAAGACTAAAAGTCGAAATTAATTGTTGATCAGGTAAATGTTATCTTACAGGTAAAGTTATTTTAATAGATACTAGAACTTGAAAAGGTTTTTCCTTTCGAATTAATTCTATGTCAATGAAGTTAAGAAGCTTTAATTGTTGTTTGCAATTTTGCAATAGAAAGACAGACAGAACACTTGACTTGACGTAAATTGACGTTGACAGCTTTCTTTTTTTTTCCAATTGGCGATTGGCGTCATGCACGTTGACAGCTTGGCATCGACTTGCACCAAAACTTGCACACTAGCTTGCACAACTTGCACCTTTGAGTATAGAACATATAAGGAGGAGCCATACCATCTGGATCTGCGTGCCTGGTCTGGCGCAAAATGGCGGCTACCTTTTTGTATGGTACTAGTACAGTTTCTTTACTCATGTGGTACTAGAATCCATTTCACGAAAGAAGTCCCCTAGCCGCCGCCGCCGCCGCGGCGCTGTATAGCAATGAGGATGGAATATAAGGAGTGGCTCCATTTTTTGTTTCATATACAAATGAGTTTATGACAGCGTGCCAAGTTGCGCCAAGTTTTTCATAGTTTTCTTGGTAGACGACTTGTCAAATTTTAAGAAATACAAAAAGGTAGCCATTTTGCGCCAGACCAGGCACGCAGATCCAGACGCTATGGCACCTCCTTAGATATTCTATACTTAAAGCTGTATAGCACGTAAAAATTGACAATGTTGCCATTTATGACTACCTATATTATACCTATATTATTTAAATGTCTTTCTTTTGTAATTTATCAAAATAATACTAATTATTGCATACTTCGAGTGTCATTGTTATTCCATGACTAGGTTGTTTTACATTTTGATAAAAATATTTATTTACCTACATTTCTGTTACCTGTGTGAAAAGTATATTTTTATTAAGATAAATAAGGGTTTTTCTACCTACTATCAGGGAAAAGGTCAGAAAATAGGGAAAATAGACCTGTCATATTTAGTTCCAAAAATATTCGTGGGACTTCTTTCGTGAAACGCACACTACTTATCGTTTGACAGATCGTCTACCAAGAAAACTATGAAAAACTTGGCTCAACTTTGGCAAGCTGTCATAAACTCATTTGTATATGAAAGAAATGGGACCCCTCCTTATATTCCTTCCTCATTGACTTGCACCACCAACCCCTCACCAACCCACGCAACCTAAGATCAATCTGTTAGAGTGCTTTTCACAAAAGAAGTCCCCCGGATATATTTGGAACTAAATTTGACAGGTTTTCCCTATTTTCTGACCTTTTCCCTGATAGTAGGTAGAAAACTCCTTAGTTATCTTAATATAAATACCTACTCTTTTTACCAATGATAATTTTATAAGTACAGATATGTTACCTTCATAGTAATTGACATTTTAAATATGTGCCGAAAAATGATTAGGTACAATGGAGTTACAATGACAGCTAATGACAGCACTGTAATATACTTCAAAGGTCTTCAGTGCCTAAAGAATAACATTTTAGTCGCAGAGTGGA
This sequence comes from Anarsia innoxiella, assembly GCA_947563765.1. Lineage (NCBI taxonomy): Eukaryota > Metazoa > Arthropoda > Insecta > Lepidoptera > Gelechiidae > Anarsia > Anarsia innoxiella. The sequence goes on from OX387395.1 coordinate 5,733,825, forward strand.
CACTTTCTTGAAAAGTACCTAATAGTAAGAAATAAAACATCTTGTAAAAGTAAAGAATTTTTATCAAAAATTGTAACTTTATTTTTTAATTGTTAATAAACGCACACGTTTTTTGAGAACTGCCTTTCTTGGTGATTCTAGAATATCTTCTGACTCCGGTAAACTGACATTATCCAGACTTGATGGAGAGTTCTGAACATTATGAATTAGTTTTTTCTGAAAAAGAAAATAATATTATTGGGTATAGTACGCTAAAACACGGATTAAGTACCGGTACTTAATCGTTTATATTTACATTCATCCATTTTATTATTATTCAATAGTTTATTGTAAGAAGAAGTTAGTAGGTACATCAGTAGTTATACAATAGGTACAGCATATTTCTAAAAGACATTTCTTCCCACAGAGAGAGACATGAAAGTAAGAAGGCATTTTTAAATTTTTTATTCAGAATTATTAAACGAAGTAAATGATGTGATTATGTCAATGAAATAATTTATTTTAATTACAACTATAAGTTTTTTCGAAACATATTTAAAAGAATGTTGGAAGTGATTGCTACAGATTCTGCTACTTTTTGATGGTGTCCAATCTGGTTCGCATCTTTGTTCACGAACAATAGCAATCCAGTCTTGTACTCTGACCTGATCACTTGGAGATCTGATTCCATAAAAGAAAAAAAGTCATTATTTTTTACTATAAAAGATTATAAAACTAGAATTTAGTAAAATCATTTTAATATTTATTACATAAGTCCATTACATAATATAGATAGGTAGCTATCATAAAGAAGAATTAAATTGAACAACTTAAAATTAGGCATAATATGCTACCATTAGTCGCATGTGCACTAACTAATCTATGTCCGTAGTAACTAAAAATCTAATCCTTATCGCTCTCGCGTCAAAATCAATCGCTCTTTCTCTCTTTATCTGAATTATGGCGTCTTTGAATCTGTTATCAGATTGTATGGAAAAAAATGAAAGGGGTTTGAAGATAATGTCCTACCTAAACTTGTGTATGTACCTTTTTCGACAAAAATGGCGGCAGTCTATAAAACCTTCGGTAATCGATAATTCAGGTCAATACAAATCGAAAGTATAGATGAAAATTTTTTGATAAAGCGCCACGTTTCCGAGATATAAGCTCTCAAAGCTAGACTAGTGGCGCCAGTATTGGAACATGAAAAACTGTGGTTTGGTGTTATTAAATGGTACACATTGTATTGGAAATTGATAATAGAAGTTAAATAAAGGATCCTGGCTTATTTTAGCGACCTCCCTCCCTCTCCCCTAGATGCTCAGTCTATAATTTTTATTATTTTAGGTATAAATACGGTGAGAATTTAGAGTGGTTTGAAAATAGCAGTTTTTGAAGCAATCTATGTCAACTCCCAATATTATCTCTTATTTTCAAACTCTTATTTTCAAACCACTCTAAATTCCCACCATATTTATGCCTAAAACAATAAAAAATATAAGCTGAGCATCGTGGGGGGAGGGAGGGGGGGTCGCTAAAATGAGCCAGGATCCTATAACTTCTAGTATCAATTTCCAATACAATAGGTACCATTAAATAACACCAAAACACAGTTTTTCATGTTCCAATACTGGCGCGACTAGTCTAGCTTTGAGAGCCTATATCTCGAAAACGTGACGCTTTATCAAAAAATTGTCATCTATATTTTCGATTTGTATTGACCGGGCTTAGCACGGTATGCCGCGACAATTATCTCACGCATGCTGTCCGTATCACATTTAAAACTATAGACAGAGACGTAAGCGTCACAAACGCATGGCAACGTCTTGTCACGGAGTGCCATGCTAAGCTAGCTGCTAGCTTAGCATGGCACTCAGAACTAACTATCGATTAATGAAGGTTTCATAGACTGCCGCCATTTTTGTCGAAAAAGGTACATACTTACTTACACAAGTTTAGGTAGGACATTATCTTCAAACCCCTTTGACAGGTCTATTTTCCCTATTTTCTGACCTTTTCCCTAATAGTAGGTAGAAAACCCCTTACTTATCTTAATAAAAATACACTTTTTACATAACAGAAATATAACTAAGTAGACAATTTTATCAAAATATATACTAACCTACTCATGGAATGACCAGAACAGTCGAAATATGCAGGAAATAATATTATTTAATAAATTACAAATGAAATAAACATAATATAGGTAGATGTTGTACTCATAAATGGCAACATTATCAATTTTGACATGAAATACAGCGCCGCGGCTGGGGGACTTCTTTCGTGAAAAGGACTCTACAAGTTGTCTTAAATAGGTCTATTTACAGTCTTCAAAATGTGCGCGCATATAACATATCTATACCTATAAAAAATCATTGTTATACCAACTCTTTCTGTTTTTTTTTATAAATGTATCATAGACGAAATATTTATTCTACTTAATATAATACTCTTTCTTCCTTTGAGTATAGAATATATAAGGAGGTGCCACTTTTTTTTTTCTTATACAAAATAAGTTTATGACATCGTGCCAAGTTTGGCGCAAGTTTTTCATAGTTTTCTTGGTAGATAACCTGTCAAACGATAAGAAATTCCATACAAAAAGGTAGCCATATTGCGCCAGACCAGGCAAGCAGATCCAGACGGTATGGCACCTCCTTATATATTCTATACTCAAAGCTTTCTTCAGTTGACATTGTCACCCACTCAGCTTTGTCATTCTTCTCTTTGTTTTAAAGACGGTTATTAATATTAATATTAAATAAATAATGTAAAATATCCAGTACCTATCAAATTATGTCGGAACGCATTAAATTGTCCTTTCCCGAAACCTAAAATGTCTACCATGGTTTAAAAAATAATGCTACAATGGGACGTTTAGAAGAAACAAGTAGCACATCATTAAGATTACCAAGTAAAAAAGCTTCCTCGTCCAAACAACCAACAACAACTACAAAAACTCCAAAAACTCCAAAAAGCACCTCAGACAACACTGTTTGTATAAACTTAGATTGTAGAACGCAGTGTCTCCTTATCGCCACCGTATTCGCTCTTCTGGTTATTATAATTTACTACCGTTTCACTCATGTTTGCTTGAGTAGTTCCATGCGCCGTCGACGGAATACCTGCTGAAGTACATAACAGTTCTGCACTCGAAGATTTAATCAGCGGTAGAAACCTATATAAATTTTCATACTCTTTACTTCTTTTACAGTCCATAGAGAACCCATCCCACTGCTAGGCAAGGACCTTTCTTGAATACGTTTGGGATTATCCGTTTTACATATAGGTACCTACTTACAAGTTGAGTCTAACTAGCAAGATATGCTTAATTATAGGTAGGTATTTAGAAAAAGTTCAAACTTAGATAGGTACCACAGTGATTTCTTATTTCTAACTGTGGTACCTATTTGGAAAATGCCGGACATCGACAGAACCAGTTAAGAAAGATACAAACTAGATAATGTACTAAATATGTCACTGGAAAATAACGACAATCGTAAGTTGATTAATTTTCAAGGTAGTTAATCCACTTTCTGAAAATCAAAAACGGTAGATAAAATGTATCAATTAACGTATACTTTCTGTTTACTGATCAACTTACGACACATTGCGGTTATTTTATCAACTAACAATTTGGACTTACGTCAAATCATACGCGAATTGGCCAATGCTGCTCAGCGTAACATTTATCGTTAAGCAGATACACTTTAATGAATACACTGTTTTCTGATTGGTCAAAGGCATTGGTGGCACGATCTTGGCAAGTAGAGTTTACAAAATTGTAGACCTGGCATTTCAATATTGATATTTTAGTTCTATAACATCAGTCGCCGAAGTAAGCCGAAGAAACGATGGCGTGACGACCTACGCACTTTCAAGGAAGATTGGTGGGAAGCAGCCACTGACAGGAATCTATGGAGACTGAGTGAATTTACCCAGCAGTGGGGCGAAACAAGCTAATAAAAAAAAGACATTAGAATGATACTGATATGAAAGGTGTAAAGGGGATATAATATATTTTTTTTAAATATGTACCTAGGTACGTATTTATTTTCAAAATGTGAAAGTTTGTAAAAGTAAATTTTTACGTAACAACTAATAAATTATTTCATGAAAGGTAAAATTAAACACAATTATTTTTATAATTATGTGATAATTATTAATATATAGGTACTATTAAAATTCGACCAATCAGCGTAAACCTTGCGTTTGTCGAATCATTTCACCGCGAGATTTTGTAAGTTGATCAATTAACAGAAAATGTAGATATACGAGCGAGTACCTACGTTAAATTTTCTTTCTAAGCGCCTTTTACGATTTTCCGAAAGTTGATAAACAACCTCGAAGACTGATCAACTTACGATTCTCGTAATTTTCCAGTGACAAATATAAAGTATAGATAACTGCTCTAAAGTTAAGTTTTTTTCCAGATGATAATGATCACGAACTGAAAGCTGATACTTCTAGCGAAGACGAACCAATGGGCTGCAAAGCTTTGAATCAGCATGTTTCTGACTGAAAAGGCTAATTAATTAGGGTAATACTTAGATACTAATAATAATAGTAGGTACCTAGCAGTGGGTAACTTATCTGCGATTCAAACTATTGTCTACCTTCTACTTATTCGTCGTCCAACTGATCACATTAGAATGGCAATGGATGGCATGGGAAGTATTATTTGAAACGCATTCTTACTTTAAAATAATCGGTTCTATTTTATTTGCGTTACTCATCGGCTTAACTTTTAACAAAACTTATTTCGATGTGTCCATTTTAATTTTATGTCACCTTTCCCCATTATACTTATTCTTTTGCTATCTCGCAGACTCTAAAAAAAAAAAGGCTCGTTCTACTAATCTACATAAGTTAACGGCCAAGTTGCGTTTTGTACTAGGTCACATACGAAAAGTGTTTACGTTCAATCTTAATTCTTTTTTTTTATTTTACTAGTTGGTCGACGTGATGATTTTCAAAAACTCAAGTTCTACATCCTCAACCATGGCAAAAAACTCCGGCAAATCGAGTGGAAAAAAAGGAGGCCGAGAAGGAGGCGTTTGCATAAACATCGATGATCCTACAACGCGATGTTTCCTTATTTCTATTTTAGTTGCAATTTTAGCGATTGCACTTTTTTACGGTTTCACTCAGGGTTGCTTGCGTAATTGTATACGTAGCCGACGGACACGCTCCCGTACACGTTGTTGAATTCGTAACGCCCGCGCCCACTTGAGTCTAATTTCTGTTTATTTTCACGCATTAAATTACATTAAATACAATCATACAGAATTATTTCTTGTTATTTTTATTGCTTACTACCTCTACCATCATACCTAAATACCTAATATTCGTACGTATCAGCGTTACAGAAGTTTACCACTGCCATTTCTTTTGGTCTTCCGCTTTAATAAACGATAGGATAGATCGGTATCTTAACCTCCTGAGGTTCAACATACTATTTCTAGTACAAAATCACTTTGTCTTGAAAGCCCAATAGATTTAAGACCACTGTGATGTTAAGACCCAATGTACTAATAATAGAACTTAACATTTAAGTGCACATGACATGTTTGAATTTCCCGCTACGTCTTGAAAGAGTGTCAATGTGGTCTATGGATAGGTTTGTTATTATGGCAGCACTGCGTTTGAAGGGGTAGGAGGGATGTGTTCGGCCGGCCATATTGTCAAAAAAATTGGTGGAGATGGCACGCGCTCCTGGTAGACGTAAGTATAACCTATTATTATCTTTGAAATCTTTATATTGTAGAACAAATAATCGTGTTTATTTATAACATAAATAAATGAAATTAGTAGAAAAACCATTATTTTGCCAAAATTCTGAGAATTAAATAGACTTTTTTCGCGATTAATATTTGTGTACTAATACTAGTACGTTGGGTAGTTATGATAATAATGTACAGCTTGGCATAAAAGAGTTTGGAGCGGTGACAGACGGAACTAAAAATTTTATTTTATGGCAACACAGACCGCTGAGTAGCTTTGCTGTCACGCGTGTTTTTCATTGTATGTTTTCTGGTTTGTTTCGGTTAATTTTTCGTTTCCATTGACTATTGGATCGATTAAATATGAACAAGACAATTGGCAGTGGTGCTAGATCAGTGATTCATAAAGTTTTTTTGCGATGTTTGGCCGAAAATGAGGCTGGACAACTTCTGTCTGCGCTTGACGATGTTTATCAAAGAACTGCTGACATGACAGGTATTTATACACGTTATCCACCTTTTAGAGACATAATACTACGTTTTCTTTATTTGTACGCCTCGTATGTTACGTTACAATCCTAATTCCAACGTATTTAAACATAAACTAAATAAGTTGAGGTTATGTCTAAAATGTTTCGAAACGTATACAAAACTGACAAATTTTGATACTTTACAATATTACCTAATAACTCATCATCAATTATCATATTATTCCTGTTTTTTCAGGTGTCAGCGTAAATACTGTTAGAAATATTGTTAAAGAAGGTGAAAGAAATGAGGGAGTATTTTCTACGCCAGGAAAACATAGAAAAGGTCGTCCGAGAAAAGATTTGGACGATTTTGATTCGTGTGCCATTAGACAAAAGGTTCACTTCTTCTACGTCGTGAAAAAACAGGTACGTACCTAATTATGACCACTGTCACAACAATCATAATATTATATAAATATACTCAGTAACATTGAAATTTGTATGTTTAATATTCTCATTGAAATCATTTATTTTCAGGTGCCTACACTGAGAAACTTGTTACCTGTGCTTAGAGAAGAACTAAGTTTTGATGGAAGCCGTGAGCATTTAAGAAAGATATTGTTGGCACTTGGGTTTCGATACAAAAAGTGTCAAACTGATCGTTCTGCTTTAATGGAAAAAACTAATATTGCAGCAAAACGCGAAAAATATCTCAAGGTTATTATTGATAATAGAAACCTTCCCCCAGAACTGCAAAAAGATATAATTTTTTTAGATGAAAGCTATGTACATTCATCCTACAAGCTCAAAAAGTGCTGGCAATCAATAGATGTTACTGGAGTCAAACTTAACCAATTACCAAGGGAAAACGATTTATTATTATCCACGCTGGCAGTGAAAAGGGGTTTGTACCTAATGCCCTGTTAATTTTCTCAGGGACTAACAAAAACGAGGATTATCACTCTGAGATGAATAAAAACAATTTTACTAAATGGGTCACAGAGAAATTAATCCCCAACCTACACGAAGCTTCCATTATCGTCATGGATAACGCTCCCTACCATTCTGTGGTATTAAACAAGGCACCGACCAGTGCAACAAAGGTTGCTGATATAAAACTGTGGTTGCTGGAAAATAACATCTCCTTTGATGAAACTCTCCGCAAGCCGGGTTTGCTTACACTTGTGAAGCAACACAAACCAGAACCAATCTACGAAATAGATCAGCTTTTAGGAGATCATGGTCACACAGTGGTAAGGCTTCCGCCTTATCACTGTGATCTCAACCCAATTGAGCTAATATGGGGCATTGCAAAACATAAAATTGCCTCGAACAACGTGTGCTCTACTGATATAAAGGTAAGTGTAAACATTCAAGCACTGACATGTAGATTGGATATTTATTTTTATACTTATTAATATAGTTTTTTGTTTTAGGCTGCAGCTGAACAAGCTTTTGCAAGCATTTCTGCAGATGATTGGCGAAATTCTTGCAGACATGTGATGAAAATTGAGAGAGAATACTACAATAGGGGCAGAAATTTATATACAGAAATTGAACAATTGGTGATCAATCTTAGGGATGACAGCAGTAGTGATGATTCTTTAGAATCTGAAGAAGAAGTTACTGAAAGCCTTAACCAGGAAGCAAGCTTTTCTGAGGTGGAATACCTAGATGAAGAGATTCTGGAATCACAATGAACTTTAACTTTATTTTAAAAATATTATTTATATGGTAATTCTCCTTGTTTTATTATCAACTAGCTGACCCGGCGTACTTCGTACTGCCTACCCGCTATCACATTAGAAACCTCTAAATTTATCAGTGTTCCTATACAATATTACGCATGTACATACATAGAATCACGCCCGTATCCCTTCCGGGGTGGGCAGAGCCTTAGTCAAAACTAAAGCCACGCTTGGCGGTAATTGGGTGAAGAAGATGGTATACTCTGAATAGTGACAGATCGCCAGCCTATCGCTTATACATATATAAACTTTCCTCTTGAATCACTCTTTCTATTTAAAAAAACCGCATCAAAATCCGTTGCATTATTTTAAAGATTTAAGCGTACAAAGGGACAGAGAACGCGACTGCCATGCAAAAGACGTCTTTAACTAACACGTAAAAGCGCTACATGAAATTAAGGCGCACGATGACAACTACTATGGCTATAAGTGTCAAAATACCGTTGCGCGCGTTTAATATTGTTTATTAACTACAGAAAATTGCTAGTATTTAATTTACTCCAAATTAAATTAGTAAAGTATCAAACTCGTTTTAGTCGCACTATATGGGGTGGCCATATATGCAGTAAGAGCGCCCTCATTTTTTCCAAAAATTTTTTTGCCAAGCTGTATCTTTCATCTCGTTTATTCAAATTAAATATTGTATTTGTGTGAGGAAAACAGAGATTTTAGTAAATTCTTTATGTTCATAATGATTTGTCCTAGTTTTAGGTTATTGGGATTATATGGTTTCTTTGTTACAGCGTTAAGAGAAAATCAGATATTGGAAATACTTGAACAGTCTGACTATGATGAAGATGAAGAAGACCCATTTGCAGATGACGGAGAATTGTTTCAAATTGTTTCATGAATAAGTACTTAATTACTTATCACTTAATTTCATATTTTTGAAAGTTAATTTGAGATACTTACTTTAATTTTTAAGTTTTTTTTTTATAATGAGACTATGAGACGTTATGAGACTGAAATTGTAATTTTCTAAGAGTTTTTTTTGTAGAAGAAGAAGCATAATACTTATTATGTTTTATATTCTATTGTGATTTCCTATTTTGAAGTTCCTATTTGTAATAGATCACTTTATAAAAGTTTAGAATACATACTTTAAGAGTAAAATATTGTCACAAAGTGATTATGTGATAGTTATTATTTTATATTAAGTTTTGTTAGTCGAAAGACACATTTTAGAATTGATTTTAAGTTGATTTCTAGGATTATAATTTTTTGTCAGTTCCTTTTTCTATGAATATTTCAAGACTTATAAATGTGCCTAATTATGCAGTAATGACCCAAAGTGCTAAATAAAGAACAAATAATTTTGCATTTTTTTTTACTTCTCCGGCATCTCTACATCCATATTAATATACCCTCAAAATATCTTAACAAAATTCATCGCGGTTCTCAAGATATTTAAAAATGAAGTCTGGGCTTTCAGGGCATAATTTTTAAGTTCTAGTATTACTAGTTCTACTATTTTGAAGAAAGACTGTACATCGGGTCTTTCTTCATAAGGCCTCAATTTAAATTGGGCCGCAGGAGGTTAAGGCACGGTTGTGCCCTCGCCAAAGTCGAGCGAGAATCAACACTGCCGTACCATCTTTACTGGAACCATTTCGCCGCATTTTTAAACGACTTCAAAAAAAAGGAGGAGTTTCTCAATTCGACCGTATATATATTTTTTTTTTTTATGTGTTCACGCAAAACTTCATCGTTTATGAAACGATTTTGATGATCCTTTTTTGTTGGAAAGGGGGTCTCCCGAGGGTGGTCCCATGGTAAGGAAACCAGGATCTGATGGTGGAATCCTGGAGAAATCGAGGGAAACTCTCGAAAAACTGTATTTTCGACTAGTCTGTTTCTTATATTTCTTCACACAACTTCGTCGTCCATGAACCGATTTTGATGATTCTTTTTTAAGTGGAAAAGGGGTATCCCAAGGGTGGTCCCATGGTAAGGAAACCAGGACCTGATGGTGGAAACCTGGAGATATCGAGGGAAACACTCGAAAAAATTGTGTTTCTTAATATTATGCAATAATAAGAATTTTAAAGCCCTAATATTTAATGAGGGTCTGACGTTGACCTGATGATGGAGCGGAAATGCAGTCGAGGGAACTCGACAACGGTTTACAGCAAGTACTTTGTGTTTGGGCTTGATTAACTTATATTATTGAGACCTTTCATCTAAATGGGTTTTGACTGTTATTAGGGGTCTGATAATGAAAATGAAGAACAATCAAGGGAAACTAAAAAATGTGAAATAAAATTTTTTTGCCAAAAAAGAAACAACTTCAAAACGGAAACTAAAAAGTATGAAATAAATTAACTTGTATACAGAAAATTTCGAGTTTATAAGTGATTAAAAGACACATAAACAATTAAATAATTACCTATGTCTTTAAAAATTTTAAAGACTGTGCCCCCTGTTTCCTTGAGATGTGAAAAAGATTGATTATAAGTACCTATATTACCTATTTCAATCTAGTTATTGTTTTACTTGGCACCGTCTTCAAAAAATTTAAAGACATAATTATTTAATTGTTTATGTTTCTTTTAATCACTTATAAACTCGAAATTTTCTGTACAAGTTAATTTATTTCATACTTTTTAGTTTCCGTTTTGAAGTTGTTTCTTTTTTGGCAAAAAATTTTCAAGCCCCTATTCGAGAGCCTCTGGATAAGACTAGAAGGCAGATATTTTTGCCATCCAGTAAGCTTTATTCAAACACTTAAAATTAGAACAGTGTAGGTAGGTAGGTAAATAACTTGATATTATATATTTACTTTTGTAGGTACCCATTAACGTATAAAGAATGTTTAACGGCCAAGGCAAGTCACACACCATTAAAAATAATAATAATAAAGGAAAATCGTAGTAAGGAACCTTTGACTTAGCACAACTTTGTCTAGATTTCATTACTTTTTAGAGATAAAGAAGCAGCTTTCGAGACTGCTAGTTTTTACGGAATGTTTTTGGTGGGATCTGGCTTACCGTTTCCACTTTACGTCTTATTGGATCACATTCATAACATTTTGTAAGTAGGTAGGTTTAAATGTAGGTTCCGGCTACCTACTTACCTACGCTATTCCTATCTACTTACTTACCCAGCTTACCCTACATCTAGTCTAAAGGCAACCACCATAATATAGTGGCTCATTTATAATGGGATTAGTATCATGAACCTGCCTGCCCATGTCTGCCTGACTGACCAAGCATAAGGCGTAGTAGGTTATATTATAAGATACTAAGATTTTACTCAATACTCAATGTTTTATTGCTCCATAAAAACTTTACATAATATAACAGCTTACAGCTACTTATATTGCAAAGCCACTACCTACTACTGGTACTCTCCGAAATGGATCGTAACGGCTTTTACATTTTCGTCCTATTTTACATTTATCTAAGTGCATGTTAAGGATTTATATAGGCTTTGTGATTTTTGATTTTTGCCTGTCCTGAATAGACGACAACAAAAATGACAGATAATGTCAGTCAGTCTGACTCAGTCAGTCAAGCCTTATAGCCTTACTTAAGTCAATTGTCATGTCATCATCAATAAGATAGATTTGCTTGCGTGAGTGATATTCGGAATTTCTGATGTTAACTATTAGTTTCTTACAATAAAATGTTCAAAAAACTCAAAGACAAGTTAGCCGAGGAAGTGAAATCATCACCACAAAAGTTTCAGCAGTTCGCTCAGGCTGCTCAGGTAAAATAAAATATATAGGTATTAAATTTGACAGCTTTTCGTTATCTAGGCACCTACTTACCTACTTCTGTTACTTAATTTATCTTTTTTTCTTGTTGTGGACAAGATATCCACGCACTCATATGTGTTAATGTAAATGTACTTTTTGTGAAATCCAAGTACCTATCCTCTGTGACTTAAAGTAATTGGTGTTCTACTAAAAACATGATTTATTCACAGGCTGCAGTAACATCAGCATCAAGCAGTATTTCTGATATTACAAATAGTGATTTATTTTCAATAGGAGATAATGGTAAGCAAATATTTGGATTCATTGTTATACACAACATTGCTTGTCTTTAAATATTCACCAGTGTACAAACAATAGCAAAGGCTATTTTATCTTTCACGACCCTTTGAGGCCATTTAATTGACAAAAATAATCTGTTTTAATTTGTATTACCTGAGTGCTTACTTGAATATAGTAGGAATATAGGTGCTAATATAACATTCTCTTCTAATTGAAAGTACCTACCAAAAAGTGAAAAATAAAAAAGTTAAAATTTGTCTGAGCTCTGATCCCTTGTACACAGTATGTTCATATTCTCCGGAACATGAGAAAACATATGGTACGTGTTTTGTTGTATACAAATATTTTGCAAGAAAGTTCTTAAAACCTCACTTTGTGTTTTAGAAAGTCAACATGGTCGTTCAGTTAAATCATCACCCAGTGAACAGAAAAGCACATTCCAAGATGTATCTTTGAACCAGCCAGGATCACTACAGACCAGTATAGATTCTATGGACTATACATCTGTTCACGATTTAACTGTGAGAATGCATTGAGAACTTCTACATATAATTAAATTACTATTATTATAAACGTATTATTTTAACTAATTAACATTATACATTAGCAGGAAAATCAGAGACAAAGACGACTAAGTAACAGCTCATTTGCCAGCGATGTATCCTTCAGACTTCCAAGTTATGAGAGTCCATCAATGTATCACTTGCAAGTAAGATGTCAGAAGTAACACTTTATTTTCCAATGCTGTACTTTGAATAAATCAAATGTAGTACTTAATATTGTTTCTGTTTTTCAGTCTGATATGGAAATATCTGCAAGTGAAGCTGAGGAAAGAGGGTTTCCTGGTGGAAATGTCAGTCTTGATCGTGTCACTAAAGAGCAAATATATGCAGCTTACAAGCGCATGCAAGAACGGTACACAAAATACAGGACTCAGTATGCTGACCTTGCTAGACACTATAAACTTTTAGAACGAGAGAATTCTAAAGCTAAAGTCAGTATCTTGATAAAGTTATTTTAGTTTACTTTTAACATAAATGTAGGAGATACATATAAATGTAGGAGAGTAAAATTAAGTAAAAAGGTATCTACTAATAAAAACATATCTATTAACACAAATTAATATTACTTATTAAAATTGATATTTCAGAGTGTTTTAGTTGAGACACAAGATAAAGCTCTCCGACGAATATCTGAACTTAGAGAACAATGCTCATTGGAACAAAGTGCTAAAGTAAGTTGTCTAAAATAAAACCTATTGATATACATAATTGTTCCATTTCACTGGCTGCTGTATATAGGTATATAGTCAAGTCATACAGTTTGCAACACATTTATTTCAATTACTTTTTCTTTCATTCAGGCACATTTAGAAAAGGCTCTACGTGTGGAAATAGAAGAAAGAAATATAAAAATTGATACTTTAAATACAAAAATTAAAATATTGCAAAACAGTGATAAAGACCGTGATCTCAGTGATAAAAGTACATCTGAAAATAAATCAAATGAGCAATTAATACATTTTGACAATGAAAACAATGTTGCAAATGAGGAGCCAGCTACAACAGAATCTACAATTTTGAGCAATAAAATTGAAAAATTAGAAATATTGGTCAACAAATACAAAGATTCCCTAAAAACGACTAAAGAGAAAAATGCACAACTTACCACAGAGCTACAAATCTTATCTGGCGAACTTGAAAGCAAAAACAAGGACATAGAGCAGCTCAAACTAAACACTCAACAACTTGACGAAACAAAACAAAAAATATCTGAATTGAATGACCGCAATGAAGAGTTACAAAACAAAGTAAATACATTTGATTTTAATAAGACAAAAGAGTTATCAACTCTCGAAATGGATTTACAAAAAGCACAAGAAGAAATAGCTCAACTACAAGGCAAAATCGAAGTTTTCACCAAGCGTGAAGAAGAGTATGCTATATCTCTGGCAGAGAATAAACTGAGCATTCATAAAGAGCTTGAAAGTAAAGAAACGGAAATTAAATCTTTAAAAGAATTTCTATCTCAGAGCAAACAAGAAGTACAATCCTTAAACATAGTTATAAATGATTATAAAAACAGCATTTCGGCTCTAGAAGATGAGTGTTCTAGGCTAAAAAAATATGTAACGGACCATGATTCTATGAAAAATAAAATTGCTGATCTAGAATCACAAATACAAGGATTAAACCAGAAATGCCAAGTTTTGGAAACTTCTAAGGTAAAAGCTGATGAAGAATATAAATGTCTACAACTGCAACTAACGCAAGAAACTGCTGAAAAATTAGCAATGGTGGATAGAAATGATTACTTAGAAAATCGTAATACACAGTTGTCTGAAGATAATGCAAATAAAACATCACAAATAAGTAAGTTGAACAATGAAATACAAGTTCTAAAAAGAGAAACAAATATTGTTGTCACAGAAGATACTACAGAGAAAACGAAATTAGTAGAAGAGATAAATTTGTGGAAAAGCAAATATAGTGCATTAGAATCTGAAATTCAGGAAGAACGAGAAGAATTAGTAAAATTACAGTCAGAGATAGAAAAACTTCTTGCAAATCATGAGCTTATTCAAATAGAAAATTCTGAATTAAATTCGCAGTTAACCGATTTAAAAACTAAGTACAAATTGCTATCAAACCAACAATCAAATCTGTGGCAAACTATGAATACAACTTCTAGTAAACTCTTATTACAAGTGAAAGATTTACAAAATAATGTTGCTTTAACAGCTCAAGACATTAAAAATTTCAAACATGAAAGCAATAACGAAATTAACAAAACAAAGAACAATATAACTACATATTTGACAAATCTGCCCATTATAGATGAACTAAAGACTTCAAATGAAAATTATAAAGTTGAGTGCTTAAGTTTGCAGTCAGAATTAATACAGATCAAAGAAAAATACGAACATATTTCCAAAGATTTACATATGAGTGTAGAAGAGAACAAAAAGCTCAAATCTGAAACTGATAAATATAGATCGCAAAAAGTTGATTTTCATGAAAAACTAGAAAACATTAACAAAGAATTGTTGTCTCTGAAAAATGAGAACCAGAAATTAACTGAAAATGTAGGAGAATACCAGAAAAAATGTCATGAGCTACAAAAAAATATTGACGATGTAAATAATGAGAAAACAATACTGAAACAGGATAACGCGAGTTTAATTGACAAAGTAAAACATTTTGAAAACACAGATAAAGTGAGCAATCTAGAGATTAAAGAAGTAAAAGAAAATCAAGATAGGACTTTAAAACAACTGAATCAGTTAATAGAGGAAAAGGAACAATTAATGCACAAATTGAAAGATTCCGAAGAATACCAATTACGAAATGAAAAGTTACAGCAAGTTGTAAAACAATTAACACAAGAAAACATCTCTCTAAAAACTCAATCCGAAGCTATATCTAATAATTTAAAAGATCTAGAAATTGAGTTGATGGAAGTACGTAAATCGCATGCAGAAATAGATATTGAAAAGGATCACTTGGTAGCAACTATAGAACAATTAGAAAAGAAACAATGTGAAAAAGATTTAGTTGATAAAGACATCCAAACTGAACAGCTTGTTAAAGAAACAAATCCAGACTCGAAAATAAAATGTTCAGCAGTTGAAACCTTGTCTATTGACCCTGAAACGGAAGACGATGCAAAGTCAAAGGCTGACGAAAATAACTTATTAAAGGAGGAAAACAAAAGATTACAGTCAGATGTTACAGGACTTCAGAACTACTTGGCGAAAATATCTAAGGAAAATAGTGAATTGAACGATAAAATAAGAGAAATGATTGCATCAAGTGAAAATATACCAGGGAAAGGTGAATTATTAAATCAAAATTTATCATATTTGAAAACTGAAATCCAATCAGAAAAAAATAGATTGGATGATTTAATAAGAGAAAACACATTATTGGTGGAAGAAAATTTGGAACTAAAAGATCAACTGAATTCACATAATTATGTGAATCCTACTGAACCAGCTCGTGGCGAATCTAAAGAAATGGATTATACCAGCCTAAAAGAAAAATATAAAAATATACTTGATATAAACAGCAGGTTAGAAAAACGTATGCTGGATTTAGAAAGTATGAATAAATCAGTCAATGGTAATATGCAACAAATGCAAGAAAACAATGATAAACTGAAGCTTTCGAATGAGAAACTCGAGAGACGGTTAGACGAAGCTCTGGTTAGCTTGAGGCATTTACATTCCTTGCAAGAAAACACAGAGTTGGAATATCTTAGAAATATTCTGTATGAGTATCTGACCGGCACTGGCGCACATTCCATAACATTAGCTAAAGTTTTAGCAGCTGTTGTTAAGTTTGACGACAGACAAACTCAAATGATACTCCAAAAGGAAAAAGAACGACAGGGATTGGTAAGGAATCTTTTTTTATTAAAGTTCTAATATACAGGGTGTCCAGAAAGTAACACGACAAACATAAGAAGAAGCAGGGTGGAAGGGTCAGCTACCTTAGAGAAAAAAATCATCCATATAAAAGTCTCATGGTTTTCGATATACAGCTTGTTTTCGAAAATATCGAAAAAAAAACCTTTCATCACCTGTTTCTTCAGTTGTATGCGCAAATGCAGTGAAGATAATTCGTTTTATAAGGATTTGAAAAAGGTATCGCATCAAATATGTTATTGGATAAAAATAAAGTTATGGCTATTTTCCTTAGCAAGCAAGGGGCTAGATTCAGTTAATTCTTAGTAACGATTTTAGATGAATAAGATTTAGAAAAAAGATGATTATTAGCTCCAGACCTTTTTTAGGGTTCCAGGCCCAAAGAGTGAATGCTGGATCCTATTACTGCGGCTTGGTTGTCAGTCCGTCTGTCGCCAGGCTGTATCATGAACTGTTACAGCGGGGGCGATGAATTTTTCACAAATGGTGTATTACTGTTGCCACTATAACAACAAATACTAAAAATAGAATAATAATCATTATTAAGGGGGGCCCCAAACAACCAATGTGATTGTTTGTGATGCTTAGCCATCAACAATATAAAAGCTATCTTACTTATGCAGCAATAGCTCAAAACATTTTTTTTTTCACCACGTTCTTAGGTCAAAGTTAAGGGGAGCTAAAAGACCAAATAAAAATATGCAAATAGACCAAATTTAATAATGGTTACCTGATATTTTTTTACAAAACATTGATTAAAATGGTAGAGCCATTATCTAGCTACATTTTAACAAAAATAATATCGAATTATCACTGCATTTGCGCACACAGCTGAAGAAAACAGACGATGAAAGGTTTTTTTTTCGATATTTTCGAAAACAAGTTGTATCTCGAAAACCATGAGACTTTTATATGGATGATTTTTTTCTCTAAGGTAGCTGACCCTTCCACCTTGCTTCTCCTTTTTGTCGTACCTATAGTATTATTCTACAGGGGGTAACAGAGGGGGGGGGGGTATAAATCCGAAACACAGCGATAGTCCCCATGAATGAAACTGAACAACTTTTCCCAAGGAACATGGGTCGTAACTCGAAAAAAATTTACTTACTCGATCAGCTGACATTTTGTATGGGGAGGCGACATTTTTTTTCGAGTTACGAAAAACGTTGTTTTATGCGCTACTCGCAGCGTTAAACGCATGCTATCTGGTTTATTCTCCATTCTCCATATTCTCCATATAAAATCGACGGCTACGAGTAACGCATAAAACAACGCGCGCCTATGTTGTATGAAGAAACGTGATCGCATGTGTCTGACGTTCCGCGCAACGCATAAAACAACACCACGCATAAGTCCCTAGCTTAACCCAAGAAGCGTGGCGGAGGAGCGCGGCGGAAGCGTCTTGTGAAGAAAACTCTTATGAGTATTAGGAATAGAGTCTAATTTACCGTAATTTCGTCCGCGCTGCTTGGCGGCGCCGCTTGACGCGCGGGGCGAGTGGCGTGCTCCGAGGAGCGCGGATGAAATTACGGTAAATTAGATTCTATTCCTAATACTCATAAGAGTTTTCTTCACAAGACGATTCCGCCGCGCCCCTCCGCCACGCTTCTTTGGTTAAAACAGCGCCTAAGAGTTTTGAAGTTTGTTAGTAACACGATCTCTCTTTTATTTTGCAGCTTCGGCAGCTTGGTCTTATATGATACCATATCAATGGGCTGTAGAACTTGTGGAAATTAAATTGAACAATAGGTAACAATATTTTTATGAGTGCAAAAGGTTATTGCTTTTATTGATTGTAAATATGTATGAACGGCTATTATTTGCTTGATTGTAAGATTATACTAGAAAAGCCAAGTCTGTAACGAAACACCTTTAATTAGGTACTTTTGACTCTATTTATTAAGTTCGTTTATGTTTAAAAAGTCTATCTGGTTCATTATACCTGCCGGGCGGCGCGGCGGCGCAGCGGCCCTCAAATAATTTCTACAAAATGGAAATAGATAAGACATTTAAAAGAGAAAATATGTTAGCCGCCACATCACAGGATGTTAGTAAGTTTAGTAGGTAGGATATAAAACAATTTTATTTATGATATCTTTCATTATAAGTACTTAGCTAACTATAAATATAATTAACTTATGGCCATTTGTATTAATAATGTAAATTTTCTATATTCAATAATTAAAATAACATAAAAAAATAGCAATGCAGCGTCTGATGCATGCTCTCAGGTTACTCCATACCTACTTTAAATTTACCTTCATAGATTTTGTATGGAGTAGCCTGGGTAGCAATTCTGTTAAATTAAGTTAAGCGACCTAACTATAGCCAACAGATTAACATTCTACAGCAATAGGTCACAAATTTGGTATTCTCTTATGTGCCACGAAATAGTCGATTAGTAGTCGATTAGTAGTCTCTAGAGGGCTTTGTCATTCATTTGTCTTTGTGAATGATTTAGTTGTCGATGTTGCCAATATTTAATAAAATTATTGTTCGAAGAAATTGATCAACCGATTGATAGATTTTTTTCGACCTAGAATAAGTTTAGACATACTTTAAAATACAGAATATTTATTTCTATAAGATTTACATGCATTTTTTGCATAAATTGCGCGTTAATTTTCGAAAAAACACCGAAATAGTGTTTGGGTGACCGAACGACTGAACGACTGAACGACGGATGACCGAACGAAATGCCATTAGAGAACAACTGTCAAATAGCGAAGAGAATACCGTTTGGAACTGCCACTCATGTGACATTGCGGAGTAGAATACCAAATAAAGCGTAAAGTAATAAAATGTACGGCCGATCGCTGTCCACTGTCAACTTATCTGTTAAGAGAATACCAAAATGTGTCATTTCATACAATTCACATTCTAGAGAGACACCATTTTTCATTTGGTAATTAGAAGAATACGGGCCCAGATCGCATGCGTCTGTCGCTGCGAGAAACTCATATCATAAAACAACCGCGCGCTTAACTCCGCACGTGCGGACTAGACAGTGGAGCAGCGTTCTCAAACTACATCAAGAGAGACAAGGTTTATTTTAGATTGTTATCTTCAAATTTATCTTTTCCGCGCTTCCAGCGGTTTGCGTTGAGCCAATGGACCTTGGAACATTAAATTAACAAAGTACCTACATAGCGACGCTACCTGTAAATTATAAATGTTAAAGTAACTTTCTCTCTGTTACTTATTCACAATTATGCTATTAATTTTGATGAGATTGGTAATGGAAATGTAACATGTAGCACAAGAACTAGAAGATTGTCTGTCTTGTAAAATCTGTACATAAATATAATTTATAAAATGTAGTATGGGACACGGGGCACTGTTATATGGTTTCACAGATGATATACGTATAATGTTATTGTTTACAAGGAGCATTAACTGTCTACTGAAGAAGGTACTGTTTATGAAATAAGTAAGGGTCGCGATTTATCTGCGGAACGTACGGCGCCGAAAATTCAGTGACTAGAGTGAATGAACGCGGCGGCGTAATTTCGGATGTGCCAAAGAGAACTTGAAATACAGTCATTTTGGGTAACATTGAACGTTTTTTGAAATCTTTTCATAATTTGGAATTCAATTTAATATATTTTTAAATTTTTAATATAAATTTATTATTTTACAAAGTATTTACATTATGTACAGAAAGAAAACAAAAATATTATAATCACTTATTATTTTTTGAATTATTTTTTCTCATAAATTTCGTATATATATACCTATTTAACAAATTTTTCCTAAATTTGCTCTAAAAGCCATATTGAAACTTACCTTGTGTTTTGGGTAACTTTGAATCAGATTATCCTTCGGTATGTAAACCTCATATTATTTGAATATTTTGCGTTTTGGGTAACATTGAATAAAAAACCCAATCTTACACTCCCAAATTACTACACCAAGAAAAAGCTCGGTAAACTTTAAACAAGTGACATTTGCATATATTTTTTTAACTTTTTCGTTAAAAAACTTGATGTCCGATTCATGTAGTTTCAATAACAAAAATACAATAAAATATCATGAAATAGATCTTTAAATCGTCTACGCGAACTCGTTCAAAGTTACCCAAAATGACTATTATATACACTGAGAGAATATTTAGCCGAACTTTTGGCGCCGTACGTTGTCTCGAGCTCGACCCTTACATTGTTTGAAAGGCCTGTGTGCAGAATTAGTCAGTTTTTATTAAAAACAGTAACACATTGATAGACTAATGTTAATGATAAATATATGAATAAAATAAATTATAATCTGTAATGCAGGTTTATTTTACTTTTCCTCATCACTGTCTTCAAAGTCATCATTAGATAAATCAAAATCATCCTCAAAACTTATTTTGTTTACTCCTGCCGTGACTTCTTTAATAAATGTTCTCACTTCAGGTGTAACTTTTTGATCTCCTTGTCTGTTCATATATCTAAAACATGAGGAAAATATAGATTAAAACATATATTTTAATCACAAATTGACTCAAGTAACACATACATTTAAACATAACCATTTGATTCTCTAGTCTTGACTGCGTATGTTAATGACACCAAAATCTCCATACATTCAAACTATGTTTACAACCGCAAGATATGCACCTATTTCATTAATTTAGTTAGACATATGTGACAAAAATAATTCACACCTTAAAACTGTACGACGCTTCCTTTCAGGTAAACCCTTTAACAAAGACTGCAATTCTTCATCTTGATTACATTGTTCATTACAGTCACCCTCACCTAGGCTGTCCTGAATAAAGATAAAGCATTAATCTAACTAATATTATAAATGGCAATATTTGTGCTGATGGATGGATGTTTTTTACTCTTTCACACAAAAATGAACAAATTTTGATGAAACTTGTATAGTATTATAGACAATGGATTATTTAATATAATAAATGAAGGATATAAAAAAACTGGTCAAGTGCGAGTCGGACTCACTTGTGAAGGGTTCTGTAACTTTATACTATTGAAAAAATCAATTCTATTGTATAGAATTTTTTCACCACCCTTAAATATTTACCTATTTAATTTTACTATTTATTTTTGATGAAAATGTATAATTAAAATTTCTGTGAATATTTCAAGAGCATAACAGTAGTCATTATTGATATCAAGCAAGAGGCAAAAAAATCACATTCATTGTTGTATGGGAGCCCCCTTAATTATTATTCTATCTATTCTTAGTATTTTTGTTATAGCGGCAACGGTAATACACCGTTTGAGAAAATTTCAATGCCCTAGCTAAAATGGTTCATGAGATACAGCCTGGAGACAGACGGACAGCCAAGCCTCAGTAATAGGGTCCCGTTTTCACCCTTTTGGTACGGAACCCTAAAAAGCTACACTAAACTTTAAAAGCTGCTTACTTCTGCAGGTTTACAACACTTAGCACACACTTTCTTCTCCATAGAACACTTTTTACATAAAACATGGTAGGCATGTCGGACAGCTTTCTCTCCACAGTTGACACATTTCGCTGGAGCGGTTAGTGGCTTATATTTCTTATATTTGATTTTCCATTGAATAATATCTTTGCATCTTTTACACACCCCAGATATTTCTAGTGAATTCAGAAATTTTGTTTTATTACTTGTGTCATGAAGATCATTTTTAAAGGCCATCTTATTTTGATGCTTCTGGGGTCTCTTTCTGCAATTGTTGCCCCTCGAAGTGCTCATATTGAAATCGAACAGCAAAACAAGAAAGAAAATTCAACAGAAAAAACAAGGTTATAATAGGAGTGCGAGTGCGTGTGGCTTGCTTACTTGCTTATTGTAGTGATGGGCGAATACGAATGATTCATTCGAATGATCATTCGAATAGGCCTGATTGAAACTATTCGATTGTAGAATTTGACTATTCGAATTATTCGAATGAAAAAAATCATTCGAATAAAAACATATTATTCGATTGAATTTTCATCAATCTCGGTGTGCAAGTACACTGTTTAATGGATTTTTACTTTACATCTTGAAGGAATCAGCTGCTTTGAGCGAAAACAAACACTATTTATCTAAAAACGACAGTAAACTTTCATTATTTTCATACAAAAATTCGAAGTAATCATTTTGATCTTTGTATTCGAATGAATTAATTAGTTAAAAATCATTTGAATAGCGAATGATCATTCGAATGAAAAAAATCATTCGAATGATGAATAATCATTCGAATACCGTGCTAGAAATCATTCGAATAATTCGATTGTTAATTTTTGGAACAATCGCCCATCACTAGCTTATTGACAGTGACACACACACACAGTGACAGACAGCGACGGCTGACGGTGACGGAATGAATGAATGAAAGCAATGAATGAAAGAGTTTCACGAAAGAAGTCCCCGATTTAGCAGGTTTATTTTCCCTATTTTCTGGTCTTTTCCCCTATAGTAGGTAGAAAACCTATTACTTTTCTAAATAAAAATATACTTTTTGCATAACAGAAATATAGCTAAATAGATGTTTTTATCAAAATGTACACCAATCTACTTACTTAAGGAATGACCAGGACACTCGAAGTAGGCTGGAAATTGTATTATTTGATAAATTACAAATGAAATATACATAATATAGGTAAATTTGTACTTATCAATGGCAACATTATCCATTTTGACATGCTATACAGCGCTGCGGCTAGGGAAATTTTGTGCGTTTTACGAAAGAAGTCCCCCGGATATTTTTGGAACTAAATTTGGCAGGTCTATTTTCCCTATTTTCTGACCTTTTCCCTGATAGTAGGTAGAAAAACCCTTACTTATCTTAATAAAAATATACTTTTTACATAACAGAAATGTAGGTAAATAGATATTTTTATCAAAATGTATACCAACTTACTCATGTATTGACTAGGTCACTCGAAGTATGTAATAATTAGTAATATTTGATAAATTACAACTGAAATATAAATAATATAGGTAAAATTTGTACTCATAAATGGCAACATTGTCAATTTTGACATAAACAGCGCCGCGGCTGTATTTCATGTCAAAATTTATAATGTTGCCATTTATTGTACAACATTTACCAATATTATGTTTATTTCATTTGTAATTTATTAAATAATATTATTTCCTGGATGTTTCGACTGTTCTGGTCATTCCATGAGTAGGTTGGTATATATTTTGGTAAAAATGTCTCCTTAGATGTATTTGTTATGTAAAAAGTGTATTTTTAATTAAAATAAGTAAGGGGTTTTCTACCTATTATCAGGGAAAAGGTCATAAAATCGGAAAAATAGACCTGTCAAATTTAGTTCCAAAAATATCCGGGGGGGGGGACTTCTTTCGTCACTCTACCTACTTACCTTGTGTTTGGTTTGGATATTGGGATTAGTAAATATAAATTAAATTAAATCTGAAGGTAAAGTACCAATTCAACTTAAGGTCGGTTATTCGTATTCAATTCAAATACTTATTTCATAGGAAATCTAGAACGGTGATATAAAATGACAGTAACAACGCAGAAGTTGGTAATGATTGCTGCTTGGGGTGGATTTATCGTCAGTTCAACAGGATTTTATTTACAACATCGGTTGATTGACAGAGTTCAAAACTTTGACTATTATAAAGCAGCTATGAAAACCTTGAGAATGCACGCAGGGGCAGTTTACTACCTTGGAGAGCCCATCAAGGATAAGAGATTTAAATTAAGTGATACTGAAAAGAACTACTCTGATTCACATTCGGCCCGGTTTTGTATTCCGGTTTCAGGACCTAAGGATAGAGGTTCATACTATTTCTGGGCTAGAAGAGAAGATGGTGAATGGAAACTAACTAGTGCGGAATTGGAGTTGAAATCTAAGCCTGGTTCCAGATTAATAATACTTAAGGAAACAGAACAATCTAACAAATAATTCTTCATAGCTATTTATTATTTTTAAAAATGTAGATATATTGTGTTCAGAATATATAGAAATACATTATATATTGATTATTATTTTGGTTTGTTTTATTTCAGGGCACACAATGTTTGTTGGAACATCAAAAGAAAAGTTTTTCTATCATAATACATTATTGTGCTTAATCAAATCTTTGCAAGATAAAAAAGTAACATTAGACCTGAGAAATGATTCGTATGTGTGTGGTCATGTTGTCACTGTAGATGGGTGAGTTTTAAAACTATAATTTATTTACAACAACCCTCCAACCCATACCATAATTACTAATAAAAAATATGTTTCGTATTTCAGTTTCATGAATGTAACTTTCTCTAATGCCGTTTATTGTGATCCTCAAGGAAATGAATATCTTTTCGAACAGCTGTTTGTACATGGCCGGAACATCAGATATGTACACATTCCTGAACATGTAAGTTTTTTTTTAAAATTAATTACTGTTCATCTCCTGCATCATATACTTATAGGGTTTTTTGGATGAAAACTTATTAATTTTAAATACTTGTGAAGTTTTTCACTTTTTCAATGACTGTCATAAACAAAACTTGACCTAGTATAGAAATTGCAGCACTACTTGTATCATCATGACAGTTAAAGTAAATAGTTTTTAAACTCATATTTTATTGATGTGATAAACAAAGCCTTCTTACTCAGGTATCAATATTGACGGCCATTAAGAATGAACTTATTAAAAATAAAGACAAAGATGTACCTAAACCGCCCAAGGAAAAATCCCGAAAAGCAAAGAAAGCATTAAGGCAGCACATGGAAACAGTAGCTTTATTAAACATGCCATGAAGTAGGTGTACTTATACAGGGTGTTAGGAAAAGTATCACTTTCCTTTTAACCAGGTGTAAGTGAAGTAGAACACATTCCACGAAAAAAAAAATTGGTTAAAAGGAAAGTGATACTTTTTCTAACACCCTGTATACTGTATTATTTTAAGATTAAGTAGGTACCTAAGTTATTTTTATAACATTAAAACATGAAATAAAAACCAATGAATTATAATCTATCAAAATTTATTACATCTTAAAATAGTTATTCCCTGTTATTATCTTTTTCATATTTGCATTCATCTTGAGGTGTCTGCTTCTCAAAAGGCTTTGCTGCTATTTCTGTTTGCATGTTTGTGTCGTCATCACTTTTGCTTTTGTTTGACTGTTCATTACTTTTATTCAACTTCTGACTCTGCGGCGTTGAATGTTGCACATTAGTGCGAATGTTACTAGTCTCATACCTTAATTCATTCTCTGCTAGTGTGGACACATAATACTTCAATTTTCCGTCATCAAATGTTTTAATTTTTTGTTGTGAATATATCACTTCATTCCTGGTTATTTGCTGATAAATTCCTTGTGGTTTCACATGATTACCTATAAAATTATTGGAATAGTTTTTATAGTTATATTTTTGTTCTTTATCTAGATGTTTAGTGACTCTCTGATTCACTTTGAATGTTTCTTGTTGATTTTCAACATAAAAATGTTTCCTTAGAGGAGAGCATCGGGGTGCGTTATGTGTATTTCGTTCTGCTTCAGCAGTGGTCTTCTCTGTTTTATGTATTATATACACTTGCTTAAAGAGTGTTTGTTTGCCGAGTTCCGTCGAACTGGGATGCGTAAACACGGCGTCATCCTTTGCCTGCTGCAGGGACGCGGATTGAGGTTCGGGTGTTTGGCTGCATAGGTAATTAGACTGATTGATGCTAGCGATGATCGAAGTCGGACTCGGCGATGATTGCAACATGTTAGGTCGCTGCACTGGGTTTGGATTGAGAGCTCCTGAAATAGAAACAACCCCATAATTAAATTCAATTGTGTGCAAGATGCCAGTACATTCCAATGTCGTATAACAATACCTATAGATAGGCACTTGCTGTACCTATCCATTTGTAGACTAATGTTGAATTTTATGTACCTTGAGGTTTGTACTTGTCGAGTTGCGCGTACACCTGCTTGATGCGCTCTATGTTGATGTTGGAGGCCTTGGCGTGGTCCACTATGGGCAGCGGGTAGTCGCGGCCGATGATGCAGTGCGCCGACACCTGCACCGACTCCGGTGCCACCCACGGCTCGTGGATGTACCGCGTAGGCATGTTGCGAAGAGCGGGAATGTAACGCCTTGTGAAATTTTAAATCATATTGTAGGTACTCCAAGAATAATATTTTGCTTTTTGATGTACCTACCTATCTTATAGACAGAGACGACTATAGCTTTTGTTTTTGCCTACATCATTTTCGATCATACTGATTTGATTCGTGTGCTAGTAAATGTAAGGTGAATTAAAATAATAAGGCTTTAAATTAAACACTAACCGTATAAAGTCACCATTTGGATCGGTTTTCCTGCCGAACCTTACGGGACAGTAGCAGTGGAAAAACTGTTGGAAAAACGATGAGCACGACAACCACATCCACATTCCAGCATTGACCGACCAGTCAGCGTCTAGGAGCAGCTCATCGAATACCTGGGAACATACCAACAAACCTTTCAGATGGTTCTGCAGAAATATTCTCATAGATAGTTCCTTAGTGGGAAAACTTGATCGGCGGGCCTATCAATCAATGAAATTACTGCAGTTGGCGTTTATGGATATCTCTCGCGTCGATAAAAAACAATGTTTAACCAGGCTTAGTTCTGGTGTAACCAATATGAAGAATGTAAACGAAAGTCAGACAACTCGACGCCTTCATTCACAAAATCACTTTCCACATATATAAAACTTTCTTTTCTTTAATGTACTGAACAGTTTTTTATAGAAGTGTAGCCGTAGAGTTGTTCTGACACGTATTCTTTATCACATATCACCTGAGCACATACAAAAACATGCATTTAGGAAATACATTTTATGCCAAAACAATAATAATGACAGCAAATTAATCATACCTAATGAGGCTAATGACGGATGACGATTAATTACAAATATGAGTCTTGCCTTCATGCCTTCTTCCCAAGAGATCCAAAGATCTCCTCTGGTGAGGAAGCAAGCGACGGCATGCCGGGCCAAGTGGTGGATCCAACCTTCCTCTCGCAACTGGATCATTATCGAATCGATCCATGGGAATCCTGTTTGCCCCTGAAATACAAAACAAAAAATATTTATCTTTGGCAAGAACCCATACCACACCGCACAGGCGAATATTTTCATTTGGTAAATTATTTATACCTACCGCGTAGCATCCGTAATTAATTTTACCTAAAGTCGTAAAATCGTACTCCTTAGGTTCCCACAGGTGCTGAGGACTATCTTACTGAAGTTTGTAAAATGATATTGTAACCTGTTTAGTTTACAAGAAATATAGATATAAATAAGTACTCACATTCGCCCATTTAGCTAATGCGTCCTGGTTCTTCTCCCATGGGATTTGCACGCAGATAGGATTTCCTTCCATTCGATCAAAATTTGGATTACGAGTTGCCGCGCAATAGAAAAATTCCCGCCACAGTATCTGACCATGTAATGACAGCGGGGGTCGAACTTGTTTCACTCGTTTGTATAGTTCCGTCAATTGGTAGTAAAACAATCTTGTCGACAAGCAGCCAAACCTAGGAAAATTCTTAAACAGTTAAAGTGAGCTCTTCATATTTTTTGTAATTTTATGTTTTTGCGTGATTCTTTTTCTAGTTGTAATGGCAATTAAATTATATCATACCTTAGATAAGGCGATAAGCCAGTTTTACTAGCCAAAAGAGATTCTGGTGTCATTTTAGGTCGTCCGAATGACGCTACCCAAGCTTTCCTCTCTAAATGCCGCTCAAGCCGAGTTAATGCTTCAGTTTCTCCGCCGACCCATACAGAAGGCTTTAAAGATTCCGTCTCGAAACCTGAAATTTAAATCTTTTAGATATAAAAGGAACATGCACGCACGTAGACTTATGGAAAGGACAACATACAAATTATTTCAAAACTGGAATTGCATCTTAAAAAAACTTCAACAGCGACATCGATAATAACTAACCGAGTTCTTCTAGCGTAGGAACGCCAAAACGATCATCATGATCGGCAGATATGGGCGTGACAGCGCCATTCAGCGTCTGCATTGTGATCGTCGGTGCGGCTTGCGCCGGCGGCGGCATACTCGCTATCAGGGCTTGGAATTGGTGATATGTCAATGGAGCCTTCCCACCATTCAGCTCTATTATCCTGAAATAACAAATTAGACAGGCATTCATTTATACATTGTGGCCTTAGGTTCAAACTAAACAAATAGTATTTAGGTACTAAAAAAATAGTAATTATACTTATATAAGGTAACATACTTATCGAGTTTATACAGAGTGTGGGATACTTGTGATATCACATTAATACCGACTTCTCTACATTTGGTCGTAATGTTATGGTCGCGCACGCGGCCGTATGGCTCGGGGTCCTCCTCGAACGTAAGTGTGGTGGTGGACCAATCCCGAAATAACTTCGGCAGAGCATCTGCCGGCTGCCCGCGGACAACGAATAGCCGTGAATTTAGTTTTTTTAAACTTTTATCCAGGTCCTCCAGGCATTGTAATAAAAAACTGAAAAAACAACAGGATTAGAAACACTACCTTACTTGCCTATACCTTATAATAAGTAGGTAACTGTTAAACGCACCTCCACTTGTTTATACCAACGTTTGATGAGCTCGCAAACCATGGGTCTATAATAAAAACACAGCGAAAAGTAAGGGCGTCTTTCAGGCCTTCGAGGAGCGCCGGGTTGTCATGGAGGCGTAATCCTTTCCGAAACCAGTGCACGATGTGTTTGGTGCGCGGAGCAGCCGGCGTGCTCAACGTCACGGAGCTGGCCGTCGCCGGCGAGCACATGTTGGATGTTGACGCCACCGGGGGCAGCGTTTCTGGCGCCGCTGACATCTCTTTAAGTCACCCGCATAGCTGATTACTGTAAAATTCCAAGCATTGAGAAAACTGTAGTACTTACCTATACAGGCCGGTAAAGGAAATAGGTAAGTAAATAGGTATAGAAAATAAAAATTAACACAACTCGTAATACTATTCTATAATGTCACCTTAATCAGCGTTGGAAGTTATTGATAGCGGACCTATTTCCGGGTTAAAAACCATTCAAAATCCTAACCGCGATTTAAAGTATTTCCGAAAATATTTCATTTAGCATCTGTTAATTTATTTCATAGCTGCGGGAGGCATGGCATAACCATCAAAAACAATTTATTGTAGGTAACAGGAAAAACTTGTCCAAGTTGAGCAATGGGAAAACAATAGAAAGAAATTAATCATTGCTAAACTTTCTGTTTTTCGAAACTTACTAAAACTTTCGAGAGTTGCGAAGTACTTACAAATATTATATTATATTTTACGCAATTAACGAGTTCAGGGTATTAAATGTAAGTAACAATTAGAATTTTGATTTAAGACTTTTTAATTAGTTACTAAACATACGGTTGATGTACTTTTGACATGCATGTAGATAGGACGATGTGATATGCATACTTCCGGCATGGGTAAATATTGTTTTATTTATGTTACGGGCAATATGATTACTGCGGGCATTATGAATAATGCCCAGCTGTATCGGGCAATGTGATTAATTACAATCAAAACTGTGCTATTTATAACATTGCCCGGGCATTATGATTAATGCCCAAAGACCATTGGGCAATTTGATAATAATAGTCCGTTAACTTCATAATTGTAGGTTGCGATAATTCTTTTTTTTTTAAACGTTGTCAGGGACATATTAGTGGACAATTTTTTTGAAATTTTTGGTCATTGCTTTAGGCAGAATTTCGATTTTTGCATTTTTAGCAACTAAGATTATTGAAGTAGAGTAGAAAAATAATTGGCATCTCGTATGTTATGTTATTAAGTAGGTACTTCAATACAATTAGGTTTTGAGAAAGTTTACGTATCTGCATACCTAAAGGAAGAAATTCTTTTAACTTCGGCATTATATGAAATTTTTAAGTTTCTAATTTTAATGAAGATGACGTAAAACTTACTAGGTACTTATGTATGACCTACTCAATCTTCCTGTACTTAAAAGGTTAGAAAATTTAACCTAGTGCCTTTGTAATAATTAGGTACCTACCCTTTGTTATTATTAAGGTTAATATATATTTTTTTAATTATGCAATTTCATAATAAAAATGTAAATACAACTGTACCAAAATTTTGAACTCAACTTTACGGCAACAAACCGGCGGCGGCGCAGGGGGCGTACGTAAATTTGGGACTAAGCAAATGTCCAAAGTTTATAAAAGCTATAAAATGAAAATAAAAAATTCTTTTAATCCTGTAGGTTTAATTGTCAACACTTTGGACGGGTCATTTTTTAAAGTTAATGCTAGATTCGCAAGAAAGAGTTCCCCCAGAGAAGAACCTAGCAAGAAACTCTGTTGAGTTGCTCTTTTCAATTTAAGTTTTACAAATTTTTAGGCTGAAACACAGAAACAAACCATAAAATTTACATTTCAATAGAGGTTAAATCAATAAACAAATAGGTAAGTAATAAAAAATTTGCCCCTGCAATATCCAGAGCAAAGTATAGGTAAGTAAATGGGAAGCTGAAAAGTGAAAGGCTTAGCTTGATAGAATCCGCATAGGTTATAATGCATAGGCATAATTATTTTCAAGGTGTAACTCATCTCTTACAGGTGCTCCAAAACCCTCATATGTGTCAATCTTGGCCCCTTTTTTGTAATTTTCGGTAAGATAACACTGTCTTTAAACCTACTGAGGTTAAGGTGATCATAAAATATGAAAGGAAAAAAAATACTCAAACGTCCAATTCTGAAATTTTTCCACCTTGCTCTCTTTAAAGGCTGATTCTGGCAAAAGTACCCCACTAAGTACCATTTTTTTTCAATGATTATGAAAGCTGAGAAGTTGGCACATTTTGTCATTTTTAGGGTTCCGTACCTCAAAAGGAAAAAACGGAACCCTTATAGGATCACTTTGTTGTCCGTCTGTCCGTCCGTCCGTCCGTCTGTCAAGACCCTTTTTCTCAGAAACGCGTAGAGGTATGAAGCTGAAATTTATATCAATTACTCAGGTCTACTGTCCCTTGAAGCTTTAAAAAAATCAAACTTCTAAGCCAACGCAATCAAAAGATACAGCCATTTATGCCGCAAATTTTCGACACTTGCAAGGGAATCAAAACCTACAGGGTGCTTCCCGTGAACTCAGAATCTTGAAATTTGGTACGAAGCAACGTCTTATAGCATAGATAAAGGAAAAATTACGAAAACCATAAATTTTTAGTTACATCACAAAATATTTTTTTTTTTAATAATCTTAAACTTACTACCCATTTCCTCATAAACGCGTAGAGGTATTAAATTGAAATTCATACCAAATACTCAGGTCTATAATACCTTTAAGCTGTAGCAAAATCAAACTTCTATGTCAACGCAATCAAAAGAAACAGCAATTTAAGCTGCATATTTTGAAACTCGCAAGTACTTGCAAGGGAATCAAAACCTAAAGGGTACTTCCAGTCGACCTTGAATCTTGAAATTTGGCATGAAGCAACGTTTTATACCACACATAAAGCAAAAATTCCGAAAACCTTAAATTTTTAGTTACATTACAAAATATATATTTTTTAATAAATATAAACTTATTACTTTTTTCCTCATGAACGCGTAGAGCTATCAAGTTGAAATTCATATCAAATACTTAGATCTAATTGCCTTTAACCCGTGAAAAAAAAAAATTATAAGTCAACCCGAATAAAAATACCATAGTTATGACTCGATTGTCGTAATGAACGAACTTTGTAAACCTTGCAGGTTTGTACGGAACCCTCGGTGCGCGAGTCCGACTCGCACTTGGCCGGTTTTTTTTTTAAGCTAGCTTAAAATCTATGAAGTCGTCATTTTATCCTCTTAATTTAAGTTTGAAGATTTCGATTCTTTTTCAGTCAATACAATTTTTCCTCTTCCGACCAACTTTCATTAAAGTTACGAAGCTAAATATTATACCTATGCATAAAAGTACGGGTCATGAAGCATCTGATGCAAAAATAAAATTATGAAAAAGTGTTGTACTTTTTTTTCTACGGTCCTTTTTAGGGTGATTGGTTGAAAAATGACAAAAAATCAGAAAAAACGTCATAATTCGGAAACAGTAAAAAATCGGGGAACATACATGGGGGTGATTCGGATACCCCACGACATGAGGAATCCAAATTTTTTTTTTGGACGTCAATCGACGGGCCACCCTGTATAGTAATGGTAAGGAAACTGAAAGTGTGGGTAGAGCATCAAAGTTCCGGAGTAGGGGCGTTTTGCTCTGTAACCTTGACAGATTTTATTTTTTATGGTTTTTAATGGTGTTAATTAAAGGATGTGTCTCACATATAACTAGTTATATGGAGAACATTATCACAGCGGGTCATATATGGAAAAAATGGTCTCAGTTAAATATAGCAAAATGTTAGTATGATGGAAATTTAAACTCTCCGTGGAGTTTCTTTCTTAATATATTTTGAATACTAATTACCTTACTACTTACTATGAGTAATTTAATAGAAACTTAATTATAAAAGCTTAAAATATTCATACAATATTTATATCATTATTATATTGAAAAATAAATAATTAAATTAAAAAATAAAAGGGTCGGAGAGTCATGTTAAGGCCCAGTCAGATTCGCACTTGACTGGATTTTCAAAGTTAACTGAAACTGTCTATCATGGCTATGCTTATAGAAATGACATTAATTTAATCTCATTATACCTACCACACATACATTCTATTTAGCCTACCACACATAATAATAAAAAAAAAACTTCAGATCTGATCTCTCATACGATCTATGTGCTCTTTATGAAGTCAACTGAATTTATGTTAGAAATAGATAAACAATTTCATCAAATAGGCTAAAACAGAAAATAATAATAAATAATAGTCAAAGTTAACTAGGTATAATTACCTGAGAAATGATGACTGAAGAACAACAAAACAATATTCACAAGGTTGTTCAAATGGGTAAGCTTCAAAAGAACATTGTAGTTACAAACACATCTAACACAGCACAGCACAAGGTAGCTATTCGTTACAATTGTTTCAGCTTATGATTTAAGAATTATAGATTTAAATAAAACTGTGTAAAAATCTATATGAAATATTATTGTCCTCAGGAAAATGTAGTCTTGATCTCGAATCCAACAAACAAACTGATTTAGCGAGTTAATATTGCTTCGAATTAATTTATTACTTCACTTCACTAATAGTTAAACTTTCTGTATTATTAATAATAGTTCTTAAAACACTAGAAATTCCTCAAACTTATGTAAAATTATTACGTCGTTCACATTACGAGAAGAATCTATCATGTACATAAACGAACGAACAAAACTGTCCACGCCGCTTGCAACGTGACCACAGCGATAAAACGTGACTTAATCGATTTATTTAAGGGCATTTTCATACAAGGCGCTAAATTGGAAGAATCGATATAGACTAAATTAGTTTAAACTTATTTAAAGCTTCTGTTTCAGAAAATTAATAAACGTCATGTTTATATCTCAAAGTACGTCTAGCCTCAGGGCTAGGTAATCTGAGGCATCCAAATTAGATGTCGATACCTTTTGCAATTTGTTTTCTTTTGCTCTAAGAGTAGAGTAGATACTTTAAAATCGTAAAATCTCATCTCTTGCTATGACAAATCGTATCGTTTGAAATTAGCCTTAACACGACTTGTTCAAAGCATATTTTACTATAGGTATATACACAGGACATGAAAATTTAGGTATGCAATTTTGTAATAGTCAATTCCATTATAAAATTCATGATTTTTTTGTTTCTGAAGTTAAAACTAATGATTTTATGCAATAAATGCTCAAAAATAAGAAATACACTACAAAACGTTTTTGAGTTGAATCTTTTACATGAAGGAAATATTGTATGTTATGAACACAATAAACAGATGACAAATTGACAAACATGTCGTCAGGTTGCCAGAGTAAAAAAATAGTGAATCTAAAGTCGATCGACTATATAAACTATATTCTAGCCCTAGCGTTAAAAGCTAGCTAAAAAGGTATAATTTTATTATTTCTTAAAATTTGATAACCCTTATCTCATTTTGTTCCAACGATTCACCCATATTCAGCCAGACATTACACATTACCTTTGTCATTTATTTATTTCACATTTTAACATTTTCGTGACTTGACTCACTTTTCGAGTGAATCATCATGAAGAAATGAATGCTTTTCTATCAACAGCACGTCACTAGTTCTTTCAAAAGTGGCCCTTGGTGAATGTACGTGAATTTTTGTTAATCTAAATTAAATCCCTTTACATCTTTGTGTAAATGTTCTATTCTGTATTTTAAACATAATTAGTAGTAAGGAAATTAACGCCCCGATTAGGGAATGGCAAGATTTTTGATAAAAATGCATTATTAAACTTTCAGTGAGGGGTCGTAATCATGGGTCGAGTAATTCGTGCTCAACGTAAGGGTGCCGGTTCAGTCTTCGTGTCTCACACGAAGAAAAGGAAAGGAGCTCCTAAGCTTCGTTCTTTAGATTATGCTGAACGTCATGGATATATTAAAGGAGTTGTGAAGGTGAGTTGTTGACAGTAGTTTGAATAGATATTTATAACCTCCAAGTAAACATACTCAATGTAGGTCCATAATCTATATTGCAGGACATCATCCACGATCCTGGTAGGGGAGCTCCTCTGGCTGTTGTGCACTTCCGCGATCCGTACAAGTTCAAAACCCGCAAAGAATTGTTTATTGCCCCTGAGGGCATGTACACTGGTCAATTTGTTTACTGTGGAAAGAAAGCTACTCTCGAAGTTGGTATGTATCAAAAATAAATGTCTTAATAAAAGGTAATATAAATTTGTAGTACACTTTTAATCTAAATATTTTGTTTTTAGGCAATGTAATGCCTGTTGGAGCTATGCCTGAGGGTACTATTGTGTGCAACCTGGAAGAGAAAATGGGTGACCGAGGTCGGCTTGCTCGTGCTTCAGGAAACTTTGCCACAGTAATCGGACACAACCCTGATGCCAAGCGTACCAGAGTTAAGCTTCCATCAGGCGCTAAGAAAGTACTGCCATCAAGTAACAGAGGCATGGTTGGTGAGTAAATATTCAGCACTTGAAAATCAATTGGAACAAATTTAAGTGATTTTAATTGCCATTTGAAATGATGATTTTAACTTACCTACTCTGAAACTTAATGATTACACAGAGGCTCTTTCTGAGAATTAGTTAAAAATTTATGGAGAAGATGGGAATAAATTCAAGTATTTTACAAAGGTTTCACTTTACAGGTATTGTAGCTGGAGGTGGTCGTATTGACAAGCCCATCTTAAAGGCAGGACGTGCCTACCACAAGTACAAGGTTAAGCGTAACTGCTGGCCATATGTGCGTGGTGTTGCCATGAACCCTGTAGAGCATCCTCACGGTGGTGGTAACCATCAACATATTGGTAAGTTCATATTTTTTTGTAATTGACAACTTTTTGTAGAAAAGCATTTTAATCTAAAACTACCCTTGTAATTTTTCAGGTAAGGCTTCAACTGTCAAGAGAGGAACATCAGCTGGTCGCAAGGTTGGTCTTATCGCTGCCCGCAGAACTGGAAGAATTCGTGGTGGCAAGACCGATACCAAGAAAGAGGCGTAAATGTAATTTTATGCAAAATAAAAACTATAAAACCACAACGTCTTATTTTAAATTTAAAGATGCTAAATCATTAATTAGCAAAACCATAACTATCCATCCATATATAACTACATGACTTCTAAACTACATAACAGATTTTGATGCAGATTTCACATATTGATGTGATTCTGCCTGTGAAAGATGAGAGAAAAGAAAAGAGAAATAAGGGTGGTGAACAACTTGTAAGTACTTTTTTATATTTGTTTTATTTAAAAAAAATTAAAGTACATTATCTCCTTACATGGTAAATTATTTTAACTATACTTACTGATAAATTGTTTATGTAATCAGAAGGAATCTATCTCCTTTTTATTAGTCATTTTAGTAATTCCGTCTAGACTATATTCAGATAAATCAATTTCACTGTCATCTCTATTAACAGATTTTGTTTTGATGAATGCTTTATGATTTACACTGGGTATTCCGTCAGACTCGTCAAGAATTGAACTTCCAAGGCTGGTGTTACTCCCAGCAATGCTAGAGGTTTTAGTCATAACAGCTGGCATCAGGTTCACTCCCCCGACTACAGCAGTTGAAGGAGTATCGCTGCGTCTTGCTAGTTGCGACTCTATGGTCTGTTTTAGTTCACTTATTTTCGGACTTGTGCGAGAATTCACTTGTATTTTTGTGTCGTTTTTTAATGGCTCGTTATCGATACTGAAATGAAAAATTACTATTTATTAATATTTTAGTTAGGTAATTATTTTTAGTGAAGACTGGAAAATATGAAGTACCTAGATATGCCTCAGGACGTACCCACCTCGATATGTCCCATTCATCTCCATCGAGGTTTATCAAACCCAATTCAAATTTTTCGTTATTATCACTCTTTTCAGTAATACTTTGCGACGGAGATGCGCTAACTGATTTCATCTGTATGGCATCCATATCAAACAACACCTTCTTTTTGTTTAAAGAGGATGTTGACGATGCGTTTTTCAAAACCCCTTTTGTTCGTTTTGGAATATTTTCCTCAGATTGTGTTTTTTTAAACTTTGTTTCCACAAATGAGTCCGTGGTTTCTTCTGTACTGTCTTCATTATTGGTCAAGTTAGGCACTTGTGGCATGTCTCGCTCTTCTGTTTTGTGATCTGACACATTAATAGCAGACTGTGATCGAAGGAGATTCGCCTCATCATTCTTTGAAATCGATTTACGATTCGAATGATTGTACTCAGCATTAGCTGATGATGGCCGCCTCGCTGGAGATTTTATTAAATTATCTATTGATTTTTTTGCCTGCTGGATAACGGCTGGATTGTAATATTTGTGATCACTTTCCGTGGTGTCATCGTCAGTAGACTCTTCACTCTTAAAAGGCTTCTTCAAGTTAATCTTTCTTCTATTTGTAGAATGGTTTCCATTTAATATCTTTGTCTTAATTAAAAGTGT
The DNA here is from genome assembly GCA_947563765.1 of Anarsia innoxiella. Lineage (NCBI taxonomy): Eukaryota > Metazoa > Arthropoda > Insecta > Lepidoptera > Gelechiidae > Anarsia > Anarsia innoxiella. The sequence continues at coordinate 5,771,101 of OX387395.1, forward strand.
TGAAGGTTTATCAGAATCAAGAGGTGATTTTGCTTCCTCTATGTTTTTCCGTGCAATGGGGCTAGCAGGGGCCGATCCCGGTGGTGTTTTTAACAGCGACATAGCTCTTTTTGCTACTTCAGCGTTTAAAATTTTTCGTTTATTTTTATTTGTCACGTCGTTGGGCTTTACTAGAGACAAAGCTTTGCTTTTCACATTCGAAATCACAGAGGTGATACTGAATGACTTTGGCATTTTTTGTGGGGACACATAGTCTTGGATTTCGCCGAAGTCCTTTTTTGTCGTGTCCGTTGTGGAATCCAAAAAAGCTAATATAGAATGCTTTATTCTTTGATACTCTGGATTTTTCTGTAAAATCAAATTAATTAAAAAACAATTAGTTAAGCATTTTCATTCCTAAGATTTTTTTATTTACAATAAAACTACGGCAGTAGATGAGATTCTTATTAGTAGGTACCTACTCCAATTACCTAGTGTGCTTCGGAAAGAAAAAACTAGTTGACAAATTCTCAATTGCTTAAGAATCATATTGGATAGGTATGCAGTAACATGCATGCTTGAAGAGACAAGCAAGAATATGAAGATTTTATATTATAATAATAATGAATTCAGAATTTCTTTTTAAAAAACCTTATATTTGGATTCGTGCTGTTGTTGAAGTTGTAATTTCTGCTTCTCGAAATAACCCCTAGGCAATCTGCATTTCAGTGGATCCACTCCGATTGTTACTAAACGATTGTTAACTTCCTCTGTTATTTTTGCTCTAACTAGTTTTACGGGGCTGAAAATACCAATGTTATATTAGTGTGTATCTTATTACGTGTAATAGGGGACCGAATTGTTTATACTAGGTACCTTCCAGGAGCAATAGCTGCGCCGTTTCCAACCTTACTCGAAATATCTAATTGTGATTTCGATTTTTCTTTTTTCACTTTATGTTCTTTCTGTTCGGAAGTTTCCTTTGAAGGACGCCTGTCTCTTTTATCAATATTCTTTAAATTGTACTTGGCCTTATTGTCTTTGGTTACACTTCTGTTCTTATCCTGTTCAAGATCTTGAACCGTTTCCTTTACATCTCTAGAACTTGATGTATCAGATGAGCTAGACGACTTCATATTAAGAAGTTCTTGTGCTTTTTTATGTAGGTTCTCCAAAGATTTGTGATTTACTTCTGGTACAAAAGTTTTACGTTGTTTACGTTTAATACTCTTCTTTTTTATATCACCGTTAATTATTCTTTTTTCTTCCGTATTTTCGTGAATACCCTGTAAAAGTGATATTTTTATGTGTATAGGCCCGTTATATTTTTAATGAAAGTTTTCAATTTACCTAATACACTTACTTGTAGCAGACGTGACAATTCTGCAGCTCGACCACGCTCAGTCTCTGCCTGCGCACGCGCATCTCGTGCTTCCTTCGCCACGTCATTTAATTTCTGAAGTAGAGCTTCATATTGTTGAGTTTGCACTTCCAAACGTTTAGTCCAAATTGACATTTGATTTTCAGCTTCCAATTTCCTAGCCTTGTCTTCACTGTCTGTTAGCAATTTCTAAAAATGGCAATGATATTAACGTAAAGATAATCAAATATGCACCTAGACGGGATGAGGCTATATTAATGAATAAAACCTAAATACTTACCGCTTTACTTAGTTCTTGTTTTAAGACTTGGATTTCAGCCCCTTGTTCCTTAATGGTAACTTGCAACTGATCTACTAATTTGGTATCGCTTTTAATAGGTGATTTGTTCTCGGCTTCCTTGTTTTTAAAGTAGTTTACTACATCTACTATTTGCGTACGTAATAAATTAATTTCCTTGTTATATCTTTCATGTTCTTCTTTTTTCCATTCCTCAATTTTATCAAGAACATTATGTTCGTTATCGGTAGGCACTTCTGCATCTTTAGTTATTTTTTCTTTAGTTCCTTCGGTTATCTTTTCATTTTGGTTTGTAGTTTCTACTGATTCGGGCAACTTGGCGCTTTTTTGTTCATTAACTTTATTCAACATTGTCTCCATTTCTTGCAATTTGCTTTTAAGTTCCGAAATTTCAGAATTTATTTTAGGGTTTTCGACTAATGAGCTCTGTACATTGTCCGTTGTATCTTTTTGTGGAACGTCCAACATATTGGAATGCCGCCTACTTAAGTGGCTTTTTAAATAAAGTTGATTCAAAAACACTTTGTCGCAGTAATTACACTTGTTGTATTGGAGTCCATCGGCATTTGATGTCGTTGGAAAAATATCATTTTTGTTCGCAAGGCTTTTAATGATCATGGCCGCTATATTTTCGTTACCGTAAGGTAACGTTGGGGTTCTGTATGGATGTTTTGTTTTTCTTTTCATCCTTCTCAATTCTTCTTCTTTATCATGTAGGTTCTTTTTCGTTGAGTCTAGCACCTATAATTTTTATTTACATTTTTACTATAGACATTCAAACTATAAAAAGACGAAATGTGTAAATAAGAAGGTACAATACCTGGGCTAAAGAAGTTATTTCCTCACGCAGCACGTAAACGCTGCGGTCGAGATAGTGCCGACAAAATTGTTGGTACTCAACGGCCAGCTGCGCTAGTCTAAACATCTTTATAACGCCTTCGTCAAGAATACGGACGTCGAACTCTGATTCCAGCCCACAGTATAGTATCTGATGATAGATAGGTAAATATAACTTACAAAAAAAAAAAACAATTAGATATAACAAAGGATTTGAAAGTTCAGAAATGCTTAAGGCCAAATAAGAGGTTGTTTGGAAGTAAGTAAGTAGTTACCAAGATATCGGGAACGATAGAGGATCCACGTTTTTGAAAACTTATTGTTTAAAAATACTTACATCATTCAAATGTTGCTCGATGAGATAAAATTTTCTGTCTTTTATAATGCTTTCGATATCAATTGACCCTGTTAGAAAACCAGTTAGTGACTTCTTCAAAAAGTAATTGTAGGTAAGGTAATACATAAGTACATTTAGGTACATACACGGTATGTTTTATTGCAATAATATTCAGCACACTTACGAATTTTATGCCAATCAATATGCGCCCGAGGCCGATGCAAATTGAATACAAATCCTGACTCTTCAGCAAGTTTCGGAAAATGATGATGTAGTTCGTAAGAAGACTTCAATGCCATTGTTTTATTACAGATATGTTTTAATATTTAATTTAAAAGAATATTAAAGTATTTGGGAAATGAAATGAAAAGTTTGAGTTGAACTCTGTGGTTGAATGAATTTTGAAGTGAGTTGTTTGTATTCCAGTTGTCATCCACGTTGCCTAGCAACGGTTGGCTTATATCGAGGCTTAAATTATAACGTAGTGATTAAATGATTATAATGCTCTTTGGTTTGGCTTTCCAACTCAACGACTTGACGACTCCTCACATATTCAAGGTTGTTCAGTTGTTCCACTATTGTTGTTGTTTCCACTATGTACTCAATTCCGTTCACGTTCCGCTGCTGCTCACTTGTTGCCTAATCAAATCTCTTTGGTTATAATAAATGGATCGTTCTCTCTGAAAGTTACAGCAGCATTTTATTCGTCTGTGGTTCTCTGTGATCAATCTTAGAGGAATAATATTAAAAGCACTTAAGCTTTTATCACAGACCTTTATTATGATTAGGGTGTAGGGGTGTATGGTACCTTCGGAAATGACACATAGTGGCACAGGGATATAGTCATTTGTATTGTCTTTTTATTTATTTTTGCGGTTACTATCTTTTGTTTTTATCTAGATTAATGGTTTTTTAACAGGAGTGTTTGGAGAGGCATGGGAGAGGCTTTTGCCCAGCAGTGGGAAGAAATAGGCTAAAAAAAAAAAACAATGGTTTTTTACTCCAACAGGGCATGTTATTCTGTTTTTGGTATTCTTGACCATATTATCTTACTTTAGAGTCTAAACTGCTTGGGTACGTACCTCAGTTATCAAATAGGTACATAAGTAATTTTTAGTTTTCATACAAAATGTCAAAGGTCCTAAGTGAAAGTTTTGTTTTCATGGAATGATAGGTAAGTACTTACATGAATTCTCCGCAGTTTTCACCTAATAAATATTTAACATTATGTCTACTACTAAAGAAAAGAAACAACTTTTTCCGTGGTCACACCACTTTGCTTGATATTTTATTTCGTAGGTCCATGTAACAGAGCTTGTTTCATCGTATGCATAGAGTTTATCGTGTTGCCTAACCTAACAGGAGCAGTCTCATGGAAAAGGGGCGACCTAGCGACATACAGTTCATTTCAACATTTTTTTGTATTTTTTTTTAATGCCGCTGGCCGATGTTTACAAGCAAAGGCATAAGAAAAGTGTGCAGTACAACTCGATACACAAAACGTGAACTCAAAATACGCAGGGATAAATTGCTAAAAGACCTGAATATTTTGCAACCAGCTCGCGCTCTGTGTTCAAGTTTATAACTTTGTATAAATGTAAATGTTTGCGTATAAAAATAATAAATAACATCGCGAAGCATAATCGTATGTCCTTTGGGGAGGCGGGCAGCAATGCCGTGGATCGTTGAGCCGGTGGAAAGAGCGGCGCGTGGTGCTCACGCAGCCGGCTTCTCCTCGGTGGCGGTTGTGGCGCCCGACGCCACGGACCCACCCTCGTCCGGCGACGCCTGGCACGACAGCGACGGGAACTTTTGGTACAGCGCAGCGCGGTATTTCGGGTGGCTGGAAACAGGTAAGTACAGTTATTTAATTTTTCATTTCAAGTTCCTAAGCACCGTACAACAACATAAAAGCCCACTTAACACTACGTACCTGATACCATATACAATAGGGTTGTATACGGCATTTGCCTTTGCGAACAGAGATCCCCAGATGGTGGCAAGAGGGCTGATGGGTGCGCTCTCGAATACTCCGGTGTAATTAATTACCAGGTAAGGTGTCCACGCCATGAACCATAGGGAAATGGTCATCAGGGCGACCTATAATCAAACATTTTAGTTTAGTTAGTTACAGATAATATGAGAGCGGTTTATGTGCAGGTAAGGCCAAAGTTGTATTGCAAATACGTACCTTTGCAAGTTTGCACTCAGCGCTGGTATTGGCCGCTTCGGACGATCGCAGAGAAGCAACGTTCATTTTCTTAGCTTGTTCCCTCATAGCTTTTTCGTGAGCTGCCACGGCCTAGAAAACACCATTAGTTAAATAATGTGCATCATTCAATATTTTATTCTAAATACAGCGACATTAAATAAAAAAAAGGGTTTTACCTGAACAATGAAGAAATAAGAGTAGATGATAAGGAAGAGAGGCAAGAAGTAGACGAAAACGGAGTAGACGAGGATGTAGCTTCGGCTGAACCAGTCCTTGGAGAGGTAGTCCGTTCCACAGGCGGTCATGTTGCCCTCAGGAACGTATCTGATAGATAATAAAATGATATTATTAGATGCGGTTGCTTTGTTTATTTAACACTCGTATAAAGGCACAAGCGTCGCACCTGTTCCATCCGAAGAATGGCGCCAGAGTCCACGCGAGCGAGAACAACCAGATGCCAAGGATTCGCAGTAAGGCTCCGTTGTTGGTCATGGGCTTGGCGGCGATACCTTTCACTATGACATTGTACCGATCGAAGGCAATCATTGTCATTGTCCAGATCGATGCACAGCCAAATAGCGAACCAGCACATGCGTATAGTTCGCAAGCCAGCGCGCCTAAAATATGTAGGTATAATAAAGTTTTTAATAATGCACATTTTCCTACTAGGTAATTAGTTATTATCTAAATCTCTTACTTACCAAACATCCAAGTTTCGTTATAACAGTTGATTACCATAGGCGGAGACATACAGCACATCATTAAGAAGTCCGAGAACGCAAGATTGACGACCAATAAGTTCGAAGGCGTTTTCAAGCTCTGTAAAGTATTAGATTAAATTCGCGACTCTAACAACACCGATAGTCAAGTCCAGGTACAGAAATAGGGCCACTGCAACTGCCAAAGGTCTGCCAAATATGGATGGGCCTCGTATGGGAGTAAGTAATATCCGTTCTGTTTACTTTACCTTAGTTGACGAAAAGATGTAGATAACCATGCCGTTTCCAGTAATAGAGATAAAGCCGAGTACGCCGATAGTAAAGCCTAGAAGTCCGTGCCATAGCGGGTTCATTGGTGGAAATTGGTACCTAAATAAGAACAGATAACAATTGAAGCCTTGACGATGCGTAAGAGAAACGTTTGGCAAATGAGTACCAATACCAATGAATGATCGTACTGACCAGTGTGGGTCCACCATGTGCAGCAATTCCGGTGGCACCTTGTCGACGACGGTCTGGTTTGAGGCGCCGTACGCCGCCACCTGTCCGCCCCAAGCCTGCAGTGCTGCCATTCCTGGGCCGGGGTCCAGGCTCGCGATGGTCATCTTTACGCGGCTACCTTTTACAGACTGAACAATAAAAAAAAAACACGACATTTGCATCAACAATTAAATTACTTAAATCTTTAGAAACCCCTCAAGATTTCTGAATTATTAAAACATAATATCTTGATTCAATGTCAATGTGTAGCCTTCTAAACTTACCTAATAATAAAGGTCCAGGGTAAGGAAATCGCTCCGAGTTGGTTATTCCTAAAAATACTGAAGAAAATCGCTGCACGAACTACTCCAGTCTTTAGTATTGTAACCAAACTCGTGATGCGAATGGGAGCCGAGGCTGCGGAGGATACTCGACGGTTACGAGCCCACTCCTTCTTTTATACCAACACCTTAAGGATTACACGGCGACGTCATCGGAAAATCAATATTCATAATTAGATATAAGACGGAAGAATATATTAACTTACAACTTGTTACAGGTATGGCTTGTGTAAGTTATTAAACAAACGCTCTAAATTAGTAGGCTACCTACTTAGGTGTCATATTATTTAATAAGAGGTACCTGCCTAAATATTTTGATAAAGCAGTAGGTACCTACATTCTTCCCAGATTTTTAGGTAAACAAGCAAGGAATCTTCATAATAAGTATCTACCTACTTAATCTCGTGCGTAGGTATAGGCACCCTAAACATAACAGTTGATGATATTGTTGACCAGTTCATTCGTCTAGTACATTTGAGTAGGGAACTAGGGACCTAAAGCGTGTCTAGGTATTAGGTAATATAACGCAGGTAAGTTACTTGTTTGGTCCTGCAGTTAAGATTTGTATAGGTAGGTACTAATCTAGTTATCAAATAACATATTTATAATTAAGAAAGTCCAGTAAAAATACGGTAAGTGTATTTATTATCTATGTTTTATGTCTGCGAAGTACATCCCTGTATTGCTTCTTAAGACTAATATTGTTATGAGGCCACGGAGAAGCGCAAGCGAACGCCGTAAGTGGATTATTTATATCTACCTTACATATAGAGGTCGTGAAATAGAAGCTATATATCTATTAATTTCATGTTTCACTACCTACCTAAACTGACTAACTTGCTTAAAATATTGTTTGGGGACTAAAATGGCCTTGAATACGTGTTTATGGGTCAATACATACTCAGTTAGCGCATAAGACCGCCTGTTTCTATAAAATATTGTTATGTACGGAATAATTAATGTTATTATGAAGAAGATATCTTCCAAAGCGTTTCCCCGAGGCATTAATGATGTTAAGTAGAAGTGTTTTATTTCTACATTATCAACCGTAGGCGTAGGAGGACGTCCACTACCGGACTTAAGTAGGACCCTTTTTTTAAAACAATGGACCAGCTACAATAATAAAGTTGATACCTATAAAGTTGCCCTTTCTCCAAACCTAACGCTTAAAAATAATGGCCCCCATTATGATAGCTGCATATAGGAAGAATTGGAGTTTTCAATAGTTTTATAAGTAGGATAATTGGAGTAGGTATCTATTTAATTATTTATCCTGGACTAGTGGCTGCCCGTGATTTTGTATGCGTTTATCGTCGTATTTTGGAAAAACATCATATTTCAAAATAATACATATAGCCTCTATTGTGTTATTCTGTTGTGCAAGCTACAATTTATTGTAAAGTTTCATTAAAATCTGTTTAACGGCTTTTGCATGAAAGAGTAACACATAATACCTCTCCTCACTTACATCCATAGGTACAAACGTTAATATTTATAATATTATTATTATTACCTATTCAATGTTATATCGTATAACATACAAAATAAAATCAGTTTCCGTTTTTAGTACCTAAACAAAAACAATGCTGAATATTCCAATGGATATTGTCTTTGTACCTTTATGAGAAAAAAAACAGTGCTGCCATTTGATAAAATCTCCGTAATATCGAATCTTTTGTATTTTGTATGAGTTCTGTTTTACATTTCTTATCATTCACAAATCATTTCATATCAGCTCTCATTGATATTTATTACTGTGATAATCTAGGCTACAATGGACAAAATGTAGCAATCATATTTTTTTTAATCATAAGAAAAAAAGATAGGAACTTATTTAGTTAAATCTGGAAATTATTAGTAGCAACACTTATGATCGAAAAATTTGATATTTGTTTGAACTGTCAGATTTGAGATTTGTTTGACATGACACACACATGACTTGTTTGATGTTTGTTGTGTGTTGTGATTTGAGTATCTTTGAATTTAAAAACCTATTTTTAAGGAAACTATGGATAATACTGAAGATTTCGGGTTGAGTGATGAAGAGGAAGAAATCACAGCTGATACGGTACTGAAAACTTTACAAACTGCGTGGCAAAATGAGCGATTGGCGCCCGAAATCTTACCTCACTGTAACGACATGGTTGAGTGCATGCTTGGTCAAATACAACACATGGAGCGGAATATCAACAAGTTGCCGAAAACAGACTTACGGGCTTGCATTCATAAGATGGAACTCAGTAGAATTAAGTTCATAATATGTAATTATCTCAAGACTAGACTCTTTAAAATAGAAAGAAATTGCATTCCTATTATCAATGAAGAGAGACAAAGAATAGAGTCAGGAACGAATTACCTAACTCCTTCTGAGTATAAATATGCGCAAGAATATTTACTGAATATGGAAAATCACTTGAAGACTGTTATATTAGATAAGGTGCCTGGAAAAATGCAGACATTTGATATGAGTAAAATGGCCGAGCACCCTAATATGCAAAGCCATGTGTTTCTGAAAGCAAATGAAACTGTCAATGGTATTGTGCTTGAAGACCTGTTTGGTGATCAAGATGAGGAAATAGATTTAGAAGGTATAGTCTCTTAAATTAATGTAAAAGTCATTTGTAATATTTCAGATATTTTTTGTACAATAATTGTCTATTATACAGTACTAGAGGTTGCTCTTGACTTCATATGCATTTATCGTCTCTTTTGACCTGCTTATTTTTTACTTAATGTACATAACACAATCTGAAAATCCCAGACTGAAAGATAAATTTTGAAGAGATGTCATCTGTATGTATCCACTTGAGATTAAAATTTATCTATATAAATTTCAAAACTGCTTTAAACTTGTTTCAGAGGGCTCTCAACACATTCTAAGATACAAACCAATTGCAGATTTAGTCAAGAATGGAAAAGTACAACTGGTGTAAAGGTAGATGTAATATTATTTTTATACCAAATAAATATTAAAAGTTTGAACACATATCTCAGTTCTTCCTTGTTAGTATAAAAACCAATAAGTGTCTTTACCCATTCAATCACATGGTCAAATCAACTGTTATAAAGGTAAAGACCTATCTACAATCATGTCAGTTATTTATCTATTGATTTTTGTAATAATGTGTTGGGTAATGTCAAAAAAATAAACATTAAAATAGTTTTAAGTATATTTTGTGTCCAATAAGTACATACATTTCACAAAAACTGTCATTAAAAACATATGAAACATCAAATTTGAACATTAAATATATTTTGTAAGATTGCAGCTAAGTACTTGGAATGCATGTAAATGCTTTTAGTAAGTACATACAGCTCTATGTTAATCAATAGAGAGAAAATTGTGAACACAAGTTCATAAAATGCCTATGAACAAACACTTACATTTTACTTAATTAAATAGCAAAATATTTGTGACTTGAATTGCCACTGATGTATTTCCCTTAACAACTTTATTTGGTAATATTTCTTAATATATATTTAAATAAGTACTTCCTAAGTAGTCAATGCTTTTATAAAACCACCTTTATAATTTCTTTCATAAAATCTTTATTGTGGTGTTATACATTATGTATAACCAAAATCAGTCTCTTGAGACTATTATTATGAAATTAGACTATTTCAATCACTGGTGGTGTAGACATTTGTTTCAATAAGTAGATCTATAAGTAAGTACTAGAGTTGTGGCTGATCGTCAGCGTCCACGTAACGTATATGTTGCGCATGCGCTTTGCTCGCGAGCTCTCGCAGACTCTGCTCCGATGCCGGTCCCAGTTGTTGAACCATGCGAGTGAAATAACCGTCTTCTTTTTGTAATAACTCGTGAGGATGGCCACATTCCATTATTTGACCAGCTTCCATTACCTGAAAAGCAATCATTTTAAATTATTTTCACTGTTTATTTCATAACAAGAGTCTCTGTTCTCAGAGAAGTAATTAAAACGGTATTGTTAATATTGCCGGTCATAAAGACTGATGAATAAACTTACAATGACTCTGTCTGAATCAGCCACTGTGTGCAACCGATGAGCTACGGTGATAACTGTGCAGTTGGAGAAGTACTTCCGTATTGACTTTTGGATCAGTGTGTCCGTACTGGAATATTAAAATAGCTTTAAACACGTATAATATACTACATTTTGTTTAATTTGACCATTTTGAATGTTTTTTTAAATGGAATTGAACTATTGTCATTGTTGTTGAAATTCAATTATTTAAAATCCCGATCTAAGTATGTCTCATACTTACTTAGGGTCCACATTTGCTGTAGCTTCATCAAGTACGAGCAGTTTATTATGCGCAAGCGCCGCTCGTGCGAGACATAGCAGCTGTCTTTGTCCCGCGCTAAAGTTGGATCCGCCTGACGCTACTTCTGAAGATAGAGAGGTTACGCTCTGTTTCAGTTCCACCTGAAACCACCAAAAGTTTTCTTAATAAATTACTCAATTATTTGATGTTAAAGATTCAATTTCCTCCTGATAAAAAGACATGAACCTGTCAGTCGGTCAAAAGAAATTACCTGTTCCAAAGCTTTCCAGATGTCAGCGTCAGTGTATTTATCAAAGGGATCCATATTGTATCTTAAACTGGCAGAAAACAATACGGGTTCTTGTGGTATGATCGAGATTTTGGATCTCAATTCCTAAGTATAAAAAAAAAGTTAATGACAGAACATTCATCTGTAATATAACTGAGATAAAGTTGCAATGTTAGCTTTACCTTGAGAGCAATTTCACCTGTATCTACATCGTCAATGTAGACGTGGCCGTCGATCGGAGCGAGTCTAAACAGCGCTGATATCAATGATGATTTACCCGCTCCGGTACGTCCAACTACACCGACCTTGAAATAAGCATTATGCATTAATTATTCACTCATTTTGTCCAATTAGAAGTTACCTGAAATGTCGACTATTATTTTAACTTACCTTCCAACCACTCTCGATAACGATATTCAAATTTTTGAGAACAGGCTCGGATTCCGGAGTGTATCTGAGGTAAAGGTCTTTGAAGACTAGACGCGCTCTTTGCGGCCATCCTGTCGGTGGCGAGGGTCCGTCCACTGACTCCTTTGGCAGTGATGTAAACTGCTGTACTCGTTCGACACTCGTCATTTGAGAAACTACTTCTGTAGCCTGTCGGATACCGTGTTGTACCATATTAACTAAAATCAACCCTTGACTCAGCGCTAAGCCGACGTTACCAGACTGTGTTGAACCTAAAATGATATAATTAATTTTTAAATGAAACTGCTGCCTAGATAACAGCCTATAAGTATTAAGGATTGTAATTAAACAAACCATCGTCAAGAAACAGGAACGTGTAAGCGACTACAATAACGTACATCGCACAAATCAGACTTAGCCAGATACCGAACGCAGTGTTCGTTACTAAAGTCAGATACCTGCAATAAACAAAGTTAAAGTATATATCATGTCGTGCGGTATTATGGACGATAGTTATAAAACTGTTTGCAAAACAGTTGAGTCATTTTTGCAATGAGTTGTCACCTTACCATGCAGCGGTGTGAACGTCCTGCTTAGCATCAAATTGAATGCGTAGCAATTGCTGGGCGCCGCATGCCCGTACTGTAGATAACCCTGCCATTGTCGCGGATACATGAGAAAATACAGGACTGCGCGTTACACCCTCCACTCTAGTTAAATAAGGATTTAAACATATTAATAAATAAAATATACTTTGAATAGATGTTTTCTTGTTATTTGAAAATAAATTCTTATAAATTAAAGTACGAACCTTTTGATGGCCTGAGCTGTGTTTAAATAAATAGTGGTCCATATGTACATGAGAACGGCACAGACGGCAGTTGTCAACAGCATGTATGGATTTACTATGGCCACCATCACCAAAATGCCGATCATCACCATAACTATCTGATAAACAAGTTAAAAGTTTGAATCCGGATCTTACGACAATAACAATAACTATCGTAATAAAAAAAATACCTGAATACTGTCCAAGTACATTCTAGGCAGCACTTCGTCAACAATACCCATATCTTTAGAAAATCTGTTGAGAATACGACCAGAGGGATTGGTGTCAAAGAACCGCATAGTTGCCGCCAGAATATTACTAAACATTTCATTGTGTATCCTTATAGAACTTCGCATGCATACCCATAAGAACAAGATAGACCTAAAACAAGGAAAAGCACATTTTGGAAATACATTTCGCTTACGTTTTTTATCAGGTAGCTAAAATAAAACTGAGAAATACTGATCTTACCTGCCGGTAGTGAGCACAATACATCCAAGTATGCCAAGAGCCCAAATGTAAATGTAGAAAGAATGGTCCATAAAATAGTCTTGTGTTACCATGTCCTGCATAGTTAAAACTGTCTTCACCATTGTGCCGATAATCGTGTGATTTATTTTACTAGTTTCATTTAAATCTGTATCTGGGGCAATGGGTGCGGCCAGATTAGTGATGTTCAAATCATTAGTATCGTTAGCATGAACTGGTAGATTATGATTTGTCTCGACTATATTCATCCTAGAAATTAAATATCTTATTATTATTGCGTCTTAATTCTTATATATTTAGATAAAAAAAAAACAAGTGTTATGTCGACTAACCAGTGAGTGAGCCAAAGATCGCCTAAAGAAGTGACGACCTGTGCTAGTAAGATACTTAGAACCGTGAAAGAAAGTAGGCCCCAGCCGCCGCCGGCACGGAAGTATTTCGCATAAACAGATCCCGATACACGTCCTGAAAAAAAAAACGCTTATAAAAATGTGTAAATCGAAGAATTAAAAAATATACTCGTACTTTTCCTTACGGGTATACATTTTCTTAAAAGTCGTTCGTAAGCGCAAATACTGAGGTAGGAAGCTATACCTTTTTCCATGAGTTCAGCAGATTCCTCTGGTTCTTCGGCTTCATTAGCCACTCCTTCATCTTGTGTCGTTACTGAGCTTGCATGTGACTGAAAGGACAAAATCATTGAAGTTTGCATTGTTATGCAGGCAAATAACTATAAATAATGTACCTAAGTACTTACGTTTAAATGTAGGTAACTAACAGCTTCAGTCTACCTACCTGTATAGACAAAGTGCGTTGTCGAGCGGGCTCCTTTCCACTAGCAGAGTTCTGAGGTGTTTCCTCCTCTTCTTCAAGAAGCTCGTCGAACAGTGACGATCGCGAAACTTCCTCAAAACGGCCTTGACATTCAATTTCTCCCTGAAAAAATTGTTCTCTTTATTGTACGTTTATTTCTCTTAAAACTATCTTATTATTCCTAAATTTGTTTCCACTTTATCCCATTAGTATATAAGTAAAAATAATTAACAATGGTTCTTGTCGTCGCAGAGTGCTATTCAAAACGGTTTGCCTAAAAATCTTCGTCCACCTGATTAAATAAATCTGAGTAAAATAACGCATGAAGATAAACTTCAAAGGTGACAAAGGAATTGTGCTTTCATTCTTATGTAGAAAACCAATATTTACTTAACATACTTAGGTTATTATATTCGGTTTATTTAATTATTCTTACGATACGCTTACGAAACAGCCTTTTTCGAAACATGATTAACGTATTCATTATAAAACATAATTAAAAGAGAACTACTTTTATTAGATTAAAAGCGGAATAATTGTATAGATACACGAGTAAGAACTTACGTTACGCAGGATAATGATTTTGTCAGTAGCTTTGAGGTGATGTAGTTGGTGGGTGACGAGGATTCTAGTGGAGTGGGCAAGAAGACCCAGCATGCATTCGTTAACTAAGTGTTTGCCCACATGAGTGTCTACTGCGGACAGAGGGTCGTCCAGAAGGTAGATGTCAGCCTGTTAAAAAAACATTATTTTTAAAAACTCTACATTTTAAACTCTACCCCCAGATCCTCTAAATATAAAATCTAAATATATTCATATCATCTCATACTTTCACCTCACTTAATGATTGTTGAGGTCAAAAATATCACCCCAGACACTGATATATTGCGAAGAGAACTTAGCCTTGAGTTGTCCTCATCCTGATAAAATAAATGTCAAGAACGCAGTTACCTTTATCGTCTGACTATGATGTGTTTCTTTTACTCTTTATCAATACCCTAAAGTGTTTACTTAGCCAGTTTATACAAGGAAAAAACTCAATACATTTACGAACGCCAATCAAAATACTTTAATACCTATACTTACATATTAACAACATTCCTATAGGTTTTTTAGGATGTTACTTTAGATTGAGTTTTTAATAAAAAAAACTTGCGTTTCTTCCCATAAGTTAGTTCCATTCAACAACCCCCTTGTACTATATCTGTCTCCAAAAAGATAATTACATCTACATATTATTTAACCCAATAGATTCTTTTTGAAAAAATAATTTGGAAATTCATGAAGATTCCCGACATACTTGTCTGTAGCAAGCACGAGCAAGGCCGATGCGCGCGCGCTGGCCGCCGCTCAAACTGATCCCGCGTTCTCCCACCATAGTGGAATCACCTCCAGGGAGCAGCTCGAAGTCCCTCAATAACGCGCATGCTGTCACCACCTTTCAACATTAAAACTTAGGTAATGTGCTTTAAGTTTCAGAACACCTAGCTACTCTAGCTAGTTTGTTTTCGATAAGTTCTTATACCCAGACACCTTCTTCTTCGAAAATTGCACACAGAAAAAGTAAATATCATAAAACAATTTTATTCGTTTGCAAGATACACAAAGAAAAAAAAGCGACGAGGAAATAAGATTCATATTGTGTACATTACGTAGGTACCTAACATGCAGGCACGCGTGTTGTACACTACATACAAGGTACGAGGAAGTTGGTAATGGACATATTTTATTTGTGTTCTTTATTATTATACGTATGTAATAAGCAATAAATATTCGAAATGGTCCTTACTTTTTTATATCTGGTTCGGTCGTAGGGAAGGCCAAAGAGAATGTTTTGCCTGACAGTGCCGACGAAGAGCCACGGTTCTTGGCTGGCGTAGGCAATCCGCGCTCCTCCCAGTGATACAGAACCTTGTGATGGCTTCAATTCACCCAGAATTAGCTGCAGAAGTGACGACTGGAAAAATTCCATTAGCATGAGATAAAATAAGAACTACCATCTACAGTTAGAATGAATCTTCGCTATCAGGAATTAGGTATTCTGTTATCTGTGGTATTACCTTCCCCGAACCAACTAGTCCGACAACACCAATGAATTGTCCAGGTTTAGCAGTGAGCGAGATATTGCGCAAGGTGTCCACTATTGGATCTGGTTGCCAACTGGCGCTAACTCCCGCCAGTACAAGACCCGTGTGTTTTCTTTCTTTCTCCCCATCTTTTTCCAAACCGCCATTCAGAGAACCATTGGTTATGTTTGAGTTGGCTTCTAAGGCTTTAGCTGACTCCAACTCTTCAAGTGATAAAAATTCCTGTAAAGATACGTTTGTATTAGTCAGGTCTTTTTGTTTAAAATTGAAAAATACTGTTTTGTGGAACATAAAAATAGCCATTACCTCAATCCGTTTGATAGATACTCGAGATTCAGCGAGAAATACCAGTGCCAATGGGAAGAAGATGTTGCAAGCTAATTGTAGAAGGTTGAAGTATTGGACGAGTGAAAAAGTAATTTCCGCGCGAATGTGGCCGCCTGCGGCAACAAATGTGACTACTGCAGCGAACAGAATGAACCGCTCTGTAAATACTGTCAGCGCCGTCGAGAAACCCTTTATCATTGAAGTCCTCATTATGAAACCTACTTCCAACCTAAACAAAAGAAGGAAACCGTTAAAAAACATTACCAATCAGCTTCAAAAAAGATTGCTTTTTTTGAGCAATAATATGTTTTTGAGACAATTTTTCAAATGTCCTTCAAACTTTCCGGATCATCTTTAAAGAAAAACATTTATTGTATTCAAAATGCCACCTAAATATTTTAAGCATGGATCTTACTTGCGAAGGAGATGCACTAGCTTTTCAAAAGGTTTTTCCCAGGCATACATTTTGATGACTTGAACGCCGTCTACTAACTCACTCATCACTTTTACTCTTTCATCAGTTCGTTTGGCGATTTTGCCTCTAAGAGTTCCTTGTAGCTTACTCAGATATGCTGAAATCGAAAGACGCCTTGAAATAAGTAGACGAAGAAACATTGAAAAAAAATTAGGTTCTTATCTCATGAATCATTGCTAAGAAGTTAAAGAGTTCAGTAAATAAATGTAAATACCTATTTATCTCGATGTATACCCGCTTACTTCACGATTGCCGTATGGTCTCATTGTTTGCTTGCAGATTAGCAATGGCTATCTTTTTTGTGTTAGTAGGTAGGTACACATTGAGAGACGACTAAGATGTCTATTGTTTATGTAAAGGTAGGATTTCCGACAAGGCCATTTTTTTTATAACTATCTATCTCATCTTAAATTTTTTTGGAAGCTTAATCTTACCTATTTATTTACTTGATCATTTATTATTGTAATAAGTAAGTCATAAAAAGTACCATATTGGAAAAAACGAGAAGGTAAAACAAACCACAGTAAAATATAATATATCAGAATTATGAATTCCCACCTTGTACGAGAACAGTCTGGATGATCATGACAGCGAGGGCAGCGAGGGTCGCCCATGCAATATGCTGCCAAATCAAGTACGAGACAACAGGGACCACGATCGGCATCACCCATGTGTAGTGCAGGAACAATGCCACCATATCAAACCTGTTCACGTCATTCGACATGAGGTTTATGACCTGCCCTGGAGCAGTTTTGTTCGACCCCGCACGATTTAATTTTAAAATCTAAAAAAAAAAAAAAAATTAAGCATTGCGTAGATTATAAATCGTAATGTTTACTTTAGCTTGAATTAACTCAGCAGGTAGATAAAATAGAGGATAGGTACCTACATACTTAGATAAGAATGTACTAGGTACCTAACTATGAAAGGACGTTTATCTTTCCATTATTCTAGTGTTGAGATAATAAAGTCAGTGATTCCCTAGTTCTTGTTGATATGAAAAGTAACTTTATGTTAGGTATAATAGCATTATTCAATATAGAAGTATGTTAGTTATAGTTTCTCAGTCGTACCTTTCTATAGATGAGTGAACAGCACGCGATTCTTACTCTCATCCCGACAGAACCTTGACTTAACATGAGGTGGTTCATCAACAGTGCGGTACCTATACTCAAAAAGTTCATACAAAAATTGTAAATGTGTGCATTTCTGTAAGTTTCCGCGTTCTTCTCCCCGGAGAAGTATTCTATAAACAATCCTAATGTGTAAGGTATTAAAGGCCTGAAAGTATAATATAGGTTTATTATGTTTTTACATGTTATATTAGCAGCTTGAATTTTCTATGTCAGTAACAAAGGTCAGTAATTGTAATCTTACCATACGATAACAAAGAGTATTCCAACCATAAAGCCACAGAGCATGTATTCAACCCAGAACGACCGTACAATGGCTTTAGAAAGTGAAGGTTTGGTCCCTTGGCGGTCGGCATTACGCAACTCGTCGTGCCAGGCCTCTTCCAGGCGGTCCCCAAGCCGCCCGGACTTGTCACCTCCCCGGGCTTGCCATAGATCGTCAACTGTTAGCCCTTGTTTGAATCCTCTTCGAAATAAACTGAAGCTCCATCTGAAAGCCAAACTTAATTAATAATTACATCGACGATGTTCTTTTTAACTTCTTTTTAAGTACTGACTATTAGTTATCGAACTGAGCTGCTAAGTTATAATTATAACTTGTTTGTTAGTTAGGCTATAATTAGACTTCCGCCCGGGAACACGTCCATGTGGAGTCTTTGAGTGTCTGACCGACACGGAAACATACCTGTAACGTAAGGATGGGATAAGCAGCATTCTGATCTATGTTATATGAATAAAATAAACAAACATACCTACAGACTTTTATCAAAACCTATCAAATAGTTTGTGTAGATTAGTAAAATAGAGTAGATAAGATCTCTAAACAAGATAAAATCGTGTGAAAATTTTACACAAATTGTACTCTACTCATTAATACAATTACTTGTTAACATGTGCTTAGTCTTTTTTAAACGTGTGTTTTAATTTATGACTACTTAATGGACTTAAGTATTTTTTAGTCAATTTAATTTGTAAACAAAAGATTAGACACGACGGGGTCGTTTATAAAAATATAAGTAGGTACCTACCTACTTTTTACATAAGACAACGGTAAGCCGTAAATTTATTTATATCTAGGTAACGTTGGAATAGTAGGTACCTACCTAAGTAGAAATTGATAATATTTGTTCTAGTAATAGGGATCTTATCTGGGGGTGGGTCATCTGATCATCTCTGAGGAAAGGTACCTATTAAAAATTAAGTAGGTAGGTTATAGTAGTATATTTATCTTTCATCATAATTTTGTCTTAAAGTATTCTTTGTTTTAGTGGTAGGTAGTTAGTTTGTAAAGGGATTGTTAAAATAATATTGTATGCATAGAACGAAACGCTTTTTGACAACTGACAGTTCTGGGCTTGCTGTCTCGCTCTCTCTCTCCTCCCGTGGCCATTGTGTTATGTGTTCGTTTATTTGTGCCGTCTTAAAATCATTAATTATAAATTCAATCAAGTTAATGTATTTGGTGCATTTATTATGGAATAAACGCTACTGGATATTGAATCGACTTGCTGCTTTATTTTCTACTCCGCTCCATGCCGTATCACACTGCGCATCCTACGAACAAAAGATCACGTAGGCCGATCCATTGTCCTCTACAGGTCATGCGGCCCAGTAAGTAATAAAGATACGTGCGCGAGAAGCAGTCGATTCAACTAATAACGCAAAGAGCACAAGATTGAACTACCACTACTGACTTCAAGAAATTCAAGATGCCTGAGGGCAACGAGGCTCCGCCGCCATTGCCGCCGTCCGGCATGTTTTCATCCATTGAAAAACTCGAAGGCAGTCAGAACTACTTGACTTGGAAATACAGCATTAAGATGCTTTTGGTGCTTGAAGGTTTGTGGGATTGTGTGACTGCTCCCGCGGTGAGAGACGCTGCGCGTGACCAACGTGCGCTGGCGCGCATTGCTTTGAGCGTCAAACCCAACCTTTATCAGCATATTAGAAATGCAAGTACTGCCAAGAACGCGTGGGATAACCTCTCTGATGTCTTTGAAGACAAGGGACTTTTGCGTCGGGTTTTATTGTTACGCGAGTTGCATAGATCTCGCTATACCGACTTTAACGACATGGAAAAGTACATTGATAACACCTTCAATCTTGTACAACAACTCGCTGACATTGGGCGTAGCATCGACGACCACGAAGTTGCTGAGCTGCTACTTAGTGGTTTACCTCAGGACTTTGATTCAGTTGTGTCGAATTTGTCAACCTATAACTTGACAGCCAGCATTTCAAGTGAAATTGTAAGAACGCGTTTGCTGCAAGAAAATTTAAGAAAAAATGGATCTTCTGTCAACACACACTCTTCTGAAGCTGCTTATGTGACCAAGAAGAAGTTAACATGCCACTATTGTCATAAAGAAGGTCACATAAAAGCAAGATGTTTTAAACTAAAGCGTGACAAGAAGAAGAATGAAGACAAAGAAAAGTGTATGGCAGCAGCTTATCTCTCAACGCATGATAGCTGGATTGTTGACTCTGGATGTACGGCCCATATGTGTAATGATAAAGACTTATTTGTGTCAGTGAAGACTGTATCGTCATCGGTGTCCGTTGCAAATAATGACAAGATGAAGTGTGAAGGTGTTGGAACTATAAATATAGAATTTAATGATAAGATACTTATTCTTACTAATGTCTTATATGTCCCTAGACTATCTTGTAATTTGATATCTGTCAGTAAGTTAATACAGTTAGATTTAAGGGTGGTGTTCAATTCGGGAGGATGTTTTATATATGACAATAACGATAACCTAGTAGGTAAAGCTTCTGATTTCAATGGGGTCTTTAGGTTGAGTGGGTATATTAGGAAATGTAGGTATTTGCACAATAGGGGGCACTCTTTGTTCCTTCGTAATAGGCAGGAATCACCGAGTGCTGCAGTTGCTGCTAGCCAACAGCCTATGAGGTTATGGCATGAACGGTTGGGACATCTTAGTTCAAGAGGTATGTACACCCTTAGAGATAAGGCAAAAAATGGTTGTTTGTTTCAGGCCGGGGAATCTATAACGGACTGCATTGCTTGTCTTGAAGACAAGACTGCTGCAAAACCGTTTCCCAAGAGTGGAGCCAGTCGTGCAACAGGAGCTCTGGAGCTTGTACACTCGGACGTTTGTGGGCCCATGCCGGTGAGCAGCTGGGGTGGTGCAAACTACTTTCTCACTCTGACGGACGACTACTCTAGGAAGAGTTTCGTATACCTGATGAAGAATAAATCTGAGGTATGTGACCATTTCATTGAATTTAAGTCTATGGTAGAGAAGCAGACCGGTTTATCGATTAAATGTCTTCGTAGTGACAATGGGAAGGAATATGTAAATTCAACTTTGTCTGGGTTTTTGCGAAAACATGGGATAGTGCATCAGCTTACCGTGCCTTACTGTCCTCAGCAGAACGCTGTTTCAGAACGGCTTAACCGTACTCTTTTAGATAAAGTGCGTTGTATGTTGCAACATTCCGGTCTTGACCAGCAGTTTTGGGGTGAAGCGGTGATGACCGCAGCATATTTAAAGAATAGATCACCCACCGCTGCATTGGACGGTCGGATTCCAGAGGAGGTGTGGACTGGGTCTAAGGTGGACCTTAGTCACCTCAGAGTATTTGGTTGCCAGGCTTATGCGTTGCTGCCTGATGTTAAGCGTAAGAAATTGGACGCTAAGTGTAAGGCTTATGTTTTTGTAGGTTATTCTGAAACTACTAAAGGGTATAGACTGGCAGATCCCTTGAACCCTAGAAAAGTATTTTTATCACGTGATGTAACATTTATGGAACACAGATTTTTTAATGGTGGACATGACAATTATAATATTTTAAAAAATAATGAATTATTAATTATGAATTCTAATGTTTTGGATAATAATGGCAATATTGGAAATATTGAATTGTCTAATGTCAATGATAATGATAATGTGTCTTTGGAAAGTAATTCTGATGATGTTAATGATGACACATTGTGTAATAATAAAGAAAATAATAATTCTGATGTGTCTACAGATTGGGACGACGCTAGAAGTGAGGACGAGTCCTTCTCCGGCGAGTGCTCGACGGGTGGTCACGACGACGGATGTCGTGTGACGTCATTGCGCGCAACGTCGCCTGGAGGGGAAGTTTCGCCTGCTGCGCGCCCTATACGTAGTACTCGATTGGTTCCACCAAAGAGGTTTGATGACTTTGATTTGTCTATGTTTGTCAAGGATTTTTTAGTTGATGAGCCACAATCTTATCAGGAGGCTGTCGATAGTCCTCATCATGGAGAATGGCTACATGCGATGGAACGCGAGTTTAATTCTATGGTAGAAAACAAGGTTTGGACGCTTGTAGAGCGACCTCAGAACCAAAATGTCGTAAAGTGTAAGTGGGTTTACAAAGGTAAGTGTGACGCTTCTGGCAATTTTCAGCAGTTTAAAGCTAGATTAGTTGCGCGCGGTTTCACACAAAAAGAAGGGGTAGATTATTTTGATACTTTTTCCCAGTTGTACGCCACTCTACTATGAGATTGTTATTTGCGCTAGCTAATGAATATGATTTAAACATTGATCATATTGACGTAAATACAGCTTTTTTAAATGGCGATCTTAATGAGACTATTTTCATGGAACAGCCAGAAGGCTTTATAGATAGTAAAAATAAAAATAAGGTTTGTCTATTGAAGAAGAGTATTTACGGATTAAAGCAGGCTAGTCGTATGTGGTATTGTAAGGTAAAAGATTTATTAACTCAAAATAATTTTATGCAAAGTAAATTTGAACCATGTGTGTTTTATTCTAAGACTGAGAATGATTTAATTATTGTTGCTGTTTATGTTGATGACTTTTATCTTATTTACTCAAAGGAGAGTTGTAATGTCAAGGTGGTATTAAGTTTATTTGAAAAAGAATTTAGTATAAAAAATTTGGGTCCTATTAAAAACTACCTTGGTGTTAGAGTTACTAGAGATAGACGAAAAGGTGTATTAATGTTGGATCAGTCTATCTACATTAAGAAAGTCTTAGAGAGATTTGGTATGTCAGACTGTAAGCCAGTTTCGACTCCTATGCAAACAGGATTTAAGTTGTGTAAAGCAGATGAGGTATTAGATGACAATACTTACAACTATAGGCAGCTTCTAGGTTGTTTAATGTACCTATCTGTATGTACTCGTCCTGATATTGCATATACCTGTAGTCAGTTGAGCCAGTATAATAACTGTTTTGGCAAGTGTCATTGGTCAGCTGCTAAGAGAGTTTTAAGGTATTTAGCAGGTACAATTGATTATGGTTTACTGTATGTAAAGAGTAAGCAATTGTTGTTGAGTGCATATACCGATGCAGATTGGGCAAATGATTGTATTGACCGTAAGTCTTATACAGGGTTTGCAATAAAATTAGGTGATAATATTGTAAATTGGGAGTCACGAAAACAAAAACACTTTCAAGTACAGAGGCAGAGTATTTAGCAATAAGTGATGTTTGTAATGATTTATGTTTTGTCTCTAACTTTTTATCTGAGCTTTTTAATAGTTTGACATTGAAATGTATTACTGTGTTTAATGACAACCAAAGTGCACATAGATTGTTAGAGTCTAAAGAATTTTGTCATAAGCGCACAAAGCATATTGATGTGCGCTATCATTATGTTAAGGACTTAGTAAATAGCAACTTTATGACTGTGAAATATCTATGTACTGATGAAATGACAGCAGATATATTGACTAAGCCTTTGGATAGGAAGAAGCTTAACATGTTTACTTATGAACTTGGTATTAGACAAATGTAATGTTATGTATAATAAATGTAGAGTCATTTTACTTTGGTAGAGTCATGTTGTATTGTATAATTGTAATACTGCTTTCGTTGTATGCATAAGGGGAAGTGTTAAAATAATATTGTATGCATAGAACGAAACGCTTTTTGACAACTGACAGTTCTGGGCTTGCTGTCTCGCTCTCTCTCTCCTCCCGTGGCCATTGTGTTATGTGTTCGTTTATTTGTGCCGTCTTAAAATCATTAATTATAAATTCAATCAAGTTAATGTATTTGGTGCATTTATTATGGAATAAACGCTACTGGATATTGAATCGACTTGCTGCTTTATTTTCTACTCCGCTCCATGCCGTATCACACTGCGCATCCTACGAACAAAAGATCACGTAGGCCGATCCATTGTCCTCTACAGGGATCTTAATTAATTAAAGACTTTTAAAAAAGAGTTCATTTCATGTGGCGCGACCTATACCTACAAAAAAAAACCCTAACAAAAAAATCAATTTAAAAACAAAATAAAGAAAATAACTCTGGAAACAATTGAAAGCGATGTGTTCGCGCAAGGGTACACTAACGCACGAAAGTACTAGGGCTATTTATCGTTTCATTCTTGAAAGAGTCTTTTGCACGCGGTTACGTATGTTGACTTATAGACTGAAAATCATATTAAATGAAATATAAATATAATTAAAACTCTTTGGATTCTGTGTAAAATGCCTATTGGTCTTTTCCAATATATTTTTTTATTTATATTCCACCCTAGTCCCTACTAATACTACTAATAATATTTTTCTTTCCTTTGTGCGTAAAACCATTACTGTAATTAAAAACTTTTGTGCGCGATAGTAATTTAGAACAAATGTTACACGTCAGACTCAAAAATCGTCTAATGCGCAGCTGTCAGCCAGAGTTCTTTTAACGTGGCGCGATCTATATTTCTTTACGTTGAAACCTTTTGAAACGTATAACATAAACCTTTTATGTGAAAAAGGTTCGCAGCTTTTTTTATTTAAAGTTACTTGGGAATTTAGTCACCCATAGCACGTAATATGGTAACGTTATTGAATACAAAGAATGGGTTATAATTATGTATGCACGGTAGCTATTATCTATCACGCATGTTATTTCGGGAGGGACTGTATGTAGATTTCGTTAGTATCAATCAATAGCAGGTACTAAGTTAAGGACTAGGTACACGACACGACAAAATAATGTAATGAAAAAATCATTTTACTATGATTTGCAATTTAAATTGTGAATCTTGTAACGGGGCATTCATTATCGCTACACGTAGCAAATTGTAGCTGAGTCATGCTGTTGTAACTAAAATTGTTTTTCTAACTTTGAAATAATCTGAATGTCGCAGTCGAGGTCATGCATGAGATGATGATAATGAATTTTGTCCCGATCGCCGCGCGTCGCCGCCATTGCCTCCGCGCTTAGTCTAGTTGTCACAACAAGCTTTAATTGATACCAATTTGTATATGTATCTACTTGCTGTATAAAATATCTACATACATAGTACATACCAATAAAAAGTTATAACAATCACGCATTTCCTGCAATGGGTTTGTGGGAGTCGTAAAATAAGTAAGTAGTTACTATTGCAGTTTGTGCATCTACCTATCTATTTATTAGCGTGAATATATTATGTAGGTAGGGTAAAAGGTATGTTACTATAAATATCGTAGTCCGAGTTATGCCAATTAAAATGTTCGTAGGTAACTAGTTACTTCACCTTCAAACGAACGATTAAACGAGCAAAACTCACTTTAAACCCGTTACCTATACAATCTTACTGATATAACTTTTTTGTTAATATAGGTAGTGAGACAATTTTGTTAACGGTCTGTAGGTATAGTGGGCATTTGGTCATTTCATAACAATGTATGTGCTTATTGTTGTACAACATCACATCATTGAAATGGGTCATAATCACAACTATTCCAACGTCATATTCACATTATCTATCAGACATCTATATCAGATATCTATCAGACAACACGCCGCCAGAATACTACCAAATATTGATAGATACGCTTTATCTTTTTATTTTAAAAGCGAATACAGACATCAATAAGCTTACTTCGGGGCATCCTACAACGTGATGCCCCGTTCTTTTAAAATGTTACTTGCAATACAATACAAATATTCTTTATTGCACAAAAGATATAAGCAAGCAAGCAAGAAAATCAATTTAGGCTGGTCGAATTTATACCGGACTTTGCAGGACTGATAAAATTGATTGCCTTGCGTTGTCAAAGATTACAGGAAGGCAGGGTAGGCATACTCGTATGTACCTATTACCTTTTCTGCTAGTTGTTGGAACTCTATCCCACCAAACTTTATGAGCATTATTTGATGCGGCGGGGTAAAGTTTGTGTACCATATCATCATACAAATAAGATTTATTTTCATTTATATGCACCGTCAATGGATTACCTATTTACCTACCTATCTTTGCTCTTCGAAAATTCAGTACCTACTTTATCTCTACTTCAACAAATCGCAAAGACAAAGTTATCTAATCCTATTTCTGCGTATCATATATTCATATTAGTATGTAGAGTCAATCAAGATCTGGTTCTTTCTTGATTCACAGATTTTATCTATTTACCTATCTTGAAACAGGGATTACAAAAAAATATCGTACCTGTCTATAAGTACCTTTTCTTCGTTTTAAGTTGGTAAAACATTTTTATATTAATATAAGCAATAAAAAATCAATTAATACCTATAGTAACTAACATAATTATATAGGAAAGTAGGTAGGTACCCAAGTACACACATTACATGATTGACATAAGAATAGATAGTTACTTGAGCAGATTTAAAAAGAAACGAGAATTCGATCCGAATCCGAAGCTGTAACCACATGAGTAATGTGCTGTGACTTAATGACGTAGAGTCGTCCCTCTGGTCCAGATCAATAGCCAGATCAGTGCCAAACTATCCATATCCTTTATCACTTGTAAGCTTGGCTTGTAAGTTATTAAATGCCTATGATATGCTTTTGAAGACCCAATTCGTAAATCTCATGCAAAAAGATATTCATAAACATACTTAATTATAGATGGAGGAAATACCTACCTTGGGTAGGTACCTACTTACCTTGAGTAGGTATTTAAGTCAATGACACAGAATACTAATTAATAAGTAGGTAGGTACCTATAGGTATAGGCACTACCTGCCGCGACCGCGAGCGTCTGACTTGACCAGTAAGCTAAAATAAATACTTAGTACCTATAGAAATAAACTTTTACCCCATCATACTAGTGCAAATAAAAACAATTAAATAAAATTATTTAGTTTTGCTTTGATAATGAAGCTTTGTTTCCTTTGGTACTTAAATGTTTAATTAAGTCTTTACCTACTTAACTGTCTAGTCGCTAGACTAAAGAGAAAATAAAGATCAAAAATACATATAAATATTTTTATCTCTTTCTTTAAAAGAGCTTTCAATGAATTCTATACCTATCAAATATGTGTAAATATTGATTATTTAGGTATATAAAGGTGAAGTAAAAAAACGTGCAGGCGACGGGGGATGATATCGATAAGTAAAGTACCTAAGTAAAAGAGTAGTAAGTACTTAGTAGTGAGTAGTTAAGTAATAATTCTTATTATTACCAATTACAAGCAGGTACATATCTATTACCTACATAATATAATAGAAGTTAAAAAGTCGATATGTGTAGATAATGTACAAATCATCTCCTTTCATTACATATCCAACCCAGGCTTATTTTGTTGGAAACATTTAGCTAGTTATTACCTACTTAATCTACCTACTGACTCAAGTAGGTACTTACTTTTAGGCTAGCTAGGTAAGCAACTTTGTAACTTAGGTACTGACGTATCACTGATATCTATCTATAAAATGGAAAGTAAGTAGGTTCGAGTGCCTACCTAAGTACCTAGTAGAAAGTTATACTTACGTCAAAAATATTTTGGAGAACACATTGGCTTTGTCGTGGGGATTTTTGTCCTTCAGTATCACTTTTGAATCCATGGTAACTACTTTTCACTAACAGTTACCACAGCACCACTATGATTGTCTTTTAATTAATTACAGTTTGACGGCCACTACGAGTAACTCCAGCGTTAAAATATTCTTGAAAAACGTTTCGGTTAATAATAATTAGTTCAGAAGCTTTGCAGATACATTGCATAATGTAGACTCGTCGAATATTTTTGCTTCGTTTTTGCCTTCTTGGTTGTTGTGCGAGATCAGATCACAGAAAGGACGCGTAAAATGCGAAACCGGCTATAATTAAACACAACTTGCTACCTGATCTAAATATAAATAAGTCAAGTAGGTGCACTGTCTTCTCGTGGAACCGGAAAGGGAATCCTATTTTAAGTACAACTTATGTCCCGATTTGAAGTAGTAAAGAGGTTAAAAAGGCGGCGGAACGCTGGCGCGCGGATGATTCGGGCGCCGCCGAGGGACTGGACTGGCTGGCACTGTCACGATTATGGGTTCCCCGCTTCACCGCCGGTGTGGTGCCGTTGTCGCCGGCTCTTTCGTATAGTCACTCCCAGTTCGAGCAAAATTCTGACTGAATCATTCATTGTCAAACTATAAATAAGTTTCGTTTTACCTATCCATCAATCTTATTTATTACATTATCTCGATAAAATCTTTTTCCTTGTTATCATCAACGATAACTTTTCGTACAGTAACGGTAACGATTTCCTAAGTAGGAAGGTAGGACAAAATCTCTGTTCATCACAATTCACAGACAGCAAAGTTTGTCTTTAATGGGAATCGAATCTACGACCTACGGTAAGGCAAGCAGGGTCAATCTACCAACCACCACGCCAACTGACCAGTAAACTTTTGAGTTTAGAAGTGTCTTGAGCGGAAAGAAAGTGGTCTTTCCTTGCATATCTTAAAAATCTACTAGGTATAAATACCTAGCTAAGAACATGTACATTATTGCAGATTGCCAATGTGTGATTTTAAAGGTTATTTCTTAGTAATTCGATTTGTGAATAAGTTGTTAAATCACACTATCATCGTTTGAGAGTGACATAACGTATTTAGATAGGTAGGTAACTATAGTATTATTAAAACATGCAGCATTCACTACAAAAGTGTGTGATAACCGTTTGATAACCTTTTACGGATAACACAAGAGTACCTAGGATGTTGGTAGGTACTTACCCACTTGAAATTAAAGGAAAGAGCATATTTTATCAACTAATTATTATTTACTATAAAAAGCATTAGACGACAAGTGCGTGTGTGTGTACCTATGCAAGTGCGACCGAAAGCCTACGCAACGTTAAAAAAACGGAATAAAGCGACCGATAAAATATGAAATGATGACAATCAAGATTTCAATTAATTTGGCTAATTTGGATTTTATTTTTGTATCAATCACAGACGTCTCAACAGCCTGGTTAATTCCTGTGGTTAATTTATTATTTAAGTAAATACTTATTCCATTTCCATTTAATAGGAACAGTTCATAAGTATTCGTCATGCCTACAAATCTGGAGATGTTTACATGTCCATGAGCCTGCCTGCTCTCATAGGTACGAGAATTACTTATAAAAGTGGTAGCCTATTCGATTACCACTTGCTAAATGCCTGGTGTCGAAAGTAATAGTTGCTCTGTGGAGTTGTTATTGAGGAAGATAACTGCACAAGACCAACCTACCTAAGTGTCTTGGTGTGAGATTTATTCAGATTTATCAAATCAGCAGACAGAGCGTAAGTATTATCTATAGGAAAACCTATTAAACGCGATTATGTATCAAAGTATCAATGAAAAGATTTTTGCGCCTATTTGCGCCATATTTTGTAATATCGTTTTAACATAGTTACTTCCCTACGTTTTTTACACCATATTTTGAAATTGCCGGAGTGGGCGAAAGTTCTTATCATCTTCTTCCATCCATCATTCATACAAATAAAAGCGTGTTTAAAAGATCGAAGATGTTTGCCGCCACTTGTATACGGAGTCACCCACCATGCCTAATTGCTAATCGAATTATTGCGATCATAATAAATATTTTGTAAGTTGTTTGTAAGAAGCTTAATCTATCGAAAATTTCATTCACGTTTGAGGAAGGATCACTAAGTCTTCGTGGTGCTAGAGAGCACACACAACATACTGCCCCCGTGTTGGCGACAAGAAAGTGTAGAAAGTGAATATCGGTGGGTGCTTTATGTTATTATTTGATAAGTTGAATGACATCTTGATTGATTTGGTAAGATGTTAACATCAAAGGACCGAAAACACAGTGAGTTAAGTATATAGGTATGTAAGAATTTGTGGATTCAAAAAAAAATAACGTAGAGTTTAACCACGTTGATCGAATTGTTACCGATCTAGTCCGCAAAGTAAGCGAGCCGGCTGACTATTGTTTCATATTTGATGATGACGACACGTAGCGATCGTTTTAATACATTTTATAAACCAAATCTGTCACTCCTGTTTCCGAAATTTAATCATCTGAAAAAGGAGAGATACTTACCTCATTTTGAATCTACTAGGCGGGTAAAACTTATAGGTAGGTACTGCTATAAGTAGGTATTTACCTACATTACGCGAGTTTCGATCAATAGGTACTTATCTTATAATTTAAAGATGTCCTTCCCTTAGTAAATTGAGCATTACATTTTTATCTTTTGATGACTATTAACAAAATCAACAAAAACAATACAAGTATTTTAATTAAGATAAAAATAATCCTTTATTGCAGATTATACAAATATTTGTAAACTTGTTTAAATGGTGGTAAAATAAAAGGATTACATTTTATAGGGCTCTTTGTACTTTGCGAACATGTTGACTTTTGGATTCCTTTAATGCTTGATCAAGTTTATTGGTCAGATTTAACAAATTTGGTAGATCCAACTGCAGAAGTACATGATTTATTATATACTGACAATGACTAGCTGCTTTTGCATCTTGAATATTTGAATTAATGTGAATAGGTGATAATATTTTATTATTGGTATGTGCATCACCATGGATCTGATCATCTGCTCCCTGGCCAAAGTTTTTAGGAGTCATCAGGATAAAATCAACTGCAACCATTGGTTTTATCTCTTCGTCACAATATCTTGATGCAACCTGTGAAAAAGTTTTTCTGATACTGGTGGACATTTTCTGTAGTCTTGTTTATAAATGCAAAAATAATTTAATAATACCTGCACTTCAAATCTCCAAGTGAAATCCTGATAAGTGGGATCTTTCTGTTGCAATAATTGCAAGGCTCCCGACAATTCCTCCTTTTTGGTAGCATATAATTTGAGCAGTACTTCTTGTTGCTCAGTTGAAAAGCCAGCTAAGGCCATTGAAGATTTGAAGTCACTATCTGGCAACTAAGAAAATCATGTAGATATGTTGAGTTATAATTTGTAAATTACCTAAACAAAATCAATTTGAACTAATTATATAAAGAACTAATAAAGAACTTTAATTGGTGATCGATCAATGACATTTGAATAAAGAAAAAGTAAAAAAAATGTAAATAAACATTGTCGCCAGTAGGTAATGGTAGTTCACATTTATGATTTTGGTCAAACTTACATTATGTTTACATGCTTCAACTATGAGATAAACCAAAGCATGCACCAAGTTCTGTATCGCCAGCAATGAAACATCAAGTTTTTCTGGAACAGAACTTACATAGGTAACATAATAAATTCAATTTATTTTTTAGTAGGTATTTATTATAAGTAAACAATCATTACAAAAGTGTACCTTACCTGCAGCAATAGCATACTTTTTATGATTGGATCCGTTATTTAAATACTCAATAGCAAGTTTACAGAAGTCCACTAACACTGCAAGATAAAATGAAAAAAACACAATAATATAACCATAAGACAAATGACTCGTAAAACATTTGTTTATTTATATTTATACCTTGTGTGGAATGTTTGTGAAGCAAACTGAGGTGTTCCTTTTGTAAGTCGCTCAAGAATATAATCATTTTCGACCGCTTTTAAAATTGAAACAGCCTTTTCACAACGAAATATTTTGATGGCTATTTCAAGGGGCCTTTTATTGTACTTTTTTGTGTTTGGCCAACACACAATAAATTTATCGAAATGTGAAAAGCTTTCCTTTCAGTATCGCTTTTCTTTGCAATTAAAAATATTGGTTCGTTCTTTGTTTGGATTCCCAATTATTTATTTTACTCGTTATTTTATTTGCTTTTACATTTGCTTTGCCTTGCTTGACTTGACGTGCTTGACACGACACTTGACAGCTGTTTTTTCGTTTTTGTTTGTCATTACATTTTTTTTATTTTAAATAACGGATTCATTAGATCATACAGCCTATCTAAAAAATACCTTAAAAGTTGATTACAACAAGAACGAGTCAGTGAGTTGACTCACCTTTTGAGAATCAGTTCAGTGAAAATACAATCGAAATCGATCGATTACAAACTATTCTTATGGAAGCAATCACTAATGCCAACATTGCAGTTGGAAATGTCATTCCGTTTGAAGAGCGATTAAGGCTTTTGACATGATAAAAATTTATATTTTTCATTTTTTCAGTGCAGTGCGGTCATGATTACAGTTTATGTTAGTAAATTTAAGCTAGTTTAAATGGTGTAAACCGTATTCAAAAAACATGGCGTTGAAAAAAGTGAAAGGGAACTTTGAACGAATGTTCGACAAAAATCTTACTGATTTAGTTCGAGGGATAAGAAATAACAAAGATAATGAGGTATTTATTCGATAATCAGTGTATTTTTATAGGAACATATTGTTTGACCATATACATTATACCTTAATTGTTTCTCACCAAACTTTTTAGGCCAAGTACATAGCGCAATGTATGGAGGAGATTAAGGTGGAATTACGGCAGGATAACATAGCAGTGAAAGCTAATGCCGTCGCTAAACTTACATACGTAAGTATACGTATTGTTTTATTTACATCTCTATCAGTGTGTATAAAGTAATTCAACTCCTTATTTAAAATTGAATGTATCTTTATTTCAGTTGCAAATGTTGGGCTATGATATATCTTGGGCCATATTCAACATCATTGAAGTGATGAGTTCTAATAAGTTTACTTATAAAAGAATTGGATATTTAGCTGCTAGTCAATCATTCCATGCGGACTCTGAGCTTCTGATGCTTACCACAAACATGATCCGCAAAGACTTAAATGCTCAAAATCAGTATGAAGCTGGTCTGGCCCTTAGTGGACTCAGCTGTTTTATTTCCCATGACTTAGCCAGAGATTTAGCTAATGATATAATGACACTGGTGAGTTTATTTACTGTCTTATTGGTCTTTGGTTCCCAGTCTTTTAAGTACACTGCAGAATGTAATAATGAATGAACCTTTGGAGAGGTGGAATCAATATTTAAAACAATTTTTACGTTTTTAAATAGAAATGTAGCAATTTTCTTTTAAATAATTAGTTCTGAAATAATAAAAAAGAAATGAAACATTCATAAAGAAATATAATTGGTTGTCTAATAAGGTGTATCATATTTGTTTGTAGATGAGTTCAACCAAGCCTTATCTGAGAATGAAGGCTGTGCTGATGATGTACAAGGTATTTTTAAGATATCCAGATGCTCTTAGACCAGCATTCCCTAAACTGAAGGAAAAACTAGAAGATCCTGATCCAGGTAATTACCTTTTAACATTATCAAAGGATTTAGAAAGATGTTTAATGCATAACCAGCTTAATGTGTTAATTATGATGTTCTGATTTGTGTATGCAGGTGTCCAATCAGCTGCTGTCAATGTTGTTTGTGAACTGGCACGAAAGAATCCCAAAAACTATTTGTCATTAGCACCAGTTTTCTTCAAACTGATGACAACCTCTACCAACAACTGGATGCTGATCAAAATCATCAAACTGGTATGTATGTCTGTACCACATACAAAGTAAGTGAGCTGTCTATTTTACACAATGGCAATATGACATGATTCTAAGTACTAACAAAATGTGGATTGGTTTATAGAGATTTACATCAACAGATTGTCTGTGTGTTAACTTGTTTTACAATCTACTGTCAATTCTGGTTCCACAGTTTGGTTTAATGACACATTATGAACCTGATATCGGAAGAAAAATAACTCAAAGCCTCATAGATCTAATCTGCAGGTACAGATAGCGCATTACAAGAAATACCAGCTGCTAGACTCATTCACCACTATTCACCATTTTTGAAATATGACTTACCTTAGACAAATCCCACATTTATTAATAAATGTGGCAAGCTTCATTTATTTACTTGAAACACTAACCAATTTTTGTCACCTATTTCAATAACTAGTAGGTTATTAGAAACCGATTGGTTAATATTTATATTTTGCTAGTTATTTTAATAGTGTGACACTAATTGTTAGCAAGTTTCGAAGCTTTTCAAAAAGCATGCCAATGGGTTAAAAATCCACATGAACAAACAAACACCTGTTAATTGGCACATTTCACATTTTGCATTATTTTTGCTGGCTACAAATAAAACGAATTCTTACTAGTATATGGGCGACATTACAAACGGAAAATCTTACAGGTTGTGTGTGATGTGATGATAACAAGGCGAAGTTAGTAGACACTTCATATAAATAAAAACAATTTATAATTTGTAATATAGGGATACAGTATCATACATGGTATCTAATAAAACTGCAGCCCTTGTAATGTGTACTCTCCATGGTTCAGATGCTGGGGAGGGTAGCAATTCTATATCTAGCGAAACATGAGCTAGTCTCACGTAGCATCATTGTGTTTGTTGCAGTTTGGTGCCTTAACCCCATTAGAGCCCCGACTTGGCAAGAAACTGATAGAACCATTAACTAATTTGATTCATAGGTGAGTCAGTTATTGTCGCTGATACAAATTATTAATTTAATTGGTCTCTATGGGGTGAAGGGAAATTAGAAATCTAATTTGTTTGCTAAAGGCTCAGGCAAGCATAATCCAGTTGTAAATCTGGTGTTGGTTATTTGCTGTATGATCAATGTACCGGTACGATGTTGATTTGACTGCTTACACTGCTTTTTATGTATTTCCTTTTTAGAAAAGCTAATACATTTTGCATGTAGATTTAATGGCATTGCTTTTGTATATTCTAAACTAATATCCTTATAATTTAAAAGAATCTTAACATGTTTACCTTAGAGTCCTTTAGGACTTGGTCATTTAATACTAAGTACCTACTATAAGCATGATGGATGTCAAGCACGTCTGCACATAATACGTATTTCTATCTAACACATCCCGAAAATGCGCCTAAACCTATTTTTATCTTTAACTACTCACAAACCTTGAGCATGATGTTTTCTAAGCCTAAAATTTGAATATTGTCTACCTGCTCCCTATTAAAAAATATTATAATAAGTATTAGTAACACTATGTATAATCCGTGGCGCAATTTTTTTTTTTAACTTGGATAAATACTAAATGTAGTATAAATCCGTTATTGATGAGAGTGTGTGAGTAAAATGTTTGTTGTATGAAACAGTACGTCGGCGATGTCTTTGCTGTACGAGTGTATCAACACTGTGATCGCGGTACTGATCAGCATCAGCAGCGGCATGCCGGGACACGCCGCCTCCGTGCAGCTCTGTGTGCAGAAACTGAGAATACTCATTGAAGACAGCGATCAAAACTGTAAGTAAAAGTACACAACACTAGTCTCCATCTCTATAGTTTTAGAATAATTTATCTTTTGTTCTGTTTAGGTGTATTAAAAACTTTAGTTAATGTTATATGTAGGTAGTTTTCAGTTATATTAATGTAAGATAAAGATTTGCAGTTCTATTAGTCTTATTAGGTAGGTACTTTAGTTAATGCATTGTAATGTTTGTGATCAATCCTATTTATCTACTTAGATAGTCGCAAAACTCAAGCTAACAACAAAAGGAAAAAAGTTTAGTGTATAAAAATTCAAAATACTATAAAAACATGTCATTGATATGGTTAACATTTAATTAGTACAATAGAACATCTCTGTTTTGAGTAACTGATAAACAGCCGAGCTACTTTGCGCGATAAGGGTATATAACATTACAAAATATTTTATTTGAGGGCAATATTAAGATCTTTTACTTAAAAATTTTATCCGGAAATCAACTAAGTAGGGAAAAAATATTTAGAACGGTTCAATTAAGCACCGGTATTGTTTTAATAAACAAAATATTTAATCAATGAATAACCACAATACTGCGACAATTACAGATCTCAATTAGATTAGACAGACCCTATTTTAATTGCCACTGTCGCGATAGTTAAGACGTTGTTATGTGTCGCAGTGAAATATCTCGGCCTACTGGCGATGTCGCGGATACTCAAGTCGCACCCGAAGTCCGTGCAGGCTCACAAAGACCTCGTGCTGGCCTGTCTCGACGACAAGGATGAATCTATCCGCCTCAGGGCGCTCGGCCTTCTCTATGGAATGGTTGGTGATACTTTATTTTAATTTATTATTAAATTAAGATCAGATCTTTAAAATACATCGTTTTCTATTAAGGTGAAATGATTCTTATAAGTATATCACATTAAATTAAGCCCTCTTTGCACACCATGCACCCTTATGTATGATACAAACATACAACAACGCTTATTGAACAAAAATATACTAAAAAAAGTTTGATTTCGCTCAGAAGTAGAACTCTATTGACTAATACAACAATAACAAAATTAACTTGAAACCCAGGTATCTAAGAAAAATCTTATGGAGATAGTGAAGAAACTGATGGTGCACATGGAGCGCGCCGAGGGCACGTTGTACCGCGACGAGCTGCTCACGCGCATGATCGAGATCTGCGCGCAGAACAACTACCAACACGTGCTCGACTTCGAGTGGTACGTCACCGTCCTCGCAGAGCTCACCGAGATGGAAACCAGCGCCAAACATGGTACGCTAATGAATCTAACCACTACAATAGTGAAAGAGGAATTGGTCAGAAAGGGGCGTTACAAATCGTGTTATAATTTATAAATGATGTATGTGTGGTGCAGGTATGATCCTGGCGGCGCAGCTGACGGAGGTGGGCGCGCGCGTGGCGGACGTGCGCGCGTTCGCGGCGCGGGAGTGCTCGGCGCTGGTGGCGCGCGCCGCCGCCGCGCCGCCCGGCCCCGCCTCCCGCGAGGTGCTGTACGCCGCCGCCTACGTGCTGGCCGAGTACTGCACGTACGTACACCGATACTTATTTTATTTTACTAGCGACCGGCCCCGGCAAAAGGGTTTCGGAGTTTCAGGGATGTAAATAGTTTTGTTGCTGTTTTAACTAGCTACCTGACCAAAAAAAATAATATTTCTAAAACGATTGAAAAACCGTTATAAATCAAATAACTTATGTATGATTCATGAACAGCGAGGAAAGCGTGATGCGCGAGTCGATCTCGGGTCTGACGCTGTGCGCGGGAGTTGGCGGCGGCGCTATGCGTGCGCGCGCCGTGTGTGTGCACGCCGCGCTCAAGCTCGCCGCGCGGCTGCTGCGGATCTATCGCCAGAGGAACGACAGGCAGGCTGCGCTCTCGGTATGTTTTATAGTTCATAAGTAGGTGCTTATACATAGTTATACTTGTCTTTTTTAACTAAGGTTAACTCCTATCTTAATGTTGCTGGCTCGGTTGAATGTTTCATTTCAAGAGTTAGATCGTTGATCTTACATCGACTGATAATATATATGAAAGCTATTTGTACTGTATTAGTCCATACTGACGAAGTGAATTAACAGGTAATTCGCGAGACGCTAGCAGGCATGCGTCCGTTACTCTGTAGTGAAGACATGGAGGTGCAGGAGCGCGCACACAACGCAGACGCTCTGTTGACGCTCGTTCTGCGACGGATGGCGCCCGAGGAGGACGGACTCAACGACACGCCGCTCGTCGTACACGAACAAAGGTTGGTTCTTTATGCAGGTCACGAAACATGTACCTAAAGCTGCGTCGAATTGCTCGAACGACAACCCGGCGCATTTTTGTAATCGATAAATTTTACTGTTGTTATAGATTAGTACAGCAGACAGTGTCTGCGAATTTTAATTTGATAGATATTGGTGAAATAAATAATTAATAAGTATATTAAGGTTTCAAAATGCGTTTTGTATTGTAGCAACGGCATGGAAGAAACCACGGAGTCCGCAATGAACGGCGAGACGGCGGATTTCAGCGGCGGCCTCATCGACGAACTCGCCGACTTGTTCGACGGCGAACTTAAGCCCGTCGCGCCTAAAGCTCAGAAGAAAGTGCCTATGCCGCCTGAGTAAGTTTTTTTATGCTTCTAGTTTTATTATTGTAAGGAACAATCGGACCAAGCCTTTTGTGTAAAGATACTCGTGGCGATGTCTTGGAACTTGGCTCTTGACACGCGACCTCGTGGTCTCGATATGAAAAGATTGTTTTCACAGAAACGATCTGACGGTTTCGTCGGTTAATGAGGGATCAAAAGTGCAAGTTTAAATCGTGGACGTTTTATTTCATAGACATTGACATCCAGATTGTATAAAAATGTAATAGTAACGATAAAGCGAGTGTCGTGGTTTTTATCTTTAGTTTGATGGAAGTATATACAGGCTGTTACAGACCAAGTCCTAAACTAAGTTAGTTTGCTTAGCTCGTGTAGCTAGCTGACGAACTTTTCCATATGCACACAAGTATGGAAAGTACATCAGCTATGCGAGCTAAGCTACTCTAAGCTTAGCTCTGTGTGTCACCGGCTTACGTTTGAAGTTTCCCCCTCCAGCCTAGACCTGCGGCAGTGGACGTCGGTGTCGCGCTGGTCGTCGGAGTCGTCGAGTTCGGACGACGAGCCCGCGCCGCTGTTCGCTGCGCCCGCACCGGACGCGCGCCCGCTACAGCAGCTCACATCAGAGGAACTTGCCATGGTTAGTTTATCGCCTATAAACACTCCTTTTATCACGACGTTAAAAACAGACTATTCCCACGTACGCAAAGCATTATGACATCTGCTCTATAAATAATCCCCGTATGCGTGTGACATGTGTATTTATAATCATTATATTTATATGGAACAAATTGTCATGATGCGTTGCATTCGTTGCTTATGTGAGATCAGTCTGTTTCAACCTTTATTCTCTAGCTGGAATCATCAGCCTAGTAATCTTTAATTGTGGTAAATGATCGATGTTTATGTATACGTTTAGCTCCGAGAAGCCCGCCGACAGGAGCAGGCGAACAACCCGCATTACTTGAAGGACGACTCGCCGCGGTCCTACCAGCAGGACGACGTGCCTATCGCAGAGATCGCGCTCGAAGTGCCGCTGCAAGTACATAGTAAGTTTTTAAACATGCGATTCACTTTGTATATGTATGAATGCAAATTGCAACGCTGCTTACCCTTTTGCCGTACAAGTTTGGTGTTCAGTCTTCTACGCGGCGTTTCAAAAAAAATGAGGTAAACTCGCTAGGCAAGTCCAACCCATAAACGTGTGTGGCACGAGTCGACTAGCAGCTAAGGGGGAGTCAATCTGAAAGAGGCTACCCAGATTTTTACCGAATCTAATAGTAACTAATGTACAGTAATATAGTACATGCAACATTTGTTTGCGTCAAATTTGCCCCAGAAAGTACACATTAAAACGTAACGTTATTTCTTTTCAGCTAAAAGATCTGATAAGTACTTAACGACTAGAGAAAGCTCCAAGAAGAGTAAGAAAGAGAAACGACCGTCGAAGAAGAGGAAGAGCAAAAAAGATAGACCCGTGTCGGAATCGGAGAGTGAAGGTCAGTGACTCCATTCCTATAATCATTTCGCAGAGTTTTCGTTCCACGGTACCGTACTTGCTCGCCATCATTATCATCATTTTATTCCCTCTCCACAAATATTGAATTTGACCTGTCGTTGGTTAACGAACGATGCTTTCGATCGACTACGCTGTGGTTACTGTGATCGTTAAAAAGCGTGCCTGTACAGTCCACCCACTGACGAATGAAGAAGAGGCCTAGGCGCTATGACTACGCCCCGTAATCTTTTGCTCGGCCCTGACGGCACTAAGCGGTCGGGACTTTATGGCAATTACGCTGTTTGTTTTCGAGTGAAATAGTGGTCGATGTCATTTCAAATTTCAAATTTTATATACGCCCGATAATTTCATATACATTGAAGTGGCGAACAATGTAGCTATCTGCTATTAGAACGGTTCGAACTCGAGAAGTAGTTCTGCTTTTCGCCACTAGATGGCAAAAGATAAAAGGGGCGGCGTCACTCTCCCCGCGTCTCTGACTTCGTCCCCGCGCGATGTCACACTCAATCTGTATGAGAATTGAGAACGTTTATAATGCCAAGTTCTTATTTCGTCCGGGAGTCCACCGCTGGCTAGCATAGTAGGGTAATATGAGGCAATCGTTCGTTTGCGCAGAGTCAGGTGCGGAAGGCAGGCGGCGCTGGGCGGTGGCGGCGGACGAGGAGCTGCCCGACGGCGCGGCGCCGTCCGACGACGAGCCCGCCGCGCGCCGCGACGACCCGCACCGCGCGCTCGACCTCGACCTCGACCTGTACGTACACGCACATACATACCTTACCTCCTCCCTGTACTCACCGCGTACACCAGTCAGCGACCCACCGAGTGGTATTGAATATATCGAGTGATTATGCACACTAATGACAAGGAATTTTAACTATCTACGTTAGGAAGGACCCGACGCAGTAAACGAGGAGGTGATGACGAGGATTTTAATTGCCACGACTTATTTCAAAATATAATCATGGTTTTCCATTTCTAGGCCTCTTCGCGAGGACGAGCTACTTACGTCGAGGATACATCAGTACCCGTCTCCGGAGAGCAGTCTGCTGAGCAAGACTAAGGAATCCAAGAAAACTAAGTCCTCGCAGAAAAAATCGACCGACAAGTCTAATAAGAAAAAGAAGGAGAAAAAGTCGAAACACAGCAAGGAAGTCGATCTAATACTGCCGGAAATCGATGGAGATTTACTTATAAATAACAGTAGTGAGATTAACCAATCGGACGAAAGCAAGATAGCGAAGGAGGACGGAGCGACCGGTGACCGACTCTCTAGCAGCAAGACTGAAAAACATAAGAAAACAAAAAAGGAATCTAAGGATAAAGAATCTAAAAAGAAGAAGTCGTCCAAGAAAGGTATGTTCTTAACTAAAGCTATAAGGAAACTTGTATGGCCATTGCTCTTCTGGTATGATGAATTAACGATAAATATTATTTTCAGATAAACATGAAACTAAAATCGGATATGAAGAAGCTTTAGGAATTTCCACGCCTAGTAAAGAAGTTATTTAATGTATATTAAGACTTTTTATGTTGCTAACACACATATGAATTGATTCTCGTCACCATATTCGAGCTGTCGCAGTGCAATTTATTTGAACAATTCAATATTTTAGATTACGTTAGTTTCGTATTATATTATATCATAGGCATTGTTTTCATTACTATCTCAGTGGAACTTGTCCATATTATAACAAATTGTGTAATATTTCCATTAAGTCAATGTAGTTACAAAATAAAAGAATATCTATATTATAATCATGTACAGTTTTATTAAAAATGATTTATGCAAACAGTCATTTCTTTTATTCACAAATAAAGTACAAATTCTAAAAATACAATTTACAAAATCTTGATTTTATTTTACAATCATAATATGTTTGTACGACAAACATGAAAAATAATATTGTTTTTCTCTCTTCTCGTTTCTTGATTTGCAGGTTTATGGATCACGAGGAGTGACGTAACATCCACGAATACTTCTAACATTGTTAACATTTCCCTGTATCGCTGCCTTTCTTATGTCTTATCTCTACCTTAAAGTCAAATCATATAAAATATGAGATCACGCCAACTACTAAACGGATTTTGAAAAAAATTGGCACAGACATAGCCTGAGTAGTAGTGCTGCAAAGGACTATAGGCTTTTAGGCCTAAATTTCAGCCTATCGTGTCCTTTTTGAGACTAGACAAGCAAAATAGGCTTTTAAAGGCTTCGTCATTTTTAAAAGCCTACACCCTTTTTAAAGTAGTAGGCTTAAAAAAGCCTATAGCCATTTTTAAGTAGTAGGCATTAAAAAAGCCTAGGCGTAGGCCTAGGCTTTTTTATAGTCCCACTGTGGTCTTTATAATTTATTTGTTTGAAGTATGGCGGACCATTTTTACCGATTAGTTTTCTGTCTATTTTTTGTTCATCCGTCCACCAGGCTGTATCACATGAACCGTTATATTAGCTAGAGCGTTGAAATTTTCACTACTAACTAATTTATAGTTAGTAGTACCTACTTAGTTATTTTCAATATTTTTTTCACAGTAGTTAGGTATGTAGGTCCGACTTGGCTTTATAGCCTAATAGCCTAAATAACCTTATAGGCCTAAGAGCTTCATAGGCTTCGTAGTCTTATTTTATTAATAAGCCTTAAACAAGGTTAGGCCTATTTTAGGCCTTTAGGCTTTTAACCAAAAGGCTTGAATAGGCTTAACTCTAGGTTAGCCGCTGGAACTAAAAGGCTGAATAGGTTTTCAGCCTACTAGGCTAGTTATTTCTTAGGCTAGTCTTAAAAAAGGCCTAAAAGCCTATAGTCCTTTGCAGCACTACTGAGTAGTCATTTTTAACAGTTTATATTCGCTTAGATTAAAATTCAGGTAAGTCAAAATAGCATTCAAGAAAGATTGAGCGTTGTCCAACGCTAAGGGGATGAAGGTGTGGAAGGTTGTGCCAGGCGTGTCGTAGATCCGGTAAATATTTAGCGAATTCCAATATTTTGCACTACTTCTACACCAGCCTCATTTTTTTGCTTGACATTCCAGGCGTCATTGTTTAGGGATCGATTAATTTGAAACCGTAGTTATGTGAAACTAGGAATATTCCTCGATTCTTTATATCCCTTGCGATCTACATTCTACTGCATCGTATTACGTACTACCTTCTACTTTCAATGATAATTATAAGTTTAGATGTGATGATTGAGTGTGTCTCAAATAAACTACGAACATTCAGATCTAATTAACTTTATTAGAGTAATATGACGTGGTAAACAACAATTAGATTCAACGACACTGTATACAATTCAAACTTCCCGACAGATGCCCTCATGGTGGTGCATTTATCTAAAAGATACAAAAGGCGTAAACTTGTAAAGTGCGCTATTTACAAAAGAACAAGTTGTACATTACACATAAAAATAATTATTGCAATGATACACGTCTCGACCCGACTAAGGGTGTAAATATATCATAAAAATAAATAATACGTAACCAAGTACTACATACATGGAAATAGGCATTTGTAAATCGACATCAAATATTTATCGCTTAAAATGCAGCGTGATTCTTACAATTGTTAAATAATTTGAACTAGCTACTTAACAATCAACAACAACTTAATTAACTATAATCTAATAACACTAGTATGACGTACTTCAATAAATAAATTATGAATGAAACAATTCCTATGTCTTAGATAAGATTGAGTGTTGTTTTACAACTTGGGACTCTACAAGATACTGGATACCCGATTACCGTCTACAGGAGCAAATGATCACAACGCAATATAAACAACGTCATATACATAAAATTGAATCAAAAAATAAAGAAATCAACATTTGCTCTTATCTAACTACATGAATAATGTGGTAATTCCATACAATGATTCGATGATCGAAAAAGTGTAATATCTTTCGATAAGCACAAGTTCGGTTAAATTACGTTTGAGTATAATACTATTTGGATTACAACATTTTGAACTTTACATTTGATGTTTCGATAACAATAAATTATCAAATAATGGGATGACTATTTCATACTTATATCTTCACGTAGTTCAGTTTGATTACACGCTTATTCGTAAAAATCAACAAGTTGTGTGACGTTCTCTAGAAAGACAGTTTGTTGTAAAGCCGATTCGTTAAGACTGAACTAGGTAGGTAAGTATTCAAATACTGATCGGTCTACTTGGTGTACATGTATTTAGGGATATCGAAGTTCACCTCGACGCCGGCCTTCTTGGCGAGCGCGACGATCTCGGAGAGCTGCACGACGAGCGTGGCCGCCTCGTCCAGGTCGTTGCGCGGCACGATGCGCAGACCCGACTCCGCGATCAGCTTGCGGGCTTCGTGCACTTTCGTACCCTGAAATTAAAAAATGCAAGTCTCGAATAGGTTGTAGATATGAAATTGTAAGTTCCTTATAGAAATCTTGATTTATATATTTTCAATTCGTAGAAAACAGAGACAAAAAGGGACAAGTACTTGTGTGGTGCTGACGAAAATATACGTAAATCTTCACTCAATCAATGGTTTTTCATTCATACACGACATCTTATTTTTGTAAACACACGTGACATCTAGCAATCTAATATTTCGACCTGAGGAATAATTGTTCCGTTTCATGAGTAATATTA
The DNA here is from genome assembly GCA_947563765.1 of Anarsia innoxiella. Taxonomy (NCBI): domain Eukaryota; kingdom Metazoa; phylum Arthropoda; class Insecta; order Lepidoptera; family Gelechiidae; genus Anarsia; species Anarsia innoxiella. Next base: position 5,814,862 of record OX387395.1, read on the forward strand.
TCGCTGTTTCAGCTTTATAGGTATTTAATTAAGCATGTATCAAGTCCATGAACTCAACAAGGTATAACAAATAGGCACGAAGCCAAAAGTAACTCGAAAAAATAGAAACACGTGTGTGTCATTTTAACATGTGCTAATAAGTATTTGCTTTGACATTGAATCAATAGTTACATTGCATATACACATGAACACTCTATGCTGCAAATAAGACGTCTTCTAGGAAATACTGCAAGGAAAACAGGAGACCCCAAGAAACAATTGGCTTGCATGTAAATGGATCATACCTGAAGACGAACGATAACAGGAACTTGAATGTTGAGGTTCTTGGCGGCGGTGATGATACCCTCCGCGATGACGTCACACCGCATGATACCGCCGAAGATGTTCACCAGGATCGCCGACACCTTGGGGTCTGACAAGATGATCTTGAAAGCTTCCTGTAAACAAAAGACAATTATGGATTTAGCTTTCAGCTTCCAAAATATTGAATGAAAATACTACCTACTCAACCTTTTCACTGCTTCCTGAATTTAAAACGGCAATTTAACCCTAAAAATGGCGCAAGCGCCCAGGGATGGTCTATATGCACTCTGCGTTCAGAGGATAAGAAAAGTGAGCTCATTATACAAGCTTGGGTTTTTGTTAAACAATAGAAAATCAACTAAAGATATATAATATATGGCATCGTTTATAGCTAGAAAGAAGAAAGGTGCGTGTGTAGGGACGTACCGAGACAGCGTGCGCGGTGGCGCCGCCGCCGACGTCGAGGAAGTTGGCAGGGTCGCCGCCGTGCAGTTTGATGATGTCCATCGTCGCCATCGCCAGACCCGCGCCGTTCACCATGCAGCCGATGTTACCTGCACACACATTGCCATTTCCTTTACGTCACATAAATACCGTTGCGTACCAAAAGGTGCGTGATAATAACGAATGAGCATATCCTTCTAGTATATTTTGTTTCATACAATTTTTAAACTGATTGATTTAACTATTAGCATTATGATATTGGCGATCGTAAAGAAAAATAACTGTAATATCAAAGCTGTAGGTACTTGCGAAAGAAACAACTTTTATAATTCGCACCCATTTGCATGTACGATGTTTGTCTATTGTATTGTTACATAATAGATAAAAAGTTATAACTAACTATAAAGTATAATATTAAAATATTTAGTAATATAACGTACCGTCCAGAGCGATGTAGTTGAGTCCATATTTGGCAGCTTCGATTTCTTTCGAATCCTCCTGGGTGAAATCTCTCAATGCAAACAGTTCTTTTTGTCTAAAGTCAGCATTGTCGTCGAATCTGAATTTAGCGTCCAAGCAGAAGACTGGAACAAAGTAAAATAGACTTTATAGCGACTACCTATCTTAATGTCCAAATTCCAAACAGTATCACTATAAATAATATGTAGGTGAAGTAACTGTTCAAGCAATATCTTAAAAACCTAACAAAATATTAAATTATTAAAAGGTTTAATCTTATTTTAATAACAAAGAACTGAGAAATTAAAAGACAAAGAAAGACCCCAATATCAATTTCGTCCTAACATGTTCTAAAAATAAGACAAACACGTCTTTATCGCAAGTCAACGCACTTTGACACTATACTTATTAAAGTGTGTATTGGCCTTGTATAAGTACTTTACAACTTACATTGTCCAGTCATGGCATCTTCCGCGTAGGGGTTCACTTCGATCAGCAACGCGTCCTTCTTCAAGAACAAATCGTACATCTTTTTCACCATACCCACAGCTTCCTCTCCGGGGGCTCCAGTAAGACCAATCTAAAAACACATTATATTATGAACGGCAATGTTTGTTCCTATATAGGATGTGAGGATGGGTGTTTGTTACTCGTTGGTACAAAAACCACTGAAAACATTTTAATGTTTACAATATTGTAGCTTACACACCACAATAATAAGATATAAGCTATATGATTAAAAGATATTGTGTAAGTTTTCTAAGATAATAATGCAAACGAAGTTGAGGGCCTTGTCAATCTACTATTAAAAAAATTATAGTCCAGACACCAGCTGATTTAATATTCAAGAGGATTTTTTATGTAATAATTCAATTTAAATCTTAACGACGCATTGTCGTAGATGTTACAAAAAATGCTTATCAATCACGCGATTCGTGTAATAAGATAGAAATTACCTTAGCGATGACTCGTTTGACCTGCTCATCAGTGATGCCCTGTTTAATATCGATAGGTTCGTAGGTGATGGCGTCGGGGTTCTCTGCGGCCACGTCCTCGATGTTTACACCACCTTGCGATGATGCGATGATCACGGGACCCTAATACATCGATTATTTGTAGAGTTGGTATTGTGATCATGAAACAACAATAGGTATTCTGATAATGAACAGGAAAATACTAAGTAAAAGGTATAAGCTCAGAAAACTTGAGTTAAAAGTCGTAAAGATTCAATAATAAATCGAAACAATAATTTCAGACGTCGTCGCGTCGATAACAAGGGGGCAAGGCAATGATAATTCTGTATAAGATTAGATAGATTTCCAACAATCGTGACATAGCAATTGAATTTGTAATCAGATTTCATAAACTGCTAAGGATACTTGGAATATTATTTCTCTTTTCATTTTAAAATGTTAATAAGGGTGACTAATGTCCATATATGGTACTATCATGTCATGAGATCAATGATTAGATTTGCTCTTTTTATGATTGAAAAATCAGTATCACTTACTTTACTTAATTAGTTTTAAAATCGACCTAGAGGATCTAGACCTACTTTATTACTTTTATAATTGCTCTATGATAATCTGTTCATTTCTGCACTTAGAAAATATTTGACTGTGTCTGTTCTTTCTAGCAGCTATGGTCATAAATTAGGTATTTGAAAAACATAGTATTTAGGATTAAGATACATACATTAAAGCTACGCTCCATCATAATGGCGACGTAGAACTCCCTGCGCGGGAACTTGCGCTCAGTAATCATGACTTTGTTGCAGATGCGGCCGACAGCCCCAGTCTGCTTCGTCACCAGATACTGGCCCAGCATCTTGTCGGCGATGTCACCCGCGGCTTCCGCGCTAAAGTAAAACAAACCTTTGTTTACATTCATCACAAGCTATAAAAGTAGTTTATGGTTACTTCAAGTGTAGTTAGTCATTCATTATCATGTAATAACCATGTTGTTATGGCTTTGTCTGATAGTAACAATAACATTGTAGACATTTTATATGTGCATGTAACTATCAATGGTGCTACACAACTATTATTATAAATACACATGACTCAGTATGTGATAGTGACAAAGGAAGACTAGCAATAAACATACAAATACATTTGTGACCCCGTGACCGCATCAATCATCTCAATTCATTGCTCTGTGTTACATTGAACAAGATTGGACTTTGACAACAACACTTTGATATTCTTATCTGTTATACCTAAACTTGGAAATAATAACTGAATTTAATAATACCACTTGCTAGTTCCTTATAAATTTTAATGAGTTTTAACTTACTTGTCTACCATTCTCACACCACCTTTCAAGCCATTTTTGAAAGCGCCTCTGCCTCGTCCTCCAGCTAGCACCTATAAATGTATACATTATTGTATATTCTGTTACTAGTTTACCATCTATATTATTTTCATAACTCCTAGGAACTTTTTTCTATAATGCAGTACAAATTTTTCCAACTGTCATGCAACAAGAAAGTGTTTATCATTGTTTGTCTGTGATAGATATGTAACTTTGCAATAAAATAAATACTTACTTAAAACTTTTATAATAATCTTATAAAGTTTTAAGTAAACTTTTATAAGATTTAAGTAACTTTTATAAAAAAATCTGATTATAATAAAATTAAAGTAGGTAGGTACCTAACTAGAACTCAATAATGTATCAGTAAAATTTTGCATTAAATTTAATTACTAACCTGTGCTTTAAGGACAATATCTTTAGAGTTAAGTTCCTCAGCAAACTTCTTAGCTTCATCCTTGGTGGTGGCCACATTGAACTTGGGGACTGGAATGCCATGGTCCCTTAGCAGGGTGTAGCTGACGTACTCATGGACGTTCAGGTGGCGGACCTGCTGCTGGTTTACATTCTTGTTGGCTGCTGATGCTGCCAACAACTGAATTTATTTTTTTCTTTAATAAAATGCTTACAAAAAAAAATTTAATTTCATTTAACTTTGTTGCTATGGTACCTACTTGTTGAAGGGTATCAATGATGTTATAAGAATATAACACCATTAGAACCAAATAGTAACACAGACTTTATATATGCGAACAGTTAAAACATTTCTAATTATTCCTAAAAGTACATTGAATACGAAGGAAACCATATGTTACTTACATGAACTCCTATCACTCTGTTTTTTTTACGAAATGGGGAGCTTGAATAAAGTAGAAAAATAAAAATGTGAATTTATTTCAAAAGAAAATGTGTGATAAAATCAAGATATTCACAGTTACGACGATGACGTAAGGGCATAACAGAGATGAAAATTGCAAGGTCAAACTTATAAATACGTTCCTAATTTGCGTCCAAGGTTATTTCAACATTTATTTGTTTTATAAAAGAATAATCTGTTTAATATTAAACGTCTGGGGGAGAACAGTAATAGCAAATTCGGGGCCAACTAAATAGTCCCGTGTTTTCCTTTGTATGTGCAGTCAAATCATAAATATGATTATTGTTAAAATAATTAAGGAATATTTTGTGAACGTATTTACAAGTGCGGAAATAAAACTTAATTTACCTTTATTCCGTTATTCCTAAAAACTGTCTCTGCAAGACCTAGAGAACGAGGAAGTAGAGTCGCCATTTTTCGAGATTTGTTAAAGAAATTGACTGCAAGCTAAATTCACTTCATTTGACAGTTTTTTTTTTTAATTTGCGACGTCACAATGTCACGATGACAGTTGAGAATAATGGGAACGTTCATAATAAAATATTAACTAAGGACATTTTCCGGGAGAGCCACTAAAAATGGGACCGGGTGGATCTTCAAGAGGTCGAAAATTTATGTCTCGCCCTATCATTCATAATTGTAAAAGAAATTCAAAACTTTTTATAGTTATTCTACTACCTAAATAAATGAAGTAAAAAGTTATCAAAACCGTTCAGTGATTGAATAGCAGAAAAACAAGCTATTAGAAAAAAACGCTAGAAAACCACGATATTTTAGGTGTCGCCTTTACATGATTTTCGATATTTTATATCATAGTGAAAATATTATTAATAATAGAGTAATCCTGTCTAGGAATATATTATTTATCGTTAAACAGGCAAGATATTTTAAAGAAAATAAATTTAAAAAGTAGGTGGTAAGTTAATTAAAAATTAGTTCAAACAATGTTCAAAAAATATTCGTCATTATTGGTAACACGTTTACTTAGCATGATTAAAAAAAAACGGAAAGCACCCGAAGCGTCACGTCTAACTTAAAAGTCGCAGCCCCCTCGTACCTAAGTCGAACACCACTCGTCATAGTGAACGGACGCTAATTTTTCCAATGATAATTAATTGAATATCGTTCTCGAAAGATATTCATGCCACGTCGTCATTGGTTTCTTTTGCTGTATTTTAAATATAATGCATGGTAAACTCTTTATTTATTTACCATGGCGAACTTATTAGGGAAACAGATAACGTGTAATGTTTGTTTCATAATTTAATAACCTATTTTGCCAATAGCAGCGATTTTTCCAAAATTCGTCATTGTTGGTAACATCATTATTCCCAACATTGTGTCTGACGACGATGACATCTGTCACCAATAATGATTATTTGTGTAGAAAACAATGACGTTTGTTACCAATAATGATTATTTGTATAGAAAACGACTGATGGCAATAAATTATTTTGATGTACGATTATCATTAAAAAGCATGTTTTTCATATACAGGGCATGCTACATCATTTGCAAATGTTGAACCGGCAGAAAAATGGCAGCCCGCACTCCTGGAGGCTCCCATTCTTCATGATGCTATTCCAGCTGCCTTAACTTAAAAAACGAAATAATCTGCCGGGCGCGCCAGCATCTGAAGCAGCTGCCTGCCCATGTGGCCTTAACACTCTTCCGTAGTTGCCTATATGTCCCAACACTGGTGTATAATATGAGAACGTCTCCGACTTGGTTTTTATGAAATGTCTAAAATCGGCGAAGACTTCAAGGTGACATTGGAGACGATTCTCAATGTAAAACTTTATGAGGCTCAATGACAGCAGACTTCGTTATCATCCGCTACGGCAGATTGGGTGTTAGAAGAATGCAGGATATCAATATATCGGCGTTTTAACCTCCTCCCACGAGGTTAACGGTTGAGTCGCTTAAAAACTTCATGTCCAAGGTGGCAATCTTCTTATTACTTATATACGGCGGAGGCTTTAAATGTTTGGGCAACTGTGTGTCTTGAGCAGCCAAGGGACAAAGGTGTCCAGCGCTCTTGGCACGATCACATGTACAAAGCAAGCAGCCGGATTCTAATGAAGCGGCTGTGGGTAGGAATCTGGCTATGCTTGAGGCGGCATCAAGCCCAGAGTCTGGCCGTATTTGGGCGCTGTAATCAACGAGCTCATTGAGGATAGTAATTTATCTGCGGTTGGATTGTCACGTTTGTGGTACGATTGCGGACTCTTTGGGACATCAAGGGTTGAGTTGTGTCAAGTCAGCTAGACGATTTCCTCGTCACTATAAAATATGCTTAACGAGGTTGAGCGGCGACCCCGGAACCGCCAAGCCTAAATCACACAAATGGCAAGAGGACTGATTGATTAATCCTCATCTCTCGGGAAAGGGGACGCTGTCTAGTTTAGGATGCAACTTGCATAAGTACCTTCGCCATGTCCCACCTGCCTTGTATATGTAGGGCAGCTAGTGCAGCAGCAGAAGGAGCTGCCATACAAAAGCATGCTAAATATGCTCCCTTCCAAGACGAGGTAAGTACCTCTTTGTTCCCGTCGTAGTGGAGGAAAGCGGGACTTGGTGTACGGAAGCTAAGAGTTTGATGCGTGAACTAGGGAAGCGCCTAAAAAACAATAGTCGGGACCCTTGCGTAGAATTTTACTGCGCAAAGGTCCCGACTAACCTATTTTCCTCGCTATTCAGTGTGGGAATGCTGCTAGTGTCATAGCCACTTTTGCATCAGGTGCGATTCAGGGTGGGCTTTTGACCTAGCCGTCTTAGCTAATTTGTAATGGATTGCATGTTAACGGTAATTAAGTTGTAGTTAAAAGACAAATAAAAAAGTATTTGAGAATAAATATTTACATCAATAATATAACTCAAACGTCACTGTCGGTAACATTCCGTCATTACATTCGTCACTGTCGGCAACATCCGTCATTATCAGTAACACTCAAATTTTTATATTTGCCAATATTTTCTAAAATATTAAATTCTTTAACGTGTCTTTAATATAATATAGCATATAATTCATGTGTTTATAGATTTAGCTTAAAATAAACGCCATTCTCGGGGTAAAATGTGATTTTTTTTTTTTGTATGAGGAGAATAATCTTGAGTAGATTCACCCGACCATATGGTACCAATCAACGAAGAAAAGTTTCTCTATAAAATGTCTTTGATATTCTCAGATGATGATGATATTGTTTCCAAGCTTAGAGTCTCTTTTTATTATTTCATCTTCTTTGGTCTTTTCACCTTTCATTTTTAACCATTCTAAAGGGCAGTTTATTTTTTTAGGGTTCCGTACCCAAAGGGTGAAAACGGTACCCTATTACTGAGACTTGGCTGTGAGTCTGTCTGCCTGTCCGTCTGTCACCACGCTGAATCGCATGAACAGTTATAGCTAGAGCGTTGTTTCACAGATGATGTATTACCATTGCCGCTATAACAATAAATACTAAAAATAGAATAATAATAATTATTAAGGGGGCTCCCATACAACAAACATGATTTTTTTGCTTGATATCAATAGTGAATGGTACGGAACCCTTCCTGAGCGTGTCCAACTCGCATTTGGCCGGTTTTTTTACATAGAAATATTTTAATAGCTAATAGAAACAAAAATGAAAACATTTATAACTAAACTTTAATAGGAAATTCAGATTCTATCATATCAATATCGGAATTAAGAAAATCTGTGTTAGCTTTAGTTTTTTCTTCAGTCCAAACTCCATTTCCAGTGAAATAATGATTCTTTTCAAGTAAATACAATATTAGACTCAATTTCTGTGATTTATCTAATTTACTTAGATCTAAATGTTCATAGTGAATTGGAAATAGCATCTTTGTCTGATTTTTTTTAACAAGCTGAAGTATATCTCTTATTTTATTCCATGGATATAAGAGCACAGGACAGTTTTTAAAAATGTCTTCTGCTGTGAAATCTGAGGAAAGTTTTTCATAGACATATTTTACCTGGACTAAAGGTATGTTTATCCAAAATGGATGTCGTTTTACACTTTCTCTAATACTGTTCTTATGGTAAGTTTTTCCTAAGGACTGAGAAATACAAAATATAAGGTCTCTTCCTTTTCCAAGTCTATCCCCTGGAGCTTTCTCAAATGACTCATAATGTGCTGTGCTACCTGATAACACATTTAGACTCAAACACTTTTTATTCATTTCATATGACTTAGTAAGTCTTTTTATAGCTGTTGTATTGTAATAAATCATTCTTAAAAACCGAGGATGGTTGAAAAATGCATTAAATTCAGGTATATCCATTGCCCTCTTTAGTCTTTCCCTTACAGTATCTGGTCCCAAAGTATAGATTTCAAAGCATCTTGTCTGTGCTTCATTACTAATGCCAAAATCATCCAACACCTTTCTCATTTCGCAAAGAGTATTATAGTTCTTCGATGCTATTTTGGGAAACATTCTTATGACTTCCTTTATGTCAATCCCTCCAATAGCTTTAAAGTTATAAAGGATTTGTTTCAAATTATCTGGGTCTACATGAATTAGATATAAATTAGATTTTATCTTATGGATTGGCATCATGATCTGTGACTGTAGTATTGTAAGTGTCTCATTGATAACAGCTAGAGGGCGGTGTTTCATTGTAGGATAAGTTTCAAGACCTCTGTAAAACTCTTCATTTCGTAAATCCAGCACAAGCTCCAAATACCTCTGAATTATTTTAAGCCGCAAATTATGAAGAGTGCAATCATTTACATCTCCATATACTAGTGTCGTAAGAGATGTTGGCCACTGGGTCATATAAGTTGCAAGTCTATTTTCAATGTTCAGTGTACTTCTTATGTCCCCAGTCTTTTTTAACTGTCCTATTGTTTTCTTCTTGACTAGAGATAGATATGAGACTAGATGTCTAGGTGTTATTTCCTCAAAAGCACATTCTGTGAGAACTTGATGTCTGTATTTTAATGTGATAGGCAACATTGCAAACAACAGAGGCTCATCAACTAATGTTTCTCTTGAATAACCCAATTCAAAAAGGGTATTGATTAATTCTTGAATTTTACCATTAGTTAGTTTTCTAATGACTGGGTGTTTCAGGCTTAAGTATTCAGCTTTACTCTCACTGATATCCAAGTGGTTGCACAAAACCGATGCCGATCTTTCACATGTTTTCAAATAAATTGTATTATTGCGCCGTAGATTCCAGAAAAGGCTGACATGGCAAATTTTGCGCCCAATCATAACACTCATAAATTAATTGCTTCTGTACAAATGTAATTATTTGTTTGTTTATTTTTACTATTTCACGAATAACCAACTGACAGACAGTGACAGTTACATTTTCAATCGCAATGAGATTGACAAGTCGAAGACAACGTGTGCGTGTGAACGGAGTGAGCCATCAAAATTTTTGCCTAGAAATATGCCTAACTTTTAGTGCAAGTTCTAAAACAATTGTGAAACTAAATATTTTAATTTGTGAAAAGATAGAACAAAAGATATGGCATTAAACATCGGCTCACTCAGTTGAGCAAGCTATCTATGAAAATTAGAGAAAGTATTAATTATTCATATAATATTTATATACCAGGATTTAGTGAAACTTTTGCTAAGTAAATCCTGAAAATTTCAGATCGCCTGGTAACGTAATAAAGTTTTCACAAATGATTTCTTCGGCTCACTCCGTCGAAACGTTTTTTCAACCCCTATTTCTGACGAAAATACTGAAAATTGAAACTGCTACGTAATTGTAAAAGTAAGCTAAGATAATATTATGAGAATTTGTGAAACACAAAACAAACCACTAACGCGGCAGGTTTTTGTATAATCATTGGTCTCATCGGCTCACTCCGTTGAAACGTTTTTCGTAAGTTAAAAATGTCAATATCTTAAGATTTCTAGCACTATGGAAACTAAAAACTGTCTTAACTTTTAGTGAAAACTTTTCACTAAATATCCAACATACTAATGTTTATATTCCATGTCTGGTTTAAAAGATATTCAATTGTGTTTATTCTGCATACAAACTTCAGTTTAAGGTGACCACACTGTTTTATAAAAATTGAGGACATTTTTTAAGAAAACAAGTTTGTTTACTTAATCAGCCTTCCTTATTGAACTAGGTAATTCTTTATTAAACTATAAATTTAGACTTATAACGGATCATATTCTTATTAGTGTAAATGTAAGACGTAATTTAAAGTTTCAAATATTTACCTTTAACGATTCGCTACCAATAACTACATTGATTGAGTGTACATTTTTGTTTCGGTAACGAATAAAAATAAAATGAATTTTAAATGAAATATAACTACATTGATTGAGTGTACATTTAAATATATATTTTTTGGTAACAAATAATAATAAAATGAATTTTAAATGAAATATAACAAAGATGGAATAATTTTGAGTGAATTAATGAAAGTTGTGGCCTGGCACTACAATATTTTGAGACACATTCGTTTTCCTGTTAAAAACGCTAAATCATGGTCAAATAAAAATCTGGAGTTACGAGTTACAACGCTAAAACCGAAACAAAAATGTACACTCAATCAATGTAGTTATTGGTAGCGAATCGTTAAAGGTAAATATTTGAAACTTTAAATTACGCCTTACATTTACACTAATAAGAATATGATCAGTTATAAGTCTAAATTTATAGTTTAATAAAGAATTACCTAGTTCAATAAAGAAGGCTGATTAAGTAAACAAACTTGTTTTCTTAAAAAATGTCCTCAATTTTTATAAAACAGTGTGGTCACCCTAAACTGAAGTTTGTATGCAGAATAAACACAATTGAATATCTTTAAAACCAGACATGGAATATAAAACATTAGTATGGTGGATATTTAGTGAAAAGTTTTCACTAAAAGTTAAGAGAGTTTTTAGTTTCTTTAGTGCTAGAAATCTTAAGATATTGACATTTTTAACTTACGAAAAACGTTTCAACCGAGTGAGCCGATGAGACCAATGATTATACAAAAACCTGCCGCGTTAGTGGTTTGTTTTGTGTTTCACAAATTCTCATATTATCTTAGCTTACTTTTACAATTACGTAGCAGTTTCAATTTTCAGTATTTTCGTCAGAAATAGGGGTTGAAAAAACGTTTCGACGGAGTGAGCCGAAGAAATCATTTGTGAAAACTTTATTACGTTACCAGGCGATCTGAAATTTTCAGGATTTACTAAGCAAAAGTTTCACTAAATCCTGGTATATAAATATTATATGAATAATTAATACTTTCTCTAATTTTCATAGATAGCTTGCTCAACTGAGTGAGCCGATGTTTAATGCCATATCTTTTGTTCTATCTTTTCACAAATTAAAATATTTAGTTTCACAATTGTTTTAGAACTTGCACTAAAAGTTAGGCATATTTCTAGGCAAAAATTTTGATGGCTCACTCCGTCCACACGCACACGAAGACAACAACATAAGGCTGGCCGCATACATACGTTTACCGTATTCGTTTTCCGAATACGTAATTTCGAGTTGGAATTCCGTGAGACTACCGCAAACGTTCGTTTTTCTTCATTCGGAATGTATCCACTTCAGTACAGATAGTGATAGCCTACTGAACGCACGACGATGGAGGACGACCATTTATTAGCAATCGCATTTCTGTTATCAATAAATAAGAAAAAGAAACGTCGTCGGTATTGGATATAATCCACTAAATACTCGAAGAGTCTATGAGAGTCGTATTACAAATCGTATTACAAATTTATGCGTAACCAATACAAAGAATACGTCCGACGCGCGCGGCGCGGGCGCGGAACTGTATAGAAGTTTCCGAACGTGTGCGCCGGCACCAAGGACTTTTTAAACATACTTGGCCGGCACGAACAAAATGTATCCAAGCGCTGCGTTCCGCATGACGTCATTAGGTTTTTTCGAGTAGGTTTTTCCGAACGTGTGCGCCGGCACGAACAAAATGTATTAAAGCGCTGCGTTCCGCATGACGTCATTAGGTTTTTTCGAGTAGGTTTCTCCGAACGCGCCGCGCCGGCTTGCTTACGGCTGGCCGCATACATACGTTTACCGTATTCGTTTTCCGAATACGTAATTTCGAGTTGGAATTCCGTGAGACTACCGCAAACGTTCGTTTTTCTTCATTCGGAATGTATCCACTTCAGTACAGATAGTGATAGCCTACTGAACGCACGACGATGGAGGACGACGATTTAACAGCAATTGCATTTCTGTTATCAATAAATAAGAAAAAGAAACTTTGTCGGTATTGGATACATCCACTAAATACTCGAAGAGTCTATGAGAGTCGTATTACAAATCGTATTACAAATGTATGCGTAACCAATACAAAGAGTCAGACGCGCGCGGCGCGGGCGCGGAACTGTATAGAAGTTTCCGAACGTGTGCGCCGGCACGAACAAAATGTATGAAAGCGCTGCGTTCCGCATGACGTCATTAGGTTTTTTCGAGTAGGTTTCTCCGAACGCGCCGGCTTGCTTACGAAACGTACGTGCGGAATTTATTCCGTTCGAGAAAAAAACGAACGTGTGCGTCAGTTAATGTATTTTCTACTGATTCCATGCATTCAGATGTCCGAATACGGAAAACGAATTCGGAAATCGAATGCGGAAAACGTATGTATGCGGCCAGCCTACGAAACGTACGTGCGGAATTTATTCCGTTCGAGAAAAAAACTAACGTGTGCGTCAGTTAATGTATTTTCTACTGATTCCATGCATTCAGATGTCCAAATTCGGAAATCGAATGCGGAAAACGTATGTATGCGGCCAGCCTAAATAATTAAAACCGTTTTTTTCATTCATCAACTCACTCATAAATCGGTCTATGTCAAACTTGCAGTTAGGGTTTGGTTGGGCGTTGTTTTATTTACAGTTTTTCATCACAATTTTATGATAAATTCGAAATGGTTCGTAAATCAAAAACGGGCTTATTCGCCTTGGGATTCTATATTTTTGCGTCCTTGTTTATATTAATAGCATTTGTGAGCCCGTATTGGTTAGTTACTGATGGCAAATTAAAAAATCCGAAGTTTGTAAAAATAGGTAAGTCTGTTTAATTTCATGAATAATGAATGAAAAAGCAATAACCAAGGTACAAGCTGAAGGAAGAAGAGGTTATTAGATATGTACGCCTTTGCTTTCTTTAGATATGTATTATTTTCTTGGGTTTTTTCAGGACTATGGGAGGTATGCTTCAATGGATTCAATGAAGTACACCATTGGTATGACACAGTGTTTACCGGTTGCTGGTGGATTTTTGAAGAAGAATATTACATTATACATGATATACTCCTGCCCGGTTTCTTTATTGCCACCCAGTTTTTCTTTACCATCACAATGTGTTGTGTCCTTACATCTATCTTCTTGTCATACCTGTATATGAGAAAGGATAAAGATGATGAAAACTATGTAACGTTACTGATTACACTTGGAACGGTGTTAGTCATTGGAGGTATGTAAGAAGTAAATATGTTTAAATAAATAAAGTATTTCATTGGTTTAACTTATTATTTTATATTGCATTTACAGGTTTCTCTGGAATTATCTCAGTAGTAACATTTGGTGCGAGAGGTGATGGCCGTGATTGGATGCCAAACTGGGAGCATAACGATCTTGGCTGGGCTTTTGCTCTCGGAGTTGTTGGAGTAGTATTACTATTCCCGGCTGGCATACTCTTCCTGGTCGAAGCAAGAGTCCAGAAGTACAAGAGACTTCATGAGATGCAGAGCAGAGATCCCTCATCTTACACAATGCATGAGAGAAAAGTCCCTTATTCTGGAGGACACACTGACATATAATTAGATTTTATAAGTTAACACTAATAACAGTTTTCTGAATAGTGATAGAATATTTTCTTTTAAGAATTATGGAACAGTCCGTCCTTAAATATACGTCCAGACCAGACATTTGAGAAGAATATGAATCTCATAGTATTAAGGTTATTCATATTTTATTTGACATTTACATTTTAAGTATACAGTGTGTTAATTAATCTGTTTTGAGTCTGGGATAAAAAATGATATTAACTTTTATTATACTGTATCTTCATTTTGAAGTTAACATTTTTCTATTTTTTGCTTATCGTCTATTTAAAATTAAATTTAACTTCGTGTTTCGTGTACTTTGCCTATTTTTTACCTACTGGTTTTTCCAGTGTTTATTAACTTGTATGAAATATATAATTTGATCCTTATTTAATGTTTTTATTTCTTTATACCAGATTTTCGTAATTCGCTTGTTTTATACTACTAGGGATATTAAAACAATTGGGTACAGTATCATCAGCTAATAAAGCGCATTTAGCGGCATCAAATCCTAAGGCTACACATTGGGATTCATTGAACCCAGATAGAACACCATGAATAAATCCGCTTAAAAAGCAATCTCCAGCTCCAGATACATTCTGTACATTTTTGACGACTTCAACAGGGTACAGTTTTGCTGTAAAATTAGTGTACTTGTTCAATTTACTTTTTTCTTTACCTCGTCGAACAGTTAGAACACCCTTTTGACCTAATGTAACAAGCAAAAAATCTACATATTTGATTAGTATTTCAGAGAATTTTAAATGTTTTTCCAAATCTGTGGTATCAGGCGCTAAATGTAAATTTGGGTCGCTATGATAAGCCATCGCTTGAAGTTCTGCTAAATTCGGTGAAGCCAGCGTTAATCGTCCCTTCTTGTAAAGAACTTTTATAGCTTTCCTGCGGTCCGTTGGTTCAAAAACAACTGAAAATAAAGAAAATCAATCATGTACCAATTGTTGAAACACTTATGTAAGAGATTTATTAGAACTTTTAAACCAACTGCCACCCTATTATTTTTGTAGGGTACACCGAACTAAATTCAACCAGTATATTAATAGTGTGCGTGCTTTGATTTTAACCCTTCCAATATTGTGTATGGGCCGCTGAAACTCGAGTGAATGAATCACTACCTTGGAGCTTATTGTTATTTCATTCACTCACTTGAGCGTGTGGCTTGTGTTGTGCTTCACAACTGTCTACAACGCCAACGCCCAAAATACGGCAAAAATTCTTATATGATTTTTTAATAAATGAAATTCTAAGAAAATCTACGATCCAGTTTTATGTGAATTACAGTTACAGTGAATTTATGTATTTTGTGAAAAGTTTTCGTTCCATAAAGGTAAGTTTATTCATTTATAATCACAGACAAATTACTAAGTATTACTGAGGGCTGGGTAATATTGAAAAAAAAAAAAAAAAACTAAATAAATTAAATTCATTGTAATATTAATATTCTACTGACCGCCTGACATCTATCCACTATGTTTAATATTGTATCGTAACTATCTCCAGACAAGTAGGTAACAAAATGTAACAAATTGCATTTTTAATATTGATTTCTATTGTTATTAAATAGATATTCATGTAAATACCTTACATACTTTTCATACCTAATATATTTTAGAAAAAATATATACCTATCGTTGAAAATATAGGTAGGTACATTGATAAAGCCATGATTTTGTTTTGGCACATTGTACATTAACATTTAAAAATATGAAGAAAAAAAGATAATCATATTGCCTATATAATTATTCAGCTAACTAAAGCATAAATACAAAAGAATATTATTTTAAAATAAATATAAAATAATTTATGCTTGATTTCGTCTTTTTGTAGTTTTTATACTGACACTATCTATTCATTTTTAATAATAGTTATTTTAGTTCCCACGGTACATGAAGTGTGTGAACTTTTTAGCATTGTATTTCTGGGTGAATGTTAAATGGCCTGTACTTAGGTAGGTACTGCCAAAAGTTACTTGTAGACATTGCGAAACATTTGACATGTTTGTTATTCATCTCAGCAAATAACCTTGCTTTTGGTGTTAAATGGCACTACCTTATGTAGTTCTATGAAACGTCAGCCTTTTGAGTAATTATCATGTTCTGAATGTAGGGCACTTGACCTCAGAAGTCAAGCGCGGTACCAAGCTAGTGTAGCATTAGAATGCAACCAATTTAATGTATTAGTTGGATTTAGATATTCTAGCTAGATACATTTAAATAAAATCATAACAATACAGTTAATAGGAATGGAACTTATTCGAAAATCGTAACAATATTTTTTAATTAAAAATCAATTTTTTGTAAATTAAAAAAAAAAGTAAAATTTCTGTTTTTATCAGTCTTATTTACATAACAACAGTTTACCAAGTAAAATAATAATAATAAAAAAATCTTGCATTTGTTACAGTGACAATGAAGAATCGCAGCTTAGCCGGTAACTGTGGCATTGGTGTTTTTGTTATTGCCCTTGTGACAGTGGCATTGGCATTTGGTACGCCTAGCTGGATAGTGAGTGACTATAGGATTCGGGGAGCCAGGCTTGACAGGTGCTGATACACATAAAGCTAAATACGTATCTATGACATATTTATTTAAGATTACTATGATCTGTTATATTTATTTAATTATCTTTTTTACAGATTGGGATTATGGAGCCACTGCTTTAGATCGTTGCCTGATCCTTTAGATCAATACCAGAGACGTTTCTTTGTGGGATGCCGATGGGTTTATGATCCATTTACTACAGGATATGATAAAATTCGCGGCTACCTTCTACCTGGTTAGATCATCATACCTAATACCTAAAATTAATCTAAGAATCAAATAGAACTTACTGGTTTGTTCGTAATTATGTAATTATAACAACATTTTCTTGTTTAATTGCAGGTTTTATGATAGCAACTCAATTATTCTTTACTCTTTGCCTGCTTGGAGTATTAATATCAACGATACTGGTGTTAATATTTTTCCTTTGCTGTGGTCCTGATCAAAGAAGATTTGTTCTGATAATAAAGACCATTGGCTATATTATGTTGGGCTCAGGTACTTATTCTAGCAATTTTTGACGTAGTTTTATTTGCAGATGTGTATGAACTAATAATATAAAATCTTTATTTCAGGTATTTGCGGCGTTATTGCAGTGATAGTATTCGCTTCTTTAGGAAATACAGATGGTTGGATGCCGGATCATCCAAATAATTATTTTGGTGAGTTTCGTTGTATTGTATCTACATTTGTAGTAACATAAGGTATTCTTTTTTAGTACGTAAACACTTACCAATAGGAATGGTAACAAAATTAAATGTTGAGTTTACTGATTATTAATTTATATGTATATGTCTATTTTTTTACAGGGTGGTCATTTGGTCTGGGCGTTGTGGGCGCTGTAGCTTGTCTAGTTAGTTCGGCTCTATTTTTAACGGAAGCCAATATTCAAGCAAAGAAACAAAAGCGATTCAAAGAGTCTCAAGCTCGGTTTGAATTGGAACATGAGTCAAAGGCGTAACAATCAACATATCCTTGTAACTGAGATGACTGATTGTGAGACATGTAATTATGCAGTGACACATCCATGTGCATGAATCCAGTGCCTTGTAACGGTAGCAGCTATTCTGTTTTTATAAGCTAAAACATTTTGTCTAAAAATGGCAACTCAAATCAAATGATGCACTAATTATACATAAGAATTTACAATTTAGATAAGTAAGTAAAAGTGTTCTTAATCGTAGTTTTTAAAACCGTTAATCGTCCAGTGCTTTTTGCAATTTGATTTCTAATACCTGATGTAAGCCGTCCAGTAATATTAATGTATTATAATCACGAAAGTAGATTCTAGAAAAGCATATTGATTAATGTTATTTTGTAAGAATCTCAAAAATGCCTATTGCATTTTTTTATTTTAATATTTACTTTTACCTTTTACTTTTGTAATATAAATTTCAATAAAACTTTAATTTACTTATGAAAGACTTTCTTTATTTTATTTCTACAATACATATTTATTTCTAAAAGTATATTGTTAGTTTTTTTTTATTTATACACTTTCAGAAAGCGGGTATATGGTGCGGTAGTAACTACGGAATTATACAAAAAAATGGTGCCGATAACAGTAGGGTTTACCTTATTTAAGTTTTTTTTTTTTCATATTTTTTTAAAGTAACCTTTGAGGCGTGAACAGACAGCTTTATTTCGAAAAATGATCGAATGACTGACCGAATGGTAGAGTGCATTTCACGAAAGAAGTCCCCCGGATATTTTTGGAACTAAATTTGACAGGTCTATTTTCCCTATTTCCTGACCTTTTCCTTGATAGTTGGTAGAAAACCCCTTACTTATCTTAATAAAAATACACTTTTTACAAAACAGAAATATAGCTAAGTAGACATTTTTATCAAAATATATACCAACCTACTCATGGAATGACCAGAACAGTCGAAATATGCAGGAAATATGATTATTTAATAATTTACAAATGAAATAAACATAATATAGGTAGATGTTGTACTCATAAATGGCAACATTATCAATTTTGACATGAAATACAGCGCCGCGGCTAGGGGACTTCTTTCGTGAAATGGACTCTATTTACGAAACGTCAAAAAAGTGACTGACATGACAAGCACGTTTGTCAACAATCGTTTGTCAGTCAAGTTAGTCTGCCCGATAATCCGAAAAACGGATAATTCTTAGGTAAACAAGAAATAAGATCCTGTTTAAACCTTGACTTATTAATGAAATATATTATTATTTTTTGAATAGTGTGAGAAAACACATCACGATGACCGCTGCCGATAACGAGTATCCCAAAGCATCAAGTAAGTAGCTCTCTTTTTATGGACACGCCCATTCGACTTTTGCCATGATTTAGTATTTCATTTCACAGAAAACTGCATTTTAGGTATGTTTTATTTAAATTATTGTGTTATTACAGATGCTACGTTGATCGGTGCCAGCATCACGTACCTGGCGGGTATTTTTCTCCTACTTTCGTTTGCGGGGCCGTACTGGATAGAGTCGTACCCCGAAATGTTCTCGCCATTTAAACGCATGGGTCTCTGGGAGTATTGCTTCGAACGATTCCGGTTCCCTGCGTATCAGTTTGATAAACTGTTTCATGGTTGCCACTACATCTTTAGCCAGGTGATTATGCTTAACAAAAGCTGTAGGTTTGTTTATACTCTTATTTATTTTTACTCTATTTCTTTAAAATTGGGAATTATTAATGAAAATGGTTACCACCATATCTGTACTTCAAAATAGCACCTGGGTACATATTGGTTTATTTCAATTTCAGGAGTACTATGTTATCAGAGAGTGGTTGCTGCCAGGCTGGTTGATGGCTGTCCAAGCTTTCGTTACACTGGCTCTGATGCTCTCTCTGGCTTCACAGATTTTGTTAGCCTGTGTTATAGTGCGCTGGCCTCTCAAAATGGTCCTTCGATATGAGTGGATATTTGTATCCATTTCTTTTGTTATGGTGGCAATGGCTAGTAAGTGATCACATCATAAATGACTGTAGTATCAAATACTTAAATAAAATATTATTAAAAATGCAAACAGAATGCAGTATAATAAACTCATATTCTGTTTACAGGTGCATTCTTGTTTTTGGCTGTGGCAGTGTTTGGAGGGAACTGTTACCGCCGTGATTGGCTACTATACCCATCCTTCAATGTCCTCTCATGGTCATATGCATTTTCAGTCATTGCTTTTATATTATTTGGTAAGTAAGAATCATATTCTCTACAATTGACATGTAACTGAATCTACTAAAACAACAAATCATATTACTGAAGCATTAATAAATAATTTTCGATAATTTTTCGTCTTGTCAGGTATTGCAGCAGTGTTACTCTACTTGGAATCTCGCAAGTTATATAAGCTCCGACTGGAAGCTAAGAACTTGGTAGCTCAGATGCAGCACAGCCAACCTGAGAGTGCCTTGCACCACCTCCGAGAGCAGCTACAGCAACGTCAATGGAACATGTAGATATTCATAAATCTAGTATTTTCTTATTAACATTGAAAATATGGCAAATCTATGTCTATATCGGAATATTATAATGTTTGTCTAGACAACTAGTATTAAGCTCTCACTTTAAAAAGTTGTTTACTTTTGCCAACTTACTGGCTATGAGTCACTCATTTTGCTCTGCTACTTTGCAGTATATATATGTTTTCTAGGCAGTGAGTTTTTACCACAAGTATGATACATTTACAGAGATAAGTATCACATGCACTCAAATACTTTTGGATGTTTTCTCACTTTTCAAACAATAACGTTTTATGCAATGAGTGTTGACATAATTCATGGAATGTTCATGTTGCATCAATTGAAAATGCACTGCATACATGCAGCTGTTTTAAGTTAGTTAATTTAATTTCACATTTTAAATTAAGACTTATTAAAATAGATTGTATTTATAAGACTGGTCTACATTCTAGCTAGATTCTAGAAAATATTAATGTATTGTTGAGATCATAAAAGAAAATTGTAAACCACATAAGTGCAATTAATGAAATAACTTGTGATTATAAAAATGAAGATAATCATGTTATTAACCATGTTTATTTTTCAAGTATTATTTAGATCTGAATTTTAAACTAGGGATGTAACGAATGTCGGTTTTTAAGCATTCGCGAATGCGAATGCGAATGCGAATATCTGTTGTTGACATTCGCGAATGCGAATGCGAATGCGAATATACAGATATGAAGGTATGTGTAGGCAAGACAAAGACAGATCAATGCATTACTTTAAGTACTTAATAACCTCCTAAATGACATTGGGACTTGGATTCTTTCTTGACCCATTTTGCAAACATGAATGAAAATTATAGAAATTTTTGGATAACCTCTCAAGTTTTATAACTGTGCAATTTTTTGTATATGTTACAGTCAAAACTCATATCCAGTCAAAACCACTTTTAACTGCAATAACCACAGTCAATATCCATTAAAATTTAAGGTGGTGAAAATTACGAGGAAAATCATCACAGTAATGTCATATACAATCTTTTTTTACGTGATGTGTGCTTATACAATCGACTTCACACAAAAGGGTCAATCATCTGATCGATTTGATATAAAAAAATAGCTAAATCACATTTTGGATTATGTATGTAAGGAACATAGATATGTCTTGGCTTAATACATCAGCTACCAAATACACTGTATATTATAATTTTTACCTGGAAATTATTTAATAACGTCATTTTCCTCTTAATTTTCACCACCATAACTTTTTATGGATAGTGACTGCTGGTTATCGCAGTCAAAAGTTTAGGTTTAGGTTTCGACCGATGTCTTCAGTTTGACTGGCAATGAGTTTTGACTGTAACATATATAGGGTGACTTTAAATTAGTGAACGATAGAAAAGGATATGCATTTACTCATGATAACAAACAACTTTTACTATGGGACCTAGTTCGAAATCATTCAAAAAAAAAATGTTCCCCTATACTATCAGCTGTTGCCTTTTGTATGGGGAGTTCAAAAATTTTTGAATGATTGCGACCTTGGTCCCATAGTAAAAGTTGTTTGTTATCACGAGTACATGCATATCGTTTTCTGTCGTTCACTAATTTAAAGTCACCTTATATAATAATAGGAACGCTGAGATAATAACACAAATATAATACAATTTTCGCAAAATGTAATAGGTGCTCAATAATATTAGTAAATAGGTAATTAAGTTAATACAAAAAGTGACTAAGGTCATCATATAGGCGTGGAACTCGGCAAAGGGGACGAGAGAACGACACATTTTTATGATATCTACCTAAATACCTCATTATTGAGATTATTATCATGATTTTATACAAAAAAATAGTTAAGAGGGTAAAAGTAATCATACTTTTATTTATGATTCATATTCCCATACCCTAATTTATGCTCATTAAACCAGTACATGTAGATTGTAGATGTCTCGGCCTTTAAAATAAGGTATGATTCAACAGTAATTTTTCCACAGTAAGTCTCCCAATGTCTTTTACCTAATATTTTTTTGACACTCTGTATTTTTTCAATTTCATATTCGCAATTTATTCAAAAGATATTCGCGAATGCGAATGCGAATGCGAATATCAAAAATCATGCGAATATTCGCGAATGCGAATGCGAATGCGAATATTCGTTACATCCCTATTTTAAACATCCGTCCATAGATTACTTAAGTTTTTATTATTGAAGTAGGTAATATTTTTTAATTAGTTATATAATTAATTCATTTTTTGTACCCTTTTTAGTATTTTTTATTGATTGACTCATTTACTGGTAGAATTGTGTCGTAAGAATTGATTTATTAATGTAGGATTATATTATATTGGATTTAACAAGATCATGTATTTAAAATCTCAATTATTTTCATTATACTTTTGTATTTGAAGCTGAAATTAGGTTGTAGTGTTATTTTGTGTGTTTTATTAAGTTCCGTCCTATTTCTTGTAACAAGTTCTCAAGTTTTATGAATTACTTATTATTACTTACCTGTAAAGCATTAAATGGAATAAACGATCTATTTTTAAACCATATTAATGTTTTGATCAAAAATTTTATTTACCTGGTTTATTTAAATTGTGGCAGAGCTGGATCACGTGGTCCACCGTTTGTTGCGGTATATTTCCGTCAAGGACCACCATTGGTGCCTTTTCCAATATGTTTATGTGACTGTCTACCTGCAAATGTACGAGTAATTTTAATTTACTTTTTTATTAGTGGCGGTTGCGGTCTATGAAATATGACAGAGGAAGAAGTGTGACAGATACCTACGTATAGGTCGCGCCACGTAAAAAGAACTTCAGAAACAATTGAAAATCACGTGTTCGCGCATCGGTATACTTACGCTCGAAAGTAGGTACTAGGGCTATTTATCGTTTCATTCTTGAAAGAGTCTTTCGCACGCGGTTACGTATGTTGACTTCTAGACTATTCGTAGGGGATGATGATTCTGATTCAAAAGGTTATGAAAGTGACGACAACGATGATAATAAAATGGCCACTTCTGGCATCAACACCGCGTCCTCATCTGGTTTTCGCGCCACCCATGAAGACTTAATGGAAGAACAATTATGTTTTTTTTTTTCGAATATTTTTTTACATTTTTACACATTTTCCACTAAATCCAATATTGATTGGTAGTTGTGTATTTCTTTAATTTATATTCCACCCTACTAATAATATTTTTCTTTCCTTTGTGCGTAAAACCACAACTGTAATTAAACACTTTTGTGCGCGATGGTATTTTAAAACAAATGTTAAACGTCAGACTCAAAAATCGTCTAATGCGCAGCTGTCCGCTAGGGTTCATTTTACGTGGCGCGACCTATAGGTATGTAACTACTTTTTATTAGACTAAAACGTAGGTACCTTCGGTAAATGTTTCCAAAATTTATTCTTTCATTAAAAAAGTAGGTACATATGCGGTTTCATAGATACCGGGCACCTACCTCTTACAAGAAAATGTTAATTGTTTGCATGATAACAAACTAAACCTATATTATGCTTTATACAAACCAGTTGTGGAGAAATGTGATTATGTATGTCCATATCGCCAAGCCCGATTCGGCATTCGCCATTGCAGTCGAGCACTGCTGCGTAAGTCGCCGTTCGGGCTCCGGGGATAATGCAACCTGAATTCAATTCGTTTAAATTAAACCGCCATTTAATCCGAGATTACAATCGGATACCTCGTTGTACAAAGGTTAAATCTGTCGTGTCATGTTGGATGTTGGGTTGGGGATCTACTAGGAAAATTAAAACTCTGTTTTCAATTTCCAATTAAAAGAATAGGTGCTTAGGTAAATATCTGTCTACCTACACAAGATATTGGTAGGTATCCTAAACTACCTACTCAAGTTCGATGACTGAGATGAGAATATCTGTTTCTTATCGGAAATAATTGTCTATAAGTAGGTACTAAGTTATTTATTACAGAATTAGGGGTCTTTAGGCAATACAGTGACAGTTACATCTAAGTACAAACAATCCTATGACAAAGTCCTTTAACTTTCGTTAAAATCGCGTGACGTGTTCATATCGGAGCGGTAACCAAATGCGGATTTTTCAGGCTCTGTTCCGACTGATAAAGTTACTTACCGTCGAGTATCAAGCCAGGAGCAACTTCTGCGAGGTACTGCCCATCGACGTCGTCTCCTACGGCGGTGAGCAGCCGCGCCCGGCCGCCGCGAAGACGCCAAAGAGCTTCTGCTAAGTTTCGGCCCACTCCACCGGCACTTACCCGCGTTTTGCATGCGTGTGTGCTGCCATCCAGCTATAACAAAGCTTAGGGTAAGTATAACCACTTGATAGAAAAATAAAAGTTTACAATATTGTCTTTAATAAATGAAAATAAAAAAATTCAACGCCCTAGCTATAATGGTTCAGGAGATACAGACTGGTGGCGGACGGACGGACAGCTGAGTTTTAGTAATAGGGTCTCAATTTCACCCTTTGGGTACGGAACCTTAAAAAGCAGCAATGGACCGCGTAAAAGTAGACACGTTTAGGTTGTGTTAATACCTTCTTAGATATGTAAGTAGTAGGTAATACCTACCTAGGTACTACTTACGTATGGCACTTCTGGAACTGAACGTATTTAATAAACGCAGACTTTCGGCTAAATACGTTACACGAATTTTCAGTATCAGAAGAAAACTTTCATTAAAAATTACTGAAAGAACTACCATTGAACTCGACGTTAAAAAAATTTGCGGCTTGTGAATGAACTTTTTCTGTTTCATCAAGTTACGGTGCTATAAATGAATCCTGTATTTAGTTTCTAGGTTTAAGTATAATATTTAGTTTTTTCACGGAAATGCAAGAAATATACCACAACACAAGGCAGTGCATGTGTGCCAGCTGCGATGCTATCATGCAAGCGCACGCGACTCCTGCCCGCTATTCTGCGATCTAGGTACTCGTTAAATCCATAAATATAAATAATTTATGTTGCGCCAATGGTAATCTTTTTGTACATTTGTCAACTGTGCCAGTAGTGGGCGGAGTTAGTAATCATGGGTCGATAAATAAATAAACTTATCTACCTAGATAGATATGTCTACTTATTTTTCGATTAAGTACCTACTTAGATATAGCTTTATGGTTTGACATATTATCTTTGTAGTGGAATAACCATATTTTACTTTAAGTAATTAAATTATTAATGTTAATTAAACATTCGTACATGGTACCTAAATACTAACAATTATACTTACCTAATCTAGTTACAACAATCATTAAACTTATTGGAATAAAAAACTTACCTACCTACTAAAATATTTAGGTATGTAGTATTTTCCGTTGCAGGAAGTAAATACCTACCCAGTTTAACCGAACTCGTTAATAAAGTAGAGCAGCTATTTACGTTAATGTTTATTATGTTTCGTGTCAAACAAAAACGCGAGGCATTATTGCCACTGCAATAACACTGAGTAGTATATTTATTCACGTTCATAGCAGCGGGAATATCATGAAAAATGTTTGAAATATTTCATTTTGGGCTTGCGAGGCTGTAATTTATGTACGGGACGGGGTATCGTGCATGCGATATCATGCCACTCAACTGCATATTGCGTGTGTCAGATGAAAAATATTTTCTTAATTGAAATTCACAACCACGTAAAGGCAACGACAGTTTTTTTCTGCACAATTTATTACTTTGTAAAAATTATTAAGTCTGTCTTAGGTAAAACATAGGTTCCTACCTACAAATTGTATCACAGGTACTTAAAGATAATTTTGTATTTATATTTATGATAAATCGGTAAGAGGTCGGTGTATCATTTGATCTGATCAATACAAAGTAGTCCTAATGGATAGGAGAAAAGTCATCATTATATCTACGCTTATGTAAGTAGATTATCTAAAACGTGGGTTGATGTATAGATCAACGTTGGTAATTTTCAAGGATCAAGCTTGGGACATTTAGGTACCTAACTCTATCTAACGACCATATACTTAAATACAATAGAGATGATGTTTCTTGGTATGTGTCTTGAGAAAAAATGTTGTTTCAGTTTCAATGTTCTGATTGAATCTCTTGATTTTTATGACGAAGCATAATAACACTCTGTATCAACTAAATTAACGTTGTATCAATAAAGTTTTAAGTAGTTACTCTACAGAACGTAATGATGTCTGCCTGGATGCGATACCGTAATAGCCTCGTACATTTTTAATGAGGTATTTGTTCTTTTTCGCTGTACATGTATCGAAAAACCATAAATTATCAGGTTATCGCGAGGGCGTGTGGACTGGAATATGTTATGTACAGGGAATCGTGTGAAATCGACAAAGGCGATTGGTTCACGTGATTGTGTTATTGTAGGTTAGGTTTGGTTGGCCGGCGCCGGCACAGCGACCGCCGGCAAATTACACATTAACGACATAAATTGATGAGCTTAGTGACGTCACACTTTGAAGGGGTGATCAATTCGTGTCATGCCAAGCCGATGCTGGAGCTTTGTGAAATTACAAGTGCTCATTAATTATAGCTATTTACTTCTTTAAAATAGGTTACGTTAAAGAGATAGTTAAGTAGGTAGGTAACCTATAATCAATATAGAATTAAAACATAACTATATGCATAACTTTTCTAAAAGATCGCGAAGATTAATTACCGAGTAATACAGTTAAAAGTTGAGCAATATACCAATCGCAAATGTTCAAAGTAAAAAGTGATCCTGAAGGAGTTAAAGGGTAACTTGTGAAACGGTTGGAGCGCTACGCCGCCAACCATGCTCTACGAGATTGCTACGAGCTACGAACATCAACATATTCGTAAACACGCTACAAATTATACAGACCTGGCGATCTACGTATAGGATATAGGTAAAAGGAAAGCATTTAACGATGTTTTACAGCCGGGTATTCATTGTATTCTGACATTACATTATTTTAAAAATGAAATGAAATAAATTTATTCGCATGAACACAGTAAGTAAAGGTCTACAATAATGGATACAACAAAGTTCGTGTGTAATAATAATTATATACCTATAACTTCTTTAACTTAGTTACCAATCATTGCAAGTTACAAATTACCTATTAGGTATAGTTTGTTTTCAATTATTACAATGTTTCTGGTACTTTTCTTGTTATGTATAGTTTACTTGAAGCTTATAACTTATCAGGTCCTTTTTGTTTTGTATTTTCAAGGAATAGTACCAATAGGTAGTAAGTAAATAAAAACTCTATTGTTATTCTTTGTAAAATGGATAAAGGTTAATGGGTTATAATTACCAAATTCATACAGGAAATGTGGGGATATTAATCTACCCCGTCGGAAATATTATGGCCAATTTGTCTCGTTTAAAAAAAAAGCGAAATATCATTTTTTTTTTCATTGTTATATCTTGTTGGTAAAATGTGTCTATAGATATTAAAATAAATATCTTAAAACCTTAAGATGGCCATATTCGACTCAGGTACACAAATTAATTGTTTGCGACTTAAATATTAGGCAATTTGTATGAAGTTTGAGTAAATACTTAATAAACTACATTTTTTGCAATAAACTGTTGAATTTTGATCGGTTTTGCAATGTGGGAGGGCGCGTGAAGGCGGCGGGGAAGGTATCGAGCGTGGGCGCGCCGCCCTCGCGCTCGCCGTTCGCCGAAGCCCTACAGTCGAGAGCAGCGCTAGCCCCGCGCGCACGCCCCGACGTTCACTGCGACCGTCTCACCGTCACACCCGCACATCTGCACACCACTATATAACCATATTGCATTATAACACGTGTTCTCTTCCACGTGATACGACCGACCGACCCGCCGACGGGACACCGCCGCGGCTAACTACCACCCGCACCCGCGACTAAAACAACCCGAAATTGATAGTGTGATAATAAATAATAACATGTTATGTGACAAGAGACTAGTGCTCATCGAATAAGTTGGGCGGCGGCGCCACAGCTACGTCATGGTACAAGGTATGTGTGTCACTAATATTTTTTACTGTAAATACCTACTAAATTCACAGTAGAGAGCGGTTTTCATTGAATGGCTACAATATTCCTGTGACGGTTGTAAGAAAATATACCTAGTTACCTATTGCAGCCATTAACATCTTGTTTTTTACGTACCTATCTAGTAATAAGAAGCATTTTTTTTCACCATAATAAATATTAACGAATGATCAATCCTACGCGTAGACACGTAAGTATCATTATGTAGAGCTTCATTTTAATTATCCACTCTTCATTTTAATCGAATTTTACTCCCTAGTATTAGAATATCAGAAGAAACTCTTTTTTTCCCTAATAAGTAACTAAGTAGTTTCCAAGAGTTTCTTGTATGTAGGTCCCTGCATATAGGTATATATGTTACGGGCAATGTGATTAATTGGGCATTATGCATAATGCCCGGGCATTATGAATAATGCCCAATATAAGCGGGCAATGTGATAAATACTTTGCTATTAATCAAATTGCCCGGGCATTATGCATAATGCCCGTCACCTATTGGGCAGAGTGATAATAAACTTGTTTCAGTACTTTTTTAATTTTACAATGAAACCTTATCTCACCTAAACCTAACTGAAAGTCAAATAAATGTGTAGGTATTATGAAACTTAAAATTCTCATCATTTCTTCATAGGTTAAGTTGGGTTTTAGTTTAGGTTAGGTCATTTTTGACTCTGCGTGCGCTGTTGCGCACGTTGCACAATGCGCTGGTTTCTCTAAAATACTACCTAAATCCCTAAAATACTACTTCCCTAAAATATGTGGAAAGGGTTGATGGCTGGCACATGAAGTACATGACTGGTACATGACTGGCCATCACAGCAGCACCTTCACACAGGTGAGACCTGTGTGAAGGTGCTGCTGTGATGGCCGGTCTGTGTGGGTTCTATCAAGCTAATAAGCCTTTCACTTTTCGGCTTCCCATTTACTTACCTATACCTTGTTCTGGATATTGCAGTGCCATTTTTTATTATTATTTGTTTATTGATTTAAGTTCTATTAAAATTTAAACTTTAAAGCTTTTTTCTGTGTTCCAGCCTAAGATTTTGTAAAACTTAAATTGAAAATAGCAACCCAATAGAGTTTCTTACTTTCTAGGTTCTTCTCTGGGGGCACTATTGCGCATCTAGCATTAACTTTAAAAAATGACCCGTCCAAAGTGTTGTCAAACCTAACCTATTCTCATTCTCATTTTCATTATAACTCGGTTAAAATACCGAGTACTCGGTGCAAATAAATCTACCTTGCGCATTGGATCTGCTTGGTAGATCATAGTCTAGTTCCTTCTAATGATACATATTTAGTACTTTGTCCTGCAGGAGCAATGTTATGAGCTGCTATTATCATAATTATTGAAAAGAAAATTTCATAAACAGTGCTTTATCTATATATTTTTTTGCCACTTGACGCGCATTTATTTGTTTCATTCGAATAATAAATTCACGGGATGCGTAGGAAGTGTCAAACACCATAAACACCACTGCCTCCCAAACTTGTTCGAGTAAAATTCTACCTACTTCAAGCTAACCGAGTAACTCGGCCAAGTACTCGGTTCGGTAAACTTTAAACCGAGTAATACTCGGCACTCGGTTACTCATTAATACTGGTACTCGGCCCACCACTACTTTTTATAGTCGAGGGTTTTGAAAATTTAATTTTTTTTTCATTCTCATTATTTTATTAAAATTAGAAACTTAAAAAATTCTTATAATGCCGAAATTATGTGCATTTTTTCCTTTAGGTACCTATGAAGCACATACGTAAAGTTTTTAAAACTTAATTGTGTTGAAGTACATTATTATGTTATTACATAACATAATTATGAGATGCCAAATTATTTTCTACTCTACTTCAATAATCTTAGTTGCTAAAAATGCAGAAACCTAAATTCTACCTAAAGCAATGACCTAAAATTTCAAAAAAAATTGTTCACTAATATGTCTCTGACAACGTTTCAAAAATTTGGCGACTTTAGAATTGTCACAACCTACAATTATTAAGCTTACGAACTATTATTATCAAATTGCCCAATGGTCTTTGGGCATTATTCATAATGCCCGGGCAATGTGATAAATATCACAGTTTTTATAGTAATTAATCACATTGCCCGATACAGCTGGGCATTATTCATAATGCCCGGGCATTATGCATACTGCCCGCATTAATCACATTGCCCGTAACATATACAAAGTAACATACGAGTATCTAAGTATATTTATTATCTACATAATATTTGTTTTTTGTCATTGTGAAAGTTCACTTATTTCATTTATGATAATTAAAGAATACAGCCAAAACCTTGGGGCCAAGGCCTACATTCTGTCTCCAGTGCGCGGCTTATCTTACGGAAAATAGTGAGATCTTGTCGTTTCATTCTCTGTCTTGCAGTTTTAGTCCTTTTCAAGACTATTATGCGGACTTTGAGTACGTTTAGGACTTACTTAGTTTAGTACTGTTAATTTCATTTAGTTTGTAGCTTTTACTATCGGACCAGGTTAGTTATCGCAATGCACTTTATACTTCTAATTGTAGCTACTAGAATTTGTTATGCTCTACAGAAGGTCATAGTTCTATGAATTTAAAACCTACAAGATGGAACTCGAATTGATTCAGATATTTACTACGGCAGATCTAGATGAAACAAGAAACAAACTAAGTATAATGTCTAGCTGCTATCTTTCTGTTTTATGTTGAAGAAAATGACATGACATAACCTACCTACGAAGTTGTACAAGAAATAAGAAATAATTGATTAATAGGTTATTTATTTGCCGTAATGGTAATACCATTAAATTTAAAACAAGATACCTCATCGCTAGCAAAGGGTTTAAGACCGTGCTTAGGAGGTGAATAAAGCGAATTCATTAAATATTTATGACCGAGACAACAATGGAAAACAAACGGCCGTAGCGAGACTGTTTTGCGTTTGTTGTAAAGTTAAGTTCGCCCGAGGGGCCTGCCCTGCCCGGACTCCGGAACTACGATCAAAACCAGGACTTTGTTTTCCAGACATCCTAAAGAAAATAAATTACTCAGAGAATACCTCCGATGCTAAGTACTTTACTACACGGAGAAATCTAACGTTGCCTGTGGGATTTACCGTAGCTACCTATACCTACGACTACGCACCTAAAGCCAGGTATACCTTGCACAGGTAGATACCTGAATAAGCGAATAAAATATATCTATTGGACTACTATATAGGATAGGTGAATAAAATGGGTAGAATTAGGTATACCTCCCTTAAACCGATAATTTAGTTTAGATCATATAGTGACCAAAAGAAAAGGGAAGAGATCGATTTTTAAATGATTTTATATTTTATTAAATCCTTTAATGTTACGTGGAATATAGCGGAGTAATAAAAAACTCGAATTCGATCGAATTAATTACCGTTGGACAAATATGAAGTTAGACGGCAAAGAAAATATATCTATGATAGCTTTTACCCGCGACTTCGTCCGCATAAGTTTTATGTTTTCTCCCGGCTCTAAGTCCCCCTGCAACAATGTCCCTCTATCGTGTTCCGGTCCTCAACTTCACATCAAAATTTGTTCAAAAGCAACCTAAGCACATAATGGATAGCTCCGAATGTTTCCTTAGTAAATATAAAAAGTAAATAATCGGTTTAAAATACTACTAACTATACCTACCTGCCAAACCCCGATGTATACAAATCAGATCAATAGTTTTGGCGTAATGTGATTCTAGACAGAGTTTTAATGTTGTAGATAGGTAGCTATGTATACGTTCCTGTGGAATGGAATGAGATATTTTCCCGAAGTAAAAAGTAGTCTGAATTTTGGTACCTTCCTACCCTATAGGTAAGTTAAGTAGTGTGATGGAATGTCGCTAAGTTTCGATCCAAGTAAAACTGTTAAATAAAGACAGTTGCATCAAAATTTTATCATAAATTCCATAAATTATGGCGCCTACCTACCCTCTAAGTTAGAAAAGTGATTAAATACTAACTTGAAGTCTTAGTAACACTCAGTTTAAAAAAAAACCATCAAAATCATTTCAGTAGCTATGGCGTCATGAGCTTCTTAACACGATCACGCTAGATTTCCGCGGGAATGAGGTATTTTCCCGCAATAAAAAGTAGCCTGTGTCCGTGCCTAGGATTCTATCTTTAAATTAACCAAGTCTTATAAAAATCCGTTCAGACGTTAAGGCGTGAATGAGGTAAACTTTTAAAACAAACGATTAAAAATCACTAACTCAATTCAGTTTTCTGCCTACTTCCTACCCCCTTAGTACGATGACGTGATCATTTTGATCTTATATCCGTTTTTAGGTAACCATCTATTACCTTACTAAATTTCATCAAAATCCGTTCAGCCGTTTAGGCAAAACTCCCAGCAAAAACCATAAAAAAAATCACTAACTCAATTCAGTTTTCTGCCTACTTCCTACTCCCTAAGTACGATGACGTGATCATTTTGATCTTATATCCGTTTTTAGGTAACCATCTATTACCTTTCTAAATTTCATCAAAATCCGTTCAGCCGTTTAGACGTGAAAGAGCAAAAGTCCCAACAAAAACGACTAAAAATCACTAACTCAATTTAGTTATCTACCTACTGCCTACCCCCTAAGAACGATGGCGTGATTATTTATAGCCTATGACCATTTCTAGGTTATCATCTATCACCATACCAAATTTCATAAAAATCCGATCGGCCGTTTAGGCGTGAAAGAGTAACAGACAGACAGACAGACAGACAGACAGACAGACAGACAGACAGACAGACAGACAGACAGACAGACAGACAGACAGACAGACAGACAGACAGACAGACAGACAGACAGACAGACAGACAGACAGACAGACAGACAGACAGAGTTACTTTCGCATTTATAATATTAGTATGGATAGTATGGAAGTATGGATTTAGTATTAAGTGCCTAAATATAAAGTTTCATGGTTTTATCTTTGAATAATGACGATCTCCCATACTAACTTTCATCCCTTATTACCACCCCCTTAAGCCTTTTTTCGCGACAATATATAGCCTATGTCCTTTCTCAAGGTCTAGACAACCTCTCTACCAAATTTCATTGAAATCGGTTCAGTAGTTTAGGCGTGAAAGCGTAACAGACAGACAGACAGACAGACAGACAGACAGACAGACAGACAGACAGACAGACAGAGTTACTTTCGCATTTATAATATTAGTATGGATTTATTGTATGAAGTGGATAAATTGCGGGTTCTGTTTTCCTTGAATCTTTGTGCACCCTACTCCGACCTTGGCTACACCGAGCTTCTCGGTAATTATTTGAGCCTCTCATTCGAAGGGTTTGCTTCTTGTTCCACAAGACCGCATGTCCTTTAACATGTTACCTTTGTACTCTCTTTGTACTTATTTGTAATTTGGTTGTAACACAAATAAATTGATAATTAACCGAGACTTGGCTTTGCTGGTGTTAGCTAAATTATTTGGAAACGGGAAATGTTCGTAACACAAGATTGTTTATTTTAGAATGTTGTTTGATATTCTTGGATGGATGGAATGTGATGTTTTTTACACAAATTATAATTACTTTATTAATAAGGTGTGCGAAACCTGTGCATTTTTATCAGTTAATTGAAGTGATTTTACCTAGCAAAGCAGGTTGAATGAGGTCTATCAGTGATTATATCAATACATAGTGTTAATGTACTTTACCTATACCTACAGTTATACTCGTACCCATGTAATTAGGTACTTAATATCAAAATAGGAACATAATGTCGGTCCGTATTGATACTGCGCGGTGATGGCGTACGAGAGTGAAGGATTTGCGATTTATTTATTCATGCATTCGTGATTGCTTGTTAACTTTATTTGAGACCCTGACTTCAGGATAAACCCTGCTCTTTTATGTATAACAGAATACATATACGTACCTAGGTGTTTTCTTGTTTCATTCATTATTCTCTATAACTTGGTTCATATAACATAGGTAAATAAAATAACTTTACCGAAAGGAAAGACCACTTCCACCGAGTATTTATGGTGGATACCTAAATATATTGGACTTGATCCGCCTAAGTTTAGGTTCCATAACACATATGTAGACAGTGGTTACTTTAAAATACCTACCTACTCATAATATAACGTTTCAGTTTTTATCTACATTTATATTTGGGCAGGCGGCGGCAGTTCGGGAGTTCATTTGGCAGTGCAAAAATTCTCACCACATTAAGTCACAACGTATTTGTTGGCCGACGGCCACGCAGTTGGATTTCTTTTTCTAAGCTATTTGAATATGCAGGCTTGGAGTTCAACTCCTGGGCTCACATCGTGCTCGTGTAATTCTATAGCGATATCTTTAGTTATGCATATAGGTAACTTCTGAAGTAAAAATACCTAGGTTGAGTAAATTACTTCCTAACTTTCTTCCTAAAGCTTGCTTAAAACAATATGGATATTATCTTCAACATCGTGAAAAGAATGCAAAATAAGCATATAACGTTAAACTATTCGTAGATGGCACTCGATTATAGCGGAATGTGCGCTTGATTGGCGGATGTGGCGGTGTGTGGTCTGGCAGGTTGCCATCGAGCTGATCTCCTACGTGCAGCATTTGCGTGTAATACTTACAACAAACCTAGCATCTCTACATGTATAGAACCACCAATATGTTTTACTCCCATAGAATAAAGCAGTAAAACTTGTATGCGAGCATAAAAGACCGGCCACTAGGTACT
This sequence comes from Anarsia innoxiella, assembly GCA_947563765.1. NCBI lineage: Eukaryota > Metazoa > Arthropoda > Insecta > Lepidoptera > Gelechiidae > Anarsia > Anarsia innoxiella. The sequence continues at coordinate 5,849,706 of OX387395.1, forward strand.
CTCAGACTTTTTACTGCGGCTCAAAAGTAATAAAGATCGGATGGTATTTTTTCTCATCATGGCTTGCAATAAAGTCCTGTAAGGTATAAGGCGGAAGCTTGAAATATTGCATTGAGGCCGGCAAAGCCCTTTGTGAGATAAGGCGACTTCCGTGGAATACCTCAATGATAAATTGCCAAACCTTGAGACTTACCGAAAAGTTTTTAAGCTTCAAGGTAGCCAAGGCTAGTCCAACCCGGGAAGTAAATAAACGAAAGACATTTACTATTTTATTATTAAGATATCTACTTTTATTTATAGAAACATGGAAATTAATCTCAGATAAGATATGAAACTAGTGGAGTTAAATAATTATATGCGACACGCTTAACTAATTCGTTTTGAATTTAATCTTGTTAAGTGACATGTAGGTAGAGTGCAGGTGTCGACCGAGCAGACGTGACTGCAGCCCGGCCTGTTGGTCAAATCGATATACATTACAGTGATTAACTCAACCGCAAGGGCCCGAGGACAAAAGACGATTGTTTCGCAAGGGCTACCTTCTGATAAATCGACATTGACCTGGTAACACGAGGAAATGGACTACATTACATATTCTGTCTAACGAACGACAATATACTTCAGATTTTGTACTCAAGAGCGATCTATTAACTAGTTCTGCGCCACTTCAACACACTTCAACCATAGCCTCTCTGGCTTTTTGTAGACTCTTGTCGTCTCTAGTCGGACGCCACTAGAAGTAGAACGTGTCTTTAGGACCTCCACTGTCACGTCGCGGTAAGTTTTTGAAAACAGAGATAAATTAAAAATTTAGTTGCAAAATGGACCCATCTAAAATAAACGCCTTATCTATTAAATTTAAAAATGTAATATAGTATTTGACATAGTATTATCAAACATACTTCACAGCTTATGTATCAACTGATGAGAAAGTATTCAGATTTTCGGCCACGGCGGCGGCGCGATGATTAAATCATAAAAGACTGAACCAACTACGCGATACTTTGTTTATTCACCAATTTCCTAAGATATTTGCCAAGCCATACTATCCTACAGGCTGCAATTGTACCAACAATATAATTGTTAACAAGCAAAGCCTTCTTCAGAGTTGAAGATTTCTTGAGGAATTCTCAGACATCTTTTTAAAAATGTTAACAGTCGGGAGAGGAATGTTTTTTAGTCTACTAAGCTTTTAGTGGCGCTTTGAGAGGACGGGATAGACAAAGGGCGATAATCGATGACTCACAAAGTGAAACTGGGATGGCAGCCGATAGCTGTTTCGAAATAGGTATATTACTTTATGTTTGTTAAAGTTACAGTAGAAGTTATGTACAACTGGTTAATGCATGCCTTTTATTTTATTGTAATCTGAATCAGTAGGTATTCTAATTACAATTATCCCATTTTCGAAGATTCGATCTGATTTAGTATCAAATCTGATTTAATAATACTCTACGAACAAAAGTTAGCGATTGAATTTTTTAAAGAAGAATTTAGCTCTTATTATAATATAAATAAGTAATAATATCTTATTACTGGTATGTTCAAACTTCGTCAACCAATAGTGTTATACAATAGCAACGGCCTATAAATAGAAGTTACTAAGGGTCACTTGCATTTACAATGAAATCGGCAAACGAACAAATCGTACATAAATCGATAACTCGCCGAAGGTGAAGGCCGATTGTTTTATACTTACTACAAATGACTAACACCAGCTCTCCGACAAAAAATTCAAATATGAGAAACGGACTCTTCAATCTATGTTATGTTTTTCAATTTTGTTTATTTTACTGCAAGATTAAACAAGGGTGGCAAACATGACTAGCGAAAGTAATCCATCAGTTTCGTCCAAAAATCATTTTCGTGGCTTACTTACCTCGCTTGGTTAAATAACACATTGAAACATCAAATAGAGGGCAGAGTGAGTACTTATGTTATAACAATAGCAGCATTCACTCTCGGTGGAATAGTTAGGTAGTGATCGAATCTTATTATAACTTGGGCAAGTCTTCCATCCAGCGTCTTAAAGAGGGGAATGGCGGCGTCTCGAGTGAGTTTGTCGATAATGCTGGAATTCTATTCGATATAACTACTTACCTGTTCCCTGTATTTATTTGTAGGTGTATCTACAGTTCCTGATTTCGTAATACACTCTTTTGGAAGTACCTACTTTGTTTGTGGTATCTAATAATAACATTTATATAAAACTTGTAAAAAAGCATGTAAAGTCGTTTTGAAGACAATTCTTAAGAAGACAATTTAAAGGAATCCCATATAAGTAACAAAACACATTTGCCATTATTTTACTTACAAAGTAAACTCATTGATATAAACTAGTTTTTGTGGTGAACGACCCCAATTTTCTCTTCTAATTGATTTGTCTCCATTTAGTCAACCAGATTGGAACCCGTTAGAGTCGCGAATCACGCCCACGAGTCCATACTGTATAAACATGATGTGTTTTTGCACGCAACCCTCATAAAATTCCAACGGTTTTTGGTATAGGGCGTTACCGGAAGGTAAATCTAACGAAATTAGTGTATACTGTATACAGATGCGAGTACAATGTTTAGTAAATGCGAACTTTATGATAATGAAAAGAGACATAGATAATTGAATGAAGTCATAACGCATCCAAATTCCAATAATAGCTTTTGGGCAGTAGGTACAGTCGTGTGATAGTTTATTATCATTTGTATGATTACCGTTTATTGTGGTAAGTATTGCGAATAAAAGTAGCTTTAGTTTTAAAATGCAGTCATTTTAATATAATGCCGTTGATATATTTTCGTGAGAAATGTCAGGCTTGGCTAACTTTTATTTCGTTTTGCTCGTCCTAGAGCTGACACTTTGAAATTAGTTTATGTTACCTATATGGAAAAAGAATATTACGAATGGCTTGCTGTGGAAATACATAATATAATGAATGGTTAAGTTAAATCATGGTTAAAGAAAAAAATAACAACAAAAACTTGTTTGATGTAAAAGTTCTTTTATAAGATTCAAAATTTGGCTTCACAAATTCTTCTTATTCGATATTAAAAGTTAAATACCATTAACTATAAAATTCATAATTGAAGAAAAATATGTGTTGGCATGAGTTAAATGTTTTTGTGATGATGCCTATAAAAAATTAAAAAACGCTAGAAGCAAAAAATAGTGCAAATAAACTTTTTTATCGGCTAACGTCATATACAGCATGGGGTGACAGAGCTGTGGTCGGTGATAGCTCGGATTAGAAAACTACAGCTAGGCCGTCCAGTGAAATAAAAATTGAATTGGATCTGACCGCTTCATAAGCCTCTTCCGTCTGCCTTTTCGTTTTGTTCGCTTTTATTGGATTGATTCGACCTCGATGAACCATTCGGATAAAGTCTTTCTGTTATTTAGCGTCCATTAACCCCAAATATTTCATACCTAAAATCAATTTTCGTATAAATCTTGCCAAGGAACTTTCTTTGGGTCATATTTTACGTAAAGTTTCTTCATATTTTATAAGGGATTTTAGTCAGCTTAGCTAAAGCTTAGCCGATCTTTTAACACCGGAACCTATACGTAGTTTCCATGTTGCGTGAACTTAAGTAACGGAACCGAAATAAACGTAACTGCCGTTCTGTAAAATAGCTAACTAGTTCCCAGTATTTGTGTTATTTTACAAATTATTATCAAGTTCAGTTAAAAATAGATTTATTTTTTGGCATTTCACGATGATGGTGGTTATAGAATGTAATTTATTATGATTGACAGTAGGTACCTAATTATTAAGTACTGTAACATAATTATGTTAAAAAGATTTCACACAATTGCAGTGTCAAGTTATTATTTAAATAGAAAATGAAATGATTACGGGTACATATTGGCTTCAATCAAATAGTTTGTTATAGGTACACCAATATTACAACACAAGATTACACTTACTAAGTAAGGTATTATTAGTGCTAAGCGAGCTTGATTTGGGTCTTAAGGAAGGATAAGGATAGGATGAGAATGTTCAAACCGCATAGATAAGGAACATCTTACCCGAACGATATCCACCTACCTAAGATAGATGAGGTAAAAACAACCAAAGGGCTTATTTTCATGGTCGCAGACTGGGTGTAAATTTACCATGATAACCCTGTCGTAAAGAACCAAATTTGTAGCTCGCTTGTTGACCGGAAAGGGAGAGTATTGCGTGCGAGGTCCCGACGGAAAGCCCGTGACCCGACACATCCGCCAATACGAAAGCAAAGGCCTTCCGTTACCCTCCTTATTATAAAGGGGTCATTAAGAGCAGACATCCTTAAAAGTGGCACAAAGGGAGCTCAATGAGATCTTAATTAACGATCTTGTTAATACGTGCGGACTCGAACCCAATACCTATTTCTAACAACAAGAATATTGATTACCTCTACTTCACTTACAACGATAGCTGTATTCATAAAAGAGCGGATCTTTTCTCTGCAACAACGACAAATTTAATATTTATTTATATGTATTTTAAATTGCGTGGTTACTGTGTTCTAAAAGCAGAACAAATAATATTAGATAAATGAGTGCTTAGAACAGGGAATTTAATACTGAAGGCGAGTGGTTTTGGGTATTATTCATTCAAAATGGAGGAGGGCCTTGCAGGGCACTTTATGCGTGCGCGGGTACGTTTGTGGTCGGTTAACGATATTACGGTCCGCCCTACCTCAGCCAGACCTTAGCTCAAACACCTTGCTCCTCGGGTTTCACTCCCATTCATCTTATCTGCCTACATATTAATTTAAACGTTACCTTGCTCCTCCTTGACTTATGATTAAGTTGGAATTTAATTCAAAGGCTGTATTTTGTGGTAATACGCGCAATTTACGTTTTAATTAGTTGTTGTATTAAACTAACTCAAAAGTAAAGCTTACTTATCTGTTGATCATATGTATGAAACACCGAAAAGTAACAAGATATATTATACCAAATTAGCTAACTTATTATAATACCTAAGGCTAACATGAGAAGTGCATCAAAAATCATCCCAGATGGGAGCCGAGTTACTTAGACATCTTGCATATTCTGAATAGATTATTAAACTAGATCAACAACCCTGTCTTCAGTTAGAGGGGAGTTTTAGGTAACATAGTCACTTTGAACATGCTAACTTGTTGTTAAAATGATTCAAATAGATAGATGATACAAAACGAAGATAGTGAAGCAAAACTTCTATTTTATTTATATTGTTCAACGTGTGTATGATATTATCCGTACGGTAGATTCTATGTTTAATAATAGGTTAAGTACTTAAACACTAGAAGCTTAAGTTATGAACTATATTTTTCATGTTTTCAGGAAGCTGTCCTTGCCACGCGACCAGACCACAATGCAACTCGATAACACACGCCGCCACACATACACGCTATTGAAAGGTAGGTACTTATATCAGCGTAAGGCTGTATTCATGTGGAAAGTTGTTTTACTAGTGCTGGCCTGAATAACAGAATAAACAAAAACATAGCTATCGATATTCAGGTGTAGGCAAACGGCACTCGCATTGATTTCCACAAGAATGCAATCTTACTCACTATAAGATATTTAAATTATGTAATTTATATGAGAAAGTGGCATCGGGCATAAATAGCACCACTCCGATCCAATGTGTGGGTAATTCTATTTTCAATATCCGAATTCAGTATTTGAGTCTAAATTATTATTTTACTTTTCTAAATTCGTTTTTACCCACTTCAAATTAACAAACTACAAAAATAACTAGACAAAGAACAAAAGTATAATAATAGCGTGACAAACTAAGTCAAAACTAAACACAAACTAATGGATGTAACTCGTTTATTATTATAGTCAGGGTGTGATAGATTTTACAAGTATATGTACTTTGAAATTACAATATATTTTTAAACGACCGTATTTATCAGATTATGGCGTAGAATTCCACACATTTTTGGTATGCAAGGGCGTTGGTTTGGAACTAGGTCATGCACATACTAGAATTATACCTATAGGTACTTTATATTTAAATGAAATAGGCTGAAAAGTAATATGGTTTTGATTTCTGTTTGGTGCCATAATTTGGTTTCAAAACAGGTTTTTTAAAATTAATGTTACAGGTGAATTTATTAAAAGGATTGTCATAGACTATGTTCTTAGTCTCTTTTGAGGAAAGAAGAATATAATTATCAGATTTTACTTTATGGAGGTAGTTAAAGGAAACTAGAAATGTTTAGCGTATATTATTCTGTTTGAAACAATTTACGCGAAACAGCTTATCGTAGTGATATTTTAGTTTCCATCTTATTATAATCCGTGAGTTGATATCTCAAAGAAACATCTTAAGTTACGTCGGCGTCATTTGGCGAAAGCTGAGGCTCCGCGAGATGTCGATAAGGCACGCTACCTCTAAGTATATCACTACGGTCTCACCTCCCAACCACAATTAACAACATCACTACTCGGGATACGTTTATATTCATCTACGCTTAAAGTTATATAGCACGCACATGTCATACAAAAATATGCACTTTCTTTAGTTACCTACGTCTTTGCTCATAGATCTGCGAGTATTTCATTGAAAAAATATATAATGTGATAAATATTGACAAACAGAAAGTAATAGGTATCCACATTTCTACGCTAGCTACAATTGTAAAATACAATAAGCATATAAATAGTCTGTAAAGGGCAACTCATCTTTTTTTCGATTTAAAATTCATGTCCAAACAAAGTTTCACTTGAAAGTATCTGTTAATCAACGCCCACGGCTAAACAAAGTGTAGGCGTCCGATTCAATGATAGGTATCATACCTAGTACCTACAAACATTGAAAAAAGAAAAACACAAAAAACTGACGTCATTAAAAGTCAGCATTTCTTTAAGAATTATGTTTATTTACAAGTTAGTAATATAAGTTTTAACGACGAAGCACGATGAAAACTTAGCAAATTTAGGTAATTATACACGGGCCGCCGCCGCCGTGCCATTAGTTTGACTGGGCGTGCGCTAGTGAAATGGCTCTTCCCTCCTTCTAATGAATATTTACGTCTTAAATTACTATGTATTATATGGTATTAACTACCATAATTGATGTTATTTAAAAATAAATGGCTGTAGTTTGCTTTTTGCAAACGCATAAATACTATAGAATAAATAAACATAAATAGAGCATTAATTTAAAAAGTGATTAGATCAAATACACTTGGCAATATACGGTAAAAACAGTTAATTTCTAATTCTAATTAAGTAATAAAGGTACATTTTCCTGTTGTCTTAATCAATTACAACACATTTAAACGTAAAGGAGATCTTGTATAAATACAATTTCGCAAAGAATGAAAGTAAAGCAAAGAAGTGTGTAGGTACTAGCTATTTAATCATAATCGAATTAGAACGTCGAGAAAATATAAAGGTGATTAAGCTTTCATTTTTATGAAAGCTTAGGAGCTATTTTTAATTTTGTCGTCTAAATATAACTCGGTTATACAACTACGCGACTCGTGTAAGTTTGTCGTAGCCGCACGCTACGGGCTACGAACTTGCTACGCATGGCTTGAAGTTAGACTAGGCACGGTAAGATAAATCTTTGAGTTTATAAAGTAATAGTTTGTACTTAAAATTGTCTTTTGTAACAGTTTTTCTGGTTCCAAAAAATGGTTACAATCCGCAGAATAAACTCATAATAAGAAATCATTATCTTGTATCGATAAGTATTTAAAACTGCCTATATTTTATTTAATCTGTTGTAAATGTCTTCTTATTTAAAATATTCTGTAGCGTGTTTACTGGTAATATTCCAATAGATAAGTGCAATGTTCACACTTTTACATCGAGAATAAGGTTTATGTGTGATAAAGGCGCCAAGAAAGTTCGCACGTTCTTTTACGAGCGGTTTATATAAAACGGAGCACAAATCGTGAATCGCGTGTCAAACTGTGATACTCGATACTATTATTGTACGAATATATTTAGCTGACTTTAGCTTGAGTGATGTAAACATTTGTGTTATTCTATTGTTAAATGATTTACCTTAAAGTATGTCGGCGAAGTCCGCAAAATTGTATAGTCTCGTCTATAGACTTGCACACTTACATTAAACAATGTAAGTAAACATACTAAGTACTTAGGTGGTTTCAAAGAGATAACGGACCTTTAAAACAAATAACGTCTAAGCGAGTTGTGTGTATTTCCAAGTAGTGCAGCGGTTTCTAATTTGTGGTCATATATCACCGGCGCCTTTATCGGCTTCCGGCGGTATTTGCAGTCAGACCACGGCAGTGCCAACTAACATAAGTACTCTATGCACCCGAGGTTAACGAACCTAAAACAGTTTAAAGTCCAACTTTACTGCGGCAGTTTTATCGCGATCAAACATTTACATAAACGAATGAACCAAATAGCGCAAAGTTTGTATTCAATTTTCACAAGTGACTTTGTAGTTTTAAATGTCATGCATTACAAATGATTCCAATTCACCACCCACTTGATAGTGATATTGTTACTTTATATTTTATGAAAATGTGATCTATTACATTTGTTATATCTATTTAAAAGTACAATAGCGTAGAAGTTTGGCAAGGAGTCCATTTTAGCTGACGCGAGTACATAAGTGAGATTTGCTATCTCACGTCCATGAATTCGTGAACAGCGTCTCCGGAGGGTTTCCATTCATCATTCAGAAGCATCGTCGTGTGCGGGATTCATGAAGCACAGAGCGCCCGCGCACTCTCGCTCCTGCCCGACACTTCCAATGTATTCTAAAATGTATTTTACATTTTCTCCAACCCAAAGCACTCGTATTACTGACAACTCAAAAGTTTTATGTCACTACAGTGCGAATGCAGTGTGTTTTTAAATAAAATTCACATTTCAGTTCCATGTTTTCTGCTTCGTGGCTGTACAGAAATTCTCAATTCAACTTTGGTTAAATATAAAATTATTGGTAGCAAGGCTTGGATTATTTGCTCTAAGTAGCAAGGCTAAGAGCAAAACATCGCCATTGAAGTTTAATCTATTACAAGATTCAGTGATGCAAATTTTTTTGCGCGACGGGTAGTATCGTTACAGTGTTGCGTTTACGAGATTTCTTTTATTAAAACTCACTACCTTATCGCGAGCTAACAAGCGTGAAATTAATTACTATCGACGGCTTACTACGCCAGTTTAGCGAAGTAATTACCGAGCTCATGTGACTGTTATATTGTGTACTCAACATGGCGTTGTTATCTCTCTAATTTGTCTGCGCTCACCCCCGATTACAATTAGGAAACGATAAGGGACATTTTAATAGTTTTTGTTGTTATGCTAGTTCCTAATTTAGGGGTAATTTTATTTAATCAGTATTTTGTTTCGTCCACAAATCAGTATTCTTTCTCATTTTGTACTGAGCACTTGTAGTTATTCAGTTTTATATTTCAAAAAAGTCATTAGCTTGACTCTTGTTAACATTCAAATTGTAACCTACACGTTCTAGGGCAAATCTCCAGAAATTATTTATTTTGAGTGTTTTTTTTGGATTCTTAAAAACCTGCGTGCATCGCTTAGATTTTTTAAAAGTATGAATAAATAGGTTGAGATTATAAGATTACTAGTTGAGTTACGTCAAATAACAAAACGAAAATGGAAATAATCATATTTTTATAAAAACTGTTGTTGAGGATAATGATAAAATGTGAGGAAAGTGATTTTCAGCATAAGGACAATGACGATACGTTGAAGATAATGATAAGCTCTGGAATTAAACCTTATTATGAGTAAAGAGTAATTAATAATACCAAGTTCCAATGACCCTGATTGATTAATAATAGGAATCGCTTAGGTACTCAATAAATTATCTATTATTTTGATAATAACGCAACATCTCAAATTTTAAAAACGTCTTAAATTTTAATTAGGATAACAAAAATAAATGTAGTCAACAATCAACATAGGTAGTTAATCTTAAAATTACAGGTAAGTATCACATTTTTCAAAACAATTAGCAGGCTCAAGTACCTCTGTGTGTGTGTGTGTGTGTGTGTGTGTGTATGTATGTGTGTGTGTGTGTGTGTGTGTGTGTATGTGTGTGTGTGTGTGTGTGTGTGTGTGTGTGTGGGTGTGCGTATGTGTGTGTGTGTGTGATATGTGTGATGTGAATGTGAGATAACAATCAATTAGAAAAATATTAAAAACTGAACTGTTTGATTTTTGGGAATGTTCGTGATGTAGAACTATGACTGTACGTTTTGATTTTTTATAAATATTGCTGATGTTAAAAGTTATAACCATTTTTAGATTCATATGGAAATACATATCAAAAAAATCAAAAAACAAAGGCAATGACAAACCACAGGGAAGAACCATTAATACTAAAAAACAAAACAATAGAATATGTAAAAGAGTACAATCACCTAGGTGAACTGATTTCAACAACCAATCAAATGTCAAGAGAAATTGAAATTCATGGAAACGTTACTGGGGACTCAAAGAGATAATGAAAAACAAAGACATAAATATGATTTATAAAAGGAAACTATTCAATACATGCATCCTGCCTATACTTACGTACATACGGTTGCCAGACGTGGGCCCCCACAAAAGCACACTCCAGAAAACTAGAAAGGTGTCAAACGGCAATGGAACGGAGCATGCTCAGCATTAAAAGAACTCAGAGAATAAGAAACTCAACAATAAGGAAAGAGACAAAAATAGAAGACGTAACAACAAAAATAAAACACCTCAAGTGGAAATGGGCAGGACACACAATTAGAGGTCGCGAAAAATGGAGCAAAACAACGATGTACTGGTATCCAAGAACCGAGAAAAGAAAAAGAGGAAGACCACATAGAAGATGGGTAGATGAGATGAGGAAGACAGCAGGTAGCCTCTGGACCAGAGTGGCTAGTGACAGACTACGGTGGAAGAGCATGGGGGAGGCCTTTGCCAAGGGGCAACAGATAGAATCTGAATAGAGGCTATTATTATATGGAAATACATTTCTGCTCATAGTTTAAAACTTTGGGAATATTTCCAAAAAATCAAAACGTACCTACGGGCATAGTTCCCCATCAAAACAGAACATTTCCAAAAATCATGACTATTGCACAAGATTTAAGGGTTGGAAACAGTTATTGCCTTTAGTATGGATACTTCCAACTACACTCTCCTCTAAGGTACTAGCAATAAGTGCGCTTAGTTAAACAAAAATCTAAATAAGTCAGTAATAAAATTGTCACTTAATTATTTCGTTGAAGAAGATGGTCCTGGAATATTATCTAAGTAATTCAAAAGTTATATCAGAAAGAACCACTATACGTTTATTCCTTGCCGTATCTGGGACAAAATAAATTGCATTTTCGTCTCATTCATCAATCACGTTCTGTATGAAATCAATATGTTTTCCGTGGCTACAAATATTAGAGGCTTCACAATCGAAACAACTCAAAATGCGCACAGTTGTTCTTGATGTAGACTTCTCCCAAAGAACTTGATACACTGAAAAGGTGCCCCTGAACGGAACGGAACACCTGAACGAAACTTTATTGCAAAGCAAGCAAAGCTTGGAAGCAAGCTTTCTCTAAATAGAACATCCTCTCAATCTATTTTTTTCACAATGATTTTATGATTTTCATTTTCCATATAACTTTTAATAATACCGTAAAGCTATGTAAATGTTCCAATGTCTTTCCCAAAAGTCACCAAAAGTTTAGAGTTGCTCCAATGCCGTCAGGGGCACCTTTCTCGTGCCCGGATTCTGAATAGTTCCACGTTACTCTTTTCAGTTGCGGAAAATCTTTACAAAGCTGAGAAATCATATAAAATATGTGCTTGTTCCTGTATTGTGAAGTTGGAGAGTCCGACAAAAAATGGATAGTGTCAATAAAAGAGTTCAGCGTTAACACTTCCTCTATCAATGGTATTAAGTGGGCCCATACAGCTGCAGCATCATTTTCATTCCACCTCTTGAGTTGCTCTTTAATAGCGCGAGTAGATTTTGCTGATTTATTTTCTGCCTTCTTTTTAAATATTTAAGTCTGCGTTTTTCTTTCTCTACAGCTAGCAATTCAGGATCATTTTTAATTTCTATATACCTTCGTCTTTCCCTGGTTTGCAATATACACTCCATCATATCTGTAGGAGTTCATTGTGTCATATATAAAAAATCTTCAAGTCGAAGCTATCTTCGCATAAAGCTTTGCATCGACCCACCTTCATATGTAGCATATATTACATAAAAATTTTGTAATATTAACAAAAATCTTCTTTCGTCACTTATGTGACGATTCGTTTCAATTAGCAGAATATACTACTTGAGCTCCATAATTTATTTTATTTAAATTATTGTAAACAACCAGAAACTCCACCTTAAACAAACGCATTTGTCATTATCCTGAATCCATATCATTATCATTTTACGTAATGTCATTATTCTCAACGTTCATCATTATGCTAAAAGTAAAAATTCAGGACAATGATGTTCAGAAAATGACGATTTTGTCAAAAACTTGTTCCAGATATGTTTTGCGCATACGATGTTCAAACATTTTTTCAAAAAAAGGATTTATTATAGCAAATGTACACGAAATCGACATACTTTTCCGTCAAATAAGGAGAGAACAATGCATTTTAGAACAATATACAAATGAAATTGTAAATGACGCTTCCAATTAACTTTTTTGGAGAATCAAATTCAAAGGCTTACCTGCGAAAAACAAGCGCATCTATCTCCACCAAAGCGCGTTGCTCGACTGCTGCGCGGGAGTGGTGGTTCGTTCGGGTACAAGTTTCCCTCCCCCCTCTTGTCTTACGCGATATATTTGGATAACAAATTTTTGTCAGGACAATGATGCTATTTTTTAAACACGAGTTTTTTATTAATTGACTGAGCGGATATTTGTATTTTTTTAAAGAAAATAAAGATTTAAATATTTTAATTACAGCGCCGAATAGCAAATAGCTCCATGAAGTCACATTTCATCATACGATAAAAAATAGGTGCGCGGTTGCCGCCGAGACACTACGAAAAATGGCTATTATGATGTTCTTTTTTGACACAACTTTTTTATTACTATTTAGTTACAATTGCGGTCTTGAGCGACGTTTTCTATAATCATTTAACTAATAAAAGATACATTCCTTTTAAAAAATAATGCACATGTTGTCGAGAAATGTCCAAAGACATCAATTTAGACCCCTTTAAATATTGACCCTCTACTTCTAAGGCATTAAAATATTAATTTATCGTTAACTGATTGTAGGCACGACTTAATTTTATAGAATAGACATAATCATTGTAGTGAAACACTGCGATGTGACACTGCTGTCAATTCAAGATCGCTGAGGATTTTAGTAAGCAAGAGTAGAGCTGAAGCTAAATTTAATTTGCCAGTTGGTGAATGGCTTTCAAAGAGCGGCGCGGCGGCGGCGGCGCAAAGAAGTTTGTCTGGTCGGTCTGGACCGTACGAAGTTGTGAGCGGAGGCAGACAGGCACTTGTGATCCCTTCACTTTAGCATACAAATTATTTGTTCATTAGCTAGACGCTGCATAGTTGGAATAAACAAACTTCGTATAATACTTATTCGAACGTTCAAAAACGGTTATGAAAAGTCTTGTCGGTGAAAGCGGTAAATGTTCAAATATGGCTGTGGAACTATTATGTAGAAAGCAACATTTAATCATCTAACAAATAGGTGTCGCTGTGAATAAATGACGTCATAAAGTGGCTGTTAAATACGTTGTTCCAACGTCAGGGCACGTTCATGTAAATTGCCTTATGTAATGTGAGGAGATGTGGCATCCTCACTTCTCGTATGAGTATGTGGAACGGTACTCTAATGATTCGCATAAATATAAACGCCTCGTAACTGTTTATTTACAGTTCAACTTGAATCGATAATGCTGAAATAGCTTCGAAGATACACAGTTGCTACTATTTGGTGCTACGTTTATGATTATTGTTATTGTTGAATATAATAGATAATACAGCGTTGTTAATATGCGTGTACGGTACATCACAGCACATTGATTACGATGAAAATAATTGTACATTATACTTATTAATTTCTAATGCGTATATCTATCAGTTTATATCAAGAACGGTCTTTGAATACCTAGCTAAATATGTAAAAATATTATGGCGTTGTGGAAAATAATATTAAAAAATGATTTCTTTTAACTTTAATAAAGAATAAAAACAGGGAAAGGGAACACATTGTATATGATATCGGGCCAGCATTTAGATGCTCAGTAATACAGCGATTGGCTTGCAAAAGGAAAAACGACGTAATAGGATAGGTGAGCGGTTTCCCGGAGCGTGAGTTTGGTAAACTCATGATTGTGTCATGTCCCATGCGATTAGTTGAGAACTTCTCTGAGTTACTATGTACTTCCACAGGCGAAGACGACGCCTACGTGTTTTCGGGCTATTGTGTCTTTTACTTTACTATATATTCGAAAGGTACGGGTACAGAATATAATATGATTGATTGATCTATCGTTCCGTATTCTTTTGATTTATGACAATGAAAGAGTTAATATAATTTTAATGACCTTCGCTAAATGTCAATTTTTTACGCAAAGGTATAGAAAACGATAATGTTGCTTGAGCCACATTCACAAAGTACAATTTATAATGAAATTAACAATAGTTAATTAACAAATGTTTAATAATAGATAATCCTTGCAGGTACCTATTATATAACAGGTTCACATTAGTCACAAAGCAAACCAATTCATTAGCTTAGATACGCTTGGTTTCGACAGTGGTACGATGCTATCTATTGTGTGAATACCAACGTCAGTAATTAACATGGAACTGTGTTTGTTATTTCGAGACTACGGGCTCCAAATTCGTATTCAGTCGCGGGTCGCATCGTATTTGCACTGGACACGTAACGTACAGTGCTCCTCAAATGTTCTTTGTGTTGTAAGCTAAATCGAGGTGTAATAGCTCTCGTGGCGGACTGTACCGGCTGCATATTTAATGGGGATTCGTAAACTGTCCGACGAGACTGGAGCCCGAGAGAATCAGTAATTGGATAAAGCTATTTTTAGCGAGTATGGACATGGTAACTGCTGTCACTAACGAACTCTCGTCTTCATTCACTTACTGAAAATTAAATTAATGTTTCAGGTTTGCTTTCTCTACCTTAATCAAACAAAGCGTTTCAATTAATAGTCAATTCATATTTTAATTAAAGCAAGTGAGTTTCCGTTTGTAGCGTGGAGAAGTCCAATACAAATAGTACCAAGATGTTTGGAACTATACTCGTGGGACTTCTTCTATGCATAGAAAACCCTGCTATAACCCTTCACTTGACCCTGTTTTACATTAATCGGCTATCTTCCACGTCCAGGACGCTGACGGAACATTTTTAGACTTTATTAAATCGTGCCTCTAAGAAGCGATGCGGAGTAATATAAATCATGTCTATGGGGTGTGTGAATGTCCCCCCCACTCTTCTGTCCTCCCGCTGACCCGTCCTCCCCTGGGGGTCATCGAATAGCCATCGCTGGCAAAGCCGGTTAGACCCAGATCTATTTTTAGACCAATGTCTGTTACTGCTTTACTTTCCGTAATATTTTAGTTCACGTAGTTGATAGCTTGCTACATTTTGTATAGCTCGTAATAAGGTATATACTTAACAAATAAGAAACGGATAGATATTTATAAATATTTACCTACGCTTGTTCCGCATTTGTAACAGGAAGTTTTAGTTGTTTGATAAGCTAATTGGGTAAATAAATTCCTGCATTCCTTTTTTGTACTTATGTCATAAAACATTTTGAAATGATGATTGCTATTGAATGGCATAATAACGAACAGTCAATTTTACCTGTAAGATACACAGGAAGACAATAACTCTCTGGAAAACCCTTCCGAAGATAAAGATAAACAAATCCCTCTAAGGTAATCATAATTGCTTTTAGATAAACAAGGGACACATGTTGGTTTTTATCTATCGTAATAAATTGTGTGTCACTGCCACTGAACTTATTATTATGTCGGTGCACGACCCCTGTCATGTAAATATCCACTTGAAAATACTACGAGGAGCTTTGACTAAGTAATTTGTTTGACATAAAACAACAGCATTGAAAGAGTTTGATCACGATATGATGGAAAATGACAGGTTGTGGAATTAATTTTGTCATAGATTTTTATGTATTACGAGTTTTCTTAAAATTGCCAACTCGTTATGTTATGTATATTTGTTTCTTACTTCTGACGATAGTTAACTGGTAGAAAATATTAAAAATTTCCTGACATCACTAGCTGTGTTAAAGTGGTTTTCGGTGATGCAACGGAATTTTTATTTCGGGGTCGTAAAAGTGTTGCTGGATGAAGAATTTAAATTGTTTAAAAAGAAAATTCAGAATATGTTCCATATTGTCATTCCCATTCTTAAATACCTACTTATATATATTATGTTTTGCTATAGGTATGTGATGTGGTCATTGCTACTGGGGTTAGCCAGGTTCTTTTATTGGTCCTTACAGGTCCAAATCCAAATAAAAGCTGATAATGCGGTGGGCTCGTAAGACTTTAGTATATCGTTGGTGCGCGGGTATGAACACTTTTCGATTCCTTCGGATTCAATTGGCGGAAAGTATACCTGAAAATTTGTTCTAAAGGACACTTTAATCAGGGAATAGACATTTTGAAGACTAAAATTTTAATGGATTTTTCTATGACATAAAAATGCTTTCATTTATTCTTTCGTTCAAAAAATATAGGATAGGACTACTATAGTTATTTTCCGATATCTTTTTATTTACTGTCTTCAATAATTTTACAATAAAATGACGGTACCTATACCTATTGTATCTCTATTATACCAAAGTAAATATAATTAAAATACTGCGTTAGAGGGAAAGCACGAGGCGAACGCGAGCGTGTTTACCCAGTCTTAACTCCACTATTGCTTTATGAAAATGTTGTTTTAATATTTGAGCTGAGCTGAATTCTGATTCTGAGCTGGATGGCCCTTTCAGTATCGATCGAGACCATCTAGTGTTAAGTCTTTTAATGTACTACATAATCTGTTTTGATTGGTACTGAATAAAATATTTTCTATTCTATTCTATTCTATTCTATTTTATGCGGAGAACGATGAGACACGAGTTCGTCCTGCGTTTATAAAATAAGAATACACCGACATAAATGGTTTTTATTATTTTTCAGTCTTTTAAAACGCGTCTTTGTATTCTTTACAATCCACAAGAGGTAAAGGCTTGTTTTTATAACGCCGATATCAGGTTTAATAGCTCCAAAGGGATGATAAGGCATGGTAAAAAGCTTACTTGTCACCGAGCGCGATAGGATACGCGGGGGAGCCACAACTCTCACAAAATGCAGAAGAAATTGCTCGACTACAAAATGGTCGCTTTTGGAAACATGAGCAGGAAATCAGTTCATAATTGAATACGGAAAGTATCTCGATTTTACTGGAATTCAAATATAAACAGAAGTTTACTTTGCAAATCCATGCTCTACGTGGCGTAGCAAAATGCTACGAGATCGTGATACGAAGAAAAATGATATTCATTTGCAATACAAGTTTTCGTATCGAAATAAATATATTAAGAAAAATATTAAACTAGGGTATTTTAATATTTATATATTCTAAATTTAGGTAGTATAATAATGATTGATCAAGCTTAAAATATGTTTATTACTTACTTCACTCGGTACGCAACATATTTTACTTCTTGATTATAAATTACGATTTACGATATGTATCTTCGATTTTGTATAAATCTACAATTTAAATATAAATTGCAAGTAATACATATTAAAAATGTTTAAACCATTATCTTGTATTAAAGTCGGTTGTGTTCGCCTAAGAACCGTCTCTAACGAAATTAGTAAATGTTTAATGCAAACAAAATTGTATGTGCTCGGGCTGGATTTACGAGCACGTGACCTCACAGCAAATGAGGCATTTGTAGAGTGCGAGGCCGCGAGAGTTCAAACACTGTGCTGACTCATCTTAACAAGCCTCTGAGTACGCGTGGGGTTTGCCAACTCGCCGCCGCCGCCGCGCCGCCCTCCGCCGCTCAGCGCCAGCGCCTGGTGCCCGCGGTCATGTTTACTAAAACCAAATTTAACATTTTCAACTAACATTTCACTTGGAAGTTATTTTGATTTATTCCATACTTTAAAGATACTAATTAGTTATTACATCCAAGTTCACTGTTTTAAATATTAGAGAAGAAGGCGACACGAATAGTATCTACCCTTAAATACTAACAATATACCTACGTGCCTTTAAACCGTTGTCACACAAAAGGACTCGAAAAATCTTTAAGTAATTTAATTATTCTTTAGAGTTAGTTGTTTGACTTTACGCATCAACAAGGCTGTTCTACGGAGTAATCTCACAGAGTCTTTCCTCTTACCTTACGCAATATTGCCTTAACCCGTTTTAATTTAACACACATCAATTTAATCTTTTAAACAACTGACAACCTATTTAAAACAATATGTATTTTGATGTATTTACTTTAATTTATTTTCCATATTGTTCAAATTGATACAAGAATTACGTAAAATGAATTTCTGTTCGCAGGATATGACAGTCATTGTTTGAATTCGCGTAAATGACAAGGTTGCTATTGCTATTAGTGAATGCTATGACGGAACTATTACATAAACGAACTGCCTACGTCATTATAGAGTTGAGTCGAGTACTGACGTGTATTGGATTCGTAGGTTTTGTGTGGTTTTGTGCAGTTTGAAGGTAAAAGGTTAGGTTGTTAAAATATACTTTTGTAATGACTTTATATCTTGATTTTTGGATATACATATACAAGCATTTAACTATACTTTTATTAGGTGCCTACTTAATTTATTGGGTATGTAATTTATGAAGCTGTTTTACAGGAAAGCACTAAATAGTTCTACTAAGAGCAATTTCCTCTCACGTACAATTGAGGAATTGCAGAATATTCCTTTTCAGCAGCAAATTACACATATTTACTTGCAATTTTGTTTCATTACAGGCAATTCCAAGAATAGCCGTCCGACGACATGCCACCTAAGTAAGCTAAGCTGGTCGTAACGTAGCAGCTTTATATAAAGCTTGTATGGCACCGCTGTATATTATATCTACCACATGTAAACTCAATTCCAGTGCTAGTCATATTTTATTTTGTGTCAAGCTTTTTATATCACCATAAAATAACTGGCACAGCACAGTAAAACCGAAATGCATTTTCTATTATACAAACATATTTTCAGTATCTGCGTTCTAAAATCCGCTTATTTATAGCAAGCTTAAAAAGGCAAGTTTATTTTTAATTTTGTTATTTTTATTAAGCTTAGACATTTTAACGATTTACGAGTATATTTTAAATTACCACGTAAAACCACATATCTGTGAAACAAGTGTGTGGTTTAATAGTACCTAGTAATATATTATAATAAGTGCTTAGTTAATTACATAATAATAATTTGTGTTTCAATAACTTTTTCCATTTTAAATTGAATATAATGTTAATTAAATACGATAATCGAATAGTTTGCAAGTTACGTAGATAATGGCGGCCCCGATTTCAGGAGTTAATGTAGATGGGCGGGTTTCGTGTCCATGATCATTAGCGTTCCTGAAATTTTTATCACTTCGCGTTTAACCTTTGCCTTCTTTTAGCTTTAAATGTAAAATATGTGAAGGAAATGCTTTTAGACATCGCGAAGAACGAATCTAACAAGATTTAGTGGCGCTATTAATCGCTTGGAACGAATTGGTTTTCAGCTCATATTGGAGCTCCAACAATTTGTTCTCAAGCAAACTTTTTTTTAGCTTTATTGTTTTGTTACAACTTTTTTTTTTTGTAAATTATATTGAGATTAGTTTTATACTCCTACGCACGGACTCCTACGTAAAATATTAATTTAGTCTCGAACAAAAAATAAACATATTCTCCTTCCACTCATATCCTTTGATATATTCCTAATAAACTGGAAATTATTGAACAGGAAAATGGGTGAAGATTATCTTGTCACCCGTGAAATATGTGAATTAGGCAATTACCTCCAAAACGTATAGCTGCTATGTTGAGGCAATTTTCCTTTCCGGTTTCATGTTACAGCAAATGATGATGGTAATAGCGACGGTGCGTGTCCACTGGCAAAGCTGCTTTACTCACAATATGGGGAAAGGATCTTCTATTGGGTAACCTATTTTGTGAGAGCGATTCCCATATCCTTATTTTAGGTTATTTGCAATAAATATTCGTTTGATGGTAAATCCAGAAAGGGACTTGAATAAAGAGAGGTCATAAACATCATTACATAAAAATGAATGTAAAATAAAATATTCTTCACAGACAACTTCGTATCACTTTGATTCCGTATTATAGCGTTTTATATGTTCGAGGACTTGGAATTGGCCCGTAACTTTAGGGATTGTCGATCCCTTCGAGAGAGAATATTGTATCTGTCTATTAAGTAAGAGTTGCTCATGAATGCAGCTATAGTTGACCTTTTGCAGGAACCCTTCCGAAGTTAGAAACTAATTTCCTGCGGCACAAAGCAATCGTTCGGATCGATGTGTCTGATGGACATGGCACCACCGAACGTCTCGTTGATTGCCTCCCCTTCCATGTTATCTATAAAACTTGCAGTTTTTATTCCGTGTCTGACGTTGGTTAAAGTGTCTGACTTTACCTCGGTGATGGGCATTCGCTTGAAAATTGTGTGTATAGCGTGGACATCACTAGCTCTTTCTAATTACCTATTGAAACTATTGTTACATTTCCAAAAAGAACTTTCTGAGATTTAAGAATGATTACTGTTGCTACTTAATGTTTTTCCTATACTCACCTACACACAGAAAAGTATAAGTATAAAGGAACCTACTTAGTCCAACAATTAAGTTATTAAAAATGATCAAAGACATAATAAAAGGAATAACAGAGTACTAATTAATCGGTCAATTCTTTTGCGAGTTAATTATTGGACGGTGTTTCCTGATTGGCGGCGTCACATAATCCGAGAAGGTTCTCGGCGTGGATGTGTTTGTTCTTTGTTGTCTGTGCGTCTCGTGTTGATGACCCAACCAACCCCGTGATTAATGAATACTTCATCGTACTCTTTGGCTCAGCAGCTAGTTAGATAACGGAATATACATCTACCATCATGATAAATACATCTCGAGAGGAATGGTTCCGCTGAAACCTTAACAAATTTCGTAGTATTGTTCATAATTAATTATGTTTCTTGCTAAGTACGATCTACAAATGAAGGCATTATTCAGTGATATGATAACAAACTTATAAGAGATACCAAAATTGTTTACGTCTTTTATTAATTGGCATTGTTGCTATTTTATTAGGCTTTAATCACATTAAAGGTGTATTTACTTGACACACACTAAAGCTCTTAAACCTAAATTCTAGGCCATTGCCTGCCACATCTAAATGGGACAAGTTTTAAGTCGAATGGTTTCGTTACCGGTTGAAACTAAGCAAATAATGATCCGACTTATCGCTTAATGTAATAATACTACAGTGTTGAGGATTAAAAATAATCGGTAGGTATTGGTTATCGGGCAACCGATAAATTCCATTCATAGCGAAAGTTTGCCGGGGCGGGTCCGCCTCTAATTAATTGCCGAGGCTATTTTGGTGTGAAGGACACGCTTACCGTGACAAGAATGGCTTTCCGACAATTATATGAATAGGAGAAATTATTAATTAATATTTTCTTTATAATTTGGTAACTTATAGTCAAATGAACGAAGGAGTAGCTTTCTTCTAGTCGTTGCTTTTAAAATGTCATGTAAAGCTGTTATAGGTCACTGTAGGTAATTTAATTTTTGAGCTGGTGCCAATTAAGTTTGAAACGATTTTCAGTGCCATAAATTGCCGGTAAATAATAAAGGGACGTAAAAGAGATGTGTATACTAATACACCTGTGTCTTTGATGACATTAGGTAATAAAATTGTTGTCAGAACTCATATTAGCCTTCATAATCAATAGTTTGTTTACTGGTTGGCAAACAGAGAGGCACAGAATATAGAAATCACAATGCTCAATGGTCGTTACGTTGACTGCTTCTCTATTTAGCCAGCATTGAGTTCGGCATCGCAGTTAAAAGGCTCGTGGGGGCGCGGGAGCGTACGATTCTGATTTTCCCTGGCACCCCGCCAGCGCGAATAACCAGATATAGTCTTATTGAAATGTGCAAAGTTGCACTCTACTAATTTGAATCGCGAACAATTTTTAATCTTTATATAACTCGCCCCTAATACTTACCAACGCTAGCTGCAATTTTGCATAATTAGCTATGTAAATTATAGAGAGGCAACTAGCATTTACGAGAAGTAAATGGCTTCCTAGTACAGATTTATGGGTGTTTGTTAGAATTGCTCAATTACTTTGTTTTGGTAACGGGCAGTATTTTTAATAAAGACAAAAGATGTTTGTACGTGGGTTTGTATTTACATAGACGTTCATCATGACCTTTGATTTTATACATTTTTATTTAGGTTAATGAAGAAATGTTAAATATTGAACTGAAATTTGAGCTATTAATTTAGAGTCGTTGTCTAATTAGTATCATGTTTCTGTTTGTAAGAGTGGGCGGGGTGGGGCAAGGGGAGGGGAGAGAGTACCGGACCCTGGGAGAGTGCTTGTACTTATACGGACCTAAGTTACTACTCTTATACCACAACCAACTGAAATAAAATCTATCAATTTTACTAATAATAGCTTGGCAAAGGGATTATACCTATAAAGTGTGTGGCGCTTACCTTAATTTCATTTACGCAGTTATTTCAAACCTCACTTTTGTCAGATATAATGTGTAATGTAGGTAATGATGATTATTTATGATTGATTGGCTTTTAACAACCAATATTGCATTCCCAATTCATATTCTGTTGAGCAGTAAATTTTCAATAGTCAGCGATGCGTAATAATAGGCAATCGAAGCGATAATTCATGAACTATGTGATATTTCAATTAGGCACTTAACTAGCGGCAAATTTGTGATGTACTCATGAAAATACTGTAACTGAGATTGAACATGATCGCACTTATTACAAAACGAGTTTTTTTTATAGTTCTAGAACTAAATCGGATAAATGGTGGGTTTACTCGTTTCGACGGTACTTATGCGTACGTATCAAAATGATTCGTCAGTTAATAAGTAGACGGTGAAAGCAAGAAATCGAAATCTATTACTGTGCCCTGAGGATTTTTCGTAATACCCAAGTATACCCATATTATTTATAAAATTTGTCATAAAGAAAACTCGCGTCTTTCGTTTGCTACATTTATCATCATTCATCGCGTCAACCGCCCCGTGATCCGTCTCATTTAATCAAACCTTCTACATTGATAAATAAAGCAGGTGCAAAATATATTACGATGTTTCAAAATAAAAACGTAGTTTACCGTATACCATTGCCTTCAACAGAATATGCATTGACCAATTTATATTGTGTTAATATGTTAAGCTGATTTGTAATGTATTATTCACTGGCGATCCATAATAAATACATAAACAAGTTGTACTTATTATAGAAGAGATTGGATGACATTTTATGAAAAAAAAAAATTAAACCATTGTTTAAATTGAACTGGCTTGAACTGAACCCAAATAATGAGCTATTTAAAACAACCCCGAATACATTAGTAAATAAAAAAGATAACTTTACTTTTTATTAAATGTTTCTGGAGACGACGGATCTCTGGACCCGTGGGTTTCAATTTATCTTCGTCTCGTTTACTCTGAATAAACAAATGAAACAGGAAGATAAAATATACTTAGGACCGTCAAAATGCGCATTAGATAATATTTGTATCTTTTCTCATTGAGTTCTTTTTCCTATATACATATATTTATTGAATTTAAATAGTAACAAAAGTATGATGACACCCCAAAGTTCATAAAAGATTTTCCTGTGGACAATGACACCTTCCCACCGAACCCGTGCATAAAACTCAACGACTAGGGCCTTGACACGATGACCTACAGCCCTCTGTAATTCCATTTGCATATTTTAGTCGTATTACATTCATACTCGTACCTACTTACTTATACGGATAATATATCTTGGGGTGTCCTTGAACTACATAAATCATCTAAATTAGCTTACCAACGGCATTTACTGTAATTAGTCATTGATAGGCACTGTTTGGTGTAATTATATTTTAACTAAATTAGAATATTTGTATTTGATTTGGTTACGATAAACATACCTATTCAATATTATCTATAACCTTATATTATAGGTATTTAGAGTAAAAAAAGAAAAAATAATATCCTAAAAAGCTTTAGTGAGTTTAAAATATTTTGATGGAATATTTGTGGAGGCAGCGGAGCGTGTCACGTATAGCGAGGGCTCGCTGAAATGCTTTAGTGAAATAACAAGAATTCGTGTCGACCCACGGACAGGATAGCTACATATTTATCCAATGGACTCATTTGTTTTTGTACTCGTATTGATAGCACTGATTTGTTCCAAGTAAGTTATTAGCCAAAGCAGCATTTTATTTTAATACTTCTTAAACAGAGAGTAGAAGAAGAATGATGATAGATAGCTATAGCAGTTCGGTGATAGTCTAATGTTTTTTCAATATTTTTAAGCCGCTTTCGCACCTGCGCTTGCAGTTTGGTGAGTCACCAGCTAATGAAAGTCTTCTTATGCACTAACAGTCAAGCTCATGCGATGCCAAATCTGCCAAAAGCGGTTGACCCGCGTTCAAAAGCGACGTGCGGTTTTCCCCGACCGCTGCGGGTCACCCACAGATGCGAAAGCGTTTTTATTCCTCACCTGTACATAATTATAGATAAAAATAAACTTCTATAAAATCGTTGTCAAACGGAAACTCCAATAAACAAAAATTACTACAAGCGTCGCTACGCGTAGCATAGTGCTACGGCGGCGTAGCAAGCGCGTAGTTGGTAAATGCTGGCCCGGATATTGTAACATGCAATTCGTTTATATTTTTCATAGAGCTATCAGTTTATTAGAGTCGTCGCTGGCAAGGTCGGCCTCGTAGAGGACAAGCTAGGGCTGAAGTTTCTTCACCTCTTACAGAGAGATAAAGAAATATACACCGAATAATAATAATAATAATAGAATATAATAATAGAATAATAATAAATAATAATAAAAATAGAAAAGGCGGAGAACAAAATTTTAAGCTGTATTTGCACACTATCATGTTTGCGTTTGGGGTGACTATGCGATTTATCAATTGGTATCCCGTTGGCTACCTTGCCAGGGCGCTGTATAGTTGGTAGCCCGCAGCCCTACCGCTGGTTGGCGCGTCGCCAGCGGCAGCTGCCTCCGCGACACTGTTTTACTGTTTTTCTTAGCATCGCAACATCACTTTGCTCTTTGGTTGCAATAAACGTTCAATGGACGCTATCAACTTTCTCATCTGTAATTTATTTTATCGCGCCTTAAAATGACATTGTAGCCTGATTTAGTACTTTTATTTCCGTTTAATTTTTAAATGTCTTCTACAATGTTCGTTTTAATGACAATATTTTCTTGAAGATTTAATCATTATGAGACAAGTGGACTCAATTGCAATTCAGGTTAAGTACTATACTATAATTCAGATTTCAATTTAAAATCCATTTTACATTTAAATACACACCTAGACCTACCTATTTATATTTAAGTTTTCTAATAAACGGCCACTCTAGGAATTGAAAAGAGAACTTTGATTTATGCATAATTATTTTATAAAAACTACTTTTTTATCATATCACGGGTAAATCAGTGCAAAAACATGGCGAATGAAAATAACCTCATGGTAAGTTGGTTCATATTGTTATTGACGAATAAATATGTGCGCAAAATATATTTAATTTGAGTGTAGTCCACCTCCGTGACGATTTATGGCACAACTGGACCCTCCAGCCGACATACCGGATATTTATTGCCGACAGAAAAATAACACTTGTTTTTATAAACGGCTACTTTTTGTAATGTAACAAAATAGATTGCCATTTCATAGCAGTATAAAAACAATGATACATACTGATACATAAATATGTAAATTAGAGATATCGATGTACCATAGACCAGTAGATTTTGGTTTAAAACAATACAATTCTATCGTTACAACAATACTTGTATTTAGCTGAAGTACATTTCCGATCACAATTTCAATACTTATATGCCGTCGCACAAACTTGTGAACTCTTAAATTACTCTGTGTAAAGCAAAGCCTTTTGAAAGTTCCCGAAAGAGGACACTTCCCTGTCTTGTTCAGTAACACTACGAGTTTATTATTATTACTTATACCTTCATTCGATAGGTATAACTAAAATAGTTTCTTTATCTAAACAGATCAGTCTACAATCATAAATGGGGATATTTAGATTGATCAAAACAAGTAAGTCGGTACCTGTGTATAAGGCATGTAACCCATACTAACAATCTTTTTTTTACCCTAAGGTTATCTGGCAAATATTACTACATAGTAATAAGAATAAGGCCGCCTATTGCTACTTCATTGTTTTACTTGATTTTATAATAATTGTATAAATAGTGTAATAAATAGCCATAATCAAGCCGATATAAATCGATAACTCGTGAAGCGACTAACAAAATGTACACAGATAATAACGAACCAGTAGGTATACAAACAAAACAAACAGACTTTTTAGGGTTCCGTGCCCAAAGGGTAAAAACGTGATCCTATCAATGAGACTTGGCTGTCTGTCCGTCCTTCTATCACCTGGCTGTATCTCATGAACCCTTATAGGTAGAGCATTGAAATTTTCATAGATGATGTATTACAATTGCCGCTATAACAACAAATACTAAAAAAGAATAATTAAAGGGGGTTCCCATAAAACTGATTTTTTGCTCGATGTGAATAGTGTATGGTACGCAACCCTTCCTGCGCGAGTCCAACTCACACTTGGCCGGTTTTTTTTAATATAACTACCGCACATTCAACTAATATTTGATGGCATAGGAATTTCCGCAATATTATTCTTTATAATTCGGTTAGATTTAAGAATCTACATACCTGTTTAATTATAAAACCGTACCTAATCATTATTTCCCAACACTCGCACTAGGTACATACATAATTAGTTACATGTACAGATTCTTGCTGAACATAAATAATAAGATAAACGACTTAAAACTTTCCCGTATCCACGGCTCGTATCTAAGATTTTCTTAAATGTACGAGTATAATCGCTCCTCGTCATCTAGATAACTTGCCGCTAACTGGAGAAGATGATGTAGGGTTACCGAAATATGCTGGGTTTTAGTACAATTTATTTTTATGGGTTTGTACAGGTTGCTCGTTATTATTAAATTGAACAGATGTAAATAAAAAAATAAAGTCTCTTACTTATTATAAAAAAATATATAATTTCTTTTGGTGTGGTTATAATTTGTACACATTAACGAATAAGTATAAAAAAGTAGAATAAAAAACGATGGTACTGTAATTGTTGCTTTCTAAAGTAGGCATTAAAAAATCCTATCTGAAATATAATTTTTTGGTGGTCCTACTCGGGGAAGTTTGTTAGGAAAGTGTGCTTTCGGTCGTCGCCGGTCGTCGAGAGGAGCGAAGAGGGGGAGGGTCCCAACTCGCATCGCGCAAGAAGTCGCCAAGTCTCACAAATATATAGATATTTCCTCTACCTACAGTCTTACTCGTGCCATTTTAAAACGACGACCCCAATAGCCTTTTGATATTTGCAGTCCTTTTCACTTAAAAGTTTCGCACTGCGTAACTTAACAAGATTATACGTCCTTTTACGCAACGGTCAATATTGTTTCGCTTCCCCGTGAATATCACTGCTGGCAACTGAAGCGGGGGTAATGTCATTTTAGGATTTATACCCTCGAGCCGACGCCTGCTATTAATATACGGTATCGCTGAAGTTACATCTGAATTGTTTAGATTGGATCACTCACTTAGGTAACGGTTTTATTTGGGTGTTGGTGCATTTTATCATTAATTTTTTAGAATTACCGTTGTTTATTTGGATTTGTTTTTTATTTTTTATCTAATAAATTCATAACATGAAATTCCTTACTTCATGTAAAACATATTTTTTCTACTGAATATTAAACAAAATACTTCTCAATGAATTTTGCAATATAAACCATAAGACGCTTAAGTTTTTTTAAAATTCCGAGTAACTGATGTTTACAAGGCTTACAAGGTATTTTCCTCAGTTTACTCATAAACAGACTCTTTTGTGTAGCGAGCTCGAAAAGGTTTAAACACGGACCTTGTTGAAAAATCTAGGCAAAGAGTAGCGCTTTTAATTTACGTTCTGAATTATTCATCTGACTGCCCTCAACGAAGCATAGTACTTTAATAGGGAACTCCTATTTAGAAATATAGCGAGCAAAGTGATTTTAAATGGAATTGTTGGACTAAAATTTGCGGAGGATTTTTTACCACTTGCAAATTTTATTACGTGGATCGCTTTATTTACAAACGATTATATAATCATTTAAACACTAGACTTACGAGTATTAATACGTAAGTAAGTTATATAAGCTAAATCAAACATTGAAAATGAACATCATATTTCACACTCCAGAATCACGGAAGCGAAAAATATCCAATTTAGCAACGTAACACGTTCAAAGTTAGAGGTTTGCATTATTTAATATGTTCTCACGTCGTATAAACAAGTAAACCCTTTATCAACTCGTCACCTGACTTATGCAAGGACATCATTCCATATTTCAGCCGCAGACAGACCCTCACGGACTTGTAAATGTGAGCAGCTGTCCAAAACCGCGCGTGCAGAATACAGAGTTTCTGCTTAAAAGTCTACGTCAAGTTACGTATTGATTGTGTTCCTTTGCGTAACACGGTTTGACTAGGGTTGAGTGGATAGTGTATGCACGAATACCACTACTGAATTTCAATAATTTTAGGGTCTTGTAGGAATATCGAGTATTCAATGATAGAAGAGTTGATAAGAATGTGCCACTCACTTTTACTTATTCATTTCGTGAGAACTTTGTTGAATCTCTCTCTAAAATTTCTATGAAGGGAGATTTCTTATTGTTTCATTGATATTAATGTACAGGTATAATTAACACATACATATAATAGAAGCAAAGGTTTTCCCCGGGGAAAGTAATTTTCCATGGTCTAGGTCCCGTAACCTTTACAGCTTAGTACCTACAATACAAATTGTTGATAAAAGTCGCAGCGACGCCGACGCCCACTAAAATAATATACTGAGTAAGTAAAATGTCAAGTCCTTCTCTGATGTTGATAGTAATAGCGTGATATTTATAGAGTGGCCTCATCACGGGTCCCGAGCGAAGTTACTTGTCTTGCCGGGGTCATAAGCCGTTATTACCTTACTAATCCGCTCCGTTGACGACGACGTGGCAGCTGTTTCATACGGTAACTCTATGTCATTACTTTTGATAGGTAGCGTATAATACACATGATTTGCTATATGGAATACGATAGAGTCGATGTTATTCACTCTTTTAATAAAACAAAATAATGTTTACTGCATCTTTAGAAGTGCTTGTAGGTATCTAACTTATCTTACTTTGATTCCTTTATATAGCTATAAATAGACTAAATAATTCCAGTTATAATGAAGGTACCAAATTATAAAATAATTACTCTACAGGTGTTTTAATAAAATTTGTTAAATCAACATGATCAGGCTGCGGTTAACGATGCAATGACACGATACGATTCTATTTGAGTACGTAACAACTTTCAACACTCAATACACACAAACAGATCAAATTAATTAACAGCTCTCCTGTTGGTTTACATCAGACTATGTAGTTTATATACAGTTAGCTTCGGAATAACTAAAATCCTTTGAACTCGTATAATTTGCTATTGTAGTTGTGAATATTATCTATCTACATGCGATCTAATTAACGCAACGACACGCCGATGTGACGACCGCTGCTAGACGCAGCCATGCATAGACGCGTGATACATTCGAAGGTTCATTACATTACCATGAAACATAATATCTATAGATTCTATTTAGATACGTGAATAAATTTGTGCAATATGGATTTCCATAAGCATTTAGAGTCAAATCTATTTATAATTGATTCTAAAACATACTCTCGTTCACATATTAATCTTTTGAGACGAAACTTATTTCCTGATTGGACGGACATCATTATTATATTAGCTATTGAACAAGGTTCATTTTGTTAATATACTTTCCTTTGAAAGGATATTGTAGACATATGTATTTTATTTTATCTCAGCAGTACGTAACAGTAGCAGTGGCGGAGTGTTGTTGAAACTCGTAGTGTACAACAATAGGCTTGTATTGCGTCGAGGCTTCTCGCCACTTGTGCAACTTGTAGTCCGCTTAGTCAAATTGTAACAATAGTTTCAATAGGCAGGCTCTAGTCTAGTGCTTGCGACTTCTAGCGAACTACTTATTCTATTCTCAGCTGTTATTAATAGTTGTGCTTGTTGAGTAATTTGTGTGCTTTGATAGAGCAGCTACTTATTTTTTGTAATGCCATAAGGCGCTTAAATTAGTTTATTTATAATAAACTTTCTATAGGTAAGACAAGACTGCAAGTACAACCTCTATCTAAACTAAATCAGTGCTAACAAAGAGTTTTATGTAACTGTACCATGTACCTATAGAGGTAATATGATTCTATACCTATATGTTTGAAATACTTCTATGAATGTAATTTGAATAATAATTGTTGCAGACCCCGAACAGGCGTGCTAGGCGCACTGCAGAGGATTGCGCGGCCTCTCCTCTGACTAGCGAGGGCTCTAGCCCAAGGGACGGGAGGCGGATTGTAAGATATAACTCCTCTATTCATACTAAGTATTTCTAATTAAACTGGTTCTTTCCGTCGATTTATACAGTGAAAGGGATTTTGGTGGTACTATTCGTAGCCAAAAAGATCTAACACCTGCGAGACAGATTTATAGTCTTAAATCCAGACAAACTCTATCCTTTATCTTCAACTTAATATTTTCATATCATACGGTGTGCGAATTCACTGTCAGATATTTCCTCGCGCCAGAATATATCAAGCTCAATATGTACACGTGTGTATGATTCCAGATTCGCTACGAGATTGTAACATTTGTAACCACCTATAAGCATAGTAGACGCGAATCAAAGATTTTCAATTCGCTACCAATACAGTGTTTCTCAATCTATTGCGATTGAGGAGATAAGATACATACTTATTCATGATAAATACTCGTATGTAAGTATAAACATATATTTTTAGAAATTTAAATAGATTGATGAAATAAATAACCTGCGTTTGCAAAAGTTATCTAGATTATTTATAAAGCTTATATATAAAAAGTTACGAGCGAAGTCTTTAATTTATTAGGCGAACGCTTATTTTATATGTTGAGAATCACTAGGGCCAAATATCGAATTTCTTTCCTATACACAGATATAGGTAGGTGGTTATGTAGCACTTGTTTCCTATTGAGATGTGATAAGAAGTGGGGAAGTAAGTACTTGGGCAATGTCTTCCTTTCTTGTACCTACGACTAGTTCTTAGCATGTTCGTTCAGTTTAATAAAAAGCGATCTAATATTTGTATTGTATTTCGTTGCCATTGAAGAATGATTTGACATTTAAAATGTTTGCGTATCTATAAGAAATGTGAATAATAATATAATAAAAAGCTTTTAAAAGCTCTCGAATCACAGTAAACAATTTCCTTGGCCTCATTTTTGTTCGACTTGTTTTGTTCGGGGATCCGATGGCAATAAATAATGGGAAATGTCAGCTAGGCAGAGATACGGGCAAACCTAAACCCTGTTGTGTTATGCAGCTGGGTATATTGCTTTTTATTCTAAAGTTATCTTCTGGAATACTTGTGTGGTATCAATGGCTATAAAGCGTCGCTGATTCATGTTTAGACTCATACAAAAAATACTCATTCTGCCCACTTTAACTTATTCATATTATCTCAAAAAGGGTAAAACAGAACCCTTAAAATTAATTTTTCTGTCCGTCTGATAAACTCCCTTCACTTTACTCACGTCACGTCTAAAGACGCGCCTCTATGTTGGATATTAATTAGTGAAGGGATATGTTTCGGGTGTTTCGGTAAGATAAACAAACGGCAAATGACGGCGTTGTGCTGACATATTTTGCTTTTGCTTTTACATGTTTGGCACCGACCAAAGAGTAACAATGGCTACGAATATTACTTACCTTCTATCTAATCTTTTATCGTAGTAAAAGCTGTACGCACAGCAATGGGTCTCTGCCCAACACAAACGGTTCTTGGTAGTTGAACACCAACATGACGTAAAACTTTACATCATACTGTATCTGAGACACGAGACACGCTTCAAACCATGATGCATAATAGTAAATAGTATCTGTTGCTGGTTGCAGAGGCGTGGGGCGCGGCGCGTGGCGGCGGCGCGGGCGCGGGCGGCGCCAGGATGCCGCGGCGCCCGCCACCATGACGCTGCCGCCGCCCGCGCGCCCCGGGCACCCCGCCGCGCACCGCGCCATGCGCTACTATCGTATCTGGATCTACGCGTGCAACGGCGCTCTGCTGCTGGGTACGCTTGCCTTCTGTGCTGCGGCGGGACGCGCTCTCGCCGACTATCGCCGCGCGCTCGTGCCGGGTCTTGGAGCGGCTCAGCCCGGCTTTCTCTACGGGTACGCGGCTTTGCCCGCGCAGGCTGGCTTGCTCCAGCTACTCGGCTGCCTCGCCGCACTTCGCCTGTCTGAGCGCATGTTAAACGCTTACTGGCTCGCGTTGCTAGCCCTGTTGGTGGGTGACGCAGCTATCGGAGTATACTGGGCTTTTCGCTTTGAGCGAGTTTGTCGAGAATTACGACCCCAGCTGCGACTACGACTCGCCAAAGACTACGATTCCGACGTGGATTTTGCTGAGGCGTGGGATCGTCTTCAAAGAGAGCAGAGGTGTTGCGGGGTGACGGGCCCGGCAGATTTCGCCGCGTTTAACCGCACAACACTCCCGCCGAGCTGCTGCCGCATGCCAGCACATACGCCCGCTACGCCGCCCACTCTACTGGTGCCCGCGTCCTCGGTCGCGTCGCTGGCGTCTATCACGCCGGTTCACTGCGCTCCACATACTGCTGCTTGCTCAGAGCGGTTACTCGTTTGGTTACGCCGAACGGCAGACGCATTGTTCGTTTTAGGATACTGCGTGATAGCATTTTTAAAGTTGTGCTTCCTGGGAATTCTTCGATACGAAATTAAAGAAATGATTCAGAAAATAAGAATACTTCGTAGCGAGCTCGGGGCCGGCGAACTCCTCGATGGCAGTCCCATACATGGGGGACCGCTTTCACAAACGGTGATAGTGAACGCTGTAAATGCAAACGGCGGGGTGCGCGTTCATGGCGGGAGCCCTGATCGGGCGGGGGAGCGGGAGGCCTTGTTGGGCCGCAGCGCTGAGCAATGTTCGAGGCGCGGGACACATGAAGAACCACTAGGACCTAAAACTGTTAACGGTAATAATAATTGCGAAATGCGTGAACTTGCACGCGGGGAATACCGGCCTTTGGCGGTGGACAGCGCTGCGACTCGAATCTGACTAAGATGTTACCTGGAGCGGCTGTTTGGGCGGCGGTGGCGGTCGTTTCCGGCGGGTGATTGTTTATAAGTAGTTTAATCCTGAATGTCCCAATGACGTGTCAGTCAGTGTATCATAAAGTGTTAATAGTGAATGAGGGCATCGAGCTCTGTGATCTATTTCCAAGGAAAGACATACGTGTTCTCGAGTGAGAACAG
Source organism: Anarsia innoxiella (assembly GCA_947563765.1). Lineage (NCBI taxonomy): Eukaryota > Metazoa > Arthropoda > Insecta > Lepidoptera > Gelechiidae > Anarsia > Anarsia innoxiella. The sequence continues at coordinate 5,883,378 of OX387395.1, forward strand.
ACTGGGATGCTGCATAATTTAGGCGAAGTGAAGAGTATTTCACGAGCAAAGCTTGTGTTTAGTTCCTATACGCTTGGCAGGAGTATACATAACTATAGTCTTTACATAATTACATTTCGATTTGTGTTAAGTATATACTTACATATAAACAGGTAGTAATGGATCAATTACTTATAATAATTAACATTATACAGATGACGTTTTGAACTATCTTCTACACAGGAGTGCTTCATGGGTATCGAACGCACGGTCGAAACAGACATTTTACATGGTCGACCATTTTTAGCAGTTGTTTTTGTTTTTGAAAATTATTGGCATTTGAACAATAATTACCAGATATTTTGTTATTGCTAGAATTTTTTTAGTAAACGGAATTGTTATCCTTCCATACTTTGCTAGGACTTTGATGAACACTTTCATACCTGTTTTCTTAAAGAGCACGAGTGGCCCGAACAGTATCGATAGGGTTAGAGTAGAGAGCTGCCGGTTTGTTCACCGCTTTACTTAGTGATGGTTATTAGCGTCACAACGTCACTTGTTCATCCGCATTTCGTTCCGAGGCTTTCCGTCACTGGAAGGATGAGAGCGAGCGCCACTCGGCATGTAAATAATTAACATAATTTGTACATGTGTAGAATGCGAGTATTTGTGCATGAACAGATTGACAAAATAGTACTGATATGAGCTTAACGATGTAGTGCCTACAATTATATGCTTGTAACAATGTAAAGCGAACAACTACATTCATAATCGTTTTTATTTACTAAATGCAATTTAATTCGTGATTTTCGTACCATCATACAACCTTATCTAAGAGCGAAGATACTTAGGTACTTGATTTTTTAATTGGGGGCAAGTTGAGCCAGTAGTATCGAATATTGGTTGAGTGAAACGTTAGATAATTGAATGGCTGTGTCAGAGAGTACTAAGGTGAGACCTCGAGGCGAGCAGTGGGCGGGCGGCGGCGCCCCTACCCGCGCCCGCCCCAGACAGCCCAACCTTTAAATTCTAACATATTTGTATTTATTACGAAATTTATCTAAAGATATATTATTATAATGACGAGTATGAAATTATTCTGTTCGCTTAGAGTAGGTATAATATTTTGTGAATTTATGCAGAAAAATAGTTTTTTAATATTGTTGTCACATGAATGTACCAATCTTATTAAAATTTGTACCTATATTCGGAAAGTTGAATAATTTGTAGCTAGGATCCAATCTAAATCCTGCATTTCTTCCAAAAAATGGTAAAATAACATGTGCCTTGGCTTATAAAATCGTATAACTGATGTTGTGTTTATTATAAACTAATCGATAATATAAATATCTACCTAAATGGAAATAATGAAACTCGTCTCTAATGTGCTACCTACACCTTCTGACACTCTGTCGCATTAATAGCATACGCATTTGCACGTTGATTTCATTTTATAACACCTACTTCACTTTCCGAAATATGGAAACGTAACGACTTTGCGATAAATGAAGGATCAAGGGGAAGCAAGTTTAGCTTAAATAAAGTAGCTAACGATCAATATCATAAATACTTATTGTTTGTATAAGTACTCACTTTATTTGAAAGACAATGTTCCCAAATTGTTGTAATTTATGTACTGTGCAGTGAATAAATGATTTATCTATCTATCCATCTATCTATCCAAATCTTTCCAAATAATGTGTATAACAACTAATTTAATTACCCATTTCTGTGATTTTTTTTCTGAGTTAACCAACCTATAATGGTAATAATATCTATTATTATTTAATGTAACGTTCATATCAAATTGTATCGACAATTTATGGAATCAAAATTTGTTGATCCTTATTGTATGTCATGAATGTATTTTTAATTTAGTTTTCAAAATTGAATCTATTATTTAATAATGAAGTACATCGGTTTGATGTTTCCTGTTTCTTATAATGCCTATATATTTAGGTCCGTATTTTCGAACGTGACGTGACTCAAGATACAGTCTATGTACTAAATCTGTACTGATTTCTCCGCTTTTCTTACGTTGTGAAGAATAGTTTGAATCTTCAGTCGCGTCCTCGTATACGGGCCATAGAGTTGTTACAACTTTCCGAAGGTACGCACTAGGCGACTGAGAGCTAAATATTATCATAATAAAATGCATTAAATAAAGAGTTTGTTAAAACTTTACGTGTACTTATTTGATAAATAATACTTGTTACTATTATGAATGACTCCTTACCTGTATCTGATCTTCAGTGGCTCTGTAAGTTCTATCAACGTTGGCCCCGCCAATAACCAGTACTTCTCCGTCTGAAATCCTATGTGCTCCAAATAACGGGTCACCTTCCTCAGCGGAAGAAGTTGGAAACAACGTTCTACTCGAAGTGTGTAACTGTCTCTTGAACGTGCCAAAACCTTCTAAAACATTTGCACCCTTCGAAGCGCCGATATTGGATGAATTTTCGGCATTCCTCAGCTTTTTAAACTCAACGGCAATGTCGGCGCCGACCTTAGCGTTGTTCTTTATGAGCGCTATGTCTGGAACTCGTTTAGGAAATATATTGTGATAATTACTTTCACTATCACTTTAGGACCGTTGGACTTTATATCTGCGTTTAATTTACGAGGAAATTGCTCTACGAGGGAGGCAGGGGTTTAATTAAGCATTTTTAATGGTCTCGTAATTGGCTCTTGTTGTGTCAGGTGCTGGTGGGTTTGAAATATTATTTATAATATACCTACTCTATTCTTCCCTTCGTCCTGAGTAAACACAAAAAATGGGTATTTATTTTAAATTACACCTTACATAAGTACTAAAAAGGCCTTAAGCCTCGCAAAAACGATCTTTCATTCCTTTATTTGAAGAATGTGATCGAAATAATACAATATTAAAAATCAGAAGAAAAAGACGCGGAGCAAAGTTAGAAAATAGCTTCAGAATGACAATATTGAAGGCCGTAACACGCTACATTGAAATTGAAAAGGATACTGGCAGCGAGCGAGGCACCGCCTGTAGCTCGCGCAACGGCAGCCAGAATGAAAGGCGTCACTTCTTTGCCTTTAACGCCTTTAGAATTTGCCACTTTTAAAGCCTCTGCAATGGCACCTTCAATTTTATTCTCTGAAAAAGCAAATAAGTGCAGTACGTATCAGGTATTCCGTAAATGAACGAACCTGATATTAATTAATTGAGAAACAATCAAATTGAAAGATATCAGTTTTAGGCAATTACCATCCATAGCATGTTCTTTGGGAAGAGGAACGGCAACTACGACTCCTGTGCCGAGTCGCATAGCGTGTGCCGCATACAGCAGCCGCGCGGCCGTTTGTGCGTCCTCCACGTGGTGTGGTGCGCGGTGCCCGGATCGCACCGTGTAAAACGCTGGAAACTCTGTAGATTCTCCGAACGAACACACGCAAACTCCTTGGGTCTCCTGGGAATACGAATAACAAATGAACGCTCGAGATCTATTTGAGAAAGTTGAAATAGTCGCTGAGGAAACTTTGTGAAACGATCTTCCATTCGGTGGAGCATTTAATTACTTAGTCTAAAATGTAAAAGGATAGTGAAATTCGAAGAGATAATCTAAGTCTAAGTTTGTACGTATATACCATTGCATGGGTGGGTGGGTACATGTATTCACTGGAAGAGGAGAACTCCTCTTGTGACGGGGCAAACCGGAGCCATGGCCAATGAATACGCATAATTAATTGTTTAAATTCATAATACTTACATGTTATGATTTAAATGAACACCTACCAAGTATTCTAGAGTCCTGCCGATGTCAAGAATAGATTTCACTCCGCTGCAAACCACCATAGTATTTGTTCGCCCTAGTTCGGTCAAGTCCGCTGATATGTCCATGGTGTTTTCACCCTCCCTATGAACGCCACCTACGGGGTAGAGTTTTAAGTTGCTAAATCAGTTTTTTCTCTTCGATTGAAACTTGTCGATCAAAGTAAGCTATCATGATTATGCTATTATTCATTTTCGAATATTTGTTGCGTACGTACCTTACCTACCAAAATTCAGGTGTATTTCATATAAACCTTACTGAACGATTTCATAAAATACGGCAATTGTAATGCCTTTAACAAGATTTACATTGGAACCACCTCGAACGCGTTGAGGCCATGAATATGAAATATGAGCCGACACAGCTGGTGCTTTACGTACTGAATAATTCCATTGCCGGCGTAGATATCTTCATCACCAGGTAATTGAAGTTGCGAACCAACCAACCGTTGTCTATTTGTAGATATATATTATTGTATTTTAGTAATTTCTACAAAATTATTTTTTTTAAACGCAGATGAATATGTCAGTTTATTATTATATCAGTTTATTCCAAATTATGTACAAAGTCATAAACAAAACAACAAACAAAACGTCCCAACAACAGTCCGGAGACTAACAAACTGTAAACATTAAATATGTAAACTATGAACAGTATCCTTAGCGTTAAATAAGCTAATGAAAATCTACTTGGTACTTAATGGTGTTTGTAGTGTACCTAACCGTTCAAATGTTGAGGTTTGAAGTTTAAATGGATTTGATGCGACTAGACGAGGGTGGAGTTTGCAACACTGCGGCGGGAAATTTTACACGAGTGGAGTTAACGAGTTCTTGCGGTTGAGCCGCGAGTATATCCGATCGGTGCCGACGACGACGGCGGATCGCGTTCTCCGCCACGCGAATTCGTTTCTTCATTAATTACATGCCAACTCGTAAGGTAAATGTGGTAAGGCGTGTTCTAAGAGTGGAACATAACAGTCAAGCAGCGAGGTATGAATTCATTCGAGTGACTTTTTATAAGTACTAAGCAAATACTAAGTAATAAATAAATGATTATTTTGTCAAAAAAGTATTACCAAAATAAAAGCACTAAGAATTTTGTAATTTGCGATATTAATGAGCACGAGTTTGTGGCTACGGGATGTGCTTCCCCTTTTGCTGATTGAATGCAATCCATGAAAACGAGGATTTCACTCGTGCCAAAATTCATGATATTCAGTAAACTCAGTTAATTGATATGTTGGCAGCGTATGCATCGAAGCACGTGTATTGAATTTTTCATCGGTCGCAATCTCGTGCACCGATGAATAGGAAATAGCTATTTGTTCCGGTATTTGGTTACCTTTATTTATGATTTGCTGTTAGAAATTAACTTACAAGTAGGTACATACATATACAGTCAATAGGCATGTTCGCACAGTAATAGAATTTTCGATTGACTAAAAAAGCTGTTTACAGCTATTTTTGTTACCAATAAATGATAAGGTTCCCGGAGAAATTCGGATAAGCATTTTAGTAAAGTCGATTAGTTGATCATTATATTTTTACCTATATCACATAAGTCGTAGGAAAAAGTACCTTCTAATGATTTTTTAAATGCATTTAGGTAGTTCATATGTGTCTAGTGAATAAGATCCGTATTTGAAGGAACGACGTGACGGAAATTAATTTAGCAGCAGTGGCGACAAAAACTAGTCTGGGTTTATATTAGAGTAGGTATGTCGAATACAAAACTAACGAGTATAACACAGGTAATAGTTTCTTCTCACTCACCTATACCACCAGTGACAAAGATGGGAATATCAGCGAGTCCTGCTGCAATGAGTGTGCCCGCCACGGTGGTCGCTCCGTCTTGTCGGTTGGCCATCACCGGAGCGAGGTCTCGTCGAGATGCCTTCACTACACCTTTGGCTTGGGATAGGTATCTGCAGTTGAAGTACAGGGTAGGTAAAGGTGAATTTCATTTTGTTACAAAAGGTCTTATCACATTTAGGAAAGTTACCACGATTCTTTTATTTTCATTTTATGAAAGAATCGTGACATCAAGGCGAACGAAAGATTAAAAAAATATGCTAAAGTCGTTAAGTAAACTACTATATAGATAAAATATAACTTACTTTATTTGATTTTCAGTAAGTCCCACGGTCAACTGTCCTCCCAGAATAGCTACCGTTGCAGGTATTGCACCCTAAGAATGTATGAAATGTATGAAAATAAAAATAAGTATCGTTCTAGTTTAGTAAATAATTACTTTTCTTTTATGTTAAATAAGTTTATTTAACATAAAAGAATGATAACATAAAAGAATGACAGAAAAAAATCTAGTTAGAATACCTATGCTAATACGAGTAAAAGTCTCCAGTTTTAAGTAGTCTGCAAATATCAGTGTTCAAATAGTACTTACTCAAAGCAAGTGACATTAGGTACAAAAGTTGGACTGCGATAGCTGAATCGTGATTTCACGACACAGGAAAACTTTGGCATGAATCTCAATTTTATATGGAGATGGAAAACAAAGAGATTGCCAGCAATAAAAAGCATCTCAAAAATTATAAGTTATAAAATAATGAATTTGTTACACTCAGTTACACACAGGTAACTTTAAAGAAAAAAATCTTGAAAAACTTATCAGCTTCTTCCTAAGTTTGAATAGTTTAGTGTCGATGGTATTTAAATATTGCGTTAAAAGCACCTTATAAGCATTGTACTGAAATAAATACTCACTTGCTGTCTAACAATGTGTTCAACTTGAAGTGCAGTCTCCAAGTTCTGCGGATAGGGCATCCCGTGTGTGATAATCGTAGATTCGAGTGCAACTACCGGCTTATCTTCCATTTTAGCTTGCAAAACCTCCTCAGAGTATACCAAAGAACTACTGCTACTAGCACGAGCGGGGGCATAGCTCGGGGCTACTCGCCCAGTGCGCGATAACACCTTTAGAAAATACGCCATTGTGAATCCTGAAAGAAAAAGTTCAACTTTGTCACAAATGTTTTAAACTAGCGCACCGATTTTATCTTATGTACCGTGCATTTTATTTTTTATCTCACTATAAATTATAAAAATGAAAGTAGTATGAACAATTTTACTCTATGACTCGTGTAAATGTTGTAAAAGTAAATAAAGGTTCTTAGTACAGTTGTTCTGATCTGAGAGTAAATAAGAAAGGGTCCTTTTAAAGATCAAATTCAAACAGAGTAGGTAGGTACTGGCTCGGGAACTACTTCCAAAATGCATTGAATACTTGTATGTGTGCTTTCAATCGACAGTCTCCGAGTTCTAAACCTCACACGAAATGCAAATTCCTTAAACAGACCAAAGTTGGCAGCATCGACTTTGACTCAACAAGGTTTGTGTACGAGTGTTTGCTTTCTTCGTACATACCTAGTTTAACAAAGTGCTACGTTAGTAGTTATTCAAGTGAGTTAGTTCTTAATTTGAATGCATTTCAGGAACTTTTGGTTAATGTCTGTGGGTTAAGGTGAAGTCTATCGGAATTCAACTGGATTAACACTTGGCCGAGCTTTGACGAGGGCTATCGGCGTTCACAGCTGGTGCACATTAATCAATGTCACCACCTTCGACCCGATTTAGAGCGAGGCCCACCTGTGGGTGTACGTGTACCTATCTAGGTACTTTGCTTTAACAAAATCTAATGTGATTAAATAAAGTTATACTAGGGATTTCGTTTGGAGTCGCCGCGTCTCGTCGGGTCCGGTTGTTATTACAGCAATAATAAATAGCGTTGTTACAAAGTTGTTTTTTATACTTTGCTGATTTTATACTGCGATTTTTGTCAGAACAAAAGATTTTATTATAATTGTCATAAAATTGTATGAATGTACGGTACGGTTCCTTATCCCTATTAACCTTATAATTTAATGCAAACGACGACGACCGACGTCATTCTATGGGAAAGATTTAGGACACGGTTAGCGGTTTACCGTGGTAAGGGTAAACTGGGGTAAACCAGGGCACTGTTCGGCTCAACGCCACGGCTCAAACCACTGCAGTTTATACTTTTTAATTTAATGCGATATTGGCATAACAGTACTTCGCAGTCACTGGTGCTTAGCAACAGCGTTAATGTCATAAGACATCGTAGCGACAGCAGTCAAGGAAAACAATTTTCCAACGTTGTTTTATTTGTATTTAAAGTAAATGTTTTTTCATTGTAGCGTTATTAATTCATGATTTTGAATTTTAGAAAAGATATTGATATTTTTACACCGATTTATTACCTACCTAGTAAGTTGAACATTGTTTACCTACGCCCAAAGACTTTACCTGTAATTAGTTGCCACTTCTGTCGTCATCTTGATTTATTTTGTATATGCCAAACATCCCAAATTCTGCTTCTTTCTTTGTACTTAGTGCGTTATTTAAATCTTAGCTTAGGTTTCCACTACAACTTTTACTTGGTAGAATATTTTGTTAAAAGTTTATGTAAAAGGTTTCGTTCAGGCTGCTGGCTCTCATCTACTTAATGTAAGATGCGATAAGGTTGAAAAAAAAGAAAAACTGTGATTAGAATGTTAACTTTTTAAAACTTAATATGAATATGTTTTCAGACAAAAATGGCTTGGGGATTGCCTAAACTGCCGGGGCTTATGTTCTCGGACCCTACAAAAACACAATTCCATGTGAAAAATTCTTTGAGATTTTACCAGGGTCACAGGTTCCCCGACACCGTGGTTCGTGGCCCTGGAGGTACCGACACTGACGTAGACAGCAATGCCTTCGCTCTGCCGGAGGATTCCGTCAAGTAAGATTGAGATATGTGTGTAATGAAGCTAGAACATGATGTGAGGTGCTCGACACGACGCATAACATGCTTATTGAAAGTGACGTCACAGCCTGCGAAACACGCTGTCGCACCACAAATTGGCACGTGTTAAGTGAATGTCATGAATCAATTGTTACCTAACAAAGTTTATGTAAGCTAGTCGAATATGCACTACCTATAAGTACATTATGATATAACAGCATAATACATTTTCCCGATTGAACGCGCCATGATTGATGGTATGATATTTTTCTTCAGCTATGATCCCTCGCTGACGTACGGGCGCGTTAAGCAAGCGGCTTTGCCCCAAGTTATTCCTCACTGGGTGCACTATGACAAGCGATGTCTCAACTTCACTGCCTTTTTCAAGCAGCCAGTGTACGACAACCCTAACGAGAACTATCGAGTGCGCATCTGTAACATTATTTACTTCCTTGAAGATGACACCATGACCGTTATGGAGCCAAAAGTCAGGGTAAGTAATTCCTATTAATTATTGGATAAAATTTTTATTTCAAGAACATAATCTTTCGGAACTGTGTAGCTTTCTTTTCGAGATGCAATAAGCGCGTGCTATAACAATATGCATGCATGCCAAACTTGTAATATTTTTTCCTTCTACGAGTCTCCCATTGCTTCTCTGACCTCGCAATGGTAATAACTGTATTGTGTTGCGGGCTACTTATTATTCTATGCAAACGTTGTTTGCGCCACGTGTTTTACAGAATTACACTTGCTTCCTAGGATGCCGTGTAATACCAATATTGAAACGTACCTAACTTACTAAGTATAACATGTGGATTTAATAATGTAAGGGTTTCTGAACTTTGAACTTTTATACCACAAACATCGTATTGCTTGGACAAACGTGAACAAATTAAGTTGTAGAGGATTCGCAGTCGTTTCGACAGCATTCATCCTTATCGAATAAAGTTGGAGTCCGTTACCTGCTGTCACGTATGTTCACTGGAATTAGATTGGTTAGTTCAGATCTCGGGTCAAATCCTGCTAAGTAGCGCTCCGTAGAGGTAATTTCATATTGGAACAGATGTCGATGGACACGATATATGCATTACCAATTTACAATAGGTAATAGGTATTCGATGCATGCATATACGATGTGTCATGTATGGTAATGGAAAATGACAGAGAACCCCATTAGAATGTGCATACGACACGGTCGTAGTCGGCACGGGGCGGTCGGGTGTGTCGCCTGCGGCGTTTCTCAATTCCATTCTATTTGTCTTTTTCTTTTCAGCAGCTTGCGCTATTCATTCTCAATAACGAGATGAATAATTCTGTTCGCCACCGCCGGCTTTTTTACTCGGATCTATCCGCTTAATTTGAATGGTTTTCGTTCTGTTTAAAAAAGTGCTCGGCATTTTTGTTTTGTCAGTTTTTTAAGACTCCGAGAGCGATTAATGAATTGAATGGAAAGAACATTTTCTAAATGGCTATTGTTTTAAAAATCTACTTATGGTTCAGCCAAAGTTCTAAAATAGATGTCGAAGTAAGACACTTTGGTTCAGTTACAGTTTATTATCCCCAAATTGTGTTTCTACGTATCATAATTCTCATTGTTGTTTATTTTATACCTATTTCATACTTTAAAAAGCATGTTGTATCATCGATCACAATATCACAGTGTGACCTAATTCTCGAATGTCGGACTTTCTATACGAACATAGCATATCACATGTCGCCAGAACTCGATTGTTAGGGAATCTGGAGCGGAGCTGCCATTTGTCTCGTTTTGAATGCGGCTGCGGCGCCGACGTTGCAGTGGACACATGCCGGTTCGCGTCCCCACAACTCCGTCGCGCTACGATTTCCGATTCACCGTAAAATCCCCATAAAGCTGCCATCATTTCTATTTATACGATACTGACAACATTGAAATAGGTTGTCTTTATTTTCGTTGATACTTACATTTTAAGTTTAAACATATCCTACTAAAAATGATTGATTAGGTATCTAATTATTAGATATTTCCTCTAGAAATCACTTCTGTGTTAACCATCTGCGATATAATTTTGAATGTAAGATAATTCTGATATTTGTTTCTACAGAACTCTGGAATCTGGCAAGGAAGAATAGTAAAGAGAGGAAAAATACCCAAAAACGACCTCGGAGACTTTTGGCACTGGAAGGACCTCGACGTCGGCAAGGATATTTGCATCTACGGCAAGGTCTTCCATACATGCACCTGTGATCTTTATACTAGGGTAAGTTTACAGTTTTTGCTAAATATACCTACTGAGCGTAATTTACATCTATTTGCGATTATCTGTTTGCGAAACGTGAGTCTAATCGAGCGTAATATGTAGGTATAAGTACTTGAAAATTATATTTGTCGGTGCAATTTCGATTTACTGCATGTTTTATACGCGATTTATGTATATAAGTAGTGGTTTTATTTTATGTCTACTTAAGTAGATTTTTTTTTCACGCAAATTATGTTTAAATATTGAGTTACTTTTTAATAAACACTTTAATTTTTAAATAAATAAACAAGTAAAACTCTTGTCATAATGAATAAGTAGGTACCTAGGTATTCTATCAAAGACTTGTGCCAGCGATTCCGCGCAGAATCTCCAATTAAAACACTGTTGGAGATACAGAAATAGCTCATAAAAGTGGTTTCATTCTCTAACATACCAGGATTACCTTCGATACTTTTAATATAATTGCTTCAGTGACGTTTGAGAAAGGTTTGAAAAGGGTCGCCTCGTGGTGTGTTCACTGGCCGCGAGGCTGGCCGCTGTTTTGCTACTATTTTGATTATCTCCAAAGAAAAAAACAAAAGAAGAGTACTCTTTAGCCATTAAGCTATTTATGACTGTAATTTTTTATAGTATCTATTCGTAGGTACTACTGATTTGGTGATAGAATAGGAGGTGCAAGTCATCGTTTAAGAATGATTTTAATAATTGTCTTGTATTTTATTAATATATTCTCATTATCTTTTTTACTCACATTTATTAATACTTAATAGGGATGATGACTACATTCAAAAATTCAAAAAATAATTAGTCCGTCTTTTAGGCTATTAAAAAATATTTGAAACACATTTTTTACCTGATCAAATACCTACTTAAATAAATACAAAGATACAGAGCATCAAAGTTACGGTATTGACAACACTCCTAGGTAAAAATCTTACTTAGGCGTGACGTCACGAGCAACTTTAACCCGGTGTATCTATGTCATTTTTAATTTAAGAGATAAAAGAAAAAATACATGTCGAATATTTTAAAATAATCTATGTGATGGACTAAAAAAAAATTTTTGTCATCTCATCATGCCTATTAGAGAACATAATGTGATAGATACGCCGCTAGCCGGCAGCCGGCCCATAGCAACAACAGTTACCTACATAACAACCAGATGTTGTATTATGCTCAATATTTTTGTACGATTGTATTCAATTTTGTACTTTGGTGCTTTTTAACTACTTTACTATTTGTATTCATAACTCCAATACATACAAACCCACTGTACAAATCACTCACGAATACATTTTATTTACGAAGCATCCAGCGTCCCTTTCTTTTAATATGGTTATCTCACTCACTCTGATAAATTGATAGCGTTCGTTGACTCACATTCTAACCTAATTCAACATGAAGTTGACCTTAACCTGAGTTAAAACGATCAGCTGGAAAGTGATATAAAATACACGGACTTCACGTTTATTTGGCTTTAAAAAAAGAAAAGTGAAAATAAAATAGTCTTACCTTTGTTGAAGATAAAGTTTATTTGTGTCTTGACAGCAGCGCATCGGCGTCGGCGGTGTGACGGCGATATGATAGCTAACGTCGAAAATCCACTCACTGTTCATAAGACTACTGTGCCTTTTTAAACGACTTCAAAAAAAAGGAGGAGTTTCTCAATTCGACCGTATATTTTTTTTTTTTTTATGTGTGTCCACGCAAAACTTCGTCGTTTATGAAACGATTTTGATGATTCTTTTTTTGTTGGAAAGGGGGTATCCCGAGGGTGGTCCCATGGTAAGGAAACCAGGATCTGATGGTGGAATCCTGGAGAAATCGAGGGAAACTCTCGAAAAAACTGTATTTTCGACTAGTCTGTTTCTTATGTTTCTTCACACAACTTCGTCGTCCTTAAACCGATTTTGATAATTCTTTTTTTGTTGGAAAGGGGGTATCCCAAGGGTGGTCCTATGGACAGGAAACCAGGACCTGATGGTGGAAACCTGGAGATATCGAGGGAAACACTCGAAAAAATTGCATCGCGACTAGTGTGTTTCTTAATATTATGCAATAATAAGAATTTCAAAGCCCTAATATTTAATGAGGGTCTGACGTTGACCTGATGATGGAGCGGAAGGGCAGTCGAGGGAACTCGACAACGGTAAACAGCAAGTACTTTGTGTTTGGGCTTGATTAACTTATATTATTGAGACCTTTCATCTAAATGGGTTGTGACTGTTATTAGGGGTCTGATAATGAAAATGAAGGACAGTCAAGGGAAACTAAAAAATGTGAAATAAAAAATTTTTGCCAAAAAAGAAACAACTTCAAAACGGAAACTAAAAAGTATGAAATAAATTAACTTGTACAGAAAATTTCGAGTTTATAAGTGATTAAAAGAAACATAAACAATGAAATAATTATGTCTTTAAATTTTTTGAAGACGGTGCCACCTGTTTCCTTGAGATGTGAAAAAGATTCATTATAAGTAACTATATTACCTATATCTAGTTATTGTTTTACTTGGCACCGTCTTCAAAAATTTTAAAAGCATAATTATTAAATTGTTTATGTTTCTTTTAATCACTTATAAACTCGAAATTTTCTGTACAAGTTAATTTATTTCATACTTTTTAGTTTCCGTTTTGAAGTTGTTTCTTTTTTGGCAAAAATTTTTTTTGATTATCACTTTGCGTTCGGCCACCAGTCCTCCAATGCAACTATACCTACTGAATACTAAACAGTTGATATTGAAAATAAACAACCGCAGCAGTATGGACATGTGCGTTATCTGGTCGGTCACCCATGAAAGCGGTGAAACGCATTTGACGCGCCGTTGATTCCATTCATCAATCAATGCCAGGTGCCAGCCGGACAAATTGAACTTTTGCCCAAAAACATCGATTACGAATTTAAATCGTCGTTTCATTATTTTATATTGTTTTCGATGGACTTGTTAGTGGTGGCTTCTGGTGACAATCACTCAAATCTAAATAGATACCCACTTATAATAATGTTCATGAGATACATTCATGAGATAAACTTCTTAGGTACCTATTTTACGAAATTGATTTTCTACTTGTTAAATAAATCAACCGTTTCCCATCCTCACTATATTGTGCTATAACATAAAGTTTTTTTTTTTTTTTTAATTCGATCAGATTATTTTTGTTCGAAGCTATTTGCTCGGTTTACCGCAATCGAGGACCACCAGACAAATTGCGAGGGTTAAGGAGAAGCACTGGCACAAAACTGCACACGCGATATTGCAATTGTCTGCACCTTAATGGGCGAGAGACCACAAAGTGCTCGGTGCTCTGGCACCGCCTGCAATCTTCGTTTTCACTTACCTACCGACACTTGACATATTTTTCAACATCTTTCGCCTGAAATGCGCCTCGTAAACCGTAACGGGAAAATCATTTTAAGTTGTTTTTGAAAACTTCTGTTTACGTTTTCTGCTCGCTTCGTAGCACGTATGTAATTGGAAATAATAGATGTTTTATAAAAAACACAAAAGACGATAAATTTTTGATGTTTATGAATATTAAATATTATGGTAATAAATGCTTTAAATTTTAGGTATAGAATACAAAAATAAGACATAGGTAATACCCACTGTATTCATTCACGTTTAAATTCAAAATGCGGCTCTTTTGTAATAACGGAGCAATAATGCGAAACGAATGGCGGCCGTAAAGCCTTCGAATGGCTTTTAGAATAAAGCCGAAGGGAGGGCGGGGGCTTAAAGAAATGTGTTTACTGCTGAAGGAACAGTGGACCCCGTTATAGCCACGCTGCCCAACCTATAAACTAAAATACATCCTTTATGGTCTTTGCACTCAATTACTTTACCATCGTCATAAACCCGTGTTTTTGACGAGCTGGTAACAGAGACTGGGAAAAGAAAAGCAGCCTTGTAACAAGAAAAATATTACCTTTTAAAAAAATACAAACGTAAGAAGCTTCTAAGATATTAACAACCAGGGAAATTATGTATCTTTAGAAGATTATCCTTGTCCTAGTCTTACTCTAGGTAGCTCTAGTAATTTAAAACGAACTAGACACGCAACAAGTCTAGATAACTTGTCTCGTTCACTTTATAATACAAGACAGAGAGAGAGAGATTGATTGTAAAGTCGACGTAGAATCTTGAATAACGCTTATCTTGCTATTTTTTTACATACATAAAACTATTCCAAACATAGTTTAATTAAATAGGCAAGCAATACCTAGCTACATCTATTTATAAAATTATGTTTTGAGCACACATAAAAGACAAAAAGATACAGGTTTTTATCAATTTAATTATTTTATTATTCGTATGGTTGCCCTCTAGTTAGATAACAATATTATGTAGGGTCAAACGACACTAAAATGTCAAACTCTGTTGAAGAAATACTTACATATATTTTAAGTTATTTGTAACTACCTATGTAATTTATCTGAATTTGACTGTTGGAACTTAGGTAGGTAATAATTATTATTTTGCGCCATTTTCAACAATGGCAATGACGTCAATAAAAATCTTGTGTTCATCAAAGTTGTTATTGCGCTCCTCAGCTCATCTAGGTACCTACCTATAACTACACTACATCTAAACTCTCTGCTGCCCTGTTTACTTGTAACCAACCAATTAAAGATTAAATTATCTGTTATTTATGATAGAGGGTAATCTACTTTTCTAATACTTATATTCCGCTTCAGTGTGTTTGCAATCAGTTGAAATAATAACAGTTCGGTTTTAATTGTAGCCAGCGTAACGCCTTAACTAAATAACGAATCTAATTAATCTTTGCACCAACCTTGGAAACAGTCCTTTTATATTTTATCGTGCATGCAATCGCTATTTGTGTATCTTATTGATATGATTAAGAATGTGGTTTCCACTTGCAGACAGGCAACGAAAAACTTTATAATATCGGCTTGTGTCGCAAAAAAAAACCTATACCTACATTCAGTTAAAAATAGGCAATACTAAAACGATTCAATATGATATAAAACTCATTATAATTTCTCAACACTTAATTAACACATTTCATAACACTATTATGGAAATCTGTAATATTAAACCAATAAAAAAAGATCACATAAAAAGTCTTGTCATGATAGTCTTGTATTTAGATGGCGGTGATGTAATGTAGGATGACTTGTCCGCCCATGTAGAACATGGTGACATATGGTACGAAGTAGGCAATGGCACGCGCTGGCTGCGGTAAGGGTACGATACAGTAGACAATGGTGTGCAGGATCCTGCCAGCGGTGTAAGCACGGAACAGCAGCGTGGCCCACGCCGCAACCGGGTTGGTCGTCAGGTACAGCAGGCCCAGCATCCAGAAGGCGGGAATGTTCTCCAAGTCGTTGAGATGAGCACGTCGAACACGTTCCACGACGGGGTCATCGAACTTCACCTTCCCGTTGTTTAGTTTTGTATCTTCAGGGTTTGCGAATACGCCGCGCGTCAACCGTCGGAATGCCGTGAGCGTAGCCATAGACAGCAGTTTTAGAGCCAGGATTGCGGAGTACACAATATACGATTGCACAGCGGGATTGCTTAGCGAGATAGCAGCCATTTTTGCCGGTTTGTTTACACGCTCGTGGTCTGTTGCGAACAGTGTGTCCCCTCTGTCGGTCACTACACGAATGATAATGATACTTTGAATCGTCGCACCAAAGCCACGATGCTTGTTATTGTTACGTATACCTATTCTAATCTATCGAATTAATCTTCATACAACGCACGAATATGCCCAAAATGTAAATGAAAGGTAACTTCAAACCAGCAATGAACGCCCACCTTTGCTGCACGATAATCTTGGTTGATTTTTTGAGGTGCTTGGTACAAAATACTTTCTGAACCGGTTTGACAACGAATCTGGCTATATAATAAAGGTTTTTTCAAAAATTTAAGTTCTTAAAAATGATTGTAAAATGTTTTATGAGAGATATATAGGTATCTGTAAAATTACTTTAAGTTTGCTATTTTTTATTTATAGCATATATCTACGTATAAAATAAAGCTTTATAATTCTTAAGAATTTTCTAGAATGAATCCTACAAACAATATCTAAGTACCTACTGCATAGAGATTATAAAACTACAAGTCATTTCCCACCGTTCACCGCCGCCGCCGTTTAAATACCTAATTGATATTATTATGATAATATGACAAAGAAAAACGCCTGGTCACCATATCTCAGCAACGCTGCAGATGCATTTCATATTATTGCTATAAAACATTGCTCTTACGGATATGTTTTTTTTACAGAATGCCACAGCATTAATATGGCGTTGTTTAAATTAACACGAGAGAAAAATTTTAGGGCCCACATTCTTGAGCATTTCAAAAATATCTTGCTTTTAACTCAGTATTTCTCATTTGAATACCAGTAAGGGGGCCCCAAGTCCGCGCAACAGGCAGGAGTGATTAGGTATATAGTATAATACGTAATTAATGTCTCAATTATAGCAGACTTTACTTTTTATTTGATAGAATACGTAACATTTACTTGTATTTATTACGGTTACTATGAACCTGCATTGAATGGTATACCTACGTTATTTTTAACAAAATAATCGCCCCCGGGTGGGCTCGAACCACCAACCTTTCGGTTAACAGCCGAACGCGCTAGCCGATTGCGCCACGGAGGCAGATGTGCGTCATGGTGAAAATAACAGTTCCGTCTTTTTCCACATGAAAAGTAACACATGTACATAAGAAATAAATTCTATGTTTCATTATCTATTTGTTTCTTATAAGTGGAAGCCGTTTCTTGGATCATTTATTCTTTTTAATAATGACATAGGTACGTGTATAATAGAACGTACCTATTTATTGTTAAGGTCAACAGATTTAGTACCTCCTTAATCAATGTAACATTTTTTGAATCGTAGGAATGGCTGGAATCGCAAGGTATAGAATTATCGAAGGAGGAAGAAGTTCCTCGAGACCCGTACATAGAGAAGGAGTTCTGGAAGACACAGCCTATTCCTAAGAAAATGAAGGCGAAAGAAGACCCGCTGCGACGGTTTTTGGAGTACGATGGAAAAGTTTTAGCGTAAGTAGCTCAATTTTATTATGTCTATGTTTTATTGTCTTTTAAAATTATCTAAATAACTTCAAAAACCACGTCTTCTTAAAAGTTGCAAAAAATAAGATAAATCACTCAAGAACAACTTAATTGTTGAGTTTTTAGTGGTTTGCTGACTAAGTTACCTGGCAGCAATGTTGCGGCTGCCAGTTGCACGTCCAATTGTTATTAAATTATATGCGACACGACAAATCTAATCCGAAGTGGGTGACTGCCAACTAGCTGGAAGTCGCTTGAGACTGCCACACAAACCAATGCCTCTTCCCAATTTAATATAGGAGACTGTTTAGATTCTAGGTGTGCTCAACTATATACCTAGTGATTGATCAATTTCTATGTAACACAACTACGTAATAAACAAAAATTGTACCTACACTATAGTATAGAGCATTGTGAAATAATTTTCGTGACCGCTTTTAATATACGTTAATACGTAAATAACATGTAACATTAATATGTTACATCAGACTTTTCCAATAAGTATGTACCTAACTTATAAAGAAATATAGACAAAATTAAGCAAAGTCTCAATAACAAGTTTTCCTTTTGTTTCACCCCGACTCGGTTAGCGCCGCTCGCTGCCCACACCCCTTCACCCTCCGCTAAATAAACAGTTGAAATTGAACCGTAGACAACGTGAAAAAGGATTTACACGATCGAGTTGCAGCTCACCTCTTAATTAAACTTTTCGTTTGTCGAAAATTCGAATTTATTTTCCACGCGAATACCGCTTTAAAAAAGTCTAGCATATGTCGTTCGTTTCGCAACTTTTCCGTCTCTGGCACAAGCCCCTAAATTAGTCATGTTTCACAAAGAACGAGGACCCTCAATTCCCTCAGACTGCAAGTAAGGGCTCGCACTACAAGTGAGTCATTTTGCTCATTTTATATCGTCATGTGCAAGCTAAAAGGAAAATTGTCGACAAAAATGTTTTTTACTCGTACTTCAGCTCGTCGGCGTTTTTGCTACTCCATTCTTTGAAATTTATGTTTAATTAGGTAGCGGGAATCAAAGAATATTCACATTGGGTATTAAGTACATATATATTACCTACTTTGTTCATTTTGTGTCTGTAGCAAGGTCTTGGACTTTGTTATAAAGAGTAATGTACCTAAATAGAGGGGTATCAAAGTCATTCATTTATATTAAAGCAATATCTAGTTAAATCCATATCTATAATACAAATAATATTACTTATAAAAGCGAAACTGTGTGTGTGTATGTATGTATGTTTGTTCGTCTTTTATGTACAGGAACTTGTAACGCGACGCGATAAACAGTGAATTATAGGCGTGATTGTTAAAGGAATGGAGAGCGACATTCGCTATCTTTGATTCTTTCTTAACCCTTCCACTTCCCTAAAACGGGGATTGGAAAATTTGTATGAAGCATTCTCTAATCCGAATTAAAGGCGGGGGAAGTTGCGGGTAAAAACTCTTTAAGAATGAGTATATACCCAGCCAGGTACATGAGATTGAAGGATACCTTCCCCGCCCTATCTCAGTCGGTCGGTTATTTAAATAAAATTACGGCCATGTTAATTGCTCGCTGTAATTACCAAGGCAGGTTTTCTTCTTGCTATTTACTGCTGCGTTGCTAGAACGTTTCACGATTTAAAGTCAACTCATTATATTGATTATTTCCATTGTGTTTTAATGACTTATTTATACAGGTTATTTATTATATAATCAACTAATTAAGAAATTGGTGGCTTTTTATCTAAGTATATGAAGTAATTAAGTAAATAAACAGGTGGTAAACTCTCACCTAACTAAATAGTCTGGCGACATTAATAAATAAGTATTTTTTTTATTATTTTGTCATAAATAGGTAAGTTTACTACCTACGCGTGGGTAAAGATGAAACATTAGTTTCAAAATATTGTTTCGTGTTTCATAAAGGTAGATACATACCTAGTAGTCCGAATCATCTTCTAACCGTACAAGTTTCAGAGCAAGGCTATAAATATCCGTTTCCAAAGTTTTTCACAACCTTATCAAGTTTCATGCTTCACAAACAGAAATGGAAAGCATAATCATTACCTACATAATTTTCTTTGCAGTTTAATATCTTAAGCAGCGATTCGTGTGGATCATTATGAGCTGAGTTATAAGTAAAGTTGGTTCTTAACAGTAGGTCGCAGCTTGCAGCGCCAGCCGCCTTTTATGACCCATAAACACAGACCTATATCATTACATTACCAAGGGTTTTTCATTCGACGTCCTAAATAATAAGTTCTTTATAATAAAAAATGAATGTGACCTAGAATATTTTACTCATTGCGTTAATGAGTTTAGTTTAGTGTCATAATATAAGTTATTAAGTACTTCTTACATGCGTATTTCAAGGTGTTCAATAAATTACGGTGCTAATTCAATTACTTATTTGCAATACCTATATGAAATTATTTATAAAAAAGAAATAGTATAACCGTAAGTACATATACATTCATAAAATGCTGAGAATTATTTATTTTTGGTAGACGTGTCTGTTTTAATTCTTAATAAACTGTGATATTGGAATACTGGTTTGCGTCACGCACCACTGGCGCTGGCGGAATATGCGAGCGGCATAATAACCGCCCTCTTCTGTTTTGTCGGAGTGAATCTTAGCCTGCCTGAAGGAATTTGCGAACTTACGCAGAATATAAAGAAGTAAACAACCAAGAATAAGCAAGTCTCATTACGGTTAGCAAATTGGAGCTTGAAGATTCTTGCCGGAAACAATGTGGACAAAGTTATCTACAGCTTCTTATTAAAACGTTGCGTAAGGATGGTCCTTACTGAAAAGTATGCGCGACCTTAATAAACGAAGCGGCGGCGGCCATCCTTCATTTAGTAGAGCTATTTATTAATGAAAACATTTCAAATTGAAATAAGAATCAATATTACCATGTAAGTCTAGATAACGTTTGAGTGGAGTATCAGTATTAAAAATGTGCACTTAATATTGTGGAAAACACATTGGTGTTAAACACAACAATTACCTACCTACGCAAGTAATATCGATTACTATCTAATTATTATAATGATGATAAAAATAATGTACTCGTAAGTAGGTAGAGTTAGCCCGATTGTGAAATGTTGAAGAAGATAGTGTGCAAATTAAATACCACTTTTAGAACTACTTATTTACTAGAAAGAGCGTTGAAAAGGCTGTACATTAGAGCAATGGTGGCAAGTGATGACCGCACGCCGCAATTCTCGGTTTTACTTCCACCGTCCATGCCTTGTTTATAGCTGGCTAAGCTATCTGCGGAAACTCCACTCTCTTAATTACTCGCTTCAATTTAACACCAATTAAACTTCTTCCTTACTTTTCTTTTATTATTTCGTCACGCGAAAATCTGGGGCATGCTGGCTGATACCTACAGTGATTTTTATGAAGAAGTAGGTTTAATAGGACTTTATGAGTATAATAGAGAATTTGTATGAATTTTGTGTAATTTCGTAGTTTGGATGCACCTGGTGCAGACATACCTACAGATATTGTATTTTTAAGAACTTTGAGTAGGTACCTAGGTAGGTAGTAGGTAGGTATACCTATATGTAAGTATATATGTACCTATAGGTACTATCAATAACTGCTTACTTACATTTTGAAAGAATAAAATAGCCTTGACTTCATGATGGAAGATGTGATATAAGTAGAAAGCACTAAACGATATTTCTTTGAATTTTTTGCTACTGTCTTTATTTGTGGTTATAATAATAAGTTAGAGTCCGCACAGTTCATAAATCAAGATTGTTTCGACCACGACAGCGACCGGTGGGACAATCTTTTCAACCTCTCTTATCATTTCCAACTATTGTTATAAATCATAACACGGTACGTCCAAAATCACGGACTGAATCAGTAGGCACCTATTTGATTGCTGAGAAAATTGGACCAAGTTTTTACGGGAATCGGGAATAATTATCTACCTAAAGGAACTTTTCTGGTAAAATGATGATTATTTAATGCCTATAATTTTGTTTCCCTTCAGGTTCAATGCTGTATGGGATAACCGCGAGACAAGATGCGATGAATTCGGACATTTCAAGATATTTTACTACTTGCAGGATGATACGGTTGCTGTAAAAGTAAGTTATTAAGTATATCCTAGAAATATTACAGATATCTTTTGTAACATTGCTTTTTAGCACTTTAGCAACATTCAAATGTAAAAAAATTGTAAAAAGGCTAAAAAAAGGCTGTTAAAACTGGGACGAGCAAAAAATATAAAATCTTGCATAATAACGAAATAACCATAGCCGGGTCCGGTCCGGTAACAGCACAACAAAGAGAGTTCGTTAGCGGAGAGTGTGCGTCCGGCGTAATCGGCGCATAATGACGTCGACCTTACAACCCGCACCTTCCCGGAAATTAAAACATTGATGAAATATCCCCCGTACATAAACTGTAGGTATCTACACCACGGCATGTCATGATACAGCGTTTTGAGGGAATCGGGAACTCTCGAGAACAATCGGAAGCTCCGAGCACCGAAATGGAACCCTGCTGACAACATCTTCCTATTAACGATATGAAAACCATTGTGTCTTGATGTTTACCAATAACAAGATATCTTTAAGATTTCGGACCGCCAATACACTTTTTTCAGTAAAAAAATAATTTTCATTTTGCAATCAAATCTTTACATTTCCAGTACCTACCTTACCTAGTAGATAAGATAAAATAACTTCACAGTAATAACTTCAGGTAAGGTTACGAGTTGCACGATTTAAACTAGTCCGTAATTTTGTCTACTGTATTACTTATTATAAGATGCAATAGCTTGTTTTACTGTCTCCTGAACCTGATATGAACGAACTGAAATTGATTATTTAAGCTGCACGCACTAAAATTTAAGCTATTAGATATGGCGATGTAGGATTTTTTAAAAACCTATAAAAGCTTTAGATGGGCGCAAATTTGGACCCTAATTTAGAAACTCGTGGAGACCTTGGAAATCAGAGCAATGAATATTTATCGGAGCTCTGGGAGGCCACGAGCAGGCGCACTCCAATTACGATGCTCAATAAACATTTTTTTGCGCTCACATCAACGCGTGAAATGCTCACTTGATCAAAGTTGGAATTTAGGTCAACCAACTTTATGTAAGGATACCATTATACTGCTGAGTAAATGCTGAAAAAATATAATTTACTTACGCACTTTGGTTGATTTCAGGAACTAGACGATGGATTAGGTGGGAAGGATCCTTTCCCTCTACTGCTGAAGAAGACAAAGCTTCCTAAAAAATGGAAGGAAAAGCCTGGTAAGTAAGTTGAAAGAAAACAAAACATTGCAGTTTAGGATAAAAAATGTTTAGTAAAAGATCTTTATGCTGAAACACAAAAACCTTCAGTAATGGTCTTACAATGGTGCTTGTTAGTGGCGCAAAAACTCCGATAAAAACGTGGCGATGATATCTTCGGTGCGGGTGGAAATGCCCTTTCGTCGTAATGGCTCAATCGAAATAAAGCGCTTCCAAAATATGAAGACGCTTTTAGAAGTGAGATATCCGTTTGTAACCGAAAACTACAGGATTTATTGGCTGTTGAAAATCTATTTACCTTAATAGATTGATAGGTAACGCCCGTTATTAATAACCTATCCTGCTAGCTTAGCATGGCACTCTGTGACAAGACGTTGTCGTGCGTTTGTCACGCTTACGTCTCTGTCTATAGTATTAAATGTGATAAGGACAGCATACGTGAGATAATTGTCGCGGCTCGCCATGCTAAGCTCCCTGATCCGTTTTTTACCAAATCGAGATTGAAAAAACAAAACACAATTGTGTTCTTGACATGTTTTTGGTACACAAGTGACAATTGTGTTTTGTTTTTTCAATCTCGATTTGGTAAAAACGGATCAGGATAGGTTATTAATAACGGGCGTAAGTCTATCTACACTAACCAACGGTTCACAGCTAGGTTACCAATTATACAATGAAAAATAAATGCCTATATGTTGTTCAATTGGAAATCAAACTTTGCCAAACTGGACATAAATTAATAAAACACAATGTGAAGTAACAGCTTGCGATAGAGCAAGTTGCGTACTTTGTTGAAGTCTACAGATTTAATATTTTGTAATCTCGTTCGTTAGTAAATAAGTTGGAACTCGACAACTCCAACTTTCATACTTAATCTCTTTAAGAACGTCCTATTAATATAAAGCAAGTGCTTTATTAAGGTTCTGCTTCCTTATTTATTCCCCTCGAGATATTTAACGTTATTAAAACTTTGTGCAATATAAATTAGAGCATTTTGAAGCGCGCTGTAGGGATTACCCTGTGCAACAAGGCGCGTGAATCTAGCAAAGTGGAACATCGAAATGCTATTTGAAAAGTTAAATGTGCAGAAACTTTACTAGCATGTATTCTATGAACATTTAATTTAATAATAATGTAGAAATGTATTATTATAAAATGAAATAGATTGTAACAAAAATAACTACTTATATAGGTTTATTTTTTAACAAGCTGCATAGATGAGAGAGGTATGGCCTATCTGTGTGGCATTTTACAAAGTTTTCCTTAAATGTATTTTTACATAAAAAAGATAAATAATATCACTTCATACATAAGGTAGATTTAGCAAAAACAGTATTTATTTTTTCTGTTTCGCGTGACTTAAGTAAGCCGGAGTTGCCTAGACAGCATGTAAAAAGTTTAACTGGGTCGAATACGGGAAGCAAAAGTAGAGTGAATGCAAATCAGAGCCATCGGAATTAAAGTTATTACTTTTTCAAGGCATTGTTTGTTTGTTAACGAGTATTTTTTATACTTAAATCGTCAATCAAGAAAGTTTGGTAATCTTTTCTTTCAACAATAAAACTGGAGCATTTTGTTACCCCCATTGTACCTTAATTCGTTACTGACTTTGTTATTTTTGGATCACGAGTACTTTGATAATATAATATTGGGGTATTCTTTAGTGACTTTCCCATCGATCGTGATGGAGACAACCGAGGAGGAGGTGACGGAGTACTATGCGCCGAAGGACTTCATCATTGGGGAGACCATCTACGTGCTCGGACGCCGCTTCCTACTGTATGATTGCGACGAATTCACTAGAAAATACTACAGGTAATGTATTACTTGTACCTACACGTAGATTACAAAACAAAGCAAGAAAATAAAACGACTAAAACCGCTAATGCAAATATAGGTAAGTAGTGTAAGTACCAAAGTATTTGCTGTACTGTAAGCACATTCCCTACATATGAAATTGTTTTATGAAAATAGGTTGTGAGTAGATACCTTCATAACACATTTTAGTGCGAGATTTGCAATAAAAGTTCATGAAAATAAAAAACATAGATTGTACGTACCTACCTAATAGCAAAACAAAGCCATTGACACAGAAAACTTGGCTAGGATTCGCATAAATAAACGATCAATGAAAAGATGCGCCTTTCAGACGTTCAGGATAGTAGCGACCGAGCCAACACAACTATCTTTTGTAGCTAGTTATAAGACAAAATGTTTATCTACCTTGTCTTTTTGCCATCTCATTTGCATTCTCTTTTGCAAAGATTAATAATGATGAAAAATCATCATTAATCTTTGAATTTTTAATTTCTTTTTTATTTCTAGAGAGAGAGATGTTTGTCGAAAATGAATGATATATATCCCAAAGAAGTTACCAATTTTGTACAGTTTCTACCGAAACATAAAATCTAAATAATTATCGAAATATTTCTTATAACTTTAGACGCGATATGTTCTGGTAATGTTAATGTAAGCTTCAGTCATCAAAGATTGAATATTAAAACAATATCGTCTCTTTATAACCGAGTTACATATAACCTAACAAAATGGAAAACGTGAGGTAGGAATACATCGTGTAGGTACAGTGTACAGTACCTATCTAAAATAACGTGATTTTCCCCGACTCACGTCGACTGTTGCCCGTTTCCCGTTTACCAGGTACGTACTGCTATGTAAGCTTTATGACATCGCATTATGAGAGTTATACGTAACATTTTTCGAATATATTTTGCCTTACTCCGCGGGGATTTCCATTCTATTTATGTTACTTAAGTAAGTAGGTATATGCGTCGACGAGAAAATCCGACTACTGTTTTACTATTTTGATGCAAACGTGGATTTTTCGTGATGCTCGAGTTAGGTTAGTACCTATTTAAAATGTGATGTGATCCTGCTTATAAAGTTCCTTATATCATAACTTACTACGTGCCTATCAAGTAGCCTACTAACTTATCAAAATACAAAATCTATAAAAAATAAAGGTATATAGGTACTTGTTTATAAGTATTTCAGAATTTCTAATATCCTACTTTTTAACTTAATATTTTATGTTAGAACTAATTTATGTCTTCATGTTTGTTTACATTCTAACATTGCATAACGATAGAAACAATGCAGCGTCATTTTCTTAGATAAAGTAGAGACAATTTAAGTATCAATAAAATACCTACTTTTTGCTGCTAGTTTGTAGTTAATTTTGATTCATCCATCTCTTTTTATAGTAAGTAGATAGCTATATAAGTGTATTTAATTGTCGTCGTTAACGGAACTCCGATGGGCCTTAACAATCGATTCAACGTTACTAAGAAATTAATTGGTATCATTAAATACACAATGTTTCCAGAAGATAGGAAATGTTCCGTAAATAAACAACTGCGCCCAAAACAGCCTTGTTTATCTAATTCATAATTAATTCTCGTATTCCTCTTCGAGTAGAATTAAGTTGAAAATATATTACAAAGTATTGATAACGACGGTTTTAATTCCCTGCCACAACACAATTATCGATACTATACATAATTAGAAATAATATTTACTTATTTCTCACGGGGCATTGTTTCAGGACAATGTTAAATATAGAGCAACCGCAGCGCGTTGAAATCCCTCACGAACCTAAGAAAGAGTTTCCGAAGGTGAGTGAAAACCTACATAGGTGCTCATCTGTGTGCTAGTTTATTGCATAAATGTTTATTGTGTGAAAAGACAACATCTCTGATACACGACTCGACAAGGAAACAGTGTAATTTATAAAATTGCAGCAAAGTTATGGTGGAATGAGTTGTTTTTCTAAAGTTTGGCCAGAAAAAGGGCCCTGTGAAGAGGAAAAGTTATGTTGGAATTGTTGTAATATTTTCAACTGTTGTGTTCAGAAATACCCGCCACATATCGGGATTGGTTCGCCGGAGGATTCGTTGCAGTCGTGCTTTGGGCTCATACCTAAACCACCCTTCAAGGACATTATCAAATTCAACCTCAATGCTAATAAGGTAATTTTTGCTTTTTTCGGCTATTTCTAAGTAGGTAGATACTCGTCGATATGACATAAATAGCATATTTTTAAATTAAATATCAACTTATTTTATGTTGCTGACCTATCCACAACCTGCGCACTGAGTATTATGCATTTTTACAGTACCTGCGATATCTCTGTGAACTGGAATCAATCCACCCCGAGGATGAGGGTCGCAAGTTCGTGCTGGGCTACCACCTCGCCGACGGCACCATCAAGATTGACGAGATCCCGCGCCGGAACTCCGGCATCCGCGAAGGACGGTTCCTTAAACCCATGAAACTGCAACTACCGGATTCAGATCCGAACTTCCCAACTTACTTTACGCCTGAAAAGTTCTATATCGGTAAGTGTAAATAAAGATTATCATATAGATATTACAATATTGTACTCTTTTAGATCGTCATAGTAAGGTTCAAATAAATAGATTTCCAGAACATCCGTTTTCTACGACATCTGGTTCCGGTAAAAGGAAGAATCAATTGTTAACCTAGTTCTATCGAATTGTTTGGTTCAAACAAATAAAATTAAATGTATATTTCGCCAATGCAATTTCATCTTTATTTCGTACGCAATTATCGTCATATCTTGAAAGAAATACATGATATCTCAAAAGTTATTCTGATGTCCAAACTAAGTTATTGTAAAATTTCATTAAAATCTGTTTAGTGGTTTTTACGTGATGAAGTACAAACATCCATCCATCCATCGGCACAAACATTGACATTTATAATATTATTAGGATATTACAAGTTAAACTCAAAAATATCCAACAAATTAAAAGAAACGTGGGTAGAATAACAATGGGTAGAATACTAGGTACTTCAAATTTATTAGCGCGGTCAGTATTACGACCAAAAGCAATTAATTTCTAATTGCTTTGTCCAGGTGCGGAAATTCCTGTATTCAAGCACAGATTTAAGATAATCGGATGCGATTTGTTCGTGTACCGCTACATGAGCGCCAATCCCGATAAATTCCCGAACGAGATCATCGACAACGTGCGCAACTACCACATGCGCGAGGGCAACTTGAGGGACGAACTTGCGGTAAAATATTTCAATATACAATTTAAAAAGGGAAAAAAAGATAGATAACGTTAATTTTAATGTTAAGGGTCAAAACAATATCTTGCTGGAAAAGTAATTATCTTTGAAAATATAAAGTTATATTTCTACAGATGGCTATCAGCGAAGAATCAGCAGCGGAAACACGCGCACAACTGGCCAAGATCGGCAAGTCCGCAGTGGCTAAACCGAATGCCATGGAGGAGTGCCTGGCCGCATTAGACGTAGTCGAAGGCAGTGCTATCCCAGCGCGCCCGCCGACACCTCCCAGAACCACGGACAGGATATCTTACGATGAAACTCTTCGTGCTGTTAGACAGAGGTACAACTTCGTTGAAAACGTAGAAATCATTTTTTGTTGAAAACTTCGTGATACCCAATATCGAACTAAAAAATCCTGTAAATTTTCAGCAAACCAACTTGTGAAGATATCGTGCCATTGAAGGGTATATTGAAGTCGGGTGCGGCACGTGACGACCACCAGAAGGTGGTATGTTTCAGCGGCCCCGAGTCAGGAGAACATCGCATACCCAAACATTCATACAGCCCCTACCCGCCTGGACAGCAACCGCACTACGACGAGGATCCAGACTTCTGCGAGCGATATAAAGATCGGGTAAGGAACATTACCTACAAGGAGGCCTTTGCCAAGGCCTTACAGAATGGTTTTATAATTGTTAGGTATGTATCTATAAATCACTGTCGTACTTATATTAATTATAACTCCCAGCGGAACTCTATTATGTGATCGTCATACTTATTAATGTGATCGTCATCATCTGCAAAGTTTGCTCTGAAAACAGATCTCCATAGGTTAGCTAGTTAATATTAGATACCTATACTCTATAGCGGATAAGTAAATAAACTTTCCCTTGATATACACGTATGGATCTACGCGAATGTTATATCTATTTGAATTAGAATTCACTTGCGTGATTTATGTGTAGTTAGGTATCGAAATCTCAAGGGTCACGTTAAACGGCAAACAGCAAGCGCATGAATTTATGGTCTGATCCTCGATGGATATGTAGCGGCAGTATATGCAACAAAAGTAGCTAAAACGTAGCGGAACAAAGCAGTTTTATTTTGGTAGATGGTTACATCTGTTTCCATTGCCAAATATTGAAGAAAATAATTTAACTCATCGTTAAAATACCTATACTTAATTCGGTGGCAGTTTTCAATAATTACGTTATTGTTCATAGGGGTGGTTATACTTTCACTTAATATTCACAAATGAAAGAATTTTAGTTAACCTACCAATGTTATTGTTAACCAGGGCTACAAAGAACGTGCCGAGCGTCGTGCCAAAGAGATATGTTCGTACGAGGCGATACCACCGAGGGAATCGGCGGTCAGCAATTACGAGCCGGATCCGGATAAACAAAAGTCGGCGCTACCTGGGTACCTTGGATCTGTTTATGGTGTCGACTGCAAGGAGGTGAGCTTATAGATGTAGTATCGTTAAAACGAGTAGGTAGGTGTCTGCAGAATTAATCGGTTACTATAGTACTTAAAATCTTACATGATTAGAATGACACATGCCAATCCTCGCCGAATAGTGATGGGATAAAAAAGTTAAATCGTGGTGTAAGCGAAATTTTGCTTGTAAAAAGGTCTTATTACTAGAAATATTTTAAAAATAACTAGTAATTACCAAATAGCCTAATTAAGTACGTAATTAATTCTCCATTTCGAGCTCGGTTAAATATTCGCAGGTACGTACTAAAAAACCAAATAGTAGTGACACCGTGCATCATTTTTTTTAAATCAATGAATCTACTATAAAAGCTCCTAAAACCTACCAAAACTACTAAACGCAAAAAAAACTTATCTTAATTACTATTTTCATAGACCTTATGATAATGAAAAAATATCGACTTAAATAACTCGATTGGTCACATCCTTAATTTTTTTTCATGATGATATAACCTTCTTAGAACGTAAAAATATTTAATCTCATTTTATTGAATAAGTATTATGTGTGTTATTTAATATTAAGTTTTATGTATCTTTACGTTTTATGTCGAAAACATTAATTTTCTTGTATGTATAAATACATTTCATAATTTTAAAATAGTTTTAGTTGTAAAAATGATTATGACTTTTGCTGATGCAAATTACGACACTTATGGGCCGCTAGTATAAAGTTACTTCGCTACTTTTAGTGACACCTGCCATTCTAATCATGTAAGATTTAAACAACTATATGACCAACCTAATATTACTTACTAAAACAATTGTTTTTCCATTCATGAGTGTCAAACACAGAGCACCCCCTAATAGAGCCCGAATCATTACAATTTTATTCGAAACAAAACTCACAACTTTAGGCGGCAAGAATGAAGTGCGGGGGACGTGACAACTATGCTGTGATTTGCTGAATCAAGGTCACACATCGCTTAGAGATGTGCCGTGACGACAGTTAGGTTTATCGATAAAACATTTACATAAGTGTGTTACATTTTTTATTGTTGAACAATTCGATGTTATAACAAAATTAAATAATTAGAGAGGTTAAGTTAAAATTGCATGACAATTGACGACACTTACCGGTAAAATTAATTTGAAAATAAATACATGCTTCCGAAAACTGAATTTCAGTGTCCCAAATAACCCAAAACTAGGTTATTATTTAGAAACTTCTAATAAATATGCTGTACCTTTTTTGCTCAGGACATTTAGGAAATCTTTAAAAGAAAACAAACACTAACTTTATTCTATTATTTGCGATGATAGGTAATAAAAAAATATCGAAGTACTGTTCTTTACATATTAATAATAATTATTAGTTATTTTTTATCTACATCTCATCTCAACAAAAAGTGTATATTATTATTGTATTTGATAAAATAAATCGATTACATTCAGTCGATAAATTTGTTACAACTCTAGTACTGAAATTTCGGAAACGAAAAAGGATAAACATAGTAATTAGCATAGTGATAGAAAGGGATGTCAGCAAATCAAAATTTGTTGTCCAGTGTAACATGAACTCCGCGTAATATAAAACAAAAATTGTTTATACTTATCGGTGAAAAGTTATTCCATTTTTCTTAAAGCAAGATGTCCCAGAATTTTTCCCGTACCATTTCACAGAACACACTGTCATTTTATTACGCTTTAAAGCAAAATAAGAGCCATGTAAATTGCGAAAAAGCTTGTGCGTACGGATGTGACAGCTGGTCAGTACTGACTTGAATGACATAGTTCGCTTTGCTACATCTGCCGAAAAAGACATATGTACGGTGCGCGTCTATTGCCTTGCAAGTACACTCTATTAGGGGGTGCTCTGTGGTGTCAAACCAGTATAGATTAAAATCTATCACGTTTTTTCCATTTTGATAAATCACTAAGACATTTTAAACAAATAGGTACCAGAACACATGAGGCTGCCGCCAGACGCGTATGAAAAGGTAAAGAATTTGAGGCAGGAAGTGCCAGATATATCGCCAGCAGCCATGCGGGTAGCGGAGTACCCTCGACTGCCGCCACCGCCCGTGGACACCTGCGTGAACCCACCGCCAGAGGCCAAAGGACCCTGCGCCCCGAGGAAGGAAGAAGACGTATCGTTTGCCTGTCCCCACGTTGAACCAGTGTTACCATGCTGCGTACCAGAAAACGAGACCGGTGCCGAGATTTAACAATGTTTTTGGATAAATTAATGCCAAATTAAAGTTCTTATGTATTATTTCTAAGCCGTGAGTAGGTAGGTACACTTACTGCTTTATATTATTCGACTCTCTAAAAATATCTTCGTGATAGACAGGTAAAATAATACTAGCAAGTTGATTTGATACAAAAATGTCTTTACAAAAAATGTTACTTTACACCTGTCAAGAAAAACTTTTTTTTCCTTTTTACACTGTCTTTAATGTTTTAACAGGAATTTATAAACTTTGATCCAATCGGATATTTTGTATTACTAGTAGGTACAGACAAAGCAAGATAAAGTATTATCCAAAGTATTTTTAAATACAATGGTTACATAGAATAGAACTATGCCACAGTTTAATTTGATAGTCAATTCAAACTTATCTTTTTCAAAGAAAGAGAAAAATGTGTTCACATATTTTATATTAAAATAAATAACAATTAACCGTAAAATATATTATGTTGGTTTTAAAAATAGTCGTATCTTAGGGCACTAGACAATCATTTGTATTTGGGCAAAGCAGCGAAGGAATTATGTGGAAATCCTGGGTCCTACACAAGGTAAATGATCACCAAAACAATCACAGCCATCGTGACGAACATGCCGCCGAATAAAACATACTTGTCCTGAGAAACCCGTCGTTCTATCAGCGAAATAGTGGCATTTGATAACCCTAGCGTGTTGGCCAAATCGATCAGTCTTCGATGCGCACCTTTGAGAGTCTCTCTATTGTATTTAAGTGTATCCAAAATGTTTGAACCTGAAATTAAAACAATTAAATTCATTTTTTACGTTGGTACATTTCAATGTGGTTTGTATTCCTATATTTAAATGGTTTTTAAAAACTTTGGTGATTAAAAAACTAAAATAGCTAAGTTAGGTAAGTAGGTACATCGATTGATTATATAGCTCTTCCTTATTAACTGACTTCATTAATAAACACATTCATTGTCGTATGTACCTATGTTTATTGTTGCTACTAAAGACAACTTAATACAAAGCAGTTCATAATTAATTTTGGATATAAATATGTAAAATAACTTTGATTTGAATTCATTATCATATAATCATAATAATTTTTATAAAAGCATCAAAAAATAAACAAAAGAACAGGACACCCGAGCTTTGTTATGGTTACGTAATTATCATAAATAAATTCGGCTAATATTTTACCGGAAAAGTTCTAAAATACTAATTTGATATTTCCCACCGTTATTTAGGTACTTATGTACCTACTCTGAAGGCCGAAAATCTTTAGAAGGTGGTTTTATTTTCTGAACCGCATGTGCCTATTCAAAGCTCACAAGCTCCCGAATACATCACGAGCAAAAATGTTACCTATGACCTTTGAGCTATACCTTTGAGCTATACCTTTGAGCTATACCTTTGAGCTATATCTATTCCATGGAAGAGCCAGATCAGAGTTATGATTTATAAACAACCTATATATAGTGTATGTACTCGTAGATACGTGAAATGGATAGAATTCATTTTTAGCTGAGGAACCTACACTTATATTGCATTGGAGTTTATAAATAAGCAGGTGGGATATAAATCCGATACTAAAAACGCTAGCGGATTCTTATAGGTTTATTTATTTATCATAACTGGTTTTGATTTTACATAACGAAGGCAACCAATGTTCAAGGTTGCAAATGCAGGAAGAAATTGCACGAGAATTGTTTGTCGAGTATTTTTTTATTTAAATTGGTTTACTTGTTCTTTTGCTTGGATACATTCCATTTGACCATAAATTTACTTGCGTGTTGAAGAACAACACAATAGGTCGGTGCAGATGACTTGACTCGATGTATGTAATTAACTATTTACTGCTCCGAGTGAGGTGTCGCGAACCGGATGGAATTAATATCACAGCATTCATTCTACTAAAAATCCTAACTAGTTATGTTTAATCACATTAACTCGATGGCCGTCTATGTTAATGTAAACTAAAATTCGAGCTATTGTGGAACACAACAGATTTAGGTATTAGTTGCACGTAATTAGTTGTTTGCTGTGAGATAAATCGTATTTAGTGCTTGAAGTTTTACTGTGAACAATACAACATGTGGTAAGTGTTTTTAGTTTTAGAACTTTATAATTTTATAGTCACGGCAAGTCAAATCTCCCGCGCGTTTTTATGTTTATTTATTTATCGAATTTATAGAATTGTTTGCTATTTGTATTAAGTTATTCACTAGGACACGAGCACCAATGACGCTAGCTTAGGTACTAAGAACAGCTTGTGATTTACGTTGGTCATATGCTGACGCGAGAATGTTAATTGTTGCATTTTGTGAGATAAAAAACACAATATAAAATTGCACATAATACAACATTTTAAGATATAAAATCTTGTAGCACACTTTTGTAACAATAATATGGACATTAAATTTGGTAGGTTCTCTACCTATCTAATGTATAAATATTATGTTTATTAAGTACATTTACCTAAATGTACTTAGGTACCTAAAAAAAAATGGGGAATATACCTAAGACATAGACATGGAAGGTACTAGGTGTTAACTTTTTACGTCATAATCATTAATCGCTATATAATAGCGATAAAATATTGTATCCCGCCTCTGCCATCTCAAAGAATACCTACGAATCCTCCATCATAGAACATGGTAATTTACGCGGCGTATTTAAAGAAAAAGGCAACTTTGTAAACAATCAAGATGACATCATTTATATTCTTTAAAGATAGTTTTCAATTATTAAAATTAGAATTTTAGGTAGGTACCTACCTATCTATTTAGATTTTGTATTGTACTATGTAAAAAATAACAGTATTGTCACGCCACCTATTGACTAGTAGCTGTATGAAAATAACTTGTAACTTGTCATCTACTCTAACTACGTACCCAAAGAATACAGCAATTTTACAATTTAAATGGATCATAACATAATGGAACTCATTGAGACTTATCCTTCGATTTCTATGAATTCGTTTGTCATTATTGTATACTTTAATACTATTTTTTATGCTTTGATTATTTCTGGCCAATAAATACTAAAATGGCACCAACCTGTATGAATCATTTCGTCCACATTTCGATGTGAATTCTGCAAGGAGTTTTGTTCTTGTGCTAGATAGTCTACTGTGATAGCGGTGTGGTCGCTGCCGGGACCAAATCTCCGACTCAATAGCTGCTCTCGGTCATTTTTCTCTTGTTCCCTCCTTATTCTTTTATTTTGGGCATTGTTTAATGATGCCTGAAAACCAGAATGTTGTAAGTTATCTTAAACTGGATCACACAAAACATTATTGACTTGGAATAGATTATTAAACACATTACTCTATATACCTGTATATGTTTATTATCATATTTCAATTGATCCACTCGCATTTTCGCCATTGATCTTTGATTAATAGGTGTTTTAAAGACATAAATGTCTAACTTTTCACAGTTCCTAAAATTAAGAATGATTAGTTCATAAAAGACCATTTCATATTAGCAGCAGGTACTTACATTAGCAGTTTTAAAAAATCAAACTTATCTGAGTAGGTTTATGGGTGAAGTCCGAGCACAATGTGCCTTCAGAATTTTAATTTTGTTAGATAACTGTCTGCTGGGACTTACGCGGTAATTGCATTAATCTTAGCTTGAATATTTTGTTCAATTTCTTCACTGTGATCTGGATCTCTTTCAAGTTTGATGAACAACTCAGAAGTTTCTTGTAACAGCTGGTTAGTTTGATGATAAAGGGTCTCCATTGTACGATGTCGTCGATAGTCGTAATAGGTTTTTCTGAAGGAATATAATCTTTTTAATAAATAAATTTATGTTAAATTCAATTAAATTAATTACGAAAAGTACACGACCAAGTATTTAGATTGTGTTCAGAAACTGGATACAGTGGATGATTTTTGTTTGTAATCAGTTGTCAATAAGATTGATAGAATTATGTCAATTTGTTATTTTCAGTGACAGTCATATCTATTTAATTTTTCAAGCTAATTACGAATAGGAAACTTGATGGATCTTGTATTTTGAATTTTTGAAAACTGATTATAAACATTTTATAGTACGAATATAATTTACGTAAACGTAAAATTATATGGTTTACGAACGTCTGCTAGTCTGTTCTTGAGCTGTCAGCTTGACGTGGCGTAGAGTTGAAAACATATCCTGTTAATCGGTAGCAGTTATATTTTAATAGGTTGATTGAGAACGTAATTTGCTAAGTCTTGTTTTTTTCAAAAGTCTATGAATGAACTTAACTTAATTTTTTTATTTATTTCAAAACATTGACAAATATGATGATTCATGTCATGTATTGCTAGGTAGTTAATGGTCATTTTTCAAATTCTACAAATCAGGAGCGAGCACGTACAAATACAAGGAACAACACTAGCAAGATAACAATTAAAAAAATACATTACTTACTAAAGACGTATATTATTGGCCTTTACTAAAGAATTATTCACTGAAGACGATTATTATTGGATTTTACTCAAGAAGTATATTACTAATGACGATTATTCCTGGAATTGACAAAGAAAAAAATCACCTATGACGGATTTTGTTGAATTTTACTGATGAAGACTGCTCTACTGAAGAGATATTTCATGGATTATACATCAAACCAAATATACTGAAGACTAGGCTGCATGGTCTCTGATCTTTGCCTGTCCTGAATGGACGAATTAAAAAAAAAAAAAAAGTAAAAAAATACAACTTTGACGAGGGCGGGAATCGCTTAAAAAGAAAGGCGCGTTTTTTCAATTTTAAAATTTTTAATTTCTTTAAAATCCATTTAAGGTAGGCATTTCAAGTCTTGTTAGTGGAGAATGGGGGCTCGGCGCAGGAAAAAGCGCAAGCCCTCGGATCCTGATGAAGAGGACTCGGACGACGTGGTGGATCCGTCGGTGTCCAGCGACGAGTCTGCAGTTGAGGATACGGCTACCAAGTATCAAACTTTTTTATTAAAAGATTATAGCCGAAAGTATCCGGACAACTGCAAAAGGTCTGAATTTATAGTCTTTTTGACCCATAAAGATCAGGATAAGCCATTTACGGATGTGGACCGAATGGCTATATCCCAAGCGATTCGGCGTCATTGCGTGACTGGCGTTCTTCATCTGCGGCCATTCAACCGCTATAAGGTGGGGATTACGTTTGATTTGGCTAATAATGCGAACGTATTTTTACAAAATAAAAAGTTCCTTGATGAGCTCTTTTTGAGGGCGTCGATACCGGCTGCCGATACTGAAGTGACCGGTGTTGTGTCCTCTGTACCGGTTAATATGTCGAACAAAAAGATTTTCTCCATGATTTGCAGCGCCAAAAATGTGATTCAAGTAAGACGCTTCATGCGCAAAGTATATTCAGATAATGGTTCTTTTTGTTTCCAACCTACCCAAACTGTTGCCATCACCTTTGCCTCAACCCAGTTGCCTGAATATATTTATTTGGACTCCTGGCGACATGAAGTTAAAAAATACGTTCCTCCCGTGAAGCAATGCCTCAAATGCATGCGGTTTGGGCATATAGCAAAGTACTGCAAAAATAATGAGGTCTGCTCGATCTGCTCCGGAAATCACAGTTACAAAGTTTGTGTCATCCCTAAAGTCGACGCGAAATGTTCCAATTGTGGAGGTAATCACATTGCCATTTCCAACGTCTGTCCTTTAAAAAAGCAAAAGATCGAAGAGTCCAAAATTAAATCTCGATCTGTTCAATATTCCGATTTATTTGACTCTACTCAATTCCCCCAACTAGCAGCCAAAAACATTGATGTGCATTTATCTAATTTGATGAAATCAGATCGTTTTGTAAAACTTTTAACTGAAGTCGTCACTAAAGCCATAACAAAAAATAAAAGCAATACACCTATAAACACCAGCTCTATTAGGGAAATTTTACAAGAAACACTTAAAATAAATAAATAAGAAATTATATTCAACTTGTTAATAATGGATAATTTAAATATCTTACAATGGAACGCTCAAAGTTTAAGAGGTAATAAGTTTAGCCTTGTAAATTGTTTATACAATTACAATATTCATATAGCTATCATTTCTGAAACTTGGCTAAAACCTAATATTAGTTTTAATATTAGGGGATACCAAGTAGAAAGAAATGATAGTGGTAATAACCATAATGGTGTAGCAATTTTGATAAAAAACAACATTCCATATACTAAAATTAATACAATTTCTGATGATTCTTTGCAAAATATTTGTCTTAGAGTCAAAGTCCATAACAAGGAAATAAGTATTGTGAGTTTTTATAGTCCCACTAATTCCACTCCTGCTTTTGATAAACAAAAACTTGATTCACTTGTCAAATCAATTCCTGGCCCTATGATCTTTGCTGGGGATTTTAATGCTCATCACGTCTCTTGGGGGTGCGTTGACACGCAGCCACGGGGTAGGGATGTTTTGGATGTAATAGATGATAATAATTTAGTTTTGTTAAATGATGGTCAGGTAACTACTGTTGGCTCTTTAACTTGGCGTCCTAATGCTCTTGATTTATCTATAGTTTCCCCTTCTTTAGCGCCCAGTTGTGATTGGTCTGTACATGACGATCCTCTAGGCAGCTATCACCTTCCTGTAATGATTAAAGTTCAGTTAAGTAATAATGGAGGCGGTGAGCCTATGTGTGGTGCGAGTTGTGCTGGGAGATGTAATCTTTTACCCTCTTTTCCTAATTATAAAAGTGTAGATTGGATACAGTTTAAAGCTCATTTAGATATTTTGTTGTCTGATTTTAATTTGGTCTCATTATCTGCTATAGATGCATATTCATTATTTTGTAAATTAATAAATCTTGCTATAGAAAAGTCAATTCCTACTTCTCAAATTTTATCTGTTAGATTCAATAGTCCCTCCACATTCGTCGATCAGTCTTTAACTCGTCGTCGTTGTTCTAATTTACCTTGGTGGAACAGTAAATGTACTGAAGCAGTTCAGAAATCCAAAGAAGCTTACTTAAATTTCAAATATGATCCTTGCGAGGAAACATATTTGGAATTTAAGAGGCTTCAAGCTTTTAAAAAATTGGTTCTGAGAACAGAAAGGTATAATAGTTGGGCTGCTCTTTGTAGCACTTTCAGTCGTCTCACTCCTTTGTCGCTTATTTGGAAACATATCCGTAAATTTAATAGAACATATGTTATGCGTAGGTCTGAAAAAGTTGATTGGATTCCTAATTTTTTAAAGAAATACACCCCCGATTTTGTCCCTAACAATTATAAATATACTTACAATAGCTCTGACTTGAATCCCAACACAACTTTTATCACAGATCCATTTACTATGCAGGAACTTAAATCTGCTATTTGTTCCAGAAAGGATACTGCTTTTGGTCTTGATGGTATTTGTTATAAAGTTCTGAAAGAAATGAGTATCAGTGGATTAGACATTTTTCTTAAAATAATGAATGCCCTCTGGTTAAACAATGACATTCCTGACTCATGGAGGACTGATTTACTGGTACCTATTTTAAAACCAGACAAGCCGGAAGCAGATCCTAGTTCTTACAGACCTATTGCACTTACTTCTTGTATGGGAAAAATTTTTGAGCAACTTTTAAAGCAAAGGTTAGAATTTTTTATTGAAAAAAATAATATATTACCTTCAAATCAGTTTGGTTTCC
This sequence comes from Anarsia innoxiella, assembly GCA_947563765.1. Taxonomy (NCBI): domain Eukaryota; kingdom Metazoa; phylum Arthropoda; class Insecta; order Lepidoptera; family Gelechiidae; genus Anarsia; species Anarsia innoxiella. Next base: position 5,922,841 of record OX387395.1, read on the forward strand.
GTAGAGGTTTTTCAGCGCGTGAAAGTATTTGTCAGTTGCAGTTGGATATACAAAATTCTATAGTTAATAATAATTATTTCTTGTCAGTTTTCTTTGATATATCTGGCGCCTTCAATAGTGTAAATATTTCTGTACTTTGTAGTGAGTTAGGTTTTATTGGGCTACCAATGAAACTCATCTGCTGGGTCGAAAAGTTTTTATCTGAAAGGAAAGTATTTGTTAAGTATAACAATCATTTATTTGGTCCCAGATTTTCATCAATGGGTGTATGTCAAGGTGGAATTCTGTCACCATTGTTATTTATTTTGTATATTCGTCGTTTAAATTTAATTTTAGGCTCCCAGGTTAAAAACTTGCAATTTGCAGATGACCTAGTTGTTTATGCATCAGGAACTGACTTGACAAGAACTACTCAATCTATTAATGATGCATTAGCAAGTTTAGGTCAATATTTTACATATCTTAATTTAGAAGTTAATCCTTCAAAGTCCAAGGTTGTTGTATTTGGGAAAAGACTTTTCACTCCTACAATATATTATAATCATTCGTTAGTTCCTGTGTCGCCTGATGTAAAATTTTTAGGTGTAAATTTTACTCCTAATCTTTCATGGAAGCAATATGTGGATAGGATCATAACTAGAAGCAATAAAGCATTTAACATCTTAAAGTCTTTGGCAGCAACTTATTGGGGTGCTGATCCAAAGATTTTATTAATGTTGTATAAATCTTTAGTTAGAAGTCATTTTGAATATGGTTTTTTGTGTTTTGCTTCTGAGAAAAAATATGTGGAACTTTTGGGTAAAATTCAGAATAAATGCTTGAGATTGATTACAGGAGCATTCAGAACAACTCCTATTAATGTGATGGAGGTAGAGTGTAGGCTGCCCCCTATTTCAATCCGTTTTACATACCTCAAAGAAAGATTTCTTCTCAAATTGTATAATGCTGATGCCAATCCTTTGTATATTAACCTTTCTAATTCTTCAGCTTTAGTTGCACGAAAACTTTATGTTCTTCATGATTTTTATCCATTTACATCTTTTCTCAGTAATCTTGATATGTACAAAAGTAATTCTGGTTTGCCTTGTTATCAAGGCTCTTTTCTCAGCAAATTTCCTGAAATCAACATCATAATTAATCATGATTTGTCATCCAAAGAACAAGTTTATGAGAAATTGGCACAATTTAGTAATTATAAAATTATTTACACAGATGGGTCTAAGAAGCAGTCTAATGTCTCTTTTGCTATTTATGATGGTAGATCAAATCTTGGTTTAGGGTACAAAATCAATGAGCATGCGAGCATCTTCACTGCCGAAGCTGTGGCGATGCTGGCAGCTTTGAAACATATTCAAAATAACCATCAAGGTTGGTGTAGATGGCTAGTAGTCAGTGACAGCATGAGTGTGCTAAAAAACTTAAGGAATCACAAATTGCATGCTGGCACTAACTACATGGTTTATGAGATTAAGAACATATGGTCTGATTTGTTTGTAACTAATAACATTGTAGTTGATTTTTTGTGGGTTCCTTCCCATGTTGGTGTAGTAGGTAATGAGAGGGTTGATTTCTTGGCCAGATCCATAACCAATTGTAATTTTGCTCAGGTTCATAATATTGCTTTGCCTCCTTCTGATATTATTCCGCTTTTAAAAAATAGAATGTGTGAAAAGTGGCAAAGTCACTGGCATCATGTAACTCAAATTGAAAATAAAGGTCTTTGGTATGCTCACCTCGATGTTCCAATTAATTCACTTCCTTGGTTTTGTAGGAATAAACATTTTGTAAATAGAAAATATTATTCAGTTATATGTCGTTTGCGTTTTGGACATTGTAGATTGAATTATCACCTTCATCGTATGCGTATTGTTTCTGATCCTTTTTGTGAATATTGTCAAGCCCGTGAAGAGCAAACTTTGTCGCATATATTTTTTGATTGCTCGTTTTTCGGCATTCAGCGCCTTCTGCTGATAGATGAGCTTATATCTGTGTATGATTCTTCCAGCACAGTCCCGCGTGCTATTCAGGATTTGCTCAAGAATTGTAGCACTTATAAACATCTGTACAGGTTTATTTTAACTACTGTAAATGAAGTTTAATTCTTTGTAATCTTGTAAATATCTATGTATATAATTTAATATTGCACATAATTCGTTAAATTTAAATATTTTGTCCAATTTGTTTACGAATTTTGATTGACAGTGACAGATCAGATCACTTGTTTGGTCTGTCTCAATTTATTGAATGGATTTAAGAAAACGGATTTTACCATTGGTATAAATCACTTGATAAACATGGATTTACGATTTATTATTTTATTAAGACATATTTTCCTGGATTTTACTAAAGAATTACTTACTAAAGACGTATATTATTGGCCTTTACTAAAGAATTATTCACTGAAGACGATTATTATTGGATTTTACTCAAGAAGTATATTACTAATGACGATTATTTCTGGAATTGACAAAGAAAAAAATCACCTATGACGGATTTTGTTGAATTTTACTGATGAAGACTGCTCTACTGAAGAGATATTTCATGGATTATACATCAAACCAAATATACTGAAGACTAGGCTGCATGGTCTCTGATCTTTGCCTGTCCTGAATGGACGAATTAAAAAAAAAAAAAAACAACTTTGACATTTAATTTGAGTCACTCGCACTGGTCATGGACTTTCTCTTTTGTAATTTTTTGAGTGAAAAGTGATAAAATATCGAGTGTGGTGCAGTTATTTGTGAATATAAAACATTATACACAATGGGAGACGGGTGCCGAAGGTGTTTGATGCGGGTGCCTCACGCGACACTCATAGCAACCATTATGTGTTGTTTGGGCGTGGGGGTATTTTGTGGAACTATGTACCGCGGTTCCACTCTTTCAATCATGATGTTTGATGAAGTATTCCATTTCCGTCTTATATGGATTGAAGCATTGCAGATGATTTTCATCGTGGGCAGTGCCTGCATGGCAGCCCTCGGATTCATGTTGCTTTGTTTGGGTTGCCTAACCACAGGTGCCACGAGACAAAAAGTTTACCGGGCGTGGAGAGCGCGAGTTGGTGGCAGAATATCCTGTGCCATATTCATGATTATCACCTACATCCTGACCTTCATCTGGATTCTGTTGTTGGGCTTCCTTGTAATTACTACATTTTTATTCACAATATTTTGGAAGCTTTGCTCAAAGCCGAAAAATATAGACTTGTCTACCTGTATAGACTTCACACAGTTTGATTTCATGTTCCCCTCAACAGTAAAGCAAGAAGACATGAAAATATGTGATGGAAACAAAATGAAGTTATTCTGCAAAGATTATGTAGAAAAGGCTGAATTCATGTTCATATTGGCAATGGTATCCTGCATACTTGTCATACTGAGCTTGGTGCACTATTTAATGTGTCTCTCAGCAAACTATGCACACATTCGAGATCACGAGAAGTTCCAAGAGCTGCAGGAGCTGCAGTACCTCACCAACCCAGACCTGCATGCCTCCAAAGACCGTTTCTAGTATATGGCCCGTGCGCCTCTACTGCGCTCCCTTGAAGCTTCCACTAAGATGTGACAGTATTCTTAAGCAAGCATTCAAAGCGGTTTCACCAAAGTGTTCGCTGACAAAATTTTAGACGAATCAAAAGACTGATGTTCAGTGAATAAATTAGAGTTTCAATGACTTACAAAATTACGATTATAAACAATGGTTCTACATATCCATACAATTTGACTCAATTTTCTATGACTATATTTCAAAATATAATAGCATAGCTGTAATTAGCTTTTGCATTGACAAATTGTGACATTCCATTTTGTACCTTACTGATTTGGTTAATATGAGAGGTGCTTGTGGTCAATATTGATTGTCTTTTGATTGATTTATTGATACAGTTAGTACGAGAATAATAATTATTTTTGTTAGATAATGAATAGACCCAGTTTTATAGGACTATATTGATAACAAACTAGGCCTACTTTTTGAATATTTGTTCATGCACATATGATTATAATAGATTATAAGTCAAACAATATAAATGTGAAATACATAGATATTATTTCCAAAATAAATGTTCAAAAAGACAGTACAACACTATCCACCTAATTTAAGATGCAAATAGATGAAAACATGATAAATTACTTGATTGTAGATTTTCATTTGTCCAATAATTAGAGACTGATATTTTCACAGCTTTTATGATGACACACATACTTTTGTAATTGAAGTTTGATTTCATTCAGACCAGAGCAGTACCTATGTGTACTACTTATGTTAGAAACAGTACCCACCTCTGTATACAAACAACTTGTGTTTTAAACCACAGTTGTATTCTATTACAATCAACACAACAGTAGTGTATTGCAATCTGGTTTGAATATGCATTTACAGTAGAAATAAAATACTAATTAATGATGCAATGTTAGACTGACTATATGGCTGCTCTTGTTTTATTTTTTAGTACTGATATTGACAGTTTTGATGGCACTATTCTTGTATTTTTCATTATCTATAAGTAATTTTATACTAGTATAAGTTTCATGCACTATTCTATGCTACTGCCAGATGTTTCAATTCGATTGCACACTCTTCAGCCTCTTCTGAGAGTGCTGAAGGAAACTTTATAATAGGACAATAAATAAATGTTTAATGTAATTTGGATAATGTCCATTTGGATCTTCGAGTTTTATACCTACTTACATGTTATTTGTAACCCATAAATGTAAGTACCCACACCACCTAATGTACCTAATGCTTATGATGTATGTAATAAACTTCAATGTATTATTGCAATTTTACTTAGTATTAGTTATACAATTAGTAAATGTTCGTTTTTATAATCTTGTGCGTATAATTTGGGTTTCCTTTCCTTTTATTTATTACGCTTAAGTAACCAAGTCGAAACACTGTATTTTGAAACAAAGGTCAAAACAGTGTTTGCCTTAGCCAAAACGTAAAAAACACGCCGTAATCTATAATCTATAGGTACCTACGTATAAAAAACAATTAAAACCCGAATTAATTAGTTTGTAGCGAACGTATTCCTTAGCGTCCTTTGAAGGTGATTTGTTGTCGGGGGACTATTTTCCTGGTTTAGCAGGCTGGTCGAGTTACGTTGTGAAACCATAGAACGAAGACATGAGGAGGATACATATCATACATATCTGCATAAAGAGGGCTATAAAGGCTTCTCTCTAAGTCCTAAACAACATGCAGCAGCTAAGCATGATTTTTGTTTATCTAAATTACCAAATTCAGTACCTACTATTAAAATACCGTTATCAAACGAACCAAAAGCGTTTTTAAATTGTTCTGATAGCAGTCTTTTAAACTACAACCAGAAATTTTCCTGGTCATTTCATCTTCTTAATACTTAGTCGTGTAGGTTTTGCAGTAATGAACGTGGTCGGGTCAATCTCGTAGGTACATGTGGGTCACTGACAATTAGACTCCATTATAACATTTATAACAACACATGTGCTTCGAGTGCGTGACATTTCCGTCTGATTGTCGTCTTAACATTATCATTGTCTAATAATTTATAAACATTAACCATTAACTCTTGAACTGTACCTTCATAATATCAACTTACGTCTATTATTTGACGTAAACAAAGTTCCAAGATAGGTATTCTTTACCTTACTTACGCACTTTGTAGCTATGTAACAGTAGGGTAGGACGCAAATCGCGTCAGATAAGTTTGTACTTGAGTAGGTAGGTACCTACTTACAAATAATCTAGGTAGGTACCTACTTAGATGGAGCTTATCCAGTAATTATTGAGAATAAATTGTTTCCTGCATCGAACACTACTACAGTAGGTACTCCTTATTCCAGTAATATCAAAAGAATCGGTTTCTAGAGAAACCTACATTTCCACACAGTACAAATTTTAATAGTTCTTAACATTTAGGTACCTACTAAGAACATCATCGATCGATAAGATCGTCAATCTCTATCTTCTAAACAAACTGGATAAGAACTTGGTACCCACCAGCTGTCAAACTTAGGTACAAGTATTAAGTTTAATGGGCCGCTGACTGAACAGATACAGTCGGGGTCCATCTTTATACTGATGCACTATTCAATAAATTACCTACACCATGGACGATATTGAAACTGCACGTTAAAAGCTTGATCTGTATTTAGATGTATCTAGGTACCTATTTGCAGCTAGGCTAGAGACAACGGCGGATCCAGGGGGGGGGGGTCATGGGGGTCATGATCCCCCCTGAGCTAGTTCCAGGACTCAGGTGAACCACTAATTCAACATAATTATTTTATTTATATATTGTAAAGACGCCTGTTTCAGACGCGTCCGATAATTTATGACCTCCTAACCAGTACGGGCCGAAACATTTCCGCGTTGTTCGGCATTGGCGGCGGCAGAGACGTGGTGAGCGGCGCAGCCGTGTTAAAAAAAAAAAAGCAGAATAATGTCTTCTTGATAACGAATAAGCAATCAGTTTCCTACAATCAATGACAGATACACGACTATTGGTGGATAAATCCACAATAAAAAATTACTAGGAACTGGCTACCTACCATACGACAATAAACCGCTCTTTTTAGCAATGTCACATCGCCGTAACGCAAACTTCAAGCTTCAAAAAGCGCCTCCTGCGCACCACTGCTGCCACTGCCGTTTTAAACAAACTAAAGCCACCGGCCGGCGGGCCGGCGGCCTTATTTGCTCGAAAGTGCTTGAAAATTAGGCCGCCGGCCTGCGGCCGGCGATTTTGTTATGTTTTCACCATTAGCAGTTGCAATTTCGGCCTTAACGCCTAGCATGACGGTTCTTCAATCGGAATCGGAACGACTAAAATTCAACTCATTCTTGTTATGTTTTAAGTTGAAAAAATAAAATTTCTTTATATGTGACCCCCCCTGGCGCCAATGCTGGATCCGCCCTTGGCTAGAGAGCAACCTTGGTAGGTAGGTAGGTACCTAAGTACTTAGAAAATGTATCTACTTATTTGTGTTGCTATTTTTAGAATAAGACCTAAATGCTGGCTAAAGCATAGCAAATGTACCTACATGTACTTACGTGGAAATGTGTTCTAGGTTTTCCGGTAGTAACCTACTTACGCACTAAAATATTTATACGGTATCTTTGTACTTGGTAGGTTAAATAAAAATGTAACCGATGCAATGACTAAGTAGTTAATATTTTGTTCAAACAAAGGTCTTCTTATGTGCAAAGCGAATGATTCATTCAAATAAATATAAGTTGATACCTACTTTATGGATAGGTAACTAAATACTGAGTAGTTTCATTCCTATTTACTCGAGATCTCTTAATAGTCGCAGGAATCACATAAGGATACCTCATTAAACTCTAATCACATTTATTACTCCTTGAATAATCTATTCGTTTTGTCCTCACTCAATTTAAAACTACTTAATAGGTTGCTGCTGATGTACCTAAACAAACGGATAATAAAACAAGTATTCCTAGCTGCATACACATTAAACATTCACCTTCATAAAACAGTGATCGGAATAATAAAATCCATATAACGCGTGTGCATTGTCCCATTTTCCTAATCGGAAATAAGCAAAGCAGCTCGGTTCGACCCTGGTCCACGTATGAAATTGACATTGAAATAAACTGCTATTAGGTATTCAGCTTTGAGATTTAGAATTACGAGTATCATTAATTAAGTACTTATTTAATGATATTCCAAATCTAAGATAAAGGTCAACTCTAGGTTTATGAAAATAATAACTACTTTATAAGTAAGCACTTGCATAATACCTAGTTAACTTAACAGATAGATAACTGTATTTCATTGATTGATTGCTCTAAATTTGCTAGAATTGGATTTTTGTAAATGAGAGCAATTAAGTATTTCGACAAATTCATCCCCTAAGCACAGATAAACTAAGTCGTTACTAGATAGATACGTCCCTATGTACCTATAGGTACATACGTGCTTTGCAAGTGTACCCCAATATTGTAGGAAATGCTCTTGGAGGAAAATGAGGATTTAAGGAGGAAACTTCGTATGACAGCTACGTAGGTAGGTACTTACTTACTGTAACAACCCAGAAATTACTTTAATAGCCTTTCTACCTCCGTTGACCTTTTTCTCTGGCGAAAAACAAGTTGAGGTGCATCCGTAGATACTAGCTTGGACCGAGTGGGTGAACCGTCCCATGACCATGAGCGAAATGAAGGTCCATGCAACCGGCTGGCTGTCCTGGCCGGTTGCCGCCGCCGCCGTCCGCCAATCTACGTGCGATGTGTTATTGACCTTTCGTTATTTTCCGCTTTCAATACGATGCAAGCCCGATTTTAAATTTCGGCCTTTACAAAGGCAGGTATCTAAATTGTGTGCCCCGAGCGTTTCGTCGTTTTGAGACAACATAAAAATAGAAAAACTTAAATGTATCCTTTGTGAACTACCTCTATCTAAAATATTACTATACTCTTTGTATCTAAAGACCTAAAATCTATGCGTGAAGCGTGGTGAAGTTTCCGGTTCGTTCGACACCACAAAAACCGGACGTGCAGAAATATTTATACCGAGTGTCAAGGATGAAACTAGAAATGTAAGTAACCCACTTAATTAGGTCGTGATTAACTACCTATGTAATTAAATAGTCATTACCAAAATGAGATTCTCACTTGGATTTTTAGTGTAGACACCACGTTGTCCTGCCAATTGATTTCCTATGCTTACTTGCTTAGGTTTTTAAAATCGACTTTTTGTTGATACTATCTAAGTGCACCATTTTGATACGATTTATGTCAATTGCAATTTTGTCCTTAGTTAATTATTGTTTAGGTAGTAATCTGCATTTAATGTTTTGCTTGCGGGTGGGGTAGACTTGAAGCATAATAAAAAATAGTTTATAGTTTAGTTACTAGTTATACATCGTATCCTATGTACGCGTCTACTTCACAATGGAATAGACATTGGTAAGAGTTTTTTTACCCTACATAATTATCTACCTACATAATGTTGTCCAATCTGTCTTTCTTTAAATACAAAGTGAATGAATTTCTAATTAGGCTCTTACCATGCGTAGCTATGGATGTTCAAACAGCTTTTCAGGAGAGTCACTAATGACGACTTTACGTTAAGTAATTTTCCTTCGTTTATGGCGAAGTCACTCCTAATTAACTAGGACATAAAAAAACAGCAGCATACTTAGGTATGTACCTACCATTCTTTACTAACTGCAACCGTATAATATGTAGGTACCTATATCTCTTCACTAACTGGGTTTTTCTACAGATTTTTCCGTTAACAGTGAATTATTCAGTATTCAGAGAAGTTCTGCAGAGAGACAGCTTTTGACCTCTCCTTGGGACTGACTTTCTAAATAACGTGACTCCTTACACCCATAACGGTTTTTCAAAACATGTTTATTAATAACTATTACCTACTTAACTAATGTAGGTATTCATAAAAATATAACAACTTCGAACGAATTATTTTACATATAGGTAACCGAGTAAGTATAACTGGCTACTTAATTTAAAATAAAAACACATTATAGGTATTACAAGTAAAATGAAACATCAAATTTTCCATTGGATTAGATTTCAAAGAAGAATTGAAACACGTTTTCATTATATTGTTCCTATAGATGACATCATTGTGTCTAGTAAGTAGGTAATACCGGCTCAGTGTACTTAATTACAGTACTTACATACTTGTAGTGTACACTGGAGTATAAATATCTTGCTAAACTTAAGGTACCTACTGTAAGCAAAAACAATCGAAAAACAATAACTACGCAAATATTTTGGTTCTGACGCAGAGTGCCGACTTTTTCTGACTACACCATGACTAGATTTACCACCACAGAAATTCAGACGTCATTCGGCTCTCAAACCAGTTTATTGATACGTATACTTAAACGCGGATATTTTTTGTGCTGATTGCTTTTTGCTCGTTTCTTTAACATCAAAGTTTTTGTTCATGATAATCATCTCGAAAATTGTTCGTGAGATTTTTGTGTTCCTCAACAAACTTACTGTGAAGTCATCCATCCCACGCTTTATAGAGTTATTTTTAACTAAACATTTACCATAATTACCTCATTAACTGACAGTTAATTAGTGATAACTTAGTATACATTAAGTAAGTAGGTACGTAGGTAACCTAACTTGTCTATCTACTTTTAAAAATCCGTGAATCAAATATCCAATACGCCTCAACTCAACCGACTTAAGAAATAAGTTAAAAAAATCCTATTACTTACTTTAAACATCCAAGATTAAGTAACTATGACATTTATTTATTTCGTTTTCAATATCGGATACAATTAGGTATACCTATATTATATACCTAATAGTGATTGAGATTAACAATTATCGCGGTCCGTGATTTATCTTAAACAAGATAAATAGGTATTTGTAAGATAATAGTAAGTACCTACTTAATTTAATTTCACGTATGTTTCTATGATGATTATACCTACATAGAATAGTAGAAGTTTTCTTTTTACTTAGTTCTTGTGTTAAATATAGGTACTAAATTTAAGTTAATTTGTTGATCCACTCTATTATCCGCATCCCATCCTATGACGCACATTCGACCTCAATTTAGGTAAGTTTAACAATATTTTCAGTTGGACACAACATATGTAGATTTAGGTAGATATATTTAAATAGAAGTTATAGGTTCTTACTGTCTGTCTTATAAAAAATAATAAGTATAGATAAGTAACTTGATTATTCGTTTCATTCTGTGGTTTCATCGCATCATTGCAAAAAAGTCTGTAAACAAATATTTTCCATTAATAAGTATCATATCCTCTTCTTCGGCATTTAAACTGCGAGGTCTGCTTCAGATTTCATTCATTGTAAACTATACTTTGCCCTTTGTACTATATAGCCGTAAGTGCAATGTCCAGAAAAGCCTACTCGCGACAACAAGATCAATCACAATGATTTCAGCAGCCATTGGTCCACCATAGTTACTTCAATAATTGTGACGTATCAGTCACCGTCTTACATTTGTAATGGTAATTTATTCGATTACCTACACAGTTCGAGTTCATTTCTATACGAATGTCAGTATAAATGTCGCGCAGACACCTGAAGTACATATTTTGGGTGTTCATATACTTGAAGTGGCGTCATTCAGTAAAGTTGCGTGCTATTGACATGTGGATGAGTGTGAGATGTTTGTCTGAGTAAAAACAAAGATGCAAAGCACCGCAAGGTGGAAATCCCTGGTGTGACCGGCAAGTGAGTCGGCGGAGTCGCTAATTCAGTCATTTGTGTACCTCCGCGACGACCGTGTTCACTTGACAGAGGTATGTGCGCTCCAAACAATCGAATTTTAATTTGTTTTTAACGATTTCTAGTTTCTCTTTGAAATAATAGTGCAATATTGAAATGGAAAAATAATATAATTTTAATTTACAATCATAGTCGTCTATTAAGTAAATTATATTTGTTAAACTGGATTGATAAAATAGTTATTAGTTCCATTTGGGTGTCATCCGCGTACGTACGTTCTAATTGTTGTGTTTAATCCATTTGGAATAATTTTTAATTTTTGCGTTGTGCTCAAAGAAATAATAGGCGCTATTGAAATGGAAATAAACGAAACACAATGTCGTTAAAAAGAAAGTTTTCTTGAAAGAAAAAATCTAAGTCGGAAGTTGTTGACGTGTTATTAAAAATGCCCGATTCCTCAGTGATAGTGGACAACTGTGATAAAAGCGGGTCCGAGGTGGAATTGTTGCCATCTACTACAGACAGTACGGTGACACTGACTGCGGAGGCGGAACATGATGAAACTCCCGCGCGTGAACAATCGACTGTCGCTGTGGTGGTGGTGCAACCGCCTGAAAACTATACAGGAACCGTAAATCGTAGTGACATTATTGAAAACCTTGTAGACAATACTCCTATCGTAGACAGACCGGAAGATAACATTGATTATAACCGGGACTCCACCGTTAAGAGATTGTGAGTACCTGCGTAAATGGTTAACTTGAAGTTAAATCTTGAAAATACATCCATTCTCTCTGAGAATGAATTAAGCACGTTTGTAAAATACTTGTAGGTAGGTAGACATGTTTTTGAGTACCGAGGAGTTCCGTGTATTCTAATAATTAATTTTATCTTAAATATTAGTCAAGGTCAAGGATTAAAGAATAATTTTAGAAGATGTCTCAATAACTTAAGAGTAGTTTAATAAATATCTTTTGAGTAAACACCACTAGGAAATATTTTGGTAAAAAACAGTTTTTGCTACTTCCCATGCAATAATGTAAAATTTGACGAATTGGTGGCTCCATACCTCAAAATAAACATAAGGATTGAAGTTCGTTAACTTCCGTGAATTAGTAGTGCCGCCGCCGCCGCCGCCGCCCGGTTGCATTGCCCAACAATGTTACTAATAAAGTACATTTGAATACAAAGAAGACCTATGACATGCGATATCGCAACCATCTGGATCTAGCAACTGATTTGAGAACAGCTGTAGCATATCCTTACCTATTGATTCGTTTATATCATACACAGACTAGAGTCAACTATTGATAAATTTTACGACAAATTATGCCAAATCAAAATACCAAATAGTCGTATGCCATCAAATATATCTCGCATATCATTTTTAAGCCCACCGTTTAGGGCCCTATTCCTGTCATACGTATTTTGATCCACATACGAGCGATAGTACCCTAATGACCACATGCGTGATGCCCGTATGGAAAGAAAAATATGTAGGTACCTATGGAATTATAGGGTTTAGGGAGCTCCGCATGCGGTTCGAAACACGCATGATAGGAAACGGACGCTCAAGTAGTTAATATTACGTGATATTACTTAGTTCAAACTATTTTATAAGTGATCGATCATTTGAAGAACTGGATCCGATAGACGAAGCAACGCTGTGTAAGCCACTACTGAGAAAATAAATGATTGAGTCATTTAGCAATATTTATGTAAAGTTAATTTCAGTTTACACTAAACGATGGAAACAATCAGTTTTCAATTGTTTAACGGATTAATTTTATGCTTTTGTTTGATTTCGTAAAGTTTCGTATAAACATTGAATCGTCGACCTTATTCAATAGCCCAAATTAAGTTTTATTAACATAATGATATCCCGATTGTTTTATTTTTTAATTCAGGTCGATTTAAATAACGAAATATTTTGAATCTAGACTTCCTTGTCCTTTGTATTTACATATTATTATGAATATGTATGTGGAGCCATTACCATATAGTTAATCATTATTAAAAGAAGAGCATACTTATTTACATCTAATAAACAAACATAATCAATCTTATGGTATGCATTCGGTCAAGTAAATAGGTATTAGTTCGCCAATATTTTTTATATTTTCCTTAAATGAATGTTAAGTACGATTTTAATTTTATTAATGTGCGTAAGTTTGAGGGGTATCCCCGTATTTTAATTGATATTATAATTACAGTTTTTAATATAATAAACAGTTTTATTTTTAGAATAAATTCATTTTTTTAACTCAATAAAATGTATCTACGTGTTTAATTTACTACACGAAAATGTGTAAAGTTATCAGTGAAAAAATTAATCACATTTTATACAATTCAAGAGAATGTTTTAGGCAAGGATTTTTTTCAATTAAATGTTCTATTATTTTTAGTTAAAACCAAAAAAAATAGAAATAGTCAAAAGTTGGTATACTCGTAATAAATAACCGAATATCATCTGATGTTTTGAAAGATATATCTGCGGCCGAAAATTATCGGGAAAAGTGCTAAAGTATGAACAGATTTTCCTCTATTTGACCTAATGAAATCTATAGACATGAAAATGATTGTTTCAGGTCGTTCGCGATTCCCGACGGGCTCGCGATGGACCCGATGACGCCGACGGCCCTGGCGGTGTCCTCCGAATTCATGGACCGCATCGGTAGTGGCCTCACTTTACTTCGAGATCACGGGAAAAAACTTCAGAAGGTACCGAATCCTTTCATTTAATCTTATTGGCAGAAGATGTACTTATACGTAATTCGTCTACCGAGGTGAAACATTTTTTGCGAACCTCTGTTAATTATAACAAGCGGGTAGCCTTGCATTAATTGCATAGTTCTTTAAGGTTTTGGCTACATTTTATTTGGTAAGAATTGGTAATTGTAAGGTCATTAACCACTTAAGTAAAAATGTAAAGTTTGTTTTATTTACTTTTTGTCTGCATTTTTCGACGTGTAACTAGCCTTACCACAGACCTAAATAAAGAACCTTACCCTTTTTTGACACGACTTGGCATTGTCTGGTATAAAATGTTTTCTGTGTAGGTACTTAAAATAAGCGGCCTTTCGTTGACCCTTCCTTTGTTTTCCTCAACAGTATGTGAGTAAGAAAAAAACTGAAGTATTGAGAAAGCCATGGAAGTCTATCGTCAACATAGTATTAGTGGAAGCTAAGAACTTACCTGATGGACCAGCGAGTGGCTCCAATGCTGTCTACTGCAAATTCAAGTTAGTATTTCATTAAGTAGTTATTTAATTTATGATCTAATCTAGACTAGATAAACGGGTCAATTATATTTGTTTAAAAGGGGGAGAGGAGAGGTTTAAATATAGTTCGATCTTTAAAACTCGTTTTGAAATGAAGGGGATTGATTCGATTCAATAAAACTACAATAAACGACAGCAAGGGTATTAAATAACAAGACTCAGTTTCTCTTTTACTGAGCTCGAGTGAAAATGACAAAAATTTGCCACGCTTCATTGTCGTCATGCTCGCAGAGTCGTGGGTCACAAATTTGCCATTCTTTACGGCGGCGGCAGCGGCAGGGACAGATTTTTTGCTCCAAAACCGCGCACCGTAGCCAACTCCGTACCTATTTATTTTCAATCAAGTGCAGGGTAAACATTGACTGGAGCCAGAAAAACCCTCTGCTTACAAATTACCTTTAGAGCTATATGTTACCAGCAAATTGAAAAGCCAAGTCAATATTAATAGTGACTAACGAGTCTGTTTGCTATGTCGTACAGTAACAAATTATTCTTCACAAACTTTTTACTAAAATCGATATCCTACTTGCCTCCAGGATATAGTTAAGAAATAATCAAATCCAAATAGTTAGGCGGACAAAAGAATAAATTTGTTAACGCTTTTTTATACATTCAAGTCAGTGATGGTTAGTTATTTTCCATAGTCGTTATTAACCAAACCGCAACAAATGGTTATCGGTAAAAAATACAGATAGCCTGCTTCAGTCCGATTCGTAAACGACATAATACAGCTTCCATAACGTCATTTTGTATTGTATATCTATCATAAAAAAGTATCATTAACTTAAAGGAAAACAAACAACACATTACTATAGTTAGGTACTTTATTTTCCCATTATACTCATATTAACCCGCCGGCTACGAATTAACAGGACTGTCTGACACCAACTTATTCATCATTATGATTATAAATATTGTAAGGAATATATCTATAGGCTTTAGTTATTTAGGTATTTATTTATCAAAGAATAATTTTATACCAACTACTTATACAAGAGTCCTAATAAGAATGTAAACGCCAATGTATAATTAAATCTTTTACGGAATTTATTATCGATATTAATAGTTTGTGCTTATTTACTCAAGTAGATATTTATTCTAACTGCCACTTCATTATTATTATTTAAGTGTTTTCAAGTTTTCTTGTGTTATTTCCTAGTTCATCTTGACTTTGACTGTTAAATATTTGAATAATACTTAAAACTTTTTATTAACTAGTCTTGTGTTTTATATTCGCTTTCAAAATCGCTATTGGTAATATGAAAATTATGAAATAGAGATGTTCATTAACATTTTTTTTCTTTTATGTTTATTTGTTCTGTTTAATTCTATTTTTCTTTTGTGCTCGTCAATTCTGTTTAAGTAATTCTGTTTTTCTTCTGTGATTTTAATTCTGTTTTCTTTTGTGATTGTTTTGTTTAGTTTGTCCTGTATTGTATGTGTTAAATAAATGTGTTTATTTGTATCTATCTATATTAAAAAAAGTGGATTTTTACAGTTACGTAAATAAGAGAAACTCTTGTCATGAATTATCAATTAATTTTTTTTTTTGTTCCAGATTGGGCACGGAATCACATAAAACAAAACAAGTACCCAAATCAAAACCAACTTGGCGCGAGAGATTCAACTTGTACGTTTGTGATGACAACAATTTAGAAGTTACAGTTTGGCATAAAGGAAAGCAGAAAAACTTCATGGGCAGGTAATTTATTTTTTGTTAACTAAGTACCTAAGTTCTATTATTTTCCTTCTTAACTCTATCTAGACTTTGAAATTGCCGCTCCTATCTACATAGGTAGGTAGGTAAGTGTCCGTGGTATCGATCTAATATTAAAAGAAATGCAAATCTGGCGGATGTATATCTCTCCGAAATTGAATTCTTATTAAATCATGAATGCGTCAACTTTATTCTATAAAAAGGCCTTGTGGTGTTCGTTGTATTACAAGAACCGGTTTCCTTGATTCTGCTATCCGAAACCGCGGAAATTATTGAACTTCGCATAAATTATACAGCAGCGACTTTGAACTCTATGCAGATATAAAAAGAAATCATGTAGGCTGGTTTATTAATAGGATTTCCGGATTTAATAAGACAAAAACCCAGATTCACGAAAAATGCCATGAAAGTGGGAAAGTAGGTGTAGCTGTGTAGGTAAGCATCGCATAACAAGATAGGCACGTGGGATTTCAAACGTCAAATTACGTTTTTCATTTGTTTTCGAACGTCATACGTCATAAGGCGTTATGTTTTGCTTATCTTCATTAACTTATTTTCCTCTTTTGATATTTTTGTTTATTAAAGTTGATGATGTTGTATTTTATGCCGATAATTACTCATGCTCGTACGCAAATATTCTGTTAATGATTGACAAGGATACGAACGTATTACATACATACTTCTCGTACTTTAAATTCAAATAAAAAAGAGGCAGTCGTGCAAGGAGGTCACAAAAATTAAGTATGCCTAACGTAACTGTAAAAATCCAAAATATGAATCTTGAAAAGTATGTTACATACTTACATAGAAACGCTGCAAGTTTTTTGATCGCCTCTAGCAAACAAACTCATATCTTACATTTGGCACATAGATTTTGTCCGTTAACTTGGGTTCAAACCTAAACGAGTTGTTTTTGCCAAGTTGCTATAAATATGTTGATTTGTCCACCTTTACATTGAATACAAAGATATCCGCGATTAATAAATTATATAATCGAGTCCTAAAGTAGGTAATTGACCTTGACGAACACTTAAAGTTCACAAAAAAGAGGAGTTGAGAAATACGAAAAACAGCGCAGTAATTTAAAAACAAAGTTTCATTATTTTATGACCGTCTTAGATACTTATCGGAAAATTCTTCTTCAGAAAAAGATTGATATCTTGTCTGTTTTCAATTATAAATACCTAGGTACCTACCTCTTTTATGTCTTGGAAATATGGTTTATGGAAGTGCTAAAATATTCCTATTAGCACTTCTAAATTACTAAAAAATTACTATCTTCTACGTCAATCGATTGTTTCAATCATATTCAATACACAAATATCGCATATTACCTACGTCTGTAATTAGAACAATGCTGGTTATTGTCTCGACTTCCATTTGTTCTGCAGATGTATCATCGACCTTTCTCAGTTGGAAAAGGAGAAGACACATGATATCTGGCCCGAGCTGGAGTGTGGATACGGCAGTATCCATGTCTTGGTCACTTTGAACGCGACAGCCAGAAATCTATCCTTGGATAGTATACCTACTACCAACGGCTTCCACCACGATGCGCCTCTGGAAGATAACTTTGTAAGTCACTGATTGTTTATTTAACATTTGTGCCTCATTGTAAATTCAGGAGTAAAACTAAAAGACTTATCCGGGTTAGGTAACGTAAAAAAAAGAGGAAATGTATTTATTATAGACCAGTGTATCGCTGTTATTTTACTTTCATATACCTACGTATATCCTTTACATGTCAATAAGAAAAGTCTCAAAAAAAACTATTTACCTACCACGTGTTATTTACAATAAATAGTATGTAGACAGACATCTCTTAGGCAAAACGTATAAGGAATCTCCGCGTGACAGAACGATTGATCTTTGTACTTGTTTACCTATAATTTTTTATACAAAGATTAATGATGTATTCAGCAATAGATGGTATTTTATGTTTTATAGATTATACAAATTAGCACCTTATATCGTCAAGTGAGAGAACAAAATGCGAATGTAGAATTGTTTTCTTTTTTCATAAACTCTAACTTGTTTCATTAATAGTTTTTGTTAGGTACTAATTTTAATTATAGTTATGACGAAGTTCGAGATATTTCCACGTAAAAAATAGATGTAGGTAATATAGAAATACCATAGTATTATTATACATGTACATAGTATTATGTACATGTGTAATATATAAAATATTTAAATTAATGACTTCTATTTTATTACTACGAAAGCTTTAAATTTAGTACTTACATTAAACTTAAACAAAAGGTACTTGATTGTTTGTTATGTAAATGTTAAAAAAGCTAGCATCCGTTCAAACATTGGTTATATAAACTCTACTGAGCACTTAAAATCAGGTAATCTTACAGAGCTAATATTTAACTTCTATTTATAACAAAGTGCGCTTATTCTGTTATGATCGTGGGAAACTTAGTGTACCTACCTATCTCTAGCTAGATAGTTTATTTGTGTATACAAAAACATTCCATCTCATTAGGAACGTTTTAAAATGTAGATACTAAGGACACGCATAGCGTTTAGGTAACTGAAACTGGTCTGACATAGAGCGGCAGGAAGGGTGACTATTTTGAAGACAAAATGTCGCGGTCGCCCGAAGCCACCTGCCATGCAGCCACGTCATAAATACTTTAAGCATTAACATAAAAAATATGCACAATGCCCTGCCATTGCAATAATGCTAGAATGAATTCAGTAAAGCTGTTACTTTCGCATCAAGTAACCTATCATCAACTATATTAATTGTCAAGTAACCTGCAAAAAATCCAGCTAACTTTTCGGACTAAACTGTCCAAAACGAGTCTTTTTGTTGTGACGTCCTCAAAGTGTTCGTAATACTGTCTTCTTCAACAAGTTTAGCACTTAAAATTCATTTTGAAATTGCAAAAAATAACTTCAAAATTTAACAATAAGCAAGTGCCTAAAAACGTGGATTATGAAATCCACATGACGTATTACCATATCTACGTACACGTGACTATTTTTAGTAGATACTTTTAACTGGCTAATGTGTCTAACCTTTTAATTGCTTTATCTATGATATATTCATTTGGGAAAATCCCAGATTTTAACAAAGGTCAGGCAACGTTCATATAAATTTATGTAATTACCTAGTTGCTCAGGTACGAACTCACTTTAAAAAGACAACTTACATACAGTATCCGTCTAAGGAACTGGTACTACTTGATTTAAACAATTTTACTAAACACTCCTATCATTGACCTTTCTTTCAGACCTGGTACCGGCTAGATAACAGCTGGAATGACGTCGGCCAGCTGTCGGTCACGGTGTACGGAGCCCGCGGTCTCACAGCTTACAGCCTCAGCGGCAAAGCGGACGCCTACTGTGTGCTTGAACTCGATAATTCTAGAGTACAGACACACACCGCGCCCTCATCGTGTGACCCTACGTGGAATAAGAGCTATAAATTGTAAGTCATACCTCTTTTGCAACATCTCTTTCGAGGAAAATCAATTGCATTTTGCATCAAACCACGCGACATGACGTGCGGAATCGCGATAGTGTGATAGTCAATTATTCACGCGGTTACCCACAATGTCATGGCGCGCTTATCATCAGACAACAATGGAGATGCGACCTATGTGTCATAAATATTACAATAATGTTCGATTTTATTTAATTTTAAAAACTACAAAGTCGAGTTTAGTCTACCTACAAATTACAAACATCTCAAGTAACATAAATACGAGTATGCTATTTTTAGTTGTTTCACTTCCATTGTTAATGATGACATCACCTTGACAGAATTTTACACAGTTTTAGTAAAATGAATCCCACCAAAAACATAAATGTGAAAAAGGGTGGCCAATTCAATATGAAAATTATGTTGAGAGCTTTGCCGTAAAAAGCATGGAGATCTAAATGAGTGCCAATTCATAGGTATGCAAAATAGAAATATGTATTTTTATAGGAAAAAATAATGCCTATTATGAACAAGTATTAATAAACTCTATTTCTTTGCTTTGTTGGATAACTTAAAACAATTGCTGTTATTAAAAAAAAAATAAGATCTTAAAGGAGGTTAGTTTTATTTGGCCAGTTTTCATCAGAATTAAAATATTGAATAAGTTTATAAATAAAATGACTGATTTAATGAAAACTGGCCAAATAAAACTAACCTCCTTTAAGATCTTATATTTTTTTTAATAACAGCAATTGTTTTAAGTTATCCAACAAAGCAAAGAAATAGAGTTTATTAATACTTGTTCATAATAGGCATTATTTTTTCCTATAAAAATACATATTTCTATTTTGCATACCTATGAATTGGCACTCATTTAGATCTCCATGCTTTTTACGGCAAAGCTCTCAACATAATTTTCATATTGAATTGGCCACCCTTTTTCACATTTATGTTTTTGGTGGGATATCATTACTTTTTGTACATACAGAGAACTAGGCAAGTAGTAAGATTTAGTTCTTTTTTTTTTTGCTTTTCCGCTGCGTCGTAGAGTGCGTGCGTTTCATAAATTTTCTTAAAAACGCACTATGCAAGTACAACGTAAGTTTTCTGCTAATGACGTCAGTGTAGCGTTTTCTCACTGGAACTAGAGACAACAGCGGCAAACTTATAGTGAACGGGTTGCATAAATACCTAAAGTAAGCAAATGTTTTTTTCCTTTGCTTACTCGTAATTACCGAGCTGGATTCCAAAGGGGTTTGAATATAATGTCCTACCTAAACATGTGTATGGTAACTTCTTCCACAAAAATGGCGGCAGTCTAAGAAACCTGCATTAATCGATAGTTCAAGTCAATACAAATCGAAAATATAAGTAGATGAAAAAAAAATTATAAAGCGTCACGTTTCCGAGATATAGTGTGCTTTTCCACCAGAGATGTGCTATGCTACGTTGCTACGAATGCGTTTGAAATCCACCAATCATATTCATTGTTTTGTGGAAATGGATTCAGCTAAGCTATGTTTTTCACATAGAAGGATGCGTGCTATGGATGTGTGCTATGGATGCGTGCTATGGATGCGTGCTATAGATGTGTGCTATGGATTCGTGCTATAGATGCGGGCTATGGATGCGTGCTATCGAGCAAAGCTATGTTTTTTTATATTATCGAGATACGTAGCATAGCTCGAGATGCGCATCTCCCTCGCACAGCCACGTCCCGCCCTTCAGTACTCCATTTAGCACGTATGCAGAGCAGCGCAGTAACAAAATAAACGGTAAGGAGTATTTGAGGGGGCCATGCTTTTGGGAGTTGGTTGACATAGGTTGCTTCAAAAACTCTTATTTTTCAACCACTTTAAATTCCCACCATATTTATACCTAAAGTAATAAAAATTATAAGTAGTCTGAGCATCTTGGTGGGAGGGAGGGGCGTTGCTAAAATAAGCCAGGATACTTTATTTAACTGCTAGTATCAATTTCCAATACAATATGTGCCATTTAATAACACCAAAACACAGTTTTTCATGTTCCAATAGTTATCTACTGGCGCCACTAATCTATCTTTGACAGCCTATATCTCGGAAACGTGACGCTTTATCATTTTCTTTTTTCATCTATTTTTTCCATTTGTTTTGACCTGAACTATAGATTAGTGAAGGTTTCATTGACTGCCGCCACTTTCGGAAAATTAAAAAAGAAAGTTGTAGAGCACTCTCCACACTAAAATCTTCAAACCCCTTTCATCCTTCTAGGTCATTTCGAAGTAGGTTAAGATTAGCTACTTTAAATATTCAGTCAATCAATACTAACTAGTTCTAAATGTCTACTCCATGGGCATAGTGTTAGCTGGCCTAATGGTAGGCGTCATGGTAAAATGTTTCTTTCGATATTTTTAGGTCCATGGTTCGATCCCACATGAACGAATTAAATTTTTAAACATTTTTCTTTTTTGTTAAATATAAATTGTGTCTCGATAACTGTTATTTTAATGAGTTTTAATTTTTTATTACTTTTCTGATACATTTACCACTATAAATCACTACCACATAACGCCATCTATAAAATTTAAATCCGTACCAGTCTACGTTTCTGCGATAATATGTTACGATATGTTACATTACAAACATACAATGAATATACATACACTTAACGTTTATAATTTAGATCAGAGTATCAAATAAGCAGATCTAAATTTCGTAATATTATCAACAGTTATGGTTGGCGCAATAGTTAAGCGCCAAGTAAGAAGATACCTGAGGTCTTCGGGTCGGTGGTTCGATCCTACGTGGATACATTTTACTTTTTATTTTTATTTTATTTTTGTTCATTATAATCTATCTTCAAATAAATCTAATGAAAGACGCAGCATAAAACGCAATCTTATAGGCGAGTTTTTTCTAGACAACCGCGCATAACAAAGACGCTGGCGCGAGTGAGCGCCGCTAAGAGCATACTTTGGTTCGTTCGCATTTAATATCGCTTGTTTTTTGTTTGATTGGCTGGAGTGACAGATTAGATACTTTGAATAAGCAGATCTAAATTTCGTAGTACTATCAACAGTTATGATTGGCGCAATAGTTATGCGGTAAGTAAGAGGTCTTCGGGTCGGAGGTTCGATCCTACGAGGATACGTTTTATTTCTTATTTTTTTTTTTTTTTTTTTGTTCTTTATAATCTATCTTTATGTATCAAGTCATGTCCTTGTTATTAAATTAAATCTAAAAGAATTGTATAATTTTTTATACCACTTTTAGTGTGTATTGCAAGTTTTTTGTATGGGGATAACAAAAAAAAATTGACTTTTTTAAAGTTTTGGATTTTTTCCTACGGTCAAATGTAATTATAGAGCTGAATTCCAAATCTCAACCTTCTAGGTCATCTGGAAGTAGGTTAGGTTTTGCTACTTTAATCAGTCAGTCAATAACATATTTTGCGATTTTTGGACCTTCATATCTTCAGAACCGTTTGAGCTATCTTCATGAAATTTGGGCTTCTTCGTGTCATTATGGATAAGATTGAACATGCGTAGTTTTATGTCTTTACGTTAAAGAACTTTTGAGTTATGGGAGGGTGAAAAGTAGTACCAAGTGGTTCGTGTAAAGATACACTGTGGCGCTTTGTCTTTGAATTGGCCTGACACGCTGCCGGCGGCGTGTCTCGATTTAATTATAAAAAAAACTATTTAAGTAACATCATAATCTTTTTATGACAACATTTCCTGATTCTCATCTTAATAAAAAACGCCCACAACTCTTATTCTACTTTGTATTATTTTACGTTGTAGCCCCGTCAACGATATAACTTCAACGTTAGATATCACAATTTACGACGAGTCCATAATATCGTCAAAGAAAGGAGAGATTCTGGGCAAAATATCAATTCCTTTGTTACGGATAAACAATGACGAGAAGAGATGGTACGCGCTCAAAGACCGGAATAAAAAATCCAGCGCGAGAGGGAACTGTCCCAGGATATTGCTGCAAATGACTGTTGTGTGGAACCCGGTGAGTAACATATAATTACAAGAATACATTAAACTCAAGCTGAAAATAAATTATATAACGTATTTATTTACATTGAAGGTATGAATATGATAATAAACGATGTTATTGAGATGTCATTGATTTGTTAATTTTAACTTTATAGCGTCAGATTTATTTATAGTCTGATGTTTTTAAGTATTCTCTAATATGTTTAAAAAATGGAAGCAAATTTTAACATCAACCTAATAATAAAGCAATAAACTAATAGAAGAAGAAAAAAAAAATAATTGTAGCAGATTTTGCATTGAAACGGTTCAAATATTATGTTATGGACTATATTTGGAACTTTTAAACAATATTATACGAGTATGTTTAAAATCGAATTTAGTTTTTTTTTAAAGAATATTCTAATTACCGTTGTTATTTTCCAGATAAAAGCTTCAGTCAGAGTATTAAGTCCAAAAGAAACTAAGTACGTCCAGAAACCGCCTAAATTCGATATTCCGCTGATATACAGCAACATCAAGTTTATTAAAGACGTATTTAATGCAGTCTACTTGGGCAACGAATGGTTAAAGTAAGTATGATTACCAGTACAATTATTTATTTCATAACTTCAGCAGATTTTTCTAAATGCGGGAAAATTCTACGATTGTGTAAACTGGCTACGTCACATTTTCTCATTTGTCACACTTTGGCGTCACAATTATAGTTACAGGTTGTTGTTTATTAGATAAGACTGGTGTCTTGACTCGCTACCTATCTAGCTAATTGTGGTACTTATTCTAGTGGGAACAAACGTACTATTACGCATGTATCCATTACTCTTAATGTCATAGTAATTATTCATGTTAAATACGTCATTGTATTCTGCGTATTTTTTATGGGACAATTAAACTTTATACCAGATAAATAATGCTATCATTTGAGAATGACGTACGTAACAAAAAATCAGCTCTAGAATTTAATAAGTATAGCCTAGCGGCTAGAAGTTGTTATTTAACCTATTACCAATGCACTATTCACCAAATATGCTCAAATTAGGCTGAAACATTGGTTCCGTATATTGCTTCTATATAAAAAAGAAACTTTCCATTTTATTAAATCTTTAAAGAGATAAGTAAGTGAAAGGTTATAATACCTTAGCTCAGTGGTAAATGATTTCATTTACTCATGCAAACTTTAAATTACAGACGAGTTTTCGAATGGGAGTACCAAGAGAAGAACGCCATCGCGCTGGCTGGCTGGTTGACGTTCTGGTACTTCTTCCGGCTGTGGATGGCTCCATTACTGCTGCTCATTCCATTCGCCTACAATTGGGCCGAGTTTAGAAGCTGCAGTATGTCATCATTTTCTATAGTGTCCTTTTCGTAAAATAATGCGATTTACAGTTTTCCAAAAAAAATTTTCCCATAGGCTTTATTTGACTGATTCTTAAAGTATAGTCAAATTTTATCATCATTGATTCTTTAGTTTAGACTGTATTATAAGATTTTTTTTTAATTTTGAATATTTTTTTAACGTTTTTATGCTTTATGTTTTTTAACGTTATTACATAATAACCGATGTTATTTCAGATTACAACTCGCTAGCGCCTTGCTCAATAGAAGACGAAGACACGTCAGACGTCGACGACGCGGATGTCCATAAAGTAAATAAGTATTAACACATTGTTTATACATCGCTATATTTACAATTAATTTACACACGCTAATGAGATTTATAAAAGGACATATATGTGCCATATTAGGGCATACAAGATAAATATCGAATACGTATGGAATGTAAAAGTCCGGTTATGATTCAAAATAATTGTTTAACATTGAACATGAACAATGATAAACGTGAAGAATTTTTACAAATAATAAGATATTTCTATGAAAATATATCTCTTTGGTATTATTATTTACGAAAAACAATCGACCTTCTAAAGAAAGATCCCGTTTATGTCTTTTATATGAAAAGTGTTCTAAAAGATTTAAATGCGATACTATCAACTTTCTAATCTGTGCTTTCAACGCAACATCAATTTATTATTATTAATTCATTATTTTTATTTGTTCTACAGGACGAAAAAACCATAAAGACGCGAATCTTTGATCTTCAGGATTTAACCCTTACAGTAAAGAACGGGATAGATTACATTGTGTCTCTACTTGAAAGGATATACCAGTGAGTATATTCTAACTTTTAAATAGACTTCGGGCATTGTTTCTTTAGATTATTATATTCATTTGGAGATAAAACATATAAGAAAAAACCTACAAACCTTAGTGCCTCAAGTAGGTAGGTACCTAAGTACGAAGTACGAAATACTTATCTTCTCGGTCTAAACGTGAAAATCAAATTAAATTCAAGTTAAAGATGGTTTTTGACCAAAGATTGTCGGAATTTTGAAAAGAAACTAATCAGAAATGTATGTATTTTGCAGTTTGGCCTGCTTCACCGTCCCATATCTGAGCTACTTGGTAATGATAGTGCTAGTGGCGGCTTCAGTTGTCCTCTATTTCGTTCCTGTACGATATTTATTTATGGCGATAGGTAAGGAACATTGAATTTTATAGTTAGTTTTACCTAAAAAAAAATAGAATGTTTGTTTGTTTACTTTTAGCCTTCTTTGTCACTATCATCAACATCTTGCCAATATAAGTGAATACTGGCTAGTCATAATGTGGATCTCAAATATTAACTTCCAGATTCATGCTCGTGCACTTTTTATAATCGTTTTAATGGCAACTTCTCATCTTTTTTTTATAACAAAATTTAAATTAATGTTGTTTTTTTTGCAGGTATTTATAAGTTTACACGTAAGGCCTTGAACCCTGACAGAGTTCCTAACAACGATTTACTCGACTTCTTATCGCGGTTACCAGACCACGAAATGGTGGTACGTATTTTACTTTATTAACTCTTTTACTTAATCAATTTCTTTTGTAGATTAAATTACTATACCTAGTATTATATTACCTTATATACAGTTCCAACAAATATTACTTAATTGTATGAATACATATTATGAACATATTCATCATAATACTCAGGTAGTTGAACCATTGTTACTTAAGAAGTTTTGGATAACTTAATGACCTAGGCTCGTTTGAATTTATTGACTAGAATAACGCCATAGTTTATTTTTCACAAGTTAAATAACTAATACCTAGTAAAATATTAAATATTGGTTTGACGTAAGTATGTAGTTTTAATGTGATATTAATTACACTCGCAAAAAATACCTACTGCATTTTGTTAAAATTTCTTTGAAAATTTCTCTTAATAGGTATATCTCAGTTTAATTACTTATAAGGGATTGTCAGTGGTCTAAGTAAGTTTATTTATTAATTAGTTGCATCATTTGTTCCAGAAACAATGGCGTGAATTAAAAGTTCCTGAGCCAAACTTAAATCGATCTGGATCGATACGACGATAAATATTGGTGACTCTACAACTCTACATTCATATTTATTGAAGAACATTGCGAATTAATTGATAAAAACAGTATCTTTTTACATTCCTACATTCTGTAAGACTGTAAATAGTTATGTTTAAAAATATGACACACTTCTTACCTATACATGCTTGTTATTATTTTAGATAGACATGTATATGTTATAGGTAAGGTATCGCGAAATGATCCAAATTAAATATGTGATTTTAAACTTTTTCCATTAGAAACGATGTAAACGATTCTTGCCACATATAAAGTAAAATTTTCAATAAATATAATTATTTATTTTTGAAACAAACTATTTTTGAGAATAGATGTTTAGTTTAAATATTGTTAAGAATTCATGTATCAAACAATACCTACCTTCTTTTTTATATATCAAAGGTAAATTCTTTTGTTTAAATGTTGAAAATTGCAATGTTACTCAATAGCATCAACTTTGTTTTGTATAACTACGATTGTAGTGCCATAGTGTATTAGCAAACGGTGTTGTGATCACTAACCTTTACTTTTAGTTTACATTTAATTATCTATAAGCTCAATACGAAATGTGATCCTTAGTTTATAGAAAATACTAATCTATAGGTACATATACAATTAATATAATAAAAGATCTTATTTTTTACATCTAAATACAGTATTTTATTGCAATTGGTCTAAAATCTATAACAATATGTTTTACATAACAGCTTAATAATTAATGTAGTATTACTACTACTTATATACTTACGGCATTATAAAGTACATTTACTTAGTACTTAGTACCTACTATAGACGAACAACGTACTATTACGTATTACGTACCTACTTAGTAAGCGTTACTATTTGATCTTATAAGGAATCCTGAAGAACTTAAACTCTTATGATGCGGTTCTGGCACACTAAGTTCCTTCCAGTCTTTCTGTAAACAACAATATACGCTCGTATTATTAACGGTTATTAATATAGTCAGTAATACAAGATAATACCCGTCGGCCGCGTTACAGGCTGTAGTTTCGAGGTGTTCATTTCATGCAAATCAAAGCTTAGTAGTAGGTTCGGGATATTATAGTTTCCCCTCCTTTGCATAAATGGGTCAATGAGAATCCTCCCCTAAGTGGCTAAGCTATGGCTCAAAATGAATTGAGTAATCCCGTAACCCAATGAATCCCAAACAGCAATTACGTACTAATCAAACTATTTACCAAAGTTTCAAAGTCCGGTAACCTCGATATGAAATCCAGAATGTCGTTGTTCAATATTCTTTCAGGATTCAAACACTTCCTCGTATATTTATATATGCCTGAAACAAAATTAATATCGTAAGTATGTACTGCTAATTCAGGCAATATATTTTTAATAAAAACTGTTGTTTCCCTCTATGACGAATATAACGAGCATGAAATTGAAAAACAAGGGTCGAAATACAAAATATAAGAAAATGCCATCATTTATAAGTCATTTGCATATTGTTCATAGTCATATGCATCCTATAACATTTAAGATAAAAAGTTTTCTATACTTACGGGCACTTTTTATAAAAAAGTTCGTTATCTACCAAATACCAATGTTTTATGCTTGCTTCATGTTTCATGATCAGATTATGACGAAAAACTCCCTGTTTTTCGTCATAATCTGATCATGAAACACCCTGAACAGTGAAGTGAAACAGTGAAGTAACACCCTGTATGTAAATGTAACTTACCCAATGCCATCATGAGGTAGTTAAAAGGTACGATATATATCGTGATAGAGCCAATCACGAGCAATATCATTATCAGGTAACTTAAAAATGGCACCTTAAAGCTCACAAGACTGAAAAGAAAAGTGTTAAGTAATGAATTATCAATGTTTAAATCAGTATGAGAATATTACGAAATTAAATAGCTCATTTTGTACGGAAAGCCTGTGTAAAAATAATTTTACAGTATTAATTACCCAATCTTACATTTAGTACAAAATTCTATTTATTTAGCGGCCTTAATGTTGTCCAATTGAAAATGGTTAAAAATTGCAAAAGTAGGTATTCAAAATTACTACATCCTGAGGTAAGTACCTACTACTTACTAAAACCTTACTCACACTACACCACATAAAATAAGTCCCTACGTTCATTCATCTAACATAAGTTTTACAACGTAGCCGCTCTCTTTAGGCTAAACTGAACTACAGCAACCTGACACCATAACTACAGCATATGCAAGCCGGAGTCGGTTTTATAAATAACAGCTGCTACTTACTTAAACAGTCGCTCGAAGACATGCACCATGTAATCAATACATCTTGTGATTTCTAGAGCCACTTCTGGTAATCCCTGAATTTTGCTTGCTAAACTCACTTCATGCTGGAAATAAGTTCATAGTAAGAAAGCCATTAAAAAGTAACAAGGAGTAGGTAAACTACTTAAATAAAAATGAAAATTACTTAAGTATATTATTACCTTTTCTTCGTCAATTTGTCCATTTTCTACGACTAAATTGCTCTGATTTCGAGTAATGTATATTTCATCTGAAAAAGATGTTTTTTCAAATATAATTTATTCAAAACTGTACAAGAAATCAATAAAAAAAACAATAATGCCTTTTTCCATCCTTTTTTAATGTATCCCACAATCCATTCCAAAAAGTTTTTAAGCAATTGCAAGACTGAATTAAATCAACGAGCAAAAAGTTTTTATATGCTAATATTGACAGTCACTGGCCACATGTCAGTGAAAAAAGGCTTTTCAATTGCCTTTTATTAAAATATATTTTTTAAAGGCTGGCTATCACAAATAGTTTTTTGAGGTCCAGTTGCCAACATTTTGTAAAAATATGAATTCACTTATGTAAAGTAATTGATATCAAAAGGAAAACTGCACTCACGATCATTTTTTCTGTTAAACCAATAAAAGATGAACGGTAGTAAGAGTAACAGAGGCGCTGTCCAAAGTCGGAAGAAATTCCAGAATACCAACCACACAACCAGAGCTAACGTTGATAATTCTCTATTTTCCCACTCAAATGATCGCCTGAAAAAAGTAGAAATGGAAAATACACAACAACTGAACACAATAATAGCAAGTACCTAATAGGCTCCATCGTTTTTGATCATTGCCTTATCCGTGACTGGATAAATAAAAATAATTAAGCAAAAATACAGCAGCTTTCATACGTCTGTATCTTAATCAATGTTTTGCTTGTTGATTTAGCAAGAAGATTGGTTGTTAAAACTAGCTCAACACCTTCACTTACTTCAAAGCTTCGTTGAGTTCAAACAAGAACCGGAAAACGCTCAGTACAAATAGCAGATTGTTGTAAACTAACATAACATCGAATTTTGGTGGTTTCTTGATGTACTTCACTTCTGAAGGCCTAAATAGCCTTAATGAAGCTTTTACCTGCAAAAATAATTAGTTTTGGCTGGGAAAGGTATATATCTTATTTTTCCCTTGTTGCGAAAAAGGTTACATAAGTTACCCATCCATTATACATAAGTACCTACTCGTATATGCCGTTTCGTCTTCTTTCGAAATTTTGCAATGACAATTCAAGCTATTCCAAAAAGTTTTTATGCAATTGCAAGACTGAATAAATCAACGAGCAAAAAGTTTTTATATGCGAATATTGACAATCATTGGCCACATGTCATTGAAAGAAAACTTTTCATTTGCCATATAATAGAGTGTTCGTTACAGTTACAGCATTAAAATGTAATAAGGCACTTAATCTGCTCTGTATACTTACAGGATTAAAAACAAGTGACATTTCAAGCAAAACTCTAGGACAATTTCCTTTCGCGCCATTTCTCTTATGTCTGTCTTTAAGTGCATACCATCGAGTCTCTCCATTTTGTATCCTAAGTAAAGGGATAGAAATCTTCCCTATACTCTCTGTTCGAATCGAGACTAAACTGCTGTCGTACACTTTCAAGTCCAAAGTACTCGATACGTCGTGGACATTGCTGCAAGATAATACCGAAAATCTTATTGCGTCATTTTACATATTTATATACCTATAGTCGTATATTTAGATTAGATACCTACTAATCACTTTATCCCACGTGTTTTAAATAACAAGATAAGTCCGCGATTATAATTTATTATACTCATTACATTAAAATATCGTTTAAATCCAATTTTGGAAGTGGACCTTCCAAAATTTTTAAAATCATTGTTTTACCTTTTATTTAGTTGTTGTAAGTTGAATGATCTTTGACTGTTAGGGAC
This sequence comes from Anarsia innoxiella, assembly GCA_947563765.1. Taxonomy (NCBI): domain Eukaryota; kingdom Metazoa; phylum Arthropoda; class Insecta; order Lepidoptera; family Gelechiidae; genus Anarsia; species Anarsia innoxiella. The sequence goes on from OX387395.1 coordinate 5,954,082, forward strand.
TATCAGAAACAATGTTATCTTATAATATCTATTGGCAATCTATATCCGTTTTAAATGTACTATTAATCCGATTTAAATGATTGATTTTTAGATTTCTTTAGTGCAAAACGAATCCGGTTCATATTAAACCATTCGCACTTCCCATTTGTTCCTAAGGTAAAGTACGGTTGCAATATTCTGGAAAATTTATACAGATAAACCCCTAGATACAAAAGTTTTGCTTTAAGCATCGTAACGACTTATTTAATCTTTTCATTATAAGACAGTGGCATCTATAGATTTAATAAAGAATTGTCACTAATGATCTTTACTACAAGTGGTCGTACATTACTTACAAAACATAGTTCTTATTCCACATAGGGTCCGAGCCAGCTTTAGCTACGTGTGTTTGTACTCTAGAGTTGTCCAGTTCCAAAGTGCAGTACGCATTAGGTTTCCCGCTTAACCCTCTTGCTCCAATTACTTTTACGTGCAAATAGCCCACATTATCTAAGTCTTTGAAATCTAGGACGCTCTGAAATTGTTATACTCATATAAAACTTTCTGTATCATTTTTTTTAAATTTCAATAGTATAGGTAAACAAGCGTTTTTATTGCAGTGTATCTGACTTACAAAATTCCCTTTAACTTCTTCGAAGTTCGGCGTGTTATCTGACAACTCTTCGTTGTTCTTTATATTGCACATGGTCACATTTAGATGTACGGAACCAAAGCCATCATCCAGGGTTTGCCAGATTTCGTGAGTGCGTTCCCTCTCCATGTTCGACAAATCTATAACGCAACTAAACGAAATAAAAGATTAGTTTATATTCGTACCCACTAATATCTACCCATGCGAGTCGAAGAATGTTTTACAATTCAAGGCGCTAAAGATATCTACCTCCCCATAAAATTCTTCTGCTTTCCTTTGTCCCATAATGAAACTCGGAGTAGTTGGTCCTTTTTGAGATGCATTCTCAGTCTCTCGCGCCATTCCGGTTGAGGGCAACTTTGTACGGTTTTCGTTTTAAATGATTCTGAACCTAATCTAGAAAATAAAGAATCTTCTAAAACATCTGTAAGTTTCCAGGCGGCCTTGGAATTGTTTACGTTATCTTTGACAAAATTAAAATAAAGATGGTACTTATATCTATCAAATTAATCATTGGCATTGTGAAATATCCAGCTTAAAATGTTAATCTTTAAAATCCTGTCGTTAACTTGTTATTTACCATTAGAATAGAATTAGTTAATATTATCAGATAAAAGCATTGTAAAGTTTCTTTACCTAATCTTACAGTAGAGATTATGACTTGCGTGATCACTTGGTGGGTCGGGAAGACCTTTTGCTTCGACCACAACGATACTGACTATTGTACTCCAACCTTTTTTACTCTCCTTTGATAACCATCCATTTTTGTCCTAAAAAGACGTAGAATGTATATTAAACAGCAGCCGAATAATCAGATCTTCCACGATCATGATTGCATTGCGCAGCGGAACAATCCGGAGTTTATCAATTGAATAGGTATTGAAATTATTAGTTTTCTTATGTCAGCTGTTTATGTCAGCGTCTAATTTATCATAATTACTTAAATTAATAAATTGAATAAGAAAATTTAAAAATGTCTATTGAACCTAGAAAACTACGCCCTTGCTTTGCAGTACACAAACTCTATCTTAAAATGTATGATAAACATACCGGTTCTTCAGGAGTGGAAGGTGTACCGTCGGTATCCGTAGAAGAGATGAGAACTCTCTCCCTGTTCCTTCTAGCTCCATTTAAAAGATTTGCTATAGAACCACTACGCCATCTAGTAATCAAAGACATTAGAGTCCAATCAATTTGCATTTTTAGAACTAAGTAGGTAGGTACTATATTAATTTAATTACGATATGGATTAAAAAGTGTAAACTACACATCGATGAATATAATTATAAACTTTGTTCTGGACCGAGTCGTAAACGACACTGCGTTATCGTATAAAACGATAACGCCCTCATATGTTAAGGTCAGTTTATGTACAATATGAAATACGATGTACACAATTACGGAACCAGGTCCCGAAGTATTATTTATTGACATAGCCTACTTTAGTTTTAGTGTCACCTTATTCATTGCCTAAGTCATTCTCATCGCCGTAGCGTAGGACTGCTAGGTACGCATATGACTCCTATTATTAAGAAAAGTTTTTAAGATATTTCACTTCTATAAGATATTGGCAAATAAAATAGACTGAATCGAAAACTAGCCGTCCGGTCGTCGGTGCATTGCATTAAAACACCATCAACCTATTTATGGCTGTGGAGCTTAACAAAATGAACCGTCTGGTCCACCGATTTATTCAACTCTACTTTTATTAAGCATTCAACTCTACTCTACTTCTTTCAATTCTACTTTTATTAAGCATTAGTTAGTCTATCAAACTTACATATTCAGACTCCTAGGTCTCGGAACTATTTGTTTTTGACTCCTTTCATCAATAGAATGCCGATTTCTATCACTACCCATGTTTTATTTTTCTTTTACAAGAGCACCTTGTTCGTCGTAAGTAATCTTCACAAACACAATAATCATACTAATCAAAGAATTAAAATAATATCGAGCACGAAACATCTTTATCAATACTCACTTATCTTTTGACCCTGGTAGGTAGATGATGTGCTAATGAAGTAAAAAATAGAATTTAGGTACCTAATAATCTAATCTAGCTCAAACTTGTGTAATTGGTGTTATGTTATTATCATTAAAATTTTTGGAGTAAGTAGGTAGGTAGTCTTTTTGTGCCTGACACTGCGTGTAGTACCTACAATTAAGTAGTCCAAGCTGTGTCTGTCACAAAAATAGTGACCGTAATAGGTAGATTAGATACCTATACCCTAAGCGTGCATGTATGAGGCTTTTGATGAATGTGGATGAAGCGAACGAAGTGTGTTTGGATCGTAGCAAGTGGAAGAGAGTAGTCTCTGCCTAGTCCGATGGGAAAGGGGCATTACGGATATGTAAGTATGGCAGGATAGGAAGAAAATTTTACCTAGGTCTTACTCATCATGCAGGATAACTTGGATGATAAAGTTTATGTTTGTTTTGAGATGTTTAAGTAGGTAGGTACCATCCTACCCTTATCCTACCTCAGCTCTCTACTTACTCCCATGAAACTGAACAACTACTAAACAAGAGACCGAAGTAATGTGGTGTGACGACCAACATTCGTACTGCATACCTAGCCGAAATTGCCAACAGACATAATATAAACCTTTCTAATTGCAAAGCTAAGCTAGGAATAAAACTTTTCAACGTTCAACGTACCTAAAAAAAAAGAGGTTTGTTCGAATTGAACATGTACACTAGGGTGGATCTTCAAGAGGTCGAAAATTTATGTCTCGCCCTATCATTCATAATTGTAAAAGAAATTCAAAACTTTTTATAGTTATTCTACTACCTAAATAAATGAAGTAAAAAGTTATCAAAACCGTTCAGTGATTGAATAGCAGAAAAACAAGCTATTAGAAAAAAACGCTAGAAAACCACGATATTTTAGGTGTCGCCTTTACATGATTTTCGATATTTTATATCATAGTGAAAATATTATTAATAATAGAGTAATCCTGTCTAGGAATATATTATTTATCGTTAAACAGGCAAGATATTTTAAAGAAAATAAATTTAAAAAGTAGGTGGTAAGTTAATTAAAAATTAGTTCAAACAATGTTTAAAAAATATTCGTCATTATTGGCAACACGTTTACTTAGCATGATTAAAAAAAAACGGAAAGCACCCGAAGCGTCACGTCTAACTTAAAAGTCGCAGCCCCCTCGTACCTAAGTCGAACACCACTCGTCATAGTGAACGGACGCTAATTTTTCCAATGATAATTAATTGAATATCGTTCTCCAAAGATATTCATGCCACGTCGTCATTGGTTTCTTTTGCTGTATTTTAAATATAATGCATGGTAAACTCTTTATTTATTTACCATGGCAAACTTATTAGGGAAACAGATAACGTGTAATGTTTGTTTTATAATTTAATAACCTATTTTGCCAATAGCAGCGATTTTTCCAAAATTCGTCATTGATAGTAACATCATTATTGCCAACATTGTGTCTGACGACGATGACGTCTGTCACCAATAATGATTTTTTGTGTAGAAAACAATGACGTTTGTTACCAATAATGATTATTTGTATAGAAAACGACTGATTGCAATAAATTATTTTGATGTACGATTATCATTAAAAAGCATGTTTCTCATATACAGGGCATGCTACATCATTTGCAAATGTTGAACCGGCAGAAAAATGGCAGCCCGCACTCCTGGAGGCTCCCATTTTTCATGATGCTATTCCAGCTGCCTTAACTTAAAAAACGAAATAATCTGCCGGGCGCGCCAGCATCTGAAGCAGCTGCCTGCCCATGTGGCCTTAACACTCTTCCGTAGTTGCCTATATGTCCCAACACTGGTGTATAATATGAGAACGTCTCCGACTTGGTTTTTATGAAATGTCAATGAAATGTCTAAAATCGGCGAAGACTTCAAGGTGACATTGGAGACGATTCTCAATGTAAAACTTAATGAGGCTCAATGACAGCAGACTTCGTTATCATCCGCTACGGCAGATTGGGTGTTAGAAGAAGCAGGATATCAATATATCGGCGTTTTAACCTCCTCCCACGAGGTTAACGGTTGAGTCGCTTTAAAACTTCATGTCCAAGGTGGCAATCTTCTTATTAGTTATATACGGCGGAAGCTTTAAATGTTTGGGCAACTGTGTGTCTTGAGCAGCCAAGGGACAAAGGTGTCCAGCGCTCTTGGCACGATCACATGTACAAAGCAAGCAGCCGGATTCTAATGAAGCGGCTGTGGGTAGGAATCTGGCTATGCTTGAGGCGGCATCAAGCCCAGAGTCTGGTCGTGTTTGGGCGCTGTAATCAACGAGCTCATTGAGGATAGTAATTTATCTGCGGTTGGATTGTCACGTTTGTGGTACGATTGCGGACTCTTTGGGACATCAAGGGTTGAGTTGTGTCAAGTCAGCTAGACGATTTCCTCGTCACTATAAAATATGCTTAACGAGGTTGAGCGGCGACCCCGGAACCGCCAAGCCTAAATCACACAAATGGCAAGAGGACTGATTGATTAATCCTCATCTCTCGGGAAAGGGTCTAGTTTAGGATGCAACTTGCATAAGTACCTTCGCCATGTCCCACCTGCCTTGTACATGTAGGGCAGCTAGTGCAGCAGCAGCAGAAGGAGCTGCCATACAAAAGCATGCTAAATATGCTCCCTTCCAAGACGAGGTAAGTACCTCTTTGTTCCCGTCGTAGTGGAGGAAAGCGGGACTTGGTGTACGGAAGCTAAGAGTTTGATGCGTGAACTAGGGAAGCGCCTAAAAAACAATAGTCGGGACCCTTGCGTAGAATTTTACTGCGCAATGGTCCCGACTAACCTTTTTTCCTCGCTATTCAGTGTGGGAATGCTTCTAGTGTCATAGCCACTTTTGCATCAGGTGCGATTTCGGGGTGGGCTTTTGACCTAGCCGTCTTAGCTAATTTGTAATGGATTGCATGTTAACGGTAATTAAGTTGTAGTTAAAAGACAAATAAAAAAGTATTTGAGAATAAATATTTACATCAATAATATAACTCAAACGTCACTGTCGGTAACATTCCGTCATTACATTCGTCACTGTCGGCAACATCCGTCATTATCAGTAACACTCAAATTTTTATATTTGCCAATATTTTCTAAAATATTAAATTCTTTAACGTGTCTTTAATATAATATAGCATATAATTCATGTGTTTATAGATTTAGCTTAAAATAAACGCCATTCTCGGGGTAAAATGTGATTTTTTTTTTTGTATGGGGAGAATAATCTTGAGTAGATTCACCCACTAGTGACATCTTGTGTGTAATAGCTAATACTAATGTTGCGCCAACAGCGCCATTGTTACCGTTAAAGTGTGTTGCTACTCGCCGCAACGCTCCGCCACTAGCAAAGCGCTTCGCTTTGCTTGCAATCTTGCCGCCTCTTTTGAGCGCATCAAAGTTGCCACATTGTTCTGAAATTGACTTAATAAATCTATTTTTAAAATGTTTTTCCTTGCACTATTGTTCATCAGTCGTTCCATAGTAAATTTTTGTTTGCATTTAACTTGATTGAACTTATTTGTACGCCGGATATTGGTTTTTTGGAGAGGTAACGGTATTTATACAAGTCATTCCATTCTATTTTACTTAGTAGGTACGACATAGTTATAAATTTTCACTCATGTATTTTTTTAATTACCATTTAATTTTAAACTTTTAACTTTTTTACGTCTTTGATCAATAGATTTTTATTTATGTTTTAACATTGTAAGAAATATGTAATTTTATTTTATAATCTTTTGTCAAATTTCTTCACGGATATATAGCAACACTTCCATCCAGTTTGTCATCGCGTCCGCGGGTTGTTTTGCGTGGCGCTAGTGTTTACGTTGTCTTTTATTTTATTGTAGAGGTTATGGAGTGATTATTAGTGATTTATTCTTAAAAGTATCACCACATAATCCGCTAAAATGGACGCTAGAAAAGATTATTTGCATACGGCCAAGGTGTGTCGGTTTTGTCTCTCACAAGATGATTCTCTTATGAGTTTGTATGCCAGGAAACAATCTTCTAAAAAAACAGTTCCACTGTCTTTAAAAATCTTGTCTACACTTTCAGTACAGGTAAAATATATTTGTTACTTACTGTATTCTTAGTATTCTTCCTATTATATCATAGCTTCTTTGGAAAATTAGAAATTATTTTTAATTTTTGTCAACGCAAAGCTGTAATGGCGCCGAACATAATTTATGTCATAACCACAGTTATTTATTGCGTTCATATTGTATTGTAACTCCTACTTGCATAGTTAATTATTCTCTTTAGTTTTCTTCTAATTAGAATCATAAATTGGGCTTAAATTAGGAAAAAATTCGCAAAATTTACTTTTACTAGAGCCACCTGGCGGATGTTTGAAGCAACTAATGAATGCCTATCAAATCATGAAATCACATAATTATTTTTCATTCCAGACATTACCATCAGACAAATTGCCGTCTTACATTTGCAACCGGTGCAAATTCTTTATGGACCTCTGCTACCAATTCAAGCAGATGGCCCAAGAGGCTGATGCAACCACCCTACAGTTTGTTCAGGACGGCACTGCTTTGGAGCCCGTGGTTTGGCCATTATATCTGACCAAGGTGTTTACACGTATAATTTAACTTAACCATCATTAAAATCATTTAACAACACATTTCTTCTTTACGTAGCTATTATAATACTAATACACAACTATTAATATTACTTACTATCTAAATACTCCCATCCATTGCATTGAATATCTTCCAGATCTTTCGTTTTGGTACAAAGCAACCTGACTCCAACGTAGTGAAGACTGTAGTAGAAGGGGGAGCCACTGTGGAAGTGTCATCACAGGATGCTTCCGATAGCGAGGATGATGATGAGAATGTCTACAATGTAAAAGTAAGTTCTATTGCATAGTTGTATTTTCAATAAATATCTATAATTTCAATTATGACTCATAATATGAAATTCTATGTGCTAATCGAGCAAAGAAAAATTATAAAAAAGACAATAACATATTATTTTAGGTCCCTTACTAAACAGCAAAAGCTTGCTAGTGGCTGAATAAAGTAAAACTAAATCAACAAAAATTGATTGTATTTTATCTTTTCAGCAGCTGTATGTATCTCAGTCCTGTTGAATATTGCCTTTTCCTGACTCAATATTTTTATTTTTTTAATCAGATTGGAGATGGCACAGAGGAAGGCACCTCTGCCTGTGTTAAAGTAGTAACCAGCAAAGATGAGGGTCCCAAATCTAAAAACAACAAGAAAGGTATTTCTGATAGCCATAAATACATTTTTATTATAAGATTATATTTGATACAATATTTCTGATTGAATTTACCATTGTTATAATAATGTAATTATTCTGCACTAAAAATTTAGTTTGAATCATTTCTTATAATAATGGTTGGTTAGTACATCAGATGGCTTGGAATGATTATTTATGACAATACCTTTTGTCAGTTAAGAATTCTATGCCACCTGTTAGATTAATATGGTTTATTTTATCTAGTAAGTATACCCTAAAGTAGACAATGTAGCAGTTGCGTGTGTTCATAGCTTTGGTCCCATTTGCACACATTTTTTTGCAGCATGGATTTAATTGTTAATATTCATTTATATGTAAGTATAATGCTTTATTTAGTTTTGTTGAAGTGTGGTTTGGAGTTGTACCTCATTATGTGATAAAACACAACATTTTTGCAGAATATGAAGATTATTTAGTAAATCTTTAACATAATGTATTTAAAAGGTAAGAATTTCCAAGAGACTGAATGTGAACATGAGAGTGTGAGTGTTTTGTATATTTATTTTTTTTTTTTTAAAGAAAAGCTCCCGAGCCACTTCAAGTTGTAACAGTTTTTCCTTTAATTGCGGCAAATAGCTCAATTTTAAACCTTGTTCCATAGCATAAGCAAACATAATGAATTGTTACCTTTTTTTCTGTCAAATAGAAACTCATTATATGTACTAAGTATGTCCGTATTCCCAAAGTAATTGGATATTATTTTTGTATTCTATCTATTACATTTTCCTTGTTTATGGCGTTTTCTAATTGTGCAAGAATGTTCTGTCTGACCTAGTGAAGTAAAGACAGAGAACAGTTGTTCCTACATTGCAAACTTCTTAAAGCATTAAGGAAAACTCGCGTTCTGTGTCCCCTAACAAATAATATCTATTTTTTTATAATTTTAAATGCGCCACGACATAGCTCAAGTCGTACACCGTGTAGTGTAGAGTAGTGTAATAGCAGGAATGAGTGAGGCGTTGCGCAGATGGCGCGGCGGAGAGCGGCGCGGAGCTGTCGGGGCTGGTGGACGGCTGCTGGGCGTGCGACGAGTGCGACTGCACCTACCCGCTGCAGCAGCTGCTCGAGCTGCACAAGATGCAGAAACATCGCGAGAGGAACTACTCGTGTGATCAGTGTGACGCGTGAGTATGATTTTTTTTATTTAGCCTTCAAGATTCCACTGCCGGGCAGTGGACAAGGCCTCCCCCGCGTTTTTCCATTTAACACAGTCTCCAGTAGCGTCCCGCCATTCCCGTGTAACGCATCCAGATCGTCTCTCCATCTTTTACGAGGTCTACCTCAGCGTCTGTGACCAAGTGGCACCCATTCTGTTGTTATTCTAGCCTAACGAGCTGGATCAATACTGAAGTTTGTGATTTATCAGTATGAAATAGAGAGTCAGTATTTGCAATGAATTAATTCGAAACAATGTATAAAATATTGTAAAATTGCAGAAAATTCTACAACAAGTCGGACCTCAGCGTGCACATGTACCGACACGTCGACGAGGCTCCGTTCGAGTGTGCCGTCTGCGATAAGAAGTTCAAGAGGCTTGTGCTGCTCAAAAGACATGAAAAGGTATTAGGTACATTACTATAGAAAAAGATTAATAGAATTTATTGAGAGATTTATTTAGGCAGGAGAATCAGAAATTACATAGATTATGTATGTTTCTAGATGGTGCACTCAGACATGCCACAGATGCAGTGCTCCAGATGCCCGGTCACCTTTCTCTCACTGAATGAACTGGAGAAACATAAACAACGCCACACCGGGACCAACGATACTCCTTCAGCTTACACCGTCGAGTGCAAAATTTGTGAAAAGAGGTTTCCTTTTGTTTTACACCGTATTGCATAACTGGCGAAAATATATGCAACTAAGCCGAAATTCTACTTTTAAGTCACGACTGCGCGTAATTGAATAATTGTTGCAAGTGGTTTACAAAAATGCACCTAGTTTAGTTATAAGTAAGACTGCGGTAAAAGCGGCCCATTTGATTGTCAATAGACATGTCCGCTCGATACTTAGCCTGTATTAATTTAAGTAAGCAAAGACCCTGCCATCTGTTAAGTACTAAATATAAGTTAAAATATTAACATAAAATATATTTGTTTTCACAGATTCCCGGACAAGAACAGACTACAAAGACACGTGGCGACAGTGCACACGATAACCCAGCAGCAGCTCTCCTGCGAGTACTGTCCAGAGAGTGAGTCGAAAGTCGAAAGCTCACACACTCCCACACCCCAGCTATGAACATACGCAACTAGATTACGTTACTATAAGGGCTGAAATCAACGCTCGTTTCCATTGGTCGATAGTCTGATAAAAACTGATGATAATTTTAGTTCTTTCTTTTGTCAGTACTTGTCGACCAATGTAAGAGAGCGTCAAATATTACGATTTTTACTAAATATGGGAATGTTTTCAGCGTTTCCATCAGTGCCGAAGTTAGCGAGGCACGTCCGTACGCATGCAGGGGAGCGACCGTATCCATGCAAATACTGTGACAAGAGTTTCACTAAATCACATCATTATACGAGGTAAGTTGTTGATTTATTTGACTATAATTTTATCAACCGGATAAAGAAGATCTGCTCTTAAAATGAATCTCTACATCCTTAGCGATGGCAATAAAAGTTCATCGCCCATATAAGATGAGACAGCCACATCAATGCATCTGTTTCTAGTTTATTTGAGATTTGTTTAGATATGATGGGCCATGTTCATAAACTGTCTTACAACCAACCTGAGCGGTAATTCTCATCACATTGTTTGCGAGTGCTTTGGTTCCGAACACAAAGCGCACTAGTCACTGTGAATCCAGCTAGCGTAAGTAATAAGAAAGAATTAGGATGCGGTTACAAAAGTAGTGATCCCGCAGACATCTACGCGTGAAACACAACTGCGGTGAGAGCCGGAGCCCGCGCTTGTCGGAGGAGTACCGCTGCGAGCAGTGCGCCGCCACGTTCTACACGCAGGACGAGCTCATCTACCACTCCGCGATACACGCCACGCAGAACCTCACCTGTCCGCTCTGCCAAGAGAAGTTCGAGAATGTCGATGCTGTTACTACGCATATCAAGTCACATGTGCATGGTGAGATCTAATAAAACCCTGACTCATAAGTAGCAAAGTTTTTAGGTTGTGGTAGTAGTAGTTAGTAATTGCGTATCTGGTGGGAGCAAATTTTGAGCTGACAATAATATTGTATTGTTATTGCTGAAAGTCGTTGATGATTCGCTCATGGCAATAATTGGGTTCTGGTTAGGATATACTATGACCGTACTGAAAAATCGGTCTGCATTTTTTTTTTATTTTGAACATGCTGTTTAAATATTTCAATTAGAAGTGCTTTATATTGTTAGGTATGGAATTCATGTGCGCGCTTTGTGAGCTGGTATTTACATCAAAGGAGAAATTAGAAGCCCACTTCACTGCCGCACACGACGATGAAATACGTAATGCTGAAGTAAGTGTAATACGTTTTACTTTGATTTGAGTTATTGTTTATGTTAGACTAGCTCCATTATAAAACTAGCTCCATTCAAAGTCTTTGGGAAATCATTTTTTTAACTAAAGTATTTGTTAATGAGACTTTTAAATTGAATAATGTTTTCAGCAGATGACATCTTGGTATGAGAGCGAAGTAGACGAAGAGGATGACGACGACAATAGCATAAAAGGTAAATACAAATCTTTACCCAATGAAACAACACCTTATATTTATCTAATCTAATTTCTTGTCCTATGTTTTAGTGAAAGAAGAAGACGACCATATGTTAGTAGAAATAAAGAAACCTAACGAGTTCATGGTAAGAATAACATTATTTTTTAAAAATAATTTGTTTAAATATGTTTATAAAGCTGGTTTTGAATAAGATTTTTTATTTCAGTCTCTTAATGATAATCAAGAGGATGCAGAGGAGAAAATTAATAATACTAATTCTGAAGGTCAGTATCATCCAATTTTTAAAAAAACATACATCCGAAGAAATAATTAAGGAAGGGGTTAGTGTAGGTACGCATACTAATATTTCTTCTACATTAGTAAAGAAGACGGCGATCATTACATTAGTATTTTTAAATAACTTTGACACTACAAGTTGTAAGTTACACAAGCCATACGTTGACTTACCTTTTCTCCTACTGAAGGTAACAAACTAAAAACATTCGTAACTGTAGGAACAGAAAGCGAACCGGAGTCGTCATTACCCGAGCAGGCGCTGACAGCGAAAGAGTCTCCCGTGAAGATCTTGAAGCAGGCGGTGATCGCTGCATCTCCCGCGCCGCCGCCGGCCGCCGCTCTTGAAACCAAGACGGAAAAACCTTCACCCAATACGGTATGTCAACAACTTAGATGACATGAGTGTGAGGTTATTGCGTTTGAAGTAAACGGTGTACCAAAGTGGAATTGGAATTGATTGAATAATTTGTATTCTTATTCTATATTGAGCAGGATCTAATTTGCAGCATACTGATTCAATCTAATGCCGAAAATTCTTGGGAATTTGTATCTTGATTTTAACCTCACTCAACGAATGAGAAGTTAATATAAATAACATTTTTTTTTTTTTTTTTCAGACCTTCAATATAATAAAGAAAGCTGAGGAAATCAAACGAAAAGTTGTCCAACAAACAGCAGATACAGTTGGTAAGTATCATTTGGTCTCAGGGTTTAAGTTGCAACAATTGTACAGCAGGTACAATTAACGTTATCTTTTCGTAATTTCAGTACCGTTAAAGAAAGAAAAGAAAGCAGAGCCTGTCAGCGTCGGCGCTAGTGACAAGTCGCTACGTTTGCTGGAGAAAGAATTACAAGAGCTGAAAAGGGTAAGTTAAGAATGAGAACGAAATACAAATGTGACGTAAGTAATGTACGTCACGAGTAGGCGGGGCTTATATTTTAAGCTCCGCCCACGTAGGCCGTGGTTTTTAGTTTACAAATAAACTAACAAGTTGTAAATCAACTTTACAGACAATTATACGGAACGAGGTACCAAAAACGCCCGCGAAGACAATTGAATCTCGTAGTAGTAATAGACGGCCGCAGATGCATACGTCCACGCCTAAACCCAGGTAATGAATACAGCCATAAAAAGTGCTCTCACGTTACTTGCTTTATTTGTAAAACCTCTAAATAAAATAATGTATTTCACAGAACAATAGAAGAAAAGAAAGCGCAAATACAAGCTAAATCTACGGTACCTGAAAAGAAGGTACCAGAAAGACGTGCTGTGAAAGAAAACAAAAAACCAGAAGAAGTGAAAGAGACAAAAACAAACAACGGGCCTGTTAAAGAAGAGAAGGAATCTAAAAAGGACGAGAAACCTACTGTTAGTAAAGATAGTAAAGAAGAAATAAAGGAAAAGGTATGTTAAATATTCTATGTATCAAACTATATTTGATCGCCTTTCATTGGTCCACCGTGAACCAGAATCTTAATGTAATCTTTTCTAAATTGCGTAGGAATAATATCCGTTATTGACTTTTCGTTGTTGGTATTCATGTGCGACAGTATTACAATGTCAGGAAGTCTAATACTACTGCCGCAGTTGCGTCAACTCAATTTATACATTAATGTTATATTGTCCATACAGAGCATTAGCGTGAAAAACGGTGCGAATAACAAAAGTGCGACAGAAGATGGCGTGAGGAGGTCGTCGCGGCCGTCCAAAGTCAAGGACTACGCGAAGATGGTTCGGGACAGGTAAATACATACATTGCGTACAATTAACGTAGTCATGGCTTAGTGTTGATGAATGAAACTTTCCCCAAAAAAGGCGTAAAAATTCAAGCTAGTTATTGAAAAGTGAACTTTGTTCCGCTATAGACATTAGAAGTGTATTAATGACATGAAAATATATTCCAGAGGTGATACGGCTTCCGACGAGGACTCAGATGATGACGATGATAATGATGAAGAGGTTTATGCGAAGGCTTCCGTTTCGGCAACTGAGGTATTGTTATACGTTACTTTTATGTACTAAGGGCTAGATATTTTATACCTGTCACTGTTTAAAACGACATGGTTTATGAAATAAACATGGTTTACCTGATAGTTAAATTTTATCTGTAAGTGGTAAAACGATCCCTTAACCTTTTATTTAATAACGCAAATTACGGGAACAGGTTTTTTCGTATCTGTATCCCTTTCTTCCGTATGTGATCAGAATATGATAGAGCGAGAAAGGTAAACATGCATAGAAGGAATTGTTGTTTATTGTCCACCCTTTTTACAAGTTAATAATAATCGCCTCAATGCTCAGGGTCGTCAGAAATCAAAACGAGCAGTCCAACAGAAGGTGCAACCGAAAGTAGTACAGAAACCAGCAGCAGAGGCTACCTCGACGCCGCCAGTGAGGAAACGAGGAAGACCACGCAAGGATGCATCAGCGTATGAAGCGTAAGTTTATAACGTGTGAAAATGTGTTATCCCTGTCTGCTGCAGTGTATCTTGTCTTACTTTGCTAGTGCTCAATTGTGTCGTAATTGTCATGTTTATAAACTTTCTTTTTCCAACAGGCCTTCCAAAGCGAGGAAAGAGGAAAATGACAATGACACCAGTAAAAATATAAAGAACGATGATGAAGACGCGTCCAAAACTCTAGACAAGTCTGCTGACGACGAAGATGAGAGTGGAAATACGGTATGTTTGCCTTTGAGTATTGACCACTCTGTTACATGTGTAGGTACTCAGCCCGTAGAAGAGCACTAGGGAAAGCTATAATATATGATATAGAAAGTAGTAGATAACCCGAAATTAAATTAATAATTAATTGTGATATAATTTTAGGACAATTCAAAACAAGATGATGATGACAAGCCACCCAAATTGATAACTACAGTGACAGGACAGGCTCTAAAAAAGGTAAGAAACTTGATCATAAATAATAATCGATTCTTTTTTATAAGTGAAATCCTTTATAACCTTTCAAACATATTATAACTTTGATCTTATAAAAACATTATATTTCAGGTTCCAATGGTACCAGTCAAGAGTTTGCCTCCCGGAGTTAAACCGCTACCATTACCGGCTAATGCAAGACGTAAGTTACTTTTTTATATAAAATTAGTGGCGAATTGGCGATTGTTGTTATTTACTGGCGAATGTGAAATTTTTGGTTTTCAATATAATCTAATAAATAAGTTAATCATCTTATTTACAGCAATAGGAGGTGGCGAGCTATGTGAAATGCAAATCGGGAAAAAGATGGTAAAAGTACAGAAAATCGTGATGACTAAAGCCGAAGTCGAAGCTATGGCGAAGAAAGGACTCTTGGAGTTGAAGGTATATTCATATTTTCACACTAGCTATTGTCCCAATTTAATGATGGTAAGTCTGTCTTCTCGGTTTGTTTGCGCCGTGCAATAATGATGATTTCATTTCAGGACGGTACCATGGTACTAAAGCAAGGTATTAAACTGCCGACGACAGATCCACTCGCAATCAAGTCAACTCTAGTCGGAGAAGGTAAATAATTAAGGCTTTACGTTAAGTTAAAGGAGAGCGAAAAATGAAAAAGAAAATTGTTTACTATTTTGGATTACCACAAAATATTTTTTCTTATGGGATTTATGAAAAAAGAAAAGTCTTTAGTGATAAGTGGTTTTATTGCGAAAATTTGCATTACGTTGTATATGTTACGTCTGTATAAGACTAACAAATTAAACTGTAAGTCTATTTAAACAGTCCTAATCCTACGATGTGATTAGTAATAAACTATTAAATACATCAGTTACCATTATGAAACCTTATGATGTTTATTTTCAGATGCAACAAAGCAATCTCCAAGTAAGCAAGAAAAAGCGCTCCCCACACGATGTGAGCTAGACGACGCATAAATATAAGATTCCACAACAACCAAATTGTATTAAGTACATTTTCCTTTGGCGATTTGAAATGCACCGTAATAAACACAAAATCGTCAGATCGAATATAACAATCTATCTTAAATTAGGTTTTCCTAGCTTTAAAATTAAGTCTCAGTTAGTTAAGTTCAGTATATTGTAAGTTATTACTAAGGAATTTCAGCTGTTGTCGAACCTTGAAGTTCTAGAAATATTAAACTTTTTAAATCGCAAACAAAATAATGTTTCGTTGATTTATGATTTTACTGTATGACAGCATTTTTGTGTATTTACATTAAACTTTACTCTTCTAGTAAAATGAAATCTGTAAATTAAGTTTTTAAAGAAATAAATAACTCCCTAATATAACTTTTCTTTTGTTTTATGCCTTTTAAAATTGCTTTTGCTGGGCTCTGGCTCCCCTTGCTGGAATATTGATGCGGTAGATAATGCAGGCGTTGAAATGACATTCGCAGAATGTCTAACTCATAGGTCTAACTTAAAATCTCAAATCTTAGATTCCTGCAAATTCCGTGTGTAATTCCTCTACTCGACGTTAGATGTCTCTGTGATGAGTTTCTCGTTCAGTTTCTAAAAAACCGACAGATAGCGCTAGTTGCTCGAAAAAGTTTCCCGCCCTTTCACGCACCTGAGAGGCGGCGCGGCGCGTTTAAAATAATAAAAGCAAACAATCAAAAACTCGCGACAGTCGTCTGGCGTCGGGCGACAACATATCGGGCTTTTTACAATCCATTCCAAATACGATTTTCACTTTTGAAAATCTAGTGTGGTGCCGAAAACCTACTTGTTAAATAAGAAAGACATCAGTCTACTTATAACAAAAGGTAAGTAAGAGCTGGAGCTTTTTAATTATTTTTAAGAAAAAATAAAGTAACAGTTGGAATTTAAACTCTTCTCTATTATTTTACTCTACTGAAGTGGCGGCAAAATAGTTTGAAAACTTTTTAAACGAATTTTGAACAAAAAAAAGTTAATAATTTATTTCAGGGACCTTAAAATTGAGTAGGTAGGTACGAAATATGTAGCAGCTTTTGAATCTAGGCTGAGATGACTCGTGCCATATTTTCAAATATAACTCGGATAGTTCAAGTTACCTTTGCATGGAGAATTTTTAAAATTATGCAACACTCTTTGTGTAGATATCGTAGGTATCTCAATAAATAGGTTACAAATACATACAGTAGTATATTTACGCAGACGACACTTCACATAGGATTAAGTTTTAGTATATGCGGGTTTTAGCAATTGATATATCTATGTATTGAAAAGATAAGATAAAGCCCCCATTATTTTTAGCATCACAAAAAATACATCTACAACTAAGTACACTAGACTGATCAAGTAGGTAATTAATAAGTTTTAAAATCTTGAAGGATACTTATTTAATTAAATAATTTGGATCGTTGCAAATAAGAATAGGTATATATTTTTCTTTGAACTTAAGAAGGCATTCTTTGAATGCAATACTGTAGTCTCCTTATTTACTATTTTTAAAATGAATTCTGCAAGAGACTTTAAATGGGTTTCAATTGCATGCTGTTTATATAAAAAAAAGATATTGGGATACCTAATGAGTGCAAAATCGGGTGGGTACCTATGCTTACGTACTTAATTACGTTATCAATAAAAATCTACCTACACAGAACCGAAAAATTTCAATTTATAAACCGCCTACATTTTTTTCAATAGATCCATCTACCTAATTTAGCACCACGGACCTAATATTTCGTAAGAATTCCATAACATTGTCAATCATGAGACAGGTATTTATGGTTATGGCATTGAGACGTGAAAATCACGTAATTGATGATACAAATTACTTGTGTCCACAGCTTGTTGGCTCTCCTACTAAATTTATTATCAAAACTGTGTGAATCGGACAAAAACGTGGTAACTATTTTAACATAATTAAGTATCTACCTGCCTATAATATAGATATACCGAAAGTTTACCTTATACCTACCGAAAGTTTCTTAGAAACAATAAATTTCAAGAAAGAAGAAAACACTAATCTCGGACATTATTATTTAAGATTCCCTGTGATTTACAGTTGGAGAAACCTTCTAAAGACAGTTTACTTGATTAACTATATAAAACGCTGGTTAATTTAATAATAATTTTGCAACTTTTGTTTCTCTTGAATCTAGAATCTTGAGATCGTCTCGTCTATCACCACTTAACATTTGATGCATTTTTATCATGTCAAACTGTCGAGTCTGACCTATACTCACTATTTGGGACACAAACATACCTTTTACATTTTTGTGATGCTGCCAATGCGAGTGGGCTACAATGTTTTATGGTAGCATAAACAAAGACAATAAATCAAACACTGTCGCACTTTTAACACCCCAATAAAAACTAAATATCTCAAAGTTGAAACCAATACCACAGAAACCTATAAATATGCAGTTTACAGCCGCTCTATTACTAACAAATGTAACTCGTAATTGTATTGCTGCGGTATCGATCTAAGGTTACAAAAGATCCATCATCTTGGGACTAGCATCGCTGGCATCGCTTGCCCTTGATAACTTCTACGTCACTGTAAATATGACTAATACTAATATCTAATAAAACCATACAGATAATAAGTAGGTAATGTGATAAATTCCAAGCTTGTAAAATATTTATTGAAATGATAACTTATTGTGGCAAGCTCAAGGCGTTGGCGCACCTAACTACTTAGTTGTAACAACCATGCATAAGGTTTTTATCTTAATCGATTATCTCTTTAATAGCTAGGTACAACACCTAGATTATCAGATATGTCTACAACTCAAGTGTACGAAATAGAAATTAAATGACGAATTAAAAAACAATCTGTATCTTCATACCTAAGTACCTAATATTGTGACGACAAGGTATAATATATGAATAGTTCCTACTCTTCAACAAACAAATCATAAAGAGGATAAGCATAATCGTGCAAGTAGAATCGTAGCAAGCGTGAGACAGTTATCGTAGTCAGGGGCACGTCACATTTTTGTGTAAACTTATGTAATATGACGAGTGTAAGCATAAAACGTGTGGATCTGTCATCGTTACTGCGTAGATAATCAGGCTATTGAAGCAAAGCACGCTGATCTCCAACCTTGCAGCGCCGTCGCGGGCATCCTCTAACAAAGAAGGCCTGCAGAGTATTCTGCATTGCCAATACGATAATTGTAATTATAATTAGCTTCCATTGTTTGTTCAAAACTTTATCTTTGATGTTTCATAGCTTGACGGCGAAAAAATCCATTTTAGAATTCAAAATATTGGCTACGAATTCATATCTAAAGTACTTTTCTAATGTCCAAATGTGCCATGGTATAATCATAATCTTTCCTGTGTGATAAATGATAATTATTAGGTATTCCGAGAACAGCTATTCACATACTTTTACCTACATTTAGCATCTATATTTAAATAAGGTAAGTACTATTCGTTTCATTAAATTTTATATTCAAGTCGCATTTTATTACCAACATTTTCTTTCAAATTTTTTTGCCGTGGTTTGAGAAATCAATTTTTCAGCGGCTATATTTTAACTGTTATAAAAGCTAGGAGGAACTAAAAAATAACCTTGTAATTTAACATGTTTACGTAAATATATCAACGTCGGGGTAAAAGAGTGATGACGTGAGTAAGTAAATGAAAGACTGGAATCTATCAGATACGTTTAATTTTCAGTGCAAACAAAGCTGGTGCCAAGTGCCACCTTCACGCGAACAAATATTGACCATTGTTTATCATTAGCAATGGTTTAATACATAAAATCGTGTACTGAAGCTACAGATTTGTTTTACAAAACTGGTTAACCGTTTTAACCTTCGTAAGTTCTGTCCTATGTACCTACCTAAATACGACATAGATACTCCAAAGTTGATAAGAAAGTATAATCGATCAAAATTTTAATCAATGGAATAGCTTTATTACAACTACGTATTAATATCTCGACAATGATTCATAGGAATAATATACTAAAAAGATTGAAAGTAAACAGGAAGTTGGTGGAAAATGCGGTGTTTATGCAATAAATTCCTACTTAGGTAATACACTGAAAACTATAAAATTATCTGAAACAAGTTCAACATTTTTCGTTTCCTGAAAAATAATTTCGGTTCATGGTATAAAAGGAAATTTATTCGGGTTGTGGCCAGGGTACCAATTCTCTTAAATTAAGTTAAGCGACCATACTATAACCAACAGATAAATATTCTACAGCAATAGGTCACAAATTTGGTATTCTCTTATGTGCCACGAAATAGTCGATTAGTAGTCTCTAGAGGGCTTTGTCATTCATTTGTCTTTGCGAATGATTTAGTTGTCGATGTTGCCAATATTTAATAAAATTATTGTTCGAAGAAATTGATCAACCGATTGATAGATTTTTTTCGACCTAGAATAAGCTTAAACATACTTTAAAATACAGAATATTTATTTCTATAAGATTTACATGCATTTTTTGCATAAATTGCACGTTAATTTTCGAAAAAACACCGAAATAGTGTTTGGGTGACCGAACGACTGAACGACGGACGACCGAACGAAATGCCATTAGAGAACAACTGTCAAATAGCGAAGAGAATACCGTTTGGAACTGCCACTCATGTGACATTGCGGAGTAGAATACCAAATAAAGCGTAAAGTAATAAAATGTACGGCCGATCGCTGTCCACTGTCAACTTATCTGTTAAGAGAATACCAAAATGTGTCATTTCATACAATTCACATTCTAGAGAGACACCATTTTTCATTTGGTAATTAAGAGAATACGGGCCCAGGGTTCCGTTTCGTTCCGCCCATCCGCGAAATACGTTATGGAAATGCGGACCGGATGTCCGGCCATGTTTACTAAGCACCACCATTACTAATTTAAAGGGCGGCCCTGAACTTGCTGCCCACAATTATTCACGAATAAAAATAAATCCGATTTTTATTAGATGACCTTGTGTCCTTGGAATTGGTATTTTGCATACCTACTTACTTATACTTACGTACGAAATAAATAAATTAGGATTTAGATTCAGTTTAATTCACCGCGTCCAAGAATAGAAACCTACCTAAGCTGTCATTTAAGTTAGACGCGCCGTCTCCAACAATCCCACAATTTAATTTAACTAAAAAAACAAATGGTTTGCTATTTTACCTATCGTACTTATTACGTACCTGTCTATTTTGTTTCACTTGTCACTTTTATAAAGAACAACCGTGTACAACTCATTTCCAATTCAGGTGTATTAACAAATAACACGGTAAGTCACTTTAGTTCGGATAATTTTTAAAGCATTATACCGGTTCAGCAATTATACAACACGCGAGGTGGTAAATGCGATGTGGACACCATAGAAAAACTGTATAACAATACATCAAATCTCTCAATGTTTCACGCTTATTGCTACTTTTTCAACGACATAGAAGTTTAAAACTTTTTACGAGCCTTTTGCAGAAGATTATACTGTTGTGCTGGCTCTCCTTTTATTACGGTGAAGACGGAAGGGTAATATATTTAATTGTGAGAGTACCTCCTACAAATTCATCCATAAATAAGACAAACTGATCGCATAAGCTTTATTATTGCTCAGACAATATTTAACTGTGTAATGAGGTATAGTAACAATCTTAAGAATTAATTAACATAATAAAATCAATTCAAGTGATTTACTTTATACAGCTACTAGTTATTCACAAAATAACCTTGACACTGGAGAAAAACCAGTTCATAAGACTAGCAGCAAAAAATATTTGTCGGCATGAAATCATAGAGCCATGAGTCACGCCATAGATACCTTTCAAGCTCAGGTGCGACTGTCATTAATTCATTAGCTACTTAGCATTCACTTAAGAAGATAAACACGTAATTTTTAATTTGCATCTTCGTTTTTCCTTATGAAGTTAATTAAATACGATTCGTGACAATTAAACATCGTAGACAAGATTTACAAATCTAGCTTTTCTTACTTACTAAAGCTCCTTTTTGAGCTTTGTACGCATATCGATGGCATTCGTTTATAAGTAGGCATTTTGTAATGGTATATTAGACAGAAAAGGTAATATTTGCATCTAGAAACATATTAGGTTGTCTACGACACAAATTAAGGCAGTAACCTAGGATCTCGACATTTACCTGCGTAAAGTTTTGTGCTTTTACTAAACGAGTGACGGTGTGATCTCTTGTTACTTTAGTACCTACAAACCTACATATCGGCGATGATCTCATTCCATCTGGTTTCGTTTTTATAACGTCAAAAAAATGTACCATTACATTTACTATCAAAAAGTCCCTATAACTTGTTTTAATTGGTATGACGAAGTGCTGAGTCCGATGACCCTTGATAGGTACTAAGGTCCAAGTACCACGTTTTTTTTTTCAATTGTTAATATATTATTTTGGTTGCTGACCGTATCGTATGTAGGTGGTAAGGTAGACCGCGCCCGTGATGAATTGCCTCCTATTCTTGAAGTCTTACGCAACATAACTTATGGTGCTGAGGTAACTGGACAGGTACATATATAAAAAAGCTTCGCCGTCTAAGTTTTATAATGACTATCGTTTGTTCACGACTCGGAACACGAAGACAAAATAAAACATAGTAGTCCAAGTTAGTTAAATAGCTACTTATATTGTATCTAAGTAGTGGTTGAATGTTTTTGGGAGCACGACTTTAAACCAGGTTTGAACACTCCAGTCTGTAAACAAATCTATGTAAAAACTATTTATTTGATCATTTGTTTTGAGACTACGTCAGGAATACTCGTAAATAGTTAATAAAGTCACTTCAGTATAATGTAAACAAACCCTGAAAAAGTCCCTGTCGTCCTGACTCATGCATTACGCAATACATTACAAATTCCCTCACTTATTTACAATCAATAATAAAAAGGATATTCTTCCTTCTTCTTATAAATACTAAAATGCATTTTGCTAAACGTTTTCCTGTGAACATTTACTTCCCCTTAAAGAAACGAAGTAAACAACATCAATCTTATTCTACCAATACGTACTGGTGCATTGTTACTCTTTAAACTGAATTATAAATGATTAGATCATTTAGAAAAACTTTTGTTCAGCATCTATCAAAGGCTTGTTTAAACGTCTTACTTATAAGGCCGCTGTACTTACTTACTTGCCTATTAATTGTAAAATGCAAAATAGGTCTACCTCACTTTTATAGGGCAAATAAAAAATGATTCAGTTTACTACCTGCGCTGACCTTAATTATTTATTATCCCTATAGACTTGCATGTAATTTTAATAATAAAATAACTTTGTAATAAAATACGATAACCAAGCAGTGCTAACGCCTTGGGATTGTTGTGGTGTTAATATGCAGATATTATTTACTGTGGTTTACCTACTATACTATTATAGTACGTGGTACTTATTCTATCTATAGTAACTAAATAACCAAAGAAATAACTGATTGTTTACTAATTAAAGAATAAAGTTTTACTTGAAATACAATACGAAAAGCAAAAATGTTTAATTCTATTAGCGTAGTCCAATATTTTATGGTAAACAAGTACTCTTATAAAACATGTAAATTGGAGCACTTAAACCTACTCAGATTACAATATAAATGCTGGAAAAGAAATAGGCAGCCACAGAGAAAAATAATATACTTAAGTTTTGACGGTGGAAATTGGCAGCCTTATTGTTAGATAGCAATATCATCAAGGAAAACCTTATTGTTAAATTGAAAAATGGATCAAGTTTTCCAAATTAAAATAGGTAGGCGCGAAAATGTTTTTGATTTTGTACCACATCATGTTTACTTCCTTGTTACGGTTACCTAGGTACATTTCATTTCAGGAGAATAGACTTTATTTTGTTTACCAACATCCTGTTGTGTTTCCTACAAATACTGACTCATAATTCATAATCTTAAAGCCTTAGCTTTAATTCAGAGAAGAATACCACGTTGCACAAGTCATTAAGTACTATTATGATGATAATGTAGCTATTTTGAAAAAAATAAGAACTTATTATGCTTATTGAGTTACGAAGAAACTGGTGAATAAGAATTAGTGGAAGCAAAGAGGAAAATGATTGATGTAAAGCTTTTTTAATATATAGGTACAACAAATGTAACAAAATAGTGCTTAAATTGTATAATTAGGCCACTTCAAAGTAGTCTAAGCCAAATCAACATTTGTTAACTGATACTGGTGATAACGATAACAACTAGAAGCATTCTTTCGTACTGCAGTAGAAGAAAAATTATTTACTTACTTACCTACCTTATTTATTTTTCTTGTCCGATGATCTAATTTTTTTATCATTCTTTATACAATACATAAGTATTACTTATACGTAATTTCAAAATAAAATGATATACACCCGTATGTTGGTACATATCAAAATAATAGGTTTTATTATATTCAAATGAAACTCTATGATTAGATTGGAAATCAACTTCATTTCATTAATTGTTGATTTGACCGCATAACAATTGGATAACATGCAATGTAATATGAATCTCTAACTAAAGGTACTCGTACATGGAACAAAAAGTTTAAAAAAGCTCCAGTTCTTATAGGGCTTCATTCCTTAGAAAGCGTGTCGGAGACCGATCAACAAAAAGTTAATGGAAGTTCGAGTTAGGCATCTCTCCCTCTCGTACCCACATTGTTAGACGAGACGCAAGATGATTATTTTTTCTTTTTTCAATAAAATAACCGCGTCATGGGGATCTCCGGAGCGTAACCCCATCGTTTTTCTTCTCATACAGTTCTTGGGATACAATTATAGTCGGACGGAGTACTAACACTACTCTATTATTATCTGATGGTACCAAAAAACGTGGGGGTAATTGACTTGGTGCCCGCGGCTATACGTATAGCGGGCAACCGAACATGTTCGAGAAGTCTTTAGTAGCTTGTTGTAGGTACTGTAGTGGAGTTATCATTTTGTACAGGAAATTACCTAAATGTAGATTTTAGATTAATCTAAATGTTTATGACAATCAGAATTATGACAAAAATTTACATTATACGCGTGTAATAATGGCTTTAAATATTAGGTTGGTAGATACCTACATTACTTAGTAGGCATCGAAAATGTTTCTAAAATGACAATTACTTGCGAGATTGAGAGAGATGTACCTACCTACTTAGGTACATATCTCCAAAATGGTTGTAATAAAAGTAGGTAATTATCGGTCGTCACTAATGATCATTTGATGTTTATCGGTCATTTTATTGCTAGTACTTACTAACCGATTAATTGCTTTCTTAAAGATAGGTATTATTGCGCTTTATTTGATGTCGCGCCAATGTAGATTGTGAATGTCTACCTACGTGATAAATAGCATAGCCAAATGTAAGCGTTTTTGATAATAAATCGGTCACAGAAGGAACTTCGTAATTCATTGAAATGTTACATGAATGTTTCTAATAAGATTAAGTAGTATAGCTTGAATGACAAGTGATGTAAATTAACGAATCAGGTTGTTAGTTACTTGTCAGCAAGGTTGCAAATGGGGCGTGAAGAATCGGGTTTCTTCTGTGCCACCGTCTCGTCGTGCTACACTTGACTCTATCGTGTTGTAATAATTCTGACTGCATAATAAATGTTCGTTCTATTTATTGACACAGGTATCACTGTAGCTGTAGGTACCTTTACGTAGGTAGATTCTATACAAATCTATTTTTTCCTTTTCGTTCGTTAGTTCCCCTAACAAACATTAACTACTACTAATTTTAACAAAATTAGTTTTCATATACCTACAAAACTCATATCTATGTTGAACTAAATCGGTGCGTGTCTATTGATTTGATTCCCTTGATGCGTTTGGTTAAATCAAGGACATAATTTTTCATGAGCATTGTCAAGGCAAACAGACCTCTACCCTCTACATCAAACTAAGTATATTAACTTTTGACTGTTAACAGAAATATCGATTAAACAAAAAACTGTAATTGATAAACTGTGATTAAAGTTTAACTTAGGTAATGTTAGTAAGTAACTAACATAAGAACGAATGCAATTTTAGTTCATATACCTATTTATCACAAAAAAAGAAGGATTCCAAAATCCAAAAGATTCCAAAATTCAAGGAAAATTCTCATAGAGTCTAATTGTAGATATAAATAGACTTTGAACAAAAATAAAAAAAGATACCTAACTACCTCAATAACCGTAATGTTAGAACTGAAATAAAGAAAACGTCTCTATTGTACTTTGTCACTAAATATAGCGAAAAATAATTAATCCCAATATAAATTCTCAAAATTGAAAGAACCAATTATGTTACTGAAATAAATATCTAAAGTAATTCAGTAAATAAGAAACTAAAGTTACTCGTACGTAATAAAACGACGTTCGTTATCGTCTGAGCCGCTAATTACTAAACTGGCTACTAAGTAAGACTTGGTTTTGTTTGTCCTAGACCCACAGATTAGACCTCTTACACTACCTACTTAAGTACAATGAAAACACCGACAATTTAACTACAATGTACCTACATAACTTTAAATATACCTACCTCCAGATAAAGATACGAAATAATTATTCTAAGATAACTGATTATATTTAGGACCCACAAAAAGGCTCACATTGATATTGACATTATGAGGAATTGCATTCAGTCTTTAAAGTACGAGTACGAGTAGTTCTTGTACGCAGCAGTGTGTAGGTATTTAGCTCTTCATCGTTAGCATTGTTCGTTTTATTCTTAATGATGATAGCAATACCTAAAGTCACTTCCCCGTCTTTAGAAAAGTACGTAAAAGGGCAACAAAAGGCGGCGACATGAAATCGGTACCATTCTGTGACAGTACGATGATACGGAAACAAGCCAATCTGATGTTGGTTAACAATTCCACGGTTATTTACAATACGCAGCTTTTGTTTAGACCGTAACGGCCAAGGTCCTTATAGATCATTGACTTGGACAAACATTATAAGTAATATTATAAGTAATACCTTAAATTTTCGCGACTATCAAAATAGCTTTTAACTAAAGCTTACGAATCGCTTTAGTGGAAAAAATCTTATAAAATATTTTATTGACTTATATTATAATGCAAGCTTTTTCATAGCTAGTTTCTAAGTAATACCTTACCTACCAACTAGATAAACAGCTGAAAAATACTTCTAAAATACTTAAAGATAGACGAAAGATGAATTATTTTGAGTAACAAGGTAGTATCTAACAATTAAAGAACATGAAATCAGATATACCTACTTACACGCTGCAAACCGTAAAGTGGTATATTGTCTTTTTTACCTTGAAAATAATTCAAGACAAAAAGCATTCAAGCATTAAATTCAAATCAGAAAAACATCGTAGCACATTACCTCTGACACTGAAACTTTAAAAATAGCTTTAGGTACTTACATTAATTCATCCATTTCTCTAATCAGCCACACCTCCGCTACTAAGTAATCCGCGACGTGCTATCTATTGGGAATTTATTACAAGGTTTTTGCCACTCCTAAACTAATTTAATGTTGGCTTCGGGCTTATTAATGGGAACGTTGATGCAAATCAGTGTAGCGAGGATAGTCTAGTATTATCTGATGATGTCATTTGCGTAGGGCTTCGTCGGGGATGCTCGTTGGAAGCGAGCTATTATCCCATTGTCGCTGACCATTTACCTCTACGCAAACGAGAGTAGACATGCCATAACTCCAATAAACTACATCCGATATGACACCTACTCGACAACGAAAAAGACAAATATAGACGTGACTTGTGTCTCGTAATTTTACGGACCATTATTTAATATTTTCGTTCCATCCGAACCGAACAATCATTTATCTCCATGATACTTATAACCCAATGTCCTAGTCACGAAATGTGTTTGTCCTAACTTGAAGTAAAAAAAGGTTAAATTACATTTGATTATTTGGCCAACTGACTATTAGCATGCAGAAACGTACTGATAGGTGTACGCAGAAATATGGTAGTTTGATACCTAGGACACCTACAGCTATCCGACAGCGGATAATAATGGGGTAAATGTATATTTCTAGTGATCACAGACAGTCATCATAGATTTACATGGAATGGAATAGTTAAGGAGCCTTGGAAATCTAGATTCTATTTTCCGTTCATAGACGATTATCGCATTCCGAGTCGACTAATCACTAGGAATATTATTTCCTTAGTTTTGCATCCTAATGCGTCATTAGTAGATTTTTTACTATTTCACTAACAATTCTGTTTAGTTTTTATTCCGATTATAATCAGGTAATCATGAGTTATGCGGAATAAATTAAACAGTTCTCGTAACTCGGCAATGACTATGCATGCAGAGGCCGCAACGTACGCGCATCTGTCAATTAAGGAGTCACGAAGGCTGGCCTCTGTCTTTGCCAACAGCCCTTAGGGAAATACTTGTCACATTTAATCCCTTGTGTGTCCAGCTGACAGCATCGCATGCCCACACGTCTTGTTACATAAATGCTTCTTTTAAATCTATGATGTCACTCGAGTTCTATAAAAGCGGATCGACGTTATCTTCGAAAGATAGGAAAATGAAACAATCTAATGTAATAAAAACTGTGACGCCGTTGCGCCGAAGAAATCAAATATAAACTTTTTCTTCAAACAAACGTTGTGATAGCGAGATAAGATAACGAATGCACACCGCTACAGTCAATATTATAAATTGGTTATTTTAGCGACCACACGTTATCTCTTCTTGATTTGTATAAGATTTGACGTAGATAATAAGTCAGATTAAGTAAACTACAATTCAAATACCTGATCCTGCCTTATCTTATTCATTCAAAGGTAAAAAGAAAGCTTTGTACGTATAGTGTGTTAAGTTAACCCTAAAGCAAGTGAAATGTCAGTTAAATGGTATTAAAATCAATTTTTAAAACAATAGGCGATCTGATTTAAAAACAAATGAGCTACGTCATGGCATGGCTCATGCTATGCCATGATTTAAGTAATTACGGCCCTCATGTAACGAAATGACAAACCAAATTATTTCAATTTTAAAATGAGCTATTTCATTATGTTGCTATTCCAATTCGCCGAAATTTTTTTTTAGTCTAGCAGCCAGTTAAATAAAGCTTAATTAAGCTCATACTCTATTACACCTATAGCTGTTATTGACAAACATCGAATAATGATGCCACGATGTATAATGGATAAATAATGAGCAACATATACATACATACCTATCTATACACAATAGCAAGTTGTAATGAAACAAACTGTAAAAAATACCCTTATTTTGGATTCCCTTCAATTGAACCTTGATTAGAGTAGGAAGTGCCATGTAAAATACTACAAAACTGATTACCAAAACTATTAGTTACTATTGACATTACCCGCTTAAGCTACACTAAAACAATACATTATTTAGTGAAGTAAATCTTTGCTGCTATAATGTTTACACGATTCATTTTTCAAAGTCATATACTTAATACATTATACCTACATAAGCCATACATAGTGACATGTAATACCTAGGTTTATAAGCCCGCAGTAAACAACAGACCTTTATTTACGTATGCTTACATCAGCTTCAATAAAATCGATCGACCGATAGAAAAGTAACTTGTTATTATTTTGAAATAATTTCACTTTAAATGTATCCTTGTGCCATGAAGTGTTCAAGGTTTTACAGAAGCCAGTTATATTTAATGAAAGCTATAAAACAATGTGTTAATAGTGCATTAAAGCTGGTATGACTTCGCCCTCGATTTAGATGCAGCATGTGCATCGTGATCTCATCTATGTAAACTCATCAATTATTTTATGACGCTGATTTCTATATTTATTGGCTTTGGTAGACATTTGAAATCAATCAAAATCAACCATAAAGAAATACCTACAAGATTTTGAAAATCAATTGAGTAACAATAGTAAGTGGGTAATCTGTCTGTCCCGAGCGTGCCCTTAAAGCCTGCCGCCAATCATGTCCACAACCTTTTTGAGGAAAACATTCACGGCTGACTGGCATCGCATTCGTAACAGTTTTTATGCAGCTTTTTCCAGTAGGTTCTACGTCAGTAGTCGTCTCGGTTTAGTCAGACGGGTTGTACTTGTATGTAAACTGAATGCGCGCTCAACATTTTTTTATCAGCCCACTTATACCTTGTTAAACATGTTGCCATACTTGTACTTGAAGAAATTTTTACAGTAATCGTCCCCAAAACGTACTTTTTCTCTCGAGTAAGTACGCGTTAAATGCCGTTTAGAGATTACCGCAGAATTATACTGCATTGAACAAATATCCTTTAATTTAAACTAATATTACTTTACCTGCATGTATGTGTATTGTTTCAATAGTAAGTAATATGAATCCCAAATACATGCCTCCTCGTAACTTGGAATGTAACGTGCATATAATTTTGATTCTGGCCGATAAATTAGATTCAGCGTGCGCCACTGAATACGCAATACTCGGTATTATTAACATGGGCTGTGATTACCTAATTGTCCTGTGGCATGGCATTATAACATGTAGTGCCAGGGGCTTATACTATGCAAACCATTGTTGAAGGACCCAAGTAAAATTATTTTCTATTGTAAGCAAATAGTCTGATACTATTAAGAACTAGCTGTCCCGGCGAACTTCGTCCCGCCTTAGAATGAACTTTATTGTGTAGGAATAAAGTTCAAATTGTTTGTACATTTTAGTAAGAAAACATTTGTATGGGAAAAAGAAAAGGTCTGTTTTAGGGCTTTCCCGGCAATTATTCGAATTTTTCTCACCGTAAGAACCATCCTTGGACTTCAATGAACATTTTAAAAAAAGAATTAGCGAAATCGGTCCAGCCGTTCAGGCGTGATGCCGTGACAACGGAAAACGGGTTTCATTTTTATATATATAGATTAGCTAATCGATAGCAAACAACATATTACTTAATTGAAAATAAACAATATATTTCGAGACCTTAGTTATAATATGTACGAAATGAAGTATAAAAATAAAGGAAATTTCCAAGATTCACAGGAAACCACTGATACGTGCAACATTACCAAAAAGCAAACAAGTTATCTATCATTCATGGACCTCTATCTCAGACAGGCGTTTCGTATCGAGAAGTAATCGCTGGTCCTAAACACACAACTAAAATAACCGCGTCTGTTTGACAGACGATGATAAGAAACGAGGTGTGAGCTCTGAACATTACCATTGCCCTTGGGCCTAATGGTCTGTCTCTAAATGTCAATAATAACAACATAAGGCGTCGTAAATGGACATCGAATCGTTAAGAATCCGAATCTATCAATCTGGCAGCAGCTAGTCTATGTAGATTAATCACTTGTCTGTTACATATTTACTCAGTGGCATGCAAAGTGACGAAAATATAACTTACGATTCTGTATATTATGTTTAATCAAAGCACGGGAACGTTGACGTTAAACGCTCTCGTTGCTCGAAGAAAAGGAGGAATCTATTCCAGATTCTCATAGCACCTCATAGTACTTCAACTTTAAAGAGTTTAGTATGATCGTGTCGAAAGCTTTTAGCTTTTTGAAATTATAATTGTAATTGTAGTGATATTGGTGACACTGTAAACATAGAAAAAAAAAACTGAAACTCATTAGTGATCTAGACTGAACGAAAGTGCCGTCTGTAAACTACGCTAATGTTAACGTCTGGTCTATACGTCTAAAGGGTATATTTATTTCGATAAACATCAATTATATGGCCTTTGTATGTTATTTGAATATCATTGTTTATACTAATCTAGTGCTATGCTATAAATAAGTTATTAGGACCCAATCGATTTGAAACTAAGTGTATCGCATCGCATAGAATGTAGAACTTTAAATTCTTTCACCTTCTCTCTTTCTCTTCTCTTCACGTTTTCTAAGGAGTTATTCTTTTCTCCCAACTCATCTTTAGATTATAGTCAATGGACATAACTATACTAAACTTATAAGACAATTTAACGTAGCGAACGTGAGCGTACCCTACAATGCAATTATAAAATATCCGTGCCTATAATTACACTGATAAATGAATACGGCGGTATTTTACGTCACAAGTAAATAGTGCAGCTTTAGGAATATTATCTAAAATAACAGGAAACTTGGGGATGACACATTGTCCTAGTTATAAGGGATTGAACAAATAGAACCGGTTCAGATCGTTTGTTGACGCGAAACGGTTAGGTTCTGAAGAGCGCCGAGCGGGAGGGAAGTTCGCCGATATTATTTTAAAAGTTATTTAGTCGCCGTGAAGTTGTGTGCCAGTGCTGTGATAGTTAGCGTGTTTGCTGATCGCGTAGTGCTACGTATTATAAACCCGCAGGTACGTATGCTAATTCCAAAAGATAACAGAGATAATCGTTTAGCAAGTTACGTGTTACAGTTTAATATTTACGATAGGAATTACTATGAATTTTGGGGAAAACCGAAAGAAGGGATTTCGAAAACCACTTAAAAACGTTAATAAATTTAATTTGTGAATAAACCAAACCTACCTTCTTATGCGATTGCTGTGCAAAAAAAATCGGTACTTAACTATAAAAGAGTATTTTCAACTATTAAGTAGATACCTTTTTTAATCCTTTTAGAATTTTCAAGTTTAATTACCAAATTCAAAAAATTGTTTTTTTCTCTTGAGCTATGCTTTGCCATATTGATATTTTTTAAACTAAGAAATCGATCATCGATATTAATAAAATATGCGTAAGCATCCCAAGTAATACCTATAAAATAAACTATTCGAACTATTAACGTCAAGTTACAAATCGTAAAATCATCGCGTTTTAATACACGCTGCAATCGCTGCGGTAACTAGCTATTAACAAATACAGTTAATTATTGAATGGAACTGCAATAAATAGTATGGATACAATAGATGTGATATGACAGTGAGATTAGATGTAACTAGAAAGCGGAAGTCCACTTTCCTAATTTCCCGTGAATTGTCGCGCGTCCGGGCGACCGGGAGCCTCGAAATATTAGCGTGAGCAGGACCGTGCACTCCCGTTAATTAGTATAATTTACGTCCGGTCGCTATCACCGGCGCCGGCGGCTCATTTCCTTATTTACAAGCTATTTACTATATTATACACCTGCCAGGGGCGGATTTGGGACTGCATTTAATATACTGCTTACAGCTACTTTGAAGTTTACTTTACACTCAGGTGTAGAAAATCACAAACAAGAAATAAGTACGTTTTCTGTTATTTATACAGTAAGTACTGAAATGTTTTGTGTCAAATTTACAGTAAATTTGGCGTATCTTTTATCTGAAGGCACTCCTAATGCGGTTCTGCGTTACAGCATTGAATTGAATGTTATCTCCCCCAATGTCTAGGTTAACTACAAGTAATACACACTTAGGTGCGAGAATCCATTGTACAATGCAAATCAAAGACCGTACCAATGTTATCTGATTGAACCCTCTCAAACCTAACGACCCGGAACTTTAACATGGAGATGTTTTGATGCTTCTTCCTGTATCTGTCAATAATTATAGCTTAGAAAATTACACGCACAGTAGGTAATAGATATTAGCTCAATTATTTGATTAAGATAATCATTATTGGAGAATATTTTACAACGTAGCCAAAATCTCTTGGTTTTTTTCTACTTTTTAAATCAATGTCTCATTTTCCGAAGACAAAAGAACAAAGTTTTTTTGTCATTATCGATATATTTGGTTAAAAGTTAAGATAGAACGTGTACAGCGTTCCTAAACTTAGTAGCTATCTAGCTAGGTGCCGTCCATCGAGTCAGACACAGTAATTTTGATAGATCTATCGAGCACATTTTATTTTATTTTAGCCATTCATGTCTGTGTTTTCATTTTTATAACTACCTTTGTTTATATTTTCATTAGATCAGCAGACAAATAAGTGATTCAGAAGAGATTTTATAAGAATATTGTTTGTTCCAGGACAATGGGTGAACTATCAGCAAGATTGGGTCTGGATGAGCTGAGTGGTGGGGCCGCGGTGTTGGGGCGAGCAATGCTTGCAGAATTTGTCGGTAATAATCACATTATCAGTTTTAACTTAGTAAGGAAAATTTATAAATTGTTAAACTATTTATTGGCAATTTGGTGTCTATAGCTTTGTAGGTAACTTGGGGCCGCGAAAGGAAAGACTTACCTACCTACCCTATTGATAAAAAGTATTAAAATCTAATATTTCGATTTGCGATTAAAAGGGAATAAAATCTGTAAAATGTAAAATCAAAGCTAAATGATAAAACTTTGAACAGGTAACCTTCTGCTGAATATGTTTGGATGTGGATCCTGTGTGGACATTGCCAATGGACCTAACTCAGCGGGGAACATAGTGCTAATTGCACTTTCCTTCGGTCTAGCTGTATACGCATCTGTATCGGTACGTATGATTTATGACATAAATATTACAGTGTAAATATTAAATAAATAAATATATGTAATATATATGTTACGGGCAATGTGATTAATTGGGCATTATGCATAATGCCCGGGCATTATGAATAATGCCCAATATAAGCGGGCAATGTGATAAATACTTTTCCATTAATAAAATTGCCCGGGCATTATGCATAGTGCCCGTCACCTATTGGGCAGAGTGATAATAAACTTGTTTTAGTACTTTTTTTATTTTACAATGAAACCATATCTCAACTAAACCTAACTGAAAGTCAAATAAATGTGTAGGTATTATGAAACTTAAAATTCTAATAATTTCTTCATAGGTTAAGTTGGGTTTTAGTTTAGGTTAGGCCATTCCAGACTCTGACTGGTCAAAGGGTGACATGCGCTGGTTTCCCTAAAATACTTCCTAAATCCCTAAATACTACTTCCCTAAAATATGTGGAAAGGGTTGATGGCTGGCACATGCGTTGAGACCTGTGTAAAGATGCTGCTGTGATGGCCAGTCATGTACCTATGTGGGTTCTTTCAAGCTAATAAGCCTGTCACTTTTCAGCTTAAGATTTACTTACCTATACCTTGTTTTGAATATTGCAGTGGCAATTTTTTTATTATATTTGTTTATTGATTTAAGCTGTATTGAAATATAAATTTTAATGTATCAAAATTAGTGTGAAAGAACAACCGAATAGTTCGGCCGAACTATTCGGTTTGGTAGGGTTTCAAACCGAATAGTATTCGGTATTCGTTATTCGGCAAAACCCATATTCGGCGTTTCTCTAATTTGTATGAAATATTATGCGATGTTCAGTTGACTAAATTAAATACAACTTATTTTATTTGTTACCTTTTATAGTCGGGGGTTTTTAAAAATTTAATTTTTGTTCATTCTCATTATTTTATTAAAATTAGAAACTTAAAAAATTCTTATAATGCCAAAATTACAAGCATTTTTTTCCTTTACGTACCTATGCATCACATACGTAAAGTTTCTACAACTTAATTGTGTTGAAGTACTTAATAACATAACATAATTATGAGATGCCAAATTATTTTTCTACTCTACTTCAATAATCTTAGTTACTAAAAATGCAGAAACCTAAATTCTATGACTAATGACCTAAAATTTCAAAAAAAAATTGTCCTCTAATATGTCTCTGACAACATTTCAAATATTTGGCGACTTTAGAATTATCGCAGCCTACAATTATCAAGTTAACGGACTATTATTATCTATTTGCCCAATGGTCTTTGGGCAGTATGCATAATGCCCGGGCAATGTGATAAATAGCACAGTTTTGATAGTAATTCATCACATTGCCCGATAGAGCTGGGCATTATTCATAATGCCCGGGCATTATGCATACTGCCCGCATTAATCACATTGCCCGTAACATATATATATTTGTGTAAATATTATAGTTTTTGCGTAAAAAAGTAATAAATATTCATTCCAACATCCTCACATAATTATTATCATATAGGCACAAACATTGACATATATGATAATACGTACCTAATATAGCTCATTAAATGTTCTTTCAGTCTGAACTGTATTTAACGTAGGTACATTTCGTAACAGTTCTACAAGCAACCGTGGAAAATTCTCGGTCACCGCAAGTTCATTACAATGACACTTTTTAAGGTTGATATGATACAGCATATACCTATGTGCTGCCCTCAGATTGTCATTGCGATAAATAAACTTGACCTACGATTCATAATTTAAGGACGATTGTAAAGTGTCCGCACTTCTATAATAATATGGGCATAGATAAGTCCTTCCTTACACCCAAATATGGTCCTTCTCGCTCATGTTTGATTTGAAATGAACAGCAGTTACTTTATTATAATTCTAAGATATTCAAATCGCACACTAGTCACTTGTCTATAAAAGGAAATACATTTTTTCTTTATATAAAACCGAGTGATGGTAAACCCATCTGATAATGGAAATTGACTTGTAAGTATATTAGAAGATTAGTACCATATTTAGAAAAATCCTCACTCCTTGTGAGAACAGTAGATGACTGACGAGTAAATCACCTTATATCCCTTATTAGTACAAGTTTAAGTTGGACGACCCTTAATGTATACAAGTAACTGATTACATATATCTTTGACCAGGCTATCGGACACATCTCGGGAGGTCACATCAACCCTGCAGTGACAGTAGGCCTCGCCGCGGTCGGCCGCGTCAAGATCCTACGAGCCATCCTATACATCGTGGCACAGTGCGCAGGCGCCGCGGCCGGCTCTGGACTCCTTAAAGCTTTAACCCCTGAAAGAGCAGCTGGAACCCTCGGCACTACCGGTCTAGGCAAAGATGTCTCCGAACTACAAGGATTTGGCATCGAATTCTTCCTCGGATTTGTCCTCATTTTCGTCGTCTGCGGGGTGAGTCATATGTATAATATTTTATTTACCACAACACATATATGAGGAACATGGTTAGGATTTTGGTAAATCCAAATAAGCACTTGTACATGAAAATATTCTGCATTGTGTGGCTAATTTTGTGGTTAAAAAATAAGCGATTTACGTATAATTTTTTCCCCAATTATTACTCATGCAAATCTATACACACATTCTCCTCATATTTATATCAATTTTCTCTTTCGAGTTTGGATCAGATTTAATCGACAGATCAGTATCTGTCATCAAAACCCAATAATCATTAGCGTCTATTGAATAAATCCGGGCAGTGGTAGACAAAACACGAGTGTGTCGTGACAAGGCATGATTAGTGTAAACCGATTTAGCTGCACCAATCCTGAATGTCCTCAGCACTCTGTAAAATATTTACCATGTTCTGCTGCAATTCATTTGTAATTTACTAAATCGAATGGCCGCTAGAACGCCTCATTTCTGATATTTTTAGAATGTTTAGGTATATTTACCAAATCAATAATACTATTTTAAAGCTCCCTTCATACTCTTGGCAACACAATTATCTTTGTCGGCCAATGCATAATATTATGAGCAAAATGTGAAACCGCAGTATTTCTAGACAGACGACAATTCAAATTAAAATCAATAAGTAAGTAATTGTGGTCAAATTAGGTACGTATCTACAACGTATCTACCTTAGATTAATTATCTGTTTACATAATCGTCTGTCTGCGGTTACCATTTGTCTAATATGTTTTGAATGTGTCGTAAATAAGAAATATTAATTTTACAATTTACTAACACTAATGAGTAGAGAGTAAACTAACAATAGATACCTACCTACTTACGTGCCTACTTGGATAAGAAATATATAAGGAGTTTCAATTAAAATTGACGCTAATTTTACTATTAGATTAGATTCCTTAGGGTTTCTCGACGGTTATTTCGGAAACATCCTAAAGTTAGAAAGATCTTGACCTAAAAGAAAGTAATTTGTATCAAGTAACGAGTTTATTTTTAAACCGAGAACGAAATATTTTCACAAATAAAACAATAGGAGACTAGCAAGAGACTGGTAAACAAACGTAGCGTGCCAAATGACGGCATTCATTTATCGATAACATTTATAAGGATTAAGATAAGCTCGTTGATGCATAAACGATTGCTAAATAATAGTTTTTATTTTACGTTCGTTTGTTATTATTAGATTTAGGTATATATCTATTACACAAGCACCCTCCACTCATAAATATGCTTTGTAGTTATCTGTTTACGAGCTGGAAAGTACTTAAGCTGTAGTACCTAAGGGTTACCTACTCTAAGTCATAATCACAAACAGTTATGTCTGGTACCTCCTAACTAAAACCACAAAATTTTATTTTTTTGATGAGTTTCTCGCATTTTCTTTACTTTAACCCCGGCGACCAAACATGTTGAAATTGATTCATTTATCTGTTTTTTCTAGGTGTGCGACCCGAACAAGCCTGACTGCAAGTCCACCGCCCCGTTGGCCATCGGTCTGACAGTGACGTTGGGCCACCTCCTCGCCGTGGACTACACCGGGTCAGCCATGAACCCGGCGCGGTCCTTTGGCTCCGCTTTAGTTGCCAATGTTTGGACTAGCCACTGGGTAAGATAAAGTCTATTGACCAGTATAGGAACTTTGTCGAGTTTACGAATCGAGTAAACTGTTTTAAAGGTAGACGAGATGGTTTTTAGTGAAGTCTCGAGATATTGTTTCCAAACTATTCAAACGTAAAACTTCAGAACCCTGTATTGTTGTACAGATATATCTTTTGGGATTCTGAAAGATCCCTTGGAAGTATCGTGACTGACACAATCTACAGATAAATACAGTTATTATGGAACCTATATAACATTCAACATTATAATACTGTAAAACCAATCAACGTACTAATCTGTTATCCCACCACAGGTATACTGGGCGGGTCCCATCGCGGGCGGAGTAGCGGCCGCTCTGTTGTACGTGCACGGCTTCTCCGCGCCCGAAGCCACCAACCCCAAGTACCGGACCGTCGCCGCGGACGAGAAAGAGGTAAATGGTTCACACCTGATTTAAAAACAGATTTTATTATTCTTAATGACTTAAACATTGTTTCAAAATATCTTAAAGAACGATAAAAAGAGGTTATGTACTTACTCTTTGAACAGAAGTCATCAAATAATTTCGCCACCAAACAAGATTTTATCTTCAACTTTTCAGTGAGTAGGTTACTCGCCCAAACACAAGTTAAAAATATCTGCTTTATGAAATAATTAATTTATTTACAAGCGTACTGGACGCCTAGCACCCACTGCGTGGACTGTTGAGCAAAGCGTAAGATATTTTATGTCAAAAACTAAACAATATAATATTAAATCTTTAGTGGCTTCATGAAAGAAAAGTTATTTACCTAACTACGAGGCACTGTGTGTGTGGTCTGTGTGTGATGGAATATTGGGACCGGTCTTGAATATAGATATTACGATACTACATTTGTTACTACCAGAAAACTATAGGCACAGCGATTTCAAAAAAGCTAACACGGAGACTACCAATTAATATGAACGATGGTTGATAATTATCAAGTTAGTTACGGATCGGTAACATTACACAAAACATTGACATATTTCACGGCCAGAATACACCTTTTGATTTTTATAAACAATACACAAACACCCTGTTTAATAAATGTATAAGCCTTGTCTAATATTAAGTACGTATATTCCAGTTGAAGCGCCTGGACGGTAAAGCGGAGGACTTGGCCTGAAGCCGCCGCCGCGGGCCGCGCGTCCCCGCGTCCCCCACATTATGAGACGCAGCAACTCTGGCCGTATCTACCTTAGATCTACATTTTCCTCCGGGACTCAGATGGGCATGAACGACTCCACTTTACACTCGTTTACTCATTCTTCATACGAAAAAAACAATTGAATATAAAGAAAAGCTTAACTCGACTGTGCCCATCTTAACCCTGCTAATAAAGTATGGGTAAAGATCAGATAAACCGACCATACGTAAAACTATCATTAACCCCATTCGTCTTATTTATATTGTAATGGATTGGAATATTGGACCTAATATGTGTGTATGTCTAGTATTTATAAAATCAAAATCAAAGTTAATATTGGCCTTCTATTAATGCAACATCATATTTTTTTTATTTATTACGATACTGTATGTACTCATTTCCGCTTTATTTATTTTTTTATCATCCCTCTTTTATTCAACAATTCTTATAAACAGAATTTTCCTTAATTTAGTATTTTTATGTATATTTGAACTGTTTATAAAAAGAAATTATGTCCAGAAGAGATATGAGATCCCAATCCAAGTATACTTACGATTATAAATATAATATCACTAAGTAGATACGTTTAAAAAGTTACTTATTTAATGAGAAGTTTAGTCTCAGTATTTTGTTTTAAAAAATATGAATAAGTGACTGTTGAGTAATCGGCACATAAGTTTAGGAAATATTATGTTATAATAATATAAAGCACACGGGCTAGCACCTACTCTACTCAAGAGTACTGACCGAGCCCACAATGTAAATTATGCACAAATTTTACAATTTTACACATTTGACTACCTTCCTTTTCGGAAGTTGAATTTAATCTGAGATTTTATAAAAGTTAGAGATTTTATTTAACTATAAATAGGTATAAGTAGTTAAGGAAACTCAAGGAATTTCATCTGTTTTTGAAATTAGCGCATCTCAACTCTTGTACAAGTGCCTTTGTACGTAAATCGTGTGAGATATTTACAAAGAACTCATTCAAAACGTATTGAGAAGTACAAAACCAAATCACAAGTAACATACGTATATTTACTTTAAAATTAAACAATGCGATGTGTTCAAATACGGAGTCTTAGCAATGAACGAGAAATGCAAACTTGTAATTAATTAAGAGAGAATGTCAATTACCGCGCTAGGATGTGTGAGTGAATGTAGCTAAGTTTCAAATGCAAGTTTAAAATAAATAATTCTCATAACGAACACTGTGTTTCATTTGTTCGCATTCCCGAAAATCATAATTAATAAAATAAAAATCAACTGTTATACAAATAGATTAGACTATATTTTGTTTCGAGACAACTCATTTGATAATAACACTCTAGTTCTACTAATTTCATAATCGATTTATTTATTTTTAATTTTAACAATATCATGTACGTACTTACGTCAGAAAGAAACATGTATAAGTCATTGTAATATACTGTAGTTATTGTAATAAATTGATCAGTCTTAAAATTAATTCTCGGGGACTAGTGTCACTCAAATAAAGATTACCATTTAAAAACCTACTTATATGTTGTTTTTCATTTAGAAATTATACTACAAAATATAGATGAAACATTTAAAACAAAATAATTGTGTTTCAAGGGTTTTCACATTTTGGACGCACCTTGGTACTGCAGTAGCTCTGAGCTGAGTATTTATAAATATTGATGTACAATAATGTACATCCACTACAAATCATATGACAAAAGTTCCACTGCACCACCGGGGCCAGTCTAAACAACACATGACTGAAACAACTAAATGTGAAAAACCTAAATTTTCAACAAAAATATATCTATGTAAATATCATTATCTAGCTTTCTGCAATATAAAAATAAATCCGAAATAATGTTATCTATGAATGATGTTAAATATTTTCTTCTTTACTTCAAACGTGATCTTACAGTGTCAAACTTCCCTCCAACTTACAATTTCATTATACTTATAATGTTATTGTCATTATGCTAACATTATACAGCTACTTAGATGCGAAAAATAAAATATTTGTACAGTATGTACACAATATTTACATTACAAAGTACCTAAATGCATCAAATCCATATATTTACTTATTTTAGAATTGGTACTATCATCTGTTACGGTTCGAAATGTTGGATTTTTGTTTATATACTATTTGACACACCCTATTTACAATGATTTTATATAAAAATCTAACAAAGGCA
The DNA here is from genome assembly GCA_947563765.1 of Anarsia innoxiella. Classification (NCBI taxonomy): domain Eukaryota; kingdom Metazoa; phylum Arthropoda; class Insecta; order Lepidoptera; family Gelechiidae; genus Anarsia; species Anarsia innoxiella. The sequence goes on from OX387395.1 coordinate 5,995,494, forward strand.
CCAGTTAATGAACTAGAAATGAATTACTATCGAAATTTGTTCTGGGTAGTTAAGTAGGTCACGGGATGTCTCTTTCATACAATATCATTGTAGTGTGAGACTTGTTGCGTTACAGTCAGGAACGCACAGATTCTTTAAATTGTAAATAAATAATAAACATTATGTACCTAACAGATCCCTCCTATATAAACTTGAAACATTTCTGTTTGTCGTGTGGTATTCGAGTTTTAAACAATACAGAGTCGGCTCGATACTGCGTCGATAGAAGCGGTGTGTAGCCCATTACCTACGAAAGAAATCATTTATTGACATTGTGAATTGAGACTAGCCTCATTTATGGGCACAGTTCTGAAAAAATGGGATGACCACTTAATAAAGAACGTTGAATGTCAATGACAGCCTTTTGTAAATAACAAAATAAAAAACAAATATAAATAGACACTAACCTGTGAGAAGAACTGTATACATTTGTGTCGCTCGTGGAAATGTGTCTCGTCAGCCGATAGCGTCACCGGACATCCGGGACAGCGGAATGTCCACCTAGACGTCACCTACAATTTTACAAAATATTTTATTACAGCAGGAAAAAGTGATTTATTTAAAGAAATAATAATCATTTTAATTACCTTGACAGGTGGTTTCCTAGTGATATGAGCAACAAGAAAGTTCATAGCGATATCCTCGCAATTCATATACTCGTCCACGTAGTCTCGAATGGCGGCCGGCAACGCGCGCCAGTACGCCCAAAGGTAGTAGCGGTGTACGAACGCCGCACCTGTCAGCACCATGCTTAGCTCGCAACTGAGAAATAAGATTATTTTTTGAATAAATCATTGGGTTTAATTACTTTGAATTTAAAATATAAATAATAATAATAATAATATATATTTATTTATATTTAATTTTGATATTTACCTGTAGTTAGAATTATACAGAAATCCATTATTAAAGTTGAGATCCCATGCATGGTAACGGCCTGGGAAGCCAACGATGCGGTCTCGATGCTCGCGCCACACTCTGTGGAAAATAGGCGTCACTTATCACAAGGCAGTGGGAATTAATTAAATTTAATAGTAACTATTGGTAGGCAAAACACGGATGGAATTTCTTCACGAATGCTGGTAGCAGGTAGGGCTTCACCAGAATTGAAATTGAACCATTTTAGCATTGCGACAATTATAACTAAATTTTACCTAAAAGCGAACACGATCTCGTCGTGCCTAAGATGCGCGTCATCGTCCACGCAGAGCACAGCCTCCGTGTCGATGAGGTGGTACGGCAGGAAGCGGTTGTTGAGCGAGTTCCGCTGCGTTCGCACCACCGCCACCGGCGCGCCGCTCTCCGGCCACGCCGCCGTCGGCGCCGACACGCCGTTCCACACCACTATCACCTATATGCACAAAACAAACGTTTCACATCAGGAGATCTAGGCTACTAAAATAAACGTAAACCACCTTAATATAGGATAGACAAAAGTTTCACCTTATTGAGATACGGCAGTCCTCGAAGGCGGGCGAGCGCAGCTGCAAGAACAGCTTCTCGCTCGTACGTGAGTATAACAATAGTGAACTGTTCCCTAGGCCGGTCCCCGCCCAGCGCCTCGCTGAACTCCCGTCCGGAGCCGCCGGCGCCGGCGCCCAGCGGCCGGAAGCCGGCGGCCGACCCCACGAACCGCGCGTCCGACGTCACCGCGGGGTCCCACGGCAGCTGCGGGTACAGCGCGAACGGTTCCCCCCACTCGTTCCACAGCTCGTAGCCCTGTACCAGCGCCACCGAGTAGTTCCGCTTATATGCAGGGCTCGCGTACGGGGCCTCCAGCGGCCCCAGCGTCTCCTCGGGCTCCGAGTCCACTGCCGGCGGCTCCACTTTAGGTGGATAGAACGACTCGTTGAAGGCCGGCGCGCCGATTGTCGGTATTGCAGCCCGCGGCGGAATGTTTAGACGAGTTCGAATCATTGCGAGAAGAGAATCGACGCTCGCCTGTACGGAGCTCAGATACCGCTCCCAGAGTACGCGCCCCTGCCGTCTGAACGCTAGCAAATCTGGATCGGATAGAGCGCGCATGAAGAAATGTAGCTCCGTCACACGAGCTTTCGGGAGCGATATGACAGCTCGGCGCCAATCCAGCACTTCATCGTACGGTAATCGTATACGGTCCCCGCCCAAGATAATAGGAATGGCACCCGATCTAAGAGCTTCATACAGCCGCGCTTGTAGCAACGCCGTTGAGGCGTAGGTTCTGTCAGCCGGGGCTAGTATCAGTACGAAAGTGGAATCCCGCAGTATAGCCCGCCGGGACCGATCCGTCCCGCACAGAGCCCAGTCTCCGATAGAAAGGACGGCTCTCCGCTCTACGGGGGGATCGCACTCGAACTGCAAATAAAACACGTCGGAGGACGGTGCAGATTTCTCGATCTTGTTAAAGTACTCGATCAGAGATTTGTCTTGATCGGTCAGCGGTCCCGTCGCCGGTGGCTGGGAACCCTGAAAACTGAACGTAGTTTATGAATTCATAAAAAGGCGAGAAAGAAAAATCGGAGTAATATTAGACAGAAAGATTAAAAACAAATGTCTCACCTCAGAAGGTATTTCCTCCTAGCGGGTGCCATAGGTGCGCAGTCCGCCCAGACGTCACCACCGGGCGGCCCGAGCGCCGGCGGCGTGACGATGTCGAAGCCAGGCCGGAACTGGTCCTGCGTGAACGTGGACTGTGCGAGCATAGCGCGTCCAGTCGAAGCACCTCGGAACGCGTCCCCCGCACCCACTGCCAGCTCCCGGCGCGCTAAGTTCAACAGCACGTGGTTACGCCCGTCACCACCCCAGTAGGGCAGACTTTTCACTGCGGTCTCGTTCAGTGTCAGTTTGTATGTTTCTGTAGTAGATCTGAAACAGTGATCGAAAACAAACTTTCATAATTTGGAAACATTACCGAAAATTAGGTCCTATCAAAATATGCTGAATCTAAATCTTACGCAGTATTTTTCTCAAATGGAAATGCCTCCCCGACTAGTGCGAGATAAATGCAGGCCTCGTTGGGATTTCGAGTGAGATGCGCATTGTAGCCGAGTGTCTGCCGGAGCGTGGTTTTGAGGAAGCCATCGACTTCTGCGCCAGCTAGAGGGGAGTGCACGTCGGGATCGTAGAGGTACACGGGAAAGCCCGAGGTAAGAGAGCAACGGGAATGATCGAAACAGGAATGCATACGGCAGTGGGGTTCCGAGGAAGGATGTCCGGGGGGTAGGACGGGTGGCGGGCGGGAGGCTAGGAGCTGTGCCGGCGGGGCGATGTCGGGAGTATCTCTTCGCATGGCTTCTAACTGCGCGATGCGAGCTTGTTCAGCGGAGACGCGTAGTCGCTGTAGTTCAGCGGCGGCGTGTGCATGCTCCGCTTTCACCGAGTCCGCCTTGGCACTGGCGGCTGCTGCCTCCCGCTGCAGACGACCTCGGCGCGCTTCTAACTCACGCAGCTCTGTTGATACTGACGCCTACAACCAAATAAAGCAATCGGGATGATAGAAATTCTAAAAAGCAGCTTTATCTTACTTAATCCGTTCAAGTAGTAACAGTACCACATGTTTTAATAAATATGGGCACTGATTTAAAGAAGCAGTTAAAAATAGCAGTTTTGGTAAGTTAAAAATTATAATTGGCGCGTTTAATAACTATTTTAGCAGTTAAAACTAACTAAGCAGTAAAGTAACCAAAAATGAATATCAAAAAATAATGAAATGGATATGTGAATATCTAATTGAGCGGGGAATAAATTAAACGAGCGGTAAAAAATGACTAAATGAGTGGTTACGCGCGGGCAGTAACAAATTGGAATTTGTCGGTAAGAAATCTCATTCGAAGCAATTCTATAAACAATGAGGCGGTAACATAAAATAATTTAAAAAAACAGTAATATACTTTGATTGAAGGAATTAAATTTAAAAAAATTGTACTAGATATCATAGGAACATACTTAAGACTTAAGCGATTAAAAACTTAAAAGACCCGATTTGGCTTTATTGATAACAACAATTTTATTACGAAAATCGGTCGTTTCCGCTAACGCGCTCCACCCAATGCACGAATATTTACATATCTTTTCAATGAATTTGAGTTCGGGTGTCACCGCTCGCTAGTAACCGCTCATTCCATAATTTTTACCGCTCATTTAGATTTTGGACTGGTCAAATATTTTTAGAACAGACGAATTATCATTCTTTTACTGTCCACGTTTAACTATCGTAATAGTTAATAAGCCATCAAATATTAAATAGCTGCTCAATATGTTTTTCAACTGATCATAATAACAGCTCGAATATTTAAATAACAGCTCAAAAAATTAGTTCCCATAAATATGTGTTTCAAATTGTCTGCAAAAATAATTGTAATAGCTTATCTTGAGATTTATCCAGCTGTTTTACCAAAATTTTTTTTATCTTACCTTAATCCTAAGCATTTCTTCTATTCTAACTTTGAGATCAGCTACATTGACTGAGGAGAGGTCCCCCAGGGCTTCCAATGTGTGATGAAGAGAGTTAACTCCCATTGAACTTGATGTGGATTCATACTGAAAAGAAAAACTATATTTGAACTTCTAACTTAATTTATTCTCTAGGCAAAGTACCGAAGACGGTATTAAATGGAAAGTAGTGGGGAAGGCTTTTGCCCAGTAGTGAGATCTTGATGGCTTACAAAAAAATTATGAGTTCTTAGAAACAAATACAAATTATTTTCTATCTTTTAGAAATAAGCTTCAATTACCTGAAGGAATATCCACTTGCTTTTTACAATTATATTAGTTGTGTATGTTTATTAACAGACTATGTTCAACATCAACACTACTCTCACTTTGAATTATTCAGACATTTCACCAACATTCGAAGAATATCTAACAGCTGATGGTTCAAATTTCTGTATTTACTTTCTATCTGCATTTAGATGAACTGGTATTACATTTTTTCTATGTACATTTAAAAATAGGTACCTACACTACCAGTACAATACCTAATAATAGCCCTAACTTCTTAGATATTAACATTAATTTCGATTAACTCAGTGGTGCTAACACCACATGTTTACAGACGATTTTCTAATCTCGGTTAATATTTTATGAAATCTGCGCTTTTTTAAGTATACATTTATAGATCCAAAAGAGATCCGAGCTAAAAAATATGTTTTCTAACCAATGTTGATTTATATACAAAAAGAGTCCTTACCTTGGATAAATAGTAATGGGTGACTAGCGGCACAACAAACAGTATCACAGACACTGTGATGATTACTCTAGAGAGTTTCAAGTGGCCAAGCCACTGACAAAAACGTTCGTGAATATACATAGCTTCTTTCTACATAAATATCACTAACATTTTGAATTAAATGCACATAAATTAGATCCCATGGCGTAATTATTGTTAAATACTTTAAACAACTGCTTATATTATAATCATTAGTAATTAATATTTAATAAAAATTAAATGAAAATGATGTGTAAATAATCGCGATGAGTGAAATTTCAGTGAATTAAGACAAACAAATGTCAATCAAGCGGCTTTGACAAGTATTTGACAGGCACGTTTAGGTTAGAATAAGTGTTGCCAGATTATAAACATGATTCGTCCCAATAAACTTTATTGACATATTCGAGAAATCATTCTCGTAAGAGGTATTTTGTTTGTAACGTAAGTAACAAATTCACTTTGTGATATGTAAATAATAATGAGACAAATTCAAGTCTGAACTGACAAATTGCAAAAGGGCTTTGTGTGATAAACATCAACTTTTATATTTTTAACACTTTATTTAGGATTTTCCATAGATAAAAATAATAACATTTTTTTTTAACAAATGTGTATGTCTAGCTAACTATAAAATAAAAATATAAATTCTGGAATTGTTAAAAAATACATAAAACGGTATTACTAATAGTGACATTAAAAATGACAGTTATTTATCAATTTTAGTTAATTGAGCTAAGATAATTTGTAGATTATGGATAATTTAACTCTTTCTCAATAGGTACCTAATTAGTTTTTATTACATAATTTATCATTAATTAGCTTTGTTCGTTATTTAAGAAATCGGGTAAGTGATGTATTTCCATTGCCTATTATGAAACTGACCGATACTCTTTTAAATTATTTATTTCATTTTGAATCCACTTAGCGTATGATGATATTCTTGTGTGCACATCAGGAAAGCCAACAGCACAGGGAATTCCCCAAGATACTATTCCAACAAGCTGGTCATCTATTATTAGTGGTCCTCCAGAATCTCCCTGTAAAAATAAAAAAAAACATCTACCCACATAAGTTTAATAATGAATTAATGACATATGGATAACACCTTTAACCACTGTTTGGTAGGTATCTATTTCCTATCAAAACGACATAAAACGTAAGACGGACTGTAAATTGGTAATTAGATATTGATACGGTAGGTATGGTACCAGGTAGGTACCAGCCTAATAATAATAATTAAAGGACAATTCAATCAATCTTATTGTGGGTAGTTACGGGGTTACTTACGTGACACGTTCCTTCTCCAAGTTGAGTAAAGGTACAAAACATGCTTTCATGAATCCTCCTCACATATCGCATAGCATACTGGCATGTTTCTTGATTAAAAACAGTCAAGTTCAATGCATACATTTGTCGACTAGAGTCACCGTTAGGCTACAAACATTAAGACAATCGTAATGATCTTGAAAAGGACTTCGTGATTTTATTTTTAGTGTTATTGAAATAGACAATCCTACCGATAGATGGCGCTCTACCGCTAGATCTGTCTTTTTCCTTCACTTTCCTTTAGTGGTGCGAAGCGAAAGAGCACTTAGTTTTCAATTCTGTATGACTTTACTACTATTCATTATTTTGTTTTACTGAACCTTCTCTATGTCCCAAAGAATTGATTCTCATACTACACTACCTCAAGAGCTCCAAATCCAGTTAAAATGACTGAATCCCCTTCATTAAGTTCTTGTTCATAGAGTTTTAAAGTTTGAATGCACTTGAGGTCGAATGTGCCATTTATCTTCAAAATTGCGATGTCATTTACTCTGGTGGAATAGTCGAAGTTTTTATGGGTAGTTATAGTAGAAACATCATAATGTATACTGCCAGCAGCGTTCAGATTTGTGGTATTGGTAACAACTTTGATATATTCAGGGCTTGCACTGTAACAAACAACAAGTAGATACTTAGATAGTTTAGTAGGCGTCTACTTGTCCATTTACTAAACAATCAATTAATATCTAAGTATTTTTATTGTATGTATTTGAATAGATATGTAACTTACTTTTGCACACAATGAGCTGCAGTAACAACGTGGTGTTCAGAAACTATTGCACCTCCGCAAACATGGTTGCCGTTTACATTTTGAAGTGACGCGTGGAATTTACTGTATTCTTGAGGAGCCTTGAAGCCCCCTATAATCCTTAATGAAGTTCCTAAAACTTCAATTAACTTTTGTATTAGGAACCTACCTAAACTTAATTGCCTTAATATGAAACGTGGCAAGTACTAGGTGCCTACCTACTACCACCTAGTAAAATATAATATCATTGCCTACTACCTATCTACTACGAACAAGTAGGTGCGTATGTTTTACTTACCTTCAATTTTACAAAAAACAATATTTAATACCACAAATAAATGACAGAGTTTCATATTATTTGAAAACAATTTATTAACTTTGCAAAAATCTGACACAAAGACTTGTTAGGAGAGCTATCTAGGTACTACGTGTTGTTAATCGATAATAATTAATTTAGGTAGATACCTATTTAGTTTTAATTGACGCCGCTGATCAGGGATAAGATTTTTTAATCATTTTAATGATTAATCACATTATCTGAATGAATTGTTATTTATCTAATAAACAACAAGTCTTTCTATGCAAGGGTTTCGTTTTTACTCGGTTTACATTTTTACTATAATCGATTTGGACCAGTTGTAATCACCATGTAGGTATATCAATGTCGAACATGACAAATGACGCAAAAAAACAGGAAAAAATCAAGATAAAACTGTAATCTTAACAACGGCCCTACTGATTCGACTTCCAAACCCTCGCATTTGCATTAACATGAAAGAAAACACCAAAATATATTATTTTAAAAATTTATTACTACGAAGTTAGGCACTTATTTGAAATAATCAAGTCTTCTAAAGTAATTAATTACGTAGGTACCTAGGTATTTTATTTGACTTAATAAAATTAGCCGTTGCATTAAGAACTATAAAAATAGTTACCTACCTACAATTTGTGATGAAAAATTATAATAATATAAATTGTGCCTTACACTGTAGGTACTTAGGTACTTATTCAATTAACAACATTACCTAGTTTACAACCATTACCTATATTACAGTAACACTACAATAATGAGTTATGTTAGTAGTCATTTGGTCTAGATTTTCCTAAAGTATAAATAACGAAAACGCAATGAATTGCTGAACCAAAGCAGGGAGAAATTACCCTCGTACTTACTCAAATCAAGTAGAACATAAATATACATTCACATTAATAACGACGCCACTTTATAAATTAAATATGAGGCAACTAGTTGCTCGATTAGTGTAATGTAACATAAAAAGGCCTTATGGACACAAATCAATAATTTCATATTTGATAATACAATCGTGAGATCTAAAACATTCAACATCGTACTTTATATTGCAGACGCTGCAAACAATGCCTTCACTTACTCCCTCGCAATATTCAAAGTGTTTATAAGTGGCAAAAATATTTCTATTCATATGCAAATTGCACTTACAACACTTGTAAATTATATTAGTGGCCGACATATCCACTACTTGGAACTTAAATGGTTGATATTTTTCGCCGTGGTGCTTTAGTAAATGGCTAAACAAAACTGTGGAAGTGAAAAGTAAGCTGCATTTGGAACATCTTAGTTTTGTAGATCGTAGCTTTGAACTGCAAATCTTCATATGTGCCAATGTACTCAAAGGGTCCAAGAAATGAACAGCACATTGGCATTTATATATTTTGACATCTTGATTAGTTGTATTAGCTTGGACAATAGTTTCCAGTTTTCCATTATCCTTACTGGCATCACCGCTCCGTCCATTCGCATGACTTAGTTCTCCTTTGTTTAAACTGGAACCTCCGGATTCTTTCCCAGGAGGACTGAATAATATTATTCTCATGTTTTCTCTCACATATTCTTTATCTGTTTCATGCATTTTATTATGACTCTTGAGCCTGCTTTTATAAAAGTAAAGTCCACAGAAAGAACATCTAACGCGATTGATCCCAAAGACACAAGTGTGTTTTAAAGAACTTTCAATATTTTTAACACATGCTTTACATTCTGAACAGCAATATAAAGTGTAGTCATACACCATTCCTTCAAATATCACCGTGTTAATTCCTTTCGAATTGTCAGTTTCATCTCCAGATTTATTTCCAAACAAAATTACTTTAATATTCTTTTGGATAAAACTTTTAATTTTCTTATGTCGCAACATATGGCTCACGTGGTCATTCTTGTGTAAATACAGTTCACACTTGGCACATTTCTTCAAACTCTGTTTATTGCATTCATGATTTTTCGTTTGATGCTGGTCGACGACGACACAGCAGTTTCGACATTGATACAGTACGTGATGTTGGCTGCGATCATAAAGTAATTTATTTATGATCTCGTGGTCATTTTTGTTAAAAGTTATGATTCTGTAAGATTGTAAACCAATGTTAGGATTCGTATTATGAATTTTTTCATGGTGAATTCGTGCTAAGGAAGAAATGAAAGGTATTCCACAAAAGGAACAAGGATGTCTTCTGAGCTTAAAACATGAATTTTCTGCATGGTTATATATTTCAGTTTCTTCAATAAAAGTACTACACTTATCACACTTATAAACTGTGAGATCAGGAGGACCATTTTGTAACACTTCCATTTTGATTCTGGTTTCATATCTATATATCGAATTACTTATCACTTTAGAAACCATCTCTTGAGGTAAGTCCTCAAATAAATGTTGCAGCCATATTTGAGTTTCACATGTGAAATAAAAACTGTCAAAATTAAGGACAATGATTTTTTTGTCGTTGAGCCGAGTAGCATGTAGTTGCAGATGCCTAGGGTAGCATGATTTGTTTAATTTCAGGTGACAAATCTCGCACGTGACTGTATCTATATGCAGTTCCCTGTTACGAATGTGATTGTGACAATGTTCTACTACTTCATCGTAATCATCCAATGAAATATGGCAGTTTTGGCAATAGTATATCATAGCAGGCAATTCTACCTTATTGGAAGATTTGTCTTTTAATCTGGATTTCTCTGCCATTTCAACACAATTTTCTTCTTCAGACATCTCTCGTATAAGTAGAGATGGTTGTACAAGCTTTTTGTTAACTGCATAGTTATGAAAAGACATGTGTAATTTAAATGCTTCTATTGTTAACTTTATATTGCAAAAACTACACTTCCTAAAGGCTACCTTTCTGCAATCGTGGTGGTATAATCGGAGTAATGAAACGAAGTGTACGTCACAATAAACACATTTGGGTAATTCGGGAATAGGTGGATTCATTTCTAGACCATTTAGGTCGTAAAAAATGTAATCTTTCAATGTTATATTTACATTATTTTTATGGAAATCTTTGTGTTTTTGGTAACTGTTTCGTGCTAAGGAGAGGCCACAGATTTTACACAAATTCTTTTTGACACCCACGCAATTTCGTTTAACATGGCGTTTTGAGGCACCATAACTTAAGTAACATTTACAAGCACTGCAGTAGGAATAAACAGTATGTTCCTCTTTACAACTGAATTCTTTATTTTGAATTGTTTCATGTTCCGTGCTTGTTTCTAGCTCCGCGATAATTATTTTAAAATCATTAGCTGATAATTTTTGTTGCTCGTGCTCGGTTTTATGCAAACTTGCCGCATTTACATCAATAAGTATGTCGCATATTTTACAGTAAACAGAGTTCGGTATTCCTCTCTCACAATTTATATAATGACTAGTAAAATTATCTTCAAAATAATGGATTGTGCATTTTGGGCAATTATATAAAACCTGCGAAAGAGACTCTACACATAAGTCATAAACTGTGAAATCTTTCCAAAATTTGTGTTGCTCCTCATGTAAAATAGAATCTTCTTTTTTAAAAATGCGTTTGCATGATGGGCATTTCCAATTTATCAACATTTCCATATGATCCGTGTGATTTGTACCAATTCCAGCAGACAGAAAGTGAATGTCACACTTGGTACATTTGAATAATACGTTTTTCAAGACAGTCTTTGATATTTTTGAAGTTGTTGTTACTACTTGCTTAATATTTGTGCCTAAACTTGGGATTTCTTGCTGACAATCAATAGATGCAGTTTCATCACCCTTGGCGTTTGTCTTGTTGCTGTGATATTGGTATAGATGCTGTTGTAATTTCGGTAGAGTATCATACGAGCGAGAACAAAATTTACAATATGGTACAAATTTACATTTCTTCAATTGTTTGTTATGTGACCTTAATTTGTGTTTAGAAAGCATGTGTTTTAAGTATCGATATTTGGATTCAAATAAGTTAAAACAGACAGAGCACCTGTAACCCCAGTAATGTCTTTCAGTCTTAGTAATAGCTTCATGGTTTTCAAAATTTGTGACATCTCCTTGGACGCTAGTTGATGGCTGCACCCAATTTGCTTCACCTGCAGAATGCGTCTCTGCTTCACTATCGACTTTGTTATTTTGATCATAGTTAGAATTATTCATAAAATCTCCTGCATTACTCGATGAAGTGCTTCTGCTTCTTGCCGTTTTGTCTCCATTCTTGTGTTCAAGAATATGTCTATTCAATAGATTTCTGTTTAAAAATATTTTAGAACACAATTGGCACTTATTTTGTTTTGCTGGAAGAACTTTGTATAGATGATCTATCAAAAATTTAGATGTCCTAAATTTCTTGTCACAATGAAAACAATTGTAAATTTTCTTTTGAATCCTTGATTTATTTCTGGACAGTTTCTTTGGTCCGAAATTGTGAATTCTAATATTTGTGTTACCATATGTAGTTGCCCGAGTAGAGTACTGTAAATGGGTGTCTCGCATATGGGTTTGGAATGCAAGCTTACTAGAAAATAATATTAAGCACTCTGTACAGTACCTGCCACATGTATGAATATAATGTCCAAGGTTATTTAGTTGGACTTCTATGTTACAGCATAACAATTGTTGTTGAATGAATTCTTCATAATTGGTTGTTGTAACAGTTTGGGTATCATGATCTTCATCTACAGTTATAATTTCACTGGGTTTGGAACCTAGTATAATTCTATTGCCTAGGAACCCTTCAGAATATGCAGTGGTAGTAGGGTATGTGGTATCTTCTTCAGTGTCAAATGGTTCTGCTAAATTGACTGATGGCTTCATGTCTACACTATCATCATACATTGTAGATTCTTCTTCATTATTGTCACATAAGACGTTGGTATCATTTTGAATTTCTCTATCTGATTGTTTACAGTCACAGGAACCACATGTTGGTACAGCCTTAGAATGCAGATATTCCGTTGATATTTCTAAATCTGTAACAAAATATTATACAAAATAATCTGCTGTCTTAAAGTAGGTTTAGGATAAGAAACCATAACTAAATCTCAACGAAAACAAACATAAAATTCCACTATACAAATAGGGTTTATTATCAAACTATCAAATGATACTTAAAGAATTTTACCTACCTTCTTCATAATGTAAGATTTCCTTTTTGATTACTGAGATATCTGGGAATATATTCCTTATAGCAGGATTTTCCAATAAATCATGCTCTTCTACATCAATATCATCACACATTGTGGCTGTGAAAAAATACCTTTTTATATTATTTTATTTTTATTTGAAAAAATTTGAGGCCTTTTGAGAAAAAGTTCTTAGACATCACTGTTAATGGAGTAATGGAATAACTACATACATAACATCTCAATTATTTTTCATCGAAAGACAACCATTCATTTTATTCTACTCAGTACAATTCAGACACATCTACAAAGGTGCAAAATTATATTTGCATCTTTTCTTTAAACCTTAGGTACCCAACCTAATCATTTAAAATTCCTCTCAACTTTACGCTTCCTATATGTTCAGTTCTTTGTTTTACTTTAATTAAAGACTACATAATTATGCTTGTACCTGCCTTTACCATCTAAACACAATCGTCTTAGAGAAAATAATGCTCCTATACCTATAATTAGGTATGCGATACTGTACTTTTTACTTGTTTACCTTAAACCTAACCTAATTCATATGCTATCTACATATTATTAGTGTTTAAATCCATTCCACTCAATTTTCCACAAAACAGCTATCTTATTTGAAGCACATTAAGATATAACATATTTTCATGATAATGTTACTAATCCTATCCTAATCATATTATGAATAAATATCAATGATTTGCCGATGGCAATGAAGATGATCGGAAGAGTGTTTGTTTCTCTTTCTCACTAAAACCATTCAATGGATTTCAATGACATTTTACAAAAATATAGTTTCATCATATCAGAATGATATAGTAGAGGATTTATTTAAAAGATTGGGTCATTATACTTAGATAATGATAAAATGAATGTGCAGTAAGTATGTACAGAAAGAACCAAGTCAAGGTAGATGTATACCAAGTGGAGGACAACAGTACAGCAATATTACATTGTATTTCTTCTATAACCAAGAGCTTAATCATACAATAATTTGCCATCAGCCATACATACAAAAGTCTATTGCACACAAATTCTACTTACCTACGCCGAGCATCTATGTAGATCAGATTTAACAAGAAATCTCAAAACCAATGTATGTATAGGTAACTGAACTAGTAATATTTTTTACACAAAAGCTTTCACCACAGCAAGTAGAAAGCAGAACATATACTACAACAGCATTAAAGCCAAAGAGAAGTTAAGAGTAAGGTAGCTGCGAAGCAATGTTTGTTTAAGCAGAACACTATGACAGAGAGCTAGGTACCTTATAAAGATGGAATCAGTTTGTAGACGATGGCGCTGCTTCAGTGATGAAGCAGTTCTCGACGAAAAGGTACCTATGTAGGTAAGTCACCCAAGCGTCGGCGTCATTATCTACGGAAAAAGAAATGCGATTTACAACAATTAAATCTTAATCCCAAAGTCAGCAGTAAGTACAGCAGTCTTCAGTAATTCACTTTATAGACAAAACAAACAGACGTACAAACAAACAGTCAGTCAAGGACTGAAATAAATAAACGATCATTCACTCACCTTCTCAGTACCATTTTAATCTCGATTCTCGATAGTTCTTCGATCTTCAAGGGAGTCAAGATCATTATTTATTAATATAGAGAAGAAGACCAAATAACTCCATTCAATAAATCGAAAAAAACCTTCCTGAAGCAGAAAGAAATCTGTCTGTGCCTGCCTGTTTGCCTGCCTGCTCTGCCATAGTGTTGGTTGCCGCTCGATAGGCCAATATCGATAGCCTATCGATAGGTCGAAAAACATGTACCCTATCGATAGCACAATCGAACTATCGATAGTATCGATTGTGCTTTTGCTGCAATAGTATCGGTTAACAGCAATACTATCGATAGTATTGCTCTCCAATATTGAATATACAATCGATACTATCGATAGTTTTGCACAATCGATAGTGATCATTTTTTCGATAGTATTGTATTCAGTAAGCAGGCATTATGGGTGGTAGATTCGAAATTGCTGGCCAACTGACTGACCATACTTACTTTATATTCGTCCGTCATACATTCTACCACCCATTATACATATGTGATCATGACATATATTCTATTTTTTTAATTTTTCTTTTTATTTTTTATTTATTTCTTTTTTCTATTTATTATGCCTGCTTACTGAATGCAATACTATCGAAAAAATGATCACTATCGATTGTATATTCAATATTGGAGAGCAATACTATCGATGGTATCGAATAGTATCGATACTATCGTTAGTTCATTGATCGGCAGCGATCGAAACTATCGATACTATCGGTAGTATTGCTGTTAACCGATACTATTGCAGCGAAAGAGCTATCGATAGGGTACATGTTTTTGACGTTTAACAATCGATAGTAAAACTATCGATTTTTCGGCAACACTAGAACGAACGGATAATTTAGGATGGGATAGAAGGTGTGCGTGTGGACGGAGTGAGCCATCAAAATTTTTGCCTAGAAATATGCCTAACTTTTAGTGAAAGTTCTAAAACAATTGTGAAACTAAATATTTTAATTTGTGAAAAGATAGAACAAAAGATATGGCATTAAACATCGGCTCACTCAGTTGAGCAAGCTACCTATGAAAATTAGAGAAAGTATTAATTATTCATATAATATTTATATACCAGGATTTAGTGAAACTTTTGCTAAGTAAATCCTGAAAATTTCAGATCGCCTGGTAACGTAATAAAGTTTTCACAAATGATTTCTTCGGCTCACTCCGTCGAAACGTTTTTTCAACCCCTATTTCTGACGAAAATACTGAAAATTGAAACTGCTATGTAATTGTGAAAGTAAGCTAAGATAATATGAGAATTTGTGAAACACAAAACAAACCACTAACGCGGCAGGTTTTTGTATAATCATTGGTTTCATCGGCTCACTCCGTTGAAACGTTTTTCGTAAGTTAAAAATGTCAATATCTTAAGATTTCTAGCACTATAGAAACTAAAAACTGTCTTAACTTTTAGTGAAAACTTTTCACTAAATATCCACCATACTAATGTTTTATATTCCATGTCTGGTTTAAAAGATATTCAATTGTGTTTATTCTGCATACAAAGTTCAGTTTAGGGTGACCACACTGTTTTATAAAAATTGAGGACATTTTTTAAGAAAACAAGTTTGTTTACTTAATCAGCCTTCTTTATTGAACTAGGTAATTCTTTATTAAACTATAAATTTAGATTTATAACTGATCATATTCTTATTAGTGTAAATGTAAGACGTAATTTAAAGTTTCAAATATTTACCTTTTTTAAATGAATTTTAAATGAAATATAACAAAGATGGAATAATTTTGAGTGAATTAATGAAAGTTGTGGCCTGGCACTACAATATTTTGAGACACATTCGTTTTCCTGTTAAAAACGCTAAATCATGGTCAAATAAAAATCTGGAGTTACGAATTTAGCGTTTTTAACAGGAAAACGAATGTGTCTCAAAATATTGTAGTGCCAGGCCACAACTTTCATTAATTCACTCAAAATTATTCCATCTTTGTTATATTTCATTTAAAATTCATTTAAAAAAGGTAAATATTTGAAACTTTAAATTACGTCTTACATTTACACTAATAAGAATATGATCAGTTATAAGTCTAAATTTATAGTTTAATAAAGAATTACCTAGTTCAATAAAGAAGGCTGATTAAGTAAACAAACTTGTTTTCTTAAAAAATGTCCTCATTTTTTATAAAACAGTGTGGTCACCCTAAACTGAACTTTGTATGCAGAATAAACACAATTGAATATCTTTTAAACCAGACATGGAATATAAAACATTAGTATGGTGGATATTTAGTGAAAAGTTTTCACTAAAAGTTAAGACAGTTTTTAGTTTCTATAGTGCTAGAAATCTTAAGATATTGACATTTTTAACTTACGAAAAACGTTTCAACGGAGTGAGCCGATGAAACCAATGATTATACAAAAACCTGCCGCGTTAGTGGTTTGTTTTGTGTTTCACAAATTCTCATATTATCTTAGCTTACTTTCACAATTACATAGCAGTTTCAATTTTCAGTATTTTCGTCAGAAATAGGGGTTGAAAAAACGTTTCGACGGAGTGAGCCGAAGAAATCATTTGTGAAAACTTTATTACGTTACCAGGCGATCTGAAATTTTCAGGATTTACTTAGCAAAAGTTTCACTAAATCCTGGTATATAAATATTATATGAATAATTAATACTTTCTCTAATTTTCATAGGTAGCTTGCTCAACTGAGTGAGCCGATGTTTAATGCCATATCTTTTGTTCTATCTTTTCACAAATTAAAATATTTAGTTTCACAATTGTTTTAGAACTTTCACTAAAAGTTAGGCATATTTCTAGGCAAAAATTTTAATGGCTCACTCCGTCCACACGCACACGATAGAAGAAGAAAAGAATAAAAAAGAAATTGAAAGGGAATGATATGATTCAATGATGGCAACACTGACATGTTACAAAAACCGTGCCCGTGTTCCCTACCCATTTCCTACGCGTGGTTCCTACTCACTTTGGTTCAGATGGAGCAAAAATGCTGTATTCGATTGAGACAAGTTCGTGTTCACAAGTTGTTTCTATTAGTAAATGAACGAATAGATAATGAAAACTGATAGAAAATATATAATTTCAACTGGCAACATTTGATCCCCCCTTCGCTCCACCTCACCTCACAGCTGATCAAATGTCAATTGTCAAGAAAATGGAGTTTTGTTACGCATTTATAAAATTCTGATTAGAAAAAGTTACAATATGAAATCGGCTACTACTATATTCGTAGTTTGGCGAGGTTAGAATGGACAGTGCAACTCCATTTCAACCTTGGGCTGCAGATGAGAGTGCTAAAAATGTTAAATCAGAGAGAGAACTAGCGGATGACGCGAAACTTCATCGGGAAAATGTCAATCCAAAACATACGCAAACTGCGTCTTACGATAAAGAAAGTGCTGTTGCTGGAAGCATCGTTCCGGGACCTTCGAGCGCCACCGCACCAGGCGCGGACCCCGCTCGGGGTTCGGAGGCCAAGATGGACACCGCCAAAATCGCTTCCATGCAGCAAATTGTTGATAACACCCTAAGGTAACAAAGCTCGATGTTTCCAATGCTGTTTAGCCGATTCTTGCGTCTATACATTTAACTTTTCATTTATTACATTGTTGATCTTGAGTGAGAATCTTGAAACATCCTCTTAATAATAGGATATAGGTAATGAAATGCTTTTAAATTAGTACTCTAAATAGAATCAATGCAGTGTATTAAAGAGTGATTAACAGGTGTTCGCATTATAAGAGTTTGATCATTGATTACAGTCAAGAAGGTCGCCAAAGGGTAGCTCAGCTACTGGAGGCAGTGGAAGCTCTAAGCGGTGCCGAGCGACTGCTGCTGTATCTGCGGCTGCCCACTGGAGTGCCTACACATGATCCCTTGAAGCAACCTATCAATCCGCTCGGATCTAGGTATGCAAGCATATTACTAGATTAAACATTACATTTGGAAAGCACATGTAATTATATCAAGAACTAGAGATAACAAATAAAGCTGTCTAATTATGATTAACTTGTACATATTGACTGATTTTTCAATAACTGGATAAATTTTATTCATCTAAGTAGAAGTAAAAGTATTATATAGTAGTAGTATTTTATTCACCCAGATTGTTTTCTTTGCTAATGATAAGGTGGTCAAAATTTTCTTATGTACCCAGTTATTGACAATAATCGAAAATATAAAAGTGGCCCTAATTGAATTTATTAATTTATAAAAAAAATTTTTTTGTAGAGCGGAACTTCAGCAAACTGTAACATGGATACAGACGCACTTAGAAGTAGATCCAGATGTTTCATTGCCGAAACAAGATGTGTACGATGAATACATGTGAGTGTTGTTACTGCCAACTAAATCATTGGATTTATACACAAGATTTAGTATGAAATGCTACTGCTTTAATGCTAAACAACTCTATATAATTATAATCCTGCAAGAATAAAATATTTTTCAATTTCTCTAGTTTTAGCACAGTAGGTAATGAATATCCTAAAGAATCTAAGTTATTTACGAGTAGATGTACACCGCTGAAATAATCTACCTTAAGAAGGAACTTTTCTAGATTTTATCTTGTGCAGTATATTTATGTTATGTATTTATAGCTTGGTCTTGGAATCGCTTTTATTGTTACATTACATCCTTATTTCTGAAATCCATGTCTGCAGTCTCCCTGAAATAATCGTCTGATCTGCCAACCTCCCTTTTTGTGCTTTATATTAGTTCTGTTATTGATTTTTATCCATCTTTTAACAGAGCGCATTGTATGAGCAGCAACATGAAGCCACTATCAACTGCTGACTTTGGAAAGGTGATGAAGCAGGTATACCCCAGTGTACGACCTCGACGACTTGGCACGCGTGGAAACTCTAGGTCAGTAATGTTATTTATTAATTAATATTGTTTAGATTTTATTACATTATATTTATTTGATAGTTATTAGATTATATACAAATTAATAGAATCTAATAAATATTTTGAAATGAGTTAAATTAAATAGGATTTTAGCTACATTTGACATTAAATGTTATCAGCCAGTTGCTTTAAGCAACTAAAGCCATTAAAGTTACAACATAAGTGTTAGCTACAGCTACCGTCGACGCTGTGATTTACTACCAGCAAACACTCAAATCATTTATAATTCTAGAAATACTTGTCATTCAATGTTTGATGACCCTACGCAGATGATAACTTGTCATGAAATACAATTGAATTCAGTAATTCCTTTTAGAAATTAAAAAGATTTTCGTAATAATTTTCAACTGATTGAGACAATCCGTTATGGGTCGCGCCACGTTAAAAGAACGCTGGCTGTCATACTGGGCATTAGACAATTTTTGAGTCTGATGTGTGACGTTTGTCCTGAAATACCATCGCGTACAAAAGTGTTTAATTACGGTCATAGTTTTACACAGAAAATAAATTAACATTAATTACGATGTAGGTGTATTGTTTTATGAAGAGCGAAGCCAATAATAATGCAGTGGAAATAATAGGTCTTTACCTATGAAATTGCCGTTTTACAGTACTGGCCATTTCAATTAAAAATATTTTTTGTTTAGCTAAGAATTCTAATTTCAAATTAATTTCATTTTAAAAATATGGAATTCTTTTTCCAAAAACAGTCATTTGTTTATTGGTTAGTGTTACATTTTCATTGCATTTCAATCATTTTCGTCAACATGGATACGTTAAAAATTCGAGTAATTATGGAATATGAGTTCCGTCGTGGCAGCAACGCGGCACAAGCGGCTCGCAACATCAACGACGTGTACGGAGCTAACACTACAAACCAACGAACCACTAGTTATTGGTTTGCTCGCTTCCGTTCTGGCAATTTCGACCTGAAAAATGAACCCCGCGGTCGTCCGAAGACTTTGGTCGATGCAGACGAATTGAAGGCGATCGTGGAAGCTGATGATACTCAATCTACGGCTGAATTAGCAGCAGCTTTCGACGTTAGCATCAAAACAATATTGGTCCATTTGCGTCAAATTGGCAAGGTAAAAAAGCTTGACAAATGGGTGCCCCACGAACTCAATGATCGCCAGCGCCAAGTACGCGTCGAGACGTGCCGTGCATTGCTCAACAGACACACAAATGAAGGAATTTTGAACCGCATTGTCACCTGTGATGAAAAATGGATTCTGTTTGATAACCGTAAGCGCTCAGCAAGTTGGTTGGATCCTGGTTCAGCACCTAAACAATGCCCTAAACGAAAACTTACCCCTAAAAAGGTGATGGTTACTGTTTGGTGGTCTAGCACCGGTGTGATTCATCACAGCTTCTTACCAAATGGGGAGAGTATTACTGCCAGATGTATACTGTGAAGAATTGAACACAATGATGGAGAAGCTGGCACGTCTCCGACCAGCATTGGTCAATCGCTCGTCTCCGCTGCTCCTGCACGACAACGCGCGACCTCATACCGCACAAATGACGGTCTCCAAGTTGCAAGAACTGGGGTTGGAAGCTCTCCCTCATCCACCGTACTCACCGGACCTTCTCCCCCTACAGACTACTACTTTTTCCAGAATTTGGATAACTTCTTGACTGGAAAAAAATTCAATAACCAAGAGGCAGTACAAAACGCCTTTGAAGAATTTGTTGCCTCTCGTCCAGCTGATTTCTTTAAGAAGGGCATTAATAAACTGCCACTGCGTTGGCAAAGATGCATTGATTGTATGGGTAATTACTTCACTTAATACAAATAAAAATTACATGAAAAAAAATCGTTTGAATTTTTTCATACAAAACGGCAATTTAAAGACCTAATATAAAATAAAGTATCTAACGGACCGCAACGGCAACAAAATGTTTTAGACTTAAAACTTAAAGTGAGACAATTGTTAAAAACTCAAAAGATTCCGAATTCCTTTCCGTCTTCGGATATCTCGGAAAAAATAAAAACCCATGAGAGTATAAAACAATAAATAGCCCTAGTACCTACTTTCGTACGCGAGTGTACCTATGCGCGAACACATCTCTTCCACTTGCTTCCAGCGATCTTTTTACGAGGCGCGACCTATAAAGCGAACGACAAGTTGTTGACCCTTCGCCCCAATAATGATAACAGTTAACTTTCCTTTCCTATATCTTGAAGGGTACAAACAGTTACCATCTGTGTACTATGAGTAGAGGCCGTTATCTCAGTCCTACCTACCTATGACGTCAGGGGTACTACTGGTGCAAGTAGGTATTTTATGTAAATACCGAATGCCGGCTAATAAAATGTACTTTAGCATTTTTACCTACTCCTTAGTCCTTACTATAGTTTTATTTGTAACCCAAAAAAAAAATGGAAATAACCAGAAATTCGGTGACTAATGAAAATTAAATTAAAAATAGCGGTAAATAAATAGTACGTTTAATTGGCAGTGATTTAAGTAAAGAACAAACATTTTTGTGGTACCGAAATCTGACACCCCAGTATACAATTATAAAGTTAAGATAGGAATTTGTTGTCAAACATTGTAAAAAGTATGGATATTCATAAATGCGTGTTTCGCTACTTAATAATCCAAATCTTTAAAAAATTGCAGATACAATAGAGATGCTTGCGCAGCAGCAGTGGATTAAAAACAGTGTAAATGTAATACAATTTATAGATAACACCTCACAACAAAGCATTCCCTACTTTCTCAAAGTTTTGGTTTTGAAATGCTCGGTTACCCATAGCCCCTTACCTATAAAAATCAGTTCTATAAGGTTACGAACGTATTTATATTTCCTAGATGAAAATAAATTTAGGTACTAAAATTCTACTTGCATGGTGGTAAAATAGCTTGTCCATGCTATACTAGATAACGATAAGTTCGCCCAGCGGATGCCAATCACTAATACAGTGTAGAAGCTCATGTTGCTCGACTATTTCCTTAATGGAAATATGTACACGTGCCGGCGGCGGCATATCGGAGTGAGTGACGACTACGTGCTGTAGTAAATAAACAAGTTGACCATGAAGTTTGCTATTGAATAGGATTAAGACACTCTTCAGTTATAAATGGAACATTTCTGGGTGAAAAGTAAGAAGGGATGCCTTCGACCAGCAGTGGGATATGACAGCAACTGTAACTGACTTATAACAGATCTTTTGATGTTTCGTGATAAATAAATCATTGATTACTCACTATCTCGTAAATACATAATTTACAATTTTTAATCGATATCAAGTGTCTTTGGTGTGTGTGTACCTTATTACCTATAAGTAGGTATCAATCTGTATTTATTGGGAAATATTTTGAACCCTTATCAAATGATTATACTTTTATTGGGATTGACACAGCATTAATTGAGAAATTTAAATGACATATTTAGTAATTCATCAAAAGGACCATCATTAGTTTCAATTTAAGCATAAATGCAACGACACCAATAAATATAACATTCTATTCCATGTCAGTGTTGTCATATCATGGAATGTTTATAATAGAAAGGTTGTAAAGTCACGCGCGATTCATAGACGTACTATCATACTGTGACCATAGTCACAGTATGATAGTACGCTAGTGTTATGCAATCACTAATAAATAATAGTAATTGATAGTAAAAATAATTTCCTTACCTGGGAAACACATAAATTATGTATAAATCTTTATTTAAAAATGGAATAGCACGCGTTATCTAATCGTGACTTATTATTACGTTATTAAAGTAAGACTACACCGCCAACGGGCGACCATACGAGCAAGACGATCTGTACGTCCGTCGTTTTCACTTTCGTGTGCTTTCGTGTCGGTTCACACCGCTACGCTACAGATTTTGCAAAGGGACACTTTGCGAAAAAGACGTTTTGCTACCAGGGGACATTTAGCGAAAACGACATTATGCGTCGAATTGATACAGATGTACCTATGTGAAGTAATGTTCTCCCGGATCGGTCGCTCGGTAGTCCTCTGTTGTGTGCCCTGAGTGTTAAACTTGTAACATACGGGTTATTCTTATCTTAATTAAGTACTTAGTTATGTATGAACCTAGGTGTGGAAACTCGACTACTACTTTTGAGAATGACTCGTAAGTTTAGTGCATAAATAATACCTTAAATCTATTTGAAATTATTTCAATGAAACCTTTGATGTCCAAAATAAGCAGTAGTCTCTTTGCTTCTTTATACGAGTGTTAGGCTAATTAAATAAATATTTCAGGAAAATAATTTAAATATCTTCAGATCTAACGAAAACAGACACGCGCCAGTAAATAAAGCATGTGTATTTTAATTGTATAATATCGGCATTAGGGTCGCGCTATGGTTGACTGCCGCGCTGCTGTCGCGCTATCTCAATGTTATTGTAAATGTAGACAATACGTAGCATCAAACAATGACGGGATATTAAACGAGATCGGTACTTTGAACTTACGATATGAATTTGTATTCACGAAATATTGCTTGAAAATAAGCTGCTGCTAAAACTGGGTTTTCCAAAAAGATAAATAAATAAGTATAAGATTCTCGTAGTACCTAAGACGTTTTCTTTTACGCGGTTTCTATATTTAGTAAGACCATTTGATTGAGAATTGGAGTTTTCTCTTAAATTAAATCTAATTAAAATTCATGAAAATGTATCTTTATTAATTACCTATATGATTGTAGCATTAATATACTTACAGACTATATGATTGCCTACTTTTAATAAAATATTTTTGAGTTTTATAATAATAAAATAATAAAAAAAAAAAGCGAAACGGTGTTTAGTGTGTTAGATCGGTAAATGGATCGATAAATGGGCACGGCCGGTCGCTATACATGCTTACGTCATGCCATGCGCGTTGAAGTGTAGATACTACGTCTTAACTCGTGTGAGATAATGATAAATGCATTGATCAAGATTTTTATGTTCCGGGTCATTGCGGTAACGACGTACACATTTATAAACATGCAATTTGGGCCATGCACTATTTATTAAATGAAGTCTTTACATTTCCAGGTATTGTTATGCTGGACTTCGGAAAAAGATCAAATTAGAGGTACCCCAACTACCAGACCTGGGCGAATCTTCCAAAGTTTGTATTTTAGAGCTGCTTTATCGTTTATTAAATCTACTTACAGCAAAAAGCTATAACAACATACCTACCAATGAATTTTTTTTCAGGAATCCGCTGTAGCGACTCGAGAAAATGAAAGAGTAATATGCGATTGGGCTGAAGCTAAATTAGGTACGTACACATAACATTTTATTCAGTCATACATATATCATGTCTCGATGACCCTAATCTTAACAAAATAACGAATATTTTTCGTATTTCTAGGATTGAAATTCGCAAGTCTATCAGAGTTGTCGCGGCACCTAACTTCCGGAGCGCCGACCCGGGCCCCGCCCGGCCCCGCCAGCGCTTCGCCGCCCTTACAAAATACACAACCACACGGTTCGTTTATATCGATTCATAAGTAAAGAAAACACATTAGCAATAGGTATTATCGAATAATTGCGGTTCCGTTTTAATTTTTAGGAGACGAAGCTACGAGTCGACAACTCATGAAACAATTGAAAAGAAAAATTCAGGTATGCGTCTCTCGATTTAATCACGTTCTATTTATCCTCGGGAATTTTCCCATCTATATGGAAAATAGCACATATAATACCCGTCCACAAGTCTGGTGATAAAACAAATTGTGAGAATTATAGACCAATTAGTATTCTGTCATGTATCGCGAAACTATTCGAGTCTCTTGTGTATAACTTCCTATATTCTCATTTGAAACCAATGATCAGCGACAAACAGCATGGGTTTGTGAGGAGTAGATCTACGTTGAGTAATCTATTGGAATACAAACACTACTTATGCAGCGCATTTGCGGCGAACACTCAAGTAGACTCCATTTATACTGATTTCGCTAAAGCATTCGACAAAGTTGACCACGACATTCTCTGCAAAAAACTAATCTCTTACGGCATACATGGCAATCTATTTCGGTGGATAAGTTCCTATCTCAGCATGAGAAGTCAACTTGTGTCAGTCAAAGGCTTTCTCTCTACTCCTACTATGGTTACATCGGGTGTCCCGCAAGGTTCACATCTAGGTCCACTGTTGTTTGTTGTCTTTATCAACGACTTGATCAATAGAATTGCGAATCCACGTCTTCTCTACGCAGATGACTTAAAGATATACTCCAAGATTGTTGACGTAGATAGCTGTCACAGGCTTCAGAATGATCTCAACGCTATATCAGCATGGTGCATTGAAAACCGCATGTCACTTAGTGTGGGGAAATGCTTTGTCATCTCTTTTACACGTAAAAAAAAACAAGACATGTTACCACTACAAACTTCGTGACCAAGTTCTTGAAAGGAAGACAACAGCTAGAGACCTGGGCATCGTGTTTGACGATCAGTTGTCGTTTCGTCCCCACTATGAAAATATTGTCGATAAGGCCAACAGACTGCTGGGGTTTGTTGTAAGATCAACCAAAGACCTCAAAAACCCTAAAAGTTTTCTTATTCTATATTATAGCTTGGTCAGGAGTGTTTTAGAATACTGCAGCCCTATCTGGTCGCCATTCTATCAAATTCATGTTGATAACATTGAACGTATTCAGAGGAAAGCCACAAGAATTCTCTCCTACCGCCAGGGTCTTGCCTTTGGTCGCTCTATCCAAGGTTACTCCGAGAGATGTGAACATTTTAAAGTACTGCCTTTACATAAACGTCGACAGTTCGCTGACCTTTTATGCCTCCATAGAATCGTGCAATTAACAATAGACTCCCCTACGTTACTGTCTTACCTAGATTTCAATATTAATTATAGTTTCCGAAGACCTAAAACTTTTTCCCTTCACGTATTCAAAAATAATACTTCTTACTATAATCCACTCACAAGAATGTGCCGTTGCTATGACGAATTTATTACTGTTAATAATTCATTAGATATCTTTAATCCAAGCTTCTCAGTCTACAAAAAACAGGTTTACTCTACACTCATTACTCAGCCGCCATGATTCAAAACTCAAAATTTTTAATTCTTATAATGTCGTGACAACTGTAAAACTTGTATATTTATTCATTGATTTTACTTAATATTAACCTATTACAACTTCATCAGAGCTAGCAGTAAGTTAACTCCACGATACTTTAAGTTCATGCTGTATGTACACCTTGTTGGATCTTTATCTAGAACAAAACATGTTATATAATCTTACCTTCTGTGTGTTATGTAATTATATTGATCTGTTGTGTATGTCAAATAAATAAATAAATATTATGAATAAAGAAACGAACATAGCTTCATTCGAATAATTTCGGTTTCAGACTCAGGGTACTCCCGGCCGGCCGAAGAAGAACAAAGGTCAAGAAGTGGCAGGCGAGTCGCCACCGTCGACGTCGTACGCGAGCCATCACGCGTCGGTGAAGCACGAGAGCGAGCTGGTGGCGGAGGCGGGCTACGGCTACCCGGCCGTGCCGTACGTGCCGGTGTACGACGTGCGCGCGCCCTACGCCGCCTACGGGCCGCCGCGCGCGCACCCCGCGCCCGCGCCGCCCGCGCCGCACGACTACCGCGACCCCTACGCCTTCGAGCAGCCCTACGCGCCGCGCGACCTCACGCTGGCCGAGCCCGCGCACAACCTGCCCATCAACCTCAGCAGCGACGCGTCGCTCGACCTGTCCACGGAGCGCGGTGACTGGCAGCGGCGCCGGCCGCCCGAGCCGCCGCCGCAGCGCCTGCCGCTGCCCGGCAAGAAGCTCATCCTCGAGACGTACCAGAGCGAGACGCAGGGCGGCTCCCCGCGCACGCAGCAGGAGCCCCGGCTGCCGCAGCCGCCGCCCGAGGAGTTCCCGCGCACGGAGTACCTGCCGAAGAAGATGCGCGCCGCCGAGATCATGGGCGGCAAGCTGGCGGCCGCCCGCCTGGCCCTGTCCGCGCCCGACGCCCCGTCCACCTCGGCGGCCGCGGAGCCCCCCGTCCGACCCGAGGCTGCTTTTTTAGAGGATCCAAAAAACTTAACGAACCGGTCCAAAAGCACTGCCGCGGCGCTGGCCCGGGAAGAACAGGAGGCGGCGAGTCCGACGCGCTCGGTGAAAGCTCCGACGCCTAAGTACGAGCGCCTCAAGGCGCGGAGGATGGGCGAGCGGGGGCGCGGCGCCTCGCCGGGCTCGCCCGACCGGACCGCCAGCCCGGACTCCTGCTGCGGCCTGGACGGCATCAACATCCGCACCGGCATGATCTGCGAGGAGAAGCACTCCGAGATCCTCAACAGGGAGCGCGTCATCAGCATCTGCAACATCGACAAGCACGACCTGGACGATTACCTCAACGAGGGCAACAGCCAGGAGCATGAGGAGGAGCTGCTCAAGTACTTCCACCAACGAGAGTCGGAGCGCGCCGCCGCCGCGGGGGCAAATGCTAGCAACAACGATGAGGTTGCTTTTTTAGAAACAGGCCCGGACCCACTCGACGAACATAGTCAGGGTAAGAATGAAAAGATCTCCCAGCTGCGGGAGTTGCTAGCCAAGAACTTGAAGAACCAGAGTGGGTCTAATTCTCAGAATCTACCATCGACGCAGGAATCGCAACTGCCCCTTGAGGACGCTCATCAAGTTCCCAAGACCAGTGCGATAGAAGGAGCGTTTAAACCGGTAGCCCCGAACATCATTGATGTGTCGAACGGACCAACGATTTCGAACCAATCCGAAACAAATCTCCAGGCGGATACCGTTCCGACTGAGAATGGAAATGTACCTTTTATAAATCAAAGTAGCACCTCGATGGCGGCTATCGTCAACGGACCACATTTGTACAATGGCAACTGCCACACCGAGCCACAGAGTCCAACCACACGAACTCAGCAGTATGATTTCGTACCGATATCGGACGGCTGCCATTCTCCAGGGAACTTTAATTCAAAATCGCCACTAGGATTCAACCAAAGAGGGCATAGTCCGACTACGGTGACGAAACCCGTTATGATGGGTGGTTCTCTACAGACGTCACCTATATCACATAGCACCGCGGCCAGTCCATTCGTGAGCCCAAGAAACACTCCGGTGCCTCGCTCGCGGCTCTGCCCTCGGCCGATACCGAAACACAACGGCAGAAAGAAACGGAATCCTCTGTCGCTGGGCGTCGCTGACCCTAACACCAAGCACTTTGTTATGCCAAACGACCAAAAATTTATACAGAAAGCTGCAATGTGCGGTCCGGGCATCAAGTATTGCCAGCCAATGTCTGCGCCCCCGTCGCCGAATATCATCACGTCACAGTATAAGAGCCAAATGTTCCAGTGCGGCACCGGTATGGCCAATGGCAACAATAATATGTGTCTAAACTTCTTGCCAAACGTGCCATTCAGAGATAATGTCAACGGAGAATTGACGCACCCACTGTCAGCGGACCCGCTTTCCAGTGAGGTTAGCCAATTCTTCCAAGACTCGTTGGCAACTTACCGACCTGGACATGACAACTCGTTCAGATCGCAATCGGTGCCGCTCAAACAAGGCATGAACCACATGGGTCTCCTCAGCTACACCAACACTCCTGTAGGTTCGGTGCCGCCTACTCCAGTGCCAAACGAGTTTTGCGATTTTGGATCGCTGGCTGACACCTGTGACATTTCCAAAGCGGGACTGAACCCAGAAACGCTAGATAAAATCTACGACGCGATAGACAGCAGCAACGATGTACTTAATACCGGCGGAGCACAGAATCTGCTGAATTCGAACGGGACTCTGAGCAATGGGTGCGATACCCAGCCTAT
Organism: Anarsia innoxiella; assembly: GCA_947563765.1. Taxonomy (NCBI): domain Eukaryota; kingdom Metazoa; phylum Arthropoda; class Insecta; order Lepidoptera; family Gelechiidae; genus Anarsia; species Anarsia innoxiella. Next base: position 6,024,431 of record OX387395.1, read on the forward strand.
TCTCACAGACGAACAACTGAACTCGTTCATCCCCACCGACGGAGAGTTAATCGACAGATCGAACCAGTTTAATCCTACTTTCGCTAACGAGAGCGCCACCACAGACAACGTCGAAGATTTCCTTAAACGCACCAACAGCATCGAATTCGATTTGTCCGAGTTAGTCACCGAAAAGAACAAATACTACACGTCTCGATCCGTACCCAGTACACCGCTTCCTTATAAACGGACCGTTCCCAATCTGCACATAGACTCTCGTCGGTCAAGAGCACTATTTGTCGCTGAAAACTATCCGACCATGTCTAACGGGATATCTTCTAAGTCGGTTCCTTCGACGCCGCAGCTGGCCGAGGACAGGAGCGTCTTCAGCTACAGCAACAGAGACTTCCTCATCAACGGCAACTCGGTGGAGGCGTGCGGCGGTGGGCAGCTGGCGAGCGCGCTGTCGCCGCCGCTGCACGACATGCTGCGCGAGGACATGCTCGACCCGCTCACGCCGGCCGCCGACCTGCTCGCCGACCTCGACAAAATCGACGGAACCCCGTACGTTGACCTCTAGTCCGCTTCTGATTGTCGTCGTGTACATACTTAAATGTAAGTTTTGTTTGAAAAGATGCCTAAACTCTGGATATCTTACCGAGTACAATTATCTTGTATGCCTTCAGTGAAGGAAATGTGGCGGCGTATATGGTCTATCTAGATTCTCGCTAAGATTGCGCTCTCCCAAAATCAGAGTCAATACAATGCACCTTGAAATTGTGATAAGCGTGTAATCAATTAATTAGCTGTAAGCTGACGAGTATGGTGTACGGTTGACTCTTCTCTGTCAGATGCTGCAGATGTAGTACCTAAAAGATGGAGATCATATATAGCATTATTACGTTTTTAATAGACATTAACATGCAACTATTCAGTCAATGTAGTTATATTGTAATTGGTCGATGTAACATTGATGTTTGTGTGTGACGATTGTGTGGCAAAATGTTAGAATACATATATGATCAATCGTTTTTATCTATAAGCTGGCACTATTTAACTCAGTTGTATGCATGTTCTATCCCATCCGCCTATACACTAGGGAGTTTTAACACTTAGAAGACACTCATATAGATACATGTTGCTCAGAGATTAAACTCAATCAGAGGCTGTCTCTATTCGGGGCTAAAAGTAAAGTCCCGCTAAAAGTAAAATTTTTAATGTTATGGGTACATGAATTTGTTTAAACAAATTTATTGACAGTCCGGAAGATCAATGAGATTCGCCTTTCAGTTTTGAAAGGCGGTGAGTGCGTCATGACAATATAATACATTTCAATGATCACAGATAAACATCGAAGTTTTGATATTATATGTATATTGTACGTATATATATGTAACGTTGGTAGTACCAGCTCCCCTCACCGACAGCGACCGGTGCCCAACATGGCTATCTAGTATACACTAATATAATCAGACCAATGCAGCGTGCCAAGCGCGCATAGTTTTATAAAAGAATTGGTTTTCTTGATAAAAATGATAAATATTAATAGATATAGTTTATGAAAATGAATTTATTGTAAGTTAGCACAAAGATTTAATATATTTTATTATCAACTAGGAATTTTACTGATATACTAAATTTACATTTATCGCATATAATGCGAAAGAATGAAACTTTAACTCTGCCATTGTGGCTGCAGTGAGCTTAAAAATATGAAATGAAACTAACCAAATCTTAATGAAACGAAGTCGGGCGAAAGTCAATCAAGCGTAGGTACATTATAAAACAAAATTACGTTGCTATGTATCGCCCGTTATTTATATTTTCTGTAAGTACTCGCGACACCGACATGTCTGTGTCGACTCCTTATGTAAAGTCCGAGGGGCCTGAAGGGGCTAATCTATTGCTTTATTTGTTGCGGCCTAATAATATACGAATAATGAATATATTTCGTTAGTTCTGTTAGTGAGTTACGGTATTGTTTAATAAAACTCGTCGACCTGTGTTTGTTGAACGACATTTACGTATACCTTAGAAATTACATTAAAGGCTTAGTAGTCGGTTTGTTATAACGCTAGTACAAATGACACGTTGATTCGACAGGGATATACCTAAGTGTAAGTGAAACCGAAGACTGGTAAAAGTTCGTAGATATTTTAAACACAAATAAAATGTCATGATCACATTGTCTCGAGGAATAAGCTATACACATAATAGGTACAACGAAACCTCAGTGATCAGATCAGCAGTGTTATATTCCAATTTGGTATGACTTACCAAAATCATTTAGTACCTAATTATTTTTAAGTTGTACATTTTTATAAGTTACGAGTCTATTTTTAGGATACTAACTGATTTGTAAATAATATTTTTTATTCCATATATTTTTTTCATGATCATTTTGTAGCCGAGTAACTAGTTACATCCGTCATTTGTGTCCGCAAAATCATGTTTCTTTTTAATGTCTTGACTTTAGATTAAAGTTTGTATGGCTATCTTGTTTTGTTAATAACGCACTTGCATAGTCTACTATAAGATATACATAGTATACTTATGTACCTATTTAAATTATGGTCAGTCCTGTGTGTTGTAGGTAAATTGGATCCCCGATTGTTGCGATCAGTGTGAATTCATATTATTGTTTATTATTATTACTGTTAGAATAATTATGTGTTAATGTAATGAATGTTAATTCACAATTTCACAGTTCGAACCGTCCCATTTCATACATAGGGTTACTGTTATATTACGCGTGATTGTACCAGACAAACTGTCAGGTTATCATAGCTGTGTCTTTGCTTAATGCCATGCAGTACAAAACGAAAGGAATTGCAGGGCACATGTCAATATAGACATTGCATGGAACAGCCTGACATATTACGTCGCGGAACGCAACTGATTTCTGGTACATTGTTGTAAGTTTATTGATAAGTCGTATTGTGACCCTGTCTGTAAGTAAAATAAAGTCATATCTTCGCAATTTCTAGGCTAACCATCGACTACACTATCCAATACTTTTCATTTCATGTATCGTCTAGGCATATCAGATGTGAATTCTAATATTAGCACATTTGCCCTTAAATGGCTAGTGTGCATTGTTATGTGTGTATATTTTTTGGTTATATAAGTGTTGGTGTTAATATTAAAATTGTTTCTGTCTCAGCAGCCATGTAACTGCAGATGCACTCGGAAATGTCAGTTCCGGAATTATGTAATAGTTACGGGACTACAACAAAATTGGCGCTACTTTAAATTCTTAGGTTGCGTTTCGTAACTTTAAATTCGTAGGTACACACGTAGGTTTACCAACGCGGTTGCTATTTGGTGTCCTTAATAGATTTGAATACGATTTAAAAATGTATCGTGTTTCACACTGGCTCAATGATAACAAGTTATAAAGATACTGTCAATGATGTTAGGTAAATATTCTCGATTCAAATTGTTGTTATGTGTTGCACTACGTTCATAAATATGTAACTTCTATAAAATGGAAGTATTAGATAAAATGTGTCTGAAATAGTTTTAAGCAGTTGACGCAAACTTTTTCTTCATAAGTATGTTTACTTTGCAAAAATGTTTTCTTGCGTAGGTACTTTTTTTGCAAGATATTTCAGTTAAGTCACATAACAAAATATTGTATCTCTGTAACTCAACATTTTACTTGGATATAATAGATGTACACTAGAGTTATAATAAAAAATATTAACATATTAAAATGTTGAAAATCATGACTGTATAAAATTCTGAAATGACCAATTTTAAACAATTCTTAGCATGGCAAAGTTTAAAATTTAAATTCTGACTGAGGCATATTTTCAAAATGAGCATTGTCTGTAATAAAATAAATGTTGAATGTGTATTGTTAGAATTGTTGAAGAGGGTACAAGCATCAGTTATATAAGCGATATTACCGTAAACAAATATTAATTGTTATGTAAATAACACCTACATCATTAACACACACCACTAGACGTATATTAACTACATGACACAGTTTATTTTTATTACAATTATGTTGTTTTGTTAATAATTGTTTTATTTCTAAAAATATTTTTATGATTGTATGATAATAAAATTAGGTATTAATTGTATATTTTAAGTGAATAGATCCATGTTGTTGATTAGTCTTTTATGGATGTTGATTTACACCATTTGCTATGCAGTGAAAATCATAAATAAATGGTATGAAGAAAATAAATACATGTTTTGTTTACGTATAACTAGTCAAATCTGATCCAATAACGTGTTGCGCAACATCAAATACTTAGCGGAACTAATTCCATACATACATTGTAGAATCGTATTCCCTAGTTTTTCACCTGAGTGTGAGTGATCCTTTACAACATTAAATTTAAAAACCATAATCTGTTATAAAATCCATAATTTATTCACTTAGATTATAAAATTTATAAAATTTAATGCTATTTACATTGGACTTTGCCATAGTTCTCTAGAAACCATTGAGGTAGAATAGGATCCTCATCATGAACATAATTATTAGTTACTTGTACTGGCATTTTTGGTTGCCATTCCAGGAGCAATGTAATCAAAGGTAAAGCTTGTAAGTTCTTCACAGCTTTATCGCCATATTTGCATTTGATTTCTCTCTCCAAACATCTTTTCACATACGTGAAGAAAGTGTCTAAGAAGTTCAAACAGATGTTAGGGTTCCAGAATCTCTGTAAAAAAACAATTACCTATCAAATAAGTTTATTCAAACTTGTGGCAATACAAAGCAACTTGAATTAAAGTTTATACTTGCCTGTGACATTTTAGGTAGTTCTCTGATATCAAATGTTTTCAGTTCTTCTACAATACCTTCATCATTCCTAAATCCACACAGGATGGTGTCCACTCCAGCTAGGAATGATTGACACCACCATTTCTTTGTTTTAAAACGCCTGCAAAAAAATGGCCAAGCTTTATATTGAACTAAATCATTCAATTCTTAATAAGAAAATAGTTACTTGTGAATGTTTCACAATAAAAATTAACTTTAGTTATTTACCTACCTAAAACTATTTTCCTGATTAGGGAACTCTATGTGCCTATTTGTTTTAAGTTCTACAAATTGTTTTGTAGATAAATATTGTACAACAGCTTCTGGACCTTGCTCTTCCAAAGGAGGAGGTGGTACTGGACCACGGTCACAACGGATACCATCCATCTCTGCTCCATATACTATTGTGTGGCGGTTTAAATTAGTTGTAAACACTAAAGAAAACTCCTCAGTTTCGTCCACAGGAACATCTGGGTTTGGTTCACTTTCTGGGCTATCTGTGAAGAAGATTTCAAAATTGTTATTTTTATATAAATTGATATAATAGATTCACTTGTACAGCAACTTACCAGAGAGTATGAATTGCTCAAACTTATAACCCCAAGAGGTAAACTGTTTATCTCTATCTGTCATATTCAATTTCCTTTGAATTTTATCCTCAGTATCTCTAGCACAAAGGTAAATATTACCTTTATATAACATAACAACTATTTTCCAAGGTTCTCTGTACTCATAAGGTGTGCATGCCACACAAGTCATTAATCCTCTATAGCAAAAAAATTTTGATCGATTCAAATCATTTTCTAATTGTAAATTCAGGCGTCTCTCATGATGAAGTAAAAATGTTAATAGATCTGTTAACTTAACATCTAAATCGTCTGGTTTCCTCTTAACTTTATCGATGTGAAGGTTTAAGTCATACTGCACACTTTTGTTGTGAATCTTCCTGGCAAATTGAAGGTTTTGTAACCCTATGTAACCTATAACATTTGGCCGTTGAAAGTTCGGAAATGGCCTATTGTATATGTGAGAATTAACCTGTAACTCAGGTTGATTCATTGTAAATGATGTTTCCCGATTTTGAAAAGTTTGTTTACAAGAAAGAAACAACCCAAGTTAATTTTCGAATTTTTATCTCATCGACACAACATAATTGATTAAACTTTCAAGACAATAAACTTGTTACCCTTTAGCAGTACCCTATAAGACTTTTTCATTAATTTCTTACAAATTTCTAATAAATTATATAAAATTAAAATATTCGCGAGTGCGAAAGCAAACAATCGTGTCATTTTTGACATGTAACAGCTGATATGATAGTGTTGCCATTTGGTTGCCAGTCAATACATTTTTAACTTCAGAAATAGGTTATGATGCTTGTAGCGAAGCTTTTAAAAAAAGTAAAATGTCAAAAAGATCCGTTGCTCAATCCAAGTTCGTTGAACTTTTCGAATTATTTTGCTGTGCATGCTCAAGTAGTGGTGTTTTGTGCATTATTTTATTACTTTTGCTTCTATCTTTCAGTTTGTGTTTAAGCTGTGCAGTGTGTAATAAACTCCCAAGTCAAAGTATCCCCTACTTCACGGGAAATGTAACGGAAATGAATTCCCGACTACATAAATGTAGACTTTGTTTAAAACTTGGCGATTTCTGTTCAATATTCGAGCAAGATGATTCTATCAGACTGTCTGAAATGGTTATGTCGTTTACTAGCATCAAAGTAAGTTTTCTTAATTATTAATTCACAATATCATTATCCTTACCTTACCTGATGTTTATTTTCATTACCTGCTGATGGATGATGGGTTATAATAACAACTTTTAAATTCAATTAGTATCTTAGTGAAGCTAATGTAATTTAAACACTGTTCGTAGATATACGAAGGAGATGGATTGCCTGACCGTGTGTGTACAACTTGTATTGAAAACTTAAGCACTGCATATTTATTCAAACAACAATGTGAGCGAATAGACCAATTGCTTCATAAGCCAGCAGGTTTGTATCTTTTACAAAAAATATGTATTTTATAGACATTGATAAACTACAAAACAGAAAATTGTAAGTAAATATGATCTTCCTTATAACAATAACTTTTTTATACAGAATTATCTCAAATTGATCAGCCGGATGGGCCATCAGATTTCAATGCCTTTCTCAATAAAGATTTTCATATGCATAACGAAATATCTGTGGAAGGGGAGAATGATGAGAATTCAGTGAAAGATGCCAACGCAGAGGAACATTCACATAACTTACGGCGACATGAAATCAGTGATGAAACTGATAGTGATGCAGATTCTATCAAATGTGTGTACTGTAGTCAGTCCTACAGTAACTTTGGTGCTCATACTTGTCATGTGACCTGTACTATAGAACACAACCAGCTACAACAATCCAGCAGCAGTGAAACCCTTGTAGCGGCTGATGTAACACCTCCTGAAATACCTGCCCAGTCCATATCTCCAGCCAGTGACAAACCTTTCCAAGTATCTTGTGTACTTTGTGATGAACAACATGACCAGTATGATTCTTACGTCATACACTTAAATAAGTGCACAAGCAATGTAAAACTACATCACTTTGTTTGTCCAGTTTGCCATGAAATATATACTGAGAAAATAATTTATTTGGAACACCTGAGAACATTGCACTTTAAACAAAGTATTGAGTCTGATCTGACTGATGATGCTGGTGAAGATTGTGTTGATTTTGCACCAATGTTGGAGAAAACTAGGAGGCCGAAGGTAGTTCGCCGACAAATAGGTTGGTCTGTTGAAGATATTTATCAAGAAATTGATTGCAAAAAAGTAGAGGAGAAGCAGACACCCACATCCAGTCCAATAAAGACTCTTTTTTCAAAATTGGGCAATGAGTGAGTTTGAACTCTGATGTTGGCATGCCTGGGCCTACAAACTATGCACAGCACTAACATTTCATCTTAAAAAAGCTGTAACACAAAGCTTTCTATGGACTATTCACACTTTTTTATATTCTTCACTGCTTTGGGAAATATTAAGTGTTAAGTACCTACCTACCCATTTTAAATTTCTCACATTTTTGGTAAATGTTCTTCTTTATTAGATCTTTCAGCAAACAGAGTACTCCAAAGAAAGTCAGTTTTCGTAAATGGATAGAAGCAAGTAAGGCGAAAACTTCGAACTATTTGCCGTTTAGGAAATATATTCAGAATTATAAAATGAAGAAGAGTCTGGCATCTTACAGTCCAATAAAAAAAGTACAAGTGACTGGTCAGATTCAAGCTATACTACCCGAGACTGTATCTGGTAAGAAAAGTTTTATAGTTTTTTTACCAAAACTTTTGGAACAATTTAATAAGTATTTTTAATCTATTCTTTTCTTTTCAGATAGTGATTATAATTCACCAAGTGGTACTTCTGAGGAATCTTGGAAGTTGAAGCAAAATCTGATATGTGCCTGTGACAAGAAAGTTTTCATGCTGTCTGAATTTATACACGTAAGGGCCATGTTATATATCTTTATGAATGACAATAAAGAAAGAGCCACTTTATTTAGATTTAAACATTATCATTTTATGTTATGTAGCAAAGATTTTCTTTTATTTCAAAGACTCTTATTCTTAAAATAATGTTATACAGGACCGCGACAGAATCGTGTCAATGATATCAGAACTTGGTGGCGTGGTAGCTGAGAACACCAAGATGGAGATGCTGGCAACCCACTTCATCTCAGTGTTGCCAAGCGATACATTTACTGGCATGATGGTTTGCGCGCTCTCGACCGGCAAGTGGTTGCTGCACGTCAGCTACATATACGATAGTTTTAGGTGCAAGAAGTTCATGAGGGTTAGTATTGAAAACATTTTAAAATTTAGTAATGTTAGTATTTAAATTATCAAGTTGTAGAGAGACACTTAAGTAATTATGTAAATAAAATAACTATATTTCTTTCACTGACACCCCTGCGGGAATAGGTGTGCCAGGAATCTTCTATGAAGAAGTTTAAGATTCTTTCACTTGTTTCCAGGAAAGCATGTACGAGTGGATGAAACACCCAAAAATCCTAGAAATAGACGCCACAAGCGTGGAGGTGGCTAAAGCGGCTGTATACTGGCATCTAGAACTGCAGTCGCTAAGCGCAAAATTCCCTTTTGAAGGCAAGCAAATAGTTCTCATCATGAAGAAGAAATATCGTCAGTACTACCAGATGATATTTAAAACGCTTAAAGCGAAGCCCGTCACCTACGATCCTAGGTAAGTTTGGCGGGAGTTGAGCAGCTTCTTTGTTGGATATCAAAGAGATCTTAATTTGATTTTGGAATTGCTTTTCCTTCAAAACAATCGTTTCTTTTCGTGTACGCAATATTTGCAATATTTGATTCATAAGTATCAATTGCAAATAAATTACTTCTCAGCATAAATAAGACCAAATACCTGCCACAATGTTTAACCTTTTTAGCGGTAGATACCTAATTTGAATGTTTGTATAACAGGACGCCAGGCAGCTGCTGCTCAGCAGACTACTGCTTCGTGGATATGAAAGTGATAGAGCGCGTGAAGTTACGTTTCTTCGCGCGACACAACGTTCCTGTCTTCCCGTACCAGTACATCCTAGTGTACCTGCTCAAACGTGGTAATATAGAAGATGAACACAAATATTTACTGCAAGACTGTAAGATCCTTTCGAAAGATACAGTTTACTATTTGAATAATACATACTAAATATTACATTGCACGATTATCAGCTCTTTGACATAGCTTTTGTAGATTTAGAAATCAAATATGCTATATTTTATTATAAGATCAGAGTATTTTTTGTATAAGCAGGTACCTAGTAGGTACAGTTGTACCTAGTCAGGTATTGTGATTTTCACAAGCAGCTATTTTTAATATGCACCAGATTTTAATGGTCATAGAGGGTAGGTATAGGATATAACAGATTATTCATAGATTGAATATATTATTTACTAAGATATACTTATCTTTATTCAAAATCCTATTATTTTAATAAACGAATTTATTATCTAAAAGTCTTCCATTACAATGTAGACTGTAGCAATGCAGGCCAGTTTATTTTATATGCTAATAGAGAGAGAGATGAAAATACTTTTCAATTTTATTACTATTGGATCGGATATGAATGTAAAAACAGTATCGGAAGTATGTGATCGCCTGACTTCTTCGGTAGGTCGTCGGTACGCTGGTCCACATTCCAGATGTAGCCATTCCATACCAAGGAATAAAAAAAGGAGCTTTTATTTTTACCTTGGCATCCTTTTGTCTTGTTTAATACCTAATTAGTTAAAGCATTATTTTTAATCATAAGAGAAAACTTATATTTACGTATGAAGTGCTATTTCCATTTATGACTTATACAAAAATGTTGCTCAGTTAGTTTTAAAATATGTAGGTTCGTACAAAACTGCCATGCCGCTTCTAGTCTAGATTTAGTTATTCAGGTTCGAAACCTCTAAAACATTCCTTGTAGAATGAATTTATTCGTAGTCATCCACCCACCTCATTTACGTAATTATAGCACCTTGACTGAAGATTTGCTTTCGTTTAACGTACAGTCAAGTGCACAGTTCAACCTTTACAATAACATTCCAATGTCGCCCTTAAGCTACAATGAAAAGGTGTGTACCTAAAGCTTGATGTGCTCTTGACTGTACTAAAATGATTATATTATATTGATAAATAAGTAGCAAATAAGATAAAATCTGAAATTGTGTTTTTATTGTAATCTGTAATGAAATGAATAGATTATGAATAAAGCATAAAAGATTATCATATTAAAATATTTTAAAGAAAATTATGAAATTGTTGATTCAGTATTTGTCAAAAATTATAACATATTTTAGGTATTTCTATTATTTCGTTGACAAAATTAGCCATATTATTTTTAAGACATTTTAGTAATTTAAGAGCTTATATTCAATATTAGTAAATAAAAATCTTTTTACGTCACTATAAAAACTTTATTTTTTAAAATATCAAACATGATTCCGGTTTCCCCCTATTGCATTTTTGGTGAATATTGACTTCTGATATTTTACTTTTTTCAACTTTATCTGTAAACAAGCAAGCATGCGGAACTCTAAAATTAAGTATACCTACATAATATACCTAGGTACCTTGTTATAAAATAAAATTATTGGTCAATATGGATTCGTCAGCCGAACTTATGTAGGTACCTACCAATTTTGCTGTTGGTTAATATATTTACCTGAATTTCTAAACGGGAACTACTGTGTGTTAAGATGTAAACTTCAGCTTAGTTTGAATGGTAGATTTATTTAGGTACTTCCTGAACCATCTTCTTGCCTGAATACCTACAGCACTGCATGGCACGTACCTACGAATCTACCTAAATAAAATATAAATCTAGTTAAGTACCTTCTCATAAATACACCAACTCATGACAGTAGCTATTATAATCCCAATCATGCCCCATATTTGGTCTGTGCTTGGAAACGGGCCATAGTTCGGTGCTATACTCGAATCGGGCTCATCGCACCTACAAAACGAGAAAAGGAATTCCAACATCCCAATGTTTTGAGTTATTTTACTCACAAAACTACGTTTTATGAGTATAAAAAATAGGGAACAATACTGATAATTTTGACATGTTTCTCGCAACAGTAAAAAATATATCATAGATTTGTCTATCACACAAAGTTTTAAAGTTTATGAAATTTTCAAAGGAGAATTTATTGCTTTAATTAATTTTTCGTTATTTATTACACAATACGATAACGAAATGTTATTTCTTGTATCTAATATACCTACGTACCCTACTTAGGTACGTAATTAATTTGATTCATAAAATCAATCATTTTATTCTCATTTTAACGTTCTAAAAGATTGACAAGAAAGGGATAAAAAAGCGGACACGCTAACCGCATAGATTTAAAAACACTAGCTGCTTAAAAAGCAGTCTCAGTTTCATTCGGGGAGGGGAATAACTGAGACGACTATAGTTATCAGGGATGTTAGGGAGCTCCGTAACCGTAACCGAAACTATCGGATATCCGATATAAAAAATCATCCGTAACCGTAACCGAATCCGAAATAAAAGTTTCGCATAGTATCGGATAGGGGTGGAGCCTAATTGAGACACGTTATTTGTATTTTACTTTTGAAATTCCTTAAAAAAATAATATCCGTAACCGAAACTAACGGATAATCCGAAATAATTTATTATTCGTATCCGTAACCGTATCCGGTATAATAATCATTCCTAAATCCGTATCCGAAATTTCATATCCATAACATCCCTAATAGTTATATATACTTAATGTAGCTAATTAACACGCTGGCAATTACCTAGGTACTTAATACTTATAAATAAGTGATACACCTTTTGAAAGTCATTGTTTGTGTACCTACCTACTTAATATAAGTTAAAAGATCAATTGCTACTAAAAAGTTGAAAATTGCATATCAAAATTAGCAAAATCGGATGAGAGAAAGGGAACAAACCTACGTACCCAGATTTCTTGAATATCGGCGGTGGTGGCGATTAGTACTTTATTCATAGATGATAACCTCGCAACACAACTCAGCGTCAGTTGGCGTAGACGCTTAGCTTGCAAACACTTCACATTTATTTACATCGAGCGTGTTGAATAACGTATACCTACGCGGCGTAATACGTGTACTAGTACCATTTTACATTCACAAGTTTCAGCGGTTGTGGTAAATAGGTAATAAAACCTACACACACGACAATGGGTTGCTCCTGGTCTTGTGAGGTAAGTACCTACCATGAAGGGTACCTACAATGTTTGTAAATTATGATTTTAAGTTAGGTACCTACATACAGACGCTAAGTGGTATTTATTTAACCTAGCTACTAAGTTGTATTGTACATACTGTAGGTAAATAAACAGAATTAATATTTATGTATGTAGATACTAAAAGTATTTTAATTTACCTATCTACCTACCTACCTTATTTATCTTTTATTTAGGATCCCCGTGGCCGCGATGTCTACATTCCCTCTGCCAGCAGAAACCTAAGAGAGGTAATAATTACCTATTTAATGACAGCTTAATTACCTATCTAATACATATAAGATGTTAACTTTAGTAAGTATAAAGGCACACGAAATACCTACAACATTGAACCTTATTCTGTGTATGGCATGACCCATACGGGTTAATAACGATACCTATGGAATGTAAAATGTGGTCCAAATTGTACTTAACCAACAGGTGCAGGCACGAGCACGACCTAACCCCTGTTTTGGCGAATACCGATGTTCGTGTGGTCGCTACTGGAACAGTCGTCTCTCCTGGCCAAATCGACACCAGATCTGTAAGCGGTGTACAGCCCACGTCCTGCCTTTGAATCAGGTACCTACATGCGATATGAAGAAATATCTATACCTACAATTGAATTAAAATTCAAGAGTTAAACATAATGCAAAGGAGGTCCGTTACGTCTCATAGTCCCTTCTTATCTTACTCAAGTTTTACAGACAAAATTGACTACAGTGGCATTGCCATTTAAAATAGTTTTGATATCAAATACCTAATTATCTAATTTCAGAGACCTTTGCAAGGTTCCGATAAGTCGAACAAAAACGATGAAACAGTGAAAGAACACCCGAAGGAGTTGTGCGAAATGTGCCAACAACTGGGACGATATTGCGGCACGTTTGGAAAATATTAACTCCATCATAGACCTAAGTTAGATCTCAGTCAAACAACAAATTCTGTTTGTAAAACTGAGGAAAATATGATGGCGAATTATCTATATATAATTAGATTTCAGGTAATTTTAATACCTACGTACTTATTAAGTAAGGTCACTTATGCCTAAACTGAAATTTGCGTTAGCGTGTTCAGTCAGAATTATGAAGTACCTATCTACCTAATTAATGTTTTAGTATTATTGGAATTAAAAGACAGTGATATTGTTTAGATATTTAATAAAGAAGATGATTATTTTCCACGATTTATAATTAAGTACTAACAAGTATTACATTTAATGACTGAATGACCTACACTTAAGACAGCAAAGATTATCCCTAACTATGAGATCAAGATGAATATGTTAACGTTATAGTGTTATATTATAATATAATACTGTTGATAATAACAGCTCTATGCTGTGTTGTTTTTAATTTTATCTTGAACTAATTCAAGGTTTTTCAAAGCACTTTTGAATGAAGGATTTATCTTAAGCGCATTTTTGTACATTGCCGCGGCTAAAGGATATTTCTTCCATCGATGATACAGCACGCCTAGAACAATGTAAAGATTCCTCATCATTATTATCCCATGCGTAATATCAAGTTACTTAAGCTGTTAAGATTAGGGTCGTAAGTAGGTATACCTACGTATAGTTTTATCAGAAATGTTTATATTTGTCTCTGTAGCCGCGAAATGAATGGAATAAAATAAGAAAACGACTACGAACCCAATGTCGTGACAAATTATGCTCTGCTAACTTCGGAGAAAAATATTTTAAACAATATAAACTGACTTACCCAGATTAGCATAATGGATGGCTTGAACTTTGTTACCGAAGAGTCGAATAGCTTTCTTAAATTGTAGTTCCGCTTGTTTGTAATGCTCCATTTTGCCGTAGATGTTAGCTATGGCGAAATTAATTGAAGGAGATTCTGGCAGTACTTGTAATACTTTTGGTATGAGGTCCATTGCGGTTTCGAGTTTTCCTATAATGTTAAATCAATTTTATTATAACAATCTTTTGAATTGAATTATATTTTTGAATATTAAATACATATAATTTTTTTTTTCCAGTTGTTTGTACATACATACATATCCGTCACGCCTCTCTCCCATTGGGGTAGGCAGAGACCACTTCCTTCCACTTGCTACGATCCAAACACACCTCTTTCGCTTCATCCACACTCATCGTTTTTTGTACTTTTGTGTATTGTCCTATATTAATCTATGAGTGCATTTCGTTCGTCTGATGTACGTATTTTTGTGCACTATAAACAAATCTATTCCACACCCACAATAACTTAACTGAAGTCTAGCGATTTTCCACGCAGTTTTATAACTTAAGCAAAGCAAACATAACTCTTTCGTTCGTAATTTTACTAACATCGATTACTTACCTGTGTTATCCAGCAAAGCCAATAAGTTAGTCCACGCTAACACATGAGTAGAGTTCACACTGAGTGCTTGAAGCCAATGATCCATAGCTTCGTCTGTTTTGTTAAGTTCCAAGTACTGAAGATTAATAGTAGACTTTAATTGCAAGTTCATAGATAGATAAATATTATTCATATAGGTAATACTTTTGAACAAACAATGTTTTAACTCGATTTAATAAACGATAAAATACAGAACGTAGTACCTATTGGTACTAGCTAGCTATAGACTATATGGATAAAGTTAAAAACAATACTAGGGTGTTTACTGAAATGAAGATAGGTATTTAATTTGAATTACCAGATTAGCTAAATTATAATGGCAGTCAGGATAAACAGTTCTGTACTCGAGTGCAGTTTTATACGCCGCTTCAGCTTCGTCGTAGCGTTTGATATTTGCCAAGACTATTCCTAAATTCATCCAGGCGGCGGGGAAATCGCGTCTGCAAAGGAAATCACATAATATCGATATTTTATTAACTGTCGTAGAACCTTCCACTTTTCTGTGAAGTTTGGCTCCCGAAAAGTTTTTTATAATACTTACTTTATTCCAACTGCTTTACGTAGGTAATATTCCGCTTCTACGTATTGTTTCTGGTGCTTTAGCATATTAGCTAAATTGTTCATAGCTTGATAGTATTCGGGGAACAATCTGAAAATAATAATAACCACATTACATTTTCTGTAACAAATAGATAAATTATTATGGCTTTTGTATTTTCGCCTACATGAAGACAGTTTTTTGTTTTCACTGTGAAAACAATTGAATAAATAGAAGAATGTAAAAGTTTATGTGGTTACCTTATAGCTTCCTTATACTCTTCCAAAGCCCATGCTTTGTCGTTCTTAGCGTCAACTACTTTGGCAACATTGTAATGTACTTTGGCATTAAGCGGGCACACAGACAGGGCACTGACATATAACTGGTACTCGTTGGTCCAGTCTTGAGATCTCTGCCAAGTTCTCAGCCCCATAATTATGAGTAAAAACCAGAAAAAGGAGACAAACATCTGAAAGTATAAATAAATCATGTCACTAAATAACGATAGTAGTCATATAAAGTTATTTCTATGGCAAGCTACAAGTCCTCAAGTACCAGTCCACAACTAATAACATTAAATAGTCTTTTAATGAAATAGTTCAGAAAGGAATTTTAACATGAAACTTATTAAAAACATTGAAAAAAGGTTTAAATTAGTTTCAAAGACACAAACCTTGCGTATCATTCTCTTATAATGCATAGTAAGTTTATAAAATCCAATAGTAATAAATAAGCAGTACCCAGCTGAGGGTATGTATAGAAGTCTCTCTGCTACCACAAAGCCAACAGGGTAGAAAATATTGCTGGCTGGCAAGAAGGGAATCACTGCTAATAAAATCGATGTGAATGTCAATCTGTGGGAGGAAACATTTAATCAATTTTTTATTTTACTTCATTTGTTAAAATAAATACAGTTTCAAATGCGATATATTTTTTAATTACATGTGAAGTTATACCTTGTTATTGATATGTTTTTCTTTGTTCTTCTCTGAAGCTTATGTAAAAAGTATATTCCATAAAGGTACATTAAAACAATTGGAATGATTCTGATATCCAGTATAGATTTGATAAGAGGCACACATCCCATAGACCAGTCATAGCAGAGCCACTGGGGCCAAATGAACAGCAGTAGGTTTAGGAAATATATGTAGTTGTATGTTGTTACCTGCAAAATAATGTTTGTTATATGAATGATATTTAAATGTTTGTGAGAAAATTACCAATAGTAGTAAATGTAAATAGACATACCATTGTGAAGATGTTGTCAGCAAAAGATGCTGGGTTATCAATAGCATGAAAACTTGGGGTTGTGCCTCCCATTATTGTCCATCTTATGGACAATAGCACTACTATAGCAACTGCAGTAATCAATAATCTCAAAGAAGAGTTCTTCTTTATATTACTGAGTTGTTTCTTTTGTTTTATATCTTTAACAGTCTTGAGCTCTTTAGAACTCCTTTCCATGATTATAATTTCGAACCATAAACAAAATCCCTGAAAGTATGAAAAGATTCAAAACTGCAATAATGTCTGCTCCTCAAGGTTTTAATTTAAAGTTTATCTTTCACTTTTGATTCTAAAATGAGACAAATAATTCGTAAAAATGTTACCTACCAAAACGGTTATACCATTTTCTTTAAAGAGCATTGATACACCAGACAACAGTATGGTTGTAACCAAGGGGAGGGACACCAGTGTCTTAGATTTTATAGCCTTGGAATAGAACAGGAATGCTGTAAAGAATGTGTTAGCAGCTAGCACATCAGCTCTGCCAACAGCTCCAGACACTGCCTCCACATGCACCGGATGGACAGCAAATAATAGAGTTGCGAGGAATGATATATCTCTCTTACACTTCTTTATTGGTTTAAAGCCCAAATCTTTCATTATAGTCTTAAAAACTTGCCACACCAGGAAGCTACATGTAATATGGAAAATAAGGTTTGTAACCTTAAAATGAGACGCTTCCAGTCTTTTATCACTTAAAAAGTAATTTATTCTGAAATATAAATGCATATTTATTATACAGTTCCATCAAAACCGGAATCAGTAGGTCGACCGAATAGAATTTACCTGAAGGATAATATCGTCAGGGGACGATAGGATTTATGACTTCCATTACTCTTTATACTCGATCCCCAGAAATCATTGTAGAAAGCATTCACCCAGGAACCCGAGGAGACATCTGAATTCTTGATTATTGCTTCAGCATCATCGAAAGCAAACTCGCCGTACAGTGAAAATAAGTACGGCAAAATAGACGCACCCAGAACACACAGAAACTTAAACATATTTTCTAAGGATTAATTTTTTCAATAAAAACTTGATTTAATTCAAGAAGAATCTGAGTTAACATATAAAATTTGTAAAAAAGCCAAAAAATATTTTAAAGTTTTCGTAAAATTTATGTAATGGCCACCAACTGACATTCTTTTTTTTAATCTTTGTTTACATTATGCTATGGGTATCAAATAGACATTCTGTGTAGCTTAAAATAATAACAGCTAGGCCGTAAATAACGTGGCTTCTTTCTTTTATTTATTACTTGGACCCAAATAATTAACATAAAGGATGGAGGAAATAGAGTAATTAACATTTTTGACTTATGACTTAAGACGGTGTTTTTGGAAATATTTTCATTTTTAAACTTACTTCATGATATCATTGACTTACTTGTAGGTATTTTACTTTTGAGGATAAATTGTCGCATTGAATCATATCATCTGTTATGTAGGTAAGAGTAGTGGATTGAATATCATTTTAGTTCTTCTGGTTAGCTTGGCTAGATGACCTTGCGTGTTGTATCAATGAGCCAAAGC
Source organism: Anarsia innoxiella (assembly GCA_947563765.1). Taxonomy (NCBI): domain Eukaryota; kingdom Metazoa; phylum Arthropoda; class Insecta; order Lepidoptera; family Gelechiidae; genus Anarsia; species Anarsia innoxiella. The sequence goes on from OX387395.1 coordinate 6,042,661, forward strand.
ACTGAATCAAAGAAATTGATTAAAAAATGCGGAAATAAAAGCCAATCGAATATCCCTATTGATATTTATTTACAATTAAACTTATGGCTATCTTAATGCGACATGGAAGTAAGCGTAAAGTTGGCAGCGAGCGGCTGCAGCGTGTGTTTGACGTCGAGCGCCGTGCGTGGGTCGCGCAGCGCGGCGGCTGCGTGCGCCAGCTGCAGCGCGCACTCCGGCGGCGACGATGTCGGCAGCGCTGCGCACTCTCGCTCCAGCGCGGCACCCACGCACGTCAACAACTCGGAGAATCCCAAGGAGATTGCTGCTCGTCGTAGCCGATTTAACTCCTGTCATTGGTAAAATTTATTTATGAGTAAATAGGTGGTTCTGGATGGTCTGGGTGAATATATGTTTTCCAATTCATGCAACCTGCAAAAACATACGGCCATTGATGTAAAGATACCTTATAAAGATGTTGCGTTTTGTCCGGCAGTTTTCGCGCGTGCCGCAGTACTTTCTGCACATCGGCCAGCAGTGCGTGCGGCCGCGCCCACGCACAGCCCGTGCCGCTAGCACCCGCGCCGTACGACACGCACGTGCGCACGGGAAACGATTCCCCTGGTAACCAAAGTAAAAATATAGTAATTTTGTTGTCAAGCTGTAAATCATCAAACGTTGTTAAAGAAGTTTCAAGATAGATATGTATCCGATTTACATTGTTGGCAAATACTAACCAGGAGTAGCTTCCTCGGCCGGCCCGAGCTGGTCGAGCGGGCCGAGGCTGGAGGCGGCGGCGGTGCCGGGCCGCAGCACGCTGAGCAGCAGACACGAGCGCCGCGTGCGGGACGGCTCGCACCACGCGCCCAGCGTACCCCACCAGTCCGCGCCTAACGCCACCACTGCGCACATACCTTCCACCTACAGACATAGATATAACAAATTAGCTGCGTAAGAGTACTTGGGCTTGTTTTGCTGGGGAAGCGTTTTTTTTTTCATATGTGTCCTACCTTTAGCGCTCCGTGCAATAAGACACACATATTTGGCACTTTGCTGGGGTCTGAGGTGTCTTCGTCATTGGTCGAACTGTCAGTACCAGAACCGTCCTGGAAAACAGGATACAAGGTTATGAAGAAAACAATATTTATTTTACATTTCTATTAAAATATTACAACATTTTTATCAAAATATATATACCTTAGTAGGTGTTTTAGATCCATAGCTGTCTCTGTTGGCATTCCCTCCAGCTTGAGCTTGTGGTATTACTAGATGCTTGCTGATTGCTATGGGCGTTCCTGCATATTTATTAACAAACAAATTTTTGGTGTATTCTAATAAAAGTATGTAACATTTTTTCGAAAGGAATAAAATTTGACTCAATTTTGATCCACTGAAACATAATCTATAAAAAAACATATCTCACCTAATTCTTGTTGGGTCAAGAATCCAATGACATGCAACTGATGTGCAATGGTATATGTGGTAGCGAGTCCTTCATGCATGGCAGGATGTGGCGGCGGGAACAGCTGCACGCGGGCTTCCAGCTGACCGCATTTCAAGGAACACCAGAATTCCTGGTACTGCTGCTCGCATAGGCGTGTCATTGCTGTTGTGACCTACGGTAATTAAGTGATGTTTAAATACATGGTATCTTGCAGCAGATGCTTTTCAGCACAATTTATGGTGCAAGTTGTGGCGAGTTTGTGATTGCTAATCTCATTAATAAATTCAGAGTCAAAGTTGTCAGGAGGTGCCTTGAACTTGCTCTTTATCTATGCATCTGGATGTACCGATACATATTATTTTACCATACCTACTGATAAAATTACACTGTGGTGTCCAAAAGGGTGTCCATTAAAAAAATTATAAAAGTTTCAGTTCTCATTGACTTAATAAATAGAGTGAATAATGAATTGATTAGATATTACAATTATTAGAATAAATAAAGTATAGAGTAATAGTTACCCCTGAAACAGTGAGTTGGTCAGGGCAGTAAATAGTGCCACGAGTGATATTGCCGTTACCATTGTTGTTGGTAGTTGCCAGCTCTACTATCTTCTGGTAAAGTGGCATTGCTGAAATATGTACCAAATCACTAATAAGTTATTAGAAGGAATCATAGATGTTAAATGAAATAAAATGTTGATATCACACAATATCACTATAAGGTGTGTATGTCAGCCTTTTGCTTAGACATAGTATATTGTACTATAATATTGTACTGAAAAACTGGACATTTTATCACATCTTATGAATATTTACCTTGTTGTAAGCAAGGATCATGAGGTGAGACAACTGGTAAGATGTGGATCTTCAGTGGATAAGAAGGAGGCAAAGGCAGTGCCTGTATTATGCGGTTTCTACCTATTGCTCCTACTCCACAGCTGCCATCTGTTAACTGGAAATTAGGTAACAGGTAGCAAGTCAAACTAGGGGTATGTATTATGGATTAAGTCACTATAAATATTACATAAAGAATTAACAGTATTTTGTTGTGTTTATAAAAAGATGTAAACTGTATTATTTAATACAAACAAAATAGAAAATAAGTAGGTACTACTGTTTTTAATTAACTTTAACAATTGCAAAGGCTTATTAAATACTGGAAACAAGAGTATACAAGTAATGCTACATTATAATTAGCAGAAAGACTTTTTTATTAGTGTCTTAAAATTTTCTTTACCAATATAATCTGCACTGGCGTCTGGTAACCCCACTCAGTGAGAATCAATTGGTTGACACCAGCCAGTGCTGTCTCAATGGATGTTTTGTCTCCCTCCTCCAACTGCGGCAGCTTTGTACGGATGCTGTCGAAGTCACGGGTGAATGGTACTGCAACTGGAAGAATAAATTAACTAATTAAACAGGGTACTTTAAGCTAAACAAATAATAACTTCAATTTTTCTAACAAGGTTTACAGGTCATACCTTCATACACAGAGGAAAAGGACACCAGGGCAACATATTCCAGCTTAGCATGAATACTTAAATAATCTAAAAAGGTGTTAACAGCCGCCGAAGCGATGGTAAGTCGAGTATGGGTCTCCGTAGCATCGGAAGTCGGAACCGGTCGCGACATCGATAAAGACACATCTAATAACAAAACCGTCGGCATTTTGACTTTTTATTAGTCACAAATTTTTATTTTATAATATTTTCTTCTTCATAATTTAGTTTGTATGTAAATAATAACACAATAACTGTCTTTAAGCCAATATAACCTCAAAATTACAAAACGTCATTGTGACAGTGACAGGACTTTTTGGCTGGACAGATTTTTTTAAAGGCATTTATTAAAAAGACATCGAATATTTTTGTATGGAACCAAACAAAAAATAGGTAAGGTAGGTAGTCTTCCTCCAGACAAATTATTAAGTATAAAGAACAGAATTACAATAAATCTTCGTGAAATAAAGAACTTTAATACATTTGTATAACAGTCGTCTTGTTTCTGGACGGTTTCTTGAGAATGGTCCCGGTGCAATAGGAGGTGTGGTGGTCCGCTGGTCCTACTCCAAAGGTAGTCTCGAAGAAATCACTTATAGTGATAATGATAAGACCGCCTTTGCGTACAATTTTATTGTTCTAAGTATTGCCTGTATCTCTTTGTGTGCGATGAATTATTTCTATCTGTCTAAGAACTAAACAGATGACTTAATTTATTTGCGAAATCTAAACCAAACCAACTAGATCAACTTACCAGCAATCGATTATAGTGGGTACCAGTAACTTTTTCTATGACAATTATGGACAATAACACTATTCTCCAAGACCAAGATGATATTGAAACCTACGAGTTTAAATATAACTTTATTAACATCCCTTGGGACGATAGAAATAAAAGAAGCAAAGTAGGAATCATCCTGTTATTAATTTCAATTTTCGTAGCCACTTTTATATGTATTATCAATAGTTTCTATATGCTTTACCGTCATTCGGAAAAGAAACATTTGGAAACTTTTGTTAATTGCCAAGTTGTGAAAGTAGATGATCACCTTTATGTGGCGAGGATACATTCATTAACTACTAAAGAGTTGCTGTGTGTAGGAGCCGTGGTATCCGCAAATTCCGTGTTGGCGAATGGAGCTTGCGTGAAGAATGGACAAGTGCGAATTTACGTTGGAAATACGTGGGAGTAAGTTATTATTTTAAATTTTAATTAATGAAATGTTTGATGTACTTGCGAAGTAAATTTATCGCAGTATTAAAAAAACATATTTTTTTGTAGCTATCGTTGTAAAAAAGGATTCACCGTAAACGCTGCAGAACCTATTGTTCATAAAGGTGTTGTTGTGAAGACCCTTGTCTTGCTGTATACTTTTGAAAGCATGGAAAGGTGTGGGGATGTTATTCAAACTGGGTCTAGAGAAGTAGAAGATCAGTCACGTGCGTTCGTCATTGGGCGAGCGATTCATAGTACTATGGGTAGGAGTACTACGTTATCGAGACAGCCGGTTACTATACTAGCGGCTGGTTGCATGTGCCAAGGAGGAACCAATAAGGGTAAAGACCCGAGTGCGATATGTGCCGAGACTCTAGCTCGGTGCCCAGTGCTAGCTGGTGACCTCCTCACCCAAGGAGATAACGTCGTCGGCATTGCGTCCACGAGTGTCTACCTCCTAGGGACACAAGGAAACCATGCACGAGTATGCTTTGAAAACTTGAGTTTCTTTGAGGGCTCACTTTAAACTTTTTTTAATTTGGTTTGCCTAGCTTCTGTACTTGATGTTCTGATTCTTTCATTAATACATTATATTTACTGTGGGAAGGTATTTTATTTACAAACAAAAGTTATTACATTGCAAATATTTTAGTATCTAATTGTTACAGTGATTTAGACTGGTACTATATTAATCGTCGTAGTAACGTTTCCTTGACGATGTTTGATATTTTCGACGTTTTTGATGTGGTACTCCCATGTAGCCGATGTCAACTTCTTCTGGGGCTGTCATTCCTTTCCAATCTTTAGTTCCGTAGTAAAGGGCGACTACAATGAGGAATACTATTACAGTGTATACTAATAAACTATTCTCTTGGATCTTCTTTAGTCCACTTGTGTCGAAGACGAATGTGGGTCTGGTGTTATGAGCGGAGCGGACTCGGCTGGACATTTTTGTTGATGAGGAATTTTGAAGGAGTCTGAAAAACAACAACCGAGACAATATAAATGAACATTGTTGTTTTATTAGCTAAAAGAGCTTTATGCACGAATGCCAGTTCCATTTAGCAATTAATCTCCACACACATTGTCGGTTTTAGAGAATCAGATTGCGGGATATGACGTTATTTACATGCTACTGCGTCCAATTTACCGCATTCTGTGGTGGGTGGTCGAAAATTATAATAACCCATTAAAAGCTCGTCACACGCACGATTGGATGTCAGCCGCGCAGCTGTAATGCCCAGGACATGGCCACACGCCAGCCTGTCAGGTTTAGCGGCCTGTGAACGCGCCAAAAATGTTCTGGCTTTCACAATTAAAATGTTAATTTCTAGACAAGTACTTGTTACGTATTACGAGGCTGGCATGTATCAGAATGTCATTAAGACCCTTGTGTGGAAAATACCTATTATTTTTAATAATTGAGCTCTGGACTTTAGGGGGAAGTCACCTAGTAACAGAGATTTAAATAAAATGATGCACATTTGTTCTTTGATAGCCGCTTAGAGCTTGTCTCTACAACTAAGTATGTCCATAAGTACCAACCTAATATGTTTGATTTGGAGATGAATGGACGGACTGTATAGCCTGCTGTTAACAATGTGCTGCAGTCCGTTTCTTTATTTTTGTTTGCTTTACTATGGGTTACATGGTATGTGAAATAGAGGTAGTTTTGTTGAATCGATTAAAAACACTGAAAGTCAGTTTTGATAGATGTTTGTTTTTTTTGACGTAAAATAAATGGTGTGCATTAGCATAGATAATTTCGGAATAGATGAAAGAGATTTTATTTTCAGTTATATTGTAAGATAGGAGCAAAGTACCCCGCAGCGTTTGTATGCAATTAGTGGTTTCAATTAAATCGTACACAATACAAGTCTCTTGGTTATTTATACTTTCAGAAATGATCAAGTTAATTTAAGTAAAAAGTGTGATAAATTCATAACATCAGTCGGTAAGTTCATATATTTTGATAATTATACCTCTGTGCAGAGTAGTTACTGAACCTAATACTGGTGACAATTAATAAATACTTAGCAACTGACTTAGCTGACATTTACTTGACGTCAAATTATATCAATAACAACGTGATAACAATATTACCAAGAATTGATTGATTGAACAACAACTAAAATACCACCGTTTTACAGTTTCTAAAGCACAATAGAGAGGTTTCTAATGTGTCCCAGTGGTGTTTTTTTACCGCAGCTTCCTAAATATCGATAATAATCGACAGTCTATTATTTGCACACAATTAGGTATTACAAAGACGTTCATAAATAACAATAAGTAAATACGTTAGTAATATGAGCTACCGCTCCCTATCTTTATGATAACATTTATAATTATTGTGTTCATAGAGACAAAGCTTACATAAAATGGTTAAATTACCTACATTATGGTTACCAATTACTTAAGTACAATCAACGGGTACAATGTAACTTTTGACCTAAGATTTTTTTTTTCTTTACAAGTTAAAAGAAAACGGAAAAGGTGCACAGATAGAAAATTTCGAATCTCTTTTGCAAAGTTGGGAGAAAGATAAATGGCAAGATTAACATAATCCGGGGAAAGGGCCGAATGCAAATATCACCTAATTTGAGACCATCAACTCACTGACGCCTTTGTAGAGAAATGCCTTGATAGATGCCAGGCGTCTTACCTGAAGTAATAAGTACTTAGCGTTTCCCAAGAATTTGGAGGGCCTTGTAAATTATGATCAGCAAGACAAATTTTAAATACAAAATAGATAATATCTGTAATAAAAAGCTGTTTTCATTTAGTGAGTAACAATATCTTATTTTCGCTATTATATTATGTAGATTATTTTTATTAAGTACTACTATATTAGGTAGGTACTGTTTAAAAATAAAATTCCCAATTCTTGTAGGCAGATTTACCATTTCAACTACGTCCTACCATCTAGTTACAGTTGTACCTATATTAATTAGGAATACTTATACTCATAGTTCTAGATAAATTCATTACATTACAGAACAATATGATCATGTTTTCTGTAACTTGTTAAGGCTGTGGAATACGGTATTTAGAAAAATAGAAATAAGTAGCCTTCATATTTATATTTTACATAATGTAGGAAATCTAAAACCACCAACTTATAGGTCTTTACACACATACATACATATCCGTCACGCCTCTCTCCCATTGGGGTAGGCAGAGACCACTTCCTTCCACTTGCTACGATCCAAACACACCTCTTTCGCTTCATCCACACTCATCAGTCGCCTCATACATGCCCGTCGGTTTAGGGTACTCTTGATTTGGCCTTTCTTGAGTAAGTTCCCGATTTGATCGAGGTACGTTCGTCTTGGCCTTCCCCTCCCAGCATTTCTATCCACTCTTGCCTTGTTTATCTCTTTTGTTAATCTCCTTTCGCTCATTCTTTCTACATGTCCTAACCATCTAAGCATCCCTTTCTCAATTCTTGTCACTACATCCTCTAGGTATTTACTTAATTTATAATTTTTGAGAACCCCGTTATGAGCGATTTAGGTTAAAGAAACAATGAAAATATTTGTAAATTGTAAGTACGTCACAAAATCATTGCGTGGTTCTAGTTGTGAGATAAAAGAGGAAAATTCCATGATCGAGACATAAAGAGAGATCAATCCGAGGGAATTTAATATTGATGAGCTTTATGCCGGCGTCGATAAAAATATTAATTGCTGTCTTGTTCGCCTCATAAACAAATAGAGGATATGGAAATTAAAAAAGTACATCGAGAACATCGTAACTCGAGTTTTTTATAAAGTTGTCGCTAGGCGCATTAGTGGATGTTACTTTAAATTTGAAATAAATATTTAGGAACCTTTTAATTAGTTATTAAGAGTAGGGACTTCAAAACGATGTATCTAAGCGGGATTTTCATCAAAATAAAATAAATAAAACATTCTTACGTATACCTAATGTATACGTTATTTACGTATACATTAGGTAGGTATTATCTGTGGTATTATCTATTAGGATCTGAAGTCGCACAAACGGAAACTATTAAATAGATTTCATAAACGACGACGTTGATGTCTTTTACATGCGCATGAGCATCAATCGTAGCAAAATATTTAAATGTGCCCTTAGAATTAATTGTGTTTCTAATTTAGTTAATTACAATTTGATGATATCTTTTTATTTAGTCGATGTATACACAGTGTATTAATTAAAATAAAAGCATTGATGGAAAATTAAGCGTAGATATAATTATACTACAGCTTATATTTAACGGAATTATTTGTGTAATAACATGTAACGACACATATCAGTTATTAGACACGTATCATTACGTTATCGCTGCATCTTCATAGTATTCGTGTCGTATCGGACATGCTCCGTGTAAAAACCTTGAGGGGGTCATTGCCAATACCAATCGATATTTTACATTTACCTATACTAGACGAACAAAAACAATTTGTAATCGGTCACGTGAGACTTAACTTTGTTTTCCGAATTAAATTCATCTGTTTTATTTTTTGTTGTAGCGGTTTGAAAGGATACCTACAAAATGTTTTGTACAATTGTGATACAATGTTGTTGAATAAAATCCAATTGCAATTTAAGAGTAAAAGTTTAGGGGAAAGCGCGATAACTTAAAATTTTAAATCGTTTATACACTAGCGGTGCTTTTGAGAGTTCAAAACCTTAAATAGTTAACCTCTAGATTGCTAAAATCAGTTTTTATTTAAATATTTAGTATGTAACAAGATTTGAACACATAAATATTTTACATTAAATTCTTTACTTTTAATTTAATCCTTTTAACAGGTAATTAGGTAATTTTTCAGAGTAGGTATTTGTATCAGAACATAAGTAATTAAATAAATACAACACACATCAACTCTGTTTACGATTATGATTATTTTCTTTCGTTCAAAAGCTGTTGGAGAGGTTGTATACCCTTAAAATAACGTTTAACGGTTTACGAGTAGCTCATAAACAAATATAAAGTTAAATATTAAAGACTTAAATGAGTTGAATAGGTGTATAGCAAACTTTACCAGATTTACCGTTAAAAAAATGAAAATGATTTTTTCAGATCATCAGTTCCATTTTTAAAAGTAGTTGTTTCGCTTCATAAAAAAGTAACTGTTCTCGTTATAATTTTTCTGTCTAGCAAAGCTTCAGTATCCCTAGTTACAAGTAGCTTGAAGGGTAACATATCGGTATTACATGCTTAAAACATAAAAGAATCAGTGGACTTATATCTTTCTTGTAAAATGGATTTGTGAGACTTTCCTCAGTATTACGAGATTTATCTACTTTTACCCTACCCTTGAACTTAAGCTCTATAAATCTAGAAGTAGGTAGAATGTGTGAGATCATTCTCTAACTTTTAACACTCGTTTGGATGTGATTTTAATCAGCTTTATTGCTTAACTTTCCTGATAGCGTCAGAATTACAACGATATGAGTTTAAGAGTTGAAAAGTGTTCAGATTTAACTACTTCATGCTTCGTGACGTGTTTAACTTACGAGATTATTTTGACATTATTGGCACGTTTTCTACACGTAATTCGCTTGACCATTGTTGGAATTATTTCTTGTTGTAAGTTATCAAACTTAGTTGGAAAATAAGTAAAGTAATACAGTAAATATTTCAGTGTGTCTTAAGACGACATGTTTTTCCGGATTAAGGCATGCTGTCGTGTAAGTAAAATATGGAGCTTACCATGATTTGGTGGTCCAAGCAGTCAGGAGCGGCGCCTGCTGAAGCGCCGCCCAGCTCGGATGATGATCGCGGAGGCGGTCATTGAAGAGAGTGACATGAATGATAGAAGCGCATGCGCGTGACGTCCTCCTGCTCAGAGATATAAGCACGCGGCCCGAGCTCCAAGCCGCATAACTTTGACGCGCCCAAACGTTCCACAGAGAACTGGCGACCGACCATCATCACATCAACTCCTAAGCGGTACAATCAAAGCCTCAGTGAGTTGTGATTGAGTTTCAAGTGGTTATCTAATTTTTCTGAACACTTTCGGGAACTTTTGTCGCGTTTGCAAAGTTTTGCGGCGCAGCAACTACTCGGCGGACCCGGCGGTAAGTTACGAATTTGATTTCGACTTGTTTTGTAATAATTCTTACTTATATCTATTTGCTATTTTGCCAAAAATATAGTAATAGAATGAAGAATATGAAATACAATTTCTCTCTAAACGGGGACTTTAATGATGGGATATGCGTCGTAGCAAGTAGGATTTATTAATTTTGATAGTTTTCATTTTCATCAAGAGTTTTTAGTTTAGCAATAATTTATTAAGTATAGAAAATATATTTTTAATTAATAAAACTTCCTTATATAAACGAAGCTAATTACACAAACCTTATCAAAAGAGTATCTAACGATTAACTCTTTATTGGAAAGAATAGAACAAAACGCATTTAACTAAACTGATCTAAGCAACTAATACTTATCTACACTTATGGTCTACTTAAATTAAATTTATATATTACATTCAATAAAAAAACATACTTTTAAATGATTTTCTAAAAAATCCTGCTTCAAATGAACATGTTATTCATAGGATTTACACCAAAGTTAGCCTGTTACGAATTCTGTTCAACGAAGCCCATGATTTAAAAAACGATGACGCAACTTTGCTTGTTAATAGATATTAAATGAAATCTTCCCGAAACAACTTGTTCCAAGCATCCGATCCTCCGCAAATCATAGATGGGAAAAAAAAATGCAAAACAATAAATAGAACTAGCAGACAGCTGTAAAAGTTAATAAAACCTTGTTGCGTTTAATTAATTAAATTTGAAAGCTTAATTCGCTTGCAAACTTAAATGTAAAGAAGGATTTTCAGTAGAGGAAGAATAATGAAACTCTTAATGATATACAATCCTACTTTCTCACTAATATAATAATCTTTCGCTACGGTTTCCTAATGAACGACTCAGTAGATTACGATGAAACTTATCGCAATATTTAGTAAGTATAAATAATTTACTAAGTAGGTATTAAATATAAGTAGAAAAAGATATTAAAATTTTAAATAAAGTGTACTTTTAATTATTGTCTTTTCATGTCAAGTTAAAGGACAAACGGCTATAATTTTAATAAAGTCCTTTTAGCAAATTGGTTGGATCTTAAAATATTGATTAGGTATATCTTGACATCGGAATTAAAGTATGAGTTTGTAGGTACTTCAACTCAGCACCTGTTTGTAACGAAAATCTTATGTATTATAATAAATATAACGTTAAATTCTTCTTTATCATTATAGGTACCTTAGGTCTCCTTACTATCGCATGTTCTCCAACCAGAACCAAAATGTCAGTTACTTGAAGTAGTTACTATATGCTTATAAACTTCATTTGAAATACGCCCGTATCCCGATTTAGATAGATAAATCCGAGCTTATGTAAGTAGGTACCTATATGTTTCTACTTATGTAAAGCTTCTTAAATGTTAATGAGGCTTTGATCTATCACCGATGGTAATTTAAAGTTACCTACTTGTTTAAATTGCCTCGAAAACTTGTTAGCTGTTACAAAATCAATTTGTATGAGAACGACAAAGATAAAAGTGTTCATTTTGTTTTGATCAAATTTTGGGAAAGCATTTTTACTAGGTACTTATTTATGTACTTATTAAAATATTTTTTTACTGATATGTAGGTAAGTACCTACATCCTTCGTTATTATTCTATATTAGAGCTATGTAACACTACCTACCTATACTTATGTACCAATTATGTAAAGTTTCAAAAGAGGTACCTATATTTTAATACGGAACTTTTAACAAAGTCCAAATTTCACCCTTCGCAGATACGTATACTTTCCAACCTGTAAAAGTACGTGGCGTATAACTAGGTACGTGTTACTTAGGTACCTACTTACAACAAAGATCCCTTTTGGCAGTCATCGCAACCATGTTTCGAAACCAGTTGCTAATGATCTTGAAAATTCTATTTTCGTGCAAAAAAGCTAGCAATTAAAAGCAATTCGTGAAATACAAGAGTTATTTGCAGCAGATTTTCAGCTTTGAACAGAGTATGCGTGAAAAATACATTTAATACTTAGGAAAAGCATCTGAAATCGGTTTAATCTGATCGCAGACAGGATTACCGACTTAAACTCTTCGCTTGTAAACTTGTTTGAATTGCTTCTAAATAATTAGTTAGGTAAATGTTTCGTCCTTCATAGAATTAGGAAATAATTCGAGTTCCTTCAACTCAAAAATTTTTTTACGAAAATAATTTCTTGTTTAAATTTCTTAGTGGACACAAGATAAAGAATTTTATAACCATAATTAGGTACACTATAAAAGTATGCACAATTATAGCAGAACTTAAATAAATATCTAGCAAAAGTAAATACTTTCTATAAAGACTTATTCTATTTAAAATCTTTCTCGGTTTGTAGGAGAACCTGCAGTGATAATATTTCCACAGATATACCTAATTCTCTCATTTTTAATGAATTCAGTAATACAGAATGAATTCAGTAATAACCTACTAAAGCTATCCACATTTGCTAAAGAAGTGTAAATTTCCTCGCAATTAGACTAGATGTTTCATAAAGATACCTAATGATGTTTCATTGGCCAATTAGCATTACGAAGTATTTGTCAAAATAATAGGAACCTCGGAACAAACGTACCAGCCTCTACTTTTGAGAATGTAATATTATACGGTCGCTGTTGGTAAATTGTTCAAACGAACGTCATTACCTCGATCATTACTGTATTACAGATCTCAAAAGTTAATAAGGTTCATTACATCCGATTCTTTCGTTGTTGTGTGGGATGACACACACGTTTGACGAACTACGGCCTAGTTGACATTATTAAGTACTTGTGTGTAGGGAATTGCACTACTGTAAGGAAAATCGATTTTTAGGATTCCGTTCATTGCATAAAGTCTAAAGTAACTACAAATAATATTAGCTGGCAGTAGATAAGTAAATGCACATCGGGAAATATTGCCATATTTATCACCTTTCATATCTAGATATACATCTGACGAGTCACCAGTGATACTCGAAGCGTAAATAGATGATTGTCTCTTCTCTTTACTTATTTACAAATTCTAACCATAGATGGCTACCTAAATGTAAGGGATTTTTTTTAACTATTTGGAGTCACATAAACAAGACGTTTTCATATTTGTTAAGGCGGCGGCTTATTTAAACAGTCAGGAACAATAACTTGGTTAAAGTTGGGTTCGTACTACAATAACAAGCTAGGTGAAGTTTATTAAGCTGGTCCACCGCGAGGGACAAATGACCGCTAAGTGGGATCAACACACAAAAGGCTGAAATTCTAAAGCGGTCTGTATACTAGTCTAAGCAGGTTTTCTACCTACCATTTATACTTATTTAGTTGTGTGACTGGCCAGTTCAAAAAACACAAAAATAATTTAAATTTGGAAGCAGGGTTAAAAGTTAGTGTGTCGTATGTACTTTTTCGTGTTACATTCTAAACAAGTGGACTCGTATCATTTGTACCCACACACAAACTTTAAAGTATGAATGTTTAACTAACTTTTAATTGACAACCGTTGCTGCCAAAAGTAATTAGGTAGCGTAGGTAGGTAGGTAGCGACAGTTTTTAAATCCAGACAATTTAAAAACGAAAAAGGAAACAATACTTAAGTACAACAAATAAAAGATTGTTTTTAAAGAAATAAAACGAAAAAATATTTCTATGGGTATATTTTGCGTAGAAAGGCAGGTAGAGTCTTTTAGTGACTTTTTAATTTTGACGACATACTTTAAGATCGAAGCAAATAATTATTTAAGAAAGTAAGCATACGAGTCCCCAAGCACGTATAATCGTGAAACTCCCACAAAAGGCAGCAACTATCAAGATTTCCGCCTACGGCAGCAGTGCGCGCAGTCAGCCCTCGCGGGCCGTTTCATTTTGATAAAGCATTAAAAAGGCGATTGTTCTAGTCCCCAACAATTGTTTACTGAATAAACTCGTGACAGTTAAGAGAAGTTTATTATCCCTAGGTCTTGAAATGTAGTTGATGGCACTACCCAAATTATAAGTTGAATTTATCTTTAGTTTGTTCAGTAACAAAATAAAGAACAAATCTCAAGGTGAAGTATTGTAGCCTTATATTCTCATATTACAAAAAACAAGGAAAATAATAAAATTCACAAATAAAGAAATACTTACCTCGACGAGCCGGCGAAGAGTAGCCAAGGCCTTAAAAATAAATTCTCAAGTATTTTTACAATTCGTATTGCTGTCTGAAAATCGTTGAAACGGGTGTTTATTTGAATATTAAGTAGATATAGAAATCATGCCGAATTTCTCATGTTTCAAGAAACACGAAGTGAAATTGTTTACTAGACACACAAAATAGATAGTATACGTTTTTACAATGTCAGTTAAAAACACTAGAGTCGACAGTGTTGTCGTACCATTAAAACATGGTTAAAACTTTGATACTTTCATCGCACAAGTTACCTACTTGATTTAACGGTGCGATGTTATTAAGCAAACTTTTAAGCATTCCCTTCTCTGTACTTTGATTAGGTTAAGCCACAGCGTGGCCACAACACAAAATTGTTTAGATTTTACGATTTTTAAAAGGGTAAAAAGTCTTTTGGTTAAAAGATATTATAGCAAAGCCACGAACATAATAAAAATTTTTGACATTTGGAAAGGAAAGGTCCACAGAGATATCTAATAAATTGATGAAGGTGTTCAATTTGATCATTTGTCTCGCTGGAGATTGGTATTCAGTTACCTTCTCACTCCCTGTAGAAATGCTCTGACAGATACACGAACCAATCTTGTATTTTATTAATCTTCTGGTGAGCAAATAGAGGTAGATCCGTGAATCAAGTTTATGAAAATGTATTTCAACTAAATAAATCTTATTTAGTTACATTATATTAAAGAACTGACCTATTGAGTTTTATAATATAACGAAGTAAATATTCCTGTTTATTCAGAAGACATCTACAATCAGCTAAAAACTTCTGACAGGTAAATGAAAAATAAATTCGTTTTGGTACCAATTATGTCATGAAAGATTCGATGCCCTCACAATAAAAGCGAAATCAATTAGTGGACAGGAATGGCCGTCCATCTTCACCAATGCCATGACTTTCAACAAACAAATTAAACTTCAGTTAATTAAAATCTCTTCGGAAAGTTTTTTGTTTGATCCATAAACTAATTTCATATTTCTGCTAGAGAAAAATATAGCTTGAAAGGATTAATTTGTAATTGAATTCGTTTCTGATTACTTATTTCAATGAAAGCATCATTAGTAGCATAATATATGTTTATTAAATTAAATTGAATTCGACAAGTAAAATATAACAAGTACACAAATTAATATAAAGCTGTAATTTCGTTTGATAATACGGACAGTAAACTAATCTGCAAAAGCCAATTACATACTACACTGTTTTGGAAAGGAGTTAATGAATATAAAGTGGATAATAGTTTCCATTTATAAATGCAGTGGGGTGATTGGTTCCCGGCTACATTCACGTCGTAAACTATATGCGTGTGCATGACGCAGCTGTTGCAGCCCGATATATCGGACATAAATCTATCCGCACTTATTGCCTTCTACTTATCATAAACCGCCACTATAAGCTGGAAAACAAATATCGTCTTTTAAACAACCTCGTGTAATGCGTTGTTACACCAATAGCACCGAAGGAAATTTACGCAACCTGTGATATCTTCAAACCATACATTATATTCAAAGTAGAAGTTTGCAATTTTCAAAATAATTTTAAAAGCAAATTTTGAAAAGGTCGAGGTCTAATAAGGAGAAATCCTTCTGTACCGTTAAAGTCACGTTACCTGTAGGTACGTGTTGATGGCTCACGTCACGCTGAATATAACGACTTATCAAAAACATTTGAAGCTATGTTTTCTGTTATTTGTGAGAAAACATTAAAAAAATGGACGCCAAAATATTTTATGCTTAGTTATAAGCAGATTAATGAAAAATTAAAACTTTTCTAGGGATACTTAGATTAGGTAGGCATAGAAAAAATAATCCCCATTAAGATGTTTTTGTCGAGCATCTGCGCAATCCAGTTTAGTCGTTTCAGAGGAGAAGTTCGTGAAAATGACGATTTTGGTTGTAATATCCCATTTTGCGGTGTCCAGCCAAGGCAGAGAGTGCCCGAGGCGAATCATAGAATTACACAAACAAGGTTACGTGAGCGCAATTACATTTCACCGGCGCAGCTCCACTGAAACAGGTATTTTCCCCAAAATTCCACATCGATTATACAAAAATAATAACAACGAAGTCTGATTTACTATAAATAGCAACGGATAGATACATGACGTAATAAATCGGTAAATAATTTCGATAGCGAATGCTATTCAATATTGGTATGCTAGCGCGGCGTGCCGACGACGTCTATAATATTGGACGAGCAGACGTTTAGGTACATCTTTTCAGAGAAAAATCGAATCCAAGAAAAAACTTATATAAAAAATTCTGATGTCGACAAGATAAGTACACTAAACGGGGTATATTAATTGAGTTTTAATTTTTCCGTGGCATAAAATGATATTTATCCCAAATTCTTTAAAAGTTTTTCTAAACATTATTTCTCATCAAAGATAGAAATATTTCGTAAAGTGGAAGCAAAGGCATTTTACGATAAGATAAATGTCTATGTAAGAGTAAAATATTTTAGTACGTCGGTATTTAAATATCTAGTTTTATTTGATAGTACCTAATATGGTTTAATTAAAAAGTAATTAGATTGCAAGTAATGATGCCTAAGCCGATGGTTTTATTTGAGTAGGCGCGGGTGAAGTACGGTCTATGATTTATAGCTGTTTGCCCACTGTACAATAAATCAGAGGTACCTATTGATTTATTACAGTTCCTCTTCTCTACGACCTGCACGAAATATTTAAAAAGCGCAATAATTTATATGAATTCAAATGTATTTAAAATATCCGGAATCGAAATACGACAAATCCAAATCAAATCCAGATTTCAGTTTTTCGTTTAGTGTTTATGTTTGTTTCAAACCGTACCTATTGTTACAAACCATCTTTCTTTTTGGGTTGAAATAATAAATGATTAGATATATTTAACTCTCTTATTTATTGATAAGTAGTTAACAATTTTTCGTTATAACGATTTGAATGATCACATTTTTAAACGAGGTCAACTTCAAAACATGTTTCAAAACAATGCAATTTTAAATTGTCTGCTTAAATGTCCCTTTAAGAAAAAGTATTAAGATACTTAGGTATATATTTTAAAAACACTGAAGAAACTATAGGGCGTATAATTATAATATCTAATATTTACGGATTTCAATAAGCGGGTAAAGGGTTGTATTTTTAATATCCATAGTACCTACTAAAAAGATTACAACAGTTGAGCGATTTTTACACTTGAATCAATTTATATTGAAGTACATCTTATTTCTTCTTCTGTGTAGATCTATGTAAATAATAACAAATGCTTTCATTATCTTGTTTACGACTATACAATTTTATTTTTTGTAAATTTTCATCTTTGTGAGTAGGTACTTACGTTTTATTACGTTCAAAGTCTATTAATAAACGGCGCTAAGACCGGAATTAAAAGTTTCATCTTTGAAATATTTCAATAAAACAGTTTTCAAAGCGTAAGTTTGGTAAATAATAAAACAGGTTTAACATTGCGTGGGATGAGAAATGAAAAAAGAATGTCTTGTACAGCAGGGCTTCCCACCGGGGCCGGGCTGCGGCGGCGGCTGACAGTAGGACACCATCTCATCACTGTTAGAAATAAAACATAAATACACTTTTACATAACTTTTATATTGTGATAATAGTCTTTCAAGTGTGGCATTTGTGAGATGGATATTAGGTGTACCGAAAACGTAGATATACTATATTTTGAGGGTAGTCATTTTTTTAATGCATGGCGTGCATTTTCTTTCAAGCAGGAAAAAGAGTATTGGAATTTGGAATCCATTTTATCATTGTTTTATTACCGTAACAACTAAACAAAATAATTATGATCTTACTTTATTTAGATAGTGTTGAACGAGTGAGATTCATATTAGATTAGATCTAGTTCTTGAAATTTAGAAATTCTATTTAGAAAATGGCGCTCTCATAACCTCAACTCTTTAATCATGTCTAGTTTTGTGCGTAGATAAGATATAAAAATAATACCCAGTACCCATCCTGTATGAGGATTCATTATGTTTATAATGAAGCATATTGTGTAGGTCGTCAAAATAAATTGCAGAATTGTGTAAACGATCTTTGTATCACAAGTAATAAAGGTTTTACACAATTTGGACGTACCTTAGTTATTATCTTGCTATGGACAAAATTGATGTATTAAACATTTAAAAATGTAAAGGTTTAGTGAATTACTTACTGAAATTCTACAGACTGTTTCCTATGATTGTATTTTTTCATATTTAACACGCAATACACAATATGTTAATTAGTTACGTGACAAATGTTTTTAATAGCTGATCAAATAGCAAGCCAGTTTTATTCCTCAGGCGGGTGCGACTTTTAGTTACTAAAACGCATTGAAGCAAAACCAAATAATTCGAAATTTTGCCATGTGACCAATGAACATCTGACTGTATAATTGAGCATTGAAAAATTGGATCTGATTTAACTAAAACCATTGTTGTCGTTTGACCAGTTGTAATCACCTATTAAATGCCTTTTCTTTGTGTTGCTTTATTCGTTTTTCCACTTTCCGGAGCGCTATCTTCTGCAACTTGAAACAAAATATAAAATTTCGGAAAGTTTGGAAGGAATTTCTGGTATTTGACCCGCACCTGTAGGATTAACCCGTGCCCCACTGACATGACCCGTGTTTTATCATTAACTGGGTCACTTTTACGTATTTTTAATGAAAACATTTTAATAGTTTGCTTCAAAGGCATTCTGTGAAGCAAACTTAGAAAAAAGAACATATTGACAAGGAAAAAATTATTTCTTTTTGGAAGTAGAATATTTAATTAAAAATAAAAGCTTAATTTGAGTTTTAATTAACCAATTTAATTGTAGTGTTAGATAAAGGCCGTTACGAAACTCTCCGTAAAAGGCTATAAAGGGTAGGCTTACGTTAACAGGTCGGTGATTCTCCATGACACTAAATTAATTATCTAACGTAGAAAAGTATGATCACGACACGCGAGTTGTATTTACTTAAATCATAAAATGTGCAAAATATCAATGATTTCAAACTTTATAAGAAGCAAAACGGTAACCTTGATTAGTTGATATTTTAGCTTGTGAATAGGGAAACGAAATTGCTGTCTTGAGCTTTGTAAAATCATCAAAAACTTTAACATTTTTTTCTGCAAAAAGACAAAATAAATTATATTATTTTACTCAGACAAAAACAATTTAAAGACGAACTACAGCAGGTAAAGGATAATGGAATCTGAATAGGAGCTTCTTTCGAGGCAAATAAACGTTCGCAAATCCCAAGAAGTACAATGGTGGAGTCGTCGGTTAAGGGTAGTCTTTTGTACCGCTCCGTAACCATATCAGCTTCTTTGTCGCTCGCGATCACTTTCAGATCGGCGGGAGCAGATAAATAGGGTGATAGCGAAATAAGATCCTTTCGAATGTTCATTGCAAACTACTTGCTTGTGATTTGTCAAATGTCGGCTATAATGTTGAGTTTCCGCAGCTCGGACTCGGATACACAATCTCAAAACTCAACATAGGTACTCACTAGTTTCATGTAAACATGCAAAACTTTACCGAGTGCGACCGTAATTGCTTGCACGAGTCTGAGTTGGTCTTTCAAAGAGGACTCGTAACATGAAAGTGCTGCGTGTAAACTTTCGTATTTAAAACATAAAAATCTTACCCAACGATGAAAGGATAGCTTTTTAATAGAAACAATCCTAAAACTATTTATTTGTCATTAGAAACGCATTTTTATGACATTTTTATTGGGATTTTTTGCAAATATGCCATAAATGTTTAAACTGTTTGAAGATAGCTTAGATATCATTTATGTATAAGTGGGTAGGTCACGTAAGTATATGAAAAAGAAAAGGGATTCACAAAGGAAAACCGTACTCAAAACAAAACTTTCTTGAAATATAAGGTCAAAGTGATTAATGAGGCGACATATGACAAAACTTTGACCAACATACTTTATACAGAGACGTCATCATTATGATGTTTATGAATCTTTTATTAAGTTTTAAAGATTCTATGGACGGTTTTATTTTGGTCTCAGCTCTTTTAATAATTCCAAGATTCAAGAAAAAGTTTCAAAAAAGAGAGTTGGAAATAATTAAAAGTTAAAGTTTTTAAAGAGCATTTTAAACACTTTACAATGAAAAGAAGCATATTACTTCCTCGAGGTGCCGGAAGTTAGTTCGTGTCGGTTGCTGGTTTTTTTCATCTTGATAGTTTAACAAACGAAAGCTGTTTCAAAGCGAAGCGGTAGAAAAGTTCCTTTAGACCAACATAGAAAGTAGAAATTCATCGTTATTATTTAAAATGTTTCTTTATAAATGTAAAAAGTATAAACTCCACAAAACTTTTGCATATTCCATCGCGCATATGACCTTTTGCATAAAACAAACTGGTAAAAATGACGTTGAAAGAATATCAAGAGCTTGTTGTTTTCGCTTAAAACATTGCTCATATACGTATTTAGTTGGTATTTGTATTCATGGTGCATTGTATAGATTACAATATGAACCTCAGAGCAGAAGCTTTTAAATATCATGTTTCGCCTGTGTCGAAATATAATATGTAAAGTACGAATTATTTTTCATGAAAAGTATCTCTTTCTTATCTCGTAGCATTTGGCTACGCTTCGTAGCAGTATGCTACGAAATGAGTGAAAGTTATTAATTTAACAAAAATGATGAGCTTAAGTGTTTGAAATGTGTCGTTAAATAATGAATCGTATGTACTTATACGTGTTTTGTGTTACGTCTCATTAAATACGTAGAAGTGTGCGGTGAAACTCGGCAGTAAACTGAGAAACTTCAAGTGCTTAAAATCTCGCTTTGTTTGCTGCGAGACCTTTTGAGTTCTGTATGAGATGCTGGCTGCTCCAGCAGAATGTTACTGGCTGCATTTTAGAAACCATTTCAAAGGAAATAGAGATCGTTCATGTAATGTTCATGTAGTTAATATTTTAGTACTATAATGTCGTTGTCTATTCACACAAACGCAAGGCGAGCAGTAGCTTTTAAAAAATTAAGTATCACCGCTTAGTTGCGGCGTAAAAAAGGAATTATGTTATATTTTTTAATTAACTAAGTGATAGATGTACCTTTGAAAATAGGCTGCGTTACAAAGACTCATTAACGCCGAGATTCTCATATTACACCGTAGGAAATTTGGGTGGAGTTCATTGTCGTATTAGTATCACTATACGTATTATTTAACCAGGAATATTAAACCGCTAGAAAATTTGAATTTGAATCATTTGTAGGTGTATCTATCAATGATGTAGAACGAGGAAGTAATTATTATAAGAACCGGCGCGGGCTTCTCCACAATATAGGGACCTTTTCGGATTATTATGAAATTAGAGGGTATCCCTTGGGGAGGACTCTTGACACCTACAAACTTGTTATAATTTTAAATTTAATTAATTTGCTCATACCCGCCGCCCTCTGTAAATAATGAAAACAGTTTATAGTTAATTGATAAATTTAATATATTCCTCTTCCGTTGACATATTTAGATTTAAGAGAGGTAGAGTTTACTTATAAATTGTCGTTACAAATAAAAGCAAATTCTATCAATAGGTTCTAAAAAACGTGAACAACTTTGTAGATAAGAAAAGTTCAGCCTTCAATGATTTGTCAGATGCAGGTGTTCCCTGTGACATTGACACGGGATGTCGGGTAAAGATACCTTTACGCGAACATACAGCTATGAAGAAATACGTTTAACCAATCTTATTTAGGTACTACCTTTGTATTAGTACTTTACGAAATAGAAGAGTTGATGCTGTCTTTGCTTAAGCCAAAAAACTCAATGTAAAGGTTTTTGGTTTGCATTTATTGTTATTGCATTTGCAGTTATTAAGTACCCTATTTAAATTACATTTCACTTCATAGTATAAAACGCTTATCTCTAATAGTAGGTCGTATATTATACGTAATAAGTAATTCGGAGTTCTTTTTACTTTCAGGTTAAGTACGTACTTGAGTAATATTTAGTAAAGTATCTAAAACAAGGTAAACAGTGTAATAACTGGCTCCCAAAATATAAGTAGATTCAAAAAGTTTATAACAACCGTGCAAGTATATGTTTAAAACTTAGCACATGTCTGTCGTTGACTGCCATATCCCTGTCTTGTCTTTCATCTAAGTTTGTGACTGTATTTTGTATCGGCAAATTGGAATCTCGTTGAAACACGCGTCGAAGTAAATCTTGCCACAACTCACGCTCGTTTTCTAAGCTCCAACTGACAGACCGTGCCGTTGTATCGACGGAAATCGTCTGCTAGCTGGATCAAATTGTCGTGTCGTATAAATTGTGGCGGTTTTGAAAATTGTGTTATGACTTACTGGCTGATATTTTACTATTTTCTGCCAGTACTAATAAATAATTAATAGTTTTTTTAGCACCAAAAACTAGTGAATGAGATGGAGTACTACGAAAATGCGTCATTATCATAAGCCAAACTCAGTGCATGTGCTTTTTACTATGTGGTGAAAACTTTTGTGTCATGAGAAAATTATTGTTGTGGGAGTAATTATGTTTACTGCTAAAGTTATACTGTCTATCTTTACCAAGGTCTATGTTGAGCATTGGTGAGAATAAGGCATAGACTTTTATTAGAATTATTTTATTCACAACCCACTAATTAAATTGGTAAAGTTGAAAAATGAAATGAAATCAAATTGAGTTAATTTCATCAACTTTGAACTGCATACCATTTAAAAACAAAACACTGCAAGTAAACAGACGGGATGACAACATTTTTATTTTTAGAATTTGCATGAACCACAATTCGCTTGAATGTACCTACCTAAGGTAGACATACGATTCTTGTTTGACGTCATTTTGCCCATTAATTTTTCCGACAAGCTATTTAAAGCCGAACTTTAATGTCGGCGCAAACATCATTCTTGTGAGCGCCTGGAAAGATCGTCGGCTTAAAGGATCAGCGTTCAACAATCGTTTGATAAATCTCCTCGCAGTGACTGACATCATCGTTTATGACGGCTTTGTGTGACTGGATGCTGTTAGTACTTAAGTACCTCAGGTGCTCGCTCTATGAACTCTTTTATGCCATCGTTAATGTTTAAAGATAATGGTTATGCACACTTTCAAAACAATACGACGATTTAAAATTGTCTAATATTAGGAAGGCAAAATCATGTGTGTCTATGTAATGTGTGAAGAGTCACAATTTACTTTACATTTCGTTTGAGAGCAGAAAAATCGCGTTCAAAGCCAATCGAGAAAGAATATTTTAGCGAGCAGCGATTATTCTTTGAGAAATGCACAAAGAACAAGACTGGGGTGGCGACAAATTGCTCGTATAAAACACAAAAGAGATCGAATATAAATGTTTCCCGCCTTTATTGTGAGCGGTGGCTTGGAATAAAGTTAAGCGTTTCTGTAACTTACGTTAACAGTATGAAGCTAATATTCGTTGTCGTTTTGTTTTTATTTGCAACCATTCAAACGAAACGTGACTCTTTTGTTTATTGAAATTTATTTCAAATAAGTAAGTAAGTAGAAGCTTCATAATGCTTGATATTGTAGTTCCGGATACACGGACAGTATAATTAATGAGCGGAGAAGGGTGGCCGAGTTCAGAGTTGTGTGTATTGGTGTTAGTCGGTGTCCGACGCGGGTTGGCATGCAACAAGTTGTTTGTTGAAGCAGTAACGATGTCAAACCCCTGTCGAATCGGTTTATTATTCAAACGAGTGCGAAGCGGCGTTATTATCATGTATTAAACACACATTGTTCTAGGTCATGTGACCGTTTGTCGATAATGTCCACTTTTAGCCCTCTTTTCGTATAGGGCACAATTAAATTAACATACAAATATGGTCCATGGCGCTAAAGTAAGAACGTGTGGATAGTCATGAGAGGTCACTTTATTTGTAACGGTTATGACGAATCGTTTGCATCTAATTTTTAAAAGGCGTAATGCCAAAATAATATCTAATAGGAGGACAAGACGTAAACAAAAGTTGTTCTACTCCTACTGGCCCTCCGACAATCCAAGATTGTTCACTCCTACTGGTCCTCCAATCCTAAATAGCACTCCTAAGCTACGTAGCTACTCCTAGCTCCTGGTTGCATACTTTATAGCGAAGTGTAATCGTAACCAGTACATGTACTGTAACCAAAAACATAGGGTGAGCACTCGCTACTGGTTTGCGTGCGAACCATAAGCGAACAACATACATACCTAATATGTTCTTTGGTTACCTACAGTGTATGCAACAGGGACGAATACAATCGCTAACGAGCACGCGCCTTTAGCGGTCGACGTGACTAACACCTTAAATACTATCAAAGTCGTTGTGCAGTAAATCAGCGGTGGACGATTGATTAAATTCAGATGACTGGCACGCTGGAGATTAATGGCCGTACATCCATGGACTCCCACTCTCACTAAATTGAGCACCCTGTATTTAAATTCGAGTAGTGCCTATTTTATTATTAAAAACCTTTAAAAACTTTGGAGATCCTTTTCTACTATTTTTTTCTTCCCTTAAAAAGTTCATGTTCATACATAGGTATTTGCACGTCATTATTTAACTTTGATGATTAATACTTACATTTCATCTGAATTCTAATATACTTAATTAACTAATTTCTGTCACTATTCAGTCAAACTCGTGCCAATTAGAGTCTTGATTCTTTCTCTTTATGTAAGTACATTATTCATTCGCACCGAGCGAGACGTAACCTAAAATTTAATTCCGGGCACAAAAGGTACGAGTGCTATCATGGTCGTGATTTTGTTAATTGTACGAAAATGTATCAAAGTACGAGTAGAATATTTTTTTTTATTCACGATTTGAGTACCTGCCTGCACCTTGCGTTCATCTCGCCTCAACAAAGTTATAATCTCTTTTGCGTAAAACAACTTCATCAGAACGCAAGATCATCTCGTTAGGAGCTATCGAATAACTTGCGGCGTTGATTAATTGAGTATTAATTGCACCATCGTTTAGCATCCCTTTATATTTCATTAAACTTCAGAAAGGTACGAACCACGTCAACCTCTAAAGATGTTATACTGCTTGTTAAACATAATATTTTTTTAAGACGCACGGCTTGATTTTATTCGTTGAAAAATAACATATAAAATGACAATCAGTTTTTACCCACGACGGGACGGAGCAGCCCCCCACCGGATTTTCTTCGGTCGAGGGTTATGAGTTATTTTATTCTTTTTCGATTAAATTACCATCGCGGGTATTTTTCAAAATTTTTAATTTTTACTTTATCGGTCGCATTTTGTCAAAGCGTCACAGATCACAGTAAATAACACGGAAATAGAAAGGACGTAAATAAAAGAAACAGAACAGACAGAGACTGTTGCGTGTAGATAAATTTTTACAATACTCGTAGATATGTTAAGATTTGATGATAAATAACTGAATAAATTAAGTAAGCGGCGCTGAGGTGTCTAGTCATTGTTGATAAAGACACCTACAATAGTTAACAAGTTTATAATTAGTTTTGAATCGTTAAGGATCTGTTGCGCTTGCGTATGAGTACTCCCATTGTGGGTGTATAACTACGCAGCTAGTTGGATAGAGTTTGATTAGATGTTGCTTGTACTTTAAACAAAGCACTTGTAGCTATATAGGTTAGAAATGTAGAATTTTCTATAAGAAACTCTATGTTTACGCCAATTTACGAAATATGCAAGTAGATGAGTAATTAAACATACTTAGATATAAATATAGTTTTTGTTTCTATTTCCAAACATGGAAATAATACTAGTAGGTAAAAGTATCGGTAACATTGTGTTCCAAAAACAACTTCTATAAAAACACTTATGACAGCTGACTGGCTATTAAAGAAAAGATTCTGGTGATATCAAACGATAGAATGGCAAATTCAGCACAAGGAATACATGTTTTTTGTTCTTGAAGGCCCTTCAACGTCATGTGGAAGCAAAAACTGTAATCAAGCTTGATCCGGGTAGACCATTAAGTTAAGGAAATTCCAAATACAAATTCAGAGGAAGGCAACATTTAAATTATTGTGGCCATTACAGTATAATCCGATTATGTTGTACGTAGCGTAATAATAATACATAGGTATGTTAGGAGCATGATTTTACCCAAATGTATGTTATTATGTCAAAAATGTAGGTGAGTAGGTAACATATTTTTCAATATAAATAGATAACGTAACTATTTTTATTTTTTAACATTTATCTAACCTTCATCTAAGTAGAACAAAAAAAAAATGAGGGTTAAGTTTATCGTCTTTCACACAAAGACATGTAGACCAACAAACATCGCGAGAGTGCTCTAGAAAACAGTTTATGCGGCGCATTTCTCATTTTCCATAATATGAAAGTCGGAAAGGTAAAGCGAAATCGCAACAGATTGGTGTTCATATTTCTGGAAGTCGTTGGTAGCGAGTACCTACCTTATTTCGTGTACGTAAATTGTAAGCTACCTTGTTGCATGTTACGTTTTAGTTAAGTACTGTGTCTATTTCAGTATGTTTAGTTTAAAAGTAATAAAAAGGTGTCTATTTTCCAAAACCAAAAAATAATTAAACCACATATTTCGTGGTATTCTGGTGCAATCCATCCTCGTAATACCATAATTGGCGGTAGGTTACTACAACCAAATGATTCGTTATAATTAACTAGGAATAACATGCCGCTATTTCCGCGGGAGTGAACTGTCGAATAATGTTTCATACTTTTAAATACTATGAAAATGAGTGAAAGAAACAAAAGCTAAACATTTACATCAGCTATTTGAATAATACATTTTATTCCAAAAAGAGAGAACTACGTTTCCAGCATAATTACAATCAAAATGTTTCTAGATAGAAGATGTACCATGTTTTGCATTATTGTTTAATATGTAGGTAAGTCGTAGCTATGTAATATTAAATTTCGCAAGTCTTAGTCCGTTTGTTTGTCAGTTGCGTTGTTGTTTGATTGTTTGAAGACACGCACCATGTTATTGGCCCATATTATGAGTTTCGGATGTAATATCCCGTCACTCCCACAGCTTCATCTTCTGATAAGGGTCTTAAACAATTTTAATTACTAACCATTTGATGTAACCTCACCTGGCATCCTGATGCCAGCTGACTTTCAACATCAATTAATTTATAAGAAGGTAATAAAGCTTCACATTGTCAAGTGTTTTATTAAAACCTCTCCATAGCTGAAATGGAGCCTTTGGAGTTTTCAGTTTTGAGATTTATTAAATTGACAAGTGCTGAGCATAATTTTATTATAATAATGTAATGTGCAATTTAATTATCATTGGTCTTTCAAAAGAATTCAAATACATTAACTTTGTTTTTTAATAAAACATTAAAAAAATTGTTTTTTTTAAATATATATAAAGACAAGGTAAAAACTGACACATGAAGTAAGAAATTATTACTTGAAAGGTACAAAGGTCAGATTAGCGCAGTAAAATTAAAGCGAGGGACGACTTCACACAGCGTATCCTAGAGATCTACAGGACAACTTGCATTTTGACATTTATTTTCTTTACCATCATTTAATATAAAAAACCTATTTTTATATTAAATTATGGTAAAAGGTAAATAAATATAGCTATTTAATTAGGTACTTAAATATTTCATTGCCATGTTAAAAAGGCATGATACTACGATAACTTTAGTATTTTAAGGAAATACTTAAGTATTCATTAAAGCTTTTTACCGAAACAAATTATACCTAGGTAGGACATAAAAATATCTTACAATAATGATATCCATATTGCAAACGTAACATCGGTATAAACATGATGTGATGAGCAAAACGAAAGAAAAGAGGCAGCGATACGGGAAATAAAAACAGAATAGTGAAGTGAACAGAGCGTCATATGGCTGGTGGGCGTGTGACATATCTGCAATAGAAAAATGCGCTGCACAATCTACTTACGAGACAGGTATGAACTAGGGTTAGCTAGGGTGGTGGAGGGATTACAAAAACGAGCCCTTTCTAGATATTTGTCTAAGTTTTGACAACAAACTTCACCTACTTATATCTGTTATATCAATTGAAACGCCTTTTATTTGACTTCCCAATTTATTTTGTCTTTAACTGCAGCTGTTACTTTTGAGTTCTAGAGTTCATAAAATAACATCGTTTTATAGATCGTTACATCGACACTTTTAATTGTAAAAGGGACCATTTAAAACAGGTTTTTACGACTCAAAAAAAAGACGAAGGGAGAGAAAGTCACCAAAATATTTATTGCTTGAAAATAGTTCTCTGTTATTAGTGGGTGAATATTTAAATATTATTTTAAGCGTAACTTTTGGACATACATAATTCAAACAGAACAAAGTATTCCTATTATTGTTTCTCTTACAAAAATAATTGAAATTCTGCGTAGAGTAAAATATTTTCTTGAAGTTTGTTCTTTGATTAAAGAGTAAAATTGTACCAAAGGGTATGGCCACTTTATGTAGACACATTTTGGAATATGGTAGCCAAAGTTTTTATTTTTCGAGTGGTTTGGGCTTTGTTTGCGTGCACTCATTTATTGCACTCTACAGTTGATGTCATAAGGGTTAAAGTACCGTGTATAATTGAAACAAAACGTGAAAATGTTGTTCCCCAAGTTAGAAAAACAATTGCATGTGTTGGGACAACTAGATGTATTCCCAGAGGGACGTGCTCAAAGGGTACTCGATTCAACCGGTGGAATTGTGAGTGGAGGGATACTGTATCATTGCAAGTTGCCAGTATTCAGTCATTTTGAAAGTATTTCTGACATGATCTAACCCAAAACACAAGAACGATTATTTATCTTCAAAATAAAATCTTAATGTTTGTTGTCCTTAAGGTTAGTTTTAATAAAGTTTCCAACGTGCACATCGTAACGTTTCCGCGATTTCCCATTTTCATTAGCTATTAAGTACTGCCTGAAAATACGTGACGGCATACATTCGTTAGCCTTGGTCGCATTCCTTACCAAATATGGGCCAGATAACTATCTCATTACATAGCAACTTAAACGACTTATAGTAGATGACTTTCAACTTATCCACTTGCAGAATTAGATCATTGCATTGCTCGAATATAATTTAACTAAATAGATTGATAAGGTTCATTGATTGCGATATTATCCGCCGGCAACTGCAAGACGCCTTCAGCTTCCTACGAGCTGCCTACACATACATGTTCCATATTTCTCGTCTGTTTTGGTGGCCGAGCACGTACTCCCGACTAGCATAATAGATCAACCAGCACGTCGCTTATCCAATCATTGCTGTCATATTAACCAATCCCTAATACCATTAGCTGACTTAATCGTATATTAATCAGATACTATAGAATGAAATAGTTATTTATGCATGCGTAAATACACAGTGCAAGTGAGCAAATCTTCTTTAGCGTTTAAAAGCCATTTTGCAAGTGATTTTTACTCAATCTACGTAAACGATCGGTTCAAATGGTTTCGATCGTGTTATTAAACTTTTTGCGCTATAAAATAAAGCTATTAAAATCTGTTTGTATATTTCACGTAACAAGTTTGCCTGTAAGAGTTACGAAGTTGATCCTTCTTTACAAAACATTTACATACAATTTAACTTTGCGTAGACACACTGTTTACCATAAGTTGATCGTTTATTTCACTAGATTTTTACATATTTATCTATTTTCCCACCGGATCTCGTTATTTTCAGTTTTCTCAAAGTATGATAATGCGACGTTTGAATTAAACATATGCAAACATTTGTAGAGACGCCCCGCGTGGTGCATGGAGCACTTAACATGATGTAACTTGTCAACATTACCTGAATTAGGTACTTACTTTAAAAAAAAAAAAAGAAAATTAGATATAAGTGGATGAAAGTTGGAACAAGCTAAAAGAAAACTAATGAAATTCCCGTGAAAACCTAAAACTAAAGCTTAGAAGAAGACGACAATTTATATTTTACCTTATTATTATCGAAATGGATTTTATGAGTCCAACGACGAGCTAGACGTATAGGAGCATTTACTAAACTTGGTTCTTAGTTAAATGTGTACATTAATATAGATAGACTAGGTATTCATTACGATTGAAGTGTTTTCGTGAAGCAACAATAGGGTTCCGTCGGTCCAGCAGACAGACACGCCCATTGTTTGGTTTAATCAAGTCCTCGGGACCTCTTCACGGTGTTTGCATAACCTGCATTCACTGGATTGACACGATCTTCTAATATTGGGCTTATTTTACTACATTGAAAATTCACACCAAAATATGGTGTGAATTGTGCAAGATTCCAAAACACTTATTAAATAATACACTTATAAAAATACAACTTATTTAATAAAATGGTTTTAATAAGGTTGTTCCTAAATGAATTCCGAAACATTTCTATTCTTAGTGAACATTTTAAGCTAAAATTACATTACGCCATGCATTACCACTGGTGTTAATGTTAGCATTAGGACATAACTTAGTCACGAATGTACTTACGGTGACTGATATAAATTAGGGACCTACTTATTATTGTTCATAATAAAAATATAAAAGTTTTTGAGTGGTTTTCTAATAATTACAAGATCTAAATGTGATTAAAAACTTTTTTAATAAGAACATAAACCACGAACATTGAAGAACGGAACAACTCGCAATTTTAATGAAACGAGACAACTGCCAAAAATCGGAATACAATTAAATCTCGATGACATGTCCCAGAAACAGTCGAATGCAACGTTTGAATTGGGTCATGTCGATCATTTCCCTTTGCCCAGCGATATGACACCGAATTGCATTACCTGGCATTCGCTCAATGCATTCTGATAAGTCTTCATTCACAATGTCGGAAATGCACATTTTCCCATAATGCTTGTTTGTTGCCTATTGGTGGGTGGAGAACAATAGGGGTTACGCAGCACTGACTGTGCCCGAATGATACGAGTACCTCTAAAGGTTCTGCATTCAAATGATACTTGCCTACTTCAATATTTATCGTACGAAGTTTTCACAATTCTTTATTGTTTTAAATTCGCTACATTTTTTGATTGAATAGCGATTTTCGATATTGAATAGCGATTATCTTGTATTAAGTATATGTTTTTTACCTTTGTCAGCTTTTAAGGGGAAATAATAATTTTATTATTTTATTTGTTTCAGATACCTACGTTTCGGTTTCACAAGCTTTTTCAATTCTCACTTAACAATGGTAAGTTGTTCTTTCAAAATCTAAGTAGGTACCTATTAATGCTTATTGCAAAGTTTAAGACGCATTTGAGGTAATAAAGTTAATCTTTCGGCCCAAAAGGAGCTTTTCAGTAGATATTTCTAAGGAGTTAACATAGTTCGAAACTCCCGAAATTTTAACTGATACCTGCCACTCGGTACGTTTGGTCCAAATGAATATTCTGGAAGTTATATAGCACAACGAGATGGTCTCTTTGTTCTTCTCTTATTGTCTTGCTTTCAATAGAAATATTTGGGTACCTTAAACAGTACTAAGTATATTATGACAGCGTGCTTATTATTTATAATAGCAAATATTTGCAAATGTTCCAGAAGCGAATAGAAAAACCAAATACTCTTATGCCACGTGATTAAAGTTAACTAACCAGCAATATGGCGATTTTAATATAAACAATGTCAGTCGTAGATGAGATAACTTTTATTTTAACAATCAAACACATTCTCAAATATCCACATCTAGCTCGGAAGCAATATCCCTGAGGCAATGAGAAATTGAGAAAATACTGGCTAATAATGAACTCAGGAAGTTGACCGTTGGCGTGTCACTATTTCACTACACGCGAAAGTTCGGACTAACGGCAACGGAGGACAGACGACGGAGTTCAGGATTTCCGTTCGCCCGGAGTCAATATTTGCACGTTTCCGTAGCCGTGACACTGCCAGCAACACTTGTTGCACCTCCGAGGACACCGCATACAACCAAATGAATGCTTTCTTGCTTTCTTACTCGGAGGAAATTGGCTACTAGCTACATGAGATGATTTTCATTTCTTTGAGAAATAAAAGTCGGAGTATTCAAGGAGTTAATCCAAATAATTTATTATTCAACATGAGAATGCGAATTTGTAAACACCTGTGTCATTTTAGCATAATGCTAGTGCCAAATTATATAATCCGTGGGTTTATAATAATCTAATCCGGTACTTGACAGTGTCTATTCAACTGAGTCTGATTTATGAGAAAATTTTCGTCGGTGTCAAGGGAGAACCTATGTCAGTAACAAAGAGTAGGGAATAGTAAGGTCCGAATTCATTTGCCTAAACTCAAAGCTACACGTGTGTCGTAGAGTTTTATCAGTGTTCGGAAAGGGAGAAAGTTGGATCAGCAAGGTTAAATCTGCTGCTAAAGAATATACCTACATAATACAATTTAGTTATTTATACTTAACATAAAATTTAATTTACTAAGGTGACCTCATAGTGACCTCTGAAACAAAACGTAGCACTAATAAATAGGTAGCTTTGACTTAAAACGATAATACCTATCTATTATAAGACTGATCAGAAAAATAGCTCCTTTGTTACTTTGCTGGCCGTAACATTATCCCTCATGTTAAATCCATCACTTGTACGAGGTATAATAATAACACTCGACGGGAAAGTATTCTCTTCACGGCAAGAATACCTTTGTAAATAGAGGGGATAGCAGTGATTGATCAGTTATCCCTCGTATGGGTGAAAACATTGTCCGAAAATTCTTTATTAAATCAAAATATATTTAGAAAATAATTACTTTGGTTCTTCTAGAAACAATAAATAGATTTTTATTTCATGAAGAGCATTGTATCCGTGTTTTTAAATGAACGACCAAACATCCCCGTAATATACAGTAGGTATAATGACCGTTAATCATTAATCTGCTCTTCCGGTCATAGCGATGTTGTCTCAGGCATATCACTCGAGAATCCAAACACTAGTGCATCAGAGTCAATCAACGGCATTGCATATTCATGTTCATAGCATGCTGACTTCATTATCTACTAGCTTCCCATTGAATACAGCTGTCTGAATCTCTTGTCTACAACTTATTTGCTTCAATAAACACAGTACATATTGTTATAGGCTTCTGAAATACTTTTCTTTTGTATCAACTTTGACTCCTTTGGTACATAGGTCTATTGTTTATTTGGCTTGTTTCTCATCTCGTCCCTTTTGTTCCAACCCTTTTTTATCCAACAGATTACCTATACTGTGCAAAAGGATATAAACGGAATCTCGCCACTGAATTCGTTTCAATTTCAGTTTAGTAGTAGTTTTTTAGTAGGTGAAACTAGGAGACAGACATAGAATAAAAAACTTATTGGCTAAACTCAATCACGTTATATTTTTGCGATATATCTGTAAAGAATCAAAATTATCAAACAAAAAGCATTCCATACTTTAGAGGTTGGTATCCATGTGGCTCATGGGAATAAAACCTTCTTCGCTTTCATAACGGTGGCTAATATCCTAAGGATGTAAGATAAACACGTTTTATACATCTACCTCTAGAAAATAAGGATAACGTTGTATCTTAGCAAATGTCAGGTGATGGCCGCTTTGTGGTCGTCCAAGGCGAGGTGACACTAATCTACCTTTCATTAGAAGCTAGCGCTTTCTTTCTCCCACGCTTATCCTTGGCTGATCTTTGCTGTATTCTTAATTTGTTTCAAATATTAGAAGAAATATTAAATTAAAAGTTAAAAATGGAATTGACATTTCACTAATATAAACCGTTGTAAGCATAATTCAGCAAAGTAGATACCTACTGTCTATTTGACTAAAAAGTGCCTTCATATCTCAAAAGTAAAGCTTTTGAATGATTTTTTTTTCTTTTATAAAACGTACCAAATAGACCCTTAGTTTGTGTTTAACTTTGGATACAAAAATGCTTTCGTAAACAGGATGTTGTCTTGAATGCGTAACATCATGAATAAACTGAAAACTCCACGGCGGCGGCTGTTACATTCTGCATTCACAACATTTTTTATTTCACAAAAATATGCCTTAATTACGTTGTACATTTTATAAAACGAACTGTTTTGTATTGTAGATAAAATTTCACAAGTCTATTTAACTTATTAACACATTTATTTAAAAACAGTTTAATATGATCCTAAACAAATACATGACAAAATTAGACATCGCATCGATACAAAATGTAAGTAAATTAGAGACATTTTGATTGCTCAAGTCCGTTCAGGTGGACTCACCTAAATAGAAGTTTGCAGACTCGTCAAAGGTCCTCTATAAACACATCTCAGACTCGTGCACGTCATGAAAAACCCACATGAGGGCTCTCACCATGTCACAAATAGAGAACGCTTTAACCCCAAGCGTTGGTAAATACTCGGAAGTGTCCTAATTATGTACTTCGACGTCCTCACTTTGTTGTATATACAAGTTAACTGTCGCAGGCATAACTTTACTACTGTATATTCGATAAAACGAATAATATATTTGTTCAGTTTATAAATTGTTTCAATTCAGCAAAGTAATAATAACATCCGTCGGAATCAAACATAAAAAAAAGCTATCAAACACAGACTATCTATATAACCATCTATCTCTCTCTAAGTAAATGCCTAGAATTATAAAAATCCAAGGTTCTGTGGAAAACTAAGTTCAGCTGAGTCAAAGGTCGGTACCAAATTAAAAGCTATGTGGAGTGGGTCGGAATCGAAGCAACGAGGCCCCTTCATCATGCGAAGTGCAATGGAGCTGAAGGGTGGGTATTACTCGCAATGTCTACCTCTGATTGCGAATTATCAATTTTCGGAGCAATTAGGGGTCCATGCGAGGCTTAGAGTCTTTGACCTCAGTTGCAGAAAATGCCATCTCCTTCATTCATTAAAATTTATGCGATCTCCTAGTATTTTATTAGACATTGACAAAATCAGCTTAGGCTATGAATTTAAAAGATTTACTTTTAGAAATTAAAACTTAATTAACACTGACTAGTAATAGATATTAAACCCAGAAAATATTCCATAAAGTGGCATTAAAACTCTATAATATCTGAATGCAATGTAAAGTTTTCCAACGGTTTTTAAAGAATGAAAAGTGTTTTCCAGTGTGCCGTTTGCCGGTGGAAGGATGTCAACTAATCCTTAATCAGGCCTCGGACGAATATCTGACGGGTATCAGCAAAGCCGACAGTGCGACACTTGAACTCGTACTAGATGTAGAAGCACTCGACTTATTGGTCACCACTGAAGCAGATTTAGTTCTTTAAATACCTACATAAAATAAGATAGGAGCTCCAAATATCTATACTTTAATATTATGTAGGTAGGCACATAATGTAGAAAAGATGGTACTAATTTAAATCTGTTTTGACAGAGGAAACGTTAAAAAAGACAAATGACGACCAGAAATTAGTTCTGCGCATTATAAATCTGTCCATCTTTATAATACGCATCTAAATTAAAATAAGTCGCATAAATACCCTTAATTAAAGCAAATTTTAAGCTCGGTTTAATCTTTTGCAAGATGTTTCTCTATTTGATACAGCTTGAGATATAATTAATTTCGGTTGTAAGATTAGGCTCCACTTTATTAGGCAGCTGTTTAAATTAAATAAAAAGAAGAACAAAACTTCCGAGGTGTAATTTAAAGTCTCTGTTGAAGTTTAGGAATAAAGGAATGAGAATGTATTACGTATATGATACGAAGGGCTCTGTTCAGAGTTTAGACTGGTAGAGGCATAAGACTAAAGAGAAGTGAGATAAAGCAAACTTTGTGTTTGTTATACGGAAACTTGTCGGGAATGTCAAGTGGCGGCATGATCGGAATAAATGCCGTTTGAATATTAACGAGGTTACCTTACAAAAATGCACACGAAACGTGACGGATCGGATCCATATTCCGTAGTTAATCAAAGCGAAAGCCTCTCCTCGGTCCGGCATCGACTGGTTAACCTTCAATTTTAATATTCATTGCATATAGGAAACCAACCTGAAACAAGTTAGTGAAATTGAGATCGAATTTTCAAGTCGCGTTCAAAAACTTTGTATATGTACTTACGTGTTCACACATCTCTAAGACTCTTCTCAATAATTTTAATCGTTTGACCATAGGCAAAGTCAATGTGAAGAATTCGGTAATTACTACGTACTTACTTAAGTAACTAATCGGAATTTCATATTTCTGGCTTTTTATCGATACCTTTCCCCTAGATAAATTAATGAAGGCCTTCCTCTACCTGACAAACTATAGTGTGCACTAAATGTTTTCCTTATTTGTACATGCACTAGAAATATTATCTTACTATTAATACTAATTGTTTTCTAGTTTTATAGTTATATAAATATGGTTTTGAACACCAACCTCTTCTAAAAGTTTTGTAAGCTGCGCCTACTTCTTCCTCTAAAATAGAAGCAGTGCCTTCACTCTGCTTGTATAATACCTAATTACTGTGTAGTACCGTTTAGCGTTGATGTAAATTCCGTGTGAACAAGGTGAACGAACAAGTAGGTATTTTCTTTGAGATAGTGCTGCTACACTGCAGTACCTACATATGTTTATAGCTAGGAAGGAAATATGCAAGTAAACTTCTACTCACTTGTTCAGGATTCTAAAATGCATCATGATATTGCGTACAGATGTGGTTCGCGGTATGGTGCGCCGCGGTGGTGGCAGCTGACGTCGGAGCGGCCGCTGCACCCGCGCCGGACTCTCTAGCGCAACTACCGAGCCTTGACTTCGTACAGATCGACAACCCTGCACCTGATGACGTGAGTAACATTATGTTTTCAGACAATACCAAACTCATACAACCCCCCTTACCACCCGTTTCCATAAACAAAACTAAAAATCCTTTTTAAAGCGAAGAAGTATCATAAATTAGCAAGTGATTTTACTTTTAGATGAACCTCATTTCAATTTTTCTTTTACTTTCAAACTTCGTAGAGCACGCAAGAGTAAATCTAATACAAAATAATAATAATAAAAATTTTAGGGTTCTTCTCAGATACGCAGGCAAATAATATTGTTTAAACTTTTTATTGCTTTTATTTCATAGATTCTAAAATGTTCATAGTGGGATTTCATTTATAAAATTAAAATATCTTATGTAAAGGTGATTTATCTAGAATGTGGCGTCAAAAAATACTTCAATCAATGCGTAGGTTTTGTGACAGATAGAGCCCCGGGTTTATAAACGAGGCGGCATATTTCTACACAGAGTGTGTGCACAGCTTGTGAGGTGAAAAATTGGCCAATCGCCTCTGGCATTTGATTGATACAACACAAATATTATATCTATTTCTGTTATTGTTCCAATCTCTGCGTAGGTCTACTTAGTTATAGATATACAATTTTTCTCTTACTTTAAATTCTAGAAGCCCATATGAACGAAAGTTTTGTATAGGTAGGTACAGGGGAAATATTCTGAAGTGGAGCATGTAATAAAAAGTAAAGAGAATACACGAGGTACCTACAAAATAAACCTTTAAGGAAATTTTAAATATACTTAAGTATTTAAAAGTACGAGTAACGAGGTAAAGTAGTATATCAAAGGGCTGTTCCAAGAATTTAAATGATTTTGTTCATAGAAACTCTCTTTTATTAAAGTCAATCAAAAAACCTTATTGTTAAAAGCACTTTTATCTCTGGAAGGACTTCACTTCAATACAAACGGTTAATTGGTTGACTGCTTGGTTACGGTTTTATACTAGAATTGCGAGAGAATTTTAAATTTTACTCTTTGCCAGCGAAGTTAAATTTCATACAGCTAACTTTGTTATGAATAATTCGCTAGAGTGAAAATTGTGAGTCCCACGTGCGAAATGATAGTGGAGTTGAGTGACGCGACGACGACGTTGCAAAGCAATTCAACGCGATATGGCGCGGTGGGACTTTGTGGCCGAACCGTTTAGGTACCTACTATTGTATCTGTCGCTGATTGTGAACAATCTTTCTAGCACTGTACGATCATTTTTACGAGTATAAACATGTAATATGTTATATGTCAAGGTTTATTTAACTATATACTAAGAAGTACTCTTTTTTGAGGGCTGACGGCATTTATTTTACACAGAAAGCTCATCCTAATATTTATCTATGTCCAGAAGTCCCTTATACTAAGTATGAGTAAATAAGTAGGTTCCGTTACTATAATATCTCGGTTTTCAGGAAAACCTCGGCTACGCAATGCCGCCACCGATGAGCGTACGCTACGCGAGCGGCGCCGGCGCACCCTGGCTCTACTACCTAGCAGACGCACCTCACGACTCACAGGTTGGTAGACATCAAATTATTTTTACTTATACATATTATGAAATTACAACGCATCGGTTACTAAGTGATTAAATATACTTAAAGAAGAAAGGGACGTCTCATTCTAAAATTACATTTGAAGTAAGTACCTAAGCAATGAAATTTAGCAACTTAATTTGTGATTTGTTATTGTAAATAATTTAAAACATATCTAGTCAAGTTATTAGATAGTATATTAGAGTAATCTTACTCAATCTGTAAATTCATTATCATAGATTTTTCTTTGAGTATTTCACTAATTTACGTAGATGAAGAATTAAGTTTATTGTTTTGACCCTTTGCTTTTATGTCTAGCGTAGTCAAGTAGCGGCAGTCTTCATAAATATTATATTTTAGTTAAAGGTTATTCACAAACAAGTCAAATTTAATAACGCATTATTAATAGGTGGCGCCAAAGTTTAAGTTTGTTCACTAATCACGTCTTTCAGCTTTTAATTATCTTTCTCTGTAATTAGTAGACTAATTGCAACATTACTTTAACGTGCTTACCAGTTAAAATACCTACCATAATTTATTTTCACATAATTTAAGTTTTTATTTAATTTGTATGTTAATTTAAACAAATGTAGATTTAAAATACAATATTATTTACGACTAAAATTTAATGAATATGGAAGCAATATAATTGAATTAATCAAACGATCCACGCTCGGCATGTAGTAAGAAGCTTTGCAATTTGCATTTATGAAAGGTGTCGAAGAAGGACGTAGCTTCGAGAGGAGGCATCTCTGTGAATCCTGCGGCGGAGTTGCTACGACAAATTGCCTTAAACAACTTCCATAACCACGTCGTACAGCACAACCGGGACTTTCTTAACTGCATCGGAAAACGAGGTTAGCTTTAAAACCAACACTACATTTTCTTTTTAAAAATAATTGGCATTTAACGTGTCTAAAATAAGCGCTATCTATTCGATATCTACTACAAGTACCTGTGTAGATCAAATACCGAATATTTTTATCTCTTTTTGCTTTCTGGGATCAATGCACGAACAGCTGACTTTGTAACATAATATCTAGCATGAATTAGCAATAAAGAAGATATTTCGGTGCACTTGAGTAATGACTTAAGCGAGGTGGAGGTAGTACTATTGATGCATGAAGCCATTAGAAGATTGTAGAGTTCTTATTGCTTTATTTTATTATGTCGTTTCATTCCGTAGATCTATCGAGCAATGTGGACTGCAAACTGAAGAAGTAAAAAACCAACGGGCCCTCGGGATCAATCGGAAACACAATTCAATTAATCCTTACAACGTAACACTATTAATTTGAAACACAGATAATATAAGACTACGTTTAAATTAATCATATAAAGTTTATTATTATAAACAATTCGTTGTGAGCCAAGTCTAAAATAAATATTTTGTAAGTAATTGTTGGAGTTTAATTATTGTAAAATCCTTTTCGTGAGATAATCTAAAGTAAATATTGACATGTTAAATTGAAAAACTCAGCTTTGTCTTTAGATACGTTGTTTCTTTACTTAAGTTTTTTGGATGAGTTGTAATATCCGGTGTTCTATTATTAATCTGTAGCTATAAGTACTAACTATGTAGGTAGAGGTATAATAAAGGAGTCGCAAGGGAAATTTGTATTTGTACATAATCTTTTTGAAACTGCATTCTCACACATAACATTCTCGAAAATTCAAATCCTTTGGATGGTTGCAAGGAATACAAAAATAAAGTTTTCGGATTTAGATATCTACTTGAAATTCGTATAATAAGTACATATCTAAGTATAGATACACAGATACACTTCCGGTTTGTAATACAAGTGTTGTAAATAACAAGCCAAATTCGACTAGTCGTTAGCGGCATTGTCTGTAGACAATCAACTCGGCACGATCCAATTAAAGATGTCTTGGTTGGTGGAACTAGTGTATCTTAAGACTTGCATTCTCTACGGGCGGAACGTGCTGACCGGCTGGCGGAATATGTGCAATTCACTCAACTACACACTCGCAAATTGGGAATTTGAAAGAATAAACATAAATCCATTCCGCTGTTTAGAAACTACTTAAATTTTAGTGAGAAAAACCTCAAATTCTATAATTGAAAACGAAACATTTACATTTTCACTGACTGAACTTTAAGTTAGAAAAAAATCACACAGTAGCCATAACCGAACGCCATTTACTGTATTTGCACCTAATAAATTCCGCCACAACTGGTCTGTTAGTTCCGCCAATTGTGAACCAAAGTCTCATGTGCGTGTTGGGGAAGGGCGCGGAGGGGGAGCGGGTGAAGCGGCGGATGCCGTCGCTGTCCATCGACCTGCCCATGTCCGTGCTGCGCCAGAAGCTTAGCCTGGAGAAGGACCGCAAGGTGCAGGCGCTGCGAGCCGCTGCCAACAGGAACTACCTCAACGATATCGGCAAGCGGGGTGAGCGTTTTCTTTCGTTTTAAAAATCTTTGTTTGACTATACTTTTATTGGAGAATAACGAAATACACATAAGATTTGATTCTATAGAAACTTTTACCACAAATCAATAAATTAATTTACATGTTGCCAACAATTCAGTTTACATGTTCAAACATTAAGAAAGCATTGTCCTTCTGAAAATAAAATGACAGTAACGTAAAAGTTATATTTTGTTTTGTCCACCACCGCAGTATCTATAGATAAATAGACCTATTTTTATTCTCCTCACGTAGAGAATTCGTGAAAAGCTCTTTGTGGAATTAAGGAAATCAGACTTAAGTATAAGTGATTTTGATATTTATGGACATTAACATTATTTTGTTCTTCAACAGGTTTTCAACGTATTTCGTCACTAGGAACTGGGAGATACCTCTTCTAAACAAAATTAATATCCAGTCAGACCATTGCAAATAGTTGTCTACAATAAATTTTCAAACCGATTATATTATTATACCTAATTATTAATTTGTAGAAAATATATACTGTCCTAAATGCCTAGCCACGTAATAAATAAGTTCAAGAATTATTTGATTGTAGGTTTAGATGTAGTTACTAAAGTCTATTATTGTGAAATGTTTAAAAAACTTAAAAATAATGTATCCTTCGCAACAATTGGTAGTTAGGTCTTAGACATTTTACATAATTATAGTCCTTTAAAGTTGGAATTGTATGACTTTATTAGGAATCACTTCTTAATTTATAAACTATTAAATACTTATTGGTAAATTATGAAACTAAAGCCTTGTAGATTGTGCAAGTACGGCAATAAACGTTGATTAAAGATTCGTTGTTTTATTTCGTTTGGATTGGATCTTTTATTTGTCATGCTAAATGAACAGCTATTTTAATTTCATCAAATAATTTAGAAATTAAGACTTTGAAAGCATTTATTGTTTTATCTCTACTTGACATAGGTACTTCCAAAATAATATAAGTTGAAAATCACGCCTACGAATGTGATATCGATTTAAAAATATAGATTATAGTTTGGCAAGTTAGTGCGCGACCTTCCTGCGGGGTGACAGACGCTGGCGGGGACGAGGTAGCCACGAAGTCAGCGGGTAGCGGGAGGTGTAGCGGGGAAGGGAAACGCGTGCATTTGCGCGCCAAATACGGCAGTCTCGGCCGCGCTGTCGAAGCGGCCACACATGCTAGTTGGTCTGTATTTCTTTGAGTTCGACGCACATGAGATTATTATCCGGAGATGAATAAGCCTGTTTCAGGACAACTTAAGGAAGTTGTAAATATTTTTTTTAAAAGTCGAAAACATGAAAAAACATCTGTCGAATACACAAATGACACTAGTCGTAGGGGAGATCCTTGGGGGATACTTTTGTCCAGCAGTGGATGTCCATAGGCTGACATGATGATGATGATCCTTAGTTTTTTATTTTATTTTTCCTAATAATTTATCTTCAGGCACAATAAAAAAATATAAACAATAAAAATAGTTTTATATTTTTATTCACTCTTATATCTCGTCAAAACATTATCCGCAAGATTTATCCTGGCAATTTTTTCTACGTGTATAGCCGTGCACTAGAATGACGTCACTATGGCGTGCTACCTCGTCCCCGCCAACATCTGTCACCCCGCAGGAAGGTCGCGCACTAACTTGCCAAACTATAGGTACCTATACTGCTTATATCCTAACATCAAAATGTATGCCATACATCCAAAAACGAAACTATACCAAAGCAGATGGTTTTATTATAACAAACTTATTGTGTACGATATCTGACAGTCTGAAAACCAAAGTATTTTTTTATAAGAAGCTTTTATAG
This sequence comes from Anarsia innoxiella, assembly GCA_947563765.1. Lineage (NCBI taxonomy): Eukaryota > Metazoa > Arthropoda > Insecta > Lepidoptera > Gelechiidae > Anarsia > Anarsia innoxiella. The sequence goes on from OX387395.1 coordinate 6,085,379, forward strand.
ACAGGTATTCTACACTTACCCCAGAAAAGTATCTTAATTAGCCATATCAATTTCCAGAAGGTACTCATCGATGACGTCAGATACAGGGGTGGTGGTATCCGAAGGGACTGGAGAAAAATGGCGACAATAAACCAACATCCAATATGAATATTAATTACTTTTCTACTTAATAAATTGATGATGCTTGAAAGTTTAACCATAAATTACGAGTATCAACTGTCATGTCTCGCTACGTATTCGTTTGTTTTTATTTCAATTAAAATAAAGTTAAATAATTCAATATTTTCATAAGTTATAAGTAGCAAAGGTCGTAGCTTTTCCAGTCCAAATCTTCGGTCTCTCACAATACCTATTCTGCTAGACCTAATGTAAGTATTTTTTCACACAGCGGCTGTCAGATCTGCATGAAGGTCGCCTCCGGTCCAAGCGCAAGATGCCGTCGCTGTCGATCAACAACCCGATGGAAGTGTTGCGGCAGCGGCTCATGCTGGAGGTGGCCCGCAAGCAGATGCGCGAGGCCAGCCAGCGGCAGGCCGTCGCCAACCGACTTTTCTTGCAAAACGTTGGCAAACGAGGTAATTACAGCTTACTATGCTTACTTCTTTGTTCGTTTATTGAAAGAAATTAGTTTGCCGTTTAGTTTGGAAAATACGCTCTAAGAACGCTGAGTTTTTCACAAAATTGAACACAGTTCAATTTTGTTGTTAGATGGTGAGAGGTGTTAAATGTTTTTAATAATCTCAAATCTGGTAGAAAGAGATACTTTTAAAAAATGCTAAGTATATCCTATACAATAGTTACCTATTTATTCTGAAAATAGGTACTCAGTCAGTGCCTATCTATTATTAGCATCCTCTAGTTTACTATCGACAAGTGTTTTGGACGTCAAGCACACATGTCGAGTTGTCGACTCGACTTGAACTTTATTATTCACTCGATCTACCTGACGATGTTGAGTTTAAAGTTTAAATTGCCCCTAAATTAGATCCATTTACGATACAATCAACCTTCTAAAAGTAATATAAAGCTTTTGAACTGAAATTATTCCAAATATAATTACGTAACTTAATGTTTGCCTATTGGTTAACTTATGCTATTGTAGATTTATATTTTTAAAGTATATACCGATAGGTAATAATAATATATAGAAAAATTAAGATGAAAGAAGTCTAACAACTGCTCATTGTGGTTGAAATTGAGTACCTATTCACTCGTAGTGATGCATAATATCTAAAACGACAGACATTACACATAGATAAAAAAAAACTCACGTAGGTATTGATCCTTAATCTTTTCAGTGGAGTTGATAGATTAAAGTTACCAAGCTCAAGTTTGTTTGAAAAAGCTTTCAACTATCTATCCTGATAATATATCTTTTTTGATTGATTGAGGTTCTAAAACATGGAGTATACCTTCGCCATGTCCAGGTACTTAAATATTCAACAAGCTATCGATGTTATCAGTCAAAATTAGTTAAAACGACATTTGTTTAAGGGTTTTGAAGAAGGTTTCGGTTGTTTTAAATGTGTTATAACTATCTACAATACAATCTATATCTGGGCTTAAGTAAATAGGTAATTTTCTAAAGGAAAATAACGAAAATGAACATTTCCATCCCATTATACATATTTTATTATACCTACCTGCATGTTACCTAATAGACATTCTGTACTCTGCAAAACCGACTGTGTTTAGGTACTTGCCGAAAATAAATGAAAAGCTAAATCTTAACAGAATGAATAAAAATAGACCATTGTGCAAAATAATCTGTCAAAAATAGAAAACAAACAATAAGACCGGATAAAGAAAAAAAGTCTAATTTTAAAGAAAATTATGTTTTTACACAGACTCGGGAGGTAGGTAATGTTTCGTAGATACCTACCCAACTAACAAAATGTGGTTTTATAATGGACCATAGAACGTTTCCTGAATACTAACGGATGGTGAAATAAAGGGTCTAAGGAGGTAGCACCTATAAAGAAAGTGGCGAAATTATTTCTCCATTCGACTCTAAAGTGGAACTATAGCGGCATCAAGAAATCTAAATTTGGTCTATACGGTTGATATAACAGTAACCCTATCTCCATTTGGTGATATACAAGCCACCACAACGCCGCTAAAGTACCTTTTTGTACCTTAAAAGAGTTTATAATTCCATCGCTGCACTATTATTTTTTCATTCACTCGTTTTTCATTCGTTCATGCGTAATTTATAAAGATGGAGTGTTCTTATAAAATAAATAATTAAAAGGAATTCGAGGATATCCTGATAATTTATTTTGTAATGACATTATTTATCTCTTACGCGTGTAATGATGAGTGGGAAAGTCATTTTACTGAGAAAGTATAGGTGATATTACGAGAATATTTTAATGCCCTCTTTGAATTATTGAGATTTTATTGTAAAAAATATGAATTTTAAATCATAAATATAGTTTTAGTGCAATGAAGTCCACTATATCACACGCCATTACAGACCACAGCCTTTATTACATGAAAAGAAATGGCGGTTAGGTATAAAAGAGTAATTAAAGTACCATTATATAACGTATTTACCTATGTTTTAAAAGAGGAAGAAGTCATTTTATAACACTGTGGTGAAATAAAAGGACTATAGCAGTAACAAAAACAATCTCGCTCTGAAAGAGTGTTTTGGTGACAACTTTAGCACTGGAACTATAAAGGTCATAAGCAAACCTGTATAGAACAATTGGGGTTACATAAGGGTAATTTGGAAATCGGCTATATCGCGAAATTGCTCTTTTACAGAGTTCTCGTGCTCGCTATAGTACCATGTATTGTAAAGGCGTTCTACAAAACCACAATAGCACAATATCGGCCTATTGTAGAGTTTTCATCTCTACTTTTACGAAAGACCTATTAAAGTACATTCAGAACCCTTATAGCGTAAAACAGCCACATGATGGCGACAGTAAACACTGGTATAGAGTTCTATCGTTATATACTGGTCACATTAGAGGCTGCTGTAACATCTGCCTATAACAGGTATATAAAGTAGCGATGTAAGCCTTTACATCACTTGATAATAGGTCGTTTTTGCTGTATAACCTTATAGAGCTAAACTGTAGTGTCAAGCGCTATTATATAACCTACGGTCACCGCTAAAACCTTTATACATCGCTTACCCAGCTTTTTTGAGTTATAAGGATTTGTTATAGGCCGAAATTGTTAGTTGGGTACCTACGTATCTTTGAAGATAATATTTGAAGTAAGTTTGTTTGTTGGCAGGATACCTGGCGAGCCGAGAGTTGCCGCGCTATGGGAACTAGAGCTGCCCCGCTGATCGTCCTTCCGTTCCCTGCAGGCTGTGACCACTGGCTGGGGGCAAGACGTCACGTCACACTCTCTTTAACTTTACTAGAGTTGCCTTTTAATAAGGTACATCAACGTTACGGTTTAATCATTAATTGACCAGATATCTATTACCCAAAATAAAAGGTGAAATTTATAATCGAGTGAACTACTTTAGAAACTTTATTTACGTACCTAAACAATGAAAATTTGATTTATTAATGGTGTAATGTTATCCAGCTCAACATTGACCATAAGTCCACGCGACGTCTTGTTCGTGGTCTCAGACCTGCACTCCCAGTCTATCGCCTTTCTAGTATTTTTATACGCTTGTTATCAATAACCTAGGGCTGTTTGTTTATTCCTAGTCTAAAAACGATGTATGATGCGGAATCCCTATAAGCTGCGTGAATTCGCAGCATCTATTTAATAGCATTCATAATAGAGTGAACTATTTTCTGTGTTATCCTTAAATAATTCAGGTAGATACTACGCCAAATATGTACTAAATACTAAAATAAAGTAAGGTTAAAAGTGAAAATATGATTAGCTAGCTATGTGCTAGCTAGTGCTTTAGCATCTAGCATTATGTTGAATATAAATAAGTTTGATGAATACCTTACGTGTAGGTGTATCGATGCTACTAGTCATTCTGTTTCGTAATTAAATGTACAGTGTAGCTGTAGTGTAGCCAATTGTATTTTTTAAGTTTTTGGTCTCTATTAGCGATAAATGTAGGCAAATGTAATAGTACAGTATAAATTCCGTTCAATAAAAACGTTAACTTATTAATAATGGTTTTGTCCCCACGCAAATACCTCCCTCTTCTAAGAGCCTTGTGAAGTTACGACGATATTAAATGGTTGAGAATCCACGTCGTGCTTTATATGAAGGCACATTGATTTCCGAAACTATGTCTTTGATATCACACGAAGATCAATGTAGAGACAGGCTACAGGAATCGTTATTAAATTTACATAGGTACACGGTGAAGCAGCTGCATTCTAAGTAAGCAATTTGCTTAGTAGTTACGTACCTACTTATGGACGTAGGTATCTATTTTACTCAAGGTACTGTTTTTAAAAGAAAGGTGAAAATGTACTTCAACTTTTAACTGGAATAATGCTCTTTCATTACAAGGTACCTATATTATGGTAGAGAAATGTTATCCTCAAAAGGTGTATAGTTACGTTAAAATGAAACTTCCTCAAGAAAACTCAATCAAATGTACTTGGTGTCCTCCCCTTTGATGATGCTAATTTGTTTTTTAGCGTACCAAAGTTTAATCTATGAGTCTTCGTAATTTTACACGAGAAATGCCTTCTCCAATAACCTACAGACAAATTATTGAAAAAAGCTACAAAAGTACTTCTCTTGAAATGCAAATGTAATCATTTGTCCTTCTGTCAGTTTTTTTGTCACGATAATTTAAGTAAAGAAAAGAGGTGTTGGTTTCGTATGTACATTTTTTCCATTTTCAAGAGTTTCCACGAAACTAAAGCGGAGCAGAAAAAAGCCGCTACTTGTGAAATGTATCTTGATCTAAGTATCTTACTAAAATATACTTAATCCAGTTGTACGTAATTGTAAGGAGACTACAATTATTCTTATTAATCATTATCTTACGATAAAGAAATCATATTGCAAATAAATATTGTGAAAGCTAGATTTCAGAAGAAAATATCTTATTTCTATAAAAAATTAATAATAATATGTTATCCCTCATTACCTTTGTAAATGTCGGATTTGATTCATCCTATCACGCTTGGAAAAACAAATGAAAAAGTGTGAAATTAAAATAAAAGTCGCATCTGTCACCGCTTTGGTCGGTTACGAGACATGGATTTCGTTTTGGAGGCATCTCGGATTGCAATTAGTAATAACATAGGTAATACTTAATCAGATTTCTCATGATAATCGAAATGTCAATTATCAACGTTTTGAATATCAATGAAACTCAATATTTTGTCAGTTTTTAACTATCTGTACCGAGTTAATAACACAAACACGCATAATTCATCGACGCGTGTTTTAATTGAAAATTTCAGTTGAAACTAAATTAATATTGTTGGTTTTGACTAGTCCCGATTACGAATTATATCGGTTGAAACAGTTGGGATATTCAATTGGAGTAAATTGCAGCACGTTACATTGATTAACCTAGGAGATTGAGTTGAATAATGACGTGCATTTATACAAGTTATGTCAAGTAATTCATTTATTTACTACCTACTTCTATTAGATAACTTGGTGTTAATTTTGGAAGAATTTCTCGTTGTTGAGGGAGGAAATCATTATCTTTTCGTATATTTATCTACTTTCTGAATTTAGGAAGGCAGTAAATTTAAAAACAGATTTCAGCCAGTTCAAGTAAGTAGTTTTAGTAAAGCACAGAAATGTCAAAATGTGCAGACCTGTGCAGACTCTACTGAAAACGTTTACTGCACGTTCATCGCAACCACAACTATGCGGGGAAGTTCCTGTAAACCTGTTTATACTTAAATGTATAATTATTGAATAGTTTTCATTGTGGCTAGATATGTTAATTGTCCATTGTTGTGTGGCTTGCCACAGATTTTTCTCATGAGATACAAATTGTAGAGCATTATTTATGTTTGGATAAAAAAGAATAATTTTTCGTCTCTTACACAATGCATAACATATTAAGGGGTGGCTATGTCAATATTGTTTTATATCTTCCCATTTATTATAGACTGTATAGATACATAGTACTTACCTAAGTCGCACATTTTTTTTCGAATAGATTAGTTTGGCATACTTCATTTTGTATCTCCATATCCACTCTAGAAAAGCACCTTTGGGTCACATTCACATAGAATAAATTATTACGACTAAAAGGTTTTGGGGTTGTCAGTTAAAGAATAAACAACGTCCTTCGCGGAAAGCTTAAAAACAAAGCGGTTACAAGGTATGGAAAACATTTGCAGTTTTTAAAGAAACTGAAGTACTGAGTTATAAGTAAATGGCAGTTTAAGTAAAAGCCACTTTTAAGTAAAAAGGTATAAGTAAGTTTTAAGTAAATATGTAATTGTCATAAAAAAATGTTTTTGAATTTATCAAACTACATGTAGAGCTAGAGATTTGTTAACATCAAATACTAATTTAAAAACCGGACGATAGCTTATTCGACACCTTCTTATATAATGTAGTAAGTACATAAATGGCGAGATTTCAAATTATCAGTGCAGCCGTGGGAGGAGACGCCCGGGGCCCTAAGCCTGGCCCGCACCGTGTTCGACAGTAATTAGACTCGATCTAATTTGCACCCCGACTGATTACATTATGCTATGACACTCCAGGAGAACGACACTTAGCATCCACCACTAAGCGTACTGCAAAGTACTATCAGTACTGCTTTACCACAGTAAGTATAGGGACGAACCTATAATATCTTCATACTTTATCCATTGTAAAGAATAGATAACAAGATCTTTTAAAGAGTAGATATAAAGGAACTTTTAAAGGCGGACAATCAGCGTTTATAATAAAGGAAGATGGCTGCGGTGTGTCTACAACCAAAAGAATTTAGAAAAGTAATATTTGAAAAAGTTTTTTCATTCGCTAAAAGAGCATGGCTGATATACACAGATATATAGATATTTAAAAAAAGTACCTTTTTCATTGCTTTAAGGCAGCGTTCGTAGCTTTTTTACACATCTCGTGATTTTGAAACATCCCTTGTTGTCGTTCGTTCAGGCTCTTTTCGAAGAGTCGGTAAATGTGTGTGACTTGACTATAATTAAATCCCTACGGCGTTTCGGAATGTTATTTTCAAATGCGAACACGAAAAATCGAGAATTAACATGATAGAGAATCAATTTTAACTGGTATGGTAATAAGAAAATTACTGAACGTATAACTAAGTCTGTACTGTAAGTAATTATGGGTTTTATCAAGCTAAACTTAATGTAATTAATTAAAAACTTTAAAAAATTAGGATTACGAGTAGGTAAGTACCTACACGAATCCCGTTTAATAACTCTCTCACGCAACTACATTAGTAAGACATTAGTTACCTAAGTATGTAGTCGATTATCGAAATAGATCAAACTTTCGCCTTAGCAACGGCAAAGTGGTGAAATCAGTAATAAAAAGCTACACTTTGAAAGTTTCCATTTTCTTATTGGATTTGATAACTACAAAGCACCAAAATGGACAAAAATGGGTAAGCACGCTACTTATAATTCATTTTTACTGTATTTACTTCAGTACCTATATATACCTACTGAGTTTACGAGTAAAATAAAACAATGTAAGTATGCACTTTATTAACTTACAATGAGTCACAATAGCACTTATTTTAAACGCTAATTGTGGAAAAAGCTGTGAAAGCTTGTTGATTTATCAATTTTAGGGATAGGGGTGTAAATAAAACGAGTAAGTATGTCGTCCTTCATATAAGCACCTAATGGCCTTCCAACGACGATATATGTGGAAGACAAGACTCGCATGTAACTTGTTATTTTCCTAGTTCTAAAACATTGAAACGTTTAAGTGACTCCGTTATGTTTCTAAGGGGTGTAGTAACACTAGTAACAGTTTATTAACATAATTGTTGTACGTTTACGACAATGTACCAGACAAGACAATCTCAGTTATTCAACTCCCACTCTTAACTACATTGTGTCGCCTTAAACAGATTTCAATTAAACTGTAAACAGGAATTGTTGCTAGAAATATACGCATGGGTGGCTCTCCTTGAAACGGCACACAAGATCGATTGTGAATCTCGTTTATTACATCTAATTTTGTTATTTTCTTCTCTTAAAATGATATTAAAATCGAAGACTTTATAAAAAAGATAGACATATTAGATTAGTAGTAAATTAAAAATGACGCTAATCCAACTGATCATTAATATGGAAATAAAACATTTAAATGTAAGTAACGTTGTTGTAAGCAAAGAGTCAATATGATAAAGGGAATTCTTATAGCGGAAGCTATCTAGAATAATACGTATCAGGTACCTAAATAGATAATGGGTTATTCAATACCTTTGTGTCCCACCCATATCAAAGCTTTATCGTGACAATCTATAATTACAAAGGATCAGAAATGAAATTTTTCGTGTGGATTTGAATAATCATCGTTTACAAGGTAACTTCATTGGTACGCCTACGCTTTTCTGTGTAATTCGTTTTTAAAGTGGAACATGGAGTAACATCTTTATTTTCAAAGTAATTTTCAATCAGCTATGCTTATAAATCCGGAATCTGAGGACTCATTTATGTAGCATTATGATGTAAGTACCTACTAGGGATGTTATGGATATGAAATTTCGGATACGGATTGGATACGGATTAAGGAATGATTATTATACCGGATACGGTTACGGATACGAATAATAAATTATTTCGGATTATCCGTTAGTTTCGGTTACGGATATTAATTTTTTAAGGAATTTCAAAAGTAAAATACAAATAACGTGTCTCAATTAGGCTCCACCCCTATCCGATACTATGCGAAACTTTTATTTCGGATTCGGTTACGGTTACGGATGATTTTTTATATCGGATATCCGATAGTTTCGGTTACGGTTACGGAGCTCCCTAACATCCCTGGTACCTACCTAACTTTTAAGGAAATATTCATACTTAAGTAGGTGTTATAGCTTCTAACAAAGTTAAAAGTGAATAATCTAATCAAAATCCTGGATTTAGTTCCATGATGCGCAAATTACTTATTTTCTGTAGGTACCTAGGTACTGGAGCAATCTGTGACAGGTAGATAATTAGCATCGCTATGTTAGAGTCAATAAAAGTTGGAACTCATTACCTTGTGCTTTTGTCAGCTCTAGATTGACTTCGCAACATCGCTCGTACCGGATATTACCAGCAGTGACTCGGTTTAACTTTATCCTTTTATAAAATAAAACAGTTCTATTTGTTTGCACTGAATTGCAAGTACGATGAAATACCTGCGTATGCAATATAATTGAATTTATTGAATTTGTTATTATTTGCTGCACCGATAGTTTGTTTAACGATGGAATGCTCGAATACTGAGTTTATTAATCTAAACTAGTCAAACAAAGCACGTAACATTCTTCGTTAATATTTAGAAAGACTTTTGTATAAAATAGTAAATAGAATTTAAACGCTTTATTAATATTCCTAATATTGGATGGATAGGAACGTGTTATAAGTCTTATATTCGTAGTTACACACTTAATATTTTGGCTAAGATGAAGACTAAAAAGATTTTTGTCACAGATCATCAAAATTATGCCGAATGGATTCTTTGCTATTTGCTCTGACTCTAGAAGTTGTGTTACTTCAATTAAGGATTCATGGTACGTGTCTCACTTTAATTTTTAAAAAATATCATAAATAAGTAGTGTAGATTAGAGTATCAGTTATGTAGTAGATAGTTAAGCGACATCACTGTGGAAGTAGATAGTTTAAAACTGTAACATTGGAATAGGTTTTCTACCGCCATCTACAGAAAAAGAATAATAATAAAAATGTCTGAATTTTCACAGAGGGCAGCACCGACATCCGACTCTATTACAAACCTGCGAACCTACGAAAGACTAAACAGTACGAAAAGCTTGTGAGAGACCGGTAAGTAGGTATTAACGATTGCGAGATGGCGTTACTAGAACAACACTTGGGAGGTCTACGATTGTACAGACGCACCTTATACTTTGGTAGGGAGGGAGACAGGGTAATAGGTAAGTACCTATTTGAGAACAGTTGCAGTCAAGTTGCAGTCTTGTTCTTTGAATTGAAGGGTTAAAAGTAGGTACTAATTACTTAATACTTGTCTATTTATCTTACAAACTTAACTTACGTACTTAATGTTAAGACAATTAAATCTTGTTTGTAGACAAATGGTTACGGACGTAATCAGGCGAACATTAGTGGAACTCGCAGAGTCCGGGGAGTGGGCTACGTTAATCGATGCTCTTGACTTGCTCCTGAAACGTGATTCCTATGCTCTTTGCCAAAGAAAGAACCACGAACAGCTCAAGACGTAAGAAAAGTTTCAATATCAAAGTTTTATTAATGATAAGGAATGATAAAACTCCTAGAAGAGAAAAAGAGATAGTACCTATGTAAATTATCAGAGCTATCTGTAAACAAAGCAATACCTATTTAGAAGTATCATAGAAATACGTAGGTACCTAGGTACTTGGACTTCACGAAGTTTGTGTTGTGGAAGTTACAAATTGTTTTTGTGGGTTTTACAGTTTGTCACTACTTACTACGCGTCTAGTAGGTAACTAGATTTTAAGTACCTACCTAGTTAGTTAACTTTGTACTTAATTGGTTAATGTTGTTCACAAATATGTTGAAAAATAAGGCACGACACGCTGATGCATTCAATATTAAATTAACAGATATCATTTCATTTCAGATCCTATGCGAATATTGCTGACGAATTAACGTTAAAAAGGAATCTATGGGCTGCCGATCTCCGTGGTGGCGACCAAAAAGTCGCTCTCCTTCGGGATACTTTAAAAGTTAGTAACGTGTCGCCTGAGTTTGAATTAAACTACTTCATTTAAGTAGGTAGGTACGCTTTTAAATTACTTATAAGACTTTTTTATCCTACAGCATGATTTCCTAAACGCAAGTGCGCGTCTATGTTACGCGGATAAATGGTTGGGTGCTCGAATAGAAGCGCTAGAGCTACGATTTCAAGCCGAAATGAAAAAACCTCCGTTGCCACGAGCAGACCATGAGCAGAGAGTGCATGAGGAAATTACCAAAGCTATACAATTGCAAATCACGGTAAAAGGGTTTTTTTTAATCATGCAATTGCCTAACTCTCAACTTGGTCCACGAAAGGGAAAATCTTTTGTGACGGTTAAAAACCATTATGGACCACTAATAAACCGATAGTTCCTAGTCCCAGAAAAGGAACTGTGTCTAGGTACTTAAGTAGGTACCTACCTACTTACAGTGCGTAGGTTCTAATCACGGGCAGACTACAATACTTAGGTAGGTAATATATGCCGCATATTTTTTGGAAATTATAATCGACTTTTCAGGAGCGTGAAAAGATTTCAGAATATTGGCGAGGACGATATTCTGACGATATTGTTAGCATGAATGCTAGGCTTGCAGAAAAACGCCAACAACTTCTAGTTGCATCTACAAAGCGCTCCGAATTACAGCAACTTGTAAGCATTCTTATGAAAAGATATATATATACCTATCTAAATAAATGAGTAGGTGTGGCTACTAGGTAGTTAGCCTAAAGAATTTTTGTCTTTTCAGTATGATCTACATGCAGGTGAAATGCGGTCTTGGTTGTCTTTTAAAGAGCAACGAGCGGCCCGCAAAGCCCGTGAAGAAAGATCGCGGCTATCCGCAATTCGCATCCAAGCATGGTGGCGTGGTGTTATGGTTCGCCGGGCAATTGGTGCCTTTAAATATTTAAGAAACGCTAGAAAAACTCCAGTTAAACCTAAGAAAAAATAAGCCTTCATCATAAATAAAAAAGTTTCTATTATTTATTATTTTTTCACTTTGAGAAAATGCGCCTTTTATCACATAGCGCCCTCTCGGATCATAGAATAGTACTATGTGCCTACTGCTACTGTCAAAGTGAGGGTGGCTATGCTTAACTATTTTGGCCATATTAATAAAGATATTTTTTAAGTACCAAATTCATTAGGTATATAAAACGACAAACTTATTTTAATTAGAAGAATTCATCAACAAAGAGCGTAAAATAGATTAAATAAGTTTTGATAACAGAAAACCACATTGCTCTAATACTTAATTATTATTATTACCATTGTATTTTAGCACATTTAAAAATATATTATAGCAACACTGCCAGAATTTCGTTATTTCGTTCGTTCTTTGAATGATTATTGACGCGTTCATATCCAGTCGTCTTTCGTTCGTTCAGCCTGTCACTGTCAGTTCGTTCAGTCAGTTGTCAGTTGCATGTGTTCTCTTGTAGCGAGCCTAGGTCTAATCGCGTTTCTCGGAAAGCTTTAAATTGTGGCAGTGGATTTTTATATTTGTTTCATCTGATTTTATATGGGAAACTCTTTTTTGACTGTGGAACTTTGACTCTAGGGCAGTGGCATAAAATGAACTGTGATATATTCAGAATTCGCTGAATTTTGCACGATTGGAAAGTTGGATTTCTCATCTCGAGGTTTGGTGAGTAATCGTTTCTTTATGTTACTGTTTTTCCTTACAAATTGCATGTGAACTTATTTTTACGCCGGAAAAATATCCTACATATCATTATGATCTCTAAATACTTTATTTTTACTTTGAAAATAAAAATCTTAACCTTTTCATAACATACCGTATCTTCCAGTAGATACGTGAACATTATAAGTACCTTTTTTTTAATGACTATATGCACCTAAAAAGTTAATTTAACAAGAAATTTTAACTACAATTATCTGGTCATACTCTATGGTTGTAATTTGTTCTTTCTATCAGATATTGCGCAATTTATCCTTAAGCGTTATGGCCAAGCAATAAACATAAACTTTAACTGTATATTTTTATTAGGTTAAGATATAAAATCTATGCAACTGTTCATAGATAGCATTGCCTTAATACATAATTTCAGGGCATAGCTATAATATAACCTAATTAACTTTCCTCATATTAATAAAATGTTAATATGAGGCAAGTAAAAAAGTGCTTTAAGATTTGTTAAAATCATAAATTCTTGGTTTTGGCCATCAGCTAAAGAGATAAATCATTACCTGCTCTAAAACATTCTGGCCAATTCTTATTGTACTTACTTAACAACAGATAGAACTGACAAATACAAATTGTACTGGGTATCAATCTAGCAATATCACTTAGCTAATCTTTTTATTCAAGTTTTTTATTTAGTAGTTTCAGGTTTCAAATTACATTCACTCCCTATTTAATAAAGGTTAATTTTCTTCTCTTTCTTTTTGTCTCTTCTCTTTCTTTGTAATGAAAAAAATGTAGAAAAAACTAACCGATCCCCTTGTATAGGGCATGGATACCGGTATACCGGTAAATATTTTCGGTATTTTGATACCGGTATATAAAGACAAAATACCGGTATTTCGATATTAATGAAATATCTCTTTTTTTCAAAGGAGATAGATAAAATACTCTGCAGAAGCAGAATGCTTGTTTGTATCACGAACCCCGTAAAGTAACATTATATTGTTTGAGTATCATTAGTGTACTCGTTACGTTAGATAGTGAGTTTTGTATTCTGATTTATTTTAAAATAATAACATATTATGGGTCCGTCGAAGGGAGATACTATTTTAGATAAGGCTATTTGTTTTTTTTTTTTTATAATTAGTGATGGATACTAAACTAAGACTGATTTAAGTTGCCATTTGATTGTGATATTGAGCTAATGAGACAATTAAAATAATTTAGAGATGCGCCGAATATTCGTTTACTATTCGGTATTCGGCATAGTCGGCACCTCAACCGAATATTAGGCCGAATATTCAGTTAAAATGACAATTTATTCGTTTATTTTGCTTAGTGATAATTTGCTTGATAAAACAGGATATTAACCTCATATTAAATTATTTTAAACCAGGAGCGGTTAATCTATGTACTACAAGAGTTATTAGGAGATGATAAAATGAAGATAAGTTAGTAAGTGACACTTAAAGATAGAATTTAGAAACTTAGACATTCTGCTCTATCTAGTGACCGTCAAAGGCGCTTTTATTTATAAACTTTACCTATTTGTTGTATCAAAATTAGTGTGAAATTGCAACCGAATAGTTCGGCCGAACTATCTGCAACCGTCATACTTACCAATATCGTTATTGGAACAATTCAAATGACAAAAAGTAGTATTTAAAAAAATACCGAAAAAATACCGAAATTTCGGTATACCGGTATTTAAAATTTTAATACCGGTATCAATACCGGTATGAAATATGTTCCGGTATTCCATGCCCTACCCTTGTATTATTTATATTTACTTTAATTGTTTTGAATTATCATTTGAATAATATGGCTTTAAACAAATAAAATCTTATTAAAATTTAAATTATTTTTATTGTAATTTTAAATGATTTAAATTAAAGAATCAAAAATGTAGATAATTTTAAATAAAGTAGGTAAGTACTTATTTTACGTACAATGCAACTATTAAATCTCAATTAACTTTGTCATTTATACTGTAAACACCAAATTCGTTAAGATTACATTACCTGAAGTGAATAGTTATTATGCAAAAAGTCCATATTTTTATAAACACTACTGAGCTAAGTTCAGACTTAATAATCAAAAATGTCAAATTGATGATTTTTACATTTGTTCTACAAAAACTGAAAATCCATTCCTAATTAAAATTTTCCTTTGGCTATTTGTCAGTTAATCATGACACTTGCTGTAGCCAGGATATGTGAATTGCGAAATTGCTAGGTTGTCTTACGTGTTACCTAAAGTGGCATTCATTCTCAGCGCATTGTGAGAGTAACTTCTCATGTAGAATAACTATGTAGTTAGTTTTTGCGCGTAATAACAGCGGTCAACTAGGTGGTTTACAGTACCGGTGTGGGTAATTAGTGCGTTAATCGGTGCCGCGCGGCCGCCGCACCGCGGTTGATGGCTGATGTTGATGCAACTGCAGTTCCGAGAAGGCGATCAGCTCGCGAGGAGCGGCAAATTGCCCTCAGATATGTGTGCCGGCTGTCGGTAATTGCAAAAATCACTCGCCTACCGCCCGGACCGCTCCTCCGGCTTGTAATACAACTGCGAGTTGCTCCCCACATAAATGGTTGCAGATACATTAACTTAATTACCCGCTCGGCCACTCTCGGCGGTATTGAGTGGTAATTATTTCTGTAAAAGACTTACGAAATTTACCCCTTTATGGTTTCATCAGCGGCCGAACTTGCAACAATATCTCTTTATTCGATTTAAAACATTTTTCAATAAATACTTACTTGTTTTTATCTTTTTGATACGATCTGACTTATTGATTAAATAAAACGCAACTATATTCGGGGTTCCCCTGAGAAGCCACTAATAGCCTAACAAGTATTAAGTATATTAAGACTTGATTGCAAGTAATTAAATAGGCATTAACTTTTTACCCGGATATGTTCTGAAAAGTATAAATAGATATTTCACCTAGCTAATAATCTTAAATCCGATATGGTAATAAATATTTAAAAAAGTAAAGAAAACGCGAAATGTGAAGTTAATTTTCAATTGATATCACGAACAAATTCGCAATAAAAACTTGTAAGCACTGTATTATGTATTGAAGTAAATTATTACGTTTCCGAGAAGTGAGGGCCCAGTCATTCGCCAGTCACCGCTTTCGTAGAACTTATAGGTCATGCAGTTAGCAAACGATTCGTTCTACGTCTGACTTACTACGGTGTTATTAAATCTTTTGTTCTTTTTTAAATCTGTAGCAACCCATATGATGGTCTTTAATTAATAACTCTTTTACAGAGGTTCAACTGAACTTTGAAAATACTTTTTAGTATCTCAACGTGTATAACATTACATAATCATCTATTAATACAATAGTAGATAATAAATACTCGGAAAATGAACTTTGATGAATATTTTGCATCATAGAAATTGCATCTACACACTGACTTACCTACTTAATATGTTATGAAATAAGTAGTATTTTTTAAATAGGTACCTACTATGAAATCACTACGAAAGGCAGTGCAATACCTGTATATATATATCAGATAAGTATTAACAACGTTAATTCGCACGATTTTTTACTTTACTTTAATGTAGGTAAATACAACAAAGGTATTCGTCATTTGGTTAAACCGTAGTTTTTTTGTCATAGTAATCATAATCCTCGTTTGGATTGGACTTTCTATAGCGTCACAACAATTGTTCTTTTTATAGTTACTAGTTAAAGGCTGGTTATTACTGAGTTCTAAGTAAAGCTACTTTATCTAATTCTGAGATTTCTTCAACAGAATCGAATTCGATAAGACTAAAGATTTCTTTAGGCTTAAACTAGGTAATTCTTATTATAGGTGCTAATTGTGCTAAAGCCTTATTTAGCTTGTTTTTTTTTATTAAAAGTAGTACTTAATATATATGAAGTAAGTGACCTTATTTCACATTTTGAATAATATAACAGTTTTATCTAAGAAACTGCGAATTCGAAATGAGCTTTCGTTTGAAAACGAGCAGTATACTCGTAGTGTACCCCACAGCAAGGTTTTCTGCGAAATAAATAAACGGTGGCGGCTTCGCTTACGATTGATCGATTGCATTTAATGTTATTGCTTTCTTTATTATTATGAGATTTACGAGATAATATCATTAAAAATGAAACTAAAATCAGCGGCCAGTAGAATGAAAGCTAAAAGTAAGTTTATTGCCAAAGAACCATATTCCACATTTAATACTAGTAGCTATACTTCTATTTTTAGAGTAAAAAACTTGCTACTTATAGATAATGAAATGAATAATGTTATGTAGATACGTTTTCACGGTACGAGTAGTTCTTCTCTGTTCAAGCAATAAAGCTTTATGAATAACGAACAAATACCTCATAATTCCTTTGAACAGAACAAAGAGGCAGATTGATAGCTACCGTCGAGGCAGGTATACTTGATAAATATACCAAAATATTTAGAGAAAAGTACTGAATATTACATTTTCAAACAATGTCAAAAATATTAAGTTTACGATAGTTCCCATTAGGCTAGAAGTGAAGGGTCCGAACGAAATAAAACCTAACTCCTTTTCATTGGCACTCTCAGGTGTATCTGCGTTCTATTATGTCCTTGTATCTGTTTACTTGAATAACCCGTTGCCACGTATTGCATAATTTCCAGCTTGATTCATACAGTCTTTTGTTTTTCTAGGATATTCTTAGCAACCATGTGGTTGGCGGTGACGCTGGGCGTGGTGGCGACAGCTGCGTACGTGCATGCAGCCGGCTACTGCACACAGAACACTTTCTCCGCCAATTCTTCCTTCATGCACTTCACGAAAGAACCTGTACCCGTGGAATACGGGTTTATCGATAAATTCAAGAGTATACACTGCTGCGTTAAAGGCTACAGGAGTATCGAATGGTAAGTTATTATTTTAGATTTGCAAACCGTTAAATCTACCATATTATGGCTGGGTTATTTCACATTTTATTTCAACCACCGTAAAATCTTGTATCATGATTTTGCTAAAATACTCCGTGATATAACAGATAACTATTAACTATCTAATCGATTCTGCGTTTGTCGATGATGAATCATCATCGTTAAAGCTTGAATCAAATAATTTTAAAAAATATGCTTTAGTTAGGTACCAAGTATTGATTTAGGTACTAATAAAAAAATCCTCACGCCATCAGATTCGCTCGCTTCCATACCATGTCAAGCGTTATACGTACGCATCAGATATTTCGATAAGCAGGTGTGAGGCGTCGAGCACTAAACTTCTCGGAAATTGCGTCCATTGTGTGCGCGAAAATAATGATAAATTGTCTTGGTGTGCGACGATGACAATGCTCCTTGATTTCCGATGAACCTTTCGGTAAAAAATCTCTCGACTGACGAGATTAAGTCCATTATTTTGCTTCGGTCGTAAATTTAATTACTATCTTAACACGGTCCGCGTAAAAACCTTTATCATTGCGGAAAATTCTCGGTTTTCCTCCCACACTTTTCCGGAATCAAAGCTACCTAATTTAATTAGTTCAGTATGTAGGTATATTCTCAGTAGGTATCTATCAAGATAATTACTGACAATTAATACCTAATACACCTATGTCACCTATAACTAAACTAGATTATGTATCGCTACAAGATATAATTGCCTTGCATTTACATCAATATTGAGGTATAAACGGGTGTTGACTGAGAGTTATGGCGGAAACTATATATAAAACTCGTATATATCTACTCACTACATAAGTATATATACCATGATTGCACCTGATGGCAAAACAAGTGCAATTCCCAGAAGTAGCGATTTACGCTCGTTACTCCTCCGCGTGCTCGTCACTAGCCTTCATCTCTTATATAGATCAGTCATGTCGTCATTGTACTTGCCTAGATAGGTACTAATATACTAGTATTATATTTGTAAATGAAATACACCTATTTGTTCTTCTAAACTTCATCTAGGTACCTACGTTAAATTTCTTTTTATAAATTCCAAAACGAATGTTTTTCTTACCGATATCTCTTTGCGCTCAAATCGCTCTATGTTCATTTAATGTGATAGTTAACATTTTTATGATGAAATGCAGAAAAAAGAACAGAAAAAGACGTTGGAGAGTTTTGACAATTTTTATCGAGTATTATTTTTGTGAATTCTTGGTCTGATCATCAGCCTTAGCGAAAACTCTTCATCTTCTTTTCGGAATTACATTGATAATAGGTCTTTACCTATGAAATTGCCGTTTTACAGTACTGGCCATTTCAATTAAAAATATTTTTTGTTTAGCTAAGAATTCTAATTTCAAATTAATTTCATTTTAAAAATATGGAATTCTTTTTCCAAAAACAGTCATTTGTTTATTGGTTAGTGTTACATTTTCATTGCATTTCAATCATTTTTGTCAACATGGATACGTTAAAAATTCGAGTAATTATGGAATATGAGTTCCGTCGTGGCAGTAACGCGGCACAAGCGGCTCGCAACATCAACGACGTATACGGAGCTAACACTACAAACCAACGAACCACTAGTTATTGGTTTGCTCGCTTCCGTTCTGGAAATTTCGACCTGAAAAATGAACCCCGCGGTCGTCCGAAGACTTTGGTCGATGCAGACGAATTGAAGGCGATCGTGGAAGCTGATGATACTCAATCTACGGCTGAATTAGCAGCAGCTTTCGACGATAGCATCAAAACAATATTGGTCCATTTGCGTCAAATTGGCAAGGTAAAAAAGCTTGACAAATGGGTGCCCCACGAACTCAATGATCGCCAGCGCCAAGTACGCGTCGAGACGTGCCGTGCATTGCTCAACAGACACACAAATGAAGGAATTTTGAACCGCATTGTCACCTGTGATGAAAAATGGATTCTGTTTGATAACCGTAAGCGCTCAGCAAGTTGGTTGGATCCTGGTTCAGCACCTAAACAATGCCCTAAACTAAAACTTACCCCTAAAAAGGTGATGGTTACTGTTTGGTGGTCTAGCACCGGTGTGATTCATCACAGCTTCTTACCAAATGGGGAGAGTATTACTGCAGATGTGTACTGTGAAGAATTGAACACAATGATGGAGAAGCTGGCACGTCTCCGACCAGCATTGGTCAATCGCTCGTCTCCGCTGCTCCTGCACGACAACGCGCGACCTCATACCGCACAAATGACGGTCTCCAAGTTGCAAGAACTGGGGTTGGAAGCTCTCCCTCATCCACCGTACTCACCGGACCTTGCCCCTACAGACTACTACTTTTTCCAGAATTTGGATAACTTCTTGACTGGAAAAAAATTCAATAACCAAGAGGCAGTTCAAAACGCCTTTGAAGAATTTGTTGCCTCTCGTCCAGCTGATTTCTTTAAGAATAAACTGCCACTGCGTTGGCAAAGATGCATTGATTGTATGGGTAATTACTTCACTTAATACAAATAAAAATTATATGAAAAAAAATCATTTGAATTTTTTCATACAAAACGGCAATTTCATAGGTAAAGACCTAATATTAAGCAATAAACGTGTTATTTGTTCCACTTTACCGCGCGTGTATTCAAGCCGAAGGAACTGATAACGTACGAAGTACAACAAAATATCTATAATACCTACTTCGCATAGGTATTTCTACGTCTTGAAATGGGCTAAATTCATTTGCGTGACTCACAATTTGATATATATGACTCTAGGCCGTCGGGCCGTTGAATTATGTCATTATCCACTTGTTCCAACTTGTTAAATTGCAAAGTATACATCATCAGTCGTCACTCCACACGCACTTAAGAACCTGTGTATCTAGAGGTATTTTGTATAATAAGCGAATTCTGAGAAATATTAATAAGTGCCTACCTACCAGGTAAAGTAATAACACCTGGGGCCGTATTCTTCTAATTACCAAATGAAAAATGGTGTCTCTCTAGAATGTGAATTGTATGAATTGACACATTTTGGTATTCTCTTAACAGATAAGTTGACATTGGACAGCGATCGGCCGTACATTTTGTTACTTTACGCTATAATCGGTATTCTACTCCGCAATGTCACATGAGTGGCAGTTCCAAACGGTATCTCTTCGCTATTTGACAGTAGACAAAACCCTCTAGAGACTACTAATCGACTATTAATCGTGGCACTTAAGAGAATACCAAATTTGTGACAAATTGCTGTCGAATGTTTATCTGTTGGCTATAGTTTGGTCGCTTAACTTAATTTAGCGGAATTGCTACCCTGTAAAACTATTTAATCACACACTATGTTCATAAAGTTCCGTAGATAAGACATAACGAATCTAGTTAGACCGAACCGTGAAAAATCTGAGCTAGGTAGGTATGTACCACAGTCGGTCGCGACGAATTATCTTGTTAATCCAAATTGTAATTTACGTTACAATATAACCTAATCAATTCCTTACGCCGAATTTATAGGAAAATTGTAGCGTCTCAGATTAAACAAATTGCTAATTGATTGTGTCGTCATTGGATAACTCATTCGGTTTTGATGTCGTTGAATGTTTGATTAATAATTATTAAGGTACTTATAAGTACCTTTTTGAATTCATCTGGTATTGTATTACCTAGTTATACAAAATGTTATTCAATGTATCATGCATACCTACAAGTATGTACGCAACGTTTCCACAAATTCGCTGTGTGTGGCAGTCGGCCTATTCGTGTCGTTGAACGCTGTTACTTCACCATAATTAGGTATCTAGCAACTACGCATATGCGAGTTTGCTTATTGGATACAATTCCTAGAATTATGTTACAGTATAAATTACATTTTCAATTGGCTGCAAAGAAATCATGAACAAATTCCACTTCGCAATTAATTAGTACCTACTTTTGTAAATATTGCAATGTCTGGTCTATAGAATTTGTATTTTATTAGGAATAATAAGACATTCTTGTACCAAAAATCGTTGAGTTGCGTACCGGTTACTTTTATCAATTGTTTTATGTTAATCTGGCGCGTTCATCAGGTCAAGTCAGTGGAGCATGTTGTGATCTGTTATCAGCGGAATGACTTGAAGGGGCGAGAGTGGACGCGGACATCATAAATCGTCCGGCTCTTCGGCGCCGGAACGGGTTACCGCCTCGCCTGGGAATTCTCATTTTATTACCCCACTTTTGCTTTTACCTATCTATATCTGTTGGTTCCTATTTACCATCTATCACTTGGGTGATATTTCCTTATGAAGTTTTATCTTTTGTTCATATTTTAAAAGATTACGATGACCTGTATTCACTAAATGGGGTTTATTCAAACCTTTTTGTTGATTTTTTAGGATTTCTGTATGTAAACCATGAAAAAACTGAAGTTTAAAAGTAGGTATTGCAAAAGTAATTGCTAGTTAGGGTTGTATGTTATATGAAACCATTACCTATTCTATTTTTTTCAATTCTTTATCTATCACACTGTATTGTTTTGTCTTCCAGAATAAGTATCTCAATTCTCAAAGTACCGTTGTGTTTGTTTTCATTCTTATTTTGTTGACAAAGGGTCTCTGCTACTATTGTCAAGAAGGTAGGGGGACACTCATCGTCTGGCCATTGTGTCGAGTTTATGTCCATTGCTTCTTGAAAGGTGCTTTTTGGGTAGATAGTTTTGAGTATGCCAGTAATGTAGTTGTTTCATCGTGAGCATCGGTCTGTAGCAGCATAGCTCGGTGCGCGGCGATGCGGGCGTACCTGGCCGGTCGCGGCCGTATCTGCGAAGGTATCGCACGTCGCCGCAAACCTGTATTGTGGCTGTTCCCGGAAGGCGCTTTGTTGCTCGCCGCTGGTCTCCCCCTGCCCCCCCGCCGACCCCCACTGCATCGCTACATCCAGCCCTCCACTGCATGCTGCTGTGGGAACTGATCTTTTTAACAACCTCTCACGGATGCCCTCATTTTTAGCCGCGCGTTTACAAGAGGTGTTTAATTGTAGAGTCTATTGACTTTACATAACCATGTCATTTAAGATTGAATTTGACATCTCAGGTATGTAAGTACCTACTTCCTCCAGTACGTAATTATTTAAGTACTTTCCATGTTGGTGTTGTTGGTCATCATCGACAAGATTGTATTTTTAAAGGAATGTTTTTAATGAAATGCCTGAAATGACTTAAGTAGGTAGATATATTTCACCGAAAAAAATATGAGGTCATAGATACTAAAAATTGATATCTTATCGGAATTATAATATTTGTTAGTTGACGCGTTGCTACAGCAGCTGCCGCTGGCGGTGCCCGTTGATATGTCAATAGGAAGGTGCTCAAATCAAAGTGACCGTTCCGATACCCCTAATGAAGTGGCCATAAAATATACAAAACGACTATAGATATCCCACTGAGCTAAACAAAAAAAATCGACAACATGTCCTGACACGTCCGAACGACTCGATTTGTTGAACCGATTATTTTAAAGCCCGCCTTGATAACCGGCTGGCAGGTAGGCACATCGCATTGTTTTACAAATAAGGTTGATTGGCTTATCACTTTACAATCTCAATAAAAATCTTAAATGCTAATAGACTAGTGTAGGTAGCTGCAGGATGCATTTTTCTTGCATTCGGAATCGATCAAGTAGACTTTAGAGAGTACCTACCTATGTGGAGAGATGATACGATACAACTCTGACTGAAGGTAAAACTAAAATAGTATTGTTTGTTCATATAATAAGTTGGTTTAAACGTATGAGTGAGAGTCGCCACGTGGGGGGGTTGAGGGTGCTTGAGCGCAGGCGCATGGTAGAGCAGCTTTCACAATACTCCGTTTTATTTATCTACCATATTGATCTCTCGGCAGCTATTTTTCCTGATTCGAGTAGAGAATACTGTTCTATTGTATATGTTTTTTGTCCACATATTTCGTTGTTGTCGTTACGGTGGGACAAGGTGTGCCTGGTGAATAGGGTCCTCAATTATATTGTATTGTTAGACGAGAGCTTCTCGGCCTGCCCAAGGGTGTTTGTGTGAATTTTGTCACGGTATATTGCTTGCTACTTAAAGAATTTTACACTTATATTAATCTTTTTTCAACAATCCATTAGTTTATATGTTTAGTTATGCTACAATTTACAAAAAAAGAACCTAAAGTCTACCTAGGGACTATGACAAGTATTCCAATTCTCAATCGTTTGAATTAGATTTAATATTGTTTTAAGAATAAAAAACGTTGATCAAATTCCTCAATATCAAACTAAGTTCATTAACAAATTATTGTGGAACGGACAAGTAACTTGATCCAAGTTCCATTCACGGTTTTTTCATAGAGCACGGTAAGTTGGAGCAGCCTAGGGCTTAGTGTGTTCACATTCCGAGACGACCGAAATGCCACACAAATTAATGTTCATAACTATACATACCTGAAGATGTCGAGATACCGTGTGATCTCACGATCTGTCCTCTTTTGTTTGGCGTGACACTGAGTTTTTTCTTTTTAATTTCGTATTCAGGATCAAACTCGTCAAACATTCTTGAGGGACTGTTTCTTGGTATTCCTTGATGTTAGCAATCCGGGACTTTGTATACGTTGCTGTTTTTAACAATTTTTAGTCGGTACATTAGAAGTAAGTAAATAACTTGAATATATACGGCGCTAACTTTTAAAGTTTAGGTACCTAGCTATACTTAATCAATGTTTTCTCGGAACAAATAAAAACTCATTGCGTGTTTTTGTAAGAGGAGTATTTAGTTATTCAAACAATGCGTTATATTTTATGTCTGACTGAACATATTTTATTATGCTTAGCTTTTGGGTTTTAAGGTGTAGATTTTTTTTTATTAATTAACCTTAAATGTTATATAAGTGCG
This sequence comes from Anarsia innoxiella, assembly GCA_947563765.1. Classification (NCBI taxonomy): domain Eukaryota; kingdom Metazoa; phylum Arthropoda; class Insecta; order Lepidoptera; family Gelechiidae; genus Anarsia; species Anarsia innoxiella. The sequence goes on from OX387395.1 coordinate 6,109,584, forward strand.
AATATTTAGGAAAGTGCTGGTACAAGACTTTAATATTCCAATAATGTAGGTATAAAAATATATAAGTATATTTTTTGTAGTTATACACTACCGAACTTGCATTTTTTACTTACTATTCTAGGTACCTATATACATTATAATATAAAATCCTACCTAAGACAGTAGTGTAATAACCCTACGTTAAGATTTAAAGCGGAAATGTCACTTTGTCGTGATGGGACGCTGGCCGCTGCCCACCGGACAGTTCACACGCCGATACCTTTACAAATATATTTCTACGCAAACAGAGTATGTTGACACGACACGAACCGTTCGTCGAAGCTCACTCAAGTACCTACACTGCTCAGTTTAATTAGTCAGATTTATTTTTCGGTATTCGTGGAAACAACATTAGTCTCGGCTATTGAACATTCCTCGACGAACAACTTGACACCGGGATCGCAGACCGAAACGTCTGGTCTCTGGTGGATGGCTAGTGTCATACCCTATCGTCTTGCGTGTAAAATGCGAATCACATTATGAAATGGGGAGTGTAATGTTGAGACCACCGCGGTTGTCGCCACTCGCTACCAACGAGGAATGTCGCATGGGAAACCCGATACTAGCCTTCGGGAATTAAATGAATGGGCAGACGCACGCTTTATTCTGCTTTGCCTGCCAATACCTGTAAATTAAATCCTATTGTCTTCAACATATAAGTACTTTATTGTTATCGATTTGTGATTCTGACAAATCGAGTAATGTAAAACAATGATGGTTAGGAATGTGCTTTCAGTCAAGTCGAACAAATGTAAAAAATATGTTTTATGCATACAGACAGCCATTGATTTGAGTGATCGTGCCACGCATGAAGTTTATTATAGGCATCGAATTGAAATACTGATTCCCTCCCTAGCTTCACATCACAAAGTATAATTCATGCAAGAATAAGACATTGCGCGGTCGACGTGTTGCATGCGAGTTTTGAGAAATGTTGTAGGATGTCGTTACGTCGTCGGCGCACGTCCGCAAATGGCTTCATTGTGAAAATTAATATTCGGCCAGCATCTGAGCAGGCGCGACGCTCGCCCTCTCGCCGTGTCGCCGCCCGCACTCCCCACTCAACAAATATTGAACCTTCGCAGGCTAGGACCTCCGGCGAGACGACCCATATCTTTAACATTTACATATTTTTGAAACACTATTTTTGACCACTCCAAAACCCTTTGTTCATCTATACACTATCGTAAATGAAGATTGAAGACTGTAACATCAACTGCGTCGCACTAAAGCGGAGAGGAGTAAAACCGCTAGGTTTCATAATTTTGTAATAAAAAAATCATTAAGGTAAGTATGATGTTGACCGCGAACCGAGTGTATCCGCGAGTTGGGTGTCAGTAGCACACACTGAGTCACTGTTGGACGTTACTCTAGGACCTGGATACTTGCTTGAGGTACTTTACTGTGCCAGTAATCTTACGAAACGAAGATATAAGTAAGTATATTTAGGCTTCGAGTTACCGCTAACTGTAACTGTCTCGCCGGATTTGACATAACCTCGCTAAATGAAGCAAGCAGCCGGTAAATTACTAAGCTGGAGCGGTGCATGTAGGTGACTGTTTACCATCTTAATTACAGCCAGTTATTCAATAATGGCTAAGTCATGCTTGTTGTAATTTACATAAGCTTTTTGCCGGAGCTGTCATTGTTCATTATAATAATTGTGTATCTAAGTAACACCAGTCCAACGAGTCGAGTTATAGGGAAATCATCCTAATTCAAGGTTGCATGCAAACCTTTTTGCTCCTATTTATACTGCAAGTAAGTAATAAAAAAATATGCAACATCGTCACTAATTGGGCACTTGTTCTATTTGAAATGATTTGCTGGCGGTAATACAATCTTACATTTGTTTAAGTGTTGTTGCAAATTAAACTGCAAACAAGCAAGCAACTTATAAGGTCCCATAATTTTGCAACTAGGACACGTCTGGTTATTTAGTGCTTAAGAGTGAGAATGGAACAGCTGAGTTAGGTTTATTTTAAACTAGCTTTTGCCCGCGACTTCGTCCGCATAAGATTTTTGTTTTCTCCCGGCTGTAAGTCCCCCTGCAATAATGTCCCACCTCAATTCAGTTTTCTGCCTACTTCCTACCCCCTAAGTACGATGACGTGATCATTTTGATCTTATATCCGTTTTTAGGTAACCATCTATTACCTTACTAAATTTCATCAAAATCCGTTCAGCCGTTTAGGCATGATAGAGCAAAACTCCCAGCAAAAACCATAAAAAAATCACTAACACAATTCAGTTTCCTGCCTACTTCCTACCCCCTAAGTACGATGACGTGATCATTTTGATCTTATATCCGTTTTTAGGTAACCATCTATTACCTTACTAAATTTCATCAAAATCCGTTCAGCCGTTTAGGCATGATAGAGCAAAACTCCCAGCAAAAACCATAAAAAAATCACTAACTCAATTCAGTTTTCTGCCTACTTCCTACCCCCTAAGTACGATGACGTGATTATTTATAGCCTATGACCATTTCTAGGTTATCATCTATCACCATACCAAATTTCATCAAAATCCGTTCAGCCGTTTAGGCGTGAAAGAGTAACAGACAGACAAACAGAGTTACTTTCGCATTTATAATATTATAGTATGGATTAGTATGGATTTAGTATTGAGTGCCTAAATATAAAGTTTCATGGTTTTATCTTTGAATAATGACGATCTCCCATACTAACTTTCATCCCTTATTACCACCCCCTTAAGCCGTATTTTTTTCTCAAAATAAAAAAATAAAACATAGCCTGCGACCTTTCCTAGGCTTTAGTCGAACTCTGTAACAGATTTTATGAAAATAAGTTCCGGAGTTAGGTGTGGAAGCGTAACTTTGATAGGACTTCCATACGAACTTTCATCCCTTATTTCACGTCTATACAGGTAGATATTTCCAAAAAGCTAGAACAAATATTTATTTATTTAGTACTAAGTGCCTAAATATAAAGTTTCATGGTTTTATCTTCGAATAATGACGATCTCCCATACTAACTTTCATCCCCATTTATTACCCCCTTAAGCCTTTTTTCGCGACAAAATATAGCCTATGTCCTTTCTCAAGGTCTAGACAACCTCTCTACCAAATTTCATTGAAATCGGTTCAGTAGTTTAGGCGTGAAAGCGTAACAGACAGACAGACAGACAGACAGACAGACAGAGTTACTTTCGCATTTATAATATTAGTATGGATAAAGTGTGATTAGTTATGGCATTTGCTACCGAGAATCGTAATTGTGCGAGTGAGTCTGTCGATACATGGTCTGATTAGCGGGAAGATGGTTGCGTGCGGGCGAGATCCGCCGGCCGGCGCGGCGTCGCCCGCGGCCCGCTGTCCACACGCCATCACGCATATGTGCATCCTAACTACACTGCACTTGCTTGCATCACTTGCTATTAGCTACATTTACCTAAATTATAGGCACTTGCTTACCTACAAGCGACCAGCAGAATTCCTTAATAATAGACAACAAAAACATAACACGAAGTATTGAAAGACATCTTCTAAATAAAATGAAACCATCTCTGTAAAGTCTACTCTAAAGAACTTTGTGTTGGCATTTCAGTATAACTCGCGACAATAACTTGAATGCATTGTTGAGCTAAGAGGCTTTGTTTGTCGGCGCCTTGGCTGAACAAAGAATTAAAGTTGAACCTTTCTTAGCCATAACGGATGTTTTATGACAGCAAATAAATGAAATGTATATTGATGAAGTCATTCAAAGAAGTAAAGAAATGATATCGTAAATCAAGTCGGAGCTATCGCACGCGCATCTCTAGACTTAATATGCTATAGTCGTCGTCAGCGTGTGTCCTCTGCGGTGGTGGTCAGTATACCTTATATTCATGGTTCGTGGTGTAAGTGACATATTAAGTATTTAACAATTTTAATAAAGTTTGGTTTAACACTATGTGTTTAGGACCACCTAGCTGCTATCTTTTTTCCTCTTGCATCTGCCAACAAAAAAATCTGATTTCGCATTCGCAGAATAATGACAGTTCATTTTGCGAGTTAATACAAAACAGTCAGTCGGATGACTTCACTAGCAGTTCAGGTTACGTCCGTTCTCGTAAACGATCTTTATCAAGCATTAACGAGAAGAGGAGCGGCGCCGGAGTGCGTGCCATCCAAATCGATCATTTCACGCACCCGGCGCGCATAATGAAAGGGTCATTTCCGGCGAGTTCGCAGAATGGTACATTTAATATTTCGCATAGCCGAGTGCGGCGTCGTCGTAGCACGCACGGCGACGCGACATACGCCGCGACCCTGTTCAGTATTCCTATCGTGACCCGCAGCTATAATAAATTCCTGTGCACTTGCAGTTTCTCGCAGTGCCAAGAAACCGCAAGTGGCTACCGAATGCCTAATGCCCATTGTTGGATTTGATATCTGACCTGTCCATAATACGTAATCATGGCTTCGGAATGCTAAACTCCTGAATGATGTTTAAATTTAAATACAAGCTGTATTAAAGAATCAGAATTATGTTATTTTGATCAATTTCATAACACTCACAGCCTTTACGTCTTTATTTGTTTTCAATATTATAAGGTTCCTGTTTCCTAATACGCAATAGGAAAAACACATTCACCTCATTTAAATACAAAGGTCTTTCTATTCCGGTAGTAGCACCTGCTTATTGTCCGCATTGTCCAAATCCGGCCACCCAAAATTAACTACTAAATTAACTACGCATAGTCGCATTGCAAATTCATTTCGTATTCGTGGCACAACCATCCTGTCTTATTCCATTATAAGATTGCTATAAAAGTATGTTCTGGCATTGACGTCGTCTGCTAATGGTAATTGCTTTGTGAAGACCAGAGATGGTACTGATTTCCTTTAAAGTTGATGATGGTATCACTGATATTGCCGGTTTTTCTCTTGCATTAGCGGTTTCATTATTAAAATGAGTCCATTGTTTCCGACATAGAAACGGGCCGTGATTAAGCCGGCTTATGCAAAGCTACGAGTGAATCAAGTTTTTATGTGGTTATTATTACTATACCTTTATCTAGGATATAGTGACGTAATTTCATTTGTGTTTGAAAATTGATGTAAATTGGCGAGAGACTCGTGACTTATTGTTATTACAATTTAACAAGAACTCTTGGTGTTTAAGTGGAAATATTGTACACCTAGTATATGATAGAAAGAAAATGAAAAGAAGTAGAAACGCCATCATTACGTTTCATCAAGTGGTATTGATTTAACAAGGTTTTACTAGTGGTAAGTACCAGTGCAGTAGCTAAGCCGTTACTGCGATCTTAAATCAGGTTTAATAGTGTGTAGCGGCGATGGCAACTAGAAGCTGGCGAATGTCGTGTTCCCAGGCGCTGTCGGTCGCAGCATTCCATGCCCATTTGCAGCCGATTCACCTGGCTGTTCCGGGACGACACGCTACTCTGCCCGACATTCCCCGGACAACTAACATCCACTACAAACTACTGTCTTCCTTTATAAAGTTTTTCATCACATGGTCTGTACTGGCATGTTGGTTTCATTCAACCTTCGATAGTGAGAAATATTGCCAAAATGAAATGGAATGGTTTATTTGATTAAGTTTATTACGAACGCTATAAACCTACACATGTGGACATAATATTATTATTTTCCTGGAACACGCAAATCTATCGAAACGAGGGCTATTGTTGTGATCTAGTGACGCATTTTGCACAGATAGAGTTTAATCATTTCCTAAATGGACTGCATATTCGGAGCAAGGTAATCATCACATAATATAATAGCAGCGTGTAATTTGTTCCTATTAAGGTTACTGTTTGATAACTACATAGGTAGGTTCTTTGTTTTGTCATACAGAATCAAAACCTATTCACGTTTCATCCGAGGCTGATAGCGCGAGTACTCTGTGTGTTGTAAGTTTGCAACTAAAGTTTTTGCCTTACAACTTAGAAGTAGTTTGCGGTTTTCTAATCGCTCCATTGAACGTTTCAAGTATTCCCAGCGCGCATCCCTAAACCACGATAACTGTATGAAATTGCCGGGTTGGTACCGCAGAAACGCTAGTTACCGCTCCGCTTCGAGTTATAGCTGCGACTCTGTTATTAAACGCCCTGGAACTTCTTTTCATGTGGATAATAATTATTCCCGCTTGTAGGTACCACAACGGCTAACAATTACCTACATGTATGAATCAAAAATGATTTACCTTTACTACCTTAAGGTTTGCAATGACAGTTTATAACGGTCAGGATTTTGCGAGTACAAATAAATCATTAAATTTATCGCGAATCGCGCGGGTACCGCGCAGCATCGCGTGCGCCGGCATCCGACCGAGGCAATTACTTTTCTCCTTGTTAACTTCACCACAAGCGACGACACCATTTCTCAAAGTAGGGCTACATCTACGCCGTTTAAATAAATTTTTCTAGTAAACAGCGTTCCGTGGTTATGCAGATTGGTGCCTGTCGCGTGATCATAATAACAAGACACATTATACTTTTAAATTAAATTATTAAGAATACAATTCACAAGTTACAAATTTTCAAAATACTTGTTTTTATACGTATCTTAAAACAAATTCCAGCTGATTTTGTAGCTTTGACTAATGAAGCGAGTAGGTATAGCATCTACTTCACTGATATCGTGATGCTCTTATTCAAAAACTACTTATCTTTTTCGAAAGCTAGAGAGCAGCAAATATTCATAGCCAGCTATTTATAGTATTAAACGTAAGAGATATAAGAAAATTGCAGTTTTGATGTACTATACATAGGTACATAGATTAGGTACGTAATAGTTTCGATCGATCGTATTCCTGAAAGCAGTAGGTACCGAGAATTCCAGATTGCATTTGTATGTCGACTGTGCAAACAGAAAACTAGTTGCCCTGAGATCGTTCGTTTCCTGGAAGTTGCTAAGTTACTCCTAACAGTTTCTATATTTTTCTCTTCCAAAGGTTTATTTACTCTTAGTTAGGTAAATGCTGCGAATATTGGCATGATCTTTCCTCTTAAATAATTATAAATCTTTTCCATGTCGCATCGACTTGTGACTCATACATGTTTTTCTAATTTTCTCTCAAACGTACTAAATGATATTGTTTTGTTAACATAATTGTAACAATCGGTAGTACGAGGAATGTTCACTTTTCCTAGTAAATTGTTATGATTGTCACCGGTGCGTGACGGGCGAGCGTGCGACCGCCGGGGGAGCGATGTCGTTATTATACACGCCGTGTGTGACAACTGTTCTCGTAATTGGCGCGGCTTCACAGAAACGATCAGCATGGCTGCCAACAAAGAACTACGTTGCGCCCGCGCTGTTTCTTCGGGCGGTGTCAAATTGGCGACCACGACGCCGTGTCTCCTGCTGCTCTTAATTGCTGCCTCGGACGACATGCAATATTCCTCCCCATTACTGCACTCACAACTGCTACTCTTTATTATTCTGTCCTACATAATTACTGCCATTGTAAATACCTATCTCAATTTATACTCACCTTTATCCAAACAGTCAATTTTTTTTGCATCCAAATTAGTGTTATTGTAAAGTTTCGTTTTTTGCGTGCTTTTTGGAACTCATGAAATTTGATATCCAGCTTAATTAGTCCGTTCGTCTTCAGATGTAAAAAACTCCTACCTGCAGTTTTGTATGAAGGTTAAGCCAGTTGGAAGTTCATTAAACTTTGAGACATTAATCAACCTTGAAAATAAGTAAGGACTTATTCTTTTTTGTTTGGTATTTGCGAATATTAATTACTGGAATCACTAAAAAGCCGGACACGGTTCTAAGTAGGTGTTGGTTTGGATTTCTCGGAAAAATATTTGCTTTTCCATTGGCTTTCAATAGAGCGTCTACCAGCTGCAAATGCAGATTACTTTTTTCTATTTTTCCACAGTTCAAAGAGCAAAATGCTTGTTTGTTTGCTGACGGTTTTAGGCAGCCTTAAAAAACTGTTTTCCAAAGCACTGAATCAATTTATGCATTAGTAATAAACTAGAAAAAGAAAAAAAAATCTAAATAAAGCGCTAAACAACGAATCCGCTGATTCATAGAGAATGCGTTCCTAAACCTCTTTGTGCAAAAAAATGCACAAGAGATGATTGGTGTCTGGAGCGGGTGTGCCTCGAGAGGGTCAAAGACCGGTTCGTTTTGGGAAATATGCGCGTCCAGGCTGCGTTTACAGGAAGGCTCCACGGTGACCTCACTCCTCCAAACTCGCAACACACTTTCCTGTTTATAACCATTTATATACGTCTCAGTTTCGATTGCTTATAAAATATGACGTAATTCTTGGATTATGACGCGTTTGACCCGCTGACTTATTACTGAGACATTCGTTTTTTAAATCGCCTAGCCTGTCCAATACTGTCCATATTATTTGTTTTTTGGTTGTCCTTGTTACGTGTACTCAACCAGTCCTCCTTTTCAGGTGTTTTAACTTTATTTAACATAAACCTATGTAAGAAATACTGTAGCTTCAGTCCTTGTCTATACAGAATTATAGGGTGTATTGAATACTCCTACATACACCCCCCCATCCTATCTTTTGTACATAGATACAAATATCCATAAGTAGCTACTAATATCCGTTTGCGTGGGATATATGCCGTCGGGATAAACCTGAAGCAGATAGGTAATTACATCATATGTATTATACCTATCATCGACATTGAGGTCAGTTATAATATTTTATTACACTGGTATTTAATTTCCAATAAATATGACGTCTGGCTCGCCCACCTATGTCTTTCACCCCATATACGTATGAGTGAGTACCTTAGTACGTATCTACCCTAGGTAAGTACTTAGGTTATGGAAAGACCCTGCGGATTTTCGTTTAAAATAAAAATAAGCTAATAATGGTCTTCAAAAGTTATAAACATTACTAGCTTTTGCCCGCGACTTCGTCCGCATAAGATTTTTGTTTTCTCCCGGCTGTAAGTCCCCCTGCAATAATGTCCCACCTCAATTCAGTTTTCTGCCTACTTCCTACCCCCTAAGTACGATGACGTGATCATTTTGATCTTATATCCGTTTTTAGGTAACCATCTATTACCTTACTAAATTTCATCAAAATCCGTTCAGCCGTTTAGGCATGATAGAGCAAAACTCCCAGCAAAAACCATAAAAAAATCACTAACACAATTCAGTTTCCTGCCTACTTCCTACCCCCTAAGTACGATGACGTGATCATTTTGATCTTATATCCGTTTTTAGGTAACCATCTATTACCTTACTAAATTTCATCAAAATCCGTTCAGCCGTTTAGGCATGATAGAGCAAAACTCCCAGCAAAAACCATAAAAAAATCACTAACTCAATTCAGTTTTCTGCCTACTTCCTACCCCCTAAGTACGATGACGTGATTATTTATAGCCTATGACCATTTCTAGGTTATCATCTATCACCATACCAAATTTCATCAAAATCCGTTCAGCCGTTTAGGCGTGAAAGAGTAACAGACAGACAAACAGAGTTACTTTCGCATTTATAATATTATAGTATGGATTAGTATGGATTTAGTATTGAGTGCCTAAATATAAAGTTTCATGGTTTTATCTTTGAATAATGACGATCTCCCATACTAACTTTCATCCCTTATTACCACCCCCTTAAGCCGTATTTTTTTCTCAAAATAAAAAAATAAAACATAGCCTGCGACCTTTCCTAGGCTTTAGTCGAACTCTGTAACAGATTTTATGAAAATAAGTTCCGGAGTTAGGTGTGGAAGCGTAACTTTGATAGGACTTCCATACGAACTTTCATCCCTTATTTCACGTCTATACAGGTAGATATTTCCAAAAAGCTAGAACAAATATTTATTTATTTAGTACTAAGTGCCTAAATATAAAGTTTCATGGTTTTATCTTCGAATAATGACGATCTCCCATACTAACTTTCATCCCCATTTATTACCCCCTTAAGCCTTTTTTCGCGACAAAATATAGCCTATGTCCTTTCTCAAGTTCTAGACAACCTCTCTACCAAATTTCATTGAAATCGGTTCAGTAGTTTAGGCGTGAAAGCGTGACAGACAGACAGACAGACAGACAGACAGAGTTACTTTCGCATTTATAATATTAGTATGGATTTTTAGGCTTTCTCTTTAGTCAAAGTAAGCGCTTACAAAAAGTTTTTACTCTTAGAGTACTTAATCGAGCTTATCAAAACAATATTAAACCTACGTTTTTCGGTAATTTAGAACATTTGAGTAAAAAAATGCAAACGATTTAATGTTTACAAGAGATTTTTACACCTATTTATGACTTGCCGTATGGAATATGTGTAAAGTAAATGTTAAATAGGTACGATGACTCACAATTTCACGAAAACGGTTAAAAATAATCACCGCTCTCCCAAACACACCAGTAAGCAAGTACCTTTACCGCTTGGTTGGTAAGATATCTTATCATCATAGTATTATAAAAAAGAATCAAACTGCGCATATAAGTATATAAGTTCTATTCTACAAATAGTAAAGTTAATAAAACTAAAAAAGGATTTGCGTCAAAAAGGCTTTTGTAAAGAGGCTGCGTAAACTTTGTTTTAAAACCACCTACACGCTTTAATTAATTACATATTCCCATCCGCTGGAAAAAGTACGATTTAAAATTGAAAATGTTTTCAATATTTCCTAAATTGTTCTACGTATTCCCCAGTTCAGTGGATATTTAGCAGGTCACACAAACACCACCGCCGGATTCCTAGAACAGGTCGGTACGGCCTTGCGATAAAACATCGTTCATGTGTTTATTTTACTTTCAAACGATTCAAAAATGGCTACCGCTAAGTTTTACTGTTCACAAGAATAAGCTTCTCACGACCGACGTTTTGTTTGCACATTCTGAATTCGCTGTAAACGTTCCAGCTGGTGCGAGGTAGCGCGGATCTGCTCGCGTCGGGATGAGCTGTTCATGTTCATTCATTACATGTAGTGGGGGACATCATGCGCTCATATTTATATGCGTTACAAGATTGCTGGAAAAGCGATTTCCTCGTTTATATGAGTAGTCAGCTCGTGTAATTTGGCTTCCCGGAATCACAGTTGTTATCCGCATTAATTTTATTTTTATTCAACTGAAATGTCCTTTAGCGGATTCATCTCTTATTTTAACGTTTGTAATGAAATTTTATTTTCTCAAAGCAAAACTTGCTCATTTTTTTTCATAGGGTTAAAATACACGTTCACGTTAACAATCATTATTTCACTAGGTACATGCATTCTGAAAAATATTTCTGATTTCGATATTGAAAACTTTTCAAGTCTTCCCTTTTATTTTCCGTTTAACATTTTTATTACCTGAATATATTTTGCCATAATTTCGTTAATGAATGATCGTTCTTGTACTTTTATCACTGCGCAATTAATTAATATACCCCATTAACAATCCGTTAATACAATTAATTGATATTGTTGCAATACCCAAAATTATATTTATTGAAATAAAACTTATTCCAATCAAAATTAAATCACAATATTTTATAACTACACAAAATCCTATATTTTAAGTAACGTCGACATTAATTTGCAAGTATTTTGAGAGGAGTTCTAAGACATGATTACTATTACTCTGCTATTAGTACTAAGCTGGTATGATTATGCGTCTTTATCACGTTTGTCTGTTGTTCACAGGTTCAAAGACGGAGTGGCGTACCCGTGGTCAGCCGGGGTGTCGAATCTGATACTGTACCCGGAGGCGGCGAACCAGACGCTGTATACGCGGCGGGCAGCTCGCTCCGACACTGGCAACTACACCTGCCGGCTCAGCAATGAGACCCACAGTGAAACGCATACTGTTCTACTGGATATACTAGGTATGGAGATTACATACTTATATATTGCACTCAGCGAAAATGAAATAAATTCCTGCTTGAAATGATGCTCACTGGCTCTTCCGCATCCCTACCAATTTAGCAAACGTTCTTGCCTTGTGGTAGGAAAACGGTAGTTACTGAAATGTGTAGCCGTGGGTACTAGATATCTAATCAATAAAGTATGTATCCATCGCGATCCGTGAGTAAAAAGTGACTAAACAACACGATGAATTTTTGATAAAGCAGACTCGCCCATTCTGCGAAACTTTTATCGATAGAAAGTAATTTGTTTGATTATTTCACAGAAAAACCGACTGATGCACCGAAAATTATGTACATTTCAAAGGATAAGTGGGTCGAGGATAACGGCGTTCTGCGGCTATTCTGTGAAGCACTAGTCGGTGAGTACTTCTCTAATGAATTAAAGGAATACGAACTGGGAAAGTATAGCTGATATACTTTCTAAGAATTTCCCGGAAAGAATGTAATGAATTCATTGTTCTCTCGTGCTTAAATTAATCTGCCTACACAATCATATTTCTAGAGTTATACGAGTAGGTACTGTAGGTATAACTAGAAAATTAAGTTGCTTACGATTCCTTGGTAGAATGAATCATTTGATCGCGAGATAAATTTCACTATCTTCCTAACGATTTTCAGGATAATAATTAATAAACGATAATTAAATCCTCTACAAAACTACAATTATGTTATCTGTTCGCGTACCTAGTAAATTAATAATAAAGATAAATAAAGATTTAGCTGAAAGCTTGGTTCCAGTTTTCAGAATACACTTTGTGGTTAACGTAAATAATCGGCTATTTAAATGGGTTCATTTCATACATATTTCCGATATTAAACGTTTTAGTAGAATTAATTTACAAATTAATGTTCTGGCTCTGTCAGACACACAAATGATGCAAGTTTAGTTCATAGTAAATTGAGATTTTGCTGTATGAGATATATGTATAGAAATATTCAGCTAACAACGTTTTATAAGTATTATACCGAGTTCCAAGGCTCGCTTGAAATAAATGTACCTACGTACATAACCAATAGAATTCAAGAGTGATCAATCTCTGTTTCCTTTACTATTTATAAACAAGTAAGTCTAGATAAAGAAGTAAAATAAGGAAGTTCTGGGAACAAAGGCGCCTCGCGTTGTGTTTCTAGTCTTCTGTCTTACTCATCGAACGCTGCTATGATCACCTAGGTGTTCTTTGTTCGGTTTTTTCAAAACTTCCAGTCGGGAATTTCCTTTCGCAAGAAGAGTTTATTCAAGATGATAATAATACTTTCATATTCATAATGTTGTTGAAAAGAATATTAATTAGTATCCTGTGAACGAAAATATTTCAGCCCTTTATATTGCTTCTTTGTTTGAATAAATGTTTAATTTCTAGGTCGATCCTACTTGGCTGACACACGCAGCGACCTCCGATGGTACAAAGTGTGGCCCAACGGCACGGAGGGAGAGCTCCTACCCACACAGATACAAATAAAAACCACTAGGTAAATAAATAAGCTATAATATTGTATCTCTCCTTTGTCCCAATTCACGGTAAATCCCACAAGTGTTCCGCTTATTTCAGCAACATAGCATTTCTGTGCTATTTTTATACTCGGAATATTTTTTAAATTATTACTTGGAAGTAATTATTCATCCTTTGTTTTGCATGATTATAGCTATAGGGAATATCGTTCACATTCTATTTTCAAATATGAATTTATTGGAATCGTTGGAACTTAATACTTAGGTACAATATTAAAACGAAAGTCATAGATGACTAAACCGTCTGAAGAGGTTTCGATAGCAATCGATAAATAATTTCATTTAACGATATCATGAAATATATTATACTAAATATTTATATTTCAAAAGAAAGTAGACGTGTACTTTTAGGGTTGCCACGGCAGGAAAGCAACTGGAAACATCTTATTGAAATTATAGAAAACTTACCCTACTTACATCTTAAAATTATAATTATAACCTAAAAAAATGTAATTAGTTGTTTTTCGTGACAGAGAAGATAGCAAATATCCATACACATATAAGCACAAACGTTCACGTATGTTAGGATGTTGGTATATGAACTGTTTGTTATTCCAGAGATGATGTGGAGGACATAATCGGCGCGTACCTGATGGTGGAACACGCCACTGCTCAGGACTACGGCACCTACGCGTGTGTTGTTCACAGTAACAACATTGTCTTTAAGAATCCTGTCACCGTGCACTATAAGAGTGAGTACATCTATGAAAATGTTATAAAGTTTAAGGTTTCTCATATTTAAGGGATTGATAAAGAATATTTTCAAAATTCTTAACAAAACACAGCATTTTACTTTTTAGTGCTACTCGTAGTAGCTATAGCTAACTTCGTGTGTATTTTATCTTTTATTACTGGTTCTCCAGCGTTTATTAACTAAAATCAACATCAGAGTGAAATATTATACAGTTTGATTTAACAAGCGAATCAATTGTCGAGTTTATACCTTTGTTGACATTGTTGTAACGTAGTAGTGGAAAGTGAGCCGGTAAACGTATTTAAAAGAGACTCAATTTCTGCAAGATAGTTCTACACTACAAGTATGATATTCTCTATTTTGTTGAAATGTATGAAAAAATGTACGTGCATACACATGAATTCGAAAGCTTTTTTAGCCACAAAGGCCAACCGAAGTAATTACAACCACTAGTTAGGCTTTTATAGTCTGTCTAGCTTGTTTATTAGCTCAATATAAACCGAGCGTCTTCTTTAACATTAATTTTATTGTAATCCTTTTATTAAGCACCTGTGGATATAAAGCAAGTAAATATGTAGCAAGCTTCACTGTATCACGTGGGGAGGATTTGCTCTTGCTACAATTACTACCCAACCTATTTACTACATTCGAATGTTATGATGAACGATCATGATTGCTTTTTTCTAAATTGTTCTACGCCGAGCCGCACTACCTCACCCGCCCATACTAATTCGACGGTTTTACGTGGTTTGAGTTGTGCCTGACGTTAAATGTTGTTATGCAGACAGCGGTGTGGACGGCGGTGGCGGCCCGTGGTCGAGCTCGGGCGGCGTGCCGTGGCGCGCGCTGGCGCTGGGCGGCGCGGCGGCGGCGCTGCTGGCGGTGTCGCTGGCCGCTCTACACGCGCGCTGCGGCCCGCGGCTGCTGCTGGCGGCCAGGCATGCCAGGGATCGGACTAGGACGCCTGCGCACAGGGCTAGAGGTAACTTTTTTATTTCTTTTAGAAAATGACAAATATATATTTTCTTTTTTTTTAATAATAATTTATAAAGGAGCTTGAAATTTTCTTATAACTTACGACTTTGGTTCAAATTGATTCTCATTATTTATAGTGTATGGAATTTTCTGCATGTTTTCTAACATGCGTTATCTTTCCGCAGTGCTAGAAAAAGAATTCGACGTGTTAGTATGCTGGACGGCGGTCGACGCCGAGTTGGTCCGCGGCGCGCTGCTGCCCACTTTAGCGCTCAAGTACAAGTACAGAGTGCACGCCAAGGAAGTCTCTACGCAGCCTGATACTTGTAAGTTATTTTGTACTTAAGTTACGTATACGTATTCTGAGCTGTATCAACGTCCGGCGCCTTTTACTATGAGTGTAAAAACAAAGTCAACTATTATTGAATTATTGATTTTAAATACATTAGTCAGTGCGCGCCTGGGTTTTTTCCAATATTTCGGGGCATTTCTGTCCACAAAATGGAACTAATGTGAAATAAATAAACTTAATGTATGAATGTTATACAATTCGTAGGGTACAGCGAGCTGGCGGAGGAGAGTGCCCGTGCGCGCAGCGTGGTGGCGGTGCTGTCCCCCGCGCAGTACTCCACGCCGCAGCTGCTCACCGCGCTCCGACAGCTGCGCGCGCTGCCGCTGCCGCCCGTCGTCGTACTCTTGCAGGTAATACACACGCGAAACTACAAATAAGTCTAAACTAGACTTAATTATGGATTCGGACGTTTCGATGTACAGAATCATAATGTAGAGCTGCACATTTTGCTTTAGTGAGGAAGGCCAAACCCGGAGACGGACAAAGTGACCAACTTATTGGCAGATGATACAATAATAATAGCAGATTTCGATGAATTCTATTTAGGTAACCAAATCAATTAAATGACGTCATTCAATTCGAATCCGGTAACGCTTATAATGCACTGCACTCACACGTTGATGTAAGTAGCTACATTGAGTTGATTTCCATTTATCATATTATGTTATTTTGTTCACAGGACCTACCGGAACTGAAACGCGAAGCGAAAGTGTCTGGCGAGAGCTTGGTGGCGGTGCTGCGGCGCACGCGGCTGGTGCCGTGGAGACATGTACACGAGAGACACTTCTGGACGCAACTCAGACTCGCGCTGCCGCTGCCGCCTGCGCAGCCACGGGCTACTTTACAGGTGAGAAATAGCTCTATCGACTGTAGAAACACGCTGGATAAAATAGAGAGTTAAAATCTCTTTTAATTAAACTGTTCCTACTCCAAAAAATTTCTAGAAGAGATCACTCTCAGTGATAAGGCCGCCTTTGCGCACAATGTTATAGTTTTAAGTAATGCTTGTATCTCTTCGTGTGCCATAAAGTATTTTCTATCTATCTATCTAAAATTATTTGTTGCTTTAGGTCTCATAACTGCAAACGTTAATAAAGTCTTATTATTTCAGGTAAAAGCGACTACTGGCGAGTCTGACGACAGTAAAAACTCTCGTTCAGGAAGCCTGACCGCGCTGGTTTAAAGTACCGCAGCTACGAGTGTGCTAAATGAAGTGTAGTGTGTGAGTGCAGTGCGGGTGATACGGACACTGCCGCAGTGGGGCCGCTGTGCCCGCTGCAGCCATGTATTACCTAACTAATATGTAAGTGACGGCCATACATTCTAAGCTCGTACAAGTCAAGGAGTTTCGGATATATACTCGTGCGGAATGGTTGATTGGTGGTCGACATTCGGTATCATGTCCCTTGCATATTGTTACTGAATTACATGGCTAAATCAAGACTGTGAGTAGCTACTAGTTTATTAACACTGAACGTTGTATCACATTACGATATTTTTAATTAGCATAAGTTTGTTCGAATTCTGTATACAGTTTTCTAAGATCTCAGCGTCTGTCTTTCGATTGTTTCGCTAATTAATTATTTTCCTGGAAATTCTTACTTTTTTGGTTATTTTTGTCCATTATCTTAAAAATCTTTTTTACGTTTTTACTTCTCCTACTTTCAAAAGTCTGATTTCATTACATTTGATATGTTATGTGAAAACATATTTTAATTAGGTTAATAAAAAGATAAATGGCAAGATTTTTAAACTTTCTACTTATCTGTTTCTCTTGTGCCAAAGGGAAAGCTCTGTCATGACAATGTTCTGAATCGATGTAAGCTGTATTTCTATTTATTCTATTTATCTATCTAGAGCTGATATTACGACTGTCGTAGTATAGCGGAATTTAATAATAATAGGACATGCAAATTATTCCTTTAAGTATATTATAGTTAAAAAAAGGAGTGACATTAGAAGCGAAGATCGAGGGTCTGTGATACTGGTTATAAAGGTTTGGTGACAACTTGGATAGTGTTAGTTATGTAACATGTATGAAGCATGTACTGCCTGCGTTCAAAGGTAAAATAAAATTTCAATGAAACTCAATTGTATAACCAAGATCGATTGTATGTTTTTTTTATCACCGGTAGAACTCATTAGAAAGTTACTTCTTTGTACCTATTTAAGTTTCGTCGTTAAACGACTTTTGTTTTCATCTCTGATATGTTCGGAGTAGATTTTCATTACTTTTTAATGAGTCCCTCTACGTTGCCAGCTTACATATTTTACCTTCGCAGTTAATAAATGTGTCGTGTATTGCATGTTGTGTAAATAAGTTGATAAACGAAATTATTTTCTCTGTATCCGCCAATGTGGCATTATAATTTTCTAGTATTGTATTTTTACTTGTTACATTCCATAGAAAATGATCTTATTACGTTTAAGTTTAAAGATTGTGAATAACTCACATACATGGAAAAATAAAGTACTATAAAATTTATTCGTGTTTTCGTATTATGCATGCATCCTACTAAAAGTTCTGCAGTGCAAAATGAAGGTAAGTGCACTTGAGAATGTGAAGGTCCTAGGTAAAGGTTAATTATTAAGCAACCAAATCACATGACCCAATGCAGCGACCTACAGCCCGATCTAAGTACATCCGCGCCCGAGCGTCCAAAACCAAGACCTTAGGTATGTTTCCGGCTTGAAAGTGCCTACCATCTACCCAAGACAGTGCGTATATTTATCCCTATAACCACGGACTTGCGTACAATGATTGCTTTGCACCTTCATCATCCCTCACTAATATAAATTAACTTAGAGGAAGAAAACAAAACATAAATCTAGGCAGGTTTATTGTATTTTGTTGTAATAAACAACAGATTCTTAATTTACCTACTTAATTTCAATAACAGGCACTTCATAAATTACGTAATTAAACATTCATCATCGCAGAAATTAAAAATATCACTGAATAAAATAAATACAATTCGAAATAAATGAAAAATTTCAAATATAAAAATAACCAGCGCTTTAAGATTCTGTTTACACTAGGACTTTTAAAGTGTCTACGATTATTAAGTAAATGAGACCGAATAAACAATTGCACATAGTATCGGTTGGGCACATCGAATTCATAAGAATTTTAAAAACATTCGGTTGTGTCCAAACGAATGTGCGTGTAAAAAAAAACTCGACATTTCGTAACTACAAACCAAAATAATTTGTAAAGTTCATTTAAATATTATTTTAAGTACATAGATAATATTAGCACCAAAAAAATCATCTAGTAAAAAGCTCCATCTTATTTAATAAGTACTCAGATATTTTTGGACCGTCTGGTTATAAATTCACATTAAAAATTACTAAAAAATATTCGAGAAAAATTGACAATTTCATAATTAAAGTTGTTATAAATATTATTAAAATTTATGGCTCGGAGATTGCACTTTAAGTTGCACGTTTCCTACAAACCGTTATCACTTTCAATTTGGTATAATTCAATATTCTATTACAAAAATCTCACTTGAATGTTTGTATTCTTCTATAGGATTCATAATTACAAAATATTCTTAAAAAATAATTCGTATCATTAAAAATAAGTTTGCTAATAATAGCCAACGTTGTGATCTTTGAGTAGTTGCGTACATGGTATTTGTACCGCAATACATGTCTACCTATCAAGCTGTAACTCGTATGACGTTCCGAATCTAAAGAACCTGGAACTTTTATAAAATCCATAGTTTACGGTTGTTGTTGACATCAATTAGAGCTATCTAGCGGCGCCTTTGCTTGATTCTTTTCGTACGCCTGAAAAGAAAACAAAATTGTAAAATTTATTATTTTAAGAGTTACGATTTACAAGCATGGTGCAATTATTAATATCACTGGAACTCTGTTACTCCACAGTACTTACAAAAAACAATAACAAAAATTAAGTATTCTTTCTTTATTACTTTGACTAATAAGCATCCAAGTAAATGTACCCGAAACATTAGTTAAGTTTATATTACCTGTTGGGCGATTTTTCCAAGAGTCTCAGCCATATGCCGGCCGGTCTGGTCCACCATCCCCCGAAGCACACCGTCCGACTTCTGCAGCAGGATATGAGGGTGGTCGAACTCCACCATCTGACCCGCGTCCATCACTAATACCTGCACAGAGGTACGATAGATTTAATACATAATTTATCTATTTGACATAACATCGACTGATAAACTAAGTTGCTCGTGTGCGCGGGCCCTAAGTGTTTATAAGTATTTACCTTATCAGAATCCATAACAGTATGAAGTCGATGTGCGATCGTAAGAACGGTGCAATCTGCGAACTTGTTTCTTATTGTTGTCTGGATAAGAGCGTCCGTCCTGAAAAAAGAAACTCGTTTTTAGTTTACGTTCACATTAGAACACGTGACAACGGAACTCGAGCGATCGCCGCTGTAAGCAATCTTTGATAAATAACTATTGCATCACCCAAGTACAATCCAGTATTACTCAAGGAGCCACCAACAAATTTTTAAAGCTACAATATCTAAATTCAAGTTAAGTAAAATTACTACCTAAGTTTAATAATAATCTAAAAAATGATATTCAATCAAACCATCTACTCACTGTGGATCTACATTAGCCGTAGCTTCATCGAGCACGAGCAGTTTGTTCCGCCGTACAATAGCGCGCGCTAAACACACGAGTTGCCGCTGCCCCACCGAGAAGTTGCTGCCGCCTTCAGACATCCGCGAGCTCAGACCGGCTGGTAGCTCCGTTACTGATTCTTTTAGTTCCACCTGGAATATCATCATAATATTTATTGCACTTCCAAAAAGTTACAGAAGGTTGTTTATATTAATCAGTTGTTCAAATTATCGAATGAAGTCATTCTAGTAGAAAACCCAACAAGTTTTCTTCATAAGCGTGTTGGTTTATACTTATATTGTGGGCCCAATAAACCTTATGAAATCAACTCAGTGCCGTCAATGAAAACGCTCCCAACGGCGGCGTACTTACAATCCCACGTACTTACAATCTTACAAATCCCATCATAAAAACAAAACCATATCCTTCCTATATCTATCTGTATTCTATTTCAGCGAAAATGTATACCTAGTAACAAGTCTTAATAGTATTTTCGTTAAGTCACTAGTTGTATCATAATAACAGAAGTATCCTTAATTTATTTTCACGTTTCACATTCGCATTTTACGACGTCGTGTTATTTTACTATGCTCATCGTAGATTTCCACGGCGCTACATCTTATCGTGAAACGACGCCGCATCGTTGTACAAGGCGTCGTCGTATCGTATTTATGTGTGCGAGCCCTAAATCAAGTTAAAAAAACAAAACACACTCATGCTGTTCTAAATTTAAACAAGTCAACAAGCGCCTACCTCTTCAAGCGCCCTCCACAGCACCTGATCAGGGTACTCGTCGAAGGGATCGAGGTTGTGTCTCATGGTCCCGGAGAACAACACCGGCTCCTGCGGTATGATGGACACCTGACTGCGCAGCTCGTGCAGACCCAGCGAGGAAGTCTCGCGCCCGTCGATTATGATCTCGCCTTCGATTGTTGCTAGCCTACAATCGTAAAGGGGTAGCTATTTTTCTTATCTCTAGCTAGATAATTACTAGATTACTATTCATTTGTTTATGTAATTAATGGTGCTACACGCATTTATCTTTTGATCATGATCTCAGCATATAGCTGCCCACTGCTGAACAAAAACTTCTGCAATTGTTGTCCAGCGCGACCGCTTTAATATAACCTGCATCCAACGACACCCCGCGGCTTTCACTAGGTGGTCCGTCCATCAGGCAGGTGGCCGGACCCACGCTTAGGTTTAGGTAATTATTAACAATATATAAAATACAATACTTTCATAACCCTATACAGATAAGTCGACGTATAAGATGCGCACGAACGCAATTGACTCGCCTAGCGTGTCCCACGCGGTGTTGGTGTTGTATGGCTTGTATGGCTGTAACAAATTAACTTAAAAAGCTACATTTCCTTACCTAAACAGCGCATTAATAAGTGACGACTTCCCAGCGCCGGTCCGTCCAACAATACCAACTTTCTCTTTAGATTGTATGAGTAGAGTGAGATCTTTCAGTACTGGCGGCTCCCCGGGGGCGTAGTACAGGAACACGTGACGGAACTCAAGGCGGCCTGACTCCGGCCATGATGGTGGCGGCTTTTTACTCGGCTCGGATTGGAGGGGCGGCTCCGATTCAATTTTCGAATATTCTTGGATTCTGTGAAGATAATAATATGTCGAGTATTAGAGATTATCCTAGAACTAAGATTTTATTACAGGTGTTGCAAGTTATTTAAAGCTGTTTGACCAACATCAATCTATGCAATTGATCAATGCGTAACTTTCTGGACTGTTATCTGATCTGCACACCAACAAATACCTAAAAACCTACAAATAGCTGCTCTTCCTCCACTTGCTGCTAATAATATTTTTTTATCACCTTCTTAAGCCATAAATAATATTAGGTACGTCAAATTTTAATCGCCCGATACATCGTCGTAGTAATAAAATTACTATGTTGCCGTACTGAGGTAGTTAAAACGGAATGAAGTACCTTTCAACGCTGGTCATCTGATTCTCCAACTCGGTAGACTGCCGCATCCCCCATTGGAACATCCCAGTGAGACCCATCGCCTGCGTTATAGCCAGACCCACGTTACCACCGTATTCTTCATCTGAAACATTTTAAAAGTACCACGTGTACGTACACACAGAAGTAATAAATACCAAGATTTAATCAAAATAATATAATTTTCTTTCGTTCTTCTATGGATCTCTTAATTTCTGATTCGATCCCGCAGAGAAATGCCGAGCATAGCCCTCTCCATCTCTCGCTAGTGAAATCGCTCGACGACCTACTGAAAACCGCAGGATCTCGATGGATGCAGGTGACAATGAACCAGTCGCAATGAAGAGGCCTATTGTTCAGTAGTGAGCAACTGATCAATTTTCGATATGAAAATACGTCTTTTGCAGAATTTGTCTTGAAACATTCTTGAATAGCGATAATTTTTAGAGAGTTGTATAGATAAACCATTACAAAAGTAATCTGTAGTTAATTAAATATCATGTTACTTACCATGACCAAGCACGAGGAAACTCATTGTGACCATAGCGATGTAGACGACACACACCAAGTCCAGCCAGAAACCGAACGCGCGGGAACTCGCTATGAACAAGTACCTGCAAGTAAAGGCAATGGACTTTAATATTACGGGCTTTTAGCAGGTTAGAAATGTATAATATAGGTTTTATTCTTTGATTTTCTAAAGTTGGTGAGTGATATTGTGAGGTATTTCAACGGTAAAACTTGTTTAAGTATAATAAAACTTGGGACATTGGTCTTTATAAAAGTAAAGAGAAAATTTCTTACAATTATTGTTACTAAATTTTAATTAAAACGTACCAAGCAGAGCTATGCAAGTCCTGATGGTTGTCAAACTCCCGAATGAGTGCCTCTTGCGCGCCGAACGCTCGAATAGTCGTGATTCCTTGCAGCGACGCGTTGAGATGGGAGAACACCGGACTTCGCGCTGTAACACACGTGCTTACACTGTATTTCTATTCTATGCACATTATTAGACTAGTTGGGTACATATTTCGAAGCACTTAACATTTTTAACCAACTTACGATATGCGAGAAACTAAATTAGAAAAGATAGCTTAGATAATAACTAGTCGAATATTAAATCTAGTCTAAATATTAAATTAATGCTTGGTAGAAAGAAAGGTATTTTTCAAAGAACAGTTTCTATAATTACTAATACTTATAGTTTACGTAAAACATGATAAACGAACTACCTTCTTTCTTTTAGATCAACCATGAATTTCTATCTTTTAAATAATTATTTTTAGACGTAACATTTGTTACCTTTTATTAGTGTTGACACAATCTAGTTTAGTTTACGTTATTGTAGTAAGGTAAAAATTTGTGTTTTTTTTTTTCTGTTAATTTTGCGTATACTACGCTATTTTTGTTAAGTTGTCCATTCAAAGTAGATCTCTGACACTGATTCAATCTTTATGCAAAGCGCATGCCTTCATATACTGGTCCAGTGGACGGCGAAGCTACTCTGCTGCAACACAGTTTTTAACTAGCGCGGAGGGTAGTGGAACATAGTTCCGCTGTTGTTATTAAGACATTGTTTTGTGATTACCTTCTTAAGATTTAATTTATCAAATAATATAACAAACAGCTGTATCTAAACTTTGGACAAATAAACTATTCTATTCTATTCTAATTAAGAAGCTGTCTAAAACAGTAAAAAATAGGAATTAATTTCTAAGCAAACCTTAATATATTTAAGACTAACTTTCATCCAATTGCTAAAACGTTATTAAAGCTAATTCCACTAAAATAAAGCTGAAAATATCAAACAAAAGAACATCTTAATGTTTCATAAATCAATGATTTCTGCAACTGCTCTAATTATAATATACGAAATAAGCGACGTTCACTAAAAAGGCTGTTCGCCTCAGAGATGACTCACTCACACCCTCGAGGCGCTTGATGCTGCGCGACGACGACAGGTAGAAGATCCGAAGCCCGTAGAAGACCACGCCCACCGCCACCGTCGGCAGTAGCAGCCAGTAGTTTACTATTGCTACTACCACTACTATACCGATTAGGGACAGACCGATCTGGAATTTGAATGTAAACACGCAATTGAATTTCCAGCTAGCTTAGCATACACGTGAAAAGACGTTGTCATGGGTTTGTTTCGTCTTTCTTTCTCTTTCGTCTACGCTTACGTCTCTTTCTATAGTTTTAAATGTGATAATGACAGCATGACGTGAGATAATTGTAGCGGCACGTATGCTAAGCCTCCAGAAACAGTCATGATGATTGTCATAAATGACAGTGGTACAGTTGAGAGCAAGTCAACCTTTAGAAAATATTTCTTATATCACGCTTATTATGTAGCTATGGAATAAGGTGCCACTGTATTAAGCTTGATGTGTTCCTAACTGTACAATTTTTTACGTCTAAATAACACCAGTATGTACCAGCTGGAAGTTTAGTTTCAAATGAAACCCATCTTTCATATAGTTTGAAGTAGATTATCTATACCTAATCACTTTAAAAAAAACATACCCCAATACATACCAAAATTGTAAACCTAACTTATCAACCAACCTGCAAAACATCAAGCAACGCCGAGGGTAGTACTTCATCCACAGCGCCCATATCCTTAGAAAACCTGTTGAGGATCCGTCCTGAAGGGTTCAGGTGGAAGAACCTCATCGGAGCGCGAGTGATTGACGCGAACATGTTGTTGTGGAGACGAGTCGACGCGCGCATCGCCATCGAGAAGAACATGAATGAACGGAGTAGGGACACCACCACTAGTGCTATTATCATGCCTGTAAGGAAAAGTCAATGTTAAAAGAGTGCTTTGAAATCTGAACGAATGTAGAGTAGTCTATCACTGGTTTTTAGGTACTTTCATTTAAAATACCGGAAAAAGTTGTGTAATGTGTGCAGCATAGCTTTTTTTTTTTAATTCGCAGGAAAATTTCAAATATTATTACGTTAGTGATGTCTTAATTCCTTATCGAGGTTTATGGCCTGCATCATTTAAAGAATGGGGATTGTTCATTTTTTTCAAAATGTCTTAATATTAAATCCATTTCGAGGAATAAGGTTATTCATAAGTATAGTGCATAAAAAAAAAAATTATAATCACGAGTTGTAATATTTTACGGTTAAAAAAGAAATGACTTTTATTTGCCCTTTAATGACGTCATCATTTGGCTGAAGAGAAAAGTTCCTTTGCCTTCAAATATCATTAAAAAGTTACATGCGTGTGACAACTGTCAAAAGTGTCAAGTACATAAACAAACATTATTATAACCTGATTTTTTAATAAATATTCTATTATTTTACAAAGCATTTCACTTAATAGCCATGGATTATAGAGTGCTTCGTTCCTACTTGTAAAAACGACTCGAAAAATAGCCCAGACAAAATTGTTGTTCGTATCCGGGAACTACTTACATTAAAATCTTTGCTCCCCTTATTTCGGCTAAGTTATGATGACAACATGATGCCACATACTCTAAAATCATCACATTTTCTACCTTTTACAAAGTTATCACTCATAATAGTGTAAAGTTTAGTTATTTAACTAAACGAAGATAATTTATTCCGATTACGACCACGACAAACAATACAATGCAATGACTGACACTACTAATTGACATTTGTCAAACGTCAAAGCAAAACTTTTTTTTTAAATGTGAAAATAGGCAAAGGTAAAAAAATAATAAGAAATTGATGACGTCATCGTATAAAGACTACTCAAAAATCTAAATAATTCATAAAAAATAGAAAGACTGAGTTAAATTCAATAATATTCAAATAGGTTTCTCAAAATACTCTATATAATCGAACTATGAAATAAAAAGTGAGGGACAAAAAAATTGAACAATGCCCATTGCAGTCTCGCTACTCTAAATAAGAAACGTATAATTAAAAATGGCTTACCCGAATAAACATAAATGCACTGATATCGAGTAAGATCAGTCCCGAGATAAGTGGCGTCGTCGATAAGTGATTCTGTAATATTTTGAGCTAACTCAAGCGGGCCAGTTGCGTTGTGGGACGCGTGTAAGTCTGACAGTACGGTGATTGGGTTGTCCTCTTCTAGGTTCACCCTGGATTACAGACACTTATATTAGGTATTTTAGGAAATAGGTACGTAATATTCATGCTCTATCTAGTTCGGATGGAGCAGAGCTAGTTGCATATACGCTGCGTTATCACGAACTCACTATCATCATGTAGCTAAAGGATAAAGTAATACGACGTTTCAGACGAACATTTTACGGAACGGCACGTCATACTTACACTTTCAACCGTAAGGGAACACAAAACAAATGACCTTTACAGGTTACGCAATAGCAAAATACATACCAATAACTAGTCCACCAATCCGAAGCGGACCCCAGCAGCTGCGCGAGCAAGGCGACGAGAAACATGAGCACGACGACACACGTGTGTCCGGACGCGCGCAGGTAGGCGCCGTACACCGCACCCGACACCGCCCCCGCCGAGCGAGACTCCGCCTCCGAGCGACCGCCCTCCGGCGGCGCCGTCGCCGTCAGGTTGTCCACGGAACTCACCTACACGAGTACAAACAACAATAAAGGACCTTGTTCCTGTCCTGCGTGTTTTGATCCGCATGCAGCAGATACGCATGCGGATCAAAACGTCCGCATGCTTGCCGCCCGCAACCTTTAATTTCATACAGGTTTTTCCTGTCATGGAATGCGGATTGAAACACGCATGCAGATTGAAACACGCATTTCAGGAAAAGGGACCGAAGAGTCATTGGTTGTAGAGAAGAAAACGTAACTATATTGCTTAAGTTTAACAAATCACAAAAATCAAGGTAAACCAACTATGCAGACAACGATTTCTGTTAAGATACCTAAAACTGCGATTACTAGATAGTACGAATACCGACATCGCCCTTCCACTTACCGAATGTATACTCATCTGTCGTTTCCTAAAGCTGCCGTGCAGGGACTCCTCGTCGGCTTGCTGCGAGACGGCCTCAGCGGCGGGCTTCTCGTCCTCGGCCTCGTCTCGAGCGAGTAAAGTAGCGAAGTCCAACCCCGACGCGCTGAGCGTCTCGAAGTCACCCGCCGCTGCGATTGCTCCGTTCTTTAGGAT
Source organism: Anarsia innoxiella (assembly GCA_947563765.1). NCBI lineage: Eukaryota > Metazoa > Arthropoda > Insecta > Lepidoptera > Gelechiidae > Anarsia > Anarsia innoxiella. The sequence goes on from OX387395.1 coordinate 6,136,678, forward strand.
TATTATCTGTAGATGGTTTTTAGATGTAAAAAATATTGTATTTATATGGTTTCGAGCCTTTTAATGGCGAGACAAATACGTAACAAAGAAAATCTATATCCCCTAAACTCTAAGCAACCTGTTTACCTGATCCACGTCCCTGAGGAACTGCAGCTGATGCGTGACGAGTACCCGGGTGCTATTCCGGAGGTAGCCGGTGAGACACGACTCGAATAGATGCCGACCCACATGCGCGTCCACGGCCGAAAGCGGGTCGTCTAGCAGGTAGATGTCTGCGCGCTTGTATACGGCACGCGCGAGGGATATGCGGGCACGTTGACCTTGGGAATAATATATTATAATTGATATAGGTACATGTGAAATAAAGGTATGTTAAGGTGATGAAGAATTAGGATATTGTGACACAAAACTATAGAAATCTCTCATGATAAAGCAAAGTCCACACAGCGCTTGAGGCTGTGCAGATTTCAAAGGAACAATGGCCCATGATTTGATAACTACATTCATTCATTCTTTCAGATGTGTGTTCGCCACTAAAACTCCCTTTTTGATCTTTATTTATTAATCGACCTTACTTCAACACATTCCTCTATATGTAACAATTCGCTGTATAAAATACGTAAAAGCCCATACCTCCACTAAGACTGACCCCCCTCTCCCCGACAATAGTCTTGTCTCCGTGCGGGAACAACTGGAAGTCTCTGTCGAGTGCGCACCGCCGCACCACCGCATTGTATCTCGGACGATCCATTGCTTGCCCGAATAGAATATTCTGACGGACGCTACCTACAAACACAGCAACGTACAAACAGTTTAAAAATACAGACGCGATGCTCATATTATTGAGAAAGAGACATATATCTTATCTCTCTTTCTATCTATTTATCTGACTTCTCTTCTTCTACTTTTTCCACAGTTTTATAACTTTTAGGGTTCCACCACTTTCAGATAAAATTTTACAGTCAGATATATTATACCTGTCACTGTCTAAAACGTAATTTTTTATGAAATAGACATAGGTTTATCAATCAGTTTAATGTTATCTGTAAGTGGTGATACGAGCCCTTACAGTTGCTGTGTTCTTACCGGCAAAAAGCCAAGGTTCTTGGCTGGCATAGGACACAGTACCACCGACGTGCACGCTGCCGGACTGCAGTGGGAGCTCTCGCAGTAACACGTGTAGGAGGGAGGACTTTCCCGCACCCACGGGGCCGATTACTGCTATCATTCTGTTTTGAAAATGTTACATTGATTAGTGAGAGCTTATGTTGGACAACCGAAGGGATAGCAAAGATTTTGTAGCAAAATTATTAAACTGGGTCCACACTAAACGAACCGAGGAAAAGCTGAGCACGAGCCGAACACAATACGTGAAAAGTGGACCGTCTTACGAGCCTCGAACGAGTGCCCTCCGAACGTTTCGCTTGTGCTTGGTTGCGTTTCGCACGTTGTCAGTTTTTTGACGAACACAAAGGGGTTGAAGAGAGTGCTCGCTTGCTGTAAGTTAGTCGTATGTCTACGCTTGACACCGTGAACGACGAACAAGAACGGCTCGGCTCGTGCTCGGTTCGTGTAGCGTGGACCCAGCTTTACAACTAAAAATATGAACCCAACACTTACTTGCCCGGTTTGATGGTGAGCGAGAGATCAGTTAGCGTATTATCTGGATGTGCCGGCACCCACTTAGCGGTCGCGTGTTTCAGTCTTACAGAGCGCGCTTCGCTCTCATTCATTGGCTGCTCTGCATTGTGTTCCTCGCTTGATTCTAGAGGTGCTGATTTACCTGTAAAACATACTTATTTTAAAAAAGCGTTCCAATTCCAATGATAGGATGTCATCAGTTTTTTTTAGTACCCATGTGGATGTGTACCATAGGTACTACGTACTATGTACTCTATTCCTGCGGTATTACAAGCGTCGAACACTGCAAGCAGGGTTTGGCATGTCCTGTCCGACATGAAGCTATACTAATTCGAGCGTTCATTCATTCTGTTGGAATTATCATGGATGATATGCCGCCTTAACCCGGCTCCATGATTTACGATTTATTCTTATATTATAACCATTTAAAAAGACGCGAGAGAGTTCAGGCGCCAGTCTTACTATTATACATGCCATAAAAGCTATCGAATATTTTAGTCGTTTTAGTTGCAAATCACCTTATTGTATAGTGTTTCAAGTAGGAGAGACTGAACTAAAAATCTTACCGTTTCCTTTAGCCTCCGATTTCGGTAGCGTACCAGCGTCCAGAAGCTTCGTTTCTTTAGTTGCATCCTCAGCCGCCTTCATCTGCGCTATAGCCTCTCGTTCGTCGAAAGCTTCTTTAGCAGTCCTTGCTGAAGTCTGTATCTCAGCCAAACCGGGCACTGGTTTACTTGTGTCTTCGTACAGCATGAAATTTTGGAGGCGCTTTATTGAGATCGTCGCTTCGGCTACTTGGGCTATGCCTGTAATTTAGAATTCATATTGTATAAGTATGAGTGATTTGGTTTAAGGTTCAAAGATACTTTGATAGAGGCATCACGTCGAAAATGAACAGTATTTACTGACAATAGTATCGAAGAAAGAACGTTCGGCTAATTTCAATCTTTTTGAATAATCTGCTTTGTAGAGTAGGTATTTGACCAATCAGAACTGACCCGGCCTGTTTGTTTTTGTAATGTAGGTAGTATCAAATTAGAAATAGTTAGCAAATAGAAGGTATATGTTTGTAACGTCAGTCGGTAATAAACGGGCTAACGAACGGACGCTGTCTTATTATTTACGCACCCAATCTCATATATTACAGTGGCGACGATTTAGTGGATTTAAATTTCGGACCTAGTGATACGTAAAGTGACAATAAAATGTCGGTTGGGAAAATAACCAGCTTCGACACCCGAGCCGGAGTGTGGTCGTCGTATGTCGATCGGCTCGAGATGTATTTCACGGCAAATGACGTGGCGGTCGAGAAGAAGCTTGCTACGTTGATTGCGGTCATGGGGGACGAAGCATATGAGTTGCTTGTAAACTTGTCCAGTCCGAAGAAGCCTTCAAGTTTAACATACGCAGAAGCCGTGGACTTGTTACGTAACCATTTACAACCGTCACCGTCGGCGTTAGCGGAACGCTACCGATTCAGACAGCGGAGGCAAGGTGCAGACGAGAACATAGCTAGTTATGTGGCAGAGTTAAAAAAACTGACACGCGATTGTAAGTTCGGGTCTAACCTAACGGACAACCTACGAGACCAGTTCGTATGTGGAGTGCGGAGTGATCTTATACGGCAAAGATTGTTCGCGGAAGATGATTCTTTGTCGTTTTCGCGGGCTGTCAAGCTAGCGACGTCCTTAGAAGCGGCGGAACGGGACTCGGCAGCGGTCGAGGCGCCAACAGCTGCGGCGGGCGCCGCGGTCGGTGCAGCGGGGGCTGGAGCGGCGACGGCGGTACACGCGCTAGGTGTAGCCGGGGGCAGCGGCCGGGCGGCGGCGGCGAGCCGCAGGGGGCGTGGAGGGCAGTTTACGCGCGAGGCTAACACGGCGGGACGAGCGGCCAGCTACGGCAGGGCGAGCGGCCGGGCAGCGGAGGCGCGGGGGAGCAACGGACATTGCCAAGGATGCGGTGCTACCTATCACACTTACGAAAAATGTCGTTTTCGTAATTATGAGTGCAGTTTATGCCGGCGGATTGGGCATTTGCGGCGTGTGTGCCCGGGCGTACCGACGACGTCGGCGGCACAGCGGCGGATCACACCAGCCGGGGTGCACTACGGGGAGGCGCAGGTGGACGCGGAGCAAGTTCCGGACTACGAGGGCTTAGAGGCGGACTTCCATCACTTATGCCTAAACGATTACAAGGCGGTGAGTGTACCTATACTTATTGAAGGTCATTGCATACAAATGGAAATTGACACAGGTTCTGCAGTTTCGTGTGTTAACAGTGATATATATAGGAAACATTTTGCTCATTTAAGCTTAGAGGAGAGTAACATTAAACTAAGGTTTTACGATGGAACATGTACAAAACCACTAGGTATAATAAAACCGGTAGTGAAATACGGATTAGAAGAGAAATTGTTAGAACTATTTGTCATACAAGGTGGAACCACCTCATTATTAGGCCGGCAGTGGCTGTCCGAGTTAAAAATTAGTATACCTTCTTTCAGCAATTGTTTGAAAATAGATAATGTATCAAATCAAGTAATTTCTAATTTAATGGACAGGTTTAAGGAGCTGTTTGGCGGTGGCTTGGGTCGGTACACTGGTGGCAAGGCGAGTTTGAAGCTGAGAGAAGGCGCGGAGCCGGTGTTCCATCGCGCGCGGCCGTTGCCGTACGCGCTGCGCGAGCGCGTCGACGCGGAATTGGATAAGATGCTACGCGATGGAGTCATCGAACCGGTCGACTGCTCCGACTGGGCCTCTCCCTTAGTACCTGTCAATAAGCCAGACGGCTCGCTTAGGCTATGTGCAGACTATAAATCGACGGTAAACCCATCGTTATTAATTGACCGCTATCCTTTACCTAAAATAGAAGACGTATTGGTCAACCTTAACGGAGATCAGTATTTTAGTAAAATAGACTTATCACAGGCCTACAACCAAATAGAACTTGACGAGACAAAAAAATATACCGTGATTAATACTCATCGGGGGTTATTCCGCTATAACCGTCTAGTATTTGGTTTGGCATCTAGCGTTGGAATTTTTCAAAGAATTATGACTAATTTATTACAGGGGATACCACACGTACAAGTTTTTCTAGATGATGTAATAATTGGGGGAAAAACAATAGACGAACATGTGAAGGCCCTAGAGTAGGTATTCGTTCGGTTGCAAATAAATGGGTTAAAACTTAAAAAAGAAAAATGTATATTTTTGGCTAGTGAGGTAACTTATCTAGGTTATATAGTGTCCAAAGACGGGGTCAAAGTAGACAATTCTAAAGTCGAAGCAATAGTAAAAATGAGTAGACCACAAAATGTTAGTGAATTAAGAGCATTTTTGGGAATGGTTAATTTCTTCGGGAAGTTCGTTAGGAATTTAAGTAGGGTATTATATCCTTTGTATAATTTACTACGAAAAGGCATTGAGTGGAATTGGTGCACGCAGTGTGAACAGGCCTTTAGAACAACAAAAAACTTATTATCAAGTGCAAGCGTCCTGGCGCACTACGAACCGAGTAGGCAGCTGATATTGACTTGTGATGCGAGCGCGCGCGGCATAGGTGCGGTGCTGTCACAGCCGGGGGCGGGGGGCGAGCGCCCGGTTGCATTTGCGTCGCGAAGTCTTAATGAAGCAGAGAAAAATTATTCTCAAATACATCGGGAAGCGTTATCCATTATATTTGGCGTTAATAAATTCCATCAGTATTTATACGGACGGCGTTTTATATTAAGAACCGATCACAAACCTTTAGTCTCGATATTCGGGCCGAATAAGGGAATACCTTCAATGACCGCGAGTAGGATGCAGCGCTGGGCGATAATTCTCTCTGCATACACGTTTGATATCGAGTACGTAAAGACGGATGAGAATTGGGCCGACGGGTTATCTCGCTTACCAACGATTTCTAAAAACAACGGTACCATTCAGCGTCTCCCTGAACAAAGTTATTTACATTTCGCACAAGAAGCATTTTTATTAGATTACAATGTGATAAGGAAAATGACGGAAAAAGATCCTATTCTATCCAGGGTACTTAGTTACGTACGAGATGGTTGGTCAAGTAATTGTGATATCGAAGTGTTGCGACCTTATTTCAATAGAAAAACAGAATTGTATGAAGAGCTAGGGTGTGTCATGTGGGGGCATCGCGTGGTGGTGCCGGAGGGCTGCAGGTCGCGAGTGCTGGAACTGCTGCACGAGCCTCACATGGGCATAGTGAAATCTAAATCGATGGCACGGAGTTATGTGTGGTGGCCCGGCGTCGACGAGGCAGTGGAGGCGGCGTGTCGCGGGTGCACGGTGTGCGCGGCTCATGCTGACGCGCCGGTGGCCCATCAGCCGCGGCCCTGGCCATGGCCAGCTCGTCCATGGTCACGAATACATTTGGACTTCATGGGACCGATCTTTGGCAAACTTTATTTGGTAGTAGTGGACGCGACTTCAAAGTGGATAGAAGTATTTAATGTAGCTAGTACGGGAGCGAACGGCACCATTGATAAGTTAAGAGAATTGTGGAGTCGATGGGGTTTACCGCGGCAAATAGTTACGGACAACGGGCCTCCTTTCACCAGTAATGAGTTTGCGAGTTTCGTACAAGATGACGGGATTGAGCATATTTTTACTGCGCCGTACCATCCTGCGTCCAACGGCGCCGCAGAAAACGCAGTTAGAACTTTGAAGAAGGTAATTAAAAAAGCGGCCACGGAAAAATGTAATGTAGACAGAGCCTTAAATATATTCTTAATGCATTATAGGAATACCCCACACAGTACAACAGGTGAGGCACCTTCCGTTATTTTGACAAATAGACGATTGCGTACCCGTTTGGACCAATTAAAGCCGGATAGAGGAGCAGTAGCGAAACAAGCTCAAGAACGTCAAGTTGAATCAGCTGGTGGGTCACAGAGGACGGTAGGCGTAGGTGAGGACGTGTGGTATAGGCAGTATCTCAAAAGTGATAAATGGTTCCCTGGAGTAGTCAGTGGTATGGTAGGGCAAGCTACCTATAAGGTAAAGGATGGCAGCGGTAAAGAGATTCACAGGCACATAGACCAACTAAAACGTAGATCTAGCGGTTCGTTATTATACCCAGCAGGTACAAGGGCGGAGGAACAGGTGGAGGAGGAGGTAAGAGCATCGGTATCGAGTCCTAGAAGGACATCGGAACCTAGTGGAACGCCGGCTCAGTCACCAAATCCAACATTAACACCATCGCACTTAGACAGTGAGAACGAGCGATTCGATACTCCCGAAAAGAGCCCGCAAGTTCAGGTTCAGTCTCCTGTTGCCTGTGTACCGGCCCAACATAGACCAATAAGACAATGTAGATTACAAAGACCTCCTAATTATAAGATGTAGTTTAAGTATCTAGTTATGTAATTGGAAAAGTATTAGTTATTAATTTTATAAATAAATAGGTATAAGTACTGTTAATTAAGGTGGAGGACTGTAATGTAGGTAGTATCAAATTAGTAATAGTTAGCAAATAGAAGGTATATGTTTGTAACGTCAGTCGGTAATAAACGGGCTAACGAACGGACGCTGTCTTATTATTTACGCACCCAATCTCATATATTACAGTTTTTATAGTATTTGTACTTACCTACTTCTTACTATAAGGGTGTCAAGAAACTGGTGAGGAACAAAATACTGGTAGTAAATTGTTAATATAAACTTACCCTGTGGAAAGAAAACCGTCATGGTCTGCCTCAGGATATTATAGAAGCTGGTAACAACGAACACCTGCTTGGCACTGATGACGTTGTTGGTCAACACGTACGCCAAGATCGAGAAGAAGAGGCAGATTCGAGTCGTGAACATTATGAACGACGTCAACACGCCACGGATGTAGGACGTTGCGCGGATTTGCTTGATTTCGTGTCTAGAAGTTAACATTGTAGTATTAAAGTTTAAAATTAGAATAGGCCTCTGTCATATGTTTATTTTCCACTAAGATGGTGTAACGGTATCTTAATCAAAACGACATTGAACTATCTTGAAAGTTGTCGTTCTGAAATCCGAAAGTAGATATCTTTAGTTTATGAATTATTTTAATTATGAAACCGTCACATATTTATAAAAGCTATTTATAACACAACTCAGTACAGCAATAACGTTAAAACTTTAGAAACAAATAGTTTTCTAACATTTCACAATACGGCGAACGATGACAAAACAGGCAGGGATAGGCAGGGTTTACTTACTTCCTGGCCTTAGCGACAAGGTCGGCGAAAGGTTTCTCCCAAGTGTACATCTTGATGACCTGGATCCCGGACAAGATCTCGTTCATTAACCGCACTCGCTCATCTGTTCGTAGAGCTGTTTTCAAACGCAGCACTGAAGTACGCTTGCCGAGGTATGCTGGAAATTAAAGAGGTTTTGAGATATAAAAGGCTCAAAAGTGGCATCAAAATATTAAACTTGCCGCTATCCGAACTTCCATTGCTCGAACTTGGCCTAACCAGCTGCCGCGTATCGTATCGTATCGTATATTTAATCATTTATGATAATAAACATTGAATGTTATGTTTGCTCGAAAGAAAACTTTCAACAACAAATTTTGACTTGCTTAAATTAAATTAATTGGGTGTAAATAAGTAGTTTATAAAACAGTTGTCTATTTTCAAGATACAAGGTATAAGCCTTGGATTAGTTGGCGATGTGTATTCAGTTCCGGGCTAATTATTTTGCTGTATCCACCTACCTACCTAGATTACAATACAATACAATACAAATATTATTTATTGCACAAAAAGATATAAGGTACAGACACAAACAAGAATATAAGAAGCAACAGGCGGCCTTATTGCTAGATTAATAAAAAATATATCACCAAACAATTTCGTTTATAGGTAATTGTGTTGAAAATCAAGAAATAAAAACGAGTGCACTGCATTATATTGCATAAGTAAATAAAGGCAACGATCGAGCAGCACTAAATTGGCCTCTTGACATGACTACTGTCGTATTAAATTCTATCATATAATCTAATCCTCAAACGGTTTAAACAACTGAGAAGATCTAGATTCCATTATCTATCAAGTGTTATCTATTTACAATGATGTATGAAGTAATTCGCTTATCACACGTCTTTATAGGTCAATATATCGATATACTTGAGAAATCGACCGATAACATTTTGTCACGTTTGGTCCACCGATCAATATTTGTCTATCGAAATGATTTATTAGACGTAAGATGTATGTACTCCGTGATCGATGATTTTTACGTAGGACAACCAAGGGCAAGGACAAGTACAATAATATTTAGTGCAAGCAAGTACAGTGTGATTGTTTCTGTTCTAAATTGACTTTCTTGAGACCCTTACAGCAGAAAAGGTAATTTTAGTTTTACTCATTAAACATATAGCTGACCCTTTTATTATCAAAAATCTGATGAAAACGGGACAATATTTTAAGTATAAATTACTTTAACGCAACTAGCCGTTTTAGAAACAATTCAGATGCGATCGCACGTCGTACAGTTCTCATATTTATGTCATGACCCATTGTGTAACCACCTCCTCAGATAAATCTATCTCAGTAACAACTATAACTAGTTATTACATTACATTTTCTAATAGATATCAGTAAAACAATATTATGATGACAATTATGTCAACATTGTCAACCAATAGGTCACAGCTAAGATAAAGGTACCGTGATTTATTTAGTCTAGGTCAATACCTTATGAATTGCGATAAGTGAAGGGCAAATATACGAATGATCGTATAATCACAATTTATTATGCCGCCGCAGTAATGCATCGGTAAATAAACTGATTTCACGCGTAGGTAGGTTAATTCTACAGAAGTTAATCAACAATGACGCTAGAAATAATATCAATAGTCATTTTAGTTCATGTAAATGTTACAACTGTTGTTCAGGCGAGCAGATGTACAAAAGGATGTCACTCAAATAATAACAATGCAAACAACAAAACTGTTGCATACTCAATGTGAGAACAAAACAAACTTGACGTTATACAAGGAAACAATAGGTAAATCAGATTACATGCCTTGTTACATTCTGAAATATTTTACCTACTTATATTTATGTTTATTTCAAAAGTACCGATATAATAAGAGCTCCTCGTTATGATCGAAGTATGTCTCGACTAAAGCATTTTAATCGATTAGCTGAAATCATCCTTGCGAGGTTACTCGTCTGGCATCATGAATACGTGGTAAAGTGTTGTCTTACTGACCAGAATAGATTGAAAATAACTTTCATGGATCGAAACCGAAATGGGTCTCCATCACGGGCTATTTATAGCTCATGAATGCTAGACTAGCTAAACCGCAATATAGGTAAGTACTTGTAACTCAGACTTGAAATAGAAACTGTATATCAATATTATTTCTCCCTTTTCTCCCCTTTTTTACGATGATCTTCAGAATACTGGCTAACTTAACCTAGTTCTTAAATATGAATTACCTTGTAAGGGTATAAAAGCCAGCATGAACCCGACGCCGACGATGGCCGCCCAGCTGATCTCCTCCCACATGAAGTAAGTGATGATGACAGTAGCCAGCGGTCCGATCCACAGGTAGTGCAAAAATATAATCGCTACATCAAACCGGTTCACGTCGTTTGACAACAAGTTCACCACTTGGCCCACTGTTGTTTCACCGAGCGCAGTCTTTGAGAGGCGTAGTGACTGAAATTTGGTTATAAATTAGGTTCTTAATTTGAAAAATATTTAACTTCATTTGTTTTCCTCATTTCCTCTTTCACCTCATAGCCACAATATCTGACTGACAAGATCAAGGATAACAGGTCCAAAAATATTACGGACTTAATAAGGCCAAATAAATAAGTAACAAATATATGTATTTTTTTAGGTAGATAATTTTTTTTTTTTGTTACGTTGATATTGAGAGTAGTTTAGACATTATCAACATAAATATTTGAATACAATAGTCGACAGTTATATATACGTCGGTAAATGCATGAATTCACAAATACAAGTAAGTAAAAAACCGTACGTAAAAGAAATTCTTTTAATATTTAAATATAAAAAAGTCTATAACGGGGCCACTATTGTCGAATTCATAATCGTGAATTCCCAAAATACAAAAAGCTGAGATATTTCAATTTGCACATTAGTCATGCATGTATTCGTCGAAATATTTCCAAGGATGTCACGCTGCCTATGGACAGTCTGTTGACTTTGGACCGCGACGTAGGCTATGACATAACATGGGAATTAGTGCCATCGATTCTTGAGTAGTGACAAATTAGTGGAATTTTCAGATCATGAAATATTCAGATAGATTCGGTGGATTTTTATACGATTCACAACGCTTTGGTTTTATCGGTAGTAAATCAAATACTGAGTAAAATACCGTGTTAGGTAACATTCTTTCTCATAAAAATGAACACGAATAATGGGATTGCAGTCTATTCTTATTGAAAAAAAAAAACACCTGATTTAATAATTTAAAATAGGTGAATGTCAGAGAAACCTTTTTAAGAATAGATTTACTCTATTTAACATTAACGTATGTTAAAAAACGTCAGCGTGTTGGTGTAATAACTAAAGCTCTATTTCATCGAAAGAACAGTACTTAATAGAATCTTACCTTTCTATAAATAAGTGAACAGCAAGCGACTCTGAACTTCATGCCCATGTGTAGAATAGCCATCATATAGGGATGCACGACGAACACATTGAGTGCTGAGCAAAGTACGACGCCCCCCGCATACATGTATGCTTCATTCTGATTTACCGTCCTTTGCTTAGGCGTGTAGTACTCCACCAGCTTGCCTAGAAACACCGGTTGCGCCACCCTGTATACATAAACATACAGTTTTATAGACATTCGAATGAGTTTTTTACTTATTTATACTTGATAAAAGAGGAACTACATCGTAAGACATTGAGGAAGTGGAAGGCTTCCGGAAACTGTTTATATAGCTGAGAAGTCATAATAACATAACAAATTCAAGTGAACTTATTAACGTACATTGACTTAGTTACGTTCTGTTGAATCATCAGCTTGAACAATGACACTTCTTATTCATATTTTAAGTTATTCTTTTAATGTTTGCAAAATCTAGTCAGTTTATAACTAAATATTTATGGCCGCTATATAAACAGCTGGAAGATACATAATATTTATTTTCTCAACTCTTGCCGTAATATTCTAGATCAAATAAATACAAGATAGGTCAACTAGGTGCCAGTCATGTTCATGGCAATGACTAATGTCAAGAGAGCAATAAATATATTAATAGGAATTACGGAACGCCTTAGACGGCAGCAAAGAAAAGAAAACATGAATATGTTATCAGCTATTAAGTCTTATGTTTTTTAGATATTTCACTTTGGGACATGCTAGGTAAAATTGTTATAAATTAGGAATCAATATAACTAAAAAAGTACTTTCTACTACGATATGGAGTTAAGCTAAACATTTGGGCAAAGAGTCATACTCATACCTCAATCTAATTATAGAGAATACCTTTTATAGGTACCTACAGTCTAAACTACGGTCCTGCTTACCGCTGCCGAATTAAGACAGGTACCTAAGACATCCACTATAATCTACAAAACTACTTTACACAAACTGCGATGACATAAATGTCAGTCTTACTCATTCTTTCTTCCATTAGTAACATTACTAGTACGGGCTATTATGAGATATTGTTCTTTTATCCGCGAGAGATGCGAGTGCATTATCAATCTGTTCCCCTGCGCGAAGTATCCGATGAAACAGCCCATCAGTCGCGGCTGGTGGATCCTAAAGGGAACAAGGACAAAGGACGGGTGAAGGATTTGAGGTTTGCGATAAAGCTGCACCTTTTTAGTACATGTAACGGGTTTTAAAGACAGGTGAGTAAATTCTGCAGGTTGTATGCAAGATGTGACGTTACTAAAAGCATTCGTTCAGTTAGTGTTCATTAAATGTTCAATTTTACGATGACTTTCATCATAAACCTATGAAAACACATAATTACGGGTACAGAGCACAGGTAATCTTGTTTGTTCCAAGTAAATAGTTAGGTCATAAATGAGTATACCTACATACACACTGCATAATACTTATAAAAATAAAGAAGTTAACTGTGCCGAGACAATGTTTTGATAGTTATGCATACAATTTTGATAGCATGCATAATAAGATGCAATTAAGAGATGTGCACAATAACAAAGATTAAGATCTAGTACGTGGTATAGGTACGTTGGAAATTATCTTATCGCTATGATTTACCTATGTTATGACTGCATGTCAGTATAAGATAAATATATCAATTTAATATAGAAGTAATGGATATTCCAGATTCACTTAAATCTTATCGAGATAAACTTCGATGACATGGATACTTACGACAAAGATAAATGTAACATTTGATTTCAGATCAAATAGGTACATTAACTTGATGAAATATTCGCTCAATGTCAAATCTCACAATAAAAATTAACAAATCATGTTTTAAGTTAATTTACAAGCAGTTGATTGAAATGATGACCACAATTTGCTTTGTGCCTGTGAGTCAATTGTAGTCCATAGTTCATAATGATTGCTATGAGCGGACACAACACCGCTCCTTCGTTCAAGCAAACTCGTCGCAAACGATTTGATTCTGCTTCTCTGAACTAGTGGTCATTCATGATTCATTTCACTTCAGATTAATTCGTTTGTATCCTTATAAGGTGCTTTAAATATCGATATGTAGGTACATATAAATAACACGTAGGTTGCCAAAAATTGAGAAGTTGGCTCATTTAGTTTAATTGTAGGTAACACCGAATATGTTAAAGTGGAATGCGAACAAAAAACTATCTATACGTGTACTTAAAGACTTTACTAATCGCAATTAGAGTTGACGTCTATAAACATCCTAAAACAATGTATCGGGCAAGTTATTGTGCATTTTAATAAGTACACGTGACATACCTACGTTATAAAAGAAAAATACTTAGCTAGGTATTTTAAGTTCAATGCCCATCTGTTTACTAATACATCTTATCACTGCTAAATGTTGTGAAGGACGTTATGTCATAATATTGCGACATCTTGGATTAATTATACCTTAGCCACAGTACGATGTAATTGACCTGTTTACAGATATGTGTGTCTGTGTGTCTCTCTCGCGTAAAGTAAAGTGACACACACAGGTACCTTTTTAAGCACTAGATGTATCTTAAAATGTTACGTATGACATGAAAACAAACTATTAATAATAATTATTGCAATACACTAACACTGCAAGATGTTAGATATCAAACCGTTTAACCAAATGGAGATGTTTGTCTTTCACGTGCTACTCATCCGCAGTTACGGTAATCCCGCGACAGTACTCAATTATATCACCGAAGTAATTACGCTGACCATGAATTGGACACGGCCAAGGTTTCGAGATCAGTCATACCACTGAATACTATATGTTACATAAAGATGACAACAGACATCGCCCCTACTTCGTTCGTTGTCTTTATACTGTCTTAAAATATTTTTCTTTGTTTGGTACGTAGTCGCGTTATAAGTTGTTAATACAAAAATGTTTTATTTTTAAATATGTAAGCAGGTATATGGTAAATATACTTTAATCTGTAATCGACGGTTGCACCAATCGACAATAGGTATTAAGTAATTGAAACCGACCATGGTAAACGTTCTTCTAATTCAATTGTAGTAAAGATTGAATGATCTTATATTCAGCGTTACATAATCGCTCTGCTCAATTAAATAAAAATAAATGGAAATCTTTACAGGCGAGTTAATTACTTACGTAGCTGAAGTTGCTATGGAGACGGCATTGATTCGCAAATAGCTCTCGGAAAATTTTACATGCGAATGTTGTAAGAATAATCTTTGAACTTATAAATCGGTCAATGCTAATACTACCTACTTGGCGATTTATCGTAATAAACAGTGAAATGATTCTCTAAACGTAACACGTGTCCTTTGTACATACAATAACGTGATAAGAATTTTGTGAGTCTTCTGTACTCTGTCCTAAATACTCGATTTTATTGATATAGCTTTCAGTAAAGGAAATGAATAATAAAATAATAAAATAATTGATAAGTTTCATTATTTCCAAACGTTTCAAACCACGGTAAACTTCATTCAGGCGATCGAAGATATTCAATATTCAAGTTTTTGTTTAACGTCACATGTACTGAGAATAGAGGTATTCCCAATCCCAATATACATTAGGAAACGTAACGTAGACGAGTTAAAAATATAGCAAACAAAGCCAAAGCCGCGACGATTTTCCTTTACTGTAAGTAGATGCGCTCACACGTACAATTAAATTGTATTGTAAATTGTAAATATTATTCGTACAAGTTTCTATGTTCCCAGTGTTCTAGTCATACCGACATGATTTAAGTATAGTATATCTCGTAAGATATGATTTCCTTATATCTGGTAAAATATAATTTTACATGTAGTTATTAACTAGGTATTTAAAGTGAATGTTTAGATATATTTTATGAAGCAACATTAAAAAGCAGTTATAAATATTGTATATAATTAAATAAGCAGGGCTCGGCGGCGCGTGCCACTAATTAAATGCGTAATCAATATACGCTTATCATAATAATAAATTACGCGTAGGCATCATCAACGAGTCAGTTCACATTTGTCTAGCGATGTGTACCCAAATGATTTATAGGCCCGTTTAACCTTGTATATTTTCCATAGCTGCTACACATTTCGAAAACTTAATAAAAAATAAAGACATCACGGTACGTACTGAAAGAATACATTGTTATGTAAAATGCCAATTTTAATTTACATGTAAAAACAATCATTTAACTTCGAATAAATATTAACTTTCAAGTATGATGTCAGAATTGATAGAGAGATAGATATAAATATATTAAATATAATATTTAAATCTGTTCACCTTATTGGTCTGCAGAGAGGACGTCAACGGTCGTTCACATTTCATATCAAAACTAAGTGCAAGGAATTTCAAATCATATAAGCTAAGAGAAAGTTTTAATAACAAACTGAGAGCAAGTGATATTACGTAAATGTTTATGTAAAAGGGTGATAAAGAATAGATTTTTTTTAAATAAAGTACTTGTAAAAAGATACCTAGTAATTTCTTCTTGAGACTTTTCATTGTAGAATTGTAGACTTTTTAAAATCAACGAGTAGCAACATTGTACTACTGTTTGATCGTATTATACCTAGTGGGTTTCTTATTGTGATTCGTGATTGTGATTCGCCGCGGTGTTTTCCTATCTATTCAGCTCACCTGTCTATGAATTGTGCAATAACGTTACATTCTATTAGATTAATCTATTGCAGTAATACTTGCTATCTCAAACACAAAACTGTTAAGATAAACCACATCAAACTAATTTAGTTATCTGTACAGTGGGCTTTTTGTTGGTGATAGTTAAAATATCAATATTTTCTCATATAGGTACTTCGTGAGAGTTAACATTTTATGTAATAACGTCGGATTTTCGTCCACATCACAGAATACAGACACTTTCTTAGAACAAAGGTGGAAATTCGGAAAAGCCTTTTTTATCTATCCAGCCGTTCATGTCAATCCAGATTTAAAATAGGATTAATCAAAGTATTTCCAAATTAACTACATCCACAAAACTAACGCTCAAAACTTCTTATCTAACTGAAATTCATAATTTCAATATTTTACATTAGTTTTTGATAAATCTATCACAAACGTGTTGAAACAAAAATAACTGATGAAAATTGTAATAATTGTTTCGGATTATTGTAAACTATAATTTTAGACATAATTAAGGGTCTGGAGGTCAAAAAAGAAGGTCAGACAGCAGCAAAACAGCAGTTTATGGAGGTATTAGGTATTTACCGACTTTTTTAAAGTTATCAGGACTTTGGATAATTACGAACAAGCGAAATTGTTACCTACATAAAAAGGTCAATGTTATTACTCTTTTAAAGTTATAGCTGACGATTTCGTTGTCAAATTAAAAAGAAAATAATTAATTTGAACGGCATTTTCTACAAATAGGGTTTTAATTTCGTTCCTCTAGTCTAGTAAGTATATCAAATTTCAATAACTTACCGAATCCCACATTCCATAAAGAGAAGAACGAAGCCGTAAAGCATGCAGCGCGCAGCATACGCTCTAAGGATTACTCTCAATAAACTGGGTGTTCTTTTCCCTCCTGCTCGAGCCACTTCTTCTTCCCAAAGACGCGCAAATTTGTCTCCCAAGGGACCTGTAGAGTAGGTACTAGTTTTAAGATGTTTCCTTGATATACGAACGCAAAAATTATAGATATTATTTTAAATACACGACAATTATTCAAAGCAGCTCTTTTCACGGCAGTCGATGTGATGGAGTGCTGGGGAGCCTACTCTTATTTCTGAGAGTGATTGGAAATAGGGTAAGTGTATTGAGCATTTCTTCAAACAAACCATATTTTTACATAATGAAATAAGCAAAAGAAAATTAAAATCGACAAAAAATACGATAGTTATAAGAGCTTTGAAAACTTACACTTTTCTGAGTAGCAAATAGTAGTATTTATATTCAAGACAATTTACATAACTATGTATGGTTTTCAGTTTAGTGAATAATTTATCAAATTTTATTAATTTTTATTCTCTTTTTACAAAGATTATTACGTAATATTTTCCAATGTAAAATAATGTAGAAAGGAAAGGGATTAGGAAAAGGTGTGTCAGTAACACAAGAGTCAATTTACCTACAAGCTTAAAGTGGGTAACCGATGTTTATACTGCCAGCATTCATAAGTATTCATGAAAGGTGTTGAATGTCTGTGGTAAAACTAAACAGTACAGACAATAGTTAAACCACAATGTCTCAATTTTATTACAAACCATTAAACACACTGAGTATTTTTAAGACTTTCTTAAGCAATGTTATAATTTGTGCTCCTATTTTTAATTTTAAACAATCTACAAAGCTGTAGAGTAAAAATATACAAAGCATAAAGTGACTCACCAGAGGAATGTTCAGGCAGTGGCTCATATAAATCTTGCTCATCCATTTCTTTCTTCAAGCCACCCCAGAATATAGGAAGGGTCCATCTGAGTATAAAAGTGGGTAGTTTGATAAAATAAGTCGAAAATGTGTTGTTTAGAATTTTAATAAAATACCTAGGTTATTTTCCAAAATCTCAGTCAGCTCAAACCGAAAATCATGATCAATATCAAAGCTAAGGGATTTGAGAGGTTTTAAAATCTTTGCTATTGCTTATTTTGTTATTCAGGGAATGATTTAAAATATTAAGAACTGAATAAACCAATAGCACAGCATGGTCTACTTTAAGGAAATCCCACATAATTTATGGGCAAATATTACACATAAATTAACCATGGTTGTGTCTCATGGACTAATGTTAAAGGTTCAATTTAACATCTCCTTCTTCAGCTACCTACTTTCTCACGCCTAATTGATGCTACAGTTGAATAATTCTTTGTTAAATTACATATAAAATAAGAACTATTATTACTTTAGATTGTACACAGAAATTTTGAATTTACAGTAAAAATACTCACCCAAAAGTCAAAGCTGACAAGGGGTTAGCCCGCGCCCGCGGGTGCGGCGGCCGGCCCTTCGTTTTAAGGGCCTCCATAATAGCTCCTATGGAAACAAAGTACAAAGTGCGAATTGAGAACGTATAAATTCTATGAGAGAATTATTGAGTAATGATCTAAGCTACAATGTCACGAGAAGTCACGAGAACCGGCTCGAAATTTTAGAACTTACCTGCGTGGAATTCACAGGTACTCTCAACTTCAAACGTCTAATCCCTGCATAATATGGACAGCCACTTCACCGTATCAATTATATTGACCACTTTATGGAAACTAAAATAGGTAGAACTAGTAATTTTATTCACGTAAGATTTTTTTTTTACCCGCAAAAAATATGACACGAACTGACCCCGAATACAATTTTGCTAAAACTAATAACAAGATGTCAGCAAGTATATTTTGTATAATATTAGGAATTATAATATATTTTAATAAAATTAAAACTTATTTAATTTACGCCAACAAGATTTTTACCGACAAATATTAAAAAAAACCCTGTGCATGCACTTGCACATTGCCCGATTGACACTGACAGACTGGCGAATGAAAGAAAATGAGTGAATGACAGATTTCTTGACATTGACAAGCAGCTGACAAACTTTTCGGCTTATTTTTAAAATTGTTTTTGGCCGGGCTGCAACTAAATTAAGCTTAATGGCTCTTATTTTGTAACATGTATTTTTCTTAAACATCATTTCCTTGCATTACTACAAAATACTACCCGTATAATCAAATTAAAACACAAGATAACTATTTATTAAAACATTTATTTATTTTTAAATCTTTTGTAATATGGATGACTGATTATTCTAGTATCACATTTTATAAGAGTAGGCAACGCCTTATTCCACGCTAGTGAGAGCTTTTTACTTTAACGTCCATGTATGTTTGATTGTTGTAGAAAGTTTTCCTTGATAACTCTTCCTTGAAGTAGTCTATTGTTCTCTGCAGACCATCTGCGAGACTCACCTGAAAAATAAATAGTACTCTTATTCGGGTTTGACTACTTCAGTAAACTGGCATATCCTGGCAAAAATAACTAGGTGGAAAGAAAGCAGCTTTGCCCATCAGTGGGACGAAATGGCCTATCTGTATCTATAATTAGTTTTCATACCATTTTTTTAATTCGCAACAATAACATACCTTTGGTGACCATTTAAGGTGTTTTTCAGCTATTGCGATATCGGGGCGACGTCGCCTCGGGTCGTCCTCCACCGCCGCACCCGTCGACACCGTACTCCGACAACCAGGGACTAGATTCTTTATAATCACTGCAAATTCTGAAACAGCGGTTAACAGCCCTTTATTAGCTTTGTCAGTGCAAATTACTATTTAGAGTATTTAGCATGAGTCTAGTAAGTAGACTCTAGTTGGATGTGAATATGCGAACAAAGTTAATAAGTGGCGCTCTGTGTTGGTCTAGGCCTAGGCTAATAGTGCTCCCACATTGCATGTTATAAAACATTTTATAAAGTTTACTAACATTTTATAACAAAAAAATTGTCTACTAAAAGTTTGTTAGAAAATGTTTACAAACATTTTCTAACATGCAGTGTGGGAGCACCATAAGGCTTCCCAATTATTTTAAATTGAACAAGCTCTTGCCTAACAGCGAGCTACTATAGATATTAAGAATAGCTAGTTACTAGAGAAACTACACCTTTAACAAAGCTTGGAATAAAAATTGTAAACAAACCTTCTATAGTATGTTCTACTGGATTTCCTATATTAACTGGTAACGAGTAACTAGACGCCATTAGAGACAGCAAACCGTCAACGAGATCGGATACGTAGCAGAACGACCGTGTCTGCTTGCCGTTTCCATATACCTGAAATATGTAGTCATTCAATTAATAACTTTGTAGATGTAGGCACGCACAATGACAAGTGGCAGTGAGTTCAAATCACTACGGAAAACTCTGCCCATATGAAGCATTCAATACATTAGGTTTTTAAATTATAAGATGAGATGTTATTGTACTCTATCAATAAAAATGTAGGTCGGCAACAGAATGTTTCTATATTTAAGTAGATTTGTAAATATAAACAATAATAATTATTTCATATCAAAAGACAAATAAACAAACAATATCTCTAAAAAAAAATCCGAATACTTACAGTAATAGTAAGATTTTGCAAAGCTTGCATAACAAAATTGGAAACAACCCGGCCATCAGATACATGCATCCTTGGGCCATACGTATTAAATATCCTGGCCACCCTCACCGTTACGTTCTCTTGCTTCGCGTACGAGTAGGCGAGTGTTTCTGCTACTCTTTTTCCTTCGTCATAACACGCTCGGGGACCTGAAATTTTATGGTGAAAGAAAAGTTTAAATATAAGAACTATGTTGTTCAGTTTATATGAAAAGTTTGTATTAAAATCCTTCCTAATAATATTATAAATGTCAATGTTTGTGATGATGGATGGATGGATGTTTGTTACTTTTTTACGCAAAAACTGCTGAATAGATTTTGATGAAAATTACCAATATTGTAGCTTATACATCAGAATAACACATAGGCCATTTTATTTTGAGATATCATGATTTTTTTTTTCAAGATATGTCGATAAATGCGCACGAAGTCGCAGGCAGCTTCTAGTAGTATATAAAATGAAAAATTCCATATAAATGAATAGATGACAGTTACCTATTGGATTAACATGCCCCCAATATGATTCAGGCTGGGGATGCACCATAGGGTCACCATAAACTTCGGAAGTACTTGCTATTAAAATTTTAGCGCCTACTCGTCTTGCAAGGCCTGGAAACAAAAAAAGGAAAAATTTTATATTACAAATTTTATTAGCTTTTTACGACAACACCGGTCATGGCTTGCAAACAATTGGTACTTTATGAATGAACCATAAATTACACTTTCAGATAAGATAAGACGAAACTGTAAACACTTTGATTCAGACTATAATTTAAGTTCTTACCCAACATATTTATAGTTCCTAAGGTATTTGTTTTAATTGTCTTAACTGGATTTTGCATGTAATGTGGTGGACTTGCTGGACTAGCTAAATGGTATATTTCGTCTGCCTGAAAAAAAAAGTAAATTTTTGATCTATACTGTGTTTTATGTATATTTAATTCATAACCTATTACAACACTTAGAAACAAATACACTATATTACTAAATATGTTGTTTCCCACTGTTGGTCAAAGGACACCTTTGTGGCTCCAATTCTTTGGCCAGGAATTGCCAAATTGCTGAATGAGTCAAGCTTGTCTATCTTTCAACACATTTCACAAATATAATAATAGTTGTTATAAGTCAAAAAATATTGTGTGTAGATGCAATGGACCTCCTTTACTATTTTAATATAGTACAGTCATTTCCTACTTTAAGTTATAATTTGTTATCATCACATACAGGAAACTATAGTTTACCTCAACATACAGTGGGTTTACAATGTCGTGATGTATGAGTTCAAAGTTACGGTGCCCAAACCAATGTTCCACATTGCGTTTGCGTCCTGTGAAGAAATTGTCCACTACAATCACCTCATGACCTTGAGTCATAAGGACGTCAACAAGGTGGGAGCCTACAAAGCCTGCCCCTCCTGTCACCTGTAATAAAACCAAACATCATTGTATCTTTTTGTTACATTGTTGATAAAAGAAAAAAATATATATTATCTAATAATAATAAGTAATGAGAGCAAGTGATTGGTAGAAGTTTATCACACTGACACACTCATTACTAATGTACCTAACTTAATTTTTTGCTACTCTTCATTACCTACTAGAGTTGAAATGTTAAAAGCAGCAAAATAATAATAATATGAACGCAGTAAATATCTCACCAATATCCGTTTCCTCTCCTTGTGCCCTAGATATTCAACTTCAGGATACCGCTGTGGAATTCTGCCTTCTAGTATAGCTATTTTTTTCTCTAGTTGTTCAAGACGTGCTTTTGCCTCCCGTAACTCCTGCTTCGTACTGTCTTCATTCATACTTGAGTCCATATTGTGCAGTTTGCTTGTATGAATATATGGACCATTTAAAGGAATAGCATTAATTTCTCTCGGGACACTATCTTGGTAGTCGTCCCTCAAATTTTTATGTGTTTCAGATAGTGTCTCATTATTTAAATTCTTTTGTAGAATGAGGAATATAAATAGCACTGTAGAAAAAAAGTTCTTCATATAAGGTCCAGATTTAAATAGGGTAACTATATCGTAATACAGTCGTTGCTATATCAAAAACTATACCGGGATGAAGTAAATATTAGGGTTCAAGAATTGATTTACTAAGTAATTCAAATCGCGATCAGGTTTCATCCGAAATTAATATTTTTCTACACATTATAAAAACTTGGAAAACAGGTGATTAAAAAGACGTAAAAATATCTTAAAACCTGTTACTTGCTTCGATTATGTTACGTTTTTACGAGTTTATTGACGAAAAAATTTTTAATCATCTGTAATGGTAAACAATTTAGGAAGTTGTACTTACGTATGCAAAAAAACGATATTATCGTCAGAACCTTTCTAAATTTTAGTGACTGCCTATTCATTTCTGAAAATAATTATTGCCTGCTTACATTTCTGTCCAATTTTCAGATTAAAAAAATGTAAAATTCACAACAGAATGAAAGACGGGCGACACAGTCCGGATGAAGAGGCAAAGGCAAAGCAAACTGAAAGATAGATGTCAATGTCACTTTGACAATAGTAATTTTTAAAGAGTGGCTTGGTTGTTAGCGTTATTAGCCACGTTTTAAAAAATAAAATTCATCTATTCCAGATAACACTGCGTTACAAATGAAAAAAAAAATTGAGTACGCGCTTTGAAATGTCATGTTTTCTTATGAATACTTACAGCGTTATTACAAAACGAGGTTTAAAGGTAGTTTAAATATTAGACTAGGTTTAAACCAGGTACTAAAGAAAAACCTTATTACAAAACGTAGTTTATCTCTTAGACTAGGAATAAACCTAGTATCAAAGATAAACCCGCAATAGACCTAGTTTAAACCTAGTTTATCTTTTGAAAATGTCAAACAAAATAATGTCAGCTGTCACTTGAAGTAAGAGTTTTTCGCGAATTTACTACAAGAAATTGATTATTATATTATATTTTGTGAAATACAAACATGGATATTGAAGACATTGATTTCGACGATATAGATGATGTACCTATATAGTTATCGCAATGTGCACAGATTTCGGAATCGCTATAACCCATTTGCACTTAGTGATGAAGAATTTCAATATAAATACAGATTCACTTAACGATTTGGTCAGAAAATCGTTGACCTGGTACGGCAAAATGTTGCTCACGACCCCAGAGGATGCCCCCTCAGCCCAGAACTGCAAATTACATGTGCAATTCACAACTGGGCTCGCCATGAAGTAAGACGTGCTTATCATTATCATTTACTTACTAAATTATTATTTCTTATCTAACATATTATACCTACCTAATAATATGTTCTTTTCCTTATAGATACAAGATGATAGCGCTGACCTTCATGGGGTATCCCAACCTGTTGTAAGCCTAACGTGCAAAAAAATAGTCGTATCCCTTGCTAGAATGTCGCACAGGTTTATAATGATGCCTGCATCCATAGGCGATATAATGAATCTCACTCATTTGAACCAGGAACACCATTAAAAGGTGTTTCGGGTTATGGAAACAAAGGTTTCGTTGTTGTGCCGTCTCCATAACATTGCAATCAATATGCGAGAAGACATCTTTCCTGGGGATGAAGACGCTAAGGACATACCAAGGGAGCCTGAAGTTCAAAACTTCTTGCCAGGTTCTACAGTTAGAGGCAATATGTTGCTACCTATTTTTAATCATAATTTATAAATAAAATTTCAATTTTATTGGTTAATGTATTCCTTTATTTTTAAATACTGTGTCTCTTCTTATAATTTCCCTGAATTCATTTTACTTTCTTGCAATGATTTTCCTGAAAAAGAAAGTATGTCATTATTATTTACATTTATAACATTAGCAGGACAGAATCACAGAATAAAACATGTTGCCATCAACCTCTGTAATGTTAGATTAATATTCCCTGTAACATTAACAAGTTAGTTAATATTTACATGAATACGGGCGTGTATGAGGCGACTGATGAGTGCGGATGAAGCGAAGGAAGTGTGTTTGGATCGGAGGGCAGTGGTCTCTGCCTACCCCAATGGAAGAGAAGTGTGACGGATATGTATATATGTAATGATACAAAGCGGATAAACACGAAACAAAGTTTTACTAACTTCTTCCTCTGTACTCCAATTTTCGCTTCCTTTTTTCCGCTGGTTTTCCATCTTCTTTGTTAACTAGGTACTTAGATACAACTTAGGTAGCTGGCGCGAAGTGTAAACGAAAAATAATCTTGTGCAATTTGATTTAAATTGTGTAACACTACGCATTAGTGTTAGTTAAAGAGTTTTTATAACTTGGCCAAGTGGCATCTGTTTTGTCTTTTTGTCTTTGGCTTTGTTTTTGGATTTTAAAATTGTCATCGTTACAAAATTTCTTCGGTTTTGTTTTGTTGTTCGCTTAGCTTCACAAATTGGCGCTCCAACTAGTGGCCCGAAGCCTATTGCTATTGGCTATTGCTAGCTTTCGTTATCTTTTAAAACATTAGTTCGTACAAAATGCGATCCGGTCGACGTCGTAGTATAAGTGCACAACGGACTGAAGAACAATATAGTGAAGCACAAGACGGAGGTGTGCCGCCGGCAATGGAGGCGATGCTGCGGTCGTTTGCTCGCATGCAGGCTGACTCCAATCGTCAACTGGTGGAGTCCCTCGTCGCAGCGCGGGCACTCGACTCGCATTCGCACTGCCCCTCGCCGAGCTCGCCGCCGCAACTCGCGGCGCCCGCCGGTAATTTTTCCGGCTGCACATCTCGTTTCCGAGGCGGAACAAACGAACCGGAGGTTTTAGAAACTTTTATAGACACGATAGAGACATACAAAGAATGTACCAACGTCAGTGACGCTCATGCACTCAAGGGGCTATCCATGCTACTAGAAGGCGAGGCTGCGATTTGGTGGCGAGGTATAAAGGCATCCGTCTTTTCATGGGATGACGCGCTCACGCGTTTACGTTCCATGTTCGGCGTGCCACGCCCGCCGCATAAGATATTCCGTGACATATTCAGTTCCGAGCAAGGTACAGTTCGAACCGAAGTCTTTGTTGCACGGATTCGATCGCACATCGCCTGGTTACCGTACCCAATGATGGAGCAGATGCAGCTCGACATCGTTTACGGCTTGCTTAATCGAAGCATTCGCAAGCGCGTCACGAGGGAGTCTGTATCGACGCTGGATGAGCTCATCGAGAAGGCACGCGGCGTGGAGGAGACCTTGACAGAGGTAGACGAGAAGGCGTCTTCGAGAAGCTGCGTGGAGACCGCGCACGCTGTGAGCGTGCAGTCTGCGCGCACACCCGGCGCACTACAGCGCGACGCGACACGCGCGAATCCCGCGCTACCGACCGCGCCTGCAGCGGAGCCCCCTACTCAGCGACCCGGCCGATCTACGCGCAGCGCTGGCAGCGCGTCGTCGTCGGCGGGCCTGCAGTCTTCTTCGCATCCGTCTCAGGTGGTAAGCGCCACGCCCAACACTGACAGTCAAGGTAAACGTTTCTGTGTCTTTTGTAAACGTAGCGGTCATAACAAAAGTGAGTGTGCGAAGCTCACTAAGAACAAAAGTGTTACCACGTCATGTTATACCTGTGGAAAGGCAGGTGTGATTCGATCAAACTGTGATAACTGCAACGATAAACAAAATTTTTTTGCATGTGACTTCGTACCGACGGACCTTCCCGTTAGAGACTGTAGCTTGCCAAATACCGATGTTACACAGAATGTTTTGATTCCTACTGATAACTTACCCGTTAACTTGTGTGCTCCGAATGTTGTTTCACATGATAACTCAGCCTGTGTTCATAGGAAAGTCTTGTCCGATAACTCGTTAACGATTGATAACAGTCTCTTAACCAGTAAAACTCCAAATTTCGATAAGACGTCACCTATTAACACATTGACTGCGTCTAATGTTAAATTTGTTAACACTTCGACTGCGTCAAATGCTTGTTTTCTTAACATGTTAACTCCAACGGTTGCTTTATCGGTTAACACGTCGACTTCGACAGATTTTATTTCTTTTAACACGTTGACTGCCGATCCTAACATTAACGTAAACAATAAGTTTGTGCAGGATCTCGTGGGACGTCCCGTGTTGAGCATCGTTGTTTATAATAAGAAAGGAACGGGTTTAGTCGATACCGCGGCAAAGCGTAGTGTTGCAGGCTCCACCCTTTACGATTTGCTCCGAAGAAATAGTCATCCTTTCCGCACGGAAGTTATGAGGGTCAAACTTGCCGACGGCATAGCATCTGAAAGGTATGTCAAACTTGCCGATGTTGATGTTCGTCTCGAAGGTAGGCTTATACCTACAACTTTTGTGATTTTTCCTGATGCAGTGCTAAATGATACGCTGTTAGGTATCGATTTTTTGCGTAAAGCAGGCATTGTTCTAAACATTAATAGTAACACGTGGTTTACAGCTGATCGCCCTGATCTTGTTCACCCTCTTCGATGTGAAGCTTCGCGTAGCTACGTCGGGTGTGCTGCCGCCGACGTGCTGAGGGCAGACGAAGGTGCCATGCTGTCACCGCCACAGAGAGCCAGCTTAGCGGATTTGCTGCAGGAATATGAAGACATCTTCAAAGAACGGACAGGGCCCACGCCGTTTGCCGAACATTGCATTGATACCGGCGACAGCCCGCCGATCGCGTCGCCGCCTTATCGGTTAACGCCCGCTAAGAAGAAAGTCGTGGAGGAACAGCTGATGAAAATGCTGAAAGAAGACGTCATCGAAGAGTGCGAGTCTGCATGGGCCGCGCCGGCTCTGCTAGTACCCAAGAAGGATGGCACGTTCCGGTTCTGCGTGGATTACCGCAAACTCAACGCTGTCACGAAAAGGGATGCCTACCCACTGCCAGTCATAGACGATTTGCTACAATACACAGGTAAAAGCTGTTTTATGACTACTATAGATCTCCAATCTGGCTATTGGCAAGTTGGTGTTAGAGAGGCAGACAGGGATAAGACTGCTTTCGTCACTCCTTTCGGCGTTCATAGATTCAAACGTATGCCGTTCGGTCTCTGCAATGCTCCGGCGACATTTCAACGTTTAATCGACCGTTTTAGATCTGGTTCTACGCTTAAAGACATTACGATCCTGGGGTATATCGATGACCTCATCGTGATCTCGGCGACTTTTGAACAGCACTTGCAGGATCTGCGTGCCGTTTTCGATCGCTTTCGTGTCTTTTGCCTCAGAGCCAATCGTAAGAAATGTACGTTTGCGCGAGACAGCGTCAAGTACCTTGGTCATATTATCACTCCACAGGGAGTGCTACCAGATCCTGATAAGGTCGCAGCTATTGCAGGAATGAAGGAGCCGGTTTCGTTGAAACATCTGAAGTCGTTCTTGCAAACATGTTCGTGGTTTCGAAAGTTCATTCCGAACTTTTCTAAAATCGCTCAACCTCTGACGCTGCTTACGAGGAAAGACCAAACATGGAAATGGGAAGATGATCAAGTTAAAGCTTTAAAAGAATTAAAGAATCTACTTACCTGCGCTCCTATACTTACCCAACCAGATTATAATCTTCCGTTTGTTCTTAGGACTGATGCGAGCAACTACGCTTTGGGAGCAGTGCTACTCCAGGGGGAGTCACCGCAGACCGAACGTCCGATTGAGTATGCCAGTCGTCTGCTGACGCCAGCCGAACGCAACTACTCGACCACCGAGCGCGAGGCCTTGGCCGTCGTCTGGGCCACCGAAAAGTTTCGCGGCTACATCGATGGACACGAGGTACGCGTTGCCAGCGATCATCAACCGCTCAAGTGGTTACTTACCCTAAAGTCGCCCACTGGCAGGCTGGTTCGCTGGGCCATGAAGCTGCAGTCCTTTAACCTCGTCATAGGTTATACACCTGGAAAGGCGAATGTTATCGCGGATACTCTTAGCCGTCCACCCTGTGAAGGTGAAACACGTGACGCCTGCGGGTTGTGTACCGTCGTCACCGAACTACCACATTGGAGTGCTACGGCCGTTCGTGAGGATCAACTCGCTGATCCCGAGGTAGCTAAAATTCTAAAGGAGCTGGAAGGAAATGAAGAAATTTCTATTAAAAGGTGGACTGAAAGAGGATATCATATGAGTAAGGGCGTTCTTTACCGTTATGCTGACACTGAAAGCGAGGAACCGCAGCTCGTTATTCCTGTTAACCTGAGACAGAAGGTGATGGCGGAATGTCACGACGCTGCTACGTCAGGTCTCGGTGGTGTAGAAAAAACACTTCATCGCATTACTCAACGGTTTTACTTCCCAGGCATGCGGCGTTACGTAGAAGATTATTTGAAATCCTGCGTAGAATGCCAATGGTACAAACCTTCTAACCAAAAGCCACCAGGACTCATACAAACACCAGTCCCTGCTCAACGCTTCGAAGTATTAGCTGTTGATCTCTTCGGGCCCTTGCCTAAAGGGTCCAATGGAGAAAGATGGATCCTCATCGTAGAAGATACTGCAAGCAAATGGGTAGAGGTTCTCGCTCTTAATGAAGCTACGGCTGAAGCATGCGCTAAAACGCTTATAGCGGACGTGTTTCTACGCTACGGCTTGCCTCGACGGCTGGTGTCCGACAACGGCGTACAATTTGTTGCAGATGTCATGCAGCACGCTATGTTTGTCCTGGGTGTCAAGCAAAATTTGGTGCCCCTGTATCATCCCGAAGCTAATCCTGTGGAGAGGAAAAACCGAGACCTCAAGACACAGATCGCCATCTTAGTTAAAGACGAACACAATAAGTGGCCGGAAGTCCTACCGTTTGTTCGTTTTTCACTCAACACTGCTTGTACTAGTAGCACTGGACAGACTCCTGCTTATCTTACGTTTGCACGAGAGCTACGCACCCCTGTCGCTGTACAGAGTGATCTCCGTGCCATTGCAGAAGCTGAGAACTACGTACCGCAGATCACGCCTTATCTGCTTAAGCTTGCTGATACATTGAAAACTGCTAAAGAGAAAATCGAGCAAGAGCAAGATTATAGGAAAATTATAAAGGACAAGACTAGAAGAAATGGAGAAGAGTACATTCCTGGTGATTTGGTACTCCTCAGGACTCATGTGCTGAGTAATGCCAACAAAGGTATCAGCTCTAAATTTGTGCCAAAACGAGACGGGCCTTACCGTATATCCAAAAAGCTAAGTCCCACGACCTACGAGCTCACGTATTGCGAGCCGGCCAACGAGGTTATTGGGAAGTATCATGCTATGGATCTTCGTCGCTACCACGAGCGTTCTCATGACAATGGACAAGAACCACAAAGGGTAGTTCCCATAGCACCTAAGAGGAGGCGTGGCCGTCCGCGAAAGTTACGCTAAGCTTCCATTTGAAGTTAGCACTTGTTAGAGTTTTTTTTTGTTTTTCTTTTCCCTTCTTGTTTGCTGTTTTATACAGGCTTGCAGGTTTGACTCTCTTCTTGCTTGTTGTTTGACCTGTCGTGAGGGCACAGACTAGGTCAAAAGGGGGAGTGTGTAACACTACGCATTAGTGTTAGTTAAAGAGTTTTTATAACTTGGCCAAGTGGCATCTGTTTTGTCTTTTTGTCTTTGGCTTTGTTTTTGGATTTTAAAATTGTCATCGTTACAAAATTTCTTCGGTTTTGTTTTGTTGTTCGCTTAGCTTCACAATTGTTTATAAATAATTAGTTTGCAATTTGCAATTTGTCAAATTAAAGAGCATGCGCGCCATGTCACCGCGCAACTCCGTTTCACGGAAAATATTAAAACAAAACTTTACTTTATGAAACCGTTTCAATTATGTACGTTATGAATCTTTAAGTTATAAATGTATATGCCTTTGAAATATATTTTTTTACATTATATTACAATATTTATGCATTTCAAGGTACGAGTATAAATATCAATATTGGGAGAAACGGAACGTTCTTGCGAAAAGTGACATTTTATTTTTTTAATTTTGGCTTGCCGCCTTCTTGCCGAAATGTTTGCCAAACAACAAGAAATAATAACAATTTCCATAGACAATTCGTGGACTTCGATGAGACTTCATAATCTTTAGATAGTCTTCGTTTTGTAATAAGAAAAGTTAGACCAGGTTTAAACCTAGACTAGTTAGACCTGGTTTAAACCAGGTTTATTTCATTTTTTTGTAATAAGACTGTTATAGTTTATTAAAAATACATACAAAATTTCCATTCATCACGTCTCATTTTTTTTTCCATAAGACTGTGCCAAATTCTACTAACAATTTAAATGCTAAAACATATTTTAAAGAAAATTAGTTAAATCAACCAGATTTTTTCACAATAACCAAGTTAATTTTATCATTAAGGTTAAAAAAAAACAAAAAAAAACATTATAAAAAGTTTTGCGCGCAAAACTTTGACTGTTTTTTTTTGTGCTTTGAATGATCTTCTCGTTTTAAACGCCAGCAGTAATCGCCTAGCATAGTTGTGTCCCAACGCCCTTGAAATCATTCTTCAAGCTTCTTTACATCCTGGTGGAACCTCTCACCTTGCTCATCACTGACTGCACCAAGATTAGATGGGAAAAAAGAAAAATGAGAATGAGGGAGTGAATTTTTAACGAAATTCTGCAACCCAACTTTTTATATGCTTCTAACATGTCGTCAACTAGCTTTTTCGCATTTTCGGCCCTGTGGTTCCCTAAAAACCCTTTAATAACTGCTTTCAGCGATAACCAGGCATCAAGTTCCTTGTCAGTAAGCTTTTTCTCAAAATTTGGGTCATTCATCAATGTGCGTATTTGTGGTCCTACAAATATTCCTTCTTTGAGTTTTGCATCACTTAACTTTGAAAATACTGTTTTTAAATATAAAAAGCCATCTCCCTCTTTATTCATAGCCTTTACAAAATTTTTCATCAAACCAAGTTTTATGTGGAGTGGTGGTAAAATGACATTTTTAGGATCTATCAATGGTATATGTTTCACATTAGATTTTCCACAAACAAACTCTGATCTTTCTGGCCATACTCTTGTAGTATAGTACTTTTCTGTGGCTCTGCTGTCCCACATACAAAGAAAACAACAGTATTTAGTAAATCCACCCTGTAATCCGAGCAAAATAGCTATAACTTCACAATATATACTGTCCGCAAACATAACAAAACTTATTTGGTGCATTTAAGCAGTTGCGACGACCACTTAGTCCAGTATTCATAATGGATTTCCAAAGAAATATGTACGAATATATCGACGTTATCGAATAAAAATGACTACTAAACAAAACAAAATAATAAAAAAGTACAACACATCAAAAATGGTAACTATTTCGTTTACGCCTAAAGTGAGAGTAATAGAAAAAATAATTTGGCATGTACCTCGAAAACTAGACGTGATAGATACCACATATGTTTGGAACATTTAATCTGTGACTCCTTAGCTATTCATTCCAGCTAACACTTACGTGGGTACCAAAATCGTGTAACGCAGTGTAATCATTAATAAACTAGATTGTAGACTTCATTATGCATTGATTAAATTATACCATTACGTATGAGGTACATACTTACTCCATTTACCTATATCTAAATTATTTAATAGTGTCCATCCAAGTGAAACATAGAAAAAGCTAAGTATTGTACCTATTTGCCAAAACAATTAGTTCTTAAGCTCACATTTAAATTCTAAGCATCTACTTGGGTAGTACCCATTCACAAAGTTGGTAGGTACATAGGTACTCGAGTCATCACATCAACTAAACTTTTGATGTAAGTAGAATAGAAACCTATGCAACGTACTAGGTACCAATAGCCAACAGCTAAACTAAGCCAACATAGAGTAAATAGGTTTACGCGCCTTCATCTACACACATAAATAAGATAATGAATACAATAATATATTCTAATTATTTATTTATATTCTAGTAATGATAAATAGTTTAAAAACAAAAATCAATAGATAACTCGAAATGTAAAAGCTGGTTCCACCATTTGGAATATTATTTGTGTAACATAGTCCACGTAGTCGCACTAAAATGTCTGGTTGATCAGTAAATAGTCCGTCAATCCCAGTCGCTAGGAACGCCCTCATTTCACCACTGGAGTCACCTAATGCAAAGGAGTCATTGCTGTCACTTCGGAATTCAGTAGGAAGGTATGGGTTTTCAGCCCGAAACGTATACGGGTGAACCTTGAGTCCTACAGCATGTGCTAGCTGAACAAAATTAGTAGGAGCGCCCAGCTCGTCTGCTGCGTTACGAGGTATGATGTGAATCTTGTCTGGGCCCACGGCAGCTGCATATGTGGCTACGTCGCGCAAGCCCTCCGCAGTCGCCATATAACCATAAGTGATGTTCGTACCCATCACAGCCTGGTCGTAAGGCTGTCTTAACACGTGTCCACTTATCAGCTGAAGTAGTCTCAGGTCCGTCATTGTTTTAAGTTCTTTTAAGTTATTGATTTCAAAAGATTGAATATACACAGGTGCGTCTGATCCAAGATATCCATTTTCATGAAGCAAATCGACGAGGGGTTGTTCCATAGCCAGACCTATTTGTTGAAAGTGTGTGCCGTGTTTGATTTCCGGATAGATACCTATTACCCTCTTTTCACTAATTTCCAAACTTTTGGCCAAGTCAATAATTTCTTGCATAGTGGGAACATCAAATGCTCCATTCATGCGAGAGTTGCCGGGTCTGACAGCGGGGAGGAGTTCAATAGCTCGCAACGTTTTTAATTCCGCTAGTGTGAAATCTTCGGAGTACCACCCGCTTGCCTGAATGCCGTCAATGGATTGAGTTCGATATCTTTGTGCAAATTCTGGTCGCTCGGAGACGTCGGTGCTCAGGGAAAGTTCATTTTCGTGACGAGCTATGAGGTGGCCGTCTTTGGTCATAACGAGGTCGGGTTCTATGTAATCAGCGCCCATGGTGATGGCCAGAGCGTAGGCTCCGAGAGTGTGCTCGGGCACGTACCCGCTGGCGCCGCGGTGTGCTATCACCAGAGGCTCGCACGTGTCGGGGCTTCTCAACAACGTACCCTGCGCAGCCCCAGCAGCTACCCACAAACACAATACACTAATTTTAATCATTTCCATGTATTCACAGCAAAGTTTCTCGAGACAATACGATAAATAATGCTTAATACTTAGGTAGGTACTTAGTCTAAATATCACTTTATACCACTGATAAGATTACGTTTTATAGCACCACTAAACATCGGCAGTTTGGCACATTAAAACAAAAGTACCTAAAGTCTTCTCACTTCACCTCACACGATGATGGTGAAACATGTTAACATGTTAATTGAACTTCATTAACTTTACTATCTTACATTAAATTAATGTAGATTGTTTTATCCTCGCAGCTAATAAAGCTGTAGCAAGTAGATAGGTCTACACACGGTCACAAACACTAAAGTTATAAATAAGCAAAATGCAAGGCTCGTTATAAACCTACTACCTACTCAATTATGTTTAGAAGTCTCGGGTCAGGTGTCCTATAAACTCCCAATTGGTTACTGCTGTTCATATATAATTGATAATCAATTTAGATCACGTAGCGATGCAGTGCACACCCCCATTGATTGACTGTTTAAATAGCTCCCATTTCTGAGGATAAGGTACTATTTACTGGCTGTGCTATGTGCTAGGTACCTACCTAGGTAAAGCACAAATAGATAAAGCACGAATTTAGTCAAGTAGGTATTAACATTGTTTGATGTTCATTTATTTGTCTACACTTCATAATTCACGTAGGTACTTCTATACTTGACTGATCCTATGAAATGGTTTACCTAATAACTAAGTTTCTTAAACGTATTGGGTTGCACAAATTAGAAATAAGTAGGTACCTACTTCGTTAAAGGCCTGAATGAAATGAAGTTCCTACTTTTTAATTCAAATTTATAACAACATCAAAATGACTTTTATTTAATCCAAATAGTGTAATATGTTTGCGGGGGCGATCATTGATCACATTACAGTTAAATAACACTTTTATTAAAAACAAACGCATCCCTTGAGGCGTGCGGAGTCCGGACCCTTTGTTGACATACAGATTTAGAAGCAGGGTTGGCAGGTTTCATTGCCATTTTATTTATAGATTGAATTTAGAGGTTTCCTTTCATGTATTACGTATCTAGGCAATATGTAATAAATGGATGACTAAGTCGTGCTACCTATCTTAACTTTAAGAGCTAGGTACGAATTTTCATACAGATAGATATATCTACCTTTTTTAATGGTTAAACTAAATTGAATCTATTTTAAATGTAAACATTTTTTATCATACACTTCTTACTGGTACTTGGATACGATAACCTATCTCTTCCTTATTAATCTAGTGAGTTATTAAATGTAGATTACCTTCTAGGTTAATGTAAGCCTATTCAATAAAATGTAGTAGGTATATAATTAAGTAGCTAGTAAGTACATTATTAAAGTAGGTACAGAGAAAAAAAAATCAATTCCAAATCCCAAGTTTGATCACACTAGGTTCGTTCCTCTATTGGCAACCCTGGTTGAGTAGTGTGAAAGATTCCGCGCATCCCTTCAGTTTGTTTTTTCGCCCTTCTTCGTCTGCAACTCTACTGCTATTCTCTAATCCGGTAGATCGAATTAATATGGCTTGTCGTTAATCATTATCGTAAGCTGCGAATACGGAATTAGACGTTGATTACCAAAGGGTGAATAACTACATTTTGTTATGAGTTTACCAAGATTAACTGCTTACAGTTTATTATTTTTTAAATCTGTTAAACTATGCCAGTCATGGTGAGTTTATAAGATAGATTTGCGAAGCGTTTCGACAAAGTAACTAGTCAGTTAAAAATAATCGCGGCAAATGGTACCTACCTACCTTCCTTTCTAAAACACTATTTAGTAGGTATATACTTAGGTACCTAAGTAAAACTTAAAATTTTGTCTTAGTTCCTGTTTACCGATTGTGGTGGGAAACCAGAATATTCTTGTGATCATATTGTTTTCAATATCTGTCTCTAACTCTCTAGGGACTGTTTTATAACCCCAAACACAACAGTTAGGTTAGGGTTCCGTATAATGTAATTTAATTAGATTTGTAGAAGTTATCGTTTTGTTTTCATACAGCGGTTAAATTTTTAGGGGACCGTGAAACCAAACTCAGCGCAAGGACATAATGAGTTGTGAAGAGAAAAGCAATAGGTGTAGGTGCTTACGTTTGCATTTAGAATACCTGCCTATATCTACCTATAGGTAGGTAAGTACTTAGGGAAAAAACAATAATAATTTAACACAACATCAAAATGTATCTTAAGTTGACAGGATTTAGCTAGGAAATCTCTCACTTTATAAATATCTACTTATCTACCTAGATTAGTTTGAACGTAAAGAATTAAAATTCTTGTTTACGAACAGTGTAATTAAAGGATTCCTCTAAAATATTTGGAGTGTCAGTTCGGATGAAATATTTGTTACAGAAGTGATGTGGCTAAGTGGATAATAAGCGGTCTTTATTTCTAAGGCGGGGCTACCACGCCCTATACGATGAGCCTTTTTGGTTTTTCACATTTGAGGCAATCAAATCTTTTTTCAATGTTTAAAAGTCATTATTTTTTGTTTGCAGAAAAAAATCAAATTGTTGACATTGTGATGTAAGGTAGGAAGGTAAAGGTACCTGAAGTCTGGTATTATCTGGGTCTAAGAAGTCTGCTTTACATGTATGTAAACAAATATTCTGAAATTTAATTTTATAGTAGTAGAAAGGTGCCTGCCTATATCAAGGTAAGCTACTTTATCTGCGTTAGTAGGTACTTAGTTTATTCTTTAACATTTGTTTTTATTTTTATTTACCGACATACTTAGCATTGGGAAATGAAAGACGAAAAGAGTGGCAATGCCAATCTATAAATCCAATTTTGAAACTACTTACCCAACTATAAAAATATCTACCTACTCATAATGTGTATTGTGTAAAATCATTAACAATGTCGGGTCAAAAGTTGAGTTTTAGATAACATCTCGGTCGTCGGCCGAGTTTGTGTTGAGTGGCCTATAGAAAAATGTTATTGGAATAGAACAATATCGGCGTGTTGTCGGACAAGTCGGACAATTGCCTCCCCACAATCGACCGATCAACTCCGACCACTACAACAATAACAGCTATTGACCAAATCCCTATAAACAGAAAAAAGACGATATCGACTGCTTTTCAACAGGGACGAATTTAGAGTCAATTTAAGTTGTATAAAGTATCCACCACCCAATCATTGCCTAAGTATATCTACCTAGAGATAAGGTAGATATTTCAAAAATCTTGCAATACCTAAGTGAATAGTTATAAGAAAATTTTAAAACATTAAAAACATAGATAAGTATTGAAAGGTGGTATGGTAGGTACCTATTGCTATAAATTGTCCCGGATAAAAAATGACCTAATACGACATTTACGCTCTACCTCCTATGTTACATTATACTCTGTATCAAAGGGAATATATAAAAAAAGTTCAAAAATTAAAACTTAAGTACCTACCTACTTACCTCTTATTGTAAAATATTGCTTACCTCATTGCGCCTCTGGCAGCGACAGCGTATCGAACAGACCAATACACCAAATTAAAATTACATGTAAGTACCTACCTAATAGTATTATCTAATATCATTATAAGCGTGAATTATTAATTTGTGTGGCATTGTCCCGGCGGCGGCGCTATATCGCGGCAGATAAAAGAGCTATTGTAAAGGTTACAGTTTACCGCAGTTACGTTACAGTTAATAAGATATTAAATAGCGACTTATACTAAACTAAATACTTATGTCGTAAAGCTTGCAATAACATTTTGATTCGCAGATAAATTGAGTCAATCAATACCTATGTAAGTTACATGACCTAAATGAGCATACACCAAAAGTCTGACAAATGTTCGATTTAACCATGAAGTATCACAAACGTTCGGATGATTTACGAGAATATTGAACCTATTCATTTATAATTTTTGTTAACAATCCTTGGAGGTGCATCGAGGATAAAAGGCATAAAACTCGAAGCCTCAAAAACACTTCATTATCCGTGACAATCGACAATCAATCATGTGGACCTCGCAAAACAATAATCACATTATCATTCTCCCATAATAACAAATGTATTCCCAAAATGCATAAAGTATGCGTTTTGTAAAAAAAGATTTCGAAAAATATCGTCGCAAAGCTGCCTCTCGGACAAAATTGAACAATGTAAACTTATGAGCGAACGTATTATTTATTTAAAATAAGAAAAAAATGCGGAATGGCTTGACATATTGTTAAGGGCCCTTATAAAATTATTTGCTATCACGCCAACGAAACGAAGAGGTAATCTTTAAAAGTGAGTTAAGAATATGTAAGTCTTGGAACAAGAATAAGATGAGATAGAGCTCGTGTTGAAACAATAAAACATAGAATTTGTTAAAACAATGGGATGGTTTCGGTGCGTTTGGTTAGGACATTGTTTAAGCATATCTAATAAGTAATTGCTGTTCACGTTTTAATAATCACAGAGGACCCATTTCAAGCGCGCTATTAATAATGCTTAGAATGAATTTTTCGAATTCCCAAATGTCATCCAGCTTATTAACCGGCTTCATTTTTTATTTTGGTTTTATTTGTTTTGAACAGAGCGTTTTGGTTTTGGCGCGGTCATTCCGACCTTTCGTTTTTTGTCTCGCGTCATGCAATCCCAGCGGATGAAATATTGTTTAGAGTTAATTAGTTACCTACATATCGTTAATAACATCTTTTTCTATGAAACTGCTCAATTTATTTCGTATCTAATTGTTTATTTACTTAACAAATTATAGTCATCCTGATCGGGGTGGGAGGTGGTACCTTTACACCAGCAAGCTTTATTGTAAACCTGAACGTATGACAGTAATGATAGGTCGACAGACAGACATTGCTATATGACTTCGGTAGAAGGTGTTATAGATACCTACTTATTGCACTTATTGGTCTGCCCATCAAAATATTTAATCTTGGGAGTAGCAAAAAAAGTCTTTCTAGTTAAATAGCGTAGTTTCATATATATCATTCTAGATTCCAATAATCAAAAGATTTTAACATTAACAAAAACAGAATTTTCCGAATTCAGACAATTAGTCACGCTGATGAGAAATACCTTCTTAATGGTTCCAATACAAGCAATTCATCACAAGGCCCGAACGTCAAATATCATCTGCAAAAAGACTCCACTAAATGAATAAATTTAGATTCCAATGAGGGTGATCGATAGACCCATAGATCGGATCTATAGATCATATCCAGTTCAAAAATGAAATGCGTGAGTAAGACAAAATATAATTAATGATCGTCCTTCTAAATTCGAATCGGTCTGGTGCAGACACGTTGGCGTCGTCGCATAAACAAAGGGCAAAAAATTATGTTTTCTTTTTTGTGTTTTTATTTCGATGCATGTTAAACATTAGTAGATATGTACAATAAATCATTTTCGGGGGTGCATTGTGCATCTGTCGCGCCGGCTTGTAGTTTCGAAACACCTATTGTTGGAGATGGACCTTGCCCTGCCGCAAAAACCACCCCACGGCACCTGTGTCTAGGATAACGGTCCAATTCCTTTCATCGGATTCAATATTAATTAGATTACCTATTGTATATTCTCCAACATGCGAGTCATTTGGAAAGTGTATTTCAATCTATTCCTGACGCAAAAATTTTTGACGTGCTTTTCAACAAAGATTTTTCTTATAATATGAGAACCTTTGAGTAACTTCAAGTAGGTAACTTCATTTAAATTAATGTTTGAGTGGAGAACTGGCCGTCGACGATGGGTGCAAACAATCAATCGCAGTTATGACAGACGCGCTGTCGTGGGCCCATCCGTCACAGGCGGCGCGGGCGCAGGCCAAGCGCCCTGCTTTGTTCAACGTGGGAAAATATCAAGTTTTGTACCACTTAAACATGCCTAACAGATATTTTGTGGTCTAGTACTCAAAGGGTGCATATAGGGCCTACATTGTAATATCTATAAATAGAAGTTGCCTAATCCTACTAATATTATAAATGTCAATGTTTGTGCCGATGGATGGATGGATGTTTGTTACTTCATCACGTAAAAATCACTGAACAATCTTTAATGAAACTTGGCAAAATTGTAGCTTGCACGTCAGAATAACATATAGGCTATATTATTTAATGATATCATGATTATTTTCTAAGATATGACGATAAATGCGTACGAAGTAGCAGGCAGCCTCTAGTCATACCTAAATTTTCTTCAGGAGCTTTGGGGTTTGAGGTGTGTACATAGTGCGTAGTGCTAATCAGGACAGAATCGCTATAAATAAAGTAGAAAAATAGAATTTCGAATGCTTTGAGTGGAAAGTAGTTCAAACAAGAAATTAAAATTAATGTTGTTTTTATTCAACACAGAACAACTAACCCTTGTTGAGTTATGACAGCCTTTCTTGGAACACCTCATCTTTCTATTCCGGGCCACTAAACTAAAATCGAGTTAACTTTTCGAATAGAGAAAAAAAGCAACGAATGTGCGATGGTCTTTTTTACACCTGACAACACCGAACATTAGTTTTTATGTAGAGTTTGGAAAATTAAATTATAGGTTTTAATTTTAATACGATCGGTGAGTAATATTTTTTATCAAAAAATCTTAACCGATGATCTTATCTGAGAGCCTTGGGGATATAAATTTTACAATAACCAAGTGGGACCTGTTCTATTAATGTTAATGTTGTGTTTTCAAGACGTTTTTTCTGGCATTGTTTGTTTAGTAGGTATTATGATTACTAGAATGTTATATTCAACAGACTAGATGCAAGCTAAATAAGTACAGTATTTTTGGCTTGTATTATGCCTAAATATACTTAACTAACAAAAATAATTTAGTCATAATAATGTAAAGATCAAAGATTTAATGAGCGAGCAAATTGTTTATTAAAACGACAAAACGTAGACCTTGGTAAAAAAACATCGGCTTGAAACAAAAGCATGACCATTATTAGCTGATAGATGAACATTTGAGATCAGATCTACAAAGATTCCGCGCAGATTGCGTGTGCGCATAGGCCGCCTTAACGACATTCTTTAACGACGGTTTCTTAAACCCTTGAAAAACTGCGGCAATACGACAAAAGGCTATCGTCACTAGATCTCTTATAGATAAAAAGGACATAAATAACACTTCGCCGGTGGGGTAGGCATTTAGGTTATGTCATAGTAGGAAAGAGACAGAGACACTTTGATTTATATAAATTTTAGTCGTAATAACACTAAAGAGTAGGTAAGTTATACAACGTGAAAGATATCATGTAAGAAGGTAAATTAAAAGAGTTTGTCATAAAATGAAAATCTGTCTTCATCTATCCCAGTTTAGAGCAGTTTTATTTCCGCGGGTACCTACCGACTGAGAAGTGGGAGCTAACAAAGTTTGGATAAAACTCTGCGACAGGGAAGGGGCCAGACAATCTCCCAACAAACTTTATTAACACTTCCTCACAATTCATTACAGCTATCCTGTGTAAATTAAGTTCCACCCTCGCCACTCTTTTCATTACTCAAAAATGAGGATGCTTACTGGCAAATAATGTTTTTGTGGAAAATTTAGTTTTTTACGCCTTAATTAATTTCAAGGTTTACTTTTGATCGTTAAATGAAAAGGGGAAAATTGTTAGGTTAATGATAACTGGACGAATATCTTTACAAATTAAACCAGAAAGAAATTGTTTTTTATAAGTCGGTACATGTTCCCAATAAGGATCATTCATCACATTATCTCATACCCAAACTGAACCTATGTTTTTGTAGAGCTTTATTTGTGGAGAAGCCTTGTATGCACCCCATAACACTTGACCAATATTTTACGAATAAAACGTTGATTGTGCAAAACTACATAATAAAAGTGGAAACTTGTATCAAGATTGTTTCGATAGAGATGTTTTGGTAGGGCGGGCGGCGGGCGGCAGGGCGGGCGTCCCGTTGCCAAGCAACGCGCCGCGGGGGGCGTGGCAATCGATACCACCCTCACCTTGCCCTCACGTACTACGTCAGCCCTTTTGCTTTCTACAGACACTCTGAAGTCTGTTACAGTTTCATGCCGCTGCTGTAGTGTCGTGAAGTAAGTCGAATGTAAAATGCTGAATTCTTCTTACTTTCAAGTTATTTATAGAGAAGCACACCGTCACCGTTTTCTTTGATTCATAATTTGGTTACGTATACTTTTGTGACTCTCTAATGCCTAATGGTTAAAAAGTTATGTCTTAAGTAGCTTACATCAAGTTTCGATTTAATAAACTCTAGGTAAGTAGGTACAACAGGTGCATTGCTTTCCAATCCAGCAGTTTAACGCTGGGGTAGCGAAAAAGAAATTGCGTTTGGTAGATTTTTGTGTACGCGTGCATTGGACAGGTACCTCTATGTTGTAGGTACCTACTATTAGTGCACAAAGCTGCCTGTCGCATACACGGGAGGGGAACAAATTATGAGCTGTCATACTCAGACTTCACTATACCCTCATACCTGTCATTAATTGAGTTGTTTCCTGACTAATTAAAATGTCTCGTTTCATAATGTAAAGCACATTGATCGATTGAAAATTTAAGCTTGGAAAAGATTGTCCTTTGCCTGGTGTAGGAGCATGGTTCGAATTATAAAACTGGAGAATCGTTCATTACTTACCTGCCAACATTGCTGAGCATTTGGTGGATACAAAGTCGTGGTAAGAAATGTCATTTAAACAACTTTTGAAGGTTGGAAATTTGCCTATCACAATCAGTTGGCAAACAGCCAAAACCTAACCTACTTATTCCATTTCTTTAGTGTTGATCTTTGATCCGATTTCTTCAAGTTCTTCAAATCTACCTAATATCTATCGACCTCTCAAAAATTAAAGACATCTACATTCAGCTATTAAAATCTCCCCATAAACAAATACTTATTGTTTATTCAAAGTTTTGATGAGGAATCTGTCTCGTTTATGGCGGGCTAATTAATACAAATGGGATAACCCTTCAACTGGCCAACGAAGTACCAGCAACGCGACGCGACGTGGACGTAGAGCCGAGACCCGGCTACCCCATCCTATACACGTCCCGTCCATCCCTCAACTGTCCATCCATCTAAAAAATATGATCCATAAAACCACGATTACTTTTTATAAACACTACATTTATAACTATTTTATGATTGCATTATTTATTTTATGTAATATATTACGTTGTGGAGATTCTGATTTTTTCTAAACTGTATGCCTTCAAATATTTAAAATTCTCTGGCGCAGTACACTCCATTAATTTATAGGTAGTGTTTGGAGGAGGCATGTTAGTATGGAGACGGAGTTTTGTTTACGCAGGTGGTGACATTGAAAACTTAGAATTAATTTGATCCAAACGTTTTAGTTCTTAACTTCTTACTTATTTATTATTGATGTTGCAAAACTTTTTAGTGAAGTCATAAAGTTAAAACACTTAACAAAGGTTTTCAAAAATATTATCAGAAATGGTTAGATGAATAAGGTACTTACAACAAGCGTTAGGTTTAGCCAAAGATCAACTTAGTTGGTAATGTACCTACGTATCACAAGTTTTGAAAAAAATATGACATAGTGCGAAGATCTCCTTTTCGATAACAACGACTAAAACATTTATTTGGAACATCAAAAAGTATATTCTGATAGCGAATCGTTTTCCATATTAAGCGCGCATTTTGTCCGGCGCGAGGGCAAGCTTGGCCCGGGTCCGTCCGGGTGAGCGGGACTCGCCGCACTAAATTTAAATATTTTAATCCTTAATTTAAATTTTTGACATTTTTATTTTATGTTGGTATTCGTGTAGTTTCATTTTTAATGTTATTTGTCATATTCGGGAGACAGTACCACTCGCGACTGGCGCCTCGGAGCCTCATTTGTTGCTCCTTGATGGTGCATAAAATATTAGCTACGTGTCTGCGTTCAGGAAACTTTATATCATTCAAAAGGGATGCGTGTTGTATGCGTGTACCTAGTACCTACCTAATCTTGTTCCTGATAAGGTTCTTCATCTTTCGCTATGTACCTACTTGTGTTCGCAAAAAAAGCTGGTTTTATGTCGTCGGGTCATCTAATGATCAGTTGATACCTATAAATAATGTGCCGAAAACGGCACTAGAGAAGTGGTTAGGTAAGTAAATAGTAAGTACTTATTTATTAGGGTATAAGAATGTTAAAAATAAACTGCCTTAGACTATAAGTACTACTAAACTAAAACAAAATACGGATTAAACCTTAGTATGTTTTACTCTCATTTGGCTTTAAAGACATTAATGTTAAAAAAAATATTGGTTAGGTACCTACCTACCTAATTAAGTTGAATGTAGGTAAAGTACCTAGTTAAGTTAATAACGAAGTTTCTGGAAAGCCTACAATAAAAAGTAGGTAGGTAGTTAGTTAGGTACCTACGGAAAGTTTAAAAAGTTAACTGACTACAAAAATAATAAAAATTCGCTGGAAAAACAAGTTTAGGGGTCAATGGTCGATAATAGCGATGACGTCATTTCATATGTGAATATTCACGAATCATAGTAAACAGAAATGTAAGGCAGATGTGTCCACGGAAAGTGTAAGCATATTTCGCGCGATCCAGCCATGACGAGGTGGCCGAGTGGTTAAGGCGTTGGACTGCTAATCCAATGTGCTCTGCA
The DNA here is from genome assembly GCA_947563765.1 of Anarsia innoxiella. NCBI lineage: Eukaryota > Metazoa > Arthropoda > Insecta > Lepidoptera > Gelechiidae > Anarsia > Anarsia innoxiella. The sequence goes on from OX387395.1 coordinate 6,180,535, forward strand.
CGCGTGGGTTCGAATCCCATCCTCGTCGATTGTTTTTACTTTTTTTTGTTTATATTTTTTTTTTTATTTTATATAGGGTGACTTTAAATTAGTGAACGATAGAAAAGGGTATGCATGTACTCGTGATAACAAACAACTTTTACTATGGGACCAAGGTAGAAACCGTTCAAAAATTTTTGAACTCCCCATACAAAATGCATCAGCTGATAGTATGGGGTAACATTTTTTTTTTAATTTTTTCGACCTTGGTCCCATAGTAAAAGTTGTTTGTTATGACGAGTACATGCATATCCTTTTCTATCGTTCACTAATTTAAAGTCACCCTATATGTTATAAATAAATGTAAATAAATAATTATTTTTTGATTTTTATGTATTGTTTTGTTAACTTAAGTTTTCTAAATAAGTGTTAATTTAAAATCAGTAGGTATTATTCGGGCACCTACCCTTGTGGTTATAAAAATCGGTACATTCTTCAGTGTTTCTATCAGTGTTTTAACTTTTCCGATCCATAGGTAGGTAAGGTACCTACTAAACTAACAAACAGTGGGTAGGTACCAAACCAATACCAAGTTACCTAATTATTTAGTCACCCACTTACATAGTACATAGGTACATAGATACTTTTATTTCATAATCAAAGGTTTTAATAAGACACCAACTATAATAAAAAAAAATATAAACGTTGGACTCAACATCATACATAACCAATCATAACAAACAATACCTTCTGTGCCACGTGTTCTAGCCACAACCGCCACATCCGCAAACGCGCGGGATCACGCCCGGCCGACCCGCCACTGCATCCGTGAAATCCGCTTCCGAGCACTACTTCCGTCACTATGCACTTGGGTGCTGCACTCAACCCTTATAGCCGACGGCGACTTATGCATGCAATAACGAAGTGTTAAGTAACGATACAATCATGTTTATGTTGTCTTCTAAAGATGGTAGATATATTAAATTAGGTATATTAGATAGATAACTTAGGTAAGCAAGTTAGTACTTTTTTAACTTCCCTAAGGTGGGAGTTAAGTATTGACAAAGAAATAATAAGTAGTAAGGAATATAGTGGGTCATTTCCGTAGGGTTTAAAGATTTGGCTCGTCTTCCAATTTCATCCTAAGTAGGTAGGTAGGTATTTAATCAAAGCGTCATCACTCACTACACGTAATTTCGGAAACAAAGTACCTACCCCACATCATTTTATATTATTACTTGTTTAATATCCCAACGAGCCAAAACCAAAAAGAAAGTTAACTTTTTATTTAATTAAACCTTATATTTATAGAGTGATTATGTTTATGACAGCTTGTCTTGGGGTGTAGTGGATGGTAGATGTGTAATGTGCATGCTTTATGAAATCTAGCGGTAATTAAAGTTGGCGTGGCAGCAGGCGGCACGCGTGACGTCATTGTTATTGCAGTTATTTATGAATATGGTGCGCGGGCGCCGCCACCGCCGCCGTCCGCGGATCGCTGACACGTGGCCTCTTCCCTCACTAACGCCTGCACTGATCTACATGCACTTACAGACACTTACCGCTTTTATAGGGTCTTATAAATGTGTTACATCAGCTGGTTTATTAGAGAGATTCCCTAACTACACTTAGCTAGATACTTCACTTTGGAAAATACTATTATTTTGCTAATATCCACTTAGTCTAGATTTAAATGTTTCACAACAAATAGTAAAATTGACGATAAATTATGAAATACATAGTAACTGTAGATAAAACGGCGATTGGTATCGGAGGAGGGTCGGCAAGGGCGTCGCGAGGCGGGGAGAGGCGTAGAGGGCGACTTCCGGATCCGGCTGCAGCTCCTCGTGGTCATAACTCATCATCAGCTCGCCCCGGGAGGGCATAGGGCTCCCTCCCTCTCACCAACACAAAGAAAAATAAAGATTTGTGTGAATTATTCTTAGCGCGAGCAAAAGGGGGATTTCCTAAGATGTAAAAAATGTGTCCACAAAAATGAAATAGGTCGCTCGTTCAATAGGCGCCAGTATTTTTGTGTGTCGTAATATCACTTGTAATGCCTGTTCGTAAAAATAACTTACTTACATACCTATAGATATACTTATACCTTCAATAAATACCTTAGTACCTAAGTGATATTCTTATCTTCGTGGTAACTACGAACCTGGTAAACTTATGTAGAGACACACTTAGATAAAAAACTTGCAACATTACCAAAAGTTGTAAGTAAATAAATAATTCATGAGGTAGATAAGTTATTTTAACACTTAAAGAAGTAGGTATTACTTAGTTGTTGGAAGTTACAGAACAGTATAGGCCTTTATGGCAGTTTTGGAATTTTGTAGGTTTGTCCCAACTTTGCCGTGATGTTTCCTTTTTAAGTGTAACGGTGTAACTTATCATTGTTATCACGTCTATCACCCTTGTTATCACATACAACTTGCTAATTGGAATTCAAAACATGATGGAGCTGTAATTTACATAAGTAGGATGTAAAACAAAACCTTTAAGTATAGATATAGAATTTTTTTCAGTACCTACCTACAATTTCAGTAACAAAAACGTTAACTTACGCGGCCCAAAACAAAAGAAATAACCGCCCGATCTAAGTACGCAAGTAGTTATTGTGTGGGTAGCAGACTAGCAGTATAGTCAACATCCCAGTAGATTGGTTTTTGTCGCCTCTAAATAACAATACGGTCGACATAAAACATTGGTCTTTTATTATAATTTACTGACTCTAATAAATAAAGATTTCAGACCTTACAGAATGATCCACTCGAAAAACGACCGCCCGCTTCGCATGCATTACAATTCGGACTCTATTGTATTTTATCATACATTCTTTTTTGCACCTCCCACAGAATATATTTGCAATTTTCATTCTGACGTCATTAGCATGACGCTTTTTGCGTCACATCGCTTCTTGTGGCTTCGAAGATAATTTTGGGCAACTTTAAAAACATATGGATATTTGGTGATGAGGAGTTAATGCTTGTGAATTATTTTTATTTAGGTATCTACCTACATTTGTGACAATTATATAAAATACAGATGTCGTGAAAGACCTGTAACTGAAAGTGTTTATACGTCTGTGTGAAAGACAGAGATACTATTGAAATATTGAATACTAATTGTGTCTTTACGGTGTTAAGTTTACTATGTGGGTGTGTAAAGTGTAAACAAAAAAGGGAGTAGTTTAGCGAGGGTTGTGAGAGGCGGGGCCAGGTGTCAGTCGCAGGCTGCCGATCTTATCTCGGCCGGGGATGCAACGGCCGACGGCAAGGGGCCGCTCTAATACCTACATTAATATCAACGGCAGACATATTAAACTGCAAACCCTGGCGCCCTGGTACACAGATTTTTTCAATCAACAAACAATTTAACAGTTTCTCTTTTTTTCAAGCTCCAGAATTATAAGAAAGTGGAATCGGGATATGGTCACAATTTCTCGATCTATAAAAGTGATCCTAAGTTGATTCGGTCACAGATTTAGTTAAGCTTTCTCACAGAGGAATGCAAGTGGTCAGACTGGAATGATGTTACTGGCAAGCGCAACGAGAGCGCAAGCTCCGTGCTCATGCGCATTAACTTAGCCGGCCAATTATCCCTCGTGTTCTACGCGGCCGAAGCTGCCCAGCCCGCGCAATATGTTTCAACATATTTTTTAATTTCTCTTCGAGACAGCTAAAGAGGCAATCACGAGTACATATGCAGGAGTGAGATTTATAATAAGAAAACGCTCCTACCGCGCATGCACCATAAGGATCTATAAATCTTTTAAGTACTCGATCGGCCAATCCCTGTTGAGAAACGATAAATCATCCCCGCGGACGTACAGTCGATCGAACGGTCGCCATCTCCCTCGCACTCGCAGCTCCATATGCCAAATACATCATTTATCATTTCTTTCTCTCGTTCCTTCTCAATGATAAATTCAATTCTCTTTTGGAATATGATTGTTCCTCGTTTTGTTGTGGTGTTTTATTGTGGGCATCGTCACGGAGTTAGGTTTTTTGATCGGAATCCGATCGAAATGATCGCGAGAATTGGATTTCCATTTTAGATTTCGTGCATCGAAGTGATCAATCTTTCAAACCTCCGCGTTTGGGTCTCGGACTCGGACGCTTGTTTACGAGTTTCGTTTCAGAAAAAATAAATACTTATTGATTTGCAATTTGAAAATCACCTTGGAATGAAGTAGATATCTACCTACCAAGTAGGTTTATTTTTTCATATAAAACCATGGTTAAATTAATTAAAACTTTCAGAACTAGGGGTTTGAAATAGGTACCTTTACTTTATTTCATTTCTTTGCTATTTACAGGGCTGTAGAAAAGACAATCAACAATTGTTTTTCTTAAAATAACTTAAAATACATCGTGTTCTCAGTCGTTTAAGTACAATATTATTACAATTAAGTATTTGTATAGATAGATACAATTTATATTCAATTCTAATGTAGCTCCGTGAAAAAATAGTTGCATTATTTAAAATATATAATTAGTAGCTGTCATAGTTCAGAAATCCATAGCATAATTTATTTATAGCAACTACACAGACAAATTAACAATAAAATGAAATGCTTAAGTCTATTATCACTGGGCATTTTTCCTTAAAATATTTTTACAAGATATTATTAATCCTAAAGTAAAACATTTACACAAATTTTACAACCTATAAATCGTAGTTTATTGGACTTCGGTGCTTTGGCTATGCTGATCGATATTTAAGTTTTATTTTAATTGGATTGTATGCAAAGTAGGCGTTTGAAGATGTAGCCAACACTGATGGATTTATTGTAGAAATGATGATTAATAGATCCAAGGGATCTCATCTAAAACAAATAGATTGAAACAGAAAAAAATACATTCAATAACTAGGTAGTTGTTTTTGGGACTCTATAAAGAATGCAATTGTTTGTACTTGTACATCTACATAAAGGATGTCATAAATCACTGTCAACAATGCATAATTCACAAATACTGGGTGAACAAAACGTTAACAAGTTGACAAAGGTTCCTAACGGACAATTCCCAAGTAGAAACGCATCGTCAACATAAAGACACGTTTTTCACGAGGTTCGTTGTTTACGGAAAATATACAACATGCTGTAAAGCATTCAACTGGTGGTCATTGTTTACAATGTCGTTTGTTTTAATGCAAACAAAGCATTGACACGAGACATTTTTTGTTGCATGTTGTCCAAACAAAATAACTCTTTACTTTTATAAGTAAGTATAAGTAATCAAGTCAGTTGAATAGCATTCTATCATAAAACTCTAGGACGGTTATGGTCTGAAGTGTAAGTGGTCGGATTATTCTATGTTTTAGACTTTTAAGCGTAACACATTTTTATAAGATTTTATAAAATCAATTCGCGCTTTAGTAAACTTTTCATTTCACGTTTAATAGCAATTTAGTATTTATATAAAAAAGTACCAAATTTTTGTTTGTTTTAGGAATTTAAATATGTAGTTACGATTTGGTAAAGTTATGTAGTTAGTTACTTAATCGTTGTTTGGTTTGGACGTCAAATGAAAAGTTCCCTAAGCGCGATGCGGTCAATAGGCCGCGGCCGCACCCGAGTGGTGCATGAGGTGATGGTGGTGGTACGTTTCCTGTGACGGACACCACCACTCAGGAACTCCATGGGGTACTGCGGGCGCCGGCTGCTGGAACTGGCCCCAGTGGCCGCTGAAGCCAAGCTTATTGTCCATCATACCGTTACCTCCTATGTTAGTTAGGTGAGGTTGGTTATGAGGCGGTGGTGGCGGCGGCGGCGGCCGTTCGTAAGGTTTCTGGTCATGGGGATTGAGGTACTTGTCGTTGAGGCTCTCCAGCTTGTCGGCGATGGTGTGATGATGTGGGTGGTGGAGCGGCGCGGGGGCGGGTGGCGGTACGGGAGGGCTGGCGGCGCCGGCCGTCACGCTCACGCTGCCTGCCGACGACGAGTCGTCGCCGTCGCTGTCGTAGCGCGGGGAGCCGTCGCCGGCTGCTCCGTGTACCTAGCAACATCAAAGAAAAGGTGAACATTTCATCTAAGCTCTTAAATTATCTTACTACGAAATATAATGACGTTAAGAAATATATTTGTTAAAATTATCAATTCTTAGTTCTGAGGACTGAGTACACTAGGCTATACTTTAGTAGGTAGCCTAGTGGCTATGTACAGTAAACAATCTTCTCAAAGCATAATTTACCTTCATATGCTTCCTTAAACTGGAGGGGTGCGTGTAGGACTTGTCGCAGCCGTGCACGCGGCAGTTGTAGGGTTTGTCGGAGGTGTGCACGTGGGAATGCTTCTTGCGGTCCGAGGAGTTGGCGAACCGACGGTCGCAGCCGGCGTACTCGCATTTGAACGGTTTCTCTCCTGAAAATGTGAACATTTTAGAATATGGATTGTCTAACATTTTTAGAATTAAGGTTCTGCTGTAAGGTATAGGGTAAAGGGAACCTTGTAAGGTCAAATCTCAAGTAAGTAGGTACTTGAGTAGGTATGCTTAACAGGACTAGCTCAATTTTTCTTATGGGCAAAAGACTTAGAAAAAAGTGAAGGAAATGTTAGAAAGCCACAAAAAAATCTAAAATTCTTATGCAAAGTATTTTTTTATAGATAGGTAGGTCCACTTTTCTTGGTAAATTCGTTCCCAGATCACAATAAAAGACAAACACCTTTAAGCAAAAAGTTTGAACGGTGTACGAGAATGTCCAATCACGCCATAAATAATCAGATTTGCTCGTTGTTTATAGTTTACGAGGACAAATAAATTCAACAACAATTGCACGGAATACTTAACACGGCCGTAAATCATATTTATAAGACGACTTTGTCACATTGCCATCACAAAGGCGAACAATACTGGCTCAAGCACATCGAACCCTAAATCAACAACGTAGGGTATTATTTTGAACATTTGGATTTTGATGCCTTTATTTTGTGATTACCAACGGAAAATGTCTGTAAAACGTTTAGTTATTAATGGTTGTGACGATAACCTCCGTAATTGGTATGATGAGATGAGACAGATGATGAAATAATTAGATCTTATAAAGAATCTTCCTAACTCTACGTACTTTATTTGAGTCCAAACTCTACCTTCTCATTGAGTTGTATATTATTATAATACAACATCCCATATGTTTTTTGTCGCATCTTTTTGAAATGTAAGTATAATTCCCGCAAGAAACGTTGAGTAGGTAGATAAACTGCTCACGAGTTCACCGAATCGTATGAGAAAACATTCAATAAAATATATTAGTGAAGTAGGCGCGGATAGTGTGACCGCAAATACAATGCATGTATTTTTCATTGTCATGTTTACAAATAAACGTCGGTTGTAATCCCCGGCTTTGTGTTGGAAACTTTGAGATCGCGTTGAGGAGCCACAGATGCTAATCTCAAGTGTCTGTTAACGCGGCAATAATAGGCTCTTTTAGGCGTTCCCTTACCGTGATTTTTGTTACTGTCTCGAATACTCAATGAACGCATCACACATTCGACAGCTTATTCTGAATGGAGTGATACTTCCTTTCATTTTAAAAGTACAAATATTTGTGTATTATACTCTGTCATTCTTCAGGATACAAAGGTATGCACACAAATTCAATCTTTTATTTCATATTGGAGATATAACGATCGTATCAGAGACTATAAATGTCTCGTAAAACGGCGAGCTAAAAATAAAAAGTTCAAAAAAGGTTCAAAAATGTCATGGTCTCATTTCGATGTAAACAATAAAATGTCTGAGACTGGCCACTAATGAGGTAACAAGATAAAAGAGTCCAAAACATGTGTCGCCTGTCTAATTACAGATCGGGCTTTGATCGGCTGGTAGGATCGCGACGACGACGATGAGATCGTGACAAAAAACGATCGACGACAAATTCTATTAGAATGAGATACGTTATCGCGCACGCGCCTGTGGTCTTCCCAATGTTGAAGAGCAGTTGGCTACTGATTTACGGTTGAATAAAGGGTAGGTACGAGTATTATATCAAAATTCTAACAAAATCTACCCATTTCATAGTAAAGTTGTACAAAAAGTGACAGTGATGATGAACTTAACGATCATTTCGAATATAGCGACTGTAATGTCTAATTCGGCAGTACACGACAATTTTTGACCAACTATTTAGAAATTGTAATCTCGTTAAGTTTTCGTAACTTAAAATAAAAATACTGTCTATTTATTTAAAGTAAACAAAAACAGCAAGATGACATGAGCGTGGAATGCGCGTCGTGAATTCGTCGCATGCCGCGCGCCGGCCCGCGCCTTGGGTCAGATGTTTATCTTAAACGCTGTATCACCCACGGGAGACACTTTTTTGTGACGTCATTATCCTCACATCTTGAACATGATCTTAGCTTGCTCGACAGATAGCCTTTTAATGTAATTTGGATCTTTAAAGATTAAGAGGGCAGTCAACAAACAGACTTCTTTCTTACAGCTTATGTTGTGTCGCATCGAAACTAATAACTTAGGAGTTTTCATTAATTTTTGGCACCGAAAAAAATATTAAAGTAGATTACAAGTGTTCAAGTACAAATAGAATTTAAATTCGTTTTATAATCCGGCTGTGGCAATAAACAGAGTCTACATTTGGCACACCGCCTCGCCCGAATTAAATCGCGGTGTCCTGTTACAAAACGCTACTTAAGTGCGTTCTGCTGAGAAAACAAGCTTTTTAGAAATAGCACGACCCGACTGATGTGAAACATGAGATTGAAGGCCTTTGCACCCAAATTGTGTAAATTACTTTAGGTTAGTTTATAGAAAAAACAATCGCAAGATGGAAACCAGCGCGGTCGCTCACAAAACACTATTGGGTTACTATTTTACTTTTAAGTTATTTATTTATTTGGTTCGTTATGTCTAATGTTTGTAGCGTGAAACTACTGGATGGATGCGGGCTTGTCGTCGCCTTGAATAATAATTAAGTTATTTGATATTTGACGCACCTGTCAATGGTAATATAAGTTTAATGAAGTCCACTTCGACCTTTCGATGCCACAAAATACTAGTGTTGATCTTCTTTGTTATTTCTATGCCCACATTAATGACTCATTTTCTTTTTATTTTATAATTAAGCCACGTACAGCAATAAAGTACACTCAGATTGCCACTAATCTAATAGTTACAGTCGTATTGTATAGTGATAGAACGAGCAACAAGTAGGTACTCGTACAAGTTTAAATGAATCACTTCATCACGCTGAATAGATTGAGCATTGTTTAATCGGTTATTAAACGGTACATATCGGAGCTAATTCAATCTCCGTCGGTAATGAGCGCTGGATGACTGGCAATTATAGCGGCGACGACGAACCAACGGCAACGCTCTGTCCGCAGACCAGAGACCTAGCTTATTTAAATACGAATATTGGTACCTACGCATTAACAAAATTCCACTTATTTTTATATAAAAAAGAACATTGTGACCCCAACAATATTTTTAGCAAACGCCAGCTAGCCAAACACTAGAGCCCCTCGAGAATGTCACAATAGCAACTGATTGACGACTCTTCCCAGAAAACTGATTTTCTCTCGCATATTTAAAAGGAATTTCGTACGGCGTGTATAATGATTTATGATCCTCCTTTTATCCGAAACGTATTTCGAATTAGAAAGATATATTAATATCTTCATTTTTTCCACTTCTCAGAGAATAAGGCCCTTGTCCCGAGAGCACAAAAAGAATATGCGGGGTCGCCGGCGCGGGCGCATTCGGCGCCCAACGACCGTGTGACAAGGTGCTTTATGCGGACGATTATGAGCAGACCGAATAATGTTCCGATACCCGATAAATATCTGCCAACTCATACAAAAGCATCCCAATAAAAATATAATAGTAAATGTAGCAACAACACTGGCCACAAACTGCACAGTCATATCTCGCTGATAAATATAAATTAAAATGAAAAGTCGAGAGCTGGGAGGAAGAGGGACGGCGTGTGTTCCGTGAACGAAAACAAATTAAAACTGATTCAACATTCAAATGCGTACGCGCAGGTTGAACATTTTGGAAAATCGAACATGTAGTGTGAGGAGGCTTGCAACTCGCAATGAGGCCTTTTTTGTCACGGTGAACCATGGAGGCGGCGGCGGCGGCGGTGGCGCGGCGTGTTTGTGATTCACGATTCTTTGGAGGACTCAACCAAATCTCTGATAAATTGGTGGTTACAATACTTAATTCACTTATCAAAATATTTCTATTATCGACATAATACAACGTTTGATTCAAAGCTCATTTCAAAACTAAAAAATGTAGGTAAATACTAATGTAGGTACTTATCTAAAGTTTTCTACAAACCTAACCTAACCGTCCAATAAAGTAAAGGAAACTGTGAAAATGTAATCCATCTTGTCTGATAGCTATCTACTGAGAACGAGAAACACAGACGATTGTATCTCGTGATGTGTTTTCAGAGAAAAGGGAAAAGGGACATTTCCCATTATGTAGAGTCGGTGAAAAATAATGATGCTGTTTTATAAAATATTGCGTCTAGTGTAGACGGATTTAAGAGAAACTCGTCTCGGGAGAGACCTTTGCCCAGAAGTATAAAAAAAACGCAGATACCGGTTAAGAACTATTATTATTATAAACCAAACGTTACAAGGATATTAAAATCTAACTAAGGAAAGCAATATGACCTAGCAATGAACCTAAACAATAATCTTAAATATTATCCGACCACGAAATAGTTCCGAGTGCCGCTAAAGTTTTTCAACCCCCGCCAAGTTTTTTTCAGGAAGCAAGTGGCGCCCTCTATAACAAAATACTTGAAACTAACGCTTCGTTGACGTACTTTTAAAAGTTACTTCAATACTAATCTCGCCACACCGGAAGTATTACGCGCCCTCTTTACATATTTTACATGAACTATAAACCAATTGCTTAACTTTTATATAAATTAAAACTATAATGAATAATTAAAACCAAGGAAGACAACATCCGGCCGTCCTGCGCACGCTTTCGTCCCCGAAAGCGTTCATGTCTGGTGCAGAATGCTGAGAACAAAATGACATCACATGAAATTCATTGAGTAAAGTTAAACTGAGCGTCGTCATCGCATGCGTGGTGACATTACAGCAAGCTATTCCTTCGGCGGCCGCCTTACTGTAATCCACCACCACCTTTGAAGCTTCGATTATTATTATCAACATCATCTGTTCCTTCGACGGCCAGCATGATAAGATAATCAATAATCATTCGTATTATCAGGCTTCCATCGCAATTCCATCGTTGGCCTGCGACGAAGCTTACTCTCTTTCATACTCTAAACGTGATTCGTCCCTGCATAAATCTGAATCACCCGCTTTTCCCTCAACGGCCATTACTCATTGGTTTTCCTGTTTAGCGTCACCTAAGGCCGACGCTAACACTCACTACCAATATCACGGATTCAGATATTATGTCTCCATACGAATCAATCACGTTCGAAGCATTCGCACTAGACTATTAAAATTATGACCGAAAGCTAACAAAAGTCGCCTGACAACATCCAAGCGCCGTCCTCGCTGCGGTCCCTTTACTTCACTAGGGACCGCAGCCGTAGTTTTATTAACTGTACTGTTAATGCCCTGTTGTATCTGTGTTATATTCTGATCCCATCTGTCAGAATCCGTGTCAGCACCCATACTTCTTAACGCGTCCAGAAAAGTGCGGTTAAATCTTTCCACCACCTGTCTTTGAGCGTGGCATGTCCGTAGCAATAACGTGATAACGAATACATTTATCTTTATAATAATTCGTAAATAATTTCGTAGTAATGCACTCCCTGCATCGCAAATGATTCGCTTGGGGTTTCCAAATACTTTAAAAAAATTATTAAGCTCTTTAACAACTCCCACAGACTTTGTACTACAAACTGCGGCAATGAAAACAAATTTAGTAAAAGCATCAACTAAAACTAATAAATCCGTATTTTTAAAGGACAGTTAATTTATTGCAAAAATACATGTGAATATGTTATTAAAAATATTTCACTCTAATAAATGAAATATGACCGCTAAACTAAACTAAACTTAACCTAACTAACACTAATCCGGGAATAATCCGCCCGTATGTTGTTTTGTGGTTTTAACAAAAGGTTCCAAGTGATCCACGTGCAATGTATGGAATGGTCTGGCATACTTTGGAATAGGAAACAATTCACCTGGTTTCTGACCTGAAGGAGTTTTCGAATAAATACAATCAATACAGTTTTTCACATACTTTTTACAGTTTTTCTCATGCGAGAAAACCAATATTTATCTCTTATTCGTTCTATAGTTTTATCTATAGCAAAATGACCGAAATCATCATGATTTGCTTTAATAATAATCTTTACACAACTTTTAGGGACAACCTAACGCCTACCAAAGTCCGTTCTACGATAAACTTTGTTTCCCAACAATTCATAGTCATTCAATATTAGTTCATGCGCCTCGGCATCGCCTGACTCAAACAGTTATTTAATCGCACAAATATGACAAAAGCCAGTCCGATTCGGTAATTGACATAATGTTCTCATTATGTATCAAAGTTAATCAACTTCTTCATCAACTTCAGAACGGGATTCCGACTAAGGACGTCTACATATTGAATTTGTGGACCAGGCCTATGAACTATATCAAAACTCCTGAGTCTGGAGAACCCACCTACCAATCCGTCGGTTGACTTCTTTTTTATCTACAGAATGACGCACTGCGTTACAGTCAGTAACTACTTTACAAAATGTAGTGCCTAAACTTTTGTAAGCCGACTGTTAAAGCCAAAAACCCTAATTCGAACGAATGATATCGTTTCTCTTCATCAGTAGTTTGTCTGCTGTAAAAATTAACTGGTTTTTCTCCAGAATCTTTTGTGTTAAAACACAACCCAATCCGTCACGACTAGCGTCTGAATAAACAACTACTTATAGTTAATTCCGAATCAAATATTGAAAGCGAGGCATTAACCAGCTCAGTTTTCAGCACAAAATCCGCTTCGTTATGTTCTAGTCACTTTGTAGCTTTGTCAACGATATATTATACATGAAATAGCACAGTTTTTAATAAATTTCCTAAAATACTTAATCAAACCTAAAAACTGCCGTACCTACTTGATGAACATTTTGAGGTGTTGGGTAATCTTTGATTGCGTCTAACTTCCTAGTTCCGGGACGTACCTACTCCATCAGAGGAGATCTCATAACCAAAAAAAAATTACATTGCTTTAAAAAAAAAATTCATTTATCTAAATTAATAGTTTTACCATTATCTTGAAATTTTACCGAGAGTAGATAGATCGTTAGCAATTACTTTAGGAAATCTCTCAAAAATGTCGTTAAAACTTTTAAGTGTTCTTTACAATTAACATTGATCATTGACGACTCGATTAATAAAACCTGGGGCCGTATTCTTCCAATTACCAAATGAAAAATGGTGTCTCTCCAGAATGTGAACCGCATGAATTGACACATTTTGGCACTCTCCTAACAGACAAGTTCACAGTGGACAGCGATCGGCCGTACATTTTATTACTCCACGCCACAATCGGTATTCTACTCCGCAATGTCACATGAGTGGCAGTTCCAAACGGCACTCTGTTCGCCATTCGACAGCAGACAAAACCCTCTATAGACTACCAATCGACTACTAATCGACTATTAATCGACTAATAATCGTGGCACTCAAGAGAATACCAAACTTGTGACATATTGCTTTCGAATGTCTATCCGTTGGCCATAGTTTGGTCGCCTAACTCAATTTAGCAGAATTGCTACCCAGGGTCTGTTCTTTTGATACTTATTCAAACGTCAAATTATTCCCAATCCTAGTACCTATACATTATGTCAGAATTTTCAGTATAATACCTCCCGATCAATACCTCACAACTCGAAAGCGACTCAATGATATAAAAAGTTTTATAAGAGAACAGTCACTACCCATATCAATAAAAGCTTGACAATCAAAATTATTAATAGTAACTTGCTTAAAAAAAATATTTTTTTAGTACTCTGCATTTCAATCAATTTAATTTCAACCGTTTTTTTTTCATTCTTAGCTACTGGTTTTGATCGACAAGCATCCAAGTTTCAAGTGACCGGGCTTACTACAAAAATTACATTTTTAAATTATCATTCTTATGTCTACAATTCATCTTCATATGCCCCGGTTCACCACAAACAAAACATTTTTTTTTTAAACTTTAGAAGTAGAATCGTTGTTAATTTTCCGATCGAAACTATTAGTATTAAATCTCAAAAACTGTGGTTTCAAAAACGTCTTTTTGTACCTCCGGCTTGGAATAAACTTTACTAAGTACCTAAAGACGAAGCCAAATCATCACAGTAACGAAAATTACCAGCTTCGGCTGCTGTACTTATATTTTTATCTCCAATAGATCCAACTATAATTAAAATTATATCTCTATCAAAAAAAAATCCAAATTCAAATTCGTATAATGATTGCCGGTCGGTCGGCTTCATTTCCATTAAATCTTTTAACTCCGTTGCAAATGTATCTAACAATGTATTACGCCAGTCCTTCCACGTCCATTTTGCCCAACGTGTTTCGTTTTTTTAAAAGAGAATCATACCAAGTTTTCGCCGTTTTACGTAATTTTTGTAACGCTTGAAATTTAATTTCTTAGTCGGACCACGTCGGACCTACCAAATGCATTGGCAAACATTGGCATCGACAACGTTTATCCACACATTAACACTATCAAATCAACCAACGGGTCAAATTCCGGAACAACAGTAGACAAAATAGCATTGTTACTCACGGTTTCAGGTGAATAGCGCCTTGACCGCTTGGCCTTAGACGCCCTGTACCTGGACCGGCTACGCCGTGACGCGCCGCCGCTGCTGCTGCTCCCAGAACTTGACGATGAACTATCACTTGACGCGTTAGACGAACACATTGAGCAAGACGAAGAAGAACTAGACGACGAGGGTGACCGAGCCCTTTTTCTCCCTTTACTTGTATTAGTTTTACGCGTTCTAACTTTTTGTTTTTTCTTACTGCGCGTTTTCGTTTTCATGAACTAGTATTAGTAATTTAAAATGGCGGCATAGCGAACGGTAAAACGAGGGTCCGAACACTTCTGATATAAAAAAAACGCAGATACCGGTTAAGAACTATTATTATTATAAACCAAACGTTACAAGGATATTAAAATCTAACTAAGGAAAGCAATATGACCTAGCAATGAACCTAAACAATAATCTTAAATATTATCCGACCACGAAATAGTTCCGAGTGCCGCTAAAGTTTTTCAACCCCCGCCAAGTTTTTTTCAGGAAGCAAGTGGCGCCCTCTATAACAAAATACTTGAAACTAACGCTTCGTTGACGTACTTTTAAAAGTTACTTCAATACTAATCTCGCCACACCGGTAGTATTACGCGCCCTCTTTACATATTTTACATGAACTATAAACCAATTGCTTAACTTTTATATAAATTAAAACTATAATGAATAATTAAAACCAAGGAAGACAACAGAAGTGGGATCGGAATGGCTAATAAAAAAAGTAAACTGTTTCAGGTTTAAATTACGAAAATGTAACTGGATTATATTTAGCGATGACAATGCCTGGCATTTTATTATATTAAATTAACTATCGTTCTCAATATATAACAGTTACCTATTTACAGGTAAACTCAAAGGAAGTACTTAGCCACTTATATAAGTTGTTTCTATTAATTATTCTAATTCGGGCACTTAAAATTCCTTTAAGGAAATATATTTTTCGGTCATCAAATTTTAATGAGTAGAGATCATACGTCATAAAATATAAAGACGCTAAACAATATTGTACGAGAAGAGGCACCTGCGCCTGGGAACCACAAAACGACGGCCGAGAACGCTCGTCAATCCGACGTCAAGCGTTTTGACAGCACGCCCAAATTGACTGCTCGTAGTATGAAAAAATAATACACGGAATCCGTGATTTTCCGAGTACAGTAAAAAGTATGTCCCAAAAAATTTTATAGAAAAAAACCAAATTGATTGTGAATAGTACACCTGTGTTAAAAACACATAGGTAGGTAAGTAGATAAGTGACGAACGAAGTATACCTAATAAAAATATACTTAGCTTATAAAGTCTTGGATCCGGGAATTTTGAGCTACAAGTAAAAAAATCATAATAGTTATAGGTAATAGGTATTTTATATTTTTTAATGCAGAACGTTTGCCGTCCACTAAATCGAAATGCAATAAACCTTGTCAATAATAACTTTGTTACAGTAGGTAGGTAGGGATCTGGATAGGTACTTATGTATAATATAAAAGTTCGTCGTGGCATAAGTTGTGAGGTCAGGAGGCGCCGTCAGCGAGGCCGTGTCGCGAGATGGGAGATACGTTATCGCGCCATCATATCTCTGGATGGAATACCTACGTCCGTACTATGTACTCGACACGATGAACTTGTATCGCCCGGTATTTCTATAAGCTTTCCGTATTGTTTGTGACCCTTCTTTGGAAGAACGTGATTGAATTTATTTCCGTCCTAAAATGCTTATAACAAGGTTGTGGATGACGAATGTCTGATTGATTCGTAGAGCACGAAATAAGAATTGGTACAGGAATTTGAATTTTGCAAAAACTTATTCAAAACGATTTCCCTTATTTGTCTTAATTATAAATAAGCTAAATAGGTATGATTACCTACCTACACCTATTGTAGAGAAATAAGCAAACACTGCACTACAATACACTTTGCTACGACAAAAATGCGTAGAATTTCCTTTTTGGATTGATACAAGAATGAAGATCTCGAGACGCAACTCAGGAGAATTAATTTATTAATTGTATATTTGGTATCACATTTCTCGGTATTAGGGCTCAACCTACAGAGTAGAGACACCTAAACGTCGGGCACGATGTTGTTAACATGGACTCTACTTCAACTTACCTACTGAATTATTGATCACTGTGTTACCACATATACTTAATAAATAATTATAGGTACAACAAATGGTGAAATCTGATCGAAATATTGTACTTGTAGTTTAAATATCGATTCGTACTCAATTTAAACTAGTTAAATAGGAGCTGTTTACAAAACGTCAAAGTGCATTTTTAATGAAATAAACTTTGATCAGAACCGTGTAATATTCATAACTTACTAATAAATCATATTTTATAATTTTGCGTGACATAGTTGACTAATAAATTGAGCGAGTAATACATTAGGATTCGTGAGGAATGTCCACTCGGCGCCCACGCAAGATCGGGTTTCAGCCCCCGGGCACATTTTTGGGACAAACCAATATTTCTAACGAATATTAATAGCAGTTTTTGTTTTATTTGTCCGTGTTCAATTTTTGTTGTTTTTCTTCCTGCGGGTCGCGCCCACATTCTTTGCGAGTCTGGAATTCTTATGAGCTTTAGTTGTTAGTACGAGTATTGTACCTAACCAACAATTTCATAGAAACAAAATTTACCTGATAACTTAATCTTTCCAATAGGAAGTATCTTAGAAACTCAGTTACAATACAACTCTTAAGTTTTGTGACTTTAAAGTTTTATACTTTTTTATTTTCACCACATTATGTGAGATTTAAAACATTAGTTTTTAAACGACTTCAAAAAAAAGGAGGAGTTTCTCAATTCGACCGTATATATTTTTTTTATGTATGTCTACGCAAAACTTCGTCGTTTATGAACCGATTTTGATGATTCTTTTTTTGTTAGAAAGGGGGTATTCCGAGGGTGGTCCCATGGTAAGGAAACCAGGATCTGATGGTGGAATCCTGGAGAAATCGAGGGAAACTCTCGAAAAAATTGTATTTTCGACGACGGTGCCACCTGTTTCCTTGAGATGTGAAAAAGATTGATTATAGGTACCTATATTACCTGTATCTAGTTATTGTTTTACTTGGCACCGTCTTCAAAAATTTTAAAGACAATTATTTAATTGTTTATGTTTCTTTTAATCACTTATAAACTCGAAATTTTCTGTACAAGTTAATTTATTTCATACTTTTTAGTTTCCGTTTTGAAGTTGTTTCTTTTTTGCCAAAAATTTTTTATTAGGTAAACAATCGAGTACCAAAAGTACCCGACACGCGAAGACACGTGAAATTTCTAAAAACTAAAAAATCCGTTGCATTTTGCGGTTCAACAGCACATTGAAAATGTTTGCACGAGACAAGAAGTATTTTGCTTCGAGAAATTGTCGTGTTCTTGTTGTCATGTTAGTATTTCGATTGTTATCAGAATCTTGTTTGGAGAGACTTTTTGAGGTGCGGTGTTAAACGCGAGGAATGTTTATTCGGAGACACAATAGCCTGAAACAGGTGGCTTCGAGAATTCTAATCATGATCTTCAACATCGGTGTGATTTTTGTAACCGATCTCTTTTTTACAAACATGTTCACATAAAGGACCAAAAAATATTTCTGCGGTATTCCTTTACAACGGGTAAGCTTGTTGGCATTTGCCAGCCTAATTTGGAGTCAGCCTACGTACTTACTTAAATACAGATGATTTTTTGTGGTAGAATTACTAAAGAAGTTAAAAACTTCACACGTACGTAGGTATGTCCTTGCAGATTAATAAATGATATTAAATAGATACAATATATAATTTTAGCACATTGTTATTGATCAAAGTGCAGACTCAAGCGCACCTAGTGATAGTAATATCTTAGAAAATATCTATTGTTTTATAATCAAAAGTTACGTATTGGTAAAGGTAAGTAGTAGGATATCGTGACCCGGTTACAAGTAGGTACTGGCACGTAACGTAACACATTGTAGAAACCTATTAGGTGCGGTGTACGGCGGCGAGATCAAACGCTCCATACATATTGATCGCGACAAGGTGTCGGCGAAAAAACACATGAATGATGCAGTGCGACCACCAAAGCCCTACAAGACGAAAGAATTTCGCGCTGTTAACCAACTCAAAGAGAAAACAGTTTTTCTCGGAGCATTGAAAACGGCTGATAGCTCATTTAATTTAATTAGGTATCAAAGAAAAAAATGTATACCTACCTAAAAAGATAAAATATGTTAAAATACTTAATGAAATACTTTATATAATGCCCTGTTTTTTCAATTCTACTTGCCTAGTCTACACGTAGTAGGTGTCCATAAAATAATTAATCGTGAATACCTATAAAACTTACATAATGTCTACTCTATCACAATAATATGAATAAATATTTTTTCTTTCTTTCTTTCTTGCATTCATTTAAATTCCAAAGTCTTTAATTGGTTATAAAGAAATAACAATAAGAATAAATAATATCAAGAACTGAACATAACCGTTAAACTGATAATTAAGTTCATTAATAAATTGTTCATTCGTCAGCAAAAACGTTAATTTCAGCAAATTCGTTAATCAGCAAAAACCTTAACAAACGTTAACTGCAAAAGTTCAACAAAAACGTTGATCTACGTTTTGTAAAAAACTTTGACAAAATCTATTCCATCTTTTTGGGACAGATCTATAAAACAGAAAAAGATGGATTCTTTATGTTAAAAAAGGGCAATCAGACGATTAAAATATTTTCATAATAAATTATAAACTTATCGCCCATCAGCACATGTCCTATGGTCAAGTAGGCAGAAGTAACAAAGTTGCAATAGAAATTATGGTGACCAAAGACAAATACTCTTTCATATTTATGTTTTCTACGCTGTCATATTCTTGTATATAGAGAATACCTGTTGTTGTTATAAAGTACAGACATGGATAGTAAAGTGTCAGTGGGCATGATAGCAATAAGGTATGAGGGGCGAAGGCGTAGGTTGCGCACGCGCGTCGCGCAGCTTAGAAACTATTGTTACCTAGCAACCTTATACAATTTATGCTGTAGAAATAATACATGGCTAAAAGCTTCCTAGTGAGCGTTAGATCATCGTAGTTTAAGCATATTTAAATATTATCCTTTAGGTACATACTTTATCGATCGATGGTTTATGAGAATGGATATTTGGCAATACGAAAAACTGGCTTTGCAATATTTTGGAAAAAATTACAGCTCCTAACTGTCTTTCTCTTAGGTGGTTTGGTACCTACAGATAGTACACTCGGCTTCAAAAAAATCGCACGTCCGTAAAAATAGGCTTTATGCACTGTTAATCCTTAAGACAAGCAGTTATTCGTAGCAATATTGGTATCATTTGAGAGCCCTATAAAAACTCTTTAAAAAAATATCCATTTCATTTGATTAAAGAAAAAGCTTAAACACTTTAAGTCACTGTGAATGACAATGGAACTGATTCTCCTCTTCAAATTTTGTTTGTATTGTTTTGTTTTTGGGGTATAAAGGGGTCGATACAGCTTATTGGGGGATAAATTTGCTACCAACAGTCGAAGAAGATACAGAAGAATATCTTTCATCAGAAAAACGTCCTTGAAGATGGACACTACTGCTGCTGAAGCCGCCCAAGTTATCGCACTACTGCAATCAGGACTACGTCAGTGTGATGTTGCTCGGCAATTGCACTTGAGTCGCTTTTCTGTTCGAAGAGTGTACCAGCGGTTCCTGCAGATCGGTGGCTTTGTCCGAAGGCGTGGGTCTGGTAGAAATCGCTGCACTTCTGCGAGAGATGACCGATTCGTCGTATCGAAGTCTTTGAGAAATCGGTTCTCTAATGCTGTTGAGTTGCAACAGCAGCTTCAAGCAGTTCGTAGAAGGGCCGTGAGTGTCTCTACAGTTAGAAGAAGACTAAAGGAGAGAAATATTGTGGCTAGAAGACCTGCCACGGGTCCAAAATTAACCGCAGCGCATCGGCGAGCACGCCTGCAATTTGCTCGCGCCCACGTCAATTGGAACCTGGACCAATGGAGAGCTGTTCTCTTCTCTGACGAAACGAGAGTGTGCCTTTTCTGCAACGATAGACGCAAAAGAGTATACAGAAGACAATGGGAACGTTTTGCCCAAGCCTGCATCCAAGAGACGGTAGAATACGGGGGCGGTTCCTGCATGTTCTGGGGCGGCATATCTGCCGACGGCAAAACTGAACTTTCTTGCGTCTCTCGGACCGGCGGTGCTCGCGGGCAAGGGTCGATGACTGCTCACCGGTACATCACAGAGATCCTGGAAGAACATGTGGTCCCCTATGCTGGATTTATTGGCGACGGGTTGACATTAATGCACGATAACGCTTGCGCGCACACTGCTGGAATTGTGCAGGGCTACCTTCAAGAGGTTGGGATCCCTGTCATGCAGTGGCCAGCGAGAAGTCCAGATCTGAACCCGATAGAGCACCTCTGGGACCAGGTGAAACGCAAGGTTAGATCCCGTGATCCCGCTCCCGCGACTCTTCAGGAGCTCCAAGACGCCGTTATTGAGGAATGGGACAGAATCCCTCAAGAAGAGGTCCTAAAGTTGGTGCGATCCATGAGGGAGCGCATGGAAGACGTCATTAGGGCTAGGGGGGGTAACACTAGGTTTTAGGTTAGTTTTAAGCAACTTTGTTTT
This sequence comes from Anarsia innoxiella, assembly GCA_947563765.1. Classification (NCBI taxonomy): domain Eukaryota; kingdom Metazoa; phylum Arthropoda; class Insecta; order Lepidoptera; family Gelechiidae; genus Anarsia; species Anarsia innoxiella. Next base: position 6,201,924 of record OX387395.1, read on the forward strand.
GAAAAAATTATCAGATTTCATTAGGGTTTTTTAAGGATTTTTATTGTTTTGTAAATTTTTCTCAGTTCCAATAAAAAACATTGAATGAATTATTGTTTTTGCATTCTCTGTTTCCTTACCTTTCAAATGATACCGAACATTACCAATATTTCATAATACAAATATGATTGAAAGATATTTAAAATAGATTTCTTAAAAGGTGCGATTTTTTTGAAGCCGAGTGTACTTTTTTTTTACTTAGGTAGACATAAATTTAAGCGTTCAACTGAATAAAAATAAAAAGTCTTCCGCTTTTATTCTATTTCCTTTAACCGCTTCCACATAAGTAATTGAATAGTAATATGTTCAACAATGTTTAACCGCCGGTAGACCTTATATAGAAATTAATTAAATTAAGGATCATTTATTAATCAATGCGTCGTCGCGGGTGGTATCAGCTAAAGCTAGTTGTCTGCAAAAACGATTGCAGAAAGTTGCTATAGTTGCATGTTTGTGACACAAATAGATATACAGGGCTACGTTTAATCTATTGATTTGATTATGCAATTCATCATAGTGTGTATGCCGTCAGCAGAGGCGGTAATAAATCATTGCTATGTTTTTTATTGCGGCGTGTACGTAATCAACTAATTGCTTAGCTAATATTACAAGGAAAGATCAATATAACGTTATATATAAGGATGCGATCCTGTGAAATAAGTGGTCGATCATCTTATTTATTCATGCGAACTCTGCGGGAAGGGAACTACATAAGTACCTTATTTATATTACGTACCTAGTTAACAAAAACATGAAAATGCTAGTCAAAAGCAAGCATGCAATGAATGTTTTGCTGAACGGTTTTTTCAGGATTTGCCGGTAAAGGAGTTTTACGGAATCTCGCTTCGGATCGATACAAGCTTCCACCCCGTCGCGCCGCTCCTTCCAAGTTGTACTTTTTGTACACGATCTGGACGCTTGTTCATCATAGCTCCCGTACAACCGTATGATCGCTAGCGAAAGCCGCAACAGACAAAACATAACCATCCGTAACTTTTTTTATGAGTATTATGTACCTATAAGTAACTCTTGTTTGTGCTTCAGACGGCGGCACCGTATATAGAGAATCCGAAACTTTACTCATTTAAAACTATTTTATTTAGGTAAACTATGAAAAAACAATAAACCCGTCTAAGTGGACTTAAAAATACAAAATGCAATAGGAGTTAATGGGCACGCTTTTCATTAATCTAAAATGCGAAACTTTAAGGTTTTTTGGCGAGCCTTAGGCCTCCCGGGAACGTGTCCTCGTCTCCTTCGAGCTGAATTTTTTACAGCTGGATTGTAGTATCAATGGAGGCTAATATATTCCTCGCTTTGTTATTTAAATGGACTGCAACAAATCCGTATACGTACCGACATATGTGCAGTGCGCGTAGGGTGTTGTGATGTCATCACTTCAACGGTAAAGAGCGACATACAGGGGGATGAACAAAGAAGATAAAAAAATAAAGCGCTTAGTACGTCATTGTGTGTTCGCGACATTATCCGTGTGTGTGATGCATGTGTGATTTTGTGTGTATGTGCATGTAATGCGTGTGTGCGGAGGGTTGTAATGTTGCTACCGACGCGTGACGGCCGGCCACGCCCAACAGATAATCGTTTATTTTTACACGGTACTCTTGGCAAAATATTCTACGAGTGATGTAAAAATGAATTAAAAAATAGGTATTTTAAAAACACATAACCAGAAAATTACTTTCCTGCAGAGTTCGCAGCTAAAAGATTTGTTTTCCTAAGACATTGACACGGATTTTCATAAATGAAGCTAAAATTGCAACATCAATTTTCAGTCGGTATAAGTTATTTCAATAGGTGGATAGACACAGTAAAACCCTTTGATTGTTGATGTGTTGTTGTGATCGTGGCGCACACTAAAATGTTATATTGTGTTCATAATATTTTTTATACGATTTATCAATTCGGGCAGATGGGCCCTCCACATAAACACCTTTAAAAATGCACCCAAGTATTGTAAGGGTTACAACATTATCATATGTGGCGACAAAATGGCCGAACATTGCTTTAAAAAAACATAGAATTTGTACTTTTAAATGTATCTTTATTTTTTAAACTTAAACTTTTTTATATTAAATTTTTAAGTTTCAAACTTGTTTAGTACCTACACAAAATTTAAAACCTAGACAAGAATCCACTTTCCAGCCCTCAAAAAGTTTCCCTTTTTTAGGACGAATTCCCATTCCGTGATTAATATCTAGTTATTGATTTACCTACTATTTATCATTTTATCATTATACTCATTCATATTTCCTGCTGGTCATACCTATAAAACAACAGCAATATTTACCAAAAACAATGAAGTCTCAATTTTGAATAGGTATAAAAAAAGATATAACATTCTAAATGGCACCGTGTCGCTGAGCATGCAATATGCAACAGCAGTACTGCACTCGACACTGCACACAATACCTCGACCGCGTACTGGGGAGTGCATTGTTTGCCAAATATTTTGAAAGCCCGTTTCATACGCTATATTAGACACTGCGTTTGATAGCCACCCGTCTCCTTTCCAAATCATATCATCATTACTGCTTTGTAAGACCCCATTCGTCACCCTTGCTTGTCCTACAATACAATGTTATGCCATTTTATTCCCTTCTGATAGAGCTTCATTTCGATTAACTACTTACCTACGTTTTTAAATTTTAGTAACCCCTGTTACAAGGATAGTAGAAAGTAATTACCTTCTACAACCATAAAGCAATATAAAACAATTACGTGAAGGTACTAGTCTATTTATATTACAATTATTTATTTTATTCAAAAAGTTAAGTTGACTTAAGTACCTACCTATAATATGAGTCTTCTTAAAAAACTCTTGGAACAAAATTGCACGCCTACGCCTAGTAAACAATAGCTACTTAATAATGATGCTATAAAACCTTGATAAATGGAATATGAATAAATTCAACTGAGTTAAAGGTTAAACGAAGGCAGGTGCTTGGAAATAAGTTTCAATAAAGTGTTTTGAAAGCGCATTAAGTAATTGGCACGAATGCAGGCAGAGAGGCAGGTTCATCACCGCCGCCGCCGCCACCGCCCGCCGCCGCCGGCATTTTCACGCGTTTGGGAATCGCTCCAGGCTTTCACATAATATGCGCCTCTTTATTAAATCGACATTGTTGAATTAGTTGTAGTTACTTACGTTGTTTTGTTTTACGAAGCACTTATGGCAACAAAAAATATCTATGTCTATATTTCTTTTGTTTTAAATTAGCTACTTACCTCTACATGCACTTAGTTGGTACCAAATTTTATTTGTTGCTTGTTGATATATTTATATAAGTACCTATTTTAATCAAAACGAAATATACATCAATTACTCGAATAACGTAGGTAATCGTTAAAACAAATACAATTCAGAAGGCATTATACATCCGCGATGTCTATATTTTACTGAATACGTTTAAAATCTTTAATAATTTTACTTTCAAGATGACTTATTGAAATCGATTCCGCTACTGATCTTTACATGAAAGTATCACTTTACTCGAGAGTGAGCTTTGAATAAAAATATCAGTTTCCCGGCGCCCGCGCATCGCCGCCGGCTGCCAGATACCATCGGGTCACACGTCCTAAACCCAATTGTATGACACGTTTCAACTTCTAATTGGCTTATGCATTGCATAATGCAGATAAGAATTTTAAAATACGTTATCTGTGTTATAATAATGTAATTAAGATACCTATTTCATTAGGGTGTTAGACGACCTTTAAACGCATAGACAGATTAAGATGAATGCTTAATTTAACTTCAAAGTATACTCATTATCAGTGCTAACCTATCTAATTAGGTAGGTCATATCTAAGTATTGTCATCTATTTTTGCGATACCTAAAGTGATCTACGCCAAAAAGTTTTAACCCAGATATTTGCGTCAGGCTAATTAATGGTATAATGACGGAAGGATCCCAGTAATTCCTCCTCATTGCCATCCCCGCAAATTTATAGCCACCCATAAAACAATTCTTCAAACTTCCCACAAAAAGGTCTGTCCTATTCAAAAGCCCGTATGAGATAATAGCTGACGGGAGCACAGGACAAAAGTCCCAACGCAATACTAGTGACGACCGGGAAAAAAATAATAAAACCATCTGGCCGCACTCTCGACGCCAGCCAGACGAATTCTCGGACTATTCCTTTAAATTTAAAATGTTTAAAATCGATATTTAAAGTTAAGTACCAATACTTTACCTATAACAATGCTCCAGCGAGGGAGAGAGACAGCAAGGCAAGAAACGTAGACGATGGAACTGGACATTTTAATTTATGACCGATTTTTTTATTCAGAATTACACAGTTCAGATGAATCTTTGGACTTTTGTAATGAATTGAAAAATGGGGCTCTGACTGGAACGGTTTTTGTCCTTACCGAGAAACGGACTTCACAAGTCGACAGTGGAGCCTTTATATAGGACACCCGTTAGCTCTGGATCCTATAGGAAGATGCGCGTTTGTTGTGATTTGATTGTGTTGGAGTTTTCATTGTGGAGGCGTGCGGACATATCGCTACAGTGGGCATCCGTCAGACCATCAGCCGCGGGGGGCGGTTCATTATGAATTAATGAGAATTGAAATGTTTCGCCAGATCAACACTGGTCCGCCTCAATGAATTCGACGTCTTACTACCGCGGCCGGACGTGAACCGCTTATCCTTGACTTGTGTTCGTGACGAATCAATCTGACTAAATAAATGTCTAGTTCATGTAAGTAAGTACCTACTTCTACAGTTTGCTTTTGTGAGTTTTGTGTCTGTCAATTAGGTTACGAAAAAATATTTCACTCACTGCTCGGACTTGTTTATAACGCTGTCGACCGAAAGAACAAAACGATTTTTTTAAAACATAAACGATTTTTTTTCCAACAAATAAAATTTTTTTGTGTAATAAGTAGCTATTAATAAAACTTACCCGTATGTGTACGCTTGTGGATCTTCAGGTTCTCGGAACGCGCGAAAACTTTCCCACATCCGGGAAACGGGCACGGGAACGGTTTTTCTCCAGTGTGCACGCGGATATGATTCACCAGTTTGTATTTCGCTTTGAACGGGCGGCCGTTCCGTGCACAACCCTGCCAGAAGCAGGCGTGCGTCGTGCACTCCGGCCCGCCCACGTGCTCCACCGTCAGATGCGTGACGATCTCGTGCATACTTGAGAACAGCTTGTTGCAGAGCTTCCTGGGCGGAGGTTGGTCGGGGTCGAGCCACTGACAGCGCATGTCGCGGCGGGGCGGCGCGCGCACATAGCGTAGGAAAGCGTGCGGCGCATGAGGGTGTGCGTGCGGCACGAGTGGCGGCGCGCCCGCCTGGTAGTGCATGTCGTCGCGCCATTGCCAACTCTGGTCCAACGGCTGCTGCGGGAACAGCTCGCCGCAGCCGCTGTAGTCGCGCAGATAGCCCGGCTGGTAGGAATGCAGCGGGTAGGGCTGGTAGTGCGGCGCGTGGTGCGGCGGGTGCGGCGCGGCGGCCCGGTGCTGCGCGCCCACGCCGCACCCGCCCTGCGGCGACATCTTCAGCCCGTACTGGGCGAGGTGCGCGTGGTTCGTCTCGAGAAAGGCGTTCATGGCGGGGGTGGCCGACGCCGGCGCATAGCCCCATTCGCCCGCCACCATCCACGCGGCGGGGGCTCCCCGCTGCTACTGGTATCCGCTGCGTATCACCGGTGGTGGTGCGAGCGAGAATGCCGCTCGCTACTCTTCTTCTGAACTCGCTGCACAAAATCTTCGAACCAATGTCATTCTTCACTAATTTATTACCTGTGGAAACCATAAATAATTATTTTCTTAGTTTCTTTGTATTCATTATAGAAAAGAAGAGGTAGTAGGTAGTTATCAAAGCCACTGCTAACCGAAGGTAATCGTAACCCTCCGAGACAAATTCAAAATCATTTCTCAAAATAATAACGCACGATCGTGCACCCATAACCGGTGCGATGAACATTTATTTATAGTAAAAAAAAATGTGACGCAGGTACTTTTGGACATTAAATTAAACTGTGGGTAAATTTATAGGACATTTTTATACGCCTGAGACAAAAATTTCGATTGTATTCGTGTATATTTAATTTTAGTTTATTTGTTAGGTTGACTCCAATCTCTTTTATGGTCAAGGTTTAGCATCGATAGTTTATTAAAATAGATTTTATGAATGATAAAACCAGTTCCAGGGGATAACATGCAACCGGGCCACTTTATAACTGCCCAGGTCTGCCTCCTTTTATAATTACAAGAATCGTAAAAGCAAATAAAACATAGCATACGCATTGCACCGCATCGTACTTAACCTTCCAACCACAGAAATTGTTGGTAGGTAAGTACTGCCTCTCCAGTATTTATATGATATGCTATACTAGGCTTACCTATACATATAGGTACCTAAGTTATACAAATAAACATAGATAAGGATCTTATCACATAGCAATATGATATGTAACATATTATATTTTTATGTCGTTAATAAATAACAACACGCCCCATCTCTGTTATCAATATCATGTCTGTCAAAGTTGTCAAACAGAAAGTGGGAGTAGATATATGAAGTTTTTGCTAACCCCCAGTAATCACATTATTTCGAAATAATCCTGTTTGTGCATTGTTTAGAACACTCGAGTGCAGTAGATGGAACACAACGGCGCTCTACCTGCGCCCGCGCCTGTGTCCGTTAAACAATGTCGCTCCTTTTAGATTTCCATCTAATCTGTACATTATCTGCGGACGCCCCGCCGCGTGGCCGCTTTATCACAAAGCAACGCGTTGACAGATCTCTACAGACAGACATCTACCAATAGGATTAATAAAAATCTGACGTTTTCTGACATTTAAATCAATTTCACGAACAATCTCGGCCTTAAACCTTCTATCGTCTTGTTTCGTAACTGCAAAATTAACTTGGTTATTATTTCGCAGCTGTCACTCGAAGGAAATCGTATTCTAGTTTTTAAGAATTAGCTGATTCTCTACCTTAGTGAGTAATCGCGTTACTTCTTGTGCTTACACGGAGATGTACAAATGAAATCTACTAAGTAGATTAAGACGACTAATCTTTTAAAGGGGTTTCGTTTATTTCGTAGTCGAAACTTAGTTAATAATAAAAAGAAATTATTTACAGTCCATATCACATATAGGTAGATAGATACATACTAATTATTATAAACTTATTTAGGATTTACGGTAGGTATATCAGTTTTCAGTAGTTTTTTTAGTAAAAATATTAGGTAATTTTGTATGTTAATGTTTACTTTTAAAAGTGATGTTTATACGAAGCAACTAGTAGGTACTTGTTGGCGCAATTTTTTAAATTTGAATAACATCATTTGTTTTTCTCGATTGAAAATCAGCTTCACGTTTTGTGAAACTAGTTATAGGTACATATTATTAAGATACTTTACTATGTGTAAACTAAAAAAGAAACAGTAAGTATAACAATATTTCATGCCTGTATTTTTTTTATTCTTTCCCTATCTAGACTATTTTTTTTTTACTATTGTAAAATATTTTTTATTATTTTTATATTCAATTTTAATATTATGATAGTTTTGTTTAATCTATATATTGTAATATATATTTACTTGCATATAATGATTTATATATTTGCCGTCGGACAACCTCCAAGGAAAAAAATTGTACCGCGCTTTACACGTCCCATTAAGAAATCCTATCCCACATTTTATTGGTTTTTAATTGTACTTAAAATGTTTTAGGCAATAGTTTATCGTTAAACTACACGCGAAATTAATTAAAATTTTTAATCGTAATGATTGTTTTTCATCTCGCTATTTTCAGGAAAAGAAAAGAGTTTAAAAAAAAAATTTTGCTCTACATTATACATCGCTATTCCTCTTTAACCATACAATTATTATAAAAAAAAATGCTATAGATCCTCGTGATTTAAATAATTAATTAAGTTAATAATGAAAAGACATGCGTTGGAGTTTAACCAAATTCTATGATATGAAACTACATTCATCTTAAAATAACTAAGTACCTAAGTAAAGTAAGAGTTTTTATATAAAGAACTATTTTAAAATAATAAGTGCCAGTTTCACCACCTATAGATAAAATATAACTGACAGATAAACCTATGTCCATTTCATTAAACATTACGTTTTAGATAGAGACAGGTATAAAATATCTGTGACATAAATTTTATCTGGAAATGTTGAAACAAGCCCTAAGACTGATTGTTCTATTTGGAATCAATGTATTAACTCTGTAATAAATAAGTATACCTTTATTTTATTTTAATTTAACTGTTTTTAAAAGGTTCAATAACATTCAACCGAGATAAGTCTGGTGCAATCAGCTTCACTCTCTTAATGAATAGGTATCCTAAGCTTAATAAGGAGGTACCTACTGTTAATTATTAAAAGTTTACACAGTTTTATAATCTACTGGAATAAAATATTTCTTCAATATATCAGTTAATTCAACCAAAGTTATATGTATCTAAGTTCATTTATTATAAGTAATAAGAGTTCTACTGGGCATAGGCCTCCCTTCAATCAAGATTTCCACCTTTTCATTAGTTCAGCCAGGATTCTATCACGTTATCAAATACTAGTAACATTCGTATGTAACCGTTTTTATGTGATTAATGGCGCCGATCTCCTAATAATAAGATTTTTATTACTATTAAAATACTATATCTATAGATATTGATCTATAGGCACAATGATAAATGATGGATATTCTCCAAATACTTAAACAAGTTTTAAATATAAATCATAATAATCAAGAAATTACTTGAAGATTTGGAGTTCTTTTTAGCGCATGTTCAACCAAATGCTATATTTAGAATTGTTAACAATTATACTAACTTTCACAAGTACTTACAAGCTAAATTATAAATATCTTGAACGGTATTATATTAATTTTATACATATTATACGTAAATATATTTAATAGGTATATAGGTTATTAATAAGCTTTAGACATTCTAACATTAGATACTTTTTATCAAAGAAAATGAACGAATGACTGAAAGCACCCTACGTATAGTTATACTTCAGCTGAAATACTTAAGTGATACGATATAAGTACCTACTTAAGTATGAATACTTAATGATATACATAATCTACTGTCATTGCAAAGAAGTACTCTTTATGTATAATGTTCTAAGTGCTTCTGCTTCTTAATTAGATTTAATTTTTTCCAGAAGGAGTAGCTATTAAAAAAAAATTATAAGTGCTTATTCCAGGTACCTATTTTAAGGGTTATCTTACAAAGTTACTCATTAAAAATATGTAGGTATATTATAATTGTTCAGTCGATTTCACCAAATATTACGTTGAGATATAGGTAGGTAGAGCTTTAATAAAAGTTTTCAAATATGTACTCACTTTACTTGAAATAAAACAGAAATCCAGTCTTCAGTTAGCCTACCGCATCAAACACTATAGTTTACAAGTTACACATAAATAAATATCACTTCACTAAACGCGTATACTACATAAATATCAGTATCCTCATGAAACTAGAGCAACTACTATCACAGGGGTTGGCGCGTCGTTATAAAAATCTCGTTTCAGTTTTACAGTTGAGTTGTACAGTGAAATGGTGTGTCATCAGCCACATCAGTTTATTGGACAAATTATCTCGCGAGGATTTTTTCTGGCACCGATGAAAGGTATCGCGACGTGTGTCCACCGACTCGGCTGAGGCTCTCAGCATGACTGCGGGCTCCCGCGACGCCGCCCCTCGACGCGCCGACATACTGCTCCTCAGAAAATATTACAAAAGAGTCTGCCGGCGGCGGCGGGACGGCGGCCGCGAGGCGCGAACGCAGCGCTGCACGCCGCTGAGGGCGGAACCAGACACACTTTTTCACCCAATAGTACCCTTCTTGCGGCGGAGCTCCTTATTCACCGTTGTCTCTTTCTTACCAGTCCAAATAGTGATCGTTAAAAGAAAACAAAACATAAAGCTCGCGTATGAAGCGGAAAGAAGAAAATTTCTTTGTGTTGGTGTCGTAATGCGTTCGTTTTATCAGATTTACGTTGAAAGCTCACAGTTAGCTTCGACGGCGCCGTCGTCGAGTTTTCCTCTCCTACGTTGTGGTTTTTGCGTAGGTGTGAGTGGGATGGGGCATGCCGGGAAATGTTTCGGCTAATGTATTTTCCTGTGGGAAGGGAAACACATGTCGTCGCTTTTAATTTAATACGCGTCACGCTGTGCTCACTTGTCTCACGTTTACGTTTAATGCAGAAGTATAAACTATTTCCAAAATTAGGTACCATTTAATTAAAAATATATTAGAATAAATAAGATAAATTACCATGAATTTAAAAAACATCTAGCATGTAATTATTGATAATATGAAATAATAATGTTTTTCGTCCTAGAGTAGGTACAAGAAATTATATAAAAACAGGAATAATAAAATTTTAATCAAATTTTAGGACATAATAAACTGAGTAGGTACCTAAATAAACCGAGCTATAAAAATCATGGATTCATACAAGTATGCATATTTTAGGAGCAAATAGCGCGCGTTTATGTCTTTTGGTCGTAAAACTATAACAACTCGATGTCGCCATCAAAAAGACATCAACGCGGTCATTTTTACAATAGCTATATTTTCTTGAAATATAAATTCATATCTGAATTATTTTTTTAAGTTCCTTTTATATTAAAGAATTAATAAAATATTTTACCATTTTTTTTAATAAGGCTTTCATGGAAATACAGCCTTTAAGAATGGTGGTAGGTTATTCGAATAATAACTTTGCTTCAGCTTCAAAGCCAAACTTTGCTAGAGAAATCTGTATCAAAATATTCTTTCCTACTATACTTATCTAAATATTAGGTGCTAAGTTCAACTAGCAAATTATCTTTTATCGAATGAATATTTATAGAAGGCTTAAAAGTATCTTTTATTTATAGTAACCCTTGAATCTTACTTTACAGCCAAATCACTAATAGGTAAGTACGTACCTTCTGCTTTTTGCAGCCGTTTTTGGCGATATTGAAGTTAATAATAAAATTATATACATATTTTAGCGATAAGTAAGTATTTACTAAACTTTGTTAAGTATATTCATAAAATACCTATGTTGCAACTTTCTATTTATGAATCTTTATTACTTTTTTATATACTGAGCTTGTTAGCCATTAATTAAGTCCCGCCCTCATTAGTAAATTATTTCACATTAATTACATTTTCATAACCACATTACGGTTTTACGAGCAGTTCCGCCGACAATTAACTTTTGTGAATGTAGCGTGGTAAAATTCTTATTAAGTACCTACTGTTATTTAATTCACATTCAAAAATGAACTGTTTGACTATATTATAGGAACCTTTATGCTATGTGGCCTCTGCTTTAATTAAATTATTTTAAAGAATGTGCAAATACGTAAAATAAAAACACTAAAAATGCGGCGCAGTGCATTGCTGCTGCAGGTTCATTCAAACACTTCTACATTACCATTGTTATCGTCATTATTTCCATTCAGTTCCAATTTTATACCTGTTAAGAAACTCATATAAAATTAAAACAAGTAAAATAACTTGCAGGATGTTTTTACAATGGTCACAAACAGTCACAAACAAAAATGGAGTTGCAACCAAACTAGTTTGTGTTGCAACTTGCATTGGTTGCATTTCACGTGTAGTGCGGAATGCGGGGGGCGTTGCAGGGGGCGGCGCGACGACGCGGGGGGCGGGGGCACACTCCCGCGCACGAACACGATTCTCATAAAGTTTTCATTGAACGTGTATGAACAAACAAACAAACCCAATAAGCATGTTAGTTATTAGAAAAAAATAATATGCAAAGATTGCAAGACATTTTGTAGGTAGGTAAGTATATTGTACTTTTAAATCGTACTTATACTCTAAACATTAAATTGAGAATAGTGGAATAAACTATAACCGTACTTAGTTTTTAGCTTGTGAAATAAAGCATAGTTAATTTTCTTATTACTTAATTTCACACAAGTATTTTAATTCTATATTCAGCTGAAAAGTTGTGAAATGACTTTACGGCGCGCACGTTACATAATTTAATCTCGCAATCGCACTCCAAAAAGTACTAAGTAAAAGTGAAACGCTCGTCATGAAGAAAAAATATATTTACATAGTTACATACTAAAGCTTATTTGAAACTAGAACTAAAGACCTATACAATTTAAAAAGGTTTGAAAAGTAACAAATACAAACCTTTATCATAATCGTGTTTCCTCCGGCCGAGACGTGACCTGCAAGAGATTAATTAAATAAATTGTGATCAATGTGTATTTCTCATGCGATACATTTTTTGTTCAATGAAATGGCTGCGCTCGCGGTAATTCCAAATATGTAACTTGAACAAACCATATCCACTTTATTACGCCAATTAACTGTAATTTAAACTATTTGGTCTTTGGATTTCATGAATGACAATTTAATGTTTTGTAAGTTGAGCTACTTTTTAGAAATAAATAAATAAAACTGATTAAATAGGTACTTACTTACTTTAACTTTTTAAATATTTACTGCTTAAACCACATTGTAGCCACATTATTATTTTTATATTTACCACATAAAAACATAAGATTTTGAGGTGACGTGGGTACTTTTTTGTTACTAAAAAGTTTCCATTACATAGCAAAAAAGTATAAATAATAAAAACTTTTTATGTAGCTACTTTTTTTTTTCATTCGAATCGTAATTTAAAAGGCTATTTAAAAATTTTTTTGGAAATTCAGCCAATAATCTACCGACTTTAATGACGTGTCTAATCTTTTTCTAATGCACAGGCTTAATGTAAGTTTTGTTTGATTATATGGAAACTTTTTACACATAAAAATTATTATTCCTAATTTAAAACCATTAAGGTCGTAACGGAAAAACGCTGAAAGGTTCAATAGAAAGCTGCGCCCTCGCTACTTGAGTGGTATTGTTGCGGGGGGCGGAGGGCGTTCGCTAGGTATTTCATTAAAATAAATAAGGTTATTATTTATCTGGTGTTTCGGGGTCGGGTGATGCCAGCTACAAATTACCAGGACAATGCCTCCGCGGGACACCGCGTATGCAGCCAGATGGCTGAAACCCCAGCCCTACAAACTATATTAAATTTTAAAAATGTTTGTAATTTGCCCAAACAATAGCACGAACTAAGATAATTACCAGCAATTTTTGCCTTTATTTTTTAATTTCATGCATCTGTAGCATGTGACCTGCGATAAACTTTAATACCTTGCAGTGTTTAAATGCAAAATAAAAGCTTTAAAGTAGATAATTGAAGTGAACTTCAATTACATACGAGCATTTATTACGAAACGATAGTTTACTACTTACTTAAAATATTCTTAAATAAATATCAAATTATATTTACTAGAAGAATTGTAATATAGTTCAAGTACTACTGTAAATAAATTATAGGTATCATAATACTTAGGTACTAACTATTTAAAAGAACAGAGAATCGTCGTCAGAGGCGTAAAAAGAATCATCTGTTGCGGTACCTACTACATTTTGTAGTTACTTACTTCATTTCAAATTACAATTTTGTGAGTAAGAACTCATAATCGAGCAATGCACCGGAAAATTGTGTTCACTGGAGCAAGTTCTTTTGCTCTCGATTCAGGAAAGTTATCGAATTGTTTATTGCATTTCATTTTGATACCGCGATTACCCAAGTAATTAATAGGAGTATAAATCAATTAAATTTCTTATCATGTAGGTACTATCAAGCATACGAAGAGAGCAAAAGGCTATTTGTAGTTCCTTAGGTACTTAGTTGTTACTCTGTAAAATAAATGTGCGTACCTCTTGGAGTGTGATAGATCAATGAAGACAAGGGGAGCGCAAGGTGAATAATTACTCAAATAACTTATTACTTTCAAGCGGTTGTTCCTATGTGACACCAGTAACGTAAATTATGTACTTATAATCTTCAGAAAATCTCTCTTTTTGGTATCTCTATTTTATTTTTACTTACGCCACAAATATAATGATTTCCTTGCCAAGTCATTGCCATCTTCAATTTACCTCTAGTGGTACCCTGTTCACCTTTCGCCCTTTCCTGTAACTGTACATGTAATTAATTCGACCCTTGAAGAAAGCAAGTCAATCCCATGACTATTGATATCGATTCCTATGAGCTCGCCGCCACAATCGGACGCGATCGACTTTTTGCTCCATCGATTCAAACGAAATTAGATTCGGATTCGTAAACTTTGATTCGACTGTGTAGGTAGGTACCTGTTGCGTGACACATCTGCATAAAAAACCTTATTCGTAGGGATGAATTTTATTTTATTCGTTTTAAATTTATCTCGTCCTTGTTTATGGGTCACACACACGAATAATATTAATAACTTGTCGAATGTTTAAAACACAAAAAAAACCTCTTCATAAACTTCTTTATTTTTTCCAAAAATACTTATGCGTGTAAAAAACATATGATTTAGTACAAGAGTTCTTAGGTATTTTTCTCATGCAAGCACTATTCAAATAGATACGAAAGAACTTTATTCATGCTCCATTCGTACTCTTGCAAAAGAATGCATAAATACCAAGACAACAAAGAGGAGAAGACCATTTTAAAATAAGAACATTGATATATGAAAGCAGATAGATAAGTACCTTCGTGTAAAATGAGAACATATCACGCTACTCCAGTCATAAACAAATTACCTTATTTAATTCACCCTTCATTGTATATTCCTCGATTATCCATACTTAATTATTTATTCTACAGTATCCATATATAGAATTTCATTGGATGCCTGTTAATGCGCTACCAAGAAAGCGCACTGAAGAAGCTCAAAGCTCTCCGCGTACATGATAAGCAATAATAATTTAATATGCCATTTGCCGGCCTAAATTAAGCAATTTATACACGTCGCCGCATGCGAATACGAGCCGACAATAACGAACTCTTATTATTCGTTCACTCTGTTAGTACTCGGTAGTCGAGTAATTAAAGCACTTTTAAAACTTTTCGCTGCGTAGCTACCGAAAAGATGTTGCTTTTTAAAAGATGATAAAATGTTATTAAGGTTATGTTTAATAATCACGCTACGACTGCATCAGAGCAATTAAAGTATATCATTTCCCAGCTTCTGTGCTATTAACCAGCCTATTAAAGGCAATGCTGACAGTAAAGGTTATATGCTCCTGCTTGTTAGCTTTCATCGCATTTCCATATACAGAGTTATGCAGCTCTACCGCTTGCAAATGCGTCGGATTAATTAGTTTGAAACACGAAAACGCTTTACATAGTAAGCATGGACTATGAGTATATAATGTCATTTAGAATGGTTAAACTTTGTGGGGAATAAAAGTATTGAACTTTCTAAGTTCAATGACGTGATACCTATGAGATGAGGCATCAGTGCCAAAGAGATGATTTTTTACTTGGCACTATTATATCGAATCTATTATTTAGATATTTTAATCAACGCTATCGATCGAAGTGTGCTTCATAAAGAAGATAATTAATAATAAGAGATTGACAGAGCGGTGGAGCCACATGCCGCAGCAAAAACAGAATGGAAATGGACCGATTAGAAACGGACCCGATTATAAAACGATGACGACTGTACCGTATCAGCCCTTTTTGCTTTGTATTCAATCGGTGTTTTCGATTCGCATAAAAAAACATCGTAAAAGTATCTTGTGAATTGGTTTTATTTTTAACTTGTCGTTGTCACTACTTGTATTACATTACAACGGGCTATTAATATTGTGGTGCATTTGAAAAAACAATTTAAATTGATTGAAGCGGCGGCGTTTTTATAATATCTACACACCAAAGCCGCCGGCTTTTTTGACAGCTGCCATTCGTATGACGGAAAGCCGCCTGCCTAGCCCGGCGGCATACCGGCGGCTTTGGTATGTAGATAGCATTATGAAAAAAAAATCCATTGATTTCCTAGGAAAGGCACGTTTTTTGGCATTTTAACCTGGTAAATGTGTATTAGATAGGTAGACACTTTAATTGTAACTACCAACTGACTCTACAAGTAGATACAAAATTCAACTAACGTTGGACACCGCGACCGCGGCCAATCGCGCCCTCTGCTGCGGCCGCCCACAAAAACCGATCAAAGCAGCCGCGCCGCTACAAATCACAGGCGACAAATTGCTTCCATTTTCAAAATAGACCAATCGTTTGAAAAACGAACAAGAGTTCAGACTCACGAGAAAGCAAGCCAAGACTAATCGAACCTCTTTGGGTTGTCCGGTACTGTTACTCAGAGTTCCCACTTGGTAGATGAGAGTGGTGGAAACTGGAAACATTCAAGTGGAAAGAAAATCTGTTCTTAAAAACGTCGGAAGTTTATTAAGATCTAAATATTTAACAATACCTACTGTATGTGAAGTAGTACTTATACCTATACCTAATTATATGTTATAGGTAGATGGAGTAAGTAGTATGTGTTAAAAGTTTATTAATTTGATTTGATTCTACAAATCTTGTGTAGGTATTAAAGAATAATAACTTGAACTTAAAGAATAATAGGTATATACCTAAGTAATAAGAAATACAAATTCCTTAAAGTAAACGAGCTGAAACAAATAAAGCAATTAGAGCTTGCAAACAAATTAATTAAGAAATACAGCTATTATTAAGACAGATTATCTGCGATATATCTGCGACGCTCCCGGAATTTATATTAAAACTAAAAACTTTTTCATTCGTTTTATCGTACTATGCCAACTTAATTTTAGTTTATAAGCTGCTACTTACGGAACAACAATAAGTAGTGTTCGTAAACAACATTCCCTGGTATAATTTTGTTTTATTAAGCTCCTGTAAAAACCAAACTCTTCTTTTCTATCCAAAATTTAATACGGACATCTTGATGTCTTGATATCGATAATGATAACACATCACAATTATGGAAATTGCCGTTAACAACATTCATGCCAAAGCTATTCTACACAAAAGTGTAATCAAAGGTAATCCACAATCTGATGGGGTCCTTATCAAGATTTCGCCAATCAGCGCTATTGAGGTATACGATTTAATACCCCTTACTCATGGCTAGCTAATGAATGTTGCTTTGCTAAATAAAGTAAATATTATTCAGATAATGTTAATTGCATGTATTGTGTGCGATTTCTATTACATCTGATTTCAAAAGACTGTAGAGAGAGAGTCACTCATAATCAGAATCACTCATAAGAATCATTTTTTAATAAAATAACTTAATAGTTAGGTACTTTATGTAATGCGTGGTTTTGCGACGAATACTTATTCTACTGCTGTCGATTTTTATTGTCATGAAAAAATTCACAACACAAATCAGTTAGTATTTTTTCAAGTACCTATTAGGTGAGCACTTATGTTTTATAGGTATATAAACACATAAAGATATAAGTAATTATGCCAAAGTACATCATGTTTTAATTGTCCAAGCATATAGGTACTAATTTATTCATATATGCAATTGGCACCTTTGGTGAAAAACTTTGGTGAAAATTATCTTAATAGGTAACTTAATTAAAACGAGGTGGCAGTGCTGAAGTTTGTAAGCAACGAAGCGGCGGAGCTCTCAGCATTTTCTAATTTCATCAGACCGTTGTTTCGAAGCGACTTTATTAAATTACGGCTTTCACAAATTATGTGGAAATAATAATTCGTTTGGGACGCGCAGGCGTCGCACCGGGGGGCTGCACTTTTAATTAAACCCTAAATTATTGTTCACCTTCATTAATTCTTGTGCTCCTGGGCCGGCCTTACTAATGACTTTGTACTTTTTGTAGTACTGGCTCCGGTTGTGCGGATACAAACAAATGATTGTCTGCTCCATTTCTACCTATATGTAAGTTCTTACTTATATACTAACAGATGGAAGGGTGTCTGCAGGTCCATCGATCTAATGCAGGGCTGGTAGAAAAGACACAAATGTGTATTTACTTTATTAATGCAGTATGGTTAGTTTTAAGTAGGTTGGTATAAGGTAATAATAAATGGCAAATCAATATAGGTACTCATTGTTAATTTTCTTTGCCAAATATTTTGAAACATGGTTTACTTTTTCTTGCACCATCATAAATAACAAATAACTACTCTACCGAAATTGCGGTAATTTTTCACGAGTAGAAAAGTTTGGTTGTTCAGCACGCGCCAAGGTTGTATTTCATCGAATTTTCTTCGGTTATTTATTTATTTATTAAGGGTCGTAATAAATTGTGTTAAGTGGGGGCGGCTGGAGTCCTGCCGGGCGCTGCGGGGGCGCCTATAACGCCGGCAGCGCGCCCGAACCTAAGTGCCTTTCTATACGAGACCATATTACAAGGGTTGCGACGCTGCGTTGCGTTGTACTGCCACATAACTACATTGTACTCTTAGCTAAAGAGGTCAGCGGCTAACACGCGTTACATTTTTGTATATTGGTTTACCACTACCGAAACAAAAACCTGAAGCCTCACTTTAACTACAAACAAGTAAATAGTAAGTACCTAAGTACTTGGGTACAAGATTTCAATTGCATTAAACATGAACTAAATAAAATCCTTCTTTTGTAAAAAAAAAAATGTATTTCGCAACAGTTTAAGGACTGTTTTTTGTCTTGTAGGTACCATATTTTAGGTAACAGAAATGCGGCCATCGTATTCGTTAATTAGCCATCAAATGCCACTCCAACACACCTCAAAGGCAGTGGAATGTGAAATTCCGTGCATATAATTAACGGAAGGAATCCTGTATTCTCGGTCAGGGCTCATAATAACATGTTAGGCCGGCGGGGCGGGCGTGGGCGGACGCGGGCGGGGCTCGGCGCTCCTGTTTACGTTTCTACGCTAATCAAACACACATTTTTCATGTAATTGGAAATTTAGAATATTATTATAATTTGAACAGAATGATTTGAATGCAAAAGTATATTATGCTTTGATTGGATTTCCTTAACAGCATTCAAAAGCTTATTGAATTACCTGATCGAACAAAACGAATTGGACATTGGGCCTTGGTCCCACAGAGCGGAACCAAGTCATACCTTATTGAAAGAGCTATAGTATACAGATGTTAATTACTTATTTATATATTATATTCACCTCTAAATATGCTAGTACTAATCTAATAGTATCATAGGTACCTAGTAGTGGAACGTAACAGGCTTACTGTATCTGTACTGAGTATAGGTACTTATATGTTTGTTTGTTTTGTGTTTTTGTTGTGTTTTGTTTGTTTACTTATATGTTTAGTGTGTGTTATATGTTTTGTGTTGTTTTTTATGTTTGTGTTGTTGTTTGTGTTGTATGTTTTGTTGTTTGTTTGTTTTATGTTTATGTTTTGGTTAGTTGTACCTTATGGTACTGAACACTTGTGCGTCTATTTTGTCAACGTCTTTTCTCACAAGTATCGTGTAGTACAATGCGCTTTAGAACGCTCTCTGACCCCGGTTAAGAGAATAGCGATTATTCCCAAATCACTGTTATTACGACTGCACCGTGACACAATACACTGATGATGAGGGGAACATAAAAAGAGCCGAGACAAAGAATTTCAACGTAACAATGAAATGCCTGAAGTTTTACAACATACCTACCTAATCTTTGAGAAAACTAACAAATTGCTACCAAAATCTACTTGATTACTTATTACAAAGATTTAGAAATGAGTTCCAAACCATCTCTAAAAGGAAGACATGGCCTAAATGTTTGAATTTTGGTCAATAATTATGGAGGGAACGCGCCCAAAATGGTAGATGCATAAGAAAAAGCTATCCGCGAATTGGAAATGATACCGCGAGGAGCTGTCGCGGCCTCACCACGTGGCCACCACCCTTGAAGCGCAAAACAATGGCGCCGTCGGAAACCCAACACCGGCCGGAAGCGGCCGACGACCCCCTCCGAGCACTTTTCTTGCGCGCGCGCATTACACTTATAACATTTGAACGCGCAAAGAGGGCTAATGCGCAATGGCATTTTTGTTATCGGCGTCTCATTGAAGTCAACTCGCGAGGCATTGTTCAAGCGTATAATTATCCGCCGATTTCTTCTATTGTCGTTGAAATCAAAGAATATGCTATAGTCGTTGCCCCTGACTTTTGCTCGGAGCATATTGAACAAACTCAATGGAGGACGGTTAAATCTTCTCACGGCGGCGCCGTTGAATCATTAAGATTAAGATAATGTTCATACTCGCCTACTAATTAGGCAATACTAATAAAGATAATACCAAGTATCATTTGATAATTTTATTATGTCCGAAGAAACTGTAGTTAGGTTAGGTTAGGTTAGGTTAACTTGAGGAGAGCTTTTTGAGCAACTGATAAGTAATAAAAAGCTTTTTAATATGAGTTACCTTTAAGTGACTTCAACTTAGCAGTACTGTTGTTGAATTAATAAAAGGATGCTCAAAACTTCATAAGTCGATTGCCGTGTTAACATGTAACTTTTCTCTTACTTCAATAAAAATTTCTTTATTAAATACCTTAGCTATTGTAAATCACTCAAACGCGTAAATCCATATGTTCACTTTAAGAAGCTCAAGAGGCACTCACCCTCTTGAATTTCCACAATGACGTCACGTGCGCACAAAAATGCCTCCTTGTGTGATCATTTCAATCTTTGTTCCATGTTCTGATCATCATCGAATGAGTGAAGGACTCTCGAGTGAAGGGCACTCGAATCAGCATAGAGTCAAGACCCTTTGATACCTTATTGAACGTTTAGCTCGTGTTATTAGGCACTCCTACGGTGAATAAATATGGTGAACAAGGACATTAAAAACTTAAATACGAGTGCGAGGAATTAATAAGAAAATTTTCAAAGCTTCCTTATTGAAAACCTACAAAAAATATTCTATTGAAATAAGTACTGAAAGTGGAGAAGTTTTCAGCAGTAATTAAAGGAAGAAGGAAAGAGTATTGCAACTTTAACAGGTTCATAGTTTTAAACCGTAAAAACTTGTGTGAATTTTACATTTCAAGATGGTAACTTCATTTGAACTTAAAATACCTAAGTAAAACATAACTGTCACATCTCCCTATTATTATTCCCAGTTATTTGTTAACGCAATAATATTTTGCACATGCCTCTATTACAAACCGAACTTATTATGTGCCGAATGAATTGTAAAGTCGACTTTTTTCAACAAATATAATTTGTTTGATTTGTAAAGAGTGAATAGTGAGTGCGTCTGTGTCTCGTGCTCCGTAGGTCTTTGTTTGGGCTCGCGGGTGTCCGCGATACCCCGTCATTTGCCCGGCGGGGAGTTGCCTAAAGACCCACCATGGGTCTAACTATTGGAGCATTTGCAAGCCACCAAATGTGCCGTTACCCTGTCAGAGGACGCGCCTTTTCCTTTGATGATGTTGTTCTGGTGAAGTTGTGGCGGGAAAATTCTTCGGATTGGTAAGTCTGGAATACGCAACACAATTTTTATGGTGCGCTGACAACTTCCTACTAATTGCATTAAGCGCAGACTATGGAGCTAGTCACTAGCTCCATAGTCTGCGTTAGTCCCTTCTTTACTATCTATCTATTTTAAGATGAGAGTATTAGAACTAAAATATCATTTTATAATAAATAAGCACCTACAAATAGTAACATCACGTCTTCATTTCCGCCATTTAAGCTACACGATAGAAATTCAATCTGCTAGCGGCTCGAGAGCTCGGACGTAACGGCACGTCTTGGCTTTGATCACAAAATCGTAATTACTCGCCGCAAACGTTCGCAGTTTAAAAAATAATGAGAACAGATTATTGGTCACGGTTGGAACTAATTGGATCGGACGTGTCACCCTGGTTTCCGTTGCAGAAAAACCGCTGCTTTTTGAGCGCGCAGACGCAGCTGCGAGCACAGCATGACTGCGGTTATCTACTCCTGAGTAAAAAGGCGAAAGATTTGCCGGATTTTTTAATAATAGTACTCTAGTACTTTTTAGCAACCGATTTTACAGTTTTTCACTTAGTATTCAATCGGAATGGTATTGTTGAATAAGTATGTGAGTAATAAAGCTGATGACAACGTGATGCCGCTGAGATGTAGTCAAATGATAGATGTGAAGGAAAATAACTTACCATGGCGTCACGATAATGTATTGGAAGTTGAACAGGATGGAAAAAGTTTCAGTAGGTGCCTATTAACTCTGAAAAAAATAAATAATTTAAAATACTCTTACAAACGGATGCTATTCACATGGGAAAACATCTTGCTTGTGTAAACAAATTGATGACTTCCTTATGTACAATTAATATTGTGGGAGTATAAGTAAAACAGCTTCGCGTAGATATTTCGTAATAAATTGTGTAGGATTCGAAATTGACATTTTGTAGAATTTAAATATTAATTTGGTTTACAACTGCCTTAGCTTTTTTTGCTTTGAATAATAAGTAGAACAGTGGGGGTCAACAGTTCAAAAGCTGCATTGCATAAATATACAAATAAAATAATATCATTTGAATAAACATTAGTTCTTATTTACTTACATATGGTTTACTTATAGCTTAAGATAACATATAGGCAGCCTTTATCCAGCCACCTACGTAATTTCTTCATCAAATAAAATCTTAACTAGGAAACTTCTATGAATTTGAATGACCAAATAGTTTTCATTTTAAATATACCTAATATAAACGACAAGTCCAAAACGTACCTACTTATACAGTTTATTCTCGAGAAAGAAATCACTAAAGTACCTACTTTTACGACACAGATAATAGTTAAGACGATAAATATCACAGTAGGTATTGTCGTTACAAGAGTTTTCTTGTAATTTATGTTCAAAATAACGTTCTACTTCCGCAGTTTCGTGCACAGCGGACTATCCATCTGTTATATTGTCTTAGTGAATGTTTCAAGTAGGTACTTCTAATTTTTTTTTATAAAGTTTGTACAGTTCAGAAGTAAGTATCTACGTTTTCCAGAGAAAACTGTTTTCTTACAAAAGAGATATACAAGGCAAGAGTGGATGGTAATGTTGGTAGGGGAAGGCCAAGACGAACGTTCCTCGACCAAATCGGGGACTTGCTCAAGAAAGGCCAAGTCAAGAGTACCCTAAATCGACGGGCATGTATAAGACGACTGATGAGTGTGGATGAAGCGAAAGAGGTGTGTTTGGATCGTAGCAAGTGGAAGGAAGTGGTCTCCGCCTACCCCAATGGGAGAGAGGCGTGACGCATAATATGTATGCATGTAACTGTTTTCTTTACGAATTAAATTAAAAAGATTGTCTTGCGTTTTTTAGTCTAGAAAACTGTATTTGACATAAGAGGTAGGTAGATAGATACATAAGTAAGTATTATTTTCAATAAATTAATTAGGTATTTTAATCCACCTACAGCAGCTTTTTATACGTCTGTGCTATAAACCTAACTTAGGATTTATGAAGTTAAAGTCTTTTGAAATTAAAGTTTAGTCAAGTTTAGGTAGTAGGTATCTCCCTACTTATTTAATGAAAATGTCTCCATAACGTACCTAGGTACCTATTTAATTGTGCGATGTTTTCAAGAATTTTTAAAATGAAAAACCGTTTTCCATTAAATGAAACAAGCATTAGCGTGAACAACATAGCAAACTCTCCGTGGCGAGGTAAATACAAAAGGTATGAGCGTAATTGCAGTAATAAATATCGCACCTTGGCAATTTATAATACACAGCGAGCGATCTATTAACGGCTGTCCATACCCTGTTTCATGTAGTTTATTTATTAAATTTACCATGAGTAGGTATAGTTCGATAATGGGAGTGAGAAATGATGTCCCGTAGTGTGTGGGAACTGCCCGGCTGTCGTTATTGCAGTTTTCGAGGTCTACCCTTGTATTATGTAGGTACGAGTACCTACCTACATAATTATTTTTGGTAGGTACCTATATAAAATTGTATCTACGTAAATTATGATGGTAATACCTACCTAGGTAGGTAAGTACTTAGGTAGAAATTCCACCTCGTTGAGGAAACTAGAAACAATAAAAACTAAATTTACTAAGTAGACTAGATTATTTCTCCTTATTTTCAGAATAAGTAGTTTTTAAAAGATAGTTTAAAGCCCTACCTTATTAGAGCTTTATTTCTCAGTATTAAACTTAAGCTTTCCTTGTAGGTTTATGCAATGCGTTTTGTAAATTTTCTTTCGATGGTGAAACTTATTTACACTTTCATAGTCTTTACATATCCATATATATATATAGCTTGTATATACTTTGGTAAAAGCTACCACATAGGTACCTAACACGTTTCGCAATATACTGATTGAGTAGGCGGCGACAGGGCGTGGTCGTGAAGGCCCCTCCCCTCTCGCAAAGTCGTTTGTTATAATAACCATTTATATTACAACTTTTATATCATAACCAGCTAAAAAGAATATAAACATGTTATCAGAATACAGTTTCAAAGCTTTTAAAGGGTTAATAAATTGTACAAAAAGGCGACAGGTGTCGAATTGTGATGGCTTTAAGATATTTAGACATCAAAATTTATAGCGTTTCTTAATTAATGCTAATGTAATTTAATTTGAATTTACGATTTACTAAATTAATTTATTGTAATATTTTTCTAGGCTCAGTTAAGAAACGTTTTAAGAAACTTATATCTATTTATTTCCGATTATTTTTATTATCTTGAAAAATAAGTATCTACCTATTAGGTATGGTACCTACCTAACTTAGTAATATTACTTCCTACTTACATTTATAATACCTTATTACATATTTCCTCAATAAATAATCTTTTGTTCAACGTTGTAGCTCACATGCAGTCACTCACTATCGATAGAACTAAAACTTGGAATCTCATTGCACGATTGAATAAAAATGAAAAGATTATGATGAAACAAAGATTCTGAGATGTAGAAAATAGAAAGACCAACAAGGTTGAAGACTGATGATTGATGGAAACATAAGGAAACAAGTTGCGTACCTACACCCATACAGGGTGTAACAGAAAGGGTAGGTATATAAAGCCGAAACACAGCGATAGTCCTCATGAAACTGAACAACTTTCGAGTTACGACCCATGTTCCTTGGGTTCTGTGTTTCGGCTCTATATACCCTTTCTGTTACACCCTGTATACCTATAAGACACATTCATAATAAGACTTCTGAAAATATTTTGTTTTTGGGGAACATGCATGACGTCTCCTCTCTATGGCAAAAATTAAACCCTCCTTTCAAAAAGCTTGGATCATCGAACCAGTAGGTGGTTAGTGCCTATCGATAGCAATGGCGCGTGCGACACAGGGGTCGTGTCGCGCACCATGCTGCAAGGCCACCGCGGCGCACGCGCAGCGGTCCAAACACGATGACACTTCAACAGCAGCTGTTGTAACACCTCAGCATAGCAAAAACTAAAGACTGCCTGTCGAATTATTTCTTACTAACAACTTATAAACTTCACGCAACTAAAACAAAATGCATCAATAAATCAAACTCGATTCACAATTCTAAATTAGGTAAGCTTAGATCGTAAATCAAATACTTACGAAAAGACAATTTATCTACAACAAGTGAAATACATTACAGTGTAAAAAAAAACAATTTAACAATTCAATTACTGGAACTAACAAATGTCACTATGTCACTCACGATATTCAACGGTTGACTAAAATGGAACATGGGACATTCTTTTAGTTAAAAGGAGGTAGAGAACAATGCATTAACAATGTACGCACCCAACGTCTTGTTTAGGAAACACTGTTCTCGAAGATAATGGCGGAGTGAAATCATGGAGCCCACCGTGACCGTTTCACTGGACACTGTTAGCAAAAAACATTATTTGTCTATGGTTTGAATATAGGTACGCCATAAATAACGCTTAGCCTACAATAGATGGGCTGAAAAGTTTTTAAATGTTTAATTGCACGTCAGAGATGCTCGCTCTCGCATATTCAAACTCTATCATCTGCCGTTCGTTTTAATTGTTATAAATTGTCTAACTTTGGACTGCTCACTTCCGTAATAAAGAATAGGTATTTATGGAGGTGGCGGATGCGGAATACCTATAGTACGTATTCTGTCACGACTCTTTTCCATCGAAGTAGGCAGAGACCTCTTTATTCAAATTGCAACGATCCAGACGTACTTAGTACCTCAGAAATAATGAAAGACTTAATTTATGTTGCTACTTAGGAGCTACTTATAATACTTATCTGAAAGAAACTATCCACTGGCTTACCTTTTAAGTATCTATTTACCGTACCGTAAGTAACACAAATAAGTAGGTACAAAAGAAGAGATTAGGTACCTACCTACTCTCTACGTAAGCAGGTAGGTACCTGCTACCAAAGAATTAGGTATACCAAGTACCTATGTTACTACGTCTAAACTCTACTGCTAAATACTCAATCAATTACTTATAGACATTACTTATTTTACAGCAACAAATGTTATAATAAACTAGTAATAAACGGACTTAGATAAAAAATTGCTAAACAATAGAAACAAGCTTTAAATTATGTCAGCTCTCAAAATAACGCAACGGACGCGTCCATAATTTATTGCCATCTTTTAAAACTTAGCACAATAGTAGAGCAATACATTGTTCAATAGAAATTAGAAAAAAAATGCTGTGAGTATTGTTTATAGGTACTGCGACATATGGTAGAGCGATTTTAATTTACTGCATCTTCATAATTCGACCAACTTTGTTATAAGCACTACTCTTCAAGAACTGTTCCTCAGGTATGCCATCATGCGGATATAAATAAAATATCTGTAAATAGATAGTACCTACCTAAAATTTAAGTACCTAATGCCGATAATAATAAATAAATAACTTATAAAGAAGATACTCAAAAGGCGCCTCTACTTATTAACATTACCTTCTTAACCTGCTTATTTTTACCTACTCGAGCAAATACGTATTTAAATACCTACCTGCTATCAGAAATGCTTAACTTTAGTTGTCTAAACTGTCTTCTAAGTATATCTAGCTCTACTTTTTAAAAAGAAATACTTACTTAAATAGAATAAATGACGTAGAAACGGCCGACGTAGCGTCATCATTAAAGTCAGACAGTTCATTACGAACCCACTAGTGATCTTATCATCTCGTCTCTGTCCTAATCACGACCATTAGATGAGCTTGTAAAAGCCCGACTATACAAAATTTAAACAATATTCTGGTTAAGAATAAATTGCCTAGATATTAAATAGGTAAGTCCTTAATTACGCTAATTGTAGGTAAATATCACCTGTATTTTAATTAGCTAGTCATTAAAAGGACAAAAGGAACCTTAGAAACTTGAGTGATACCGAATAAAGCTTTTTCTATTCTATTCTATTCTACGTAAAGAGTTATAAAATTCAGCTTTTTTATTGTAAATTAGCTAGTTACCTTAACAAAAATAAAGTTAATTAATCTTTCACATCCCAGAAAAAAAAGAACAATAGAAAATCTATTGTGTCTAGGTTTATAATGGGTCAGTGGGATGTGACAGGTTAACCAGATAATAGGTAAGTAACCCTGTAGGTAAGTTATAAAATATGTTAAAGGTTTCCATTTATGTAGATATCTTAGAGTGGGCACGTAGGTAGATATCTGAACAAGCAAGTTGTAGGTACCTAAACAATTAAAACAAAACAATATTGACAGATCCCGCATGAGAGTAAATTCTAATGATCCATGAGTCTACTCCATCAACGACCAATTAATAAAAATTACCTCTTACATAAAACTATTAACGTCCAGCCGCGCACGCCGCCGATAAACTGATAGAAATCATCTTCCCCGGCGATAATAAATTAATTGTTTTATTATGTCACAAGCGAGTTGCGATAAAAAACCGACAAATTACTACGGAATTGAGACATCCCGCTATCTCCTTTATAGACTCGATGCTCTTTACGGGATATAAGAGCCGTCATAAGATAAAACCTATCAAGAAATCAAAATGGCTGGGCTTCTAATTTTTTTCTTGGCCGCAGCGTGAGCTTTATGCTAATGAGTCCCCAAAACAAACATTGTTACAAGCCAAATGTGTAACATACAATAAAAATAAATTAAATAATAAAGGGAATCGTTAAAATGGAAGAAATGTCCGTAATTTATCCACGAGTCACCTTTTAGGCATTCCGTGGATGCCTTCGCGACGGGACCCCGCAGTCCGCCCGCTCTCTAGACGCGATCTCTAAATAAAAAGGCGCCACAAAAAGACGTATTCAATAAGCCGTTGGCCATTACTGACCGTAATCGATGAGATAAATTAATAATAATGAAATCTCAAGAGACCCAAGACACAAACAGGCAGATGAAAACCGCTGTACATAAATTATTTATTTACATAGTAAGTGGTTCCTTATTTCGTAAGGACGTACTAATTCTACTTTGTCTTTTACCATTACAAATTTTAGTTTAGTAGGTAGGTAGCTACATGTCTAGGTACCTTCTTAGATGGGTACAAGCAGGAAGGTAAAAAAAATCTATGTCGAATACCTACTTCTGCATCTACCGCTGAACAAAACGTATCAATAATAATTCCAATAATGTCTCAATAGCTTTCATCAGGCGCTTTTAATAAACAGGAAGGTACTTAATAGTTAGCACGAGCCTAGTAGGTATCTACGTAGTATACTAGGTACCTACAAAATAAAACTAAGTACTGTACTAGCTACTTACCTACAAGTATATCTTAGTACTGAAGGTAAGCAAGGAAGCAAACCCATCAAGGCAACGCAACGGTAGTATTTTTATGGGGGGGCGCTAATTATTATTTATCCATTGCAAAACTTTCTATTTATAGGGAACAAGGTTGGTGTTTTTGAATAGATTTGATGTGATTATTGGAATTAAATATTTTTTTTAGGTTGTACTCAATTTATCTAAACACCATAGCGATACGCGTAACGTTTAGAATCTGACTCATTACGCTATTTTTAGAGGACCTTGACGCGCCCGAATTTGGAAGGAGTTACCTACTTTTTTTGTGAAAGAAGTGTGTTTTGGTCGTACCAAGTGGAGGGAAAAGTGGTCTCTGTCTACCCTGGTAGGAAAAAGGCATGACTTGACACCGAAATAAAAACCCAAATATTAATGTTTCTTAAATTTTATTGGTAAATTCACATTCAAATTATAGACCACGTTGATGACAGATGTTACATTATGGGATTTCTACAGATAAAATTTTATTATTACTATGATACTGTATCGGTACTAATCAATTTCTAAAATCTACTGCGTCAATTGCTACATCGACATAAAAGGTGCATAAATGCTCGAAACTCCAGTGTAGGGGGTGAGTCGGCAATACATCGTCGGGAAACAAGGCGATCGAAATACACAGTTACATGATTCAGTTACTCATTCACGATACAGATCAAACATCAAAAATATCTATATTAATCGACTACTCGTCACATATCGTTACAACATAAAGACGCGTGCTCGTCACGAGTGGCGTGACAACGAAATGTGTAGTCGTTATAATAATTTACGCTAATCGGTTACTCTGTAAGTTCGCGACCTACGCGTGTCGCTCTTAGTACACAGACATCGTAAGCCCATGATGAATCTATGAAGAAGATAATATTTAAGAAACAGGAGCGAGCGGCGGCGGGCGCGGACGTGAGATACCCGCCGCCGGCTCGGCGCGTCGTCTTCTCTCGCAGTCGCACCGCTCTCGTACAAACATCAACAACCTAACGTTACCATCGTCACGGGGAATTTCAGTCCGACGTCGGTGCCTCCATTACAAATCTCGGCCGCGCGATTAAATAACTCAACTGGACACAGAAAACTGGGTGCTCCCGTACTTCTAAACGATAGAATCGTAATCGAGGCACGTTTAAAACGAATATATTAATCTAGCTAGAACGTTTTACATCGCTTAAGTTATAAACAAGAGTGGATCCGTCGGCCGAGCGGTACCCACGCGCACCGACACGAGGCGGGGGGGTCATAGAGAATTTGGAGCGAATCCGTGTCGGGATCATACATACTGCAGTACAGGGGGACGAAGAGTTACTATAATTTAAGGAGTGCGTGCGGTGCGGGGTACCGGGGCGGGGCGGGGCGGGGCGGGGCGACGAGGGCGGCGCGGGGAGCGGTCTAGGAGTCCCACCAGTCGGGGCCGCCGCTGTTGCCGCCGCCGCCGCCGCCGTACGAGCCGCCGTAGCTGCCGCCGTACGAGCCGCCGCCGCCGCCGTAGCCGAAGCCTGCAACGAACATTCAAATGAGTACCGACGGAGTGGGCAAATCAACATTTCATTTTGGATAGGGGTAGAGGGAGAGTATAAAATGGCTGCACTACAGTAGAAGGCAGTGCGAACCAACCGTAGTTACTTGAGCTCATGGAGGAGGGTCCCGCGGAGCGCGGTGCCTGCCGCGGCTGCGTACGGAAGTCCCGCGCGCCGAAGCCGCTGCCGCCGAACCTGCCGCCGCCGGACCGACTGCCGCCCGTACGCCGGCCGCCGCCACCCACTCGACCGTCTGCTGCCGTGTCTGTCAGCCAGCTGCGATCAAATATATGGTTAAGTAAATCGAGTTACTGACCTTTCTGAACTAAAATCCCACGCGCAAATTACATTCGACGAAAAAGTATATCAAGTTACGGCAGGCGTAGCCATTTCCGTGACAAAGTAAGATGTCGAGGTGGAAATAAGCGCGATATCAAAAAACGTTTTGACTTACAGATTGACGTTCCTAATCTACGCTAGTATAATTGACTCCTCTTATGTAAAATAAACATTGTTCAACCTATAGTATAGACTCACTTAGGCACATCCTGTTTAGCCTCGACGAGTAGTTCGACGAGGTCGCGCGCGAGCCCGCGGTTGTTGTCGTTGAAGAAGCTGGTGGCAACGCCGAGGTTGCCCATGCGGCCGGTACGCCCGATGCGGTGCACGTACTCCTCCACGTCCGACGGCAGGTCGAAGTTTATCACGTGCCGCACGTGCGGGATGTCCAGACCTTAGGCGACGCAAATGTTACATCAGTACACGATAAACTTATCAATATTGATTTGGTGGAGAGAAAGCACAAGATCGTAGGTACTAAAGAAACCTAGTGAGCGAATGAAATGACGAGTGAATGATTACTTTTGTATGTCTTTTACAGCTCCAAAACGTGTTTTTTTTCTGTATTTGGCGTCTAATTGAAACTTACGTTAAGCAAACATTTTCCGCTAAACTTAATCGTCATTCTAGTTGGATAACTTAGGTCAGCAATCAATAATTATAACTTTAACGGCCGAATACTGAAACGTCTCTCAAAATTGAGCAGTGCTTAAATATGAAAATGTCACTTTCAAACGTCTAATCTAACGGCATAAAAATGTCATATATATGAAAATGTCACTTTCAAACGTCTAATCTAACGGCATAAAAATGTCATATATATGAAAATGTCACTTTCAAACGTCTAATCTAACGGCATAAAAATGTCATATATATGAAAATGTCACTTTCAAACGTCTAATCTAACGGCATAAAAATGTCATATATATGAAAATGTCACTTTCAAACGTCTAATCTAACGGCATAAAAATGTCATATATATGAAAATGTCACTTTCAAACGTCTAATCTAACGGCATAAAAATGTCATATATATGAAAATGTCACTTTCAAACGTCTAATCTAACGGCATAAAAATGTCATTTTCATATTTAAGCACTGCTCAATTTTGAGAGACGTTTCAGTATTCGGCCGTAAGCAGATCAATCTGTCTGCCATGTAATAGGGTTGTGTGTGTAAATGTGTACCTCTAGCGGCAACAGCAGTAGCCACAAGAATGGGCGTCTGTCCGGAGCGGAACCGACGCAGCGCCTCCTCTCGCTCGCGCTGTGTGCGGTCGCCGTGGATCGACGTCACCGGGTACCCCTCTGTATCCAGGTACTCCTCCAACTGGTCTGCGCCTGTAAACAACACAATATATTCATTAACATATGCGTATTCATAGATTTGCGACTTTGTTCCGATTTCACATATAAACATGGTCTTAGTATTGTGATGTTTAACGCACCTTTCTTAGTTTCAACGAACACAAGTGTGAGTTGGTCCTCTTCGGGCCGCGACCGCTGCAGCAAGTTGGACGCGTTCAGCAGATCCAACAAGAACGAACGCTTTTGTGACTCTTCTACCCAGACCACCTGCATACAAACAGCACATATTACTCAATTATACATAGATATCTTTTGAACCACCTAAGCCACACATGAATTGTTATAAATAAACTACTAGTAAGTAGTAACCACACAATCAAAATAGGTATAATAATAGGTAGGTATTGATTACACATAGTTTTTTTTTTCTTGGATAATAATTAATAACTAAGTATGACTCAGTATTATAAATAAACGCTACCTTCTGAGTAATATTCTCGGACGTAGACCCGACACGTCCAACCGCCAAGAAAACATAATTGAAGAGAAAATCTTGCGCCAAAACTTGGATTTGCTTGGGGAACGTAGCGGAGAACATAAGGGTCTGCCGCTCGCCGGTCTTGGGCATGGTGTGGCACTCGACGATTTTGCGGATCTGGGGCTCGAAACCCATGTCCAGCATGCGGTCGGCCTCGTCCAGCACCAGATGGCGGCAGTGGTCGAGCGCCACGCGGCCGCGCGTCAACATGTCCACGAGGCGGCCCGGCGTCGCCACCAGCAAGTGGCAGCCGCGCTCCAGCTCGCGGAACTGCTCGTGGATCGGGGACCCGCCGTATCTGCAATACACACATACATAAAACACACACAGTAGCTAAGTTACACTTTATGGAGAAGTGTAGTGTCTCGGTGATTTATGAGCTATGATATCAGCCTTTGAAACTCTACTCCTGGACGAAAGCACTATTAAAGTTCGCAGAGTCGCACAGTGATGAACCTCAAGGACAATTACTAAAACTCATCAAAAACAGAGCTAAATATATAATCAAAATATTCAACGACTTTTACAAGATATTTTTCACATGACAATCAACAAAAGAACAAAAACACTTTTTTATATATGTCATAACTGTCGGTTGACACGACGTCACCTAGCCAGTTCTAACATCTTCTCTCGGCGTGTGCAGGCCGACCAGTTTCATGATGTCCCAAAAGGCTGGTCTGGGCAGCGGCTTGGTAAAGATGTCTGCCAGCTGCTGTCCACTTGACACCTTCAAAACTTTCAGCTTCCCAGCTGTGACCAGCTCCCTGACATAAAAGTGCCGAATCCTTATATGTTTGGTCCTTTTGTGGTACTCAGGATTCTGCGAGAGCTTTATTGCAGCCTCGTTATCCACCTTAAGTTCTGGTACACCCTTTAGGTTGACCATGTCCTTAAAAAGGCGTGTGAGCCAAACTGTCTCCCTGGCTCCTTCGCTTGCTGCCACAATTTCCGCTTCTGTCGTCGAAATTGCGACACTGGATTGCCTTTGACTAATCCAAGTTATTGCGCCTCCTGCGTACATGCATAGTACACCAGATGTGGATCTGCCTGTGTCAGTGCAACCACCGTGGTCTGCATCACTATAATTCTCAAGAAGTCCTTTCTTGTAATTCCTTTTATAGACTATACCCGTGCTGGGGGCATACTGCAGGTATCGCATGATCCGCTTTACTCGTTTGCAGTCTTCGATCTTTGGGTTCTCCAAATTTCGAGATACTATACTGACAGCATATGCAATATCTGGTCTGGTTCCGACCATCAGATATGCGAGTGCGCCAACTATCTGTCTGTAGTTCTTCAAAATCATATCATCGCTCTCAGATTCAGGACTGGCATCATCTTTCACAATAGGGGTCATTACCGGTCGACAATTCTCCATGCCAAACCGTCGTAAGACTTTTTTTGTATAAGACGCTTGACAGATTTTTAAACCGTCTTCTCTAGTCTCTATCTCTATTCCGAGAAAGTATGACGCTGGTTTAGTCGTCAGCTTAAAGTGAGCCTTGAGTTCCTTGATAAAGTTATCAATGACCTGTGGATTTGTTCCGGCTACAAGGCCATCATCCACGTATAAAGCCAGTATAATCCTTTCTCCATTCCTGTTCCTCAAGAAGAGACAAGGATCAGCTTCACTATTTCTGAATCCAATCTGCTTCAAAACGTCTACTATTCGTTTGTTCCAGCATCTCGGTGCTTGTTTTAATCCATACAAACTTTTCTGTAGTAAGCAGACTCGATCAGTGCCATCACTAAAGCCTTCTGGCTGTTTCATGAAGATTTCTTCATCTAAATTTCCATGCAAAAACGCAGTCGAAACATCGAACTGTAGTAGCGAGAGTCCTTCACTAGCCGCTACGCTCAGCACAGCTCGAATCGTTCCCATCTTTGCTACGGGACTGAAAATCTGATCATAATCGATTCCTTTCTTCTGCGAAAAACCCTTGATTACAAGTCTCGCTTTGTACTTGTCCACCGATCCATCAACATTCAGCTTCACCTTATAAACCCACTTGCAAGGGATTGCTTTTCTGTTTGGTGGCAAGTTCACTAAGGTCCAAGTCTTATTTTCCTTCAAGGAATTGATTTCGCTCATCATAGCTTTCTGCCAGAGTTCGCTTTCTGCGCTGTTGATAGCTTCTTTGTAAGAAGAGGGTTCAAAATGTCCATTCGTTTCCGTAATGTGTATGTCCATTATGAAATCATCGAATTTCCGTGGTGGTCTGAGGAGCGACCTGTCTCTCAGAGTTCTAGGTTGATTTGAAACGTAATAACCACCATCACCAGTATCGTTACCATCATCACCAGTTTGGGCATCATTAAATATATCATCCCTATCATCCTCCAAGACTTCCTCCACTTCCCCCCTTAATTCATGACTTTCATTAATCACATAATCAACATTTTCATTGAACTCTCGTACTTGATCAACATTCTGTGAGGCAGTGGGTATCTGCTGTTCTGTTACAACAGGAGGAGACTCTGAAGTATCGTAAGAAGTCAACGGTCTCAATGAAATTTCGATTATGTGATTAATGAAAGTCATGAATTAAGGGGGGAAGTGGAGGAAGTCTTGGAGGATGATAGGGATGATATATTTAATGATGCCCAAACTGGTGATGATGGTAACGATACTGGTGATGGTGGTTATTACGTTTCAAATCAACCTAGAACAAAAACAAAAACACTTTTTTATATATGTCATAACTGTCGGTTGACACGACGTCACCTAGCCAGTTCTAACAAGCACTGCCGAAAAAGTCTTGAATTATTTCCCCATAAAACATTGTACCGTCTTCTTCTTATTTCAACATTGCGTTAGTTTTATTGGTCTTTGTTTTAAAGCAAAAATCAAACAGGATAGTACTTACACGACACAAGGCCGCACGCGTGAGCGGTAAGCGAATTTTCTAGCTTCGTCGTAAATCTGTGTGGCGAGCTCGCGTGTCGGTGCCAGCACCAAACCGAGCGGGTACTGCTTGCGGCGGTTGAATGGCCTGCGGGAGACAAATATAAAACATTACATTCAATGCCTTTTTCATATTTGACCAAATTTGTAAAGTCTATTCAAACATCATAAAAAACCGCATTTGCACAAATCATAACTTAAAAACTAGGAAAAGCATGTCTTTTGAATGTTTGTTGAATTGTCTACCGTATGATCCGATGTAAAGCAGGGTATTCGCGTAGTCTTCAGACAGCCTGACATTTTACGTATTCTACATCAGTACAATGCATGTCGTGAGCACATGACAATTTTACTCACCCCATATTCTTAACAGGCCCAGCCTCGTAAATCTGATTGAGAATGGGCACGAGGAAGGCGGCCGTCTTGCCGGAGCCGGTCTGGGCGCAGGCCATGACGTCACGCCGCCCCAGCACTATCGGGATCGCATACTTCTGCACCGGCGTCGGCTTGTCGTAGCGAGCGAGCGATATATTCGACCGCATTATTTCCGTCAGGTTAACATCCTCAAACTGTGGACATTGCAATTGTTTAGATGCTGTAAGGTTGAGCTCAAATCACAAATTTTAATAGATTTATTGAAACACTTACACTGGTAATGTAGTCCGGCACGCGATCTCCGCTGGCCTCCACCGGGATATCCTCGTATTTGGAGAAATTGATGCCTGTGTTGCCAGCGCCAAACAGCTCCAACTCCTGCCGCTCGTCGCGAGGTAGCGGGATCGTCCAGTCATTCTGTATTCAAAACATATTGTAAATGAAAATGTTTCACAAGGCAGATTGCTTAATTAGTAATAAATTAATAAGGAATGATCAGGTGAAATAAAGGAGAGTCGTCGTACCTCGTCCCTACGAGAGCTCGTACGACGCACGTCGTCTGAGGCCCAGCGCGAGTTGGAGCGGTCCTCGGCGCGTGGTTCAGGCTCCTTCCAGCGGTCGTTGCGCGGCGCCGGCGGCTCGTCCTCGGGCTCGCGGTCCCGCTCGCGCTCACGCCCCGCCGGCTCGCGCCCGCCGCCGCCGCCGCCACCGCCGCGTCCGCGGTTGCGGTCCCGGTCGCCCCAGCGATCCGACTCCCAACGATCTGAATCTCCATTTTGATGTCCGGAATCACGACCTGCACAATAAACTTTTGATTACCTACCTATTTTCTTTTCTATTAAGTGTAGCCCTAAAATTAAGAGGTCAAAAGAAGATGCCTTACCGCGGTCCCTGCGCGGGAATCGCGAATCGTAGCCGCGATCGTAGTCACGGTCGCGGTCACGGTCGCGGTCGTCGCGCGGTGCACCACGGTCGTAGCCTCTAGAGCCCCCTCCCAATGATGAACGGACGTCCCTTGACTCGTTAGGACGAACGTCTAAGCTAGGACGCTTAGACTCTTCTCCTTAGAAAGAACAAAATTCATGCGTTCAATAAACACAAAAAGGTTACAATAAATAAAATTGTATCATTTGTATGATTACTATTGAATAACATCACAAAGCATTCATAATGTGTAGCATTAAGCTATTCTAAGAACTGCTGTTACTAGGCAAACTAAGAGGAAGCTAACAGATAAATGTTGATAGTACCACTGGAATATTCAAATACATGATACGAAATTAATCTTTAACCTAGTTTTGGAAAGCACATAAAGGAGTTTATCAATACTACAATTTCCATATCATCGAATTGATTTGCTTTATATCTACATTTCTTGAATTAATGGACTGTTTTATAAGTTTACTGATAATGACAAACATTGAACCCATAGTAATGCAAGCCGAGGGCCAGTACTTTGTGAGCTGAATAAACAAAGGCGATCTAATTTTATTAAATGTGGTATTAAGCAAAATGTTGTGGTATGTTGTAGTTGCACTGTGTTGGTCTTTACCTTGAGGAGCGTTGGCCTGCAACTGCCTACGCAGATGCGGGGGGATATAGCGGCCAGCACTCTTAGGAGCCTGAGGCTGCAAGTCCAGACCAGCAAGCTACAAAACATTAAGTTTATTAACTTTATGTTCTATGCATACATCTAATAGTTAATACAACTTATCATTATATATAATTTCATATTTGTAAGTATAATAAAATTAATTTACTATAACATTTTTTTCTACTTTTGAGTGGATCATCACAGCAAGCATTATAATAATTATTATCAAGGTCATAAGGAGGTCAAACAGATGATTGTTTAATAGTATGAAGCCCGTGTTTGCCATTAGCTTATTTATGACTCAGATTGAATCATTTATTGATATGTTAAAACTTTAAAAGGCTTTTAACATCAAATCACTGGCAAGTCTATTGGTCAGTCTCTGACAAACCATTTAATATGAATAAATTTGTTCTCTGAAATTATAGATTACACTAGTAGATAAACAGTTTTAATAGAAAATCATACAAAGTTAAGTATATTGTTTTATGTAAGCTTTGTCTACTGCTTTTTTACTTTTTTACTCTACTTTGTCAGAATAATACCAGTTTTCTTTAAATGTAATGTGAAATGCGTCTTGGAATAAATTCTACAAGGTTAATATAAATAAATCTATATCAAATGGTTACTACATTCTAAATCTAATTTAATGGCAAATAATAGAGTGTACATTTCCTTCCCCACTCTTATAATTTTACACAAAAGTGCAACAAATTTGTTACAATCATAACCAATGAAGCATATAAATTGAGGCAGAAGTTGGAGGAATCTTAAATACCTACTTAGTGATTTCATGTAAATGATAAGGTACCTATGAGAATAAGAGAAAATTTAGACATGTAGATGAAGGGTCAAATTGCCTTTAGATGGAAAATTTAGCAACTCCCGGATCATTTTCATGGCGAAATCCAAATCCGTCCCGCCACTCCAATGACATGCACGTGCAACGTGACAATGACCTCACACAAAGTGGCTACGGAAAATTACCAAGTATCGACATAGGACGGCTTTAGCGCACTACTCCTAGGTGTAGCTCGGTAAAATCAATCTAGGCACAGTGCAAGAAGAGTCGCCATGTTGGTTATGCTAAGACACGAAAGCATTGGAATTTCATTGTCTGGTCCCAATTAGGAGTTTCACTGTTTGAATTGAAAATATCTTATATGGAGGCAGTATTTAGAAAGCGCCTCTCTCTAATAGGATTTCCATTCAATAAACTAAAAATCAATACGAAGTACATGAGCCTGACTGACCTGCTGCTCTAGACCTGTTCCATTTTGGTTGGTAACATTACTCATATTACTACCAAGCGGTACGTTTTTTTGGGAACTTTGCTCCGAAAATACGATACAAACACAGTCTACAATTAATTTTGCACAAACACAAATTCACAAAATCACACGAAAAGGCTTCAAATTACTCTCCGAAATCACTTTTCATTCGTAGTTTTTGTTCTTCACACGGATTTTAAGAATAGACACTAGAGTGAATGAACGAATGGCAGAAAGAATGACTGCGTCGGAAGCTGCGTAAGCCATCATGGCGCGTACTCATAATGGGCCATGATGGGCGAATACAGGCAATCACGTTAGTGAGGACGGCCATCATCGACGATATTCGTCGATAAATCGGCGAGTTGTCGGCTCATCAAAGGAAATTATTGCCTATGTTGGCGTGCTGCCCGTCCACACTATTGCTGAATAATCAGTACGTTGTTGTCACTCATATGCTCTTTGACGGTACGGTGCAGACGTCGTCGTGCTAATGAATAGAAAATCGTGGTTGGGTCAACGAATCAAGAAATAGTATGAATAAAGTATAAAACAATGCATATTGTCCCTTCTAGACTAAAATAATTCATATTTTATTAAAAAAATAAAATAATTTATAAAATCTGTAAGCTCTAAGTTCTCTTAAATATTTATATTTTACAATTTAATCTTATCTAAATATTTTTTAACCAAGATTTTCGCAGCCGCGATCACTGCGATATCCATCCTCGAGACACCCTACTCGGTCGGTTGACAAATAGCACACTAAATGATCTACGATAGTGTGTATCGTAGCCCGGTCATTGCGACGAACATAGACAAATATAATTGTTTGCAATCATGGCCCATTGTGAGGAGGTGCTATCATACACCGCCCAACTAAAGAAACTCGACGAACTCCGACTAGTGTTAGCTGAAGAAAAAAGGAGAGCACCTATCTAGAAGTGGCTTGTACAATGCCCGGTTTACAATATCCTCCGGATGGGAATAATGAAAAATTGTTCTCGTCGTCATTATGGTTTTCGTTTTATGCACACGCGTTATTAGAAAAATGTGGTTTTACAGGTGTGCGTGTGAACCGAGTGAGCCAGCCAAAAACAAGCCTAGAAATATGCTTAACTTTTAGTAAAAGTTCTAAAACAATTGTAAAACTAAATATTTTAATTTGTAAAAAAAAAGATAGAACAAAAGATATGGCATTAAACATCGGCTCACTCAGTTGACCAAGCTACCTATGAAAATTAGAGAAAGTGTTAATTATTCATACAATATTTATATACTAGGATTTAGTAAAACTTTTGCTAAGTAAATCCTGAAAATTTCAGATCGCCTGGTAACGTAATAAAGTTTTTACAAATGATTTCTTCGGCTCACTCGGTCGAAACGTTTTTTCAACCCCTATTTCTAACGAAAATACTGAAAATTGTAACTGCTACGTAATTGTAAAAGTAAGCTAAGATAATATGAGAATTTGTAAAACACACAACAAACTACTAAAGCGGCAGGTTTTTGTATAATCATTGGTTTCATCGGCTCACTCCGTTGACACGTTTTTCGTAAGTTAAAAATGTCAATATCTTAAGATTTCTAGCACTATAGAAACTAAAAACTGTCTTAACTTATAGTAAAAACTTTTTACTAAATACCCACCATACTAATGTTTTATATTCCATGTCTGGTTTAAAAGATATTCAATTGTGTTTATT
This sequence comes from Anarsia innoxiella, assembly GCA_947563765.1. Classification (NCBI taxonomy): domain Eukaryota; kingdom Metazoa; phylum Arthropoda; class Insecta; order Lepidoptera; family Gelechiidae; genus Anarsia; species Anarsia innoxiella. Next base: position 6,242,073 of record OX387395.1, read on the forward strand.
CTGCATACAAACTTCAGCTTTTTACAAATTAAAATATTTAGTTTTACAATTGTTTTAGAACTTTTACTAAAAGTTAAGCATATTTCTAGGCTTGTTTTTGGCTGGCTCACTCGGTTCACACGCACACGTTTTACAGTATCCAACAAAGCCAAAGCACAGTTTGAGAACCATAGCCATTGAGAAATGTCATTGTCATTTCATTTCATTCATTCGTAATTTCGTACATTCATTTCATTCATTTCAATTTTTCAAATCGAATCACAAAACACGAGTTTTAATAAATTCTGAAAATGTGCTTAAATTTTGGTTTCAAATGTTGAAATAGCTACAAATACGACTATTATAATCTAATAATAGATTCAGTTTGTTACAAGCTAACTGTTATAAAATTCAAAGTGAGTAGGCACCTATCAACTTTTTATAATAAGTGTGTGTTTATGAGATAACTAAAATTTTGATTATATGATTTAGAATGAGTAGTGGAGTACCAGCACCTCCTGCGCCTCGCGCGCGTCAATCTCCGCCTGAACCGCGCGTGCGTCAGGCGCCGCCGCCTCCGCGCAAGGCCACAGCGCAGGCGCCGCCGCCCCCGCGGGAGCGCCATGCACCTCCCCCGCCTCGGGAGCGGGTACCTCCGCCTCCTCCGAGGGAGAGGAAAGCACCTCCGCCACCAGCAAACAGTCAGTAAAGATAAAATATTCCTAAATAATAACAGTAAACAGATAGCTCTTATGAGTCATTTAACAAGAAACAAAGACAAGAAGTACTAAGCTTTCTATCTATTTTAATTATTAGTTTGGAAAAACATGTGGAAACAAAAATAGAAAAGATTAGACTGCGGTTTAAATAACTCTCTTCATAAAGTTTTTTTATTGGTATTGGGGTATCGGAGCTTAGATGTTAGTTAACGATATGAATTTGGTTGATGTAGGTATACCAAACTTTGAGACTGAGCAAGTGCTAAAAGATAATGTTAAAACTTTTAAATGTTTAATGAAAAATAATTGTTTAGGTGTATAAAATATAAGTTAGGTATTTTCAAGGTACCTTCAATGTAAATTTTTTTTTGTAAAATCAATTGTCACAGCAGTTTTTTCCCTTCATTTGGTAAATATAATTCGATATATATATATATATTTTGATACCTGTTTATATATATTTAGATACCTGTTTAGTTGAATCATGTTTCTTTTAGCCAAATTTTGAAATTAAAGAGGTTCTGGGTGCTTTGTTGCTGATATCTTTGTTCTGGGTTGTATTTTTTTACCTTCTTATTAAAATTTACTAAGTTATTACATTTACATTTGTCTACTAGATAACAAAATATGTAACATTTATTTATATATCTTTAAAAATGTAAGTATAGAGTACCACTGTAATGAGATAAGGTTTTGGTCTTTTCCAAAGTTTAGGTACTGTGTTTTGAACATGGTACTGGATTAAGAACATTGATCATGTTATATTAGCATTTATAAAGTTTATTAAAGTTGCAATTTTTTTTTATAATAGGATTGAAGTTTTATTTTAGAATAAATTTAATTTTTTTTATCCTAATCCTGAATATGACTCATTTCGTTTCTTACTAACCTGATAGCGCCTTAACATCTTTTGAGAGCAAACGCGCGTTTTATCAATTTAGCTAATTTTATTTTCATGTTAAATAAATTATCTTAATGTTTCAAAGACGTCTTTCAATTTTTAATTCGTATTAGTGTATAATAGTAAGTTAGTATACTTATTGACTTTATTATTGAGTTCCTTTTCATTCAAAGCGGCGGCTGTTTAACTCCTTTCGGAAAAGTGGGGTCGATTTATTCATTTTATAATCGCGTAACTAAAGGATTAGATACCTACGTTATGTTATATATACTTAACTAAAAGATTGATGGAATTATTCAAAGTATTGTATCTACGTATGGATGCTTCCTATTGGCTATTTATTTAGTTTTTTGCCGTTAAATGCAAGTTTAAATTAAAATTAATTTCAATTTTGAGACATTTCCGTTGCGTGGGCGACGACGGATGCGAGCTCATCCTTGATTTGTAATACTGATAATTCAGTACAAATCTAGCATCTTGTAGTGCACGATCTATGCGCAACAATGTCGACACCTTTTGTTGTCTTAGTAGTGATCATAATCGGCAGTGCTAACTCTCGGATTGCAGAGAATAGTGGTTCAGAGAAAGAAACCCTGCGAGATGTTCGCGTCGAAGACTCTCCACATTGGCTCGAAAGCCAAGCTTGTCCAGAAGGCTTCAAGATGGACATATCAGGAGTATGCCGTGAAGTGTGGTACGAGGATTATTCTGCACTAGAAAACCTTTACTAAATACGCCATTGGTGCTTCCGATTCTTCTGTGAAGTGTGTTTTGAATAAATAGTGCAGAAGTCTAATTGGGTTTATTTATATTTTAGTGTATTTTGCAAATTCTTCCTCATTCATTAAAACATCACTAAATGGCAATTTCAATAGTTAGGTTATGGCTATCATAAAGCTTAAGTTGGTAGTAAATTAACTGCATACATACAGTAATAAGATGTTAGTGTTATAAATCCCCTTAGGATTTATTTATTAAATTTTAATTCTTTCATAAGTTATTATTACATACCTACCTACTACCTACGTATTAAAGTTGCTATCTCAATTGAAGATAATTATGCGTTCTATGGAGCATTAACTGATAAAGTAGGTGTTATTTATTCATTAAATCAGTGCTGGATCAAAAAACAACAAAACAATCGGATACATATCTTTGCGATTAGGCAAGCTACTGGGTTCTTTATTTAATATACCTATTGGAAGGCTACTAAAATTAATAAAATAAAATAATATTACGAGATTTTTCGGAATACTGTATTTACAAATTTATTTATGTTTTAAATCGAGCAACATTTTATTGTATTTTGTGTTGATAAATACATCGCAGATCATTAGAATTTAGACGAAGGGAGCGAGGTAAGACCAGGTGTTAAGCTGGTCGAGAATAGGGTTGCCTACAAGGATGACGGCGTGTGAGGCAAGGAAGGAGATGACGCCCTGGAAACGGTTGACGTACTCAATGAGGACATCCTCGACAATGGCGTTGACGATGTTGTCGATATCTCCGCCGCCGATCACACCGGCCAGTTTCGACTGGAAGAAGTAAGTGTTTTAAGTTCGTTGGCAGTGTATAATTGAAAAAAATGTGAATATAATACAGTAGAATTCGGCGAAGAATTTATGATAGAGCCAATAGGTACCCTACGTATAGAGAGCTTAGTAGTTTAATAAGTAGAGGTAGCTGTACAGGTATGTACTAGGTAACACTTCAGTAGGCAGTCAATTCAATAGTTTATAAACTGGATATATAGCAAGTAGTGAATACCTTCTAGGAGATAGTTATCTAGAAAGGTACTACGACATAGATACTACTGGTATTAGGAATAAGTGGGTAGGTACTAAACTAAGACACAAGTGGTTAGCTTCTTACCTTGAAGTGTGGGATTTCAAAGCTAACGTTTTCAATTTTGTCGATAAGAGTGGAGAGTCCATCGTCAGATTGTTTCAGGTACAACAAACCACGGAATCTGAAGTTTTCAATCTCGAAACTGAAAAATAATGCGCACTGATTAATACATATTCCTTGTAAACGAAGGGTAAATGGAATTTGTGAGGAAGCTATGGTGTTTACGTTATCGTCTTCAATATAATTCAGTAGATACCTAATGAATAATTTGTGGGTACTTATTAGTTAAGTATTAGTACTTACACGGCGTCACCTTTTCCATAAAGTGGGATGGCGGTGAATAAATCACCAATTAAGTTGTATTTACCTGAAAAGAACATTTGTAAGTTTCAGTGCGATGTCAACCAGGCCTAGGAACACATAAGTAATTGGGTTTCAAGTTGTTTCTATCGTTATTTACTGGGGTACCATCTAATCTTACGAAGGCCGTTGTAAGTACCTAGATGCAAAAATACTAAGGATATACACAGATTTTTTTTGTTGTAAGGGTATGAACCACAACTGCTTTTAAAGAAGCGAATAACATTTCCTTCCACTCCTTTCATTTAGCTTCTTTTATACCTACTGAATTATTTTATTAAGGATTGATTTAAGTAAAATATAATTTTCATACCAGCATTGATCACGATACGCGGCACGGAGATATCAAGATCGAATGTGAGTTCATTATTAGTGTTCATGTTGCTCCTATGGACCACGAAGTCACCGATGCCAGTGGCGACGATGTCTTCCAAATCGAGTTCCAGGCTAAAGAAAGGAATGATTATTTGGCAGTAGAGCACAAGGTAGACTTTAAATCAGTTTCAAAAAAGTTGATTCAGGCTCTCTTAATCTTTTACATCCCAGAAAAAAAGAACAATAAGTAGAAAATCTATCGTGTCTGGGTTTATAATGGGTCAGTGGGATGTGAGAGGTTAATTGAACCTATAGTGGTCCCTTTCTTGTAAAAAATGCTAGAAACAGACTCATCGCACTTACCTATGCAACGTACACAACGCATTTTGACTTCTGCTCCCTCCATACAAATTATAAGACTAGAAACACGCTTGTATGTTACACGCAACGATATGGCTGATTCCACCGTTTCGTTCAGATTTGCCATCCAGACCAAAAACTCATATGATTTTAACAGTTAGCTAAAATGTTTAAATTGAAAAAGTTCCCGTATAAGTAAAGCTAAAAGACGCATCTTTCATTTAATCGCTAAATTAATTAAATAAAAAAAACCCTGAACAAAAACATGTCAAAATCTCATTACACTCCTCATCCAGATACCCACCCTGAGTTTTCTGAGATACTTTAGTACACTTTCCTACGGTAAATGTTCAGGTTTTTTGTACCTGAATATCAAGTTACACTATTACAATTAATAATTAATAAATAAACATTAATAATTCATAGCGCAATATATAAAGAATCGCACTTAAAATTTTGTCAAACGAAAAACTTCATTCTCTTCCACGAAAATTGCAATCAACATTATAATGTGTTCCCAACCCTCTTTCTACTTTTGCCCACGCCCACGTCTCCCGCGCCCCTCTGTCTGCCTAAACAATTTACCGAGAAAGACCACGCGCAGCCACACTAAAAAATATTTCCGATTTAAGTTCTGAAAATCGCTTTTGTCACAGGTTCGTACACATTACATTCCATTGCATTTCTAAGTAAGCTCATGATCAAATTAATTTTATTTTAGATAAAATTATAGCTTGTATGTGGGTGTTTTCATATTATACCTATTAAGGTCATTGCACTTTTAGTTTCGAAATAAATCGAGAAATTCTTCCTAAATTTCATTCCTTTCCAATTCATTACATTCCATTCCCTCCAATTTTTTTGGCGGAGGGGAATGAAAGGTTTTGGAAGTTAATGAAATAGTTTTACGGGTAGTAAAGTAGTAATATAAAACACTAATAAAGATCATGTTTTCGGTATTAACTGACGTTTTTTTGTAAAAATAACATTATTAATAAAACGTTACCTACCTTAATGAGTATTGTCGTGCCTAAATTTTTATATTAAGCAACTACATACTTTTTCAACTTATGTTATTCAAAAAATACCAACCTATCTAGGTACCTATTTACTTAACGAAATTCAGATTGAAATGTTAATGGTTGGCCTTATTGTTATTTTTTGTACTCTTACAGACCGCAAATTAATATGAAAAAAAATTCTGACAGTACATTTTGCTTAGATATTGACACGAGTATTTTTTTGAGTTTATGTGTGTGCGGATCTCGAGTACGTGATAGATAAGACAAGTCAGCGAGCGTGAAAATATTCCTGCATCGATATGGTTCCGCTGCATCAGCAATCACGTAGCCTATCACGGCCGCACATATCATCGCACGACCAGCGTCTTAGTATATAAGCGTAGCTTCAAGTCATTACTATTGTCCAGTTGCCTAGAGTCATATCACTATGTAACCTTAAATATAATTTCTGCAACAACGCTGTGCCATCTTATTGTCACCTATTTTCTGCCGGGCCGCCGCAGTGGTGACCGCCGCCGATTGAACAGGCAACTTCGCTACTTTGAAGATGGATCTCAAGACAATGCAAGCACCTCATCGAGGCAATCTAGTTTCTGCTTTCCATCAGCGGGTCTCACCGACTCTGGATCAAGAAGTGATTCACTATGTACGTAGTTTCGGCCAAGTACAATACCAGCATCTGGACCCGGCGCTGCAACAACTAGCTACTTTAACGATTAATTCAACTTTGTTTTTGTGATTGACGACGACTCGGAAAAAAAATTGAGAAATATTGAGATGAATTTTTGCAATTGACACAAGCAGGTTCCTCAGTAAGCAAGAAATACGCACGAAGCAGCACAAATGGACGAACATCGAAACAGGGTCAAGTTTACAATGAATCACGCTACATTGAAATTTTACTACAATTATTGAAATTAAGACTATCACTTGGACAAACTACGCATCGTTATGGCCACGACACGCACCATTTTTGGAGAGAATAACAAAGGAAAAGGCTCGTCGTTAGAGTCGCAGTAATTTTTAGTTTTTGGCAGCAAGAAGTCAGAAGTTCCTTGCACTGCCGTATTTGCGGTATTTTGTACCAGACTCTGCATTGCAATAACGTGAAACAATGAAACACATTAAGAACGCTTGGTGCCCATGAGCAGGATTTGATAACCGCCAGTGTATGCAGCCCACGACTGTAAGAGAAACGCTCGAGCGTGGAAGTACTGCTGATGTTTATTGAATTAATATAAAGAATTTGAAGATTTTTTTATGATGAGACTGCGCAATGACCACGATGATGTCCGCAACGCAACGCTCTGCAGTTATTGGTTGTGAAGAAATATTGATTAATGGTAAACGCTTTAGTTTCCTTCGATTACTCTGGAAGAATCATGGGTGCAGCTATTCAGCGAAGAAAGGAGCAACAAGCGAGGTTTTAGCGGCATTTAGAAGTCCTGTTTTCATTTTCTTTTCCAAAGGGGGGAGTACTGTGCGGTCCTCGAGTACGTGATAGATAAGACAAGTCAGCGAGCGTGAAAATATTCCTGCATCGATATGGTTCCGCTGCATCAGCAATCACGTAGCTTAACACGTCCGCACAAATCATCGCGCGGCCAGCGTCTTGCAGCGTAGCTCCAAGTCATCACTATGTCCAGTTGCCTAGAGTCATATCACCATGTAACTCCAAAATATAAGATGTACAATTTCGCCGCGCCGTTATAATTGTCACCTATTATGCAGGTCGCCACAATGTGAGTTTCTAGTTTAGGTGTTTATACTTTTAGAAGTCTATTGAAATGTTCCTAAGACGTAAAAAAAAATTGTGTTCATTTTGACACATACGATTTCCATGAATAAGTACGTTTATGAAGAAAAAGTTTGATTTTTTAATCAATTTTTTAATACTGACTAATATTTTTTCATTACCTTCCAAACAACATCATTACACTCTCACGATATTTCATTACATTCCATTGCCTCATTACACTCCAACGATTTCCTCGAAAACTATAAAAAAAATTAATACGTCCAAACTAGTTTACTACATCTAGACGATTTACGCATCTTTTTAGCATACCGATTTTCGAAACCGATATAAAAAAAATTTTTCGTGGAATGGTCGAAATTTGCACGAAACGGTGGAATCAGCCATATCACACGTGTGCGTGTGACAAGTGTGTTTTTAATTTATAATATTTTTATGGAACAGATGGTTTCTACTTGCAACTGTCTTGCTTATTATACTTATTGCCGTTGTGTTATTGCCTGATTAAAATGTGTAATTGTATGGAATTGTGAAACACGGTGCAGTGTTACAACGCGGTTTTGTACTAGCCTGCAACAACCTTATTACTTAGCTAGCTGTTTTTCAACTCACTTAATAAGTCCAGCAGGGATGCTGAGGTGGAACTGGTCAAGTTGAAGGGGGTCGAGAGGGGGGAGTCCGAAGATAGCTGAGCCATTGTTGATCACGAAGCGGATGAAGGTGAACAACTGACGAATGACCAGGTTCAGCAGAATATTCCGTTGTGCCGGATTTTTCGGGTCCAGAGACGAATCTGAAGTGGAAAGATATTTTTGTTACTAACTGTAAGATGGTAGATACTTTATGTTATGAGCCAAGTATCGACTTGCACTATAGATAACAGGCCGCTTCCAACAAGTGCATTCTAGCATTTCGTCTTCAAGTTACTTTCCTTTTCAGTTTTCTCAGTATCAGTTTCACGGGATTGGGTTACCTTCACAAAGTCCGTTAGTCTCCATTCTATTAAATTCCTCCGTACCAAAAACCTACATCGGAAGCTCTACATCTTAAAGGTGCCAAGATTAATACGTACCTAAGTAGGTACCTAATTTTTGAACGCTTCTGGCTTCTAATCGTCGCTTCTTTTTAAAAGCAGGCGTTTACTGTGTCATATCTAGGTACTTACCAAGTTGAACAAATTCTGAGATGTCAATCTTCTCCTTCTCAACGCGAGGTGCAGCCGCCACGACGGCGGCGCACAACATCATTAGGGCGACCAATTTCATTCTGCAATTTTAAAATTATATTTTAGATAGTTGGTAAACTTTAAATTACTTGAGCATCAAGAGTAATCTAGTGTTGCTAAAAGACTTGCATGAATCGCAATTTGTATTTGTACCTACAGTAATTTAAAAATATTTTTAAAGTTATCCCTGTATCATATGTTACAGATAGAATTTAAGGTAGGTACCTATCACAAATCGTAAAAACTTAGCACCTACCTGTTTGTTCACAGATCACAAGTTCACAACACACTGTGCAGTATCCACAACACTTCGCCAATTAAATTACTTTATAATCATATCATCAAAAGATGATGCCGTAGATTTCATATTTATTATGTCAAAAATAAAATTAATTAGCGATATTCGCAATCATTAGCAGTGATTAGGTAGTTCAAGATGATCTTATCTTTAGGGAAGAGCGCGTAGCGAAAATGACTCAAATTTAATCTCCTGGCGATTATTCCGGTAAAGTTAATGTAAGTAGTATACTTACGATAGTAAGCAAATAATTGCTTTGATTTTATTAAAACGTAGATATTGATTTTAGCAATAGTTTAATATTTGAGAAGAATTAAAAATACCTAAGTAGATACCTAGATATCTACGGAAAAGCTACTATCTACGTACGTCTTCATAAAGTAAACACTATCTTACAGATGCAAAAGAAAAACCAATTGTGCCATAGAGTTAACGTGTATTTTAAAAGATTTCTGTAATTTTACACAGATTCGAATCTTTCTAAGAACGTATTTATGGTGTTAATGATGGGTTCACTGTACGTCGCTGCAATGTAGCGGTTGAATCTATTTAAATACTCCGGTAATATGTCCTTGATCATAGCATTGAAGATGTTGTCGATATTGCCGTCGAACTCTGTTTTACTCTAAAATTAAGAAATGTTATTAAAAGTCGTTATTGGTAGATAGTTTTAGTAGAAAGCGATGTCTTGGGATTGGGACTTATCGTCATCATCATAGGCCCTGCACTGCTGGATATATATAAATAGGCCTCGCATAAAGATGTCCACTTCTCTCGGTCAGAAGCAGCTTGAATCCACCGTGAACTCTCTACCAAGTCATCGTCTATCTTTTTGGTGGACGTCCCCGCGTTGCGCTGATCTGCCGTTTCTATTTGATCATCAACTACCATCAGGGACTTATAAATTTCGAGAAAACTTATTAATACAATAGAGTGTCAATAACCAACAAAGAATCATGGTGTTGTTCATGCCATTGACCATAAAAATAGCGAACTGGTTTTTAAGCTTTGGTAGCATTACCTAATGCTAATTAGACGATAATACCAATTGAAAATTCACTATATGTTCATAAAACACCTAAGTACCTATTGTTATCGCACGATCTATCAGATTGTTTTCTTTCCTACGTATCAGATATTCAATGATAATGTCTGATTATATTATAATTGCGGGCATTGTTCCTACCTATTAATGTTACCTACTAGATAAATAAATACAATTGATATTTCGCATTAATTTTATCCGTTTCGTGGTCATTGTCAAAGTCGAACATTTTCGCAATATTTCACCTTATTGTTTATTTACTTATTTACTCACCTCTAAACCGGCTATAGAAAACTGCGCGTTCTCAAATCTGTCGATCAATATCGATTTCAGACTTTCCGATTGTTTCAGGAAAATTCTGCTGCTCAAGTTGAGTTCGTTGACTTCCAGGCTGTTGAATATATTAGACATTTTGTTCGTTGATCTTTTCGAAAGACAAAACAAAACATGGCCTTATTTTGTTTTACACATTGATGTGGGTAGATACCTAGTTGCATATCAGTAGTTTTTCCTTTACGTAAAAATATAATATGTACCTACCTACCTACTTACTTATCATTGAAACATTACCAATGTATTATATAAGTTTTTTGATTGTCAAATCTTATAGGTAGGTATATCAAATACGTAAGTACCTATCAAATATTCAGTATCAACTTACTGTAGCATTCCTTCTCCTGCTAATGGGAAAGATCCTATTATATGACCATGCATTTCGTAAGATTCTGAAAACAAAAGTAGATCAATGAACAGACTACAATAACGTACAAACCTAAGTACTTATTTCTAATCTAATGCTTTATTTATATAAACTTTATTGTAGGTAGACAATTAATGTAGGTAATTCCTCAATAAATAAATAAAGAGCTTTTTCATAATTCATAACTTACCAGCAGAAAACATCAGTGATGGAAAGGAGACTCCGAAGTCCAGAGCGAGATCATTTTGGTTGAAATTAAACTTTATAATTTCAAAATCGCTCAGTCCTTTGAAAGTACCATCGCTTATATTGGCTGTTATGCTGTAATTTAATTCATTTTCGTCAGCTAAGTCTACATTTTAGCTGATTACTTCCTAGCAAAGTTGCTGGTAAATAAAAGTACCAACCTGACCATTTCAGACTAAATATAAGCATAACAGTTCACTGTCCAAGTCCTTGTCTGGGATTCGCCACAGACGGGAGGATATAGGATGTAACCTGATCTATCTATTTTTGATTTTAACCAATTATTAAGTAGTACGATAAATCTACCTATCTCTAAACCTTCTCCATCGATTGATTGCAAAACAGGGTTAAGTAAATAATTAACATACTTACCAAGTTTTAGTAAACAACTTACCTTATAATTTTTCCTGGCAATTCGAAATGTGCAAAATTAAATACATAAGGATCTAAAACTGGAATTCCTAAATCCGGGTAACCGTTTCTTATAATTTCTCTAATGTACTCCCGAAGTTGTCCAAGTACTCTTGTTCCATCTATCGCAAAATTTTCAGTCTTCCTGGTGATAACATCTAGAAATTAGGTAATCAGTAAGTAAGTATTTTCTTCCATTACCTACAAGATTGATGTGCAACGATTACAATGATATACAGGGTGTCCCAAAAATAGGCCTGCAAACTGACACTGGAGGTAGATGGACTTAAGGTGCATCAAGTAAACCTAACATGCCCATAGAAAAGTCTTATGAGTATCGAGTTAGTCCCATTTTAGTGATTTTTGAAAAAAGAACCACTTTTTGATGGTTTTTGTATCAGAGAGCGATTAATATTCAATTAATTAAAAAGAAAAGTACGTTAACGGCTTCTTCGATAGTTACTTATGATATGGCGAAAACAATTCGTTGATGATTAAAGTGGAACATCGACAAATTAACTGTCAAAGTTAATTTTAATTCTCTCCCAAAAACAATAGCTCGACTTTGAGCAGCTGCCACGAAAAAAAATTTTTCTGAACTTAATGAACAAATGTTTTTAAAAACTGCCTTGTGCTATTCCGAATCCAGAATGGTATGGCTGATTCCACCGTTTCGTGCAAATTTCGACCATTCCACGAAATTTTTTTTTTTATATCGGTTTCGAAAATCGGTATGCTAAAAAGATGCGTATATCGTCTAGATGTAGTAAACTAGTTTGGACGTATTAATTTTTTTTATAGTTTTCGAGGAAATCGTTGGAGTGTAATGAGGCAATGGAATGTAATGAAATATCGTGAGAGTGTAATGATGTTGTTTGGAAGGTAATGAAAAAATATTAGTCAGTATTAAAAAATTGATTAAAAAATCAAACTTTTTCTTCATAAACGTACTTATTCATGGAAATCGTATGTGTCAAAATGAACACATTTTTTTTTTTACGTCTTAGGAACATTTCAATAGACTTCTAAAAGTATAAACACCTAAACTATAAACTCACATTGTGGCGACCTGCATAATAGGTGACAATTATAACGGCGCGGCGAAATTATACATCTTATATTTGGAGTTACATGGTGATATGACTCTAGGCAACTGGACATAGTGATGACTTGGAGCTACGCTGCAAGACGCTGGCCGCGCGATGATTTGTGCGGACGTGTTAAGCTACGTGATTGCTGATGCAGCGGAACCATATCGATGCAGTAATATTTTCACGCTCGGTGACTTATCTTATCTATCACGTACTCGAGAACCGCACAGTACTCCCCCCTTTGGAAAAGAAAATGAAAACAGGACTTCTAAATGCCGCTAAAACCTCGCTTGTTGCTCCTTTCTTCGCTGAATAGCTGCACCCATGATTCTTCCAGAGTAATCGAAGGAAACTAAAGCGTTTACCATTAATCAATATTTCTTCACAACCAATAACTGCAGAGCGTTGCGTTGCGGACATCATCGTGGTCATTGCGCAGTCTCATCATAAAAAAATCTTCAAATTCTTTATATTAATTCAATAAACATCAGCAGTACTTCCACGCTCGAGCATTTCTCTAACAGTCGTGGGCTGCATACACTGGCGGTTATCAAATCCTGCTCATGGGCACCAAGCGTTCTTAATGTGTTTCAATGTTTCACGTTATTGCAATACAGAGTCTGGTACAAAATACCGCAAATACGGCAGTGCAAGGAACTTCTGACTTCTTGCTGCCAAAAACTAAAAATTACTGCGAATCTAACGACGAGCCTTTTCCTTTGTTATTCTCTCCAAAAATGGTGCGTGTCGTGGCCATAACGATGCGTAGTTTGTCCAAGTGATAGTCTTAATTTCAATAATTGTAGTAAAATTTCAATGTAGCGTGATTCATTGTAAACTTGACCCTGTTTCGATGTTCGTCCATTTGTGCTGCTTCGTGCGTATTTCTTGCTTACTGAGGAACCTGCTTGTGTCAATTGCAAAAATTCATCTCAATATTTCTCAAACTTTTTGTCCGAGTCGAAGTCAATCATAAAAACAAAGTTGAATTAATCGTTAAAGTAGCTAGTTGTTGCAGCGCCGGGTCCAGATGCTGGTATTGTACTTGGCCGAAACTACGTACATAGTGAATCACTTCTTGATCCAGAGTCGGTGAGACCCGCTGATGGAAAGCAGAAACTAGATTGCCTCGATGAGGTGCTTGCTTGCATTGTCTTGAGATCCATCTTCAAAGTAGCGAAGTTGCGTGTTCAATCGGCGGCGGTCACCACTGCGGCGGCCCGGCAGAAAATAGGTGACAATAAGATGGCACAGCGTTGTTGCAGAAATTATATTTAAGGTTACATAGTGATATGACTCTAGGCAACTGGACAATAGTAATGACTTGAAGCTACGCTTATATACTAAGACGCTGGTCGTGCGATGATATGTGCGGCCGTGATAGGCTACGTGATTGCTGATGCAGCGGAACCATATCGATGCAGGAATTATTTCACGCTCGCTGACTTGTCTTATCTATCACGTACTCGAGATCCGCACACACGTAAACTCTAAAAAATACTCGTGTCAAAATCTAAGCAAAATGTACTGTCAGAATTTTTTTTCATATTAATTTGAGGTCTGTAAGAGTATAAAAAATAACAATAAGGCCAACCATTAACATTTCAATCTGAATTTCGTTAAGTAAATAGGTACCTAGATAGGTTGGTATTTTTTGAATAACATAAGTTGAAAAAGTATGTAGTTGCTTAATATAAAAATTTAGGCACGACAATACTCATTAAGGTAGGTAACGTTTTATTAATAATGTTACTTTTACAAAAAACGTCAGTTAATACCGAAAACATGATCTTTATTAGTGTTTTATATTACTACTTTACTACCCGTAAAACTATTTCATTAACTTCCAAAACCTTTCATTCCCCTCCGCCAAAAAATTGGAGGGAATGGAATGTAATGAATTGGAAAGGAATGAAATTTTGGAAGAATTTCTCGATTTATTTCGAAACTAAAAGTGCAATGACCTTAATAGGTATAATATGAAAACACCCACATACAAGCTATAATTTTATCTAAAATAAAATTAATTTGATCATGAGCTTACTTAAAAATGCAATGGAATGTAATGTGCACGAACCTGTGACAAAAGCGATTTTCAGAACTTAAATCGGAAATATTTTTTAGTGTGGCTGCGCGTGGTCTTTCTCGGTAAATTGTTTAGGCAGACAGAGGGGCGCGGGAGACGTGGGCGTGGGCAAAAGTAGAAAGAGGGTTGGGAACACATTATAATGTTGATTGCAATTTTCGTGGAAGAGAATGAAGTTTTTCGTTTGACAAAATTTTAAGTGCGATTCTTTATATATTGCGCTATGACTTATTAATGTTTATTTATTAATTATTAATTGTAATAGTGTAACTTGATATTCAGGTACAAAAAACCTGAACATTTACCGTAGGAAAGTGTACTAAAGTATCTCAGAAAACTCAGGGTGGGTATCTGGATGAGGAGTGTAATGAGATTTTGACATGTTTTTGTTCAGGGTTTTTTTTATTTAATTAATTTAGCGATTAAATGAAAGATGCGTCTTTTAGCTTTACTTATACGTGAACTTTTTCAATTTAAACATTTTAGCTAACTGTTAAAATCATATGAGTTTTTGGTCTGGATGGCAAATCTGAACGAAACGGTGGAATCAGCCGTATAACATGTATTGCAAAAACAACAAATTCGGGGTATTAGACATCGAAGACTTACCTAAGTCGGATTATTTCAAAAACTTAGAAGTTGAGTTAAGGTGGTTAAATTGACAAAATCGAGTAGTTAAGAGAAGTAATCTAGTAGGGCGTCTGTTTTTCAGCCTGACTAAGTAATAGGGAGTGATAAAGGCAAAAACTAAGTCGCTCTTTGAACCAAAATAGTCTAATGGACCAAAACAGATAGTATTTGAATGGTGCCAGATTAGACATGGGTTTGGTGGAAACATGGGGAAATCAATAAGGGGATATTAAAAAACGGTTTATTATGAACGTATCTTATTATTTTTTAGGGTTCCATTTTTATACTTTGGGTACTTACTAAGGGTCGGTCTATCCATCCGTCTGTCACCACCAGGCTCTATCTCATGAACCGGTATAGCTAGAGCGTTGAAATTTTCACAAATGATGTATTATCATTGCTGGTATTACAAAAAAATACTAAAAATAGAATAATGATAATAATTAAGGATGGCTCCCATACAACAAATGTGATAATTTTGCTCGATATTAGTAATGGCTATTAAGACACTTGAAGTAGTTACAGAATACTCTAATGAATGATACGGAACCCTTTGCGCACGAGTCCGACTCGCACCTGGCGATTTTTTTTACAAAACAGTGCTCAAATTATCTCCTCCTGAACATTATGCACAAGTATCATCTTATGTTAGAATTATGGCCTTATCTCCTCATGGTCATCAACGAGATTTGTTCTGAATATCGGCAAACAGTATTCGAAGCTGCTCAAGAGCTCAAGCTCAAGCACGTCCCCATGTTTCCACCAAACCCATGTCTAATCTGGCACCATTCAAATACTATCTGTTTTGGTCCATTAGACTATTTTGGTTCAAAGAGCGACTTAGTTTTTGCCTTCATCACTGCCTATTACTTAGTCAGGCTGAAAAACAGACGCCCTACTAGATTACTTTTCTTAACTACTCGATTTTGTCAATTTAACCACCTTAACTCAACTTCTAAGTTTTTGAAATAATCCGACTTAGGTAAGTCTTCGATGTCTAATACTCCGAATTTGTTGTTTTTGCAATACATGTTATACTATTCTGGATTCGGAATAGCACAAGGCAGTTTTTAAAAACATTTGTTCATTAAGTTCAGAGTAATTTTTTTTCGTGGCAGCTGCTCAAAGTCGAGCTATTGTTTTTGGGAGAGAATTAAAATTAACTTTGACAGTTAATTTGTCGATGTTCCACTTTAATCATCAACGAATTGTTTTCGCCATATCATAAGTAACTATCGAAGAAGCCGTTAACGTACTTTTCTTTTTAATTAATTGAATATTAATCGCTCTCTGATACAAAAACCATCAAAAAGTGGTTCTTTTTTCAAAAATCACTAAAACGGGTCTAACTCGATACTCATAAGACTTTTCTATGGGCATGTTAGGCTTACTTGATGCACCTTAAGTTCATCTACCTCCAGTGTCAGTTTGCAGGCCTATTTTTGGGACACCCTGTATGTAGGTACTTAGATTCCTATTCTTCCTTAATTATGAAATGTTTCCGATATCTAAGTACCTAAGTAATTTTAAATATCTACTTATGACCGGTGTTCTTGGTCACGCAATTGTAGTTAGGTAAGAAGGTACTCAATTCAATTTCATTAATTATATCTTGTTAACTGACCTGCTTTAATGTGGGCTATAAAAACACAAATTAAAATCCCAATGAAAATCCTCATGTTGTCGAAAAGTTTCGGAAACAAAAATAACAAAATACTTCTCGTCAATTCACAAGTGAAACTATTAGTTTAACTGAGACAGTTCATATTAAATACTTATTAAACGACCATGAGATTTAATCAATAACATTTAGAATACATTTATCATAAATTTCAAAACTGGGCTATCAAAGTTAAAATTTCGAAATAGTCATACAATTATTTTATCTTCATATCAAAAGTGCCTGCAGATTAACAATAAAAGACAGAATTTAAGCATAGCGCAGACGCAGCCGTTTTAAATTAATTCAATTAAATTTCCCATGATCATAAAAGCGATGGTATACAATACTATTTCCTATAGAATAAACCTTGGCCTAATTCAGCAGATAAATGAATTAAAGTACAGACATATCGACATAGCAAAGCGGCGCTCCTTTTCAAGACCACCCATATCTGCGTACCACAATAGAGCGTTATGAAATAACAAATGTCCTTATGAGAAAGGTGAAAGACTATTGTGTTCACAGGATAGATAGGCATCGTAATGTACCTATGCCCTTTTCTGGAATCTGTTACGGAATACGCTGGCTTATAAAATGAGTAAGACACCTTTTATGATAGATTTAATGATAAAATGGCAATTAATTGCATGCCGGTTTTCGTCCGTGATGTCGGCTGTTCTAACTATTTCGTGTACTTCGGTTCGGTTGTTAGATAGGTACGACAAGAGTAGATCTTCCTGTTTCTGCTAGTCCGCCTGATAATATCCATTTACGTAACGCAAAAGAGTGACTTGTAGAGTAGGTAGATAGTTCGTAAGTCTATGCAGTACATCCATCACATTGTGACTAGCTCTTATACCTACATAAATCAACCTTAGGTACTTCCGATATTTCATCACTGAATGACGAACCTTAATTTTTAAGACTAATTGAATGACAAATTGGAATACTGGCAATTAAACTAGATCAATGAACTGTACAGAAGTAAGATTTATTGCACAGTAATGTTTGTTACGATTGACTGGTGACGTGAACAGATGTTTGGGTCTATGATATATCTAAATAGCTGCCAACTACCGAATGGCCGAGTCTTAATAATAGCTGTTATACTTAGTTATTGGTCTCAAATTACCTACAGGCTAGGTTTTGGGTAGTGTTGGTTGTTACGATCGAAATACGTATCTATAGGTACATATATTAGACAGTTAAAAGGCCTCATTAAGTTTTCCATAACCCTTTCATTGCGATAGACGTATATCCTCGTCCGTAAAAATGTGGTCAAGTATACCTACCGTTGACGAATATACTCGTTTTTAAAAAACTGTTCTCCCATACTGAGCTAGAGAATTGAAATCCGTACTCAGATACGGTTGTAACAATCGCTAAGCCGTTGACTTGCCCAATACTTACTTTTTCGTATATAATAAGACTAATGTTGCTAGTTGTAAGTATAAAAAACCAATACCACCTTTACAATACGGTTGACGAGATATCTCGTTTTGTTTAGATTTTTTTTGTAAACTACGGACATATTAACTCGTCAATAAATTATTATGCCAAATTAAAAAAAAATACAATAGTTTTTTTTTCTATAGCTTGCTAGGACGAGTTATCTCGGCCTCAGTATGTGCGAGCGCATCTCCTACGATGACTTAATACGTCAATGTTACCTACTTGATTACGATTTTTCATAAACGAGTTAATTTGTTCACCGTATCCAGAGACGGTTTTCGTTTCGCTGATTCAGTATCTACGTGAGATCGAGCGGATTACGTTACGTCGGTCCCGAAACGAAAGTATAGGTTTAGATTAAGACATGGAAATTAGCTCTATGCAGTACCAGTAGTCAATTTTGTTACTAAATAGTATCTAATCAAGATTTTCATAGACATACTTATAACCGGTAATAAGTTGACTCGTCAATCTAAAACCGATTGTAAAATCTTGAAGTAGAATAAAACTAAATGATTAACAACTGTTGAAATAGGCCAATGCTTTGAAATGGGGCGTGACGGAAGGAAGCCCCAGAAATCGTAATTAAATGACATGTTTATGGCCTTCAGGCTTTGACCTGACACCGCATCATGATGTTTGTTTCGCTTGTTGAGATGATTGACTCGTCTGGGCGATTTGGGTGATAATTTATAGACTTGTCGAAGACTTAACTCCCTTGTCTCTTAACTTCATAAGAGGCTACAACTCAACTACAAGAACACATTTGGGATATTTTTCTGCTTTTTTTAGAAAATTTCAGATTTCAGAGAGAAAATTCAGAAAAAGAACATCGTTTACCACCTGCACATAAATGCTCGTTCCCGAGTACCATCTGTAGGTATAAGTATAGGTATGTTTAGGTGTTCGCAATTTATGAGGCAAAATACAGCGTCTTGAGTAATGAATTCGTCGGCACGATGCCTGTTTCTCATTGATTTATTGTGGTTTCCTATTTTTGGAGGGCCATGAACTACGAGGCCCTCGTACGTTACCTAGTGTTACATTACATATTACCTCACAGCTTTAACAGAGTAGGTATTAGTGATGAACTATCTGAGATATCATTTTAAGGTATCAATTCCCTTTATAAACAAGTTTGTCGTTATGTGATCGATATTTCAAAACCTATCAAAATGTTTCGGTAAATTTATTTAGGTACGAGTACCTTAATAGGTAAACTTAAACGATGTTTAGGAATAATTTACCTTAAGTATATTTTTTTACCGATACTTTTCTATCTAAAGCCAAGTTGTAGGTAACAATAAATGCAGCTTGCCCGAAAGACCACCTCTTCCGCGCCTAAACTTCGCTATGATTCGCTACCTATTTATTCTAAGCCCGCCGAGTTCATCTAGTTTAGTTCTCGACACACCATGCAAACACCATACACATAACACGCGTCACTTCATCGATGGTACAAAATCGACATACGAAATTAATACGTGAAGGACTGAAACTTGTGCGTTGATTTGTTTGTAAAAGTTTTCATAATGTTGCGGACTTTAGTGGTTGCGTTAATTTTGTATTTCACAGTGATTACGATTTCTGCGCCCGTATATCCACATTGTAAGTAGCTTTGAATTGTTTTACCTAGTTTAAAATGTCATAATTGGTGGATATATAAATGTGCTTGCTTAACTATTTACAACTACATAAATAACAAGTAGGTGGGTATTATGTTAGGTACACAGAATTAGCTTCAAAATTCTTTCCTGTTCCGTATGTTAATAATAGTAAAAGGAGCTTTCAATAATTAAAAATAATTAGGTACCTACTTACTTGGTAGCCCAGTTGGTAGAACGCTTGCCTCGAATTCTGAGGGCGTGAGTTCGAATCCTGGCGGGGGCTTGTACCTCTGAGTTTATTTCTCATGTACGGATCAATTTATTTGATTACCACTTGCTTACGGTGAAGGAAAACATCGTGAGGAAACCTGCATACACCAGAGAAGAAATTCGAAGGTGTATGTGAAATCCGCCAACCCGCACTTGGCCAGCGTGGTGGATTACGGCCTAATCACTCTCTGTATGAGAGTAGGCTCGTGCCCCTCGGTGGGGACATATATGGGCTGATAACGAACGAACCTACTTACATAGGTAGGTACATGACAAAACTACCTATATACCTACTTTAGGATTATGAGGATAGATACCTAGATACCCACTTGAAGTTCAGAGATTCATGAATTTATTCTTAATTTACGGGATCGGGAAATATTTTTGTATGATCTTCTACAAAAGGCTGATCTTCCTGTTATTAACGTAGGTAGGCAGCTCTTTGATTCTCAGCGGTCAGACGTCAATTTTTTATCTACACAATCCGGTAGTTACAGTAGCTCGCTAATTGACCCTCTAGTTGTGCCAATTTTTATGCATTGTCTGCAATTTATGAACGCGATGTGAATAAATCCTAATTCGGGTTTATTCTTGCTTTAAAGTTAATTTAAAAGAAGATTGCATTACGCGTTTTATTGTTTTTCGTAATCACTAGTGAAGTTTAAAAATGATGCAAGATTTAGGTAGGTACTATGATTTTTAACAACTAGGTCGTTAACTCGAAAAAGTCTACAATAGATGTAAGTTTCATGACTTGGTACTGTAGGTACTGAGACTAAGAAGTATTTGTATATAAAACTATCTATGTAGGTAGGTGTAAGTAGGTATACGTATTATAATGATATAATGAGTTGTGGTTGGTATAAACAAAAATTCTCTACAAAAAGCTCAGCTTAGGTGCTACAATAGCAAAATTGTTACAATGAAAGTAAGGAAAGTTTACCTCTTTAAAATGCATTTCGTCGTCAAATCAATAGAAAATAAACTTGTTTTAGTGCGTGGTACTCACTACACAGTAAATAACGCGGCCGAGAGCCCCCTTCGGAAGCCATACCTAGAGGTTCGCAACGCTACCTACCACGGCGCTGGGCCCCGAGAGGAGGCCCGTGCTATGTGCTCGGTCAGGACTCAGGAGGTCAACGCCACTGCCAACGCTACCATAACTAGGCGGTTGCATGGAGTTGTAACGTCACGTGAGTTTCGTATATTTCTTAAAATCTAATGTTCAGATTTAGATATCGATTCGTATCGAAGCAGTTGGCAGACAAAAAGTAGATCTATAAAGGGCCTTCGCAGACGAAACTAACGAATTGAATATTTTTGTTAGCCAATCAATCTACGTCTACGAGTATCTACTTATTACCCACCAGACTATATTCTCGCGCACATTTCATAAAGTGCTAACTACTTACCCAATTATAAAGAGAGATCGTTACATTACATCTTATTTTGTGGGCGTAATAGCTAGTGTGGCTTGTTATTCTGACTAATACCAAGTATACTGATTTTAGACCGTGTATTTCTAGGTGAGCTTCACAATTCAATCCAGCGTCTGGAAGTTATAATTTACGGACAGATGCAGCAGCTATGGCAGAGTTTAGACGCCCTGCGCGCGCAGCTCGGCGGTGACAATCGCGTCTCGTATCCGGACAGAAAGACCATGGTTTTCCAGTACAAACCTGATATGGGATAGGGCAGTGTCACTTTGGGTAAAACGAGAATGAATATCAAAGAATTATTTTAACATTATACCTAGTTGTAAATATAGCGAGAAATATGTAGAGACAGTGTATGACGCAAGTTTTTTCTGGTTATGAAACTTACTTGTTATTAACTTTAGGTGTGTGAGCGTACTTGTACGCGAATAATTAAAGAATCCATTATTTCGACGATAATAGCGCTATTTTGATTGATTGATATGTTTTGACTGGCACGCTTTGAAGTTTCATTAATTTCTTATTGTTTCGTTACGTGTTGACTTCACCTGACCGAACTTATTTAAAAACGTGCGAGGTAAAAACTTTATGATAAATGTCAAGTTTGTAATAAAAGTAATACACAAGTATTAATAAAAGTTCAATTTATTAACAATTAGTAACTTATTCGTTGAAAGGTTTACGCAGTCAAGTTCGCACACAACCTCGGAACTTGGCCGCGTAATAACAATAAAAATAAAGTCGTTAGTTACAAAGTTAAGTTAAATGATCGTAACCCTACGTCATCTCATTAATAAATATTAACAAATAAACAATTTTAATTTATTATGCTTCCATTTGGATTACATACTTGCATTAGAATGTACTTTTGAAAAAATAAAGGTTAGACAAAATAGAAAAATATATTATTTTTACCGATAGCTTAATTTATACTTAGAATACGGACGGAATGTTCTTTTACCCAATATTCGATAATTAAGTACAATTTTTCAATCACTAGAGATATAAAAAATAAACTCGAGTCAAAAGTTTTTCTTGGAATGTAAAAATCGAGGTATACTTTATACCTATAAATGTTAGTAATAATACATTGTATCGCTAATGTCACACCTAACGTAACGTCAGGATTTAATTTCTACTTCGTAAACATAATACTATGACGGTTAAACATTTTGGAATGTAATGTCTATAATATTTAGTTTGGACAAGCGGCAGCGTCACACTTTATTTACCACTACCGTTATATAACGAGACTTCATTCTACTTCGTGGTCCAAGGAAGTTTTGAGCATCGCATCATTCTAATTTGTTTACGATTCGAAAGTGTACGTCCAAAAATTGCAAAATTTTTGGGGTTTTCGGCTTGATAGTCTTTTAAAACAGACTTCTAAGACATTTTCTTCATTATCATGCAACCAAAAGTCGCAACTCAATTATGACACGGATAGAAATAGCTCAAGAGATTCCCAATAGGACAATGTGTAGATTTGTCGGAGTGGTGTGTGCTAGTGTGGCGGGTGTCGCTGTGCGTCGAGGCGGGTCAGGCGGCCGCCTGCAGGTAGCGCCGCAGCTCCTCCTGCGTGTCGAAGATCATCACGGGGAACGGCGAGCCGGGCACGTGGCGGCCCGCCCAGCGGACTTCCACGCGGTAGTCGCCGGGTTCCGTCGGGGAGAACTGCGTGCAATTTATTTATTTATTGGAAAACCAACAGCTTCAATATCATCGTCATCAGCTCTTTTTTAACGTCCCCACTACATGGGAGAGCTTCAATATACATAATGAAAATAAATTAACAAACGAGCCAATTACAAGTTATGTGTAAAAAGATCGGCTACATCAGCCACATGAACGAAAGCGGAGTTCTACGTAAGCAGTCGCCGTGGCCGAAATAAATCGAATTCATTCATATCCACACTAGAGGGCGCTTGCGACTTTATTTGGAAAACTTACACTATATCATTAAATAATATAGATAGGCAATGTGTTATTCTGATGTGCAAGCTACCATCGGCACAAATTAACACTTTTAATATTAGTAGGATTTCATGTAGTACGAGAGAAAACACATAACATGTTACCTCTCGTGACAAAATTTGATACGGATATTAAGTGAAAATTAAGGACCCGAATTCTATTAAAAATTAATATGACATACATAAGATAATGGAAAACGCCTAGAAGCAATTAATAATTACGCGATTATAGTTATCAAGTTGTTATTATGATTATTATCTCGCAGTTGTGTGGCTATGGAAAAAAACAATTTTATACTCATTATCTGAAGATAGATTATTTGTTAATATCGGCTATAGTATGAAAAATAAACAATAGGTACAAAGGGGGTAAAACACGTGTAAAACTATTATTGAAAATTCAACCTTACTTTACGCGATGAAGAGCTTATATTAAAATGTTTTATCGCAAATCAGGTTGCGTAACAAATTGCACATTTATACAATGATTAGTAATTTATAAAAGAAGAGTGTAATCTATTTTGAACATTTGACTCTACTTATTTGACAGTTTTAGCCGAGATGCATTTATGCAGAGTTAGAGACATGATCAATAACAATACACAATTAAAAAAACCGGTGGGAAACACCTATGACATCTTATCACCAGGCCTTTAACGCCCCCACTACTAGGGCACGAGCCAACTCTCATAAGAGAGTGTTTAGGCCGTAATCCACCACGCTCTGGCCCAATCCAATATTATGTTTAAATATGCACTTCACTTACCTTGCACAGTATAGTGCGATCTTTCTGGTTCTCCCTCTGCATCTCGACACGGAAGGCTCCTTTAGGTCCGCGCACACGCACCGTGAGCTGACCTGCGCCGGCGCCGCGCGTGTCGCACAGGAACCGCGATTGGAAGGTGGCTAGTACGCCCGGTTCAACGCCTGGACCGTATACTCGGACCTGGGTATAAATGAGGGGGGAGGTTAGTTTTGTTTTTATGGGTACAAGGCGAGACTGGTTTTCACTATTGTCAAATAAAATACAGGGTTATGTTGCTAGTTAAGTATCTTAATATGGGAGCTATATTTAAATGGGTTTGAATTTGCTCATCAACAAAGAAAGCATTTTCATCGTCATCTCAGCCTGTAGCTGTCCACTGCTCAGCGTAGGCCTCTCCAATTTCCCTCCAATGTGATCGATTCATTGCCACCTGCATCCAACGAGACCCCACGGTTTACGCTGGGTAGGTAAAGGATTTTGGGATGACGTGATTTATTTACGAGACATAATGCAGTATAAAGATTTACTAGTCATATTGTCACAATATACTAAATTCGCATTTTTTACCTTTGATGGATCCGGCGCCCCAGCGACTTTGAGCACGAAGGGCGAGCCGGGCACGTGGTCGCCGGCGAACTGCACGCTCAGCACGTGTCTGCCCGCTTCCGCCGGCTTTACGTTTAGCGTGAACGTTCCGTCGCCGTGCTCGTATAATTCGCAGTACGCCACCTGGTGGAGAGGGAACTGGTTTATTTCGTGTTTTCGTGCGTGAAATCGTGTAGGTAATCACGCGTGATTGAGCCAATTACGTCAAAACCTTAACGGTTCATAGATTTTACATAAAAGTGTTATTTTGTTAATTTACTAGAGGCTTCCCGCGACTTTGTACGGATTTTTGGTCATGTATTGGAAGAATATGATGTCTATCTAAAAATGATATGGCCTATGTGTCATTCCGATTTGCAACCTACATTATTGTAAAGTTTCATCAAAATCTGTTCATTAGTTTTAGTGTGAAAGAGTAACAAACACACATATATCCATACTTCGGCACAAATATTGAATTTTATCATATTAATAGTATTGTAGCACGCCGCCCCTTAGCCCGCACTAACCTTGTTAGGTCCGCTGCAGTGCGCGGTGAGCTCGCCGGGTCCGGCGCGGCGCGTGTCGATCCAGGAGCGTATCTCGCGCCCCACCACGCCGCCCGTGAGTCCGGCGCCCGAACACACCACGCGGGACGCGTCGCCGCTCTCGCTGCCCGCCGACACGTTCACCGTTAGCGGACAACCTGCGAGTGGAAAGGGGTTTTAGTACCTAATTAAAATGTTTACGGGAAATAATAAGCAGCTCTAATTAAGGTTATGCAATGCAAAACATCGATCCATCGGCTCGCGCAGCAGCCGTAGGCAAAAGAATGTACAAAAATTGGTTGTCTGTATAGTCTGTTTGGGGACGGTAGTTTGACGTGAATCCAACTAAGCCGATCGCTGGAGCCGATCATGCCTGTCTCTCGTTCGTGCCGCGCTTTCGCTTGCGGAACGGGACAATGACGTCATCTTTTTCTTGCATGCAGCCCATAGTATCGAGTTATTACGCGTTGTCACGTCAAAAAATGTAAAGTGATCATTCAGCTAGTTCAGAATAAAAGCAATATTTTGCTGGTAATAAGGCCTACTAATCAAAGTACGTGTGGGTTTCCCGACTAACCTTTAACAAGCCGCCCAGCCCACAGCACACGCAACTGATGGTCTCCGGCGCGCCGCGTGGTGTATGTAGCGCGCCACAGCCCCGGGCCCGCCGCCGCTAGCGCCACCGGCACCGTGTCGCCGTCCGGTGAGGTTAAAGAGGCTTCCGGAGCGCCTGGACCTGCTGCGCTACCATCTAGAAAGGAGTAGCGAAGTTAGTGCTGAAGTAATGATGGTTATTACGACGTTTACGCAAGACTGAGCTATGCTAGTATCTACTGTAATTTTAAACTTCTATGAAGACTGAGTGGGCAAGCGAAGCCCTCTAAGTTATCATCCACATAATAAGGGCATGTATGTACACATTAACGAACTGTAACTGTTGCATGCACTGTTTGAACGTGGTTCATGAGCGGCTCGCAGCGAGCCAACGGTTGTCAGTTTTACCGCGTATCAAAGGGTAACTTTAACATGCGTACACATAAAAACCTAGTTACTTTAAATATTCGGTTACTGTATCCGGTTCG
Source organism: Anarsia innoxiella (assembly GCA_947563765.1). Classification (NCBI taxonomy): domain Eukaryota; kingdom Metazoa; phylum Arthropoda; class Insecta; order Lepidoptera; family Gelechiidae; genus Anarsia; species Anarsia innoxiella. Next base: position 6,268,447 of record OX387395.1, read on the forward strand.
CTAATGTGTACACGCTCTTACGTTACAATACAATAACAAGTTGATAGTCAAATTAAAGTCAGAATTGGGGTTGAAAACAACCAAAAAATCCGTATATGTACAACCAAATAGCTCGCAATCTACTATAACATACCGATAGTAAAGACAGCAGGAGTATGCGGCGCGGCGTGCGCTAACCCCCGTCCAGCCAAGGTGACCCTATCTGCAGTGTTGCCAGCCGCCACTAACGCCCGTCTCGGCGCGGTACCGATGAGTGCTCCGTTGTATGACAGCTCCAACTCTTGCTCGCCGCTGACACCTTCCACGGCTGCTAGGGTTACCACTGCGCGCCCTGATACTGTTTCTACGCCTGTGGGGTTTAATTGGTCTTTAGAGTTGCTATTTTGAATAATAAATCGGAGGAAATATACAATAATAAAGGAAATAGAGGAAACTTGTTGGGTTGGGAGAGGTTAAAGGAATGCTCGTTACGGAGTTCCTAACTATTTCTACTTGTTAGGCTACCCTCTCTTTCCTTGTCACGCTATCCTCTCTTTCCTTTTTATGCTATTCTCTCTTTCCTCTTTCCCTCCATCTTGTACAAGCGAAAGCAGATCAACCTTTAAAACATTCTAATATCGCTATTATGCCACAATGAAGTGCCCTGTGTAAAACTTGATGTACCCTCGACTGTACGTTTAGACTGCACATCTTTAAAAAAAAAATACAGCTAAAACTATATTTGATTTCGAGTACTCACGTTGATGCCGCCCAGCGAGTAGACACTCGAGCGTCCCGGGTCCGGCGTTGCTGGTGTCCAACACTAGTTTGGACGGAGCTCGCACTCGGCCCGAGCTGTCCGCGCCCCATCCGCCCACTGGCACGATTGCTGACGTGTCTATCACCTGGATTTGACGAAATTTGGATTATTTGGATGCTTTTCTTTTAAAGTAATTGAGGGTAAGTGATAATGAACCTCAAACATTGGACATGAATCATTGGAGATTGGAAAGGTTTATGCTCATGTCTGGCCTATGCAATGGGTAATCCTTATAGGTTGAAATGAAGTTGATGGTAGTTGAACCTTTTAGGCCCCACCCACAATGGCATTTGAACCGTATTGTTTATAGACATTAACGCTACTACTACTAAAAATCTAGCACTCTAATCTTTCCAACTATAGCATCTTTCTTCATCATATAGATCAGTAGGTCCGCTACATACATGGTATTAAGTTCTTACCTTAACAGAGAAGGGGCTTCCAGGCAGAGGCCCGGCGGCAGTGAATATCCTGACTTCATATAACCCGACTACGAGCGGGATGTACGCACACAACCACTCTCGCGGTGCACCCGCTACTACTCGGCACTCTAATAAACCTGTGTCTGTGGTTTCGTCTTTGCTTTCTGTTAGTCTTTCCACCTGGGGAAAACGAGATATGGAAAATTAAGTGAGGTAAAGGTTGTTAAGTGACAGATTAATGGATTTTGAAGATATGTCACGGTCAAGTTTTTTTATCTTTTTTATAGTTGATGCAAAAGTATAAGGTTCAAAGCTGTTTAGTCCAAAAGAATATTTTAATCGCTCGAACGGAAGTTCTTATTTTATCCAATCTTCTTAAGTTTTATCATGCATAATGTAAGTCACGCTGTCATGCTACCAGGCTACTAATTAAAGACCATACCTGCACAGTAGGCGGCGTGTCATCAGCGCAGTGTATAGTAAAGGCGGCTTCTTTGCCGACGTGCGCGTGCGCAAGTCCGGTGCCCGCACACCGCGCCGCCGCGCTGCTGCTGCGTGAGCTTATAACCCCTAGGGATATCGGGCTGCCAGCTACTGGGGCACCTGGATGTTACAACATTATTGGTAGAAAATTTTCGAACACTGGCGTAAGTTAGGTAGTTTAGTGAGTTAGAGAAATAAAAAGATAAAGGACACGATGTTCTAATATGTAACATCAACTTTCAGATACGATGAATGTGTTCGTATTATCACGAAACAGATATCAAATAATATAAGGCGGAGGATTCAGGAAAGATTGGTAAATCCTACCTAGCACGCAGTAGAATTAGGTGATTGTGCTTGTTCTGTTTAATTTGTGTTGTATTGTGTGTGTTGAATAAATGTGTCTAAGTGCCTTAATTAAACCACCTACACCTACAGTCTATTTAATAAAACACGGCGTTTTAGATAGAGACAGGTATAAAACATCTGTCACATAAATTTTATCTGTAGGTTATGTGAACCAGGCCCTTAGTATTATAATAACTCACCTCCATAACAAATATAAATACGGTAATGGTCAGGTCCGGACGGCCGCAGTCGCACTCTATGTATGTGTCCGTCTTCACGGATGTCAACGGGTATCCGCGCTCGACGCTCGCCTAGAGCTTCACATACCACTTCCAATTCACCCACGCCCGCTTCTTTCGTGTCCACTGGAATGTTATTTAGCTTTAGTAAATTATTTTCTTATATTCTATAGGTCTTGTAAGTTACAGTTTAGTATTATTCAGTTTTAGTCAACTGTTTTCTTATACTATTCTAAGGTTTCGTAAGTAAGTTATAGGTTACAATTACGGTTAAAAACTTAATGTAAATGTATGCACGGATGGATGTAAAGATGTTTGTTACTAATTCACGCAAAAACTACTAAACAGATTTTGATGAAACTCGGCAAAATTGTAGCTTATACATCAGAATAGCATATATTCTATATTATTTTGACATATCATGATTATATCTTCAAAGATACGGCGATTAATGTGTACGAAGCCGCGGGCAATATTTAGTATACTCTACCTGTAAAGTTAATAGGTGTCTGTGCAACGATGTTCCCGGTGGGTAGACCCGCTATGATGACTTTGTTCGGATCGAACGACTCGCAAGTAAACGGACTGCCGGATACAGGTTTTGATAGGTGTAGTACTTCTGCAAGGTAATAAAACATTGATGAGAAAAAAGATGAAATAGGAACTGTAAATCGAAGCAATATTATCTATATTGCTTCGATTTACAGTTCCTATTTCGTTTCTACTACACAGTTTTAAATAGGCTTCGTGAACTAAAATAGCTCTGATTCAGTGGAAGTATGTGTCTTGTATGCTACTTGACACGGAGTATCATATGTCACCTACCAGTGCCGCTTTTTTAATTATATTTCATAGATTGCACATCTCCAATAGGCTTCTTTATGTTTTCATGATTTAATTAAAATTTTAAGAACATACGCACAGCAAATAAGACAAGAAATAAAATCTTACCAATAGTACTCTGTCCAACTTCAGTGATAGTATATTCAGCTTGTAACATCCCTGATTTAGTTTGATAGCAGCGCACGGGCAGCGCGCGTGAACCCGGCCCCGATACAACTACGTCGAACTCACGCGCCGGTCGTCCTAATGTGTCGATACCGAAAGAGGCCACGCGGCCTACTTGCGCTTGGTATAGGCCGAGGCCTGATGCTGAAACCTGAAAGTACAATATTATAAATTTGATAAAAGTTAGCTACAGTTGCGTACGCGTCAAATAAGGAATACTAACACTCTTATCTCAATTCGTCGAAGTTCATTGTGCAGCTTCAATCATAATTTAACACAACTTAGCGTGTAAGTCTGCTCGCCAAAGGCTTTTCTTCGAAGATCTCTTCAAAATAGCCTTTTTCACTACTCGGAGAGTCAGTTATCGTGAACGTGGAAGGCCTCTCCATGTTGTGGAAACATACCTCCTGCCCGTGGTGCGCAGGAACGACGTCGACGATGAGCGGGTCCCGCTGCAGCGGCGCGCCGGCCCACAGCAGCTGCACGCGGTGCGGCGCGGCGCGCGCCGGGTGCCACACCACCTCCTGCCGCCCGCCGCCGCGCCGGCGCACCGAGTGCGGCACCGACACGCCGCCGCACGTCACGCGCCCCGACAGCCGCCCGCTGCCCGCGCCGCTCGTGCTCACTAAACGACGAACAAGATAATTTGAAGCTCGTTTCGAAATCTTTGAATAAGTTTCGAGTTGTTAAATGTGACTTTACAACTGTAAGGGCCTGTATCTCCATCTACAGATAAAAATTCTCTGACAGATGTTCAATACCTGTCTAAAACGTTATATTTTATGAAATACACATAGGTTGTTCTGGGAGATAAATTTTATCTGAAAGTGGTGAAACGCGCACTAAGTATTCTGAACTTCTGATTCCAAATATACAAATGAACCATTAGACGTTCAATTAGAGATTTATAATTTTAAACCAAAAAGATCTAGAATATTTCTTCCAACTCACCGGTTAATATAGCCGGCCGATGAGCGACGGCTTCCCCGACGGACAGCACTTTAACCGCATTGGCGTCTAGAGCTTCAACCTCAGCGAGCGTGGCCCGCGGCGAGCGCACCACGTACCGACCAACACGCGCCGCTGGGAACGTCAGTACCCCACTATCTTCCAACCTTGCCTCGGTAATACGAGTACCCGTCGGAGATATCACTTCCACATCGGTGACTGTCTCGTCTATTTCCACCGCTGCTATGCTTCCTGTTATACAAATGAGTGGTTAAAAAAACAACTGAGTTGTTCTAATGGTTCAACAATTTATATTCTTAGTCATAATGAGATATTGTAAACAAACAAGTTATATAACTAATATAATAATTATGTCTCGATAAACATACATATATATCTGTCACGGCTCTCTCCCATCCCTCCCATCATCAACAGAGACCGCTTCCCTCCACTTACAACAATCCAAACATACTTCTTCCGCTTCAGCTACATTCTTCCGTCGTCTCATACATGCTCGATAAAGAATTAATTATGCCGACTTGACTTGTACGACTTGACTTGAACAACAAAAAAACACAAGAACATATCCCTTACCAATCTGCACGTAAGTATGCGGCTCGCTGACCCGGCACACGAATGGGCTGCCCGGGACTGCTTGCTCGTTGAATGTAACGGAGACGCGGTGCGGCTCGCGCGATACCGGGATGAACGTCACGTCGTACAGACCACGGGCTACGGCTACCACCTATGGAGAAGTCGGATTTAAATCGTATTTCTAACTGACAAACACTTAGGGAAGGCTGTAAGCAGGTCAACCACGATTTATTTCGTCATGTATTTAAAGAAATCAAAAGATCTCTACGTAAAGACTGATCAAATATTTGAATGGAATTGCGGTAATCTTCACACATAGGTTAAAATGACATTAACGGCCCGTCTCAACACTTACAGATAAAATTAAACTGTCAGATATTTGTTTACCTGTCATTGTCGAGAAGGTCATGTTTTATGAAATAGACACAGGTTTCTCTGTCAGAATTTTTTTATCTGTAAGTGTGAAACGGGTCTTAAATAAAACCTTCGGCAGTAGTGAAGTTTATATTCTTTCTAATTTAGAGTATATGTATATCGTTGTATCACAATACAAACCTCAGCTTTAACCGTAGTAGAGGGTGTAGAGACCACAAGCTCCAGCGTCCCCTCCCCGGCTCCCGCCGCGTCCACGCTGAACGTCACAGGTTTACCCACTTCTACTCCACGCTCTTCATCGCCTAGGTCGTCTAGACTGAGACCTTCTAGTGTGCCTTCTAGTTCTAGAACAAGGGAATTTAGCTTTTATAAAATAGCGCACTAGAAATTAACAAAATGGTAATATATTTTTACGAAGAGATTATGTTTACTAAGTTACCCGTTATCTTATCCTTTTTTTAATTTATAGACCGAACGCAACTGACTAGTATGTACACCAATTATAACTATTCATTTACATCAAGTCAAAAATGGATTCTCGAAATTCATGATACGTTTACAGGAAAGAAATCATTCACTATCCAGACAATTAAAAATACGAAACACGACAGAATACTCACCACCGGGTCCAAGTCCAGTGACCCTAACTCTCCGGACATCATACACGTTGCACGTGAAGGGAGACCCGGGGACATGCCTGCCCGCACACGTGACTTGCACGGTATGTCTGCCAACTGCTTCAGGCGTGTATGTGGCAGTGTACCGGCCTTCTCCAGCGCTCGATACACGGGTACGGACGCTACTACCTCCTGGACCCGATACGTAGATGGTTGGTTCGCCCGCTGGAAGTTTAATGAGAGGTCAAAAAAGCCGAAGCCATCAAACATTGGGAAATATATTGAATCACGTGTTACGTGGCTGCGTATTCAATTGCCGGTAATTTTATAAGTTTTTTTTCGGTTAGTTCAATTAAAAGAAATTAAATTTTAAACAATGTTATACACTTTATACTGGTTACGCATAGTAAAAAGGGTAAGTTTAAAAACACGCTTCTATTAAAACACAAATAACACACACACAACATCGAATAAATCATTACCCATTACAATGGAAGTCAATTGAAACACACAAAAATCATTAATGTCTAAATTTATCATAGTTTAATTTACGCACTTTTCCATTTTCCACTGTTATAACGCAACCTTTGAGCTACTTTGTATAGATTAACGTTGAGCAACATTTGTCCCACTTGGTATACGATCTGAGTTGTCTTAGACACTATTTGATATGATCATCTATCAAGGCAGTGAGACAATCGTAGAACATAATGCATGTAATCATAACAACAAACATAGGCTGAATAGTGTTTGTAAATAGTTTCTGTCATTCGTGTGTTATTCGTGCTGATGTTTTCGCGATGAGAGCTCGGCTATGAGTAGGCGTCATCTTAGTCTTAGAGGAACTCGTCATTAAATGTAATACTGGTAATACTGAAGCTATTCCTGAGATTTACTTTGTCTTATCCAACAGATATTGTTTGCTTCCGTTGGAACCAAGTAGCTAAGCGATACAAAAACCGGAGCTAAACCATATTATCGCGGAGCGGATATTATTAAATAATTTAATGCAAGAAAATACAACGAAAAAGAAAGGTCACAAATGAAAACTACAAGAGGTACAGCACATATCATACTGCTCGGCAACAAGTGTAGGTTCTGATTTTTAAATTCATACACATATATATCCGTCACGCCTCTCTCCCATTGGGGTAGGCAGAGACCATTTCCTTCCACTTGCTACGATCCAAACACACGTCTTTCGCTTCATCCACACTCATCAGTCGCCTCCTACTTGCCCGTCGTTTTAGGGGGGTTTATTTTGAAACTCGTTTGTTCTTAATCAATAAATAAAAGATAATCACTCACAGTTGAACCCGGTGAGCTGTATCTCAGCCGGCATAGCCCGTGGCGCGGACACGAGTCCGGGTCCGGCGGCGCGCGCGTCGGCGGCGGCGGGCGGCGCCGTGACCGCGCACGTGAACGGCGAGCCGGGGACCGCGTGACCGTTGAACCGCACCGACAGCGTGTGCGCCGCGGCTTCCGTCGGTTTGAAGTTTACCTACATACACATGATATTAGGGATTAAAAAACTATGTCATCACTATTTCTTGCATATTCTTCTTCAATAAAGCCCTGATTAAATACATCCATATATGCTGAATTTTAAATAGTTAATCCGACATCTTGAAGAGTCCGCCGATTGGATTTAGAACGACCGTCATTTTAATATTAAGAGGCATATCAATCGAAGTCAAATTGGGACAAATTCTGTTAAAATGTTGTGTGAATCTAATAAAAGCATGTGAAAATTATAAATAACAAACTTTACCTTGAACCTGGCATTGCCTTCACTCTGTACGTAATTTGGCACGTTCCTTCCATTTACTGCCACGATGATTTCTAAGTTGCCAGCACCTGTTAGAAAAAGCAGAGTAACAGAACGGTAACGACATTCTTTTGTTTTTTAAATCCGTTTCGAAATTTAAATTGTGTTTTAAATATAGAACAATGGAATATTTTGAAATCATCTTACCAGCATGAGAAGCATTGATAGTAAAAGACACAGGTCGTCCAACAACCCCAGGCGAGATATCAGTAACAGCGACGCGCGACGCACTATAAGCTTTCACTAAGAAAGGACTGCCTTCGACGTGACCGCCCATTGCGCCGGCGCGGACTTCGATACTGTGGTCGCCAACGTCGACCGGGACGAAGGAGATGGTATAGCGTTTGCTTGCTTCGTTCTCTCCGATTGTTTCTTCAGCTGACACCTGGAAAAGATTAATTTATTATATATTTCTTCAAGTTGATTGGCACCGTATTGCCTTACAGTTTTCAAAGAGGCCTTCGTATAACTGTAGGATTTCTAATGACGTCACTAACCTGTACAGGTACAGGTCTTCTAGCAGGACCCAACACTTCGACATGAGGTGAAGCAGGTGAGTCTACGCTGAAGGTATAAGCGTCGCCAACCGACACCTTGTCGGGAGTCTCGCCTGCACCCGCGCCGATCACGCGCGCTGGTGCCGACACGTGGCATACAAAAGGACTGCCTAGAAGAAAATCATAGGATATTGTAAGAAGAGTGATCAACAAGGACATGCTGAATGCCCATTACAAAAAAAGAGGAAAGGAAAGAAGTGGAAAGAGGAGAAGGGAGAAGGAGGAGGGAAGTGGTCTCTGTCTACCCAGATGGGAGATAGACGTAACGGCATATCCGTTACGTCTATATAAGTATGTAAGAACAAAAAGCAACTGGGATAAAATGTAAATCAATTTACCTGGCACATGGTCTCCATTGAACCTTAACTCCACGGTGTGAGGCCGAGGGTCTCTCGGCGTGAAACTGATAGCGTAAGTGTGTGCGCCTTGAGCCGCAGCTGCAGTTGGAACTCGCCCGCCGTTCACTGTCACTTCTAGGTTGCCGGGGCCTGCTGCCATCGTCTCCACTAGACGAGAAAAAGGTTACCACATGTAGTTTATAATTTTAGGTACTAAAAGCTACGCAAAGTACGTTTTTAATTAGCAAAAATATGTTCACAACTTACCTAAGAAGGTAACAGGTTTGCCCACTGTTCCGTGGGCGACGTCTTTAACTCTTATGGCGGTGACGTCATACACCTGGAAGCAAGTATTTCATTACAAAGTTAAACTGAAAATCTTTGACAAACAAATGTGATTGTTGGCAAGTGTAAGGGACACTATAAAAGCTCACGTAAATTGATTGTTACAAAATTGTGACATGCTTTATGATAGAACAGCTTTTGGACGTCCACTGCTAAACAAAAGCCAGTCCCAAGGATCTCCAGCAAATGAGTTAAATTGTAGCAAAATACGATAGGATATTTTATTTTTCTTACTAATTACACTCACCTTCAAATGAAATGGGCTAGCAGGTATAGGCACGGAGTCGACGAGCACATTGAGGCGGTGTTCGCCCACAGCTCGAGGCACGAACTCAGCGCGGAACACTCCCGCACCCGCCGCCGACACCGCGGCCGGCACCGACGCGCCGTTCGGACCTGACCACACTCTACCGCTCAGCTCTCCGCAACGCCCTACCCTAACCACCCCAACATTTGTTCTGCTAGCAATTTTGTTGCTACCTATTCTAAGATTCAATACCCCAATTTCAATGGTTCCCCAATATCTATATTACCCCCTACATTTTGATCTTCTTGTTAGGGTTAGGGCGAAGCGGATGAGCTTTTTAATAGATAAATGATAGTTACATTTTAGCTAGCACTATCTATAAAATAAAATGTTTATTCTCTAATGTTTAAGTTACGGTTTGCCTATACCTACGTTTCCAGTTATTCTATTAAGCTTGGTTAATGTACATACTATTTTGTTAAGAGGTGGATTGTAGGTTAGTACGGCGAAGCTTAATGCCTATCACTACGTTAACTCTTCTTTATAAAATCTATCTTTTTGTCATGCATTATCTCCTGAATACAGGTGTTTCATTTGAGATGTGTTTATTCCCAACTTTTCAATCATTTTAATGTCATTTATACCAGCCTGTAAAGAGAATCAAAAATACAAACTTAATGCTTAGCTACAATAATAGCTCCACCTCTGAAAATAACAAACTACGGAAATATTTACAAGTTACCTACATAAACATGTATGATGAATCTTTCTAAACAAAAGTTTAGTCATCATGATTCATTAATTGCAGAAATTGTGTCATCTTTTGTAGTACTTGTCCCAGATATTTTAAGCAGCTTTTAGGAAACAATGACTTTTGTGTGATAATGAGACAATTAATCATCTACTTAGTTCATGTACTATTTTTAGACAAATCTGCCTCAAAACTTTCCATTCAATCTTAGTCCACTTCCTTCTATTTCATCTACATAATAATAACAGCTACTACAGCTACAGCTACTGTTAGTAACTCACCCTCAACATTGACTTCGATCTGGTCGAGGGTAGCGGCAGGGTGGTGTAGAGTGAGAGCGGCAGGTTGGTGGAGAGGTACAGGTCCAGGAAGCGTGACGCGAGCGCCGCCGCCACCGCCTTCTGCTACTTGCACTACTAGCGGGCAGCCTGGTACTCGCATCTGAAATGGGAGTTATCATTTTGTGAACTATGATGGCATTATCTGTAAGAGCGGTTATGAAATACATCCGATTTAATTCTGTTCCAAGATATATTATGGATTGAGAACTATTTCTATGGTAATTTTATCAGATCGTATGTAGTGCATAACCACTCTTAAAGTTCAGGTAACAGGCCAAAGCTTGAGAAGCTAAATATAATCTGCATAGATGTAATAACATTCAACTAATTTTGACAAAATATGTACAGAAGTCGTTTAAAAACAGTTCTCACCTTATTGAAAGACACATTGACAACATGATCACAAGCCTCTGTAGGTGTGAAGGAGACTGTGAACCGGGCATTTCCCTGTAAAAACAATAATACATTACTATCTAAGCCATTCATATGATGAAGTAGACTTGACAAGGCAGTAAACAAAACTAATAATATAGTAATGCTGAAGTAAATAGAAGGTCTAGAAAAATCATACCTGAGGATGCACTTGTGTAGGTATATTAAGTCCTCGGGCAGCAACTGTGATCTCCAGGTTTCCTTCCCCTGCTTGTGCTGCATCCACAGCCAGCTGTACAGGCACTCCCACTCGGGCTGCTGTACCTCCACTGACACTCACTAGTTTACCATCATAGGCTTTGCAGACAAACGGAGTGTTCTGTGAAAGAAATAACTAAAATTAAATAAAGCAATCAAGAAACATTTTCATCTTATTTTTTAAGAAATTATGTTTTCCTGGAGGTATTTCAAAGCTATCTTTACACAGAAAAAAACAATTACAATCCACTTACCGACACGGGCTGATTATTATAATGTGCAGTGAGAGTGTGTGGGCCAACATTGCGCGGCGTGAAACTCGCCACGAGCCCCGAGACAGAGTCCCCAGTGAGACGCACTGGCACGTCCCCACGGGGTCCTCGCACCGTAACCGACAACTCTCCGCCTCCAGAGCCTTCTACTCGCACCGAACATGAAGCTACTTCACCCACAGGTATCAGTTCTGCAAAGAAAATATACTGTTGACGATCGTGTTCCGGCTTTGAAGTCAGCATACTACATTACTTATGTATTTTCTCAGAATTATCTCTGTGGAACGAGAAATATAATTACGTCAATATGTGTAGGAAGGTTTCCCTTTTCTTATCACAACTTTATTGTCGGTGAAACAATATTTTTTAAATGTTTTTATTTGTAAACAAACAGAGATTCGTTGCAGATTCGATTCAATGACGTTTCCTTTTTTGACATCGAATGTCATTTATTTCCTTGCACATGCGATAACGAGCTTTGTGATTGCTTCATAAAGTTGAAAATGCTAGGTCAGCTATGATTTTGACATATCGATTTTCTATTCTTGTCTATGATTGTGTGCATGACTTCAGTTTGTCCTATTAGGTTTTTATTAGGTTCTTCTCCATTTTATTCTCCAAAATGATAAAACTGGCTGGTCTAGTACAAAAAAAGTTTTAGAAAAGCCTTTTTCATTAATTATAAGAAAATTTAATATCGTTATCATTTTTTAAGGCGTTTTCCAAACATTTTTTTTCTGCTTTTTCAACCAGGATTTTCTAATTTACAAAAGAGTTTTTAAGAAAATAAATTTAAATATTTTTTATTGTGTTTTTATTACACTTACCGATTTGCGAAGTATCAATGGTAACTCTCTGTGAAGGCGCTACATGGAAAACAAATGGCGAAGAAGGTACTGGTTCTCCATTGAATTTGATGTCCACGCGATGTGGTGTTGGGGTTTCTGGTCTCCAGAACACCAAACATCTTCCTCCACCAACGACCTACAAGTCAAAAATAATGCAGAAGGTATTGTTAATTGTTCTGATTTTTGATTCAAGTAAGTTTATCAAGTTCAATTAACTATTTGTGGTGTGTTATTACCTGAACGTGATTGGGTACTTCGCCTTCGTTTATTGAAATTTCTAATTGCCCTTCACCTGCAGCGCTTGCGTCTACTCGAAACTGGCATTGTTGTCCTACGACAGCATTGCCAACATCAGTAACTTTGATGAGACTAGCGTCGTACACCTTCGCCACCAGTGGTCCTGCTGCTAGTTTATCTTCAGCGATTGATACCTGTAGATGGATGTGTCTAGTTTTAGCGTATCCATGGCTTTCCTTGTAAGTTGTTTTGATTTTAAGGAATTTGCAGGCTTATAATTCTGTTGAAGCAATATTTTTCAGCTATTTTAGTAGGTATGTAATGGAATAGCTTTCCTCCGTGGTTTGAGCGAGAAAAGCGAAGGATGAATTTCACCTTTACGTTTTCCCATGAAATACAAGGTAGCACTTGCTTTCGTTGTTAAGGGCGATCCATTTTAAGTACCTATTTACCAGATTTCAATACCTACTAGTTATAGGTACTTACATCAATCAAATGTGTGCCGACTTCTTCCGGTGTGAACTCAATGCGGTAGACCCCGGGTCTCTCCGCCACATCCAGCACGCGGGCGGTCACCGAGCGTCTTGAAGGAGCTGTTACTGATACGCTCACCTGCAAATATATAGAAATTATTATCGCGCTCATTTTAAAGACTATCATCCATTTGCAGACAAGTCATTTGAACAGCGTAACGATAGTTACTTCTCAGAAAACAGCAGCTGGCTACAGTAAGTGAAACTGCACCATTATATGCGGTCCTATTGAAGATGTATATCTATTTAACATTTGAGGTTCTAATCAGTCTATAAGATCTTGTAGCGATAGCTTGTAGTTACGAATCACGAACAAGTTTTCTATATTTAGTGAAGTTCGTGAATTTTTACTAAACACGCAGACATGCGCCTATTATCTCTGTCCGTTGAAGAACGTGACGCCGCCGGCTGCGGTACTTCCTCATCGGACTCCGGAAGCTTAACGAGCATTACATAAATCTTGAACTGTCTCTTTATCTATAACTCGATTCTGATAATTAGGTATCTTTTTGAAAGTTTAGGTCGTTCATTCAAATGTGCTTCATACGCTGCACGAATAACGAAGGAATGTACCTAAGACCTCTTTGGAAATTTTCTTCAATTTCCTGTCGCTTTATCTCAAAATACTGATCTTTAGAGTTTTATACAATAGTATCTCCTAGTAGAAGTTAGCTATAAATCGTCCTACATAATAATTAACTTGGGAGAGACCATTATTTTGATGCAACCTTAGTACACTTACCTCATTCTTATTAAAAGTGGCAGTTCCCGGCGCGGTGGATATCTCGAAGACCGCCGGCACCCGCGCGGGTATCAGCCTGGTCGGCTCACCTCCCCCGCCGCCCGCAGGCCCCGCCATCACTTCGACCTTCCACGGAGATCCTGCAAATGCAGAAACGTTTGTTTTGCTTACATTTGTTATAGAGCGCAGAAAATGTCTATCACAACTCTAATGCTCGACTGTATTGACTGATCGAATGTGTCAGAGCTTTTGTAGTTAACAGATATCTATTGTCTTCGCGTTTGTTTTGTAATAACGATTAAATTCTTGGAAAATCAATAGATATATATAGAAAAACATTCTTTGTCAGTGGAATTTAATAATAGGATGAATGTTTTAAAGCACACAACTATAACACCTACAAGTAAATTGATAAAGTCATAAAACATGTCTTCTATTAATAGGCGCACTATGTAGTGGCTAGGATTTACGTTGCCAAAGTTAAGTGCGGTTAACACCCAGTTCAAGGTAGGTTAGGCACATATATTAAGTTTACCAGACTAAAATTAGGCGAAACCGCACATCGGCTTTTAGTCGAAGATAGAGGATGAATAGGTAATACAGGGGGTATAATAGCTTGAAGTACGATGGACGGACGTAGGTTCTATCTAATCTTTGATATTAGTCCGAACTATCTTTGAAAACCTATCTTTTTCTTTGAAATTAACTTATAATTTCTAAGCCTATTGTGTTGGAAATAGCGAACGATACGATCGTGTAGGTAACTACAAAAATATCAACGTCTTAGTTATTACTACAAAGTGGTGGCAAAGTGCGGGAGGTAAGTGCAATGTAATGGTGCCGCCACACGTTACTGGCGCCAGTACGTGCGTGGGGTCGCGCGTGCCAAACCTACTTCATTATTACAATGCTACCTATTAGATGCCTTGCAACAAGTCTTTTTAAACATTTCTTTTAAGAATACAGAGGTACAAGATAATGTTAGTTTCTCCCTTGTGCATTGTAAATAGCTGTAAAGTTTGTTAAAGTAGTCGTATTGCATAAAATACAACAATAGGGTGCTGTGAACGTGGACTTTACTTGCCAGTAAGATGCTTAACTTAAGTATTTGAAAGACAGGAGTTGTTACATTATTGTTGAAGCGAAAACTTCCCATTTCCTCTTTATAAACTGCATTTAAAGTAGGTACATTTTATTTCCAGTTATGTATAAATTGTGTGTAGTTACCTTAAGACTATCGGAACCGGTATAGTTTAATTATCGCGGTTAGATTGCGTAAATCCAGGTTAGCGATTAAATGACGATCAATCAACTCGTCAAATGGCTTGTAATGACCGACTAGACCGCGACATGTAAATGGTTCATGAGATCTGAACACGCACGTTGCAATACAAGTTATTCTCGACGTAAATCGCCGTACATGCCTATTAAAAAGCGTGTCAAACGTTTGTTTGGTAGGTACACATACCTACGTAATGCAACAAGAAGTGTGGTCATCGAGTGCTTTTAAAATATAAAGCGGTGGTTGATTTGTAGGTACCTACCTACTATTTATGTATAAAGTACGAATCCTATGTGCCACGAACGTCAATGTTAAATTTGAATTTGGTCGAAAATGCCCTAGCTTCGTGTACCTATGCTAAAGGTACCATTTACAATTGCCACGTTAAGGTGTTAAATTATTTGAATCACGATACAAGCTTTGCTTAGTTTGAGAATATAAATACAGACTCTCTGTTACCGTGTTTGTACTATCTAATACTTACCTACATAGTTTCATGTTGAAGGTTACGTGTAACATTCCTTGTTTTCTCTTTATACGTAGGTATCAATTGTCAATGATTGAATTAACAGCCACTTGTGGTAACCGTCATTACAGCTAACTATTTATTCAACATCTACCTATGATATCATAAGATATCCTATGATCAAGATAAATTAATATACCATGTTGTTAATTATGTCTTGATGTAAGTGATAGTTCACACAAAAATCAAACGTTTCAATACTATCATCAGCGTAAGTACAGAATATTTGGCACGACAAAAATACCTACTTCTCAGACTTTCTAAGTGGCTCTGGCAAATTGTTTTATGTTACGTTACGATGACGAATCACTTTTATTCCGGCCATTATTTCTTAGTGAGTGTTTTTGTATGGTTTTAGCACTTTTTGAAATATTTTCATCCTTATTGGAGAACATTAAAATATAGCGAAAAAAAGATTTAGAATATTCAGGAGAGAATGCCGTAGCGAATCTCGTAACACATGGCTCACATAGCCAGCCAACCCCTCACAGAGGCAGTGAAGCCATCGATACATGAAAATATTAATTAAAAATGCCAAGTTAAAACGTCCGCCAGTAAAATTGGTTACGAAAATTAAAAGGTCGACAGCGAAAACCGATCGAGCGAGGTCGCTTGATTAGTCGCAAAATTGACCTGAAAACGTTTATTTTCGGTACCGAATTTGGTAAATGTAGCCGCCCAGCATAATTACGTAGATACCTTCGCTATTTTGGACTTAGTAATATATATAGATTGTAATTATGTAGATACGGTAGATAATTGGGGTGCGCTCCATGCGTACAATTATGTTTCATGTTTAGGAAGTTACTCGATGTAAACGTTAGCGATTTTAATCAATCAACTATTTAATTAACTATCATCAAAACTTTACCGCAACTTATATAGGGACATAGCGGACCTCTCGATGACTTCATACTGGTTTTTTTTCTCTAATTTTGTATTCATAACAATATCATACCCATATTTTTATTAATACCTAGGTAGGTATCTCATGTATAAATCAATCATTAAATTTGAAGTTAGGGCAAAACATCCAGCAGTTTATTTTTATGTACGTCTATATCTAGTTTGTAGAAACACGTAACTTAACTGTATTTTGTCTTGATTAGTTTAAGTTTGTCAACTTTTTGGTATTACTAACCAACAAATCTAAGCAGGTACTAAATATTCCTGCAAAAATACATTTCACTGTTAGTTTTCTAGGACTAACTACCGACGCCTTTTTAAGCCACTCTATATTTGTCAATCGATCTCCTCGATCAAGGTATGCAGTAGACTTGGCAAAGGTATCTCGGGTATGTCTAGTAGGTACGTACTAAACCCTGGTCGGTGACTCCCGCCCTACTGGTTCCGCGACGTAACGGTCCATTCGACATCTACGACATGTATTTAATGCTCACTACTTAGCCACTGATTCAGATTAAACAGGTCTCTAAATATGTACATCGACGGGTTGCTTGGTTGCTGTTGTAGGCGAATTGGTATGTTGCTGACAAATTAATTTATTAAATGAATGGGTTAAAAAATACAACACGAAATGGTTCAAGAAACAAGCTTGATTATGTATTAACAGATACTGATTGAGCTAGCCTGTGGTGTCCCATAGCTGGACAAAGGCTACTCCCTCCTTGCTGTAACATCGAGTTTGACAATGCGCCAGGATTTGACAGTTTTTCTGAACGAGCCGAGTTCATTTCGTAATCGCTCTGATATGATATCGTTTTCTATACTTTTGGACCCAGTCGAAGGACTTGTCTTGTTTATTCCATATGCTTAACCCACCCCTAACCCACCCCCACCCATATGAAAGTAGAAAGTACAAAAACCCGCACCCAGCAATGAGCTAACTTGTCGATAAGAAATATTTATTTGTGTTTTTATAAGATTAGTTAAAAGTGTTTTTACATGATAAACTGTATAGGTATGATTGTTATTTAAAAAAGTATAATTGTCTCCATTTGCGCTATCAAAACCACAGAAACTCGTTATTTAACGGACAAAGAAAGTAAAAATTAAAATTGCGACTTATTACCCGGCTTTAACTTATTAAGGCGGTTAATGTTTATCCCACGGAATAAATATGGGAGCTCATGAATAGATGTTTTATGCACCTTAAATAATAATTTTGGAATTACGTGTAGTTTTATGACTAGATTTAGTTATTTTTAAGTTTGTTAGGTACAAGTAGGTACGTAGATAAACGTAGATACTTATTTTTGTTAGGTATCTAGGTTTACCTTAGTAAGTCCAAACCTTCACGGTAGGTACCTAGGTATATACTTTAAATAACGACCCAAGAGCAAATATTCCGAGCTAAGTTCGACCACAACTTTTTCCATTTTCCTCAATTCCAGTCCATTGGTAATAGAGCACCATTCTTCATTCTTGCCAGTTTTTTGAACAGGTTTTTTCGAAAATCGATACGGTGTGTTGTTAATGGTTTTCCTAGTTCGAGTCTGTCCCACTGTTCACGATCCATGGTATAACGGTACATCTATAAGTAATGACTACATCGGCCACGCATTAACGTATACCCTGTTATTTCCCTTTGCGAGGAACCATTGGAAATTCAATATTCTGTGTTGTTGCGATTAATCACTTCATGTGGATTCATGAGCCCCGTTACTGACATCGGGACTTGATCAATGGATACCTACTACTTACTCGACGTAAAGGTATGTTTATGTTGTTAACTCATTAATCTACTTGTATTCGTATACGGCATATTGGATGTTTTCTGTCTGTTAGCAGTATGTTAATAATGTCGTTACAGTTTACATGATGTATCTTTTTATGTAGCTATATAGCGATGACATAGACCTTTGGATACTTACGAGTTTGAATTATGTATATTTTTTTTATAAAAATCGAAGAGATTTTATGATAAATATTGGACATAGGTACACAAGTAACACTGAAGTATACATTTTCTCGTAGTATTTCTGTGAAATATTAAATCAATAATTATTGTGGAGTCAGTCAAGACGGGTCTAGCTACTAAGATAAGATGTAGCAGGAAGCTTCCTTTATTGGTTAAGTTCAGTGCAATCTCGTCTTTGAGAGATTACTTCGCTGTATTCCTGGTATCCTGGTACCTGTAGCGCTTCAGCTACCTATTTATTTTAATCGATATTACTTTGTAGCTAATCCGTAGACTTATAAATAGAATCTAGGTAGGTATATAGGTACATAATATTTCAACTGCTTTTGTCTAAACTAAATGGAAGGAAGTTGTAAATAGTTCTTATCAAATTATTCACAGCTATTGTTTTAAAAACAAAATTGTACAAGGTGGTAATTAGCACTTCAACAAATTCCCTACCTCTGGATTTCATAAGGTGTCTTATGAAATATCTACTTAAATAAATAGGAAAATAAAAAGTTCTAAATCTTTTACGCTTATATTCAGGGCGCACACAGAGCTCTCGGAGCTATAAAATGGAATCAAAATACCCTACTTATTTGTAAAGCAACGCCTCAAACTCGTTTTTGATAGTAAAATCTACATAACCGGGAGGTGATTTACCGAATTCTTTAAGCTTTTTATTACTTTAAATATGTTCCACACGCTGTCGAAACTTTCAATAAGTATAATTTGTTGTGTACTTAATTCTCTCGAAGAGTAGATATTATATCATGTAAGTATACAAAATATTAAAGCAACGTAAAAATCTTTTGAAAACAGGATACTCGATCAATATTTCTATTACCTCTTACATAGATATCAATTTAAATACTGGCTTTAACACTGCAATTGCGAGAGGAAACCTCATTAGAAAATTGTCACTATTTATAACCTTAGTAGCACTTAACAGGGAACTATCTCAAAGCTCGAGTAAAATGGAGTTTTCCTTTTTTCAATCGTTTGAAAGGCACATCCCGTCTCATAATTTCCGTTCAATAAGTAACTTACGCTGTGGAAGTCGTTAAAAAACGGAAAACATAATATCTTACATGTTCATGTATCGAATAAGCGGTTGCAATGAAGTTACGAAACTAACTAAAATGAAAGTAAGTAGGTATTTTGTACTTCCATTACATGAACAAAGTAATGTAAATATGCAAACGAGATTATTTTAATCACTTTATTTTACTTGATTTTTTTAGAATAGCGGGTAATTGCTCATCATAACTTTCATTAGATACTTGAGTGTTAAAATATATATAATCTCTTAAATTTTACGTTTCGAAACTAAATATTTCCATCTAAATTACGATCAGTTTGAACAAAAGTTGTTAACAGTTTCATCGTTAGTAGTACATACATTCATGGTGTGATATCTAAGATCTTTACGGTTGAAGAGTTCTCACAGATTGTTGACTCTACTCGCTAGAAACGTTTTGTGAAGGAGATAATTTTAATACTTCATAGATCAAAATTCTTACATAAATGATGGACAGCGCGTAAAAACAGAATTATTATTCTACCAACCTAAAATGTATTTAATTGTTGGTAAAAAGTTCACGTAATGATAAAGCATTACACAACGTTAAAAAAAATAAGTTCTAAAAACTAAAACCCGCCTACGGAAAACCTGTGATCTTAAAAGTAAGAAACACGAAATAATTCTTGTCTTCTTAACTAGGTACCCCATAAATGCACAGACGTAGCGATTTTCAGAGGAAAGCCGTGGTCGTATGCCTCTGTGCCTTGATAATAATAACCGTGCAATGTCGGAACCTGTTTAACGTACCTTTGTAATAAGGTAGGTATCAATTGCTTGCAGGCAGCCATTTATAGTTATATGGAGGCATACGACCACGGCTTTCCTCTGAAAATCGCTACGTCTGTGCATTTATGGGGTACCTAGTTAAGAAGACAAGAATTATTTCGTGTTTCTTACTTTTAAGATCACAGGTTTTCCGTAGGCGGGTTTTAGTTTTTAGAACTTATTTTTTATTTCACACTTTTTGGTTAAACCAGTGATATCTACTTACATACTACTGAATTCATACAAACACATACATGACAACTATTCAAACTCCATGTTACACTTTCAATCTATCTTTTCATCTCAACATGTACTAGCGGGCATCCGCGACTTCATAGTCATCTACACCACAGTTACTTTTCAAAGTGGATATTAATTATAGGGTAACAATCCTAAAATGTTGCAAATTTTTTGATAGAGTACATAACACTAAAAAAACTACACAAAAAGTACCTAGATAGGTAGGTACCTACTTTTGAGCAGAGATGCTCAACGCTTTCCTGGTCCAAAGTAAGTAGCGTAATCCGTTTCGGATAGGTATGAGTGTGGATCAAAGATGCCTTTTATTTAATTTTGACGGGGCGCTGCGCCCCCAAAGCCTGATAATTTCACACTGATAATCTGTCCATAGTACGAGTATATGTAAAAAGTATCTATTTCCTTATTGCAGCGGGGGCTGCGTCCCCCCAAACTGACACAATGACTTCTTTGTCCACAGTAGAGTTCAAGAAGTGTTTTGTTTATATTGGCGGGGGGCTGCGCCCCCCCAAACTCCCCCACACAGTGATAACTTTGTCCAGTATAGTTCAAGAAGGTTTTGTTTCATTTTGACGAGGGTCTGCGCCCCCCAAACCCCCCTACACAGTGACTTCTTTATCCATAGTAGAGTTCAAGATGTGTGTCGTGTCTTTTGGCGGGAGGCTACGCCCCCCAATCCCCCCCATACAGTCACAGCTTTGTCTAGTAGAATTCAAGAAGTGTTTTGTTTAATTTTGGCGGGGGGCTGCGCCCCCCTTACCCTCCTACACTGTGACTACTTTATCCATAATAGAGTTCAAGAAGTGTTTCGTTTCTTTTGGCGGGGGGCTGCGCCCCCCGAACCCCCCCACACAGTGACAACTTTATCTAGTAGAATTCAAGAAGTGTTTTGTTTAATTTTGGCGGGGGGCTGCGCCCCCCATACTTACCTACACACTTTGTTCATAGTATGAATGTGAGTTCAAGAAGTCTTGTAGTTTATTTCAAACTTCCCTTTTAAGACACGCTTTACAAATTAAAATCACTGCTTGAACTCATGATAATAAACAACTTTGAATATGGGATCTTTGTCAGAGTCTAAAAATGTTTGCTTTTTCGTACACGTTACGTGGGCAAAATGTATCTATTGAGGGACCGAAAATGTTTGAATGCCAACAAAGTTGATTCCATAGGTAGTACAAGTTGTAAATTTTTTGCTTAAAACTAGCCAAAACAGTCAACATAATTCTGAAAAGGCCTGATTTGGCAAGCTGTAGGTAAGTAATCAGTAGTTTCGAAGTAATTATGATAGAAAAGACAAGACGTTAAAAGACATTTACAAGTAAAACCGCGTGCTAAACCTAGTGATATATAATATTTGGAATGTACTCGCTGAGCCCTTTCATTTGATACCCCACACATTATCCTTTGTAAAATTTAATATTTTTCGTCGCGACTTCTTGTCCACTAGTTTACAAGCAAATCCGTGCGCAAAACCTAGTGATATATATATTTTTGGAATGTGCTCGCTGAGCTCTTGAATTTGATACCCCACACAACACCATTTACAAACTTTTATTTTTTTCTTCGTGACTTTTTGCCCACTAGTGGGCAAAGTATTAAACTTATTGCAAAACTAGGTATCCTATGTCACCCGCCGTATTATTACGAATCTTTTGACACCTCATTCATTAAAATCGGTTCAGTAGTTTAGACGCTACGGTGGAACATACATACATACATACATACATACAAACATACATACATACATACATACATACATACATACATACATACATAGACTGCCAAAAACATTACCCTTCCTTTTGGCTTTGCCGTAGTCGGGTAAAAAGACCAAATCTCAGAAATATCGACCTAGATTAGGTATTCATTGAAAAATGTCCTTTCACTCGTAAATTGCATTTCGATCAAATACCGCACTGTAGGTATAGACGTAAGTAATAACAACCACATCGTGGTACAAATGTCACCTACGTTCAGTGTTGTTTGTTTCAGAGAACAAAGACATGTTTTTCGACGAGAGAGCTTCCTATTTTCAAAAGACGACAGCCGGGCGAACGTCTGGCCAGCTGATATTCCCCGATTACGGATCGCAATACACCTATATTGTCCCGGAAATAAACAGTGAAAGACAAAAGGTATGGCCTACTTTTGGCCAGTATCATGTACCTATCCATCTTCATATTAAAGTATACAATAAGCAAAACAATCGAAAACCATGTTGAATTATCAGCATAAATATTGAAATAACATTGAATACCGACAGTGAAGATAACTCAGCAATTCGAACGATTGATATTGCAAAATTTAACGTGGAATGCAATTGCAGTTTGGTAGCAATAATGACTCGAAATATTCTATCTATTAAAATATCGTTAAGATTCCGATAACGCTGTTAGATGTTACAATAAAACAATGCAGTATGAAACCAATACTTGTAGCTGGAATAGCTCTAATTTGTATCGTTATTCCTGCTATGAAATGAACTAATGTACTTATGAATTATAGATTTGTACATTTTGTATATCAACGATCAGGTCAGAGAAACAAACCAATCTACTGTTATTACCTACAATAACTATTTACTTAATTGTGAACTTGTCAACTAAACGATTACTTAATTAATTAGAACCATAGGTATGATATTGTGATATTTCTCAACAATTAAAATTAATATACTTATTTGTTAGTAGGTAGGTATTTCAACGCAAGGGTTTGCAAGCAATTAAAAGTACATTAAATAAATGGAACCAATACAGGTATGTATATAGGTAGTAGGTTGCAGTAGGTTGCAACAGTGTATGTATATGCCGGTACAGAGAGAGAAGTGTCTCGTCTAGCGACCTCCTTACTGGTAGAGAATGTTCGCACACCTTACAGCCTGTACGTGAGGTCAACTAGTTTTTAAACCTGTTAAAAATTCACCAAATACAGGCAAGTATTGTTTGCACTTCCTGGGAATATGGCGACTGGAATATCTTCCGTGTTTTTGAATTTTTCAGTCGAATGCATAATGAAAACGGCTATTCTATTTTCCTGCAGCAACGTAATTTTTAATCTAAAAATCTGCAGTTCTTTTCGTAGTTGCAGTTACTAAGCTTTTAGGTGCTAATGAATTTTGATCCGTATTTAAGTTTTTATTTAAACGAGACCGTTGTTTGTCGAGTAGGTATATAACAAACTACGTACTAACTACTTATTTTTACATTTAAGTAGTTTTATAAAAGAGAAGGTATGTAAAAGAGTAGAGAAGTTAGTATATGAAGCTTCTAAAGCCTAACGATATCTTTGTTGTTTTAAAGATAAAATGTAAATGATAGTTTCAACAAAATCTTTTCGTGCACTGAATAAAAATCCCTGAACCGGTGAAAAGTCTACGCTACAAAAGGTGTGTGAAATGGAGCTAACACATTTAAGTTTGAGCCCCGAAGTTAGTTCCGAGACCGAGTCGTTTAGTTCGTTTCTTCAAAAAGCTTTCTTTTGATGAATAGAAAAGTGTGTTCACATACACGTATTTGCTTTAGCGTAATATTTACTCACTTTTTCCAATATACCAAACTCGACTTATAACTAATAAATGAGTCGTACAGCAATTGTAATGTAAGTAGTAGTAGTAGGTACCTTTACTAGTAGATAACTTTTATTAACAGTGTGTCGAGTCAACATAAACGTCTATCGTCTTCTAAAAAGAACTTGAATTATATAAATTGAACGATTATATTTCTTCTAGATTCTTCTAGAAGAAAAATAAAACATTTTCATTCCCATGATGAAGAAATTGTCGTGCAGAAGACAAATGAAATGCAAAGATAATCCAATCGACTTGAGTGAGGCCTTCTGTTTGACAATCAACTAGCGGTCTAAAGGCATGTTAGGCATGCAAGGTGGACTTTACACAGACAATGCGGGCAACAGCCGGTTTGTTGAACGTGACTTGGTGGAGTCTCTCACCGACCTCCGTTCTCTTCATCGAATTTCGTCGGCCTTCAGCGGCTTCCATCGGGTTTCGGTAACTTAAGACGTTCGTTCCATCGGCATCGATAGTTATAGTGATTCTTAAATAAAGCTGCATAAACATAATACCCAGGTATCTTATACAGCTGAAAATTAAATACCTATAATATGTTTCGACAAGGCAACAGTTTATAAATCCATATAATATATCTACGCCTACATAACGTGCCTTAACTGAAGTCAAACTGGTTAGCCAAGAGGATTATCACGACATTTGGCATGTTACGTAGCAGGCGATCTAACTCAATTAATTTTCATAATCTACTACTGCTAATTCTCCTAAACTACGAAATTAGTCCCAATATTTAGGTTTATTTTTGGCATAAAAATACCGCTTTCTATTAATAGCTTTTTTGAAAAGTACAGATTAGAAATATGATACTATAAATTGTCAGAAAATTTTAATTGAGTAGGTGATCGTTTTGTTAATTACTTGGTTTGGCGTAGAGCCCATTAAAGTGGAAATAGGCTAGTTAAAAACTTGTTTTCCCCCGGTGTTTCGAAAGCCGACGCATTGCAGTTTTTAACCTGTTTCTTGCAGGTGCTGAATGTGATGTGCGTACCGTTCTTTTAGAGTTCTAATTTGAGGTATCTTAAATCTCTATGGCAACGATAGGCGGTCTCGGCGTTCTATAGTTGTATCAAGTTACCGAATCGAGTATGGCACAGACTTTAAAAAAAAATATATACTGTTTATTTTCATAAATTGTCAGGTTAAATTTTTTATATAAGTACTTAAGGGGAAGAAATTTTATTTAAACTAAGATTGTGACCCTTATGGAGTTATTATAAATTAGGTTAGGTACATGTCAAGGAGGTTAGTTATGTTATGAGGCGTGTGAGATCATGGTATTGTTGCAGGAGTTAATGAAGTGATTTTTTAAAATGTATTTTTGAAATGAGTGTGAATTGACGATTTGAAAAACCCTACAAAAAATTGCTTTTTATTCGAAAAAGTTATCTTATTCATTGTTATATTCTCACACTTTATTAAAATGTTTTGAATACACATGCATGCAAATTTAGCGACTGCTTGCAATTTTGTTAAGGAATAACTTAAAGTTTTGCAACTTTTTATCTTAATTTATGAACTAGTCAGACTTTCACACTTTCAGTCCCAAACGAAATAGAAAATTTACAACTATTTATTGGCGGAAATAAATATTTCGTAACAGTTATCGAACTAGATACTTGTGAAATGAATTTAAATGAACACGTTTGTGATGATGATGTGTGATTTTTGTGTGTCTATTGAAAGTATATCTATTGGATGGATATCGACGCTTGAACTAATCTATCTTTGTGTAGATGTAGGTAGTATGTATTGTTTACTTTTATATCACTCATACCGGTATAGTTTTATCGACCTCTCTTTATTTTCTCTTTAGTTTTATAAACTTCGTAAATTCCAACTAAGCACTGGACAGTAGAATAAATACACATTATCATACGGCTTTTGGTGTGTTAAAGCCATGTTAGAGCCCCTGAGGTACGTAGACTTACATAATAGGTGATAGCTACTTATTCACGGAATATTTTACTTATGCAAGTGCAATCCCAGTTTACCATTTACTTAGCACTTCTGCTTTCACTGGTTTAAATTAAGTTATGAGATAAGCAAAGCAATGGTAATTTAGAAGAGCAGATTAAAATTTTAGTCGGAATTTAATTGTGCTCGGCGACGGATATTATACTTATTTATTTAAGGTGTAGGTATAAAACAGAATACAGCCAAAACATACAAATCTTATAAAACAATAATAGCTTAGATCTACGATGTATCCCTTAAAATATACACACATCATGGTTTAAGATTTACTTCGAGTGCGTATATCGTAAAACAAAGAACAAAACATTATCTAGGAAAAAAAAAGACAAATACACAAAAGAAACAAAACCATTATTTTACCAAAAGTTTTCTTAGGAACTATTTACGTAACAGTCAAAACTTCACCTGATAACATTATAGTTTTATAATGGTAATGTTTAAAAGCAGCTGTAATTAAATTTAGTGTCACTACGTTAGGTACTTTAGGTGGGAAATTAATTCATGGTGGTAAACGAAATATTTTGTTGCCAGCTTTCTGCGGTTATTATTGTAACTTAACACGTTAAGTTTAGAGATATAACTTAGGTATATATTTTTTGATGATGACAATTTGAATATATTTTAACTATTTGCCTCCAGTTCATACATTTCGTATCGTAACTTCAACAAAATACTTATGTAAAGTTTGCTAAAATAGCACTTAGATAGAAGAGTTTAATTCCAGTATCATTCATAAGGATCAGTAATTGATCTGATCTAATAGATCAAGCATATAGATGCAAAATCTGTGACAGTATTCAAAAGGTTAAGCAAGTAGGTTGACTGATCGTACCAACCGCGGATAGTTGCACATTCAATCCGCACGTATCTACATCACGATTAGCATAGCTTGTACGTTTATTTCTAGTCACAGGCACGCTACCTAGTCACCGGTGGCACCGGTGGCACCAGTGGCACCTACTTTAGAACGCGATCGGGTGTAATGTGATGAGTGACTATAAAAAACTTCATCCGTTTCTCGATGAGTTAGTCCGTGACTCGATTAACATAATGATAATGAGCACTAAATTGTATTGATTAAGGAGGTTATTTGATTGTCCGCTAGGTGTATAGGGAGGATGTGTGTGAAGCGCCCGCGCCCTTACAAAAGAGTTCAACGCACGCCCGGCTTTGTCCATATGCAGTGGTGCGCAACTACGAGATGCCCTTTACAATATTTTCAGTTCGTATTTTTATATTATTCCGTTTAGAAAATTCTGTAAAGTGTTTTCTTGAAACTAAACACATTTTATTAAATTGTAACAAAGTTTTTATCTACGTATTATGTTTAGTTACTATTTCCAGAATTTAGTTTAGAACAAAAATGTTCGAGCATTTTCTTACTTACTTCGTTAGGTTTGAATATCATTTAACATTTTACGTAGTTACCTAGGTATTTATTTAAGTTTAGTAGATAGGTACATAACTGAGCATAAATAAATACTAACTAGTAAAGGTACCTAAGTACCTAATAAAATAGAATTAAACACTATGCTTTATGGATGCCCAAAAGTTTATATTTACTATCATGATATCATGATCTATTGTAAACTAAGAAGACAATAGAGGTTGTAAATTTCGCGTACAATTATATCGTGTGTGATAGGTATCTAATACGATAAATGTAAGCAAACGAATTAAGTTTCTTTCAGGTTTGTATATAAGTCAGATCGTCTGACACTTTATAAGGTATGGCAAAGGTTATGACGTGTCGCGCCCACTGTGCTGTGTTTGCTTGACAACTACTTGGATCTCACCGCTGTATTTAAATGGACTTACTTAATGAGGGCGATTGGAGTTCCAGACACACACGCTCCCTCGACGATCACTATCTAGGGCACTGTACTGAGACGAAAAGAAATCACAACACGAACACTTTCCGAGAACATCCACTATCCACAACACACAGTTTAAAATACTTAGTAACAACGCTCAACTGTTCTTAGCAGCTAAAGAGCAGAGAGGCACCGTTTCTTCTTTTAGCATCTGTTAGCACGTATGCGAAAGAATACGCGACGGAATTGCATGTTGAAGTTTCGGAGGCATCGCCTCGATAGAGCGCGAGCTACTCAAATGTCAGACGGTGCGCAGGCGCTGAGCCCGCGCCCAGGTGCGTGACGTCACTATGGTATTCAAAATGGCGGCGTGGAATTCGAGAGCCTACCTGTACCGACAGCAAATTAGTCACGAACTCGCTGCAGGTATAGCGATGCAGTTAACGCTTGTTATGTAAGCGAGTTGGTACCTACCAAGTAAGGTAATTTAATAATAAACGTTTGTAATGTAAGTGTACGTAATTGTTTCCTGCAGGTGCACTCGTGTTAGCCAAAGCGAATCGATTAACTATTTCTCCTGATAACGAGAATATCCTACGCTAACTAACTTAAAACAACACTCAATCATTCATTTGTAACAGCAGCTGCAATTCCGCAATACGCATTACACTAGTTGCAAACTGCGATAGCAAGTTTACTACGCCAACATAAAACTTTTCAATCTTTTCTTCGGACGGTACTTAGCCCCTTTCACTGTTGCAAATGAGATGGCTAGACACGATATTCATTCATCAGGCCTAGGAAAGACTGAGACAGAAGAGATTGGTGTTTATACAGCCTTAATACAGCATTAGTTTAGTACAAACTTACAATAGTAATTTTGGCGTGAGACGCGCGACGTGAGGTGGCGTGGGATCACTACATAGCATACATTATAATATAAACTAAACCTACTACATACGAGATCTACTCTTTGTAAATAGGACGAGTCAACTGATTTGCCATACAGACACCGTTAGCTGCTTTTTGTGAGGTCAAGTTATCTATACAAACTAATTACTTACTATCGCCACTTTTTATTGATTGGTCATTGTACATTCTATTCGATACTGTTCAGTTCTCTATCTATATAATTCGAAATTACAGGTAATAATGTGTATTGATTTTGAAATTATTACTAACCTAGTAGGTATGTATTTAGTAATTTTAATCACACTTAAGTACCTATACAATTATTGCAATTGTGCACATCGGTGATAAAAGTGACATAATACTGCGACATACCTACCTGTCGTCAGTAGTTTTTACGAGTATATAGATTTATCGACCCTTCTTAGTACGAGACCAATAGTAGTGCTTTTCATAATTTTCAAAACGCGTGAACCATCCCATACCAAATTAATTTTTATCTTAGTATCCCAGTACACACATTCTTCAAGTAGTTTAAGTTTGCGAAGGCGCACCCACACCATTCAAATGAGTGAGCCCACACTATGATTATAAGTCTCGGGCCTTGAACAAGCTAACTAATTGCGGACAGCAATAATTATCATAAATATAAAGTGATTTTTATGAAAAATCGTGAATACTTTACACGTCTGACCAATAAAACTTAATCTTCATTATGTATGGGTTAGATTTTTTGTTACATAGGTACAACACGGTCATGCATGACTGTGTAAGTATGTTCAAACAGCTAAGTTGATTACAGTCGCATTATAGAAAAAAAAATAGGTTACCTACTAACTCCTATTTTTTGCATTATTTTTCAAATATCCCAACTGAAAACAAATTTTCACAATGGTTCCTTTGCTGAAACTTCTAATCTCCGGTTCTGCATTAAAACAGGTAGAGATAGGACGATTGACATACCTTACCCACAGCATAATTGAAAAAGTTTCAAAGCAATGGGTAGGTAATGGAAAATCAGAGAAGATGCCTTCCAAAGGAAACTAATTACAAGTAGGTAATTAGAGCCGTTTCACCGCTCTAAGCAGGCAATTAGAAATGACGAAAGTTCTACGGCTAAATAAGGCACGTCTTGACACTTTCATGCAACAACACAACGATGTCCAAGCGGCTATTCTTGTAACGTTAGAGCTTTCATTTATCGATTTAAACTTTCTTTAGCTTCCTATATATTTTCAATTTTTCATCCATCCAAAAAAGTTATTGAGAAAAAACCTCTGGTACCTACTACTTTCACGTGTTTATGTATAGAGTAAGCGCCCTGTATTTCGATGTTACTTTGCTTATACCTCGAGACGATTTCGTGGGGTTATATGTAAGTTTTCTATCGCATTTGTTGGTTGAGGCCTCGGGCGACGGGTTCTTTCGAGTGCGTCTCGGTAAGTGGCCGGTAATCACCGAATTACACGCACCATGGAAACACATGGCAATCCACTTTCTACGTAATAAAGCACTAGCAATATTACCGCTATATTTCGCCTCGAGACGCAATAAGGGTAAGTAAATAAAATAAAATCTATGTAGTTATGAATGCAGAAGTTTATATTTATTGCGGTCTGCCTGCTGTTACCAACTATTACTTTTTGCCCGAATTGAAAAAAAGCATACCTAATATAAAAGTTATAAACAAAACTGAACTTTTCTCCAAAAAAATTGTCGATTACATAATCACCCCCCACGGGGTCAGACTTCCTTTTTTCCACATCCTGCATTGCGGCTACATTTTCGGTTGACAATTTGACAAATCGTTTGGTAAGTAGGTACTTACATTACATAATTGTTATTTGTTACCCATCATGTAGTAGCGAGGCTGTAAGGGCTTACCCGGAAATATATAAGAGCAAGAGTCCATAAGATATTCTGTAATTACTTTTCCGGACAGATCGGCTCAGTCCGCTCTTGATGCATGTTATTTATTGTTTCTTTAGATAGAATGGGTGCAAAATACATACTATTGTGCTCTGTATGTGTCAGATATCTGACATAGCTATCCACTATTTCTAGCATGCTTGGAAACTTGTATTTTATTGTCTTACGATTATAGTTTTGTATTTAACAATGCTGTGTCCTCTATTGAACATTCCATGAATTTAAAATAAAGAAATGTAAAGGCTGGCTGAGCCTTGTCCATAAATAGTGTGGAAACAAAAAAAACAGGCTCTTATGTGGTAGTCTTTGAACCGGAGTACCAAACTACAACTACTTCCTATTTTGATCAGGTATTTTGTGCAGTTGTATTGGTTTCCTCGATAAATTTAAAGCTTTGCAGTCTCAAAGGGAACATAATGTACTTCAATACGGAACGGCTCCTGTGAATTAATTTCAGTTATACGATAACTCTCCAGTGACGTAGCTGGCACTCGATGGAAACTTGCGCAAATTACCTGATACATTTCATACAATTTGTATCAAACAATAATACAATGTTATGGTACGGATATTGCTGTGTGTATAGTGACGTGAAAAGCAGGTGCAGTTAAATTATATAACGAGGGACACAGTAAAAATAGCGAGCCGAAATTCTGTTTAGTCACGCTCTCCTGTGATAACAAACAAAATAACTTCATTAAGGATTTCTGTAATGTATTAACATTAAAGAGAAGTTATGCATGTATTTGAGAAATTCAGCGAAGTGCGGTCGGTTCCTTTGTTCCGGGAATCACGCGCGTCATACAATATGTAGGTAGGTAGAGACGCCGGCCGCGGATAATGCGCCCGGCAACCACCAACAAAAACACTAATCTCGTTTGTATAAGAGTAACAACTTACACAAGATTACATTCGTGATTCGCTCCGCCTGACTTATTGCCGCAGGAACAAACGAAATGAATAAGAAATCAGCAATAGTCTTTCCTTAACGGAGTTTTATGAATGTGTGCTCTATGTATGAGTCAGTGTTTTTGTTAACATCGTCGTAACGTGATGGACTCGGCTCTGAGCTTGGTTTATTCAACTCCGTTAGTAGCACGCACAGAAAATAGCACGATTGACCACATTAATTATTGATACCTGTTATTTGGCATATTTTCCTACTTATCTGTTCGAACAATAAAGATTGAAGTAAATAAATAAGTAGGTAGTTATTTATTTTCAATGATTGCCGTTTATTAACGAAAATAATTAATATTAAGTAGAAAATAATAAGTAAGACCGAGTAGGTATATTATCAGTTTATAAATTCAGCCACTTTATGCTTACGTTGTCTCGTGGAAATGCAAATTCAATGAAAGATTTATATAACTCGTAAGTTTTCTTTTGTTCTCCTATGTGGAATGTTTTATATTTATATTATACGAGTACTTATAAAATTCATACACCCTTTATGTTATGATTAACTCAGTTATTTCTTACTAACCTGGTACATGTTCGTCATTGAAGGTGACGCGTACAGAATGTGGCTTGAGTACTCTTGGATTGAATGCGGCGAGGTAGCGATGTCCTCCGAGAGGGCGCACCGAGCTCGGGAACAGAGTTCCGTTCCCTCCCGACACCTCCAGCTCCAAGTGACCAGGGCCAGCTTCACTACAGTCCACTGTACACCCAGTATAAGATCAATAAAATATAGAGTCATTTAAATTAAACAGCGCTTGTGTAGAATCTAGTATGTTTGATATTCTAGATAAAAAACTCACCAATGAATTCGACAGGTTGTCCGAGCACACCTTTGTTAGTCGGTTTTACGATTATTGCTTTGGCACCTCTATTGTTATCCCTTTGTATTGGTCTGTAACAAACAAAAGAGCGAACAGTTTTATGAGTTGCAATTGAACGCACCTGCAGGCTGCTGGGTCGCATTACATTGCGGAAACCGCGCAAACATTCATAATCGTCCAAAGCACCTTCTTATAGCCATTTTATGACTAGTGGAAACAATCTGAGCACAAGGTACTCGACAACTTTATACCGGCACTTAGAATGTGAAGTTTAGCCCTTTATGTATGAGTAGCTATAGCAGAAGCTTGAAGAAGGATTGAGACTATTCTATCATCATAAATGAAAGAAACTTTTTTTACTTAAGTATATTTATTTTACACTACAGATGCTACACTACTTGCCACGAATACCTACATCTTTTTAAACGTGTCATCTTAATAATTATGAAAGTTATTTTCTTATCAGAAAGTAATTTTTGGAAGATTAATCTTGTGTTCACTTATGCATTACGATAAGAGTGCAGACTTTATACCTATCTGTTTATTGATAAACTTTTAGCCAGAAAATCTTCGTGATTTCTAAAGACATTGTCTTTCTTTTATTTTTATCGTGTAGATATTACGTTTGCGTATGGACTGCGAGATTCTCCACCGCCTTAGCAATATCTACTTGGAATTTATAGAGCCATGAAAGCGTCTTTTCTGTTCAAGAGTTCAATATCTTACAATATACCTAGACTAGTTATTTCATTCCAGTGCAGTTCTGGCCCTACTAAAGCGAATACTTGGAGCACTTTGTGTACTCTTTTAACGTAAAACTTTGATACGTTATAAATTTTTATTACTTAGAATCTCCGGGAAAAGGATAAAATCCAGCTTGAAGTAATAAACCCTGTTGATGCGCGGAAAATATATTCATATGATATAGGAAAAAGCGGATAAAAAGAAAAACGTAGAGGTTGTTCAATATATACCTAATCCGATTTAGAAACAATATTATTAAGGAGTTTTATATGTGAATTCTTATTTGTAGACACTATATTAATGAAACAATGTAAATATTAAGATAGATAAACAGAATACCTAGATGGAGAAAAAATAAAAGGTGTTATATTTACCTGAACCGAGCATGTGCTGCGTCGGTTTCAGTGACGGCCCCCCCGTTCGGGTCGCGGGGGGGCCTATTGGATAAAAAAGACTGCTGTTGCTGGTGCTTCTCCTCCACGCTGCTGTAGGAGGAATCCCGCACCACGTACGAGCTCTCGTGGACTTCGCGCTTACTTATTTCTTGCTGTAACAATAGGGAGACATTGCACAACAGAGTCGGGAAATATTATAGGTAATATTTTTCATGTTTTGTATTATGGAAGACATACGTATGCACTTGAGTTGAGTACCTGTATAGAAACAAAGGCAAATTCTTGTCATAGGACGAGAAAATGTAGTCACGTCTGCTTTTACCAGCGTTGAAAATGAAAATAAATCTAAACATAGTAAAAGGTTTACATGGAGCGTATGAAATACAATTTAAGCAAAGACCACGAGTCCGACACAGGCAAGTTTTCCCGCAGGATGTTGCGGTGCTCGGGATTGAGTACCACGCACGCCGCTCGCATATTTACATCTCCTTACTCAAACAAACTTGCACGTAACTTTCAAACACCATGTTCAGCTACAGGTAGTTTGAATTATTCTGTTGATACTAAAACGAATGAGTTTCGTGTTTAATTTAGAAATTTAACAGCTCACTCGACTATTTTGATGGTCTTGTAGCTACTTCACTACTAATACACTCGTTTGTTTGTATAAGTTTACAAATAAGTGGAATAAACGTTTAATGTACCATTTTGTAGAAAACTGCGGCGTGGCATTGCAGGATAAAGTTGAATTAATATAGTAGATTTGATTTAGTTTACGAGTACCGATTTTACTTCATATTTTTTTCTCGTTATCTAACACAATTGTATTGATTAAATTGTCGGTTAAATTTCTTACGCGACTGGAATATGTTTCGGAATCCTTGTCGTCAGCAAGCCGATCGAGGTTGCGGTTGAAAGCGTCTCTCGTGAAGTCACTGTACTTGTTGAGCTGCGTGTTGCGTTTGGTCTCGCGCTCGAGGGTGCTTTGGCCGAAGCGGTCTGGACTGCTTGACGTTAAACTGCGTGGAAGACATGAGTAGTTTTACTTGGCTCATTACTTTTTTACATGCTACATTATATGAGATCAATAGGAATAAAGATGACAGAAAAAATACAATTCACTTAGCTTCAGAATAGAATAAAAAGGCGTCTAGTCTTTTATAAAATACATACCGACTCTCGGTGATAAGATGTCTGTGTTTGTCGTCCCAGGCATCCCCCCGGCCCCCGTGCTTCCCGCCGGGGTCGCCCGCACCTGCCGCATACAAAGCACACACGAATTTCATTTTTTACGACCATTCCGTGAACAGATAAAACTTTTAACGGCAATAGTTTGCACAGAGGCTAATTAAATTAAAAGCTGCGCTCAGTTCATGAAATTTCATATATTATAAAGCTACGGAATAAAGGGACAAAGTATTATTAAAATAGTTTGGTTATAATCGGATTTAAAATATTTACAGAAATATCTCTTTGAAGTGGGTCCATTTCATTCTGTGGATGATACTATAATTAAATGCAGAGCTGAAAATTGGATGGGTTCTCGCAATAGTGATAATTACATTACACTGCATACAACTTGGTACATATTATATAGCTAATTGTTTGTACATACCGGGACTACCAAGTCGTTTCACATGGTCAGCCTCGAGCGATGAAAAAGGGCTGTTCTGGTCCAAATTGTCTTGCGATCCATTGTAAGAGCTGTACATCTTGTAATTGGATCGTTTTTCTACCACTCTCTTTGTTGTTGTCACCGGACTGTATCTCTCTACAGGGCTGCTAACCCTAAAAATATTTGTGATTAATGAACGTGTTTCATACCTCGTCGCGTCGGTTAATTGTCTTTTTGAACATTGAATTTAATAAAGCACTACTATATTCGTAACTGCTGCTAGTTATTGGTTCTTGACAGATACCAAATTTAAAGCTTTATAATAACTCGTATAAGTATTATAATACAATCTACACATCGAATCTATAGTCAGTATTAAACCAAACGTCAAATGCAACTGATTTTCTTAAATTAGATTTTGCCTCAAACCACTGCTTCCTTCTGAAGCTGACGTATAATCTAATACAAAAATATACAAAAGGTGTTTCATTAATGTTGGTTCTATGAAACGTCGTCACATCGAAGCGGAAATTCTATTGCCAATCACTTGAAGGGTGTTTAGAAGGAAAGCGCTTTGATTTATCGACATTTTCTACAGAGCGGGGCGGACTGACTGTATTTCAGAATTAATTATAGGTACGCGAAATGATTTGCGAAGTTATATTTTTTTTAATTTTTATGGTACCTATTTATTACTTTGTATTACTTATTTACCTATTAATTGGGCTAGCTGTTCTATTTAGAGGGCTATCCTTTCTAGACAAAGGGCTGGATGTCCGTCCCACTGGGCTCGTCGCTCGGTACGGGCTAGTAGCTCTGTAAGGGCTAGTAGCTCTAAATGGACTGCTGGACCTATTCACATCCAGACGAGATCCATTTCCCAGGTGCTTAGTGGTAATTGGACTTGCTGTTCTATTTCTTGGACTTTCAGATCCGTATCGTGTGTAATCCTTCTTATTGACTCTAGAATATGTGGAGTCAGTAACGTCATAACCCTTATCTTTGATGTCGCTGAATGAAGATTTGTAATAATCGGTTGAGTCACGTCGCTCCTCGCGTCGATCAAATGAGCTCGTACTATGTTTAGTTGCGTTTGACTCGTACAAATTGTAATGGTTGAGTGGGCTCTCTGATCTCAGTCGCGTCACTGCAGGGAAATCAAAGGCGCCGAGATTAATATGAGGAAGTTGTATACGTGACACGAGGTGAATAATTTCGATGTATTTACCTGGGCTGGAGACTCGCGCAGTGTACGTGGGTAGAGGGCTGGCGCTATCACGAGACTTTTTGGAGCGTGATCCGACACGGAACATATGGGGTGACCCATGGACGTCATAACCATTGAAGTAGATATAGAGCTGAAAATATTTAATTTTTGTTAAAAGTAAGTTCATATTAAGATGGATTATATTCCTGTCAAGCGTTAAATATATGTAAAACTGTTCTTACTCTATGTTTTCCAGCGGCTTTAGGCATGAAAGTAGCCCGGTATCGGGTAGGCGAGAGTTTCTCAAGGGCACACATGACACTGCGCTTGTCGTGTACGATATCCAGTTGTAAGTCGCCCTTGACGCCGCAGCCACTCGTGTCTAGTTCAAAGGAATGTGGCTTGAGCGGCTCGGCCCCTTCCAAAGCGCCGGGACTCAATCGCACTCCGGCTGGGTCGAATACTTCACAGGTGAATGGGCCTCCCTATAAACACCCCAATGTATTACAATATCTTTAAAAATATCAACGAATTTCTGTTGGAAATAATCGCCGTAGTCAGTCATGATCAAAAATTTACAGTAGGTTACATAAACAAGGCGGTTTAAAATTTTACATCGTACTTTATGCCAAACAAAATCTCTTTCATTGAGTTAAAAAGATTCTTAAATTATATACCTGAATGTGCTCTCCTTTGTAAGTAATAGCAATAGTCCAAGTGCCAGGTTCATCGGGCTCGAAGGTAGCGCTGGAGGCGGTGGTGCCAGGAGCAGAAGATGGCGGATGACGAGCTCGCAGCGGAACCGCGCGACCGCTTGGTGAGTGCGCCGTTACGTCGATGTCTTCTCTTCGAGGTGCACCTTTTTAAAACATACCATCATGAGGAACAAACACTCTTTTATCCCATTTGAGTTATGAATTTGCAAGTTTGAGAGATGTTTAGATTTTGATATTCAATTTTCAAAATCATTTCGAAATTGATAGGTTCATAGTATAATCTCGGACCCATAGGATTAAAGGATTAAGTAGGACTTATTTTTACTACCTGTAGCACTGACTAGAACTTCAACGATGCTGCCGGTAGCGCAAGGAGCCATTCCCGGCGGCGGCACTGACACCAAACGCGGCAACACTCTAAAGAAATATCTACCATCCACCCTGGAAATAAATCACATACATCCACCTGTAAACACAGTACTTAGTTTGCTTTCACAGATTCTATATACAAGTAGCAATAATATTAATTTCAGTTCATACAAATACTTAAACTACAAAATTCCCAAGAGTACTTCAATTAGTAGGATTACGTCAGTATTCAGTATAAACTGAACTAATAATTTGGCTTTGATATTATAGAAGCTTTGTCAATCAGGTATCAGACACAGGTACCCGAGTTACCTAATATCATCCACAGTGAGCACGATCTCGTGCATGCCAGCGTGTTCAGGAACGAACTCCCCCGCCCCCCGCGCGTCTAGCCGCAGTCTCGACTCCTGCTCCAGAGGATTTACTATCGATACCTTCACATCGGATACCGACAGCTCGTTTGATATGCTTTCCACTTTGATGAACGTCTGCAAGGATAATGAAGTTCCTATTTATATTATCTATATTTGTTTAAATACCTACTTTTATATTTGTTTTGAATGTAGCATGAAGGAAACTGGAAAAACTAATGAGGCTCTTGCGACCTATGGTTGCGACTGATACTTATTAGCCGATACCCCAGTACCAAATAATTTATTTAATGAAGAGAAATGTTCAAAAAGTGAACATTTGTCTAGTAAAAACCTATTTGAAAGTCATATTACAGCCTTATTTTGAAAAGGCAACGTTACAGGTAAAAAATAGAGTATACTGAGCGCGTGCAATGAATGGAGCTATTAATCCGGATGATTGATCATAGAGTTGCATCCGCGTATTTCCTGAAATTGTTACGTTGCTGTGTGTAAAACTCTTTATGTAAAAGCATTATTGAATGCGAAATTTGAATGTACAAATATTATAAATTGATGAGGTATTGACGCTAAATGCATGAAATTGTTGCAAGTATTTTTTAATGTGTAATTTATGTATGTTAGAGTAAAATATCATAAAACGAGGTTTCTTGTTTAAACATGGTGTAGGAATTCATAATCTGAGGTAATTGGAAGCAGCTCTATGGAAACGTCATCGATGTAAGTAGTTTATTGGGTTTTTAGCGGTTAAATGACAAATAATGGATCAGTAAATAAGGAGATCACATCTTTCGATTTATTATATGAATGCTATGCATACTAACCGGTTCACCAACTCTACCCGATGTAGAGTCGAGAGCGACCCTCAGCATATCATGGACCGGAGGTCTCGGCGGTACGTTCCGGAACTGAGACGCCCAAGTCATCACACCCAGATGTTCCACGTCATTTTGGCTCATGTCCTTTCCTGACAGCGTTGAATGCACTCCTAGATAAAACAAATTAAAAACGTCTAGACTAATGAAATGGGCTATAACTTTGTAAGGGACACTTATGTTTAGATTTAGGTTACCGGAGTTTTTTTTTGTTATTTGAGTTGTAAAGGTAACATCTGTGTAAACAGAATGAGTTAACGTAACCTTCAAATATTAGTATAACATTATTGTACCTACTCAAATGTAAACCGATATAATTTTATTACATTCCAGCCCACGCCTATGCTCAGAGGAAGATTTCAATTAAGCACCTAATTCATTTGCGCAATTTTGCAGCCGTCAAGTTGAAAATGTTAATTGAAGAAGTAATATCCTCTTTCAGAAGCTCTAGTCACAAGTTTACAGCAACTGTGTCGTCGTAGTAGACTTGTAGGTAATTTAAAGTTGTCCCGTCTGTTCAGAGCTCCAAATACACCTACATGGACGGAAGGAAAATGAATGTCGCTTGAAGCGTCGCTCGGGCCCACTTTCATTTCCGGACAACCTCCATTCTTACGTGAAAATAGTAAAGAGTATCATACTCAACGTCCCAACTAGCATTCTTTATAAGTAATATAAGTTTAGAGCCAACCAGCACGAGAAGGGAAAATGTGAAATAGTTTTGAAATTCTTGACTGGCTTCTTTTTACTGAATTCGTATAAGTTAGGTACCTACGTCTCACATTTGTAGAACTTCGTTGGCTGGACTGTAATTAATTACAGTACAAAGTAGTTTTATAAACTTTCTAGGAATTGTATCGTCCTCGCTCTCTACAGATATTATAGTCAATAAAAATAAGTAGATTTTTTTAATAATTGTGATTGATATTCGAAAATAACCAATCTTGCAATTGAATTAAATTATTAAACAAAGAATGATCACAGGAGAAGTAAAGAGAAAAGCTAATTTGCGAAAGTATTCAATAAATTATAATAATGAAATGCACATAAGCTACAATCTGATTATACCAAGTTTCTCTTCTTGCTTTATCTGCTTATTAAAGTAGGTAAAACCTTCTGTAAATACCGGGAATTTTAACATCTTAATATTGAGTTTGGATTAAAAGTGTTGGGTATAACTTAGGTACCAAGTTTCTTAGCAGCATCGATAGCCATCTGACAGTTCTCCTCCCACCGCGCGGGGTCCCGCCGCAGTCGACTCGGTGGAGGCGCTGGGCCGCCCATGGACCGCACCAGCTCGTTGGCTACACGTCCATCATTCCAATCCGTCTACGTACAAACATAAATTACAAATAAATTACATTTCTTTTGAAAAGTATTCCAAACAAGTAGATCGCAGCCATCGCATTTGTAAAGTAATAAAATTGTTGCCTCGTTGAATTTTACACTCTGGTGGTTGAGCTGCATCTGTAGTTTGACTACCGAGTTTATTATTTGCTTTGGGATACTATGCTTTACATACTTATTCGAATGCGGGCAATTTGATCATTGTTTCGAAAGAGTTTCTAATTAAAACTATTTTATAATACTCACCGTAAAGTTAGTAATAGCCCTTTCAAGCCTGGAGTTAACCCAGTCCAAGGTGGCTTTGAAGCCAGAAGAGCCTGGCTTCATGAAGTAGGAGAGGTACGTCATTCCGGAGAGTTCATCAAGCCAGGGGGATGCTAGGTATTCTGGTTCCAGCACCATTGGCACGTCTAACTCTCGGTGTGCTAGTTTCATGGCACGACGACAATTCTCTACTGCTTCGTGGCGGTCTGAGAAATAAAATTAAGATATTTAACTACAAGAAAGTTTGAACCAGTGATGGGCCGAGTACCAGTTTTACCGAGTAACCGAGTACCGATTATTACTCGGTTTAAAGTTTACCGAGCCGAGTACTCGGCCGAGTTACTCGGTATTCTTGAAGTAGGTAGAATTTCGCGCTAACAAGTTCGGGAGCAAACGGCGTTACGACCCTCCCTCCGCACCCCGCTAATTATTCGAATGAAACCAATAAACCGCAAAGTCAAGAGAGGAAAAAAATTGATAAAACACTGTTTAATAAATTTTCTCCTAAATAATTATGGTTTTAGCAGCTTATAACATTGCTCTAGCTGGGCAAAGGCCTAAATATGGACCATTAAAAGGAATGAGAATATGATCTACCAAGCAGATCCAATGCGCAAGGTAGATATATTTGTACCGAGTACTCGGCATTTTTACCGAGTTATTCGGCCGATTACGAGTAGTGAAAAAAGTGCCGAGTACGCCGAGTACCGAGTATTAACCGAGTACTCGGCCCACCTCTAGTTGAACAGAAGATGTAAATAAATATATCTGAGACTATGATTTTGTTTAAGGTATTTCTATGCGCAAGTGAAATAAAAGCCATTATCTTCAATATAAATATCTACTTGTACGAAAATGTTAAGCACAAGTAATTTTAAACTTACTAAGTTCTCGCCAATGCGGGAAGATGCCGGGTTTGCAATGGTCCAATAGTGCAGAAAGTAAGACACCACTGTTCCAGTCCGTAGTGAGGTTTCCAACTCGACAGTCTGGCAAAGCTGCTTGAAGCCAAGACAACATCAATTTTCTGTAATGTAAGATAACACGAATTGAATTTTTCGATCTTTCAGTCCTCAAACTACTTCTACAAATATACTCCATATTTGTGTTTGTTTTTTACGATGAAAATGTTGATATTTTCGGATGAAAATATAAAACAACCGTTTTATTATAGAAATTCTACCAAAAGCGCTTCAAATGCCAGAAAATAATGAGACAATTTACGAAGAGTTAACTTTATATGGGAGTGGGTTGTGTTTTATGGCTCTTGATAAATTTTGTAGGTTCCAAGTAAATGCTGGTACTGCTCTGGCAAAGAGAAGCTTTATTACATTATTTTACTTAAAATATTGCTTCAAACGAGCTTAGCTAACTTATCTAGAACTAAAATAAGTGATATTTTAGCTCGTATCGTAAGTGTATTAAGCAAGCGAGACAAAATGAGTAGGTGCGGCTGAGGCGGCGGCGCCCGCACAGGCGTGTCGTGCTAATTGCCCTCTTTTGGCTGACTGTATCGTAATGCACTGGAATTTCAAAATAATATCCAAGAAACATCTTGACCACGGCAGATAATTGTTTGAAAATAACAAAAGCTTGATGGCCAGTCATCATTTTGTGTACATTTAAGTAGTTTTTAGTCTTACCTCGGTGGGAATTTGCTTTTACCAATTTGGTATCGGACGATGAGTGACCAAATCAAACCCAGTATCAGTTTCAGATTCCCGTTTACTATATCCACGTTACCTGCAGAGATTGGCATTAGGTTAATTACAGAAATCTCGTCGTGCGAAATGAAACTACATACTTACATAGAAACTAGACTCAATATTACTTATTTGTGATTGCAAAGGTAACGTTGCAATTATTTAGGTAGTAGTCTTATTTGTCTTGTATGTGATAACTGATAAAGCAAGACGTAGACGTTTGTTCAAGTTTAAAAGAAAACGAAATCGTTACTTTTATAAACACATCCGAAAGAAATATCATTCAAACAGGACTGCTCTGCCCAGTCGTCTGTAAATAACTGATTAGACCGTTACCTATGTTTACAAGTTTTACACCATCATCTTCAATAGCGGAGAGAGCGGTCGTAACATTCTCCAGTTTATGATGCTGATTGACTGGGTTCGGACTCCATCCCTTCAACCTTCGACCTTGCAGCGCTTCCACTAGAGAACATAGCACTGTGCCATCGCGAAAGTCTTCCACTATATCAGCCACCTATAAGTTTATTTACATCTTATTTTTGTTTACCCATATTACGTGATATTGTAATGTAGTACGGACATGAATGTGTCAAGATGAAGCTACAAGGCCGCCAACATAAAACCGCTAGGAACCATAAACTAAACGATAAATAGCGTGTGATTTTGCATAGCAATTTGCAATAACTTGTTAATGTTTACTAGCTACCTTTATGTCCATGGGTTTAAGGGTTTCGTTGACCCAATTTCTGAAGGTGTTGGCTTGTATTTCTACCCAGAGGTCCTCGTGGCCTTTGATGGCCATGCCCTTGGCGGCGGTGCCTTCAGGGCTGCGTGCGGCCAACCCAGCTTGGGTAATTCTCCCCGCACTGCCTTCAGCGGAGTGCGCCCGCAACCCTTGGTGCGTTATTTTTGGCCCCTCCATTTTTAAATCTTCTATTCAGTTAAGGGTAAACATAGCCAGTCTTCTGCAATAATTTCTTTTTGGCACTGCTTATCTTTGTCATCTGAAAATAAAATTATTTATGGTTTAGTCCTTTGATAATTAAGTACTTACCTACTTATGATACATGTGACGTCATACAATAAATCGATCAGTGACATTATTATACTATTTCAGTGGTTTTACAATACACGCGAATTATATACATGTCATTGACCTATTTGACAACAATGCAGCATACTAACATCTTAATTATTATGTTACAAGCTATTGTAAAGAGACAATAACACTTTTACATTACAATATGAACGAAAGTTCTCACATTAGTTATTTAAAACTTCGACTCAGTTATTATACTTGTACTTTCTCATGAGTCGTTACAGCCAACAGAAAGTACGTTGCAACTTTAATAATAAAGTTAATTCAAAGAAACTAAGTAGCTAGTTAGTATGTAAATATTATAAAAGGTATCATGGCTAGTGGTGATTGGAATTTTAATTATTCTCCTGAAGTTTGTTTGCATAATACAAGTAAATAGGTAGAGTTTGGTTTCTCATCAAGGTAATAGTAGATAGAACCAAATGTGCAAAGGAAAATATTCCACATCCTTCAACTTAACGTCCAATAGGCAAATTAGGAGCTGCTCCAGCCTAAACCTATTTAACATAAGTTTACAGGGCAATATTGACGCGGGATGGCTACCTAACTAATAACAAACTACCTATATTACTCATTAACACCACGACAGACAGAACAATGACCGTGTTGTGATAGTGATGCAATGCAATCATAGTAGGTATTATTAGTAATATTGTAAGTAGATATAGCTAAGTAAGTAACCCACATATTAGCTATAGATAGTATTGTACCTATATAGGTAGAGTACTATACAACTCACAGACTTGATTCATTCCTGACTGCTAAATACAAAAACTACTATAACAATCTAATGTTTCGCATACCTGGGGGAAGACCCCCAGGTATGCGAAAGAAATAATTCTGTTTTTAAGTTTGGTGTAGCTGGAGAAGTAGTGCAGTTTTGGATTGTTCTTATAGAATCTGGGTGCAATGTGGTGTACACGGGACTGCATGTATTACGGGAAGGTCGTATTGAGATCAGCGTAGATGTGTACGGAACTACGTTTAAGACCCGGCGGTAATGCGAAACTCGTGATCGGAAGGTGAAAGGCTATTTAGATTTTAGCACTAAGTAGATAATTTATTGTCACTTCATGGTACGTAATTGATGAAGCGGTGGGAACCTCGCCGGTTTGCAACGTTTTTCGTATTTTATTAAACGTTCTTTATATCATACCTAGTAAATAAATATATTACTTAATATAATACTAGTTTACGTACGCGTAAAATAGATCCAGAGGTGCAGAAAAAGAGAAACGTTTCTAAGAAATACGAATATTATAAGTAGTATTTTATGTAGAGATTTAATTACGAGTGCTCGATACGAAACTTATTTATTTACAAAATTCTACGAATTTAACTCGTAATATTGGAACTGCCGCAGCTCTCAAAA
The DNA here is from genome assembly GCA_947563765.1 of Anarsia innoxiella. NCBI lineage: Eukaryota > Metazoa > Arthropoda > Insecta > Lepidoptera > Gelechiidae > Anarsia > Anarsia innoxiella. The sequence continues at coordinate 6,312,806 of OX387395.1, forward strand.
GACAGATTGCCCTTTGTTACAAAGTTGGTTTCGCAGAAATGTGACAGTCAAACATGCCCCGATGCACCCGTATACCTCCGACGTGTTACGACCGGGCAGACCGCCGAGAAGATGCAATTATTTCCCGTTTTCTGTTGTTGCCAGCATAGTCTAACTTGAGCCACGGCTGATACTAATTAGTCCCTACCACGTACACTTAAATATGTCCTTTAAAGGTTAAGCGTTGGTTAATTACAGGCTGTGCGAAATGGGAAATATTACAAAGAAATATTTTATAAACATGACTTCTTAAAAATGTAGGATATTCACGCGACTTGTTTTATGTCAAAAGATTCAAGATTTCTTCCTACATACTTAGTCATTTATCGGGCAAAACTGTGTGCCGTATCTTTGTAGAAAATACATATATCCATTATACCTCTATACAGTTTTAGAGAAAACTCTTAGTCTGTGCCAGACTGAAGATGCGGGGCTCTGTTTATTACAATAACCGAGGAAATTCTATGTTGGATAGGTATACAAAATAGTATGTCTCATCAAAGTTTATTTGATATATTAACTATTTGATAGACACCTTATTTATACTTTATTATCAATCGAGTTGACATTAAAGACTTAAATCTAATTGTAAATGTTTCACGTGGTATTCCGAGGATTTAGACGCGCAATATCACTTCCAATTCAAATTACGTTTCAAAATACAAACTGCCATGAAGTAAATGAGAGTTGGGGCAAAAAACTCTAAAGTATTCCCTAAAAGCGACTTATAAAAAGACATTTGGAATCTTTGACGCTCCCAAGAGATTGGACGTAAGAGGAGACAATAATGTGTTCATTAGAGTATAAGTAGGGTAGGTACTTTGAATTAAGTACTCGTACAATGTTGATCAACTGTGATCGGGGTCTTTAAGTTAATAAAAGATTGACAATTTATATCGACGACAATGAACATTGAAAACAAGACCACTAGGTAGGTACCTGCATAATATATTACAGAAAACAAGACCTTTAAAATGTAGATATAATTATCTAGACATAAGTACTTAGTATAATTATACAATGACCATTCACGAGTGTTATTAACATAATTGCACATAATTTTCAGTATCATACGCTGTCACGTCAACAACGAAGTAACAATAGGTAAACACAGTAGTTTTATATTAAATCTAGCAAAATTATGTAGGAATTTGTATGGAAAGGGCGTTTGATTCAATGTGTATGTACTTAGGTACCTACTTAAGTTCATATATGTGTAGGAGATTACGTTCATGAAGGCTATTTTGGAACCATTTGCAAACTCTTTACTGCTAAAATGCAAGAACTGGCATGTTTCGGACTGGTTGTCACTTTGGCGCTTTCATATTTGAGTCGCTGTCATGTATGATGGATTCTGTTTGATTATTGATTTGAAGAGATATCGGAAGCTATCACGTATATCTTGTTATTTTATAACGTGATTGCAAACTACACAATAAAGCCAGTTTGTTCGGTACACGCCCACTGTCTTATTTTAACTAAAAGCTTAAACGCCACTTCTGATGACTCGTCTCGTCGACATATGATTTATAGAAAACATAAATAGACACCTTATTGACATTTATAATGGCGTGAAGTACCATTCTAACTAGGTTAATATGGTAATGAAAACGTCTTCAATAGAAATGATAGAAATTGTAAGGTATTTTATGGAATAACGCACGACTAAATGAAAACTCTGCGTTTAATGGCTTGTATCGTAACGGGGTGGATTGTGGTCGTATACCGCTCTAATATAATGATGAAAAATCGCAAATTGTTCGGAACAGAAGAGAACAATGCTGGAAGGCACGTGTGGGCCGAACTGGGACTAAAATTGGTTCGATACATATTTATGTAGATAGGTATTCCATTATGAGAGCTCGTGGGACGACTGTTTGCTACCGACAATCACGACAGCTGATGTCGCGTCATATCTATTTTAAAATAGTCGATCTCACGTTATTATGTCATTGTTAAACAACCTTTGCATTGACGGGTGAAGAAACTGACCAGTCGAATACATTTTGTAAAAGAATAAAATCGTCTTTTGTTTTTTTTGCCATCTTAATAAAGAATAAAAACGTATAGTAGATACTCAAGCAAAGGTGTGCATAGATTTTACTTTTAATTTAGTGTTCTTTCTTCTAACAAAAACCTACGTATTTTCAGTTCAAAACTGTAACTGTGTGCTTCAAAACAGTAACTACTAATAGGATTCAATCATTTATGTTCGCACAGTGCATGATTAAGATTTTAGCATAAATTCCACAAGTCCATGCATCGCTAATATGCTGCTAATAGCTGGACTCGTGTTAACCGGACTACTAGAGAACAAACTTGCAAATTGCCTTTTAAGGTAATATTTTATGCTCGCAAACTAACATTGCATATAATCATATGAGGTCTTTCAAATTACTAAAAATTCTTATTTACCTACTTAATTGCAAATAAAAAGAACTTAAGTTTTTAATTGAATAGTTACTTTTGCTAGCTTTTTGAAAGACTGAATAAAGCATGATAGGTAGAGACATATGTACTTATAGCAAATCTACTAAGACGACGTAACGTAATGCTGGAGTCTTGGATGTACCTAATCTAGTGTATGTTTGCAATCTGAGGTTGTACAATCGTGTTCAAGGCATGTTAGCACCTACGCTAGGCAATTCTAGGCATAGCTAGTATATTAAAGTTTCAAATAAGCGAATCAAAAGATATTCAATTAGATAACTTTTTCATAAGAAAAACTGTATTACATGAAAAAGGCGACCCACGTGATAAAAACGGCTAATTATAGTTAATTAAAGTCTTTATTATTTTATAAGCTGTATCCAGTGCAAAAAGTTTATCTACATAGTATATAATTCTTTGTGGGTCGCTTATTATTGAGTGTCGATGAGCTCGCCACCCACGAAGTTATTTGAATAATGTAATGGAAACTCTAAGTAAGCATTAAAGAGAGATATCATTGATAATGGAAAGTCTAACTAATTCTGAATTTATAACAATGATATTGAGAACCTTTCTTCACTAATTATTTAGGTATTTTATCAGAAAGATCTGAATCTCCCTTCATAGAGATATATATAATTTTTCACGACAATTACTTTTCGACGAAAACCATCATTCTTTAGAGTCACCTTTTTTTGATAAAAATAAGTGACATCCACACTCGTTCGGCAAAAATAACGTTTTTCAATATATTTAAGACTTGATTAAGGTCTTGAGCAGGTACCTATTTTCTAACTGATTTTAGGGACTTAGTAACATCATTACATGTACCTACCTACCAAGAGTTTATTAAATATAGTGGGTAAAATAAGTTTTCATCGTTTGTGTGCTCTCCTCGCAAGAAGCGTAGAGCGAAGCTCTTGTAAGCTTGGTATTTCATAATAACGCATCTTCAACAATATTGGCATTTTACGGTTCAAGTATCATCTTGCTAGCTTTGTTCTTATTTTTTATAGCAATATTTTCATATTAGCTTCATACTTCAAACAAGAACATGAGCGTTTATATTCTTCTCTATCTACATTTAAATTCACAGAATACCTATTGCAAAAAAACTTATTTGTTTTGTCCTAAATTTGTTATATATTGCTTACTAATCTGCTATAATATTTGACCAACTTGCATATTAAATTAGATGATCAAAAACGGCAAAGCAATAAACCGATTACAAACGTTGGTATTAATTTATAGAACTAACAAATTTGTCCATAACTAATTAAATAACATACCTACCTAACTTTCGTGTAGATTTTTGTATTTAATTGGAAACTTATAATTATAGAACTTTTACTTTTGAACCTTGCGAAAGTTGCGAAACGATTCATGAGTTTGTGATTTACGATTTTATTATTTACGGCCAAGTTTTTGCAATAAACGATTTTTCAAATTAAAGGTATTGTACATAAACTATACTGAATATATAAAGAAATGTAATACAATTACACATCAATACTCTCAAAAGCTTAGTAAGTAGATGACCTGAATGAAATTGTTTCACAACTTGCTTAACCCGACAGGTTCCGCAGTAATTTTGCAAAGAAATGTCAACGTGCCGTCAGCGACACACCTTAACGGGTTTTTATCACCTTTGAACATAAAATAGTACCTATGACGATGAAATTTTTATTGAGAGGAAAGCTGCGCATCTTTGTCATTATAGGGCATTTTTAGAGCACAAATTTAGACCCAGGCCAGTCGTTTGCTAGTACATTTTATGCAGGTAGATTGCATTTCTAGTTCAAAAAATGTTTTTGAACGTTTTCTTTGTACTTAATAGAAGTTTGAATAAAAGACGAACGAAAGACTAAAACTCACATTTAAATAAGTACAATTTTCTCACTCTACATTTTCAGACTAAAATAAACTTAAATAAAACATTGTATTCATTCGGAACTACCTAAGAACAACAAAGTTAACAAGAAACCTTAAATATTCTTTGTTGTCCTAGACTCTTTGAAGTCGATATTAAAAATGATTTCTCGTATTTTCCTCAGAAATTGTGCCGAGTCGTAGGTGCAGCTTCGTTTGCAAACTGGTACAAAAGGAATCAAGCGGGGAGTAAATTTATTGTATAATTTTATTTTTAACAAGCGTCGACCTAACGACGTACTTCGTGCTCCACTGCCTCCAATAATGTGCGAGCCGGTCATGTAGAAACTTCTATTTATTTATCACACACTCGGTGTTGTTAAAACGAAGTTTATCCACAATTTTGTTTTATGTATCAGTTAGACTAGGTTCTAATTATCAAATATTTTAATTATTCATACCTACACTTGTCTAGCAACACGAAGGTAAAATGGTTAATTAATATTTATACTAATTTTGTAATGATTAATAAGTACCTAAGTAGTTATGTAGCTATACAGTTTCGAATTGTCTATTGACCAAATGGGCACTTAACTTCAGTTTTTATCTTCAGTCCATCATCGTGTTTAGGTCTTATTGTTACCCGCTAAGCACGTCCTCTACTTTTTATAAGTACCAATAGATTTTTTACCTATTATCCGTTTTCCTTGTGTAGGTGGATGGTAATTTATTTATTTTTTAAACCTGTAATAGATGTGTGGTAGATAAAACGCGTTCAACATCTATATGATTATTATCAGTTGTACTGTCACTCGTGCATAGGTAATGAACGATTGCGTAGATACCTATTATAATTGTAGAATCCATACATTATAAACAGTGAACTACCAAAATTTTTCACCCAACTTTGTCCGAAGAAAAGGTCTGTATTTCGATTTTGACTTTGTTATACCTATCTATGTTTTTGAGTCAACAGTGTAGTAGTTATTTCAGTGAAATAGTTTTTGTACATAGTTTTATTCCATGAACCTACCTATTCATTTTTTGAGGATGACATAATTTATTACCTTCATGGAAGGGCAATTAATTATTCTTCAATTTTTATCTGCACGAGATTTCATAAATACTCACAGTATTTTACTGTTAATAGGAATCGCTCTCACAGAAATTACAGACAAGAGAAATAATTAGGGATTTTCATACTTTTAGATAAATAAATACCTAAATATGTAGAGACTGTATTGATGTCTTTTATCAGAGATTTTTTGTTCATTTGTAAAATGAAAGACGCAAATGATTATAATAAATTAATAACTTAATTATGGACAACGCAATTTTCGTAGAATTTCGTATTTTTACAATTTTCGTAGACAACTTACTATACTAAGTCAGTTGTTACAGGTTTGTTGATTTTACAGAAAAGAGGAAAAACTTCAGTAAGTACTTTTAATAACTATTACGTTAATGTATATAGCTATTTGCTTTTTTTTATAATACCAATACAAACAGAAATACGTAAAAATGTTCCATAAATCCATACGTTTACAAGTTATGTACGACTGCGCAATTGTACGCGGTTGTCGTAATTTAACACTGTTAAATAACTAAACACGTGCGTTTGCTGTGGGTGGAGTGTGAACACGAGTGAGATGATGTCATTGCTGGGTGTTGTCATGTCACCCTTACGACACGGGAAGCTGCGACCACCACCAGCCTCCAACACCACTGACACACTACTCTGATTACAGCTATTATGAAACCACAAACCGGTCCTAGCTCTGGCCGGAGTCATTCACAAATTCATAGACACCTGTTACGAAAATACTAACGCATACCAAAATCTTAACTCAACCTTCAGAAAACTTGAAAACAAAATTCCACTGATCATTCTCACAATATTAGTGCATTCACGTTTGGTTTATAAATGCCCTTGTCGAGTGTCCCTGCAGAAACTGCAAGATGCAGCTGTTGTTTTGTTATTTACCTCGTCAAACCTGCGTCACTAGCACATCACTGAAGTTTCCTTTTTCACTTCACTTAAGTTTCACTTTCAATTTTAATTGTTTCTCGTATTTGTGTAAAATAGTTCGCGGTAGTATAGAATGAGCGCGATTGCGTACGAAGCATGCGCGGTCGAGACCTCGGCCGCGAGGAGTGACGACGGAGGCGCAGGCGCAGGTTGCGCGGGAGGGCCCCCCCTCGCTGCCTCCACGCCGCCGCCGCCGCCACCCGCAAGGCTGCCGGGCGGCGACGGCGCACGCTGGCATTCCGACTGTGACGACAATGTGCCCATTTATGTCTTTGGATATGGTTGATGGTCACAGCGGCCATATGGTGTCTTGCACTCAGTGCGATTATGTTTTTTTCATTGGAATTTCGTAATAGCATCGAATTACCTGCAAGGTGTGGGAACAAGTCGACCTGATGACGACGTTCTGTAATAATTTAGAGGAAAGAAGAAGTCCCCTGTGTTTCTAGATATTTCACTGAATGACAAAGTCTGAAGAATAAACCTGCAAATAAAATTCGATTTCAAAACTGGAAAAAGTAAAACCTCTGTGCTCGCGGAAAGTTAGAAAAAGTGAAATGGATTCTTGGTAAGCGCTTAAAAGTACTTATTATACTATTCTTGACATATTTTCTAGGAGCTACTTCTGAACACCCACGTCAATGAACTAATTAATACACAAAACACGTAGACAACAATTAATATGGTGTATTTAATTTTACAAGAACCATTGCTAATAATAATGCGCGTTAGATAAGTTATCCTGTGAATTGCGTAGTGTTTTTGTATTATTATGTTATGTATGAAAGGAAAACTCGTTGATAATTTATGTGGGTATAAATTATTAATATAGAGGGCTTGGTCGGCCCCTCGCGAGTGGTTTGCTATCTGCGGAAGAGTTAAATTGGTTTGGAGGGTCGCGTAGGTTTAATTTGATGCGGGTTTGGTCGAGCAAGGACCTTTATGGTGAGGAAATTTGTCGATTTTTAATTCTCCAACGGCGCCGCTGGGAACACATTATGCAGACCTTCAAAAGGACTCCTATATTTGGTTACGTGTTGAAAGAAAATTAAATTTAATACTGCTCTCCTCCTCTCATTTTGTGTAAAATTATGAAGTGTTATATTTTTACAGCTAAAAAAATCATCAAATGCGGAACCTTCAGTACCTCGTCTTAGATAAGTGAGTTCCTACAATTTTTCATACTTTTTTGTGAAAACTATTGCGTATTTTAGAAATGTAGATGTAAAACTTTACGAACAAAAAGATAAAACAGAGGTAGTCGATGGTGATGCGATGGTCGAAATGATTGCATGGAGCTGCGGGGCAACAAGGGACGCGACGCGAGCAGAGTTGCGGCAGCCGGGCAGCCGGGCCTAACTCGTGAATAAATTTGAATGGTTGAACAGTCGCAGGACGCAAGACTCGATGACATTTGCCCCTCAGGTCACAGGTGCTTTCCGCTCCACGCCATCCTAAAAATACCCGGTCGGAGTTAGTAAAACTTCACGAATATTTTTGGCTTAGTTTTTAATCATACCTTACTACGAAACTTATTCAATAAAGTTTTATGATTTCATTCAAGTTTCATTTCAGGTACCTACTTGTAAGTACCTTATTGTGGTAATCATCCCAATTGTCGAGATATTTTCTTCGAAATGGTTGCAGCATATCTGTTTTAAAATGTAAATGGAATAAACTTGTCCAATTTTCAGGAACGTGGTTCGGTTTGGTCATTGTTCGTGTTCGTTCATTCTGTAAATGGATAATTTTGTGACACTCTGCGCAGTGTTCTGTAAATATATGGTAGTTATTGTTTGGTATCTATTTGGTACTGAATAACTTAAAAAAATAACTTAAAACAGTTTAAACACAACATTATACTTATAGCTACCTATAACTTCACTATAGGTAATGTTTAGTTACAGGTATGTTACTAAATACAAACAAATTATCGCATCAAAGTAAACTTGACAAATATACATAGTTACCTAATAGACTCATATTATTTTATTTATCATGTAAGTATGTATATTTCACAATCTAACTTGAAGATTGCAAAACTCAGATTGGATTTTGAAGCTTTGGGCCCCAGGTGAAACATTTCAAGAACATTTTTCAATACCTGAAAATTGTATTTCGTGCTTCCATCACACTATGATAAATTACTCAACATTTGCTCGTAAACAACTGTAGTAAGAAAAATAAGTCGTATTTTGTGAAGGAATACATGCAATAGGCATTATGTAGGTACCCAATTTCTTTTTAAACCAATATATTGTTCTAAGATACCTACCTAAGATGGTTTACATACGATGAGTATGTATGGACAGTAAAAATCTTTGATTTAGACTTTATAAATAGCTTTATCATATCATGATTCATAAAACAACACGAATGAAGTTTGACTCAAACCAATGAATCATTCATTTCGCGAGAACTGTTATTAACATGACGCAAGGGCTCTCCCACCCTCCTTTAATATGCATACAACCGTTTTAAAGTTTTACCAAATACGTACTTAGGGTAAGATCATCGTTTTGATAAATAATGAGTCAACACTAACAAAATATTACGCGAACAAGCGTGTTGGAGTGAAAGGAAAAATGTTTGCTGGTTTTTAGCACTATGTTTGCAGGGTATTAGGATTATTGTCCATAACCCACGGTACCCTAAACCTTTGTATGCAATTTAAATAAACACTATTATAAATATTGCAATGTGGTGCTATCAGAGCTCGGTCCGTAGTCCGCAGCCACACCCGACGTCGTCGCCCCGTCTCCTCGTTACACTACCTTCTCGGGTAACTGAATTGCAATTTATAGCTTTCTTGTTGTTTTTCATAATTTATAAGATTAGCAGAGCCGGCGGCGCCGTCGCGGGCCCTTTATAAATTTCAAATAAGCTTGATTTATGGCACCAGTAAAAACTAAACGCTTTAATTACAACTCGAGGGCGCTTTTTATATTTATTCAATTACTAATTAAACATCAGAAACCGTGTAATTGATTAAGTGGTGAGCTTAACTTAATTATAGAATTTTGAAATAGAATATTATTTTAATGTAAATACAGTGCGTCGGGATATTTTATTGAGATGTTTTATACATTAGTTAGTATTCAGAGTTATTATAAGCAATGTGACTTTTATATATCTTCATATAGACTATTGCAATAAGCCATATTAGTACATTACCTATACATAAAGCATATTTAAATTTTCTAAGTAAGTACTTGAAGGTAAAGTCGCCGACTCCTTAAGAGAAACGTACGTACGTATGTAGGAGGTGCACATGAGTGACGACGTGTACCTTGTTTCCACTCCTTAGCCATTCTAAGGACACGTCGCTTCGCCGTCCACTCGGTGCGACGTGATTCGCCTAAGAAACTCTCTCTCCCCTCGAACCCTACACAGAAGAGGACATTTTAAAGATTTCTCACTCAATACATTCTTGTACTCGAGGTTCGAAGCGCAAAGACATACGGAGACACGTTTCACAATACAAATAGAGTGCTATCCAGTTTATTTTATAGCTATTTACAATGTAGGTCAATCAAATACTCTAACAAAAGACTTATTTCTGCGAACTGAGCTTTAATGATTGTAAAATACCTAAGCATCTCTGGAAACAATGCGAATAAAGATAATTACTTGGATGCTAACGTATCGAAGGAAATGTTTGTTGTACATTTCAGCTGAAGGATGTTTTAATTAAAACAAAGGACTTGAATCAAACTCTACTATTTTTATTGCATTGTACTACGTCTGCATTTTAAATGAGTACATTCGGGTTCCTTGAATAATGAAATCCTTGAATGAAAAACAATACCTTGATTTGACAGTCAGGTAAAAAGACATTTTGACTATTTCGACCAATAAGGAAGGAATATAAGGAGTGGCCCCATTTTTTTTTCATATACAAATGAGTTTATGACAGCGTGCCAAGGTTGGCGTAAGTTTTTCATAGTTTTCTTGGTAGATGACCTGTCAAACGATAAGAAATTCCATACCAAAAGTTGCCATTTTGCGCCAGACCAAGCCCGCAGATCCAGACGGTATGGCACCTCCTTTCCTTATATATTCTATAGTACTCAAAGATTTCGACCGTATAGTAGGTAATGTAAAATCAAGGTAAAATGCAATTTTATTAACTCATAATAGTGATGAGTGATGAAATAACGTGATGAGTGATGTCAATAGACGTAATGTGACGACACCACATTTTCGCAATTAATAATTGTTAGCTTCACGCTCAGATTACATACTGCCATAAACGGAACATTGCTGCTACCAATATTAAGTTTATTTCATTTGTAATTTATTAAATTATATTATTTCCTGCATATTTCGACTGTTTGGTTATTCCATGAGTAGGTTGATATATATTTAGATAAAAATGTCTACTTAGCTATATTTCTTTTATGTAAAAAGTGTATTTTTATTAAGATAAGTAAGGGGTTTTCTACCTGCTGTCAGGGAAAAGGTCAGAAAATAGGGAAAATAGACCTGTCAAATTTAGTTCCAAAAATATCCAGGAGACTTCTTTCGTGAAATGCACTCTAAAGGTCACAGCACACATATCAACTCGGAAAGGGATCGACACCGTATCGCCTCGAGCCGTTCAGTATTCTTTGTATGAAACTCCCTACTCCAACGCACACTAATCGGCATCGTAACGTAATAGCCTCGCATCGGAACAGGCTCCGAACCACGATGCGGCGCGTGGTCAACTTGCAGTTCCCGTGCTTACGGCTCGTCGTTCCCGCGCTTACGTCTCTCCGTACGCGAGCTCACGGCTCTTCGTCCACCCTCGCCCCTGTCCGTCCCGCGACTTGCCTACCGAACGTGCCACCGCCCGCCATTCGCAAGGCAACTTCCTTTCGTGTTGCGCGTGAGTTTTATTGAATTTTGAGGTAAGATAAAAACACAAAATAACGATGAAAAGGATTCAAACTGATTTGGTGCCAACCAGGTCAGCGAGCCGTAAGGGCGGTGTCGCCTAGCCGTAGCCGAGTTGACATACAGGAGCTGCTGATACGCTTCGGGTACATGCATACGTTAGGTTGACGCCTGGTTGACGGCGAGGTGAAAGGCGATACGGTGACGTTCCCTTTCCTAGTTGATATGTGTGCTGTGACCTTATCTCTTTATTTATTCCTCAACTGATTCTAACAAGCTTTTTAGTTATTTCTTTTGTTTTTTATTTGTTTAAGATTTTATAGTTATGAGCTTTGTCTTGGAGCATTTTGAGTCATAATTTGCCAAACTAGGTAGGACAAGATAAAAATTACAACCATAAGTTCGAAAGAAAATCGACCTACATTTTTCTTAATAGTTAGATACTATGTTATACTCGAGTATTACTTCGAAAATTGGCTCGAATTGAACAGCTATCTGTTCTTTAGTTCGTTTAAGGGTACATGATCTGCGGTAGCGCGTGAATCTCATGTCATCGACCCGCCCGATTGTCAACAATGACATGTTATTGTCAGCCTAAGCATGTTTGACGCTAACATCTCGCAACGTTTGCTGATACGACGCCATTGATCCATGCTGTTGAATTGATACTCCACTTCTCCACATCTACCTACCATATCTATAGGTACTCACAGCATATACAACAGTCCATAGCGTTTGTAGTACATGTTCCAAGACATTTGCTCTCAATATTGCCTATTAAAGCCATAAGCACAGAATATCTAATAGCATTGGATGTACTGAATAATGACCGTTCTCTACAATTAACTACTCACACAACTAGCCCTTTTAGGTGCAAATTAATAATTCACAAAGGATATCTGTCGAGTGAGTACTTGTACGTACAAGAACTGCTTATTAGTATTACTAGTAGGTATTTGAGTACCATCAAAGGAGACCGTAACCATTTACAAATTCAAAAGTCGACGTTTACTTACCTACCAACCAGAGAATCCATTAATGGGTCCATTATTAACAATATTTTAGAACTTTTACTCTAACTGCAAGCACCTGCAAGCAAACAATGGTTGTTATTCATTTTTATTGGTTTATCGGAATTTAAACACAGACTGCGGTGTAAAGTACGCGTACAAATAGAGATAGAAGTTAATTTAAACTATTAACTTGCTAATGAAGGGCTAAGATAAATAAATATTCCTTAATATCCTCAGGTGGTGCACTTTAACCGTTTGTAGCTGCTGTAACATACACAAGGCCACAGCGATTATTTATACAACTCATTCCTGGGAAAGTCGCATTTGTATTTACGACGTTTTTCGTTCCTTTAGCGCAGTTGAATTAACATTTTTATGGTTCGGCAGCAAATGGCATAAACCCTCGGTGGTCATTACACAACACTCAGGAAAACTTTACGCTCTGGCGGCGCGCTATCGAAATTACTGTCCCTCACCCGGTATTAAAATTCGAAGAAATTGCCGATATTTGTATACCTAAATTAGAGATATTTTTTTATATTTCGTTGCTGAATATATTCAAATCATAACTACTTAATCTGTTTCTCAGTATTTTTGATAATTTCACTAATCGGAGTTTACTATGCACAATAGCTATAACTATATAATAGCCAATAAGCCCTATCTCCAATAAATATTCTATCCTCACTTGATATTAAACTCCGAATCAAATATCTTTTTCTATTTAAATATTGTTAAAAAAAACATGTTATAATGAGGAAATTCTAGTTTTAACTTAGGTACTGTATATTTTTTACGATTTCCTAGTCAACCCCCATTTTTGAATTTCGTTTTCAAATAAAGTATGAAATCCGCTGACTGCTTTATGTTAGTTCGCTAAGTGAAGAAGACATAAGAAGTTAAAATAAGGCCATTGGCATGCAGCTGCAGTCTGCCTGAACGTCATTCGTACTCATACTAGTATTCAAAGGTTGCAGACATTCGCTTTTCATATAAGTACCTACTTTCCGTGTGTTAGACATATAAAAATGTGTTTTCGGTAAGCTTTTGCAAACAAGTTGAATTACTATGTCGGTCTCTAGACTTTGAGATTGTTCAGTAGTGATTTTCTCCAGCAACCAATATAAAATATATATAAATAGGTAAGTACATTTTAATGTAGGTCTATGTACCTAGTGGTTCTTTTGCTAAGCGCAGTAAACCTTGCACAATATTGTTCTTATTCCCATTGTCTGTCTATTTACTATATAAAATATACATGCCTCGTTCCCGGCTTCCCTTTGTTCGCCAAGTTTCAAGTTTATTGAACCAATTTTCCGTTAGATTTTAGGTGTCACTGTCTTTTTTGGAAAGGTTTCTTATTTTCTTTTTGTTCACTTCTTTGTGATATTGTTTATGTTCGAAAGCTCAAACACGTTTTTTATTTACACTTTTCTTTTTAAATTAGCAGGTTTATTCGGGATCGGGAATTTTAATATTTCTGTAGGTAACAAATTTTCCTCGAAACTTTTCTTGTGCTTTGTCTATGTGTGTGTCTAAGTTGGAATACCTATTGCATTTCTACCAACCAATTATTAACGTTCCTATTTGCGTTAGAATTAGAACTTACTTACTTATAATTATAACTTTAAGCTTGTTGCAGTGAATGTTTCTCAAAGAGAGATATAAAAGCGGTACAGCAATACGAATTTAAATATGTATACTAGGCTTCAAAGAGCGTAATACCACGAACGCCTGCCTGTTCAGTTTGCATTCACCAGACAAAATTTGCTCTCAGTTAAGTCAAGGTAATGCAACTTAAATTGTTTTATTCCAGCTTTACTTTTTCAATGTTCTTTAAAAGTTAAGCATATTTTTTAATAAAGTCGTATTTGCTATTCATGTCATTAGTATACATCAAATAAGCATTATGAACAATCCTGCGGGCTCTAAAAGTTCTCCTAAATTATTTAAAACAGCCTAACTTTTCCTATACTCTCATTCAGCTTTGCATACATTAACTTCAAGTTATTCATATTCAATGATTGACTTTCACATCCCAAGAGTGGTGCAAATGGTGATAAATATTTTAAGAATTAAAACCTCGAGGCGCGTTTCAAAGGGCATCAAATATGACAAGACTTGGTGTATTCGTAGCTTACGACAGTTCACATTATGTTAATAAGCTCTCATCGCGAAACTCAAATTTGCACATGATTTGCAAAGTTAAGATTTTCGCGTATTTTCTAGGCACTACGTGGTACTTACTGATTATTTTCAAAAGATACTGAAGTAAGGTAGCCACTATGAAGGAAATAGAAATGAGTTCAAAGAAATCTACATAAAAAAGCAAAGAAAGCAGCTTAAAGTTGCAAACAGGAAAATAACAATATGCGTAGGTTTACAAGACTCGTTTATTTGTTTGCAATTTCCTTTCTACAAACTGACTGTTTTCTGACTTTACTTTGTTACTTAAATAGGACTAATATTTAAAATTATCATAGGGTCGACGAGATCGCGAATGTTAAGTATATTTTATTAATTTATATCATATTTTTGATATTTTTAACATAAACTACACATCACATTTCAAGTTACAAAAACCGGATACAACGATTTTCGTTACTCATCTCTTGATAGAGCGGCAAGTCCAATTATAGCGATCGATTTTTACGGTAAACTCCGTGTTTACTTTTAATTAAGAAAACTCGTTGAGGAAGTATACTGAAAACAACCAAATAAAACTTCACAGAAAAAAACTTTAGGCGATAAATCAAATAACAACATGAAACAGAGTAAAAAATGCCTTTTCCTCGTTATCAACAAGTTTCTCGTCAATCAGGTAAACAGAACTGACAAAATTTTTAAACAAAGTTCATCAACAATACAGTTGACGTTGACATCGATTGCGAAAGTAATAATGGGGCTGGGGAAACGTTAATTATTTATTTTAAAAGTGTGTCTTATAAAATCAATTTCTAAGTCCTTTCATGTTTAAATTAAATCTTCGCTGAGCATAGGTTTCGTTATTAGGATTTATTAAGTATCATCTACTTTTGAAATCTAATTATTGAAGTGTATTTTGATTTAGATAATGACTTTAAGTAGGTATTATGATGATACAAAAGTCTCTATTGAGTTCAAGAGCGAAGTGTGTGAATTTATATAACATAGATAGGTACCTATGTATGTTTTATAGCCCCACTAAACCAGGTAAATATTTGAAAAAGTACTTACCTATAACAAAGCCCTTTCTCTACGTAAAACCTTCGATACAAAAATAAATCCTACAGTAAATTGGATAACCCATTGTTTCAGAGAGTGTATTCGCCCATCGATCCATCGAGGCTGCAGTTGTCCACTAATTTGTCAGTGTATTTTGAGCTCCAGCTCGTTCCAGCTCTGATGAGTGATCGTCAGAGTCCTCAGTCGCTTGTCCCAGCAACACACCACCAAAATACTTCCGGAGTGTCAGGGCCGCTCTTTATGCGAGTTTCCGCCTTTTATCCCTGGTAATGACGGTTCGACCTTTATATTTTAGAAAATCGTGGAAATTTCTCCGTTGTAAGACTGTTTATTGAAGAACATTAGTGGGTTTTGACAACGCGGCGAGCGTCATGGGCACCTTTCCACCGGGAACGTCCAGGGGGGGGTTGTTTGATTAGTTGTTAGTTTGATAAGTATGAATTTGTAATTTTTTGACATTTGTTTTGACAAATATCCGATATGTCGGTAGTAAAGTTTTAAGCGTTTTTACTTGAAGTAGTAGTACCTACCTATTATTTTATTAAACTTCAATGTTTTCCTTCGATAAGCTATTAGTATATAGGTACGTTTATCTAAAAAAAGCGCTTTATCTTCTTAATAATTAAAGGGTAGTCCTTCTTTGATAATTTATATTTCTTATATTGAAATGATTTGATTGCTTATTTTGTACTCAATCGTCATTTAACACGCAAAACCTCGGCTCAAGTAGATAGGTTAATATTTTCTATAGACTTTTCCCCCAATAATTGGCATAGCAAAACAAGACAGCGTAGAAAGGCGCTAGATGGGATAGTGTAAACAGTGGAGACACAATGGTGTCTCGTTGCAATCAGTCGGTAAAGTCTGCGGCGGTCGCGGAGACAACGCTGCAATCCGTCACCCGCCCATTCCACTGCACGCCGCTGCCGCCGCCGCCGCTCCAACTCCACTCACCACCCGTTTTTGTTCACATCGAAAAATAAAATGCACAGCAAAAAGCGATGCGAGTACAGACACTGCGTTATTGATAGCCCTGAAATATGTTCCGTCACTCTCTCTCTCCGGGGACATAGTAACGAGTGCTCGTTGTTTTTTAACCAAAGACGTATAGAACTTATACATTTCGATGAGTTATCTGACGAGTAGAGCTTGAGTAGAGCTCATTCTTTCGGTAAATAGTACGATCAAACATTTCTACAACACGAGCTGGATATGTGTAGCGTTGGAAACAAAGAGAGTTACTTTCTTATTATTTGTGTTTTAACAAAATATCCAGCAAAATAATATAGAATTTTAGGAGCACATGGTAGCGTTGGCCGTCTGCCACGAAAAGGACTTAAAGAAAATTTACTGCCCACAAAAATTTAGCCTCACTACAACGAGGCTCGCCTCTCGGGACATACCAGTTAGGTTAAAGTTTTGTTAATATGGAAAGGTTGGTGCGCCGGCACGATTTCCCCCGAGATCAAAATAAACACGTTTAAGATTTCCGACTGAGCCCTAGCTTTGAGGGATTGACACAGCGGACACTCACGATAAGGTATTTAACGTGAAACACCTACCAACCCATTCCTGGGCCCTCAAACTACACCTTTACAAATGAACCTCTATTAAACGTATGAATTTCGTAATAGCTCTTATAAAAGCCAATTACCCACCATTTCAACCCTGCAAGTACCTAAGTACAATCAACCTTCCTCTACGTATAAACGCAGCTAATTACGTCTGCTCAAATTTCATGTATTTACGTAAAGAGGTAGGTAATGAGATGAGTTATAATAAGATCTTCTCTCTTGGGATGCTGTTGAAAAGAAAAAACGGAGGCAATCACATCAACCCGGATTTGAGAGGGAAATCGTGTGTTATTTTTTGTGGGGTGGAAATCTATCGAGCGTTTTGGAGTTCCAATCAAGGCAGTTAGCGGGGCGCCTCAGGAGCTTTCAGACAATCTCGGCAAATGGTGCCATTAGGCGAATGCGTAGCAGCTCACCGCGGCGTAACGAGCCGGTTAGACGCGCTCCGGCCCCGGCCGCGATCATTGCACAATTTGAATAATACATGAAACACTCTCGACACCAGCGTATTGGTGCGGGCCCTAAGCGACAAGACACCTTCATAGAGAAGAAAGGTATACTATAAATACATGTACTAAAAATAAAGGTAATTTTCACAAAGGGATGACCTCTTTTCTCTGTTATTTAGTTTTTCCATCGTCGCTAATTATGTCCTTAGGAAATCTAGTGAAGATGATCAGACCGTCCCTGCAGTCTTTTATACTTCGATAACAATGATTAATATCAGTTCGATAAGCTGTGTACAAATGAAGTGGCAGGGACAGGCCGATAGTTTTCTCACGGCTGGTAATTAATCAAGGGCAGAGCTTCAGAGCTGTGCGGCGATAAATCATCCACCGGACTCTAACGAGGCGCCTCCGTCGCGGGTTTACCTCTCCGCCGCCGTCTTTGCCGCTCCTCTGTTTCCTATTTTGTAAATGTTGGACGCTTTTACAGATATGCAATGCAGGTTCCACGCTAGATAGGAAATGAAATCTTTTATACAATTTTCTCGTGAGGCAGCTAATGAGCTCTCGTTCAGATAAATCTGGATCACAACAGGTCATTACTTACTTAAGTGATACAAATTGAAAGTTAATATTCGCAAAGCTTGTGAAGGTACAACCTAGGTAATTTAATGTTTTAATCGGATCATAAATTGCCAATCTGTAGTGGATGAATAAAAGGTAGGTAAGTATGTCAGAAAATTAAATGTTCAGTTTTACAATATTCCTCGAGGGTCGGGTTTTACTTAAAGATTTCCTTTTTACCCGACTACGGCAAAGCCAAAAGGAAGGGTAATGTTTTTACTTCAAGAAAGTCAGTTTTTCTATTATTTAATAAATAAAATAGAACCTGTTTTAGCATGAAGCCGAGAAACATCCGGGTGGCTTCTTCCTATATTCCTCGTCAATCGACAATTTCTCGAAACGGGAAACTTCTACCCGTCTTCTGCAATTAGATTGGTTTGTTATAAAAATATTTTTCATGGTAGATACCTATTTAACGTTGTTATCTACTTAGTAACGGAAACATCTGTATAAGTAAGGTATACGTAAATATAACTTAAAAATTCTTGACCCATTAAAATAAATAAGCCACAGTACCTAGTCTGAATTGCAAAATTCTACGTTTTAAAAATATAGGTAATTTTTACAGTAGAAGTTTTGTGAGGCTAAGTTCAACTAATTGGAGGTGAAGTTGTTAATTGTGTAGCGTGTATTGGTGGGGTCCCAGAGGAGGCGGCGGCGGCCCGACGGCCGTGGCGGCGGTAGGTACGGTGACAGGACTCGCCACGCGCCGCACTGCGGTCGCGAGCCCACTGCATTCCAACTACAATACCCATTGCACATACCTACACATGCAATTAAAACCATGTTGCTATCGAATTAAATTGTATTTTGCTCTATGTTGCAATTCAGAGTTCTGTTAACTTCATTAAAGTAGTGATGGTAACGGAGTTTGGTATCCTTTTTTCTACTTATTTTAATTTTTTTCTTTGTTTTTATATTCCCGATTTTTTTTATCAAACCTTTTAATTGTAAGCAGCGAGATACTCAGATTTCCTTTTGCTATCGAATAGAGAGTCCAGTTTACACACTGACTAACTTATCTACTACAGCATCGTCCTATCAAAAATCAGCAAGTTATCCTTACCTGTGACTATCAGAAAGGTGTTGCTGTTGTCATTAACAGCTAATTCGCAGTAATTCGGCATGTATAGTTCTTCAGGCTTTTGTTTATTGTGGCCTTGCTCTTCCAACAGAGTAGAGTATAAATAGCAGCATAACGCGTTTGCAAGGAGGGGCAGGTGTTTCCACCGAACGAGCAAATAAAGTAACGATCTGGATTTTATTCTCGTCCATTAGAAGCGGATCCGCACATGTTTGCTTCGCCACCCGAATGAAATATTTACTGTTTACGTGCCTTGTTTCACTTAAGAGTGCTATCAGGGAATTTGAAACTGGAACGAGTTAGTCATGCTTTTTTTTCAATTGTTTTTGGCAAGTACGCTTATCACTTAAGATTCCTCCTTATTAAAATGAAGTTTTAACTCGTAATGAGTTAAAACTTCATTATTATAAAATATGTTACTCAAACAAATGAAAACTACTGACAATCCCAGAGGAGCACTACTGTCTATCTTGTGTTACTACCGCCAACAAAATCACTAGATAGCTACATTCTAATATAGATAGGTAACTGTTATTGTACACTTACATTTACATCTAGCACCGCTTCCTGCACCCTCCTCGAGTCTCCAAAATAACGGCTTTATTAGGTTAGATGTTTAAACAATTGACATACTCATTTATAAAATGAAACGAGGAAACAAACTGAGTAATTCATTTTGAAAATTTGATATAATAACTCTTGTGGGACCGAGGGTAGGTAATAAACATGGTGGATTGTGGTGTAGCGGTAACAAATGACGGTCATTTTGTCGTCTCCGTGGTTTCCTTGCCATTAATGAGGCTACGAATCACATTTCTGTCCGAATCTCATGACTTTCGATCTGTGGAAACGTACTGGCTGGTGTTAATGTTTTCCACTTATGTCCTACTTGGATGTCAAAATCTTTTATAAACGAAATCCTAAAAATAACCACTGGAAATAACTCAAACATAGTCTCAAAAAATCACAAATAAAAAAAAAGTTTGATGTCAACACTATTTGACGTCTGAATTTCTGCATAAAAGTATTATTCCTCTTTCTTGAAGAAATAATAACCAATTCTTTTTGTTAATGAAGAACTCTTTCGTTATTTGCAAATTATGAAAATAAAAACTAGGGCGGCCAGCTGCTATCTGCAAACGAGGAATTGATTTCATTTAAATTTGTAAGTATTGTAGAAATTTAAAGTTTTTGCAGATTCCGCAGCTCGGAAAGTTTGCTGAAACAGTGACTGTGACAAAACTCTGCCGCACGCAATTAAAAATAAACGCTCCGGCGGCGGCTTGGCTCCGGCGTTGCTGGTGCCCGTAATTTGTTTAAAATTATTTTGAAATTGTTTTCGTTATAGATGAGATCCTAAAACCGTTTTTTAGAGGCTACAGTGTAGCATGGAAAACAATTTACAGTTGAGACGAAGGGAGTCAGTCCTCTATTTAGAAGATTATAGAGTACTTCACACAATTCAATTAGTTTTTCCTTGTTCCATTCCCTTTAGACAAAAGAGGAAAATTTAATTTGAAAATAAAATTACAACAAGACATAATTGCAGCCGGAGGCTCCAAAACAGACACGAGGGTGGTACAGTTGGACACGTAAGTACCCAAAAGAAAAAGTTGTGAGAGGGCCTGCCTAGTTCTACATAGTCAGCTTGGTGATAAATGCGTAATGAGGTTTCACGCATTGTTCGGTAGATTCAGGGGCGTGTTAGTTGGTGCAGAGCTCGGCTATTTGATATGAAGCCGGCCCATTAGCTAGAAGCTGAGGATGGCTGGAAGCTGGCTGACCGCAATGTAAATGTTGTCGATTTGTCCGTCACCCCCCGCGTCGCAACTGCCCCCCCCCCCTCCCCGCCGCTCCCGCTCCACTAAGCTAATGATGCTCTTAGACAGCTCCACCATTTCTCTGCCTCTAAAATACTATAAGTTTTTATTCGCGATTTCTAGGAACAATGACAGCTGGATTATACCTTTTCTTTTGACGCCTTTTGAAAATCTTTTACAATTCAGTTTAAATTGAATGTTATAACTCATGCCTAGTCAAAAACTCAAAGTTTTAGAATGATTCGGCTTCTTACTCTAACGAAATACTTAGCTTTTTTTTTATAAAAGTAGATACTATATTTGAAACACGAGTACGTACAGCTACGAGACATCAGCGAGGCTGATAAAATACTTTCCCAATTTTAATTAATTGCCTGACGTTCTTTATATTTTCTTCGAAATTCTTAATATTTTCTCGTTAAATATTTTCAATAAATTAAATCCTTATACTTTGAGAATATCTAATTAGAAGTAAAAATGATTCAAATCGTACACAACATGAAACATAGATTTTGAACTCATGTAATTAGTACCGGAACATTCATAACTAGTAGATCTAATCTATATTTGAATACGTTTGTAAGGGTTGTTTGCTATTTGTCCAATTGCGGATGTTTAGTTCATCAAATAAAAGGATTATGTGGATGTATTTATAAACTATACAAAAGCACTCCATAATACTCTAGTTTCAAATATTTTGATAACACAAAGCATAAAGCTAATCTCACCGAGCTAAGTGGTGCCTGCTCAGCGCGAATTCTTGGCACGCAATGCTGCTCGAGCTAAAACATTGGTGGCTGAAATTTCTTATGCAAATTGTTTTGCATATAGGTATGTAAAATAGTAGGTAAGTACGTATATTTGAATATTTTGTTTGTAAAGCCCCGATACAATATCTACATTTTAAGTAGTAGGCACCTATATTTTAGAGTATGGTTAGAAGTTTTATAAGTTCATACACGAAGTAAATAAAAACTGCATAAATTGACATTCAGTAATGATCTACTCTCTACAAATGTCCCCATTAAATAGAAAAATAATCGACATGATGCTGCATCATCACTGGAAAATCATTATTAATAATGATGTCCTCCCGTAACCGAGCTGTAGGTATACAATTTATTTTTTTAAATTTAGAATTGAAGTAAGTGTTTGAATAGGTATTCAATAACTCGTTGGAATGGAGTTTATTTATTAGAAATTAGGTTAGTAGGTATTTGATTTTGACAAGATGCAATGTCTGTAGAACCTACTTAGTTCAGTGGAAACAGGAAATTTCCACTTGTAGAGGTGCTGAAAATATACGTAAGTACGGCTTTATTAAAGGAAAAATCAAAGGAAAAACAAAGTAAAAAAGAAATGGTTTATCGAGAATTCAGTCGGCGTAATAAAGAAACGAGCTCCTCAAAATGCCGTGGAAAAGTAATAAGAGTCAAGATAGTCGCAAATGGAAGATTTTTCGCCCGAGCAATATTATAAAAGATTTTATAAAGTAGTGCAGAACTAGTTTCATGGATGACTTCATAATTTCAAATGCAACATTAAAAAACTTGTAGACAAGCGAACCGAAGTTTGCCTCTAAACGGAAATTGAATTAGATACCTAATACATATAATTCATTTAAAAATACTTATAATTTCATTTTAATTATCTTGCAATTGAATTCACATACTTTATCTGCTGCATAATAAGGACACTTACAACTTGATAATTAAACGAGATAGCTATAATTTATATCTACGGCTACACACATTGTATACATAAATATATAGGGTGACTTTAAATTTGTGAACGATAGAAAAGGATATGCATGTAATCGTCATAACAAACAACTTTTACTACGGGGCCAAGTTAGAAATCATAAAAAAAATTGTTCAAATTTTTTTAAAATGATTTCGAGCTTGGTCCCATAGTAAAAGTTGTTTGTTATCACGAGTATATGCATATCCTTTTCTATCGTTCACTAATTTAAAGTCACCCTGTATATCTGTGTGTGTGTAATACAGTATTTTTAGGAAAGTGTGTCTATGAAGTATAATAAGTAACAATCTTGAGATACCTATCTGTAACCCTACATTGTAATAAGTAATTTGTTTTCATATCAACTTCCTCAAGTAACGATTGAAGTATCAACTAAGGGTGGAGCAAAGCAAAAGAGGCTTTCATGAGCTTTTCAACAAATGATCAATAAAAACTCAATTAAAACGACAGTTGGCCGGACGGTTTCCATGACCAAGGGTTTCATTACTGAGACGTCCTTTGAGATGAGAAAACATTCTCTGACACACAATTTCCGGGAAGAAACGCAAAAGGTACCTTATTAACATTCGGAAAGATTTTTTGGGTAATATTGGAGGGATGATCAAATACTTTGTGAATTTCATTTCTTCCATCTTATAACGGCCAGGTATTGTGATCAAAGTCTACAAAAATGCTTGACTGCAGCAAAAAAGAATCAAATAACCGTTCGTTAAGACGGTATTAATTAATCCACCTTTTATACAATCCCTCCACACTTTCTATTAAGTATAAGTACCTACAATAAATAGTTGTTAGTAGAATATCCGCTTTCCGGTTCTCTAAGAAATTGATATCCTCGTAAAGACGAGCTGACATGATAAAGTTCAAACCTACTTAAGTGTAAAGTGAAAATGGTAATGTTGGAATGCATGAGTGGGATCGAGACGGCTGCGGGGTAGATTCACGTGCACCCGACCGTAAGGAATGCAGACGTATGATATCCCACGCCGCAAGCAAACGGGGATTAAGACGTTCTAAAACCCAAGATATGTTCTTGCGAAGCAGGAATTATCAATTAAGTTTAAGCTTTCAACGTATCCGGGATTCTGAAAAGAATTGGTACCGTACCTATTCATTATTTTTTGGGATAAATCCTTTTTATGGGGATTTTTTTAAATCATCAGCTTTTTTGTCAAAAATGTTATCATGGACTTACTTAAATGTTTCATTACTAAAATACCTAAAAGATGCAAGAGGCGTGACGCACTGTCCTATAAAAAAATAACCAAAACAATCCTCTAAAACTTTTTAGAAACTAATGTTCTACTTGTCGCCCTACGAGCACATTATAATATACCTTCTTAGATAAAGGTAGGAACTTTAAATTAAATAAGTAACTAAGCAGTAGGTAAAGACGAATTCAAAAGACGGCGGCGAAATAAAAAAGAAACCAACAATCCTGTACATCTGGTTCTCTCAGAACCGGATTGCGCGTTAGAGCGAACTAAAATATTAATGCGAGTTGCAAATCCCAGCAACCCCTCAAAGTAGGCAGCCAACCTTTCTGGAGTGATTCTTTTAAATAAAACAAAATACAAGCTGATCCTACGTACAAGGTGTCCCAAAAATTTCTGCCACAAATCTGCCGTGGTTTCATTTATTTATCCAATGTTCTACTTGAAGAGTTTTCATCAATTAAGGTAGTAAAATAAAAAAATATACGTATTATGTACAATTACTTTGTAACGTATAAGTAGGTACCTACTTCTTTAGATATTTTTTGGAAACAAAAGATACATAGGTACTACAAAATAGTAACTAAAAAAATATAACTCAGTTTCAAGTAGATTCCATTTCAAAGCAGATATTTCAACGGAATTCACACCAACAAACTCGCAAAATAAGATACAAACGTCTGCATATTTGCTGATGAAAACTTCCAACATTTCCTTCCTGTAAATAACAGTTAAATTTTAAATGAAATGTATAAATTGTCTAACTTTACCGCTCAAGTGATAGCGTCGACCCCATTAGGACTGCAATTTGTATGGGCTCAATAAATAACTAACTCATAACAATTAAAGTGTCCACTGACTACGTTATAATTATATGTCAACAAAGTTCATGATGTAGATGTTTTATTGCGGTTCTGGAGATTTAATCTTTGCGAATATTTTGTATAACAAAAAGTAATTTGATCATTGCATCGTTCTGTTTCGCCCTTTGTCTACTACAAGAGAATAAGTAGAGAACTATGAAATAACGCGCATGTATACATATTACATATAAAGCACGCAAGTAGGTACAAGGATAGGTAATGATTAAAATAAGATATCCGTATCATCATAATCTTTTTATTAACAATAAAATGAAACTGTGCGATACATAATTGAATTTCCAATGTAAGATGCTCAAGCCTGTCGCTCGGTGGCCTTCCATCTTTCCTCTACCCGCGTTAAGAAATAACTCCATTGTGAATGTATATGCCATTTAATACACTAATGTAAAAGGAATAATAGAATGAATCCTGTGCCACGGACAACCTTGCCCGTTTTTCTTGAGAATACCTAACAGTATATGATAAAAAGCACTTTGCGTTTCGTTTATGTATATTCAGTTGCATAATGCACCTCCCTTACAACTTTATAATCGAGAAATATGTGAGAAGAAAAAATTATGGAATATATAACAATAAATAAATATTTTATTTACAGTTAAAAATTTTATCGCCTATCTATTTTATCATCGGGCGTCAGGGGACGAAGCGTTTCTAAGGAAACGAAAATAGAAAAGTAATTCGAGTCTAAGAAATCTAGTACTTAGAGTAACTAAAGGATGTTGTAAGTGGATGAACACTGGAATGAGTATTTGTTGATATTAGATACTGGAGGCGTCAGCCGGCGTGTAGTACGACACTACCTGACTGTAACGCGAACGACTTCCCTCTCTTTAAGGCGCGAACCCTTCAACCATGTCCTCGGGAAACTCGTGGCTCTCAGAAACAAATAGTTTCATTGAAAAACAGCTTACAAACACGTATCATAGATTAGAGTAACTATTTACAATTCACTTAGTGTTGAAATATATTGTTATTATTATTCTCAAGTTTGGTTCTTCTCATTTCTCATTAGTGTATATTACTAACATTACGTTAAATTATTCAGATACCAAGGAAACCAACACAATCGCAAACGTTTAACAATAATATTCACCAATATAGGTATTTAGAATATTTATGTTACATAAAGATCTCGGAAAACAATTCTGTAAATAGAAAGAATTTTATAAGTACAAAACATTCATTAGATAATTGGTAATATCTATATATTTAAACATTTGTATTAATTATTATACTTATTTTTATTTGGCAGTAGTGATTTTTATTTACCGAACCAATTGTAATCAGTTTTAGCTACTTCTCTTAATATTAAACGTACCTTATCATTAATTTTATATAACAAATAGGTACAACACACTATGGTCGTTTGTTATTACCAGAACAAATTGCATCAAAATGTAATAACATTATTCCATGATTATACATAGATTACATACCAAATTTATTGACAATCAAAGAACTAGCCTAGACTGTTATATAAGTAACAAACTTCTGTACCTAAACATAAAATTATCAGAAAACGAGAAAAGTAATGTAATCTCCAAGAAGTTGAATTTTATATGATAATTAAAGCTCAAATTAAATGGATGTACACATCCATTTCTGGGAACACATAATAAACACAAAATCATTCAGATCATATCATACAGATATCTTATCATAATACACTAATTTGGCATTTTTTATATCTTGATTCAATTCAACCAAATCCGAGCTTTCAAATTCGTATAATACTTTTCCTTAAGATTAGATTAATAAAATCGGGATCAAAAAGAAGAATTATTAAAAATAAAAGTATAATCCTATTCTCGCACTGTAACTCGTCTTGACAAAAAATTTATTAATATAGACACGAGGTATGCACAACATACAGCCGCTAATAAACAACGACATTGCCCTTTGGGCGTCTCCGAGCCGCAAGGGCGGGCGCTACAGAGCGCGGCGCGGGCGCAGCCGGCCCCTTGCGCGCACTCAGCTCACTACACTTCCTCGATGTACCTTAACGACATTAGATTAGGATAATATTGTCTTGGCAAAATCTCACTCCACGACACTCGTCAAATAATAGCGAGTCGTATATACTACGTATATATAAATTTGATAAAGTTAATTCGTATTTAAATATTCCGTAATAATAAGTATTCATCGTAAAAACACTGCGATGAGTTTATGAACGTCCACAGAGGTCACAGGGTGTACGTAAAGTAATTAGCACAGGCGTCGGCGCTCAGTAGACGGCGGACATGCGCGGCAGAGAAGGGTGCGCGAGCGGCCGCGGCTCGGGCGAGGCGCGCCGTTAAATGATGCTCTCGCGGTTGCGCTCGTTCTCCTCCTGCGAGCTCAACGAGCTGCCGCCGCAGATCTGCATCTCGATCTCCTGCAGCCTGCCATACACACCACCCACCATTACAAACAACATTTTATTTCCACGAAAGATTAGGAAGCGGCACGCAGCCAACGAAATATTGTCAAAACATAAGGGACTCCCCACTTACGTAACTTTTAATCTCTAAAGTAACCATCTTTTTCCATCCCTAGAGATGAAACTTCGCAAATTCGAAGTTTGTGCTGTTTTTCTCTATAAAACAAAACTTCTCTGCGTGTACTTTGAAGGTACTAAGAATTAGAAGAACTATAGACTTAAAAGTAACTGGAAAAAATACAAATTTGATAAAGTATAGTTATTAAGAGTAAAAAAAAAAACAAGTTTATAGACGTTAATTTTTCGAAGTATTTTGGATCTTTTACCTTTGGTCGACTTCCCACTGCTGTTGGCTGAGCTTCGCGGACATGGCTGCGTTTTCGGTCTCGACGGTGTAGAGGCGCTCGCGCAGCCGCTTGATCTCACTCTCGAGCTGATCGTGAGAGTCCACGACGACGCCGCGCGGGGGGAGGCTGCCCCCGCCCCCGCCCCCCACCGCGCTGCTGCGAGCGCTCGACGCCAGGGACGCCACAGGAGATGCGACGCGGAGAGGACTTACTGACGAACTACAAAAACAATCACAAATCAATTTAGTACTTTTCTGTCATTATCATGCAACTGGTAAAACGGTTTGGTTGATATTGTCACCTATAAAGCTGGTCCCGATAGGAAGGCGGGTGTGAAGGATGCGGGAGGATTGAAGGCCCTGGTGGCAACTGCATGTCCTCGATGGGTATACGCCCAATCGTCTCCACGAGTCCTGGCGTCGACTGACACCGGCCCATTGCCACTGTAAATTATATTAATCATTAGAAGTACTCAGTCTAAAATCAGTTGCCTGCTGCATTTTGATCCAGTTACCTTTTTCCAGGGGCGCTTTCTTGTACTTCTCAAGTCTCTTGACGGCGATGGCCTCGAGGCGGACTCTGGCGGCCGGATACTCCTTGAGCACGTCCCACATGTCCTTCTTGCTGAGCACGAACAGGTCCGAGTAGCCGACGGAGCGCACTGACGCTGTCCGCCGGTTGCCTGTCGACGTGTCATCCACACACTCCGTGCCAACCGGTGTTCGGTCTGGATCTCTTACGAGCCGCTACCGAGTCGCGCCGCAGCGCTCGTAAGATACAAAGCGAGGGGAAGACCGAACACCGGCGGCGGGGCGTAGGGCATATAAGAGTGTTGCAAGATCATAAGAGAGAGAGCATACAGAAAGCCGTACAATTTACAAACTACTCTTTCAGACAACGCATGGCAAAAGTTATTAGATCAAAGATGATTTTGTCGAAGGCGAGGTTTAAGAAATATCGATTCAGGTAATAGTAGGTAGATAGTTCCAAATTAAATATTCGTTGAACTAGATAAGCGTTTCTATAGGATTTTCAATCTGTGCTCCATTCAAAAGCGAATAGGGTATAAATATTGGTTTTATAAAAGTATTAAGATTCAATGAACGAAGCAGTTCTACAAAACTTTACGATGCGTATGTCAAGGTTAGTTTGAGGAATAAAAGAACGTTTGCAACTCCACTGACAGTACGACGGAAGATCTTAATAGGTATCAGTGTATACAGTATAAGAAACTTAAAATACGGGGTACATGCACCAAGAGGTCACGCCAAATAGAACAAATTGAGGTTTTCGGGGGCAGATGCAAAGCGATCGGGGACACTGCCTTCAATACAACCAAAGGAGATACAACTATCGCAAACAAAATACATGATGCTGAATGCTACTAATCTTGGAAGATTTAGCTAAGAGGAAGCCAGAACCAGAAGAAGATGAAACAAAAAGTATAACGTGCTTACCATTCAACAAAGGCAAGCTTGATTCTCGATTGTATTACAAACAACGGCTCAGCAGTTGGAAAATAAAGAATTGTAAAAGTAAAGTATGTAAAATAGCTTTCTAAAATAGTGAAAAAATTGTATGATGAAAAATGATGAAATGTAAAGCATTCCCTATGAACTTCGTAGAGACGGCGTGAACGCGGGCCCTTGCCACGAGTCACGAGACGCTAACTGAGAGCATGTCGTGGCAAGGGGCGCGTGCGCCGAGCCTGCGAATGATGTCCACAACCTGTTGGTAGCGTCGCGGCCGCTCCCTCGGCCTGATTGCAGCGTCTCCTCGAAACGTTTGCTTTTCGAAACTTTTCAAGAAAATAATAAATAGAATAATAATGGCGTGGCGTCTCGGGCCTTTCGGATATTTACCAAGTTGTTTACCTGCCGTGCCCATGTTCAGAATGGAAATTTCGCCAAAATAAGAACCAGCCTTCAAAGTTGCAAGAACCGTCTTTCCGTTGTCGCCTACCACCTGAAGTTTTCCCCGGTTTACTATGTACATCTCCTTGCCGACTTCGCCTGGGGACAAACGTAACACGTCATTTTGGTACAATTTAATGCACGGTGATCTACTAGCAGATGTCATTTTATTGAGATGTAATATCACCTTTTCTGCAAATGTAATCTCCAGGCGAGAACAGCACGGGCCTCAGCTTCAGCACCAGCTCGCACAGGAACCCAGCTTCGGTATTTTGAAATATCTCCACCCTGCGCGGACAAAGCAATAAAACACACATGTGAGTCCAATACGTGAAAACCAGCTCGAATTGGGTACTCAATTACGTAACATGCTGAAATTAGCAATGTCTATACTTATAAAAAAAACATTTAAATTCAATGTTAATTCCATGGGTACACATAACACAGAGTGTGTTATGTAAACTGAACATAAACAGGGTTTAGTCGAAAAAAAAGACATTGAAGTGCCATTTGGCGACAAAAATTTACGGATCGTAAACGAACACTTTTGCATAATTCATGGACGTAAAAGCGAATGTTTCTCTTTTTAATTATACAACACGGGATATTAAGCTCGAACTGCGCTGTGTTAATGCGGCCTGGAGATAGCAGCGTGTCGCGTCTTTATCTCTGCTCTTACAAAAACTTGAAAAATACTTTGCAATGAGAGGGCCTACTTTTGAGATAAAAACGGTTCATTGAAACGTAGATAGGCTATGGTTTTAAAGGTTCTTTTGTCTCTGACTTTTCAGTTGATTAAACAAGATGATATCAATTAAACAATCATTGCCATGGTAGTTCATTAGATACTTATCTATTTATCATATTCACTGGACATTATTAGATACCTGTAAGTGAAATTACCTCTTCAATGTATCCAAGTGTACATTGATAGCGATTTCAGCTTTGAGTTTGTCAGGTAGACAGGAGACGGCTTTCTCTTCATCAGAGCACTTCTGTGTCAGCCACAGGTAGTCGAACCACTTGATCACCTTTACTTGCAGGTGATTCGGGACCCGCCGCATACGCATGTACGTTTTTACACCATCTAGCTTAGCTGTAACAATTAATAAACACATAAGAGGAAACGAAAATAAAACAAAGATGAAGTTCTGGACTAATTCTGTTGCAAACCCAATTCCCCATTCACGACAGGTCTAAGCTGTAAAACTTGTAGGTATTTACACTCCGCTATCCCAACAAACTAAGTATTAGGTTGGCAACAAACCCCATTTGTTAAACTTTGAACACTTTCCCTATAGTTGGAAAGGCTGACTTCTAACTGTAATAATGGTTGGAATCTGCACCTCTGCACTTTACATATTAAGTTGGATTAGTTCGCTGCAGAGCTCCGCAATCGACTGTAATCATTAAGCCACTGATCTTGCATTCTTAAAACGTATTATTGCTGTTAGTAATTGGTTCATGTTGAAGTTTCTGTTCTAATTTAAACCAGAGATATGCAATTATTATCCAGCTTGATTTAGTTTCAAAGGAATTAATTAACAAAGTGTTGTTAGAGGTTTCACTAGTAAAGTCAAATATTTTATACGAGAGTTCAGCGTACAAATAGATTTTGGTGTAAAGTTAACCGAGCTGCAACCGCTACCTATTTGCTACGTAAAACAGTTAGAG
Organism: Anarsia innoxiella; assembly: GCA_947563765.1. Lineage (NCBI taxonomy): Eukaryota > Metazoa > Arthropoda > Insecta > Lepidoptera > Gelechiidae > Anarsia > Anarsia innoxiella. The sequence continues at coordinate 6,344,052 of OX387395.1, forward strand.
CAAACTTGGGATTGCAATTATTTCTTGTCTACACTATGTTAGCACGAAGCGGCTCGCTTTACTAGCTTGACACACGAGGCGTTCCACTTAACCCAACTTAACTTTTCAAGCGGCAGGTGCTATTAAGTATGATATTCAAAGCGGTAATAATTTAATTGCCGTGTTGCTAAGTTCAAAGAACTTTACTGTGCAAACTCAGTCGTCTTATACAATTATGCATGTAGGTACCGTGTCTACTTAACTGTTGAAAGAAATAGGCAACGGTGTAAGTACATAAGTAATTTTAGCAGCAATCGACATGCAGAAACAAAAAATAGTTGGGCATAAGTTTTATCATGCTCTAGAAAGTACTATAGAAATAATTATAGATATGAGATATGCAAATCTCTACAAGTAAGTATTTTAACTAACAGTAATTTCCTAAAACAAACTTTTCAGAAAATTCTCCTAACAATGGTCCACTTCCAAATATCGCGACGTACGCAACCATACACAAAACATTGAGCAAACAAACCGCTAACTTACTTTGTTGACTTTTAAACAAATCATTTCGCAGTAACGTGGCTTCAACACAAAGCCTCACCCGCCAAATGGATTTCAATAACACGTTACACGCCTTTCAAACCGGAACATTGTTTAGACAACGCGAACAGGAGAGTTCCTGACAAAAACGAGACAACAATGTGACCCTTTGCCATGTACTGGCTGGAGGTATACGTACACGATGTTATAGGTATGTGTGATGTGATGGATGTTATATGTTGGTGTTACAAATCATCAATCGAGAATTGACTCGTGCATATTGATAACAATCGTTGTATAATGATATTATTATTTTATCACAAAATTCACATTGGATCTTCCTCAATTACACGACTGGGTTCCGCTGCCTCCCCCTGAAGTGAGAGGGTGGCACGTGTACGCTACGCCACATTAGTTCCGCTAGTACACAACTTTTTTGGGAAATGAGGAAAAAAACGCCCGTTCTATTTAACGAGGCCCACTTTACTAGCCTTTGTTCGGCTGTGTACTTTAAGAATAAGTTAGCCGTTTCCATGAAAATATACTAAAGTTACATTATAGTATTCATGCCGAAATTCGGTAAAACAAGTCTAATAAAAAGTTGTGCAATACCGAAAGAAACAAGATATTATTAGAACAAAAAGCAAACTTTTATTTAGTACTTTTATTACTTTTCCGATTTTGGACTTCGTCATGATGAATAAGTACGCTAACTTACTGAACATTACCTTCTCGTACTTTATGTAGGTTTCCAATCTGCTACGTTGTGTATATTTACTAGCTATTTAATAGTTCGCAGCGTCGCTACAAGTTCTCAAAGTCGATTTGCAATACCAATTTCGCTTACTGCGGTATTCAAATTGATTAGTTGAAAACCATTGAAACAGTTGGGAGAACAAGTTATTAAACTTACCTACCTACCACAACAGAGTAATGAGTAGATAGGTAGGTATATACAAACTGTAGATAAGTATGTATTGTGGTGAGTAACAGTTAAATAGAAACGTCTCAGGACTCCTGGAATAGTCGTATTATGTTGAAAAATAAAATGGAAATAGTGTTTAAAGTTGGATTATAAAATCTATTTAACCCTAAATAAAGTTGTCTAGGAGATATCGGTCCTTAGCAATAGAGTCACCTGTTGCTACTTTATTAGTATTGTTTTGGTCCTTGTTCAAAAATTGGTATTGTATTGTACCTAAAACATTCAACGAGAGTCGAAATAAAATAAAAACAATAATCTAATTGCAGACGTCAATGAATTTCCAAGGCAAATGGGACTTCAAAAACTATACTATTCCCAACGTGATGATATCGGAGGAGTCTCCGTTTTGATATCTACGGTAAGAGTACAACCTCTCTGGGAGAAATGCTGACTACGTAGACACTGAATTTGAGGACAAGACGTCCGGCAATTTGAATATAAACTGGGTGCTTATTGCAGAACTGCAGGGGTGTTTGCAGACCCACCGCTTCCAACTAGTTCCGGTTATATAGGACTACAAACCACTAGGTATTAGGTACAACGTTGTACCTTGTATTTATATTTGATATCAAAGCACGGCGTAGTTTTATCACAGATATTTCTAGTTAAATAACGTCTTTCATTAAAATCCTTAAGTGTACAAAACATTTTTGTGAAATACAATTTACAACTGCAAAATCTTAAATTTTCATCAAAATTTAAATTTTAAAAAGCTACAATAAATGAATGCAAAACATTTTAATCATACTCCACAAAAGGTACACGAACCCAAATCTCTTTTATTTGTAATAAATAAACCATATTTATTTTGCAGCAACTCTGTCTGACTAGAGAGAATTTTAATAAACATTGAGTGAAACTGCTGAACTGTAAGTTTAGTAAAAATTTTATATTTCTGACTCAGCACTTTCGTTTGTTTACAATGAAACTTCTAGTCTAGTCTAGATGGTTTTCGCTGTTTTGTATTACTAATAAAGCGAGTATTTTGCTTCAGGTGAACATTCAATGAAAATCGTCGACGACGGTTGCTGGTCGTCAAAATTATCGCAACCTTTAGCAGATTATGTTAAACGGTCTTTTCTACAACTAGCTATTAATCAATGAAAGAAGACACGTTTGACATAATCCATCTAATTATCGTCTCTATTCTTGCCTAGAGCCGTCTCGAGCGGACTATTCGCGGGGGTTTCACGTCCAAATTTAAGCCGGCTTAATGTTTCAAACCTCTGACAGTAAACCCTCGTTCACCTATGCAGATTGACTTTGCAAATTTCGACATCCATCCTTGTTTAATTATTATCACTTTATGGCACTTTTATAAATTATTAATTCATCTAATAGTTTTATTATTTATGAACAATGTTCGTTATTTTTTAATGCTACAGAAACTTGATTAAGTATAGGTATAAGGGTCGTAGGTACTTGCAGTGGCTCTAGGAACGTTGCACAACGTTTAAGAATAAGTATTTTTAAAAACTCTGCTTCTTTAAGTACCATAAAACGTAAAACTGCAAAAGTAAGTAAACTATTTATTCACGCAACATTGATATAATATTTCTAAAATAACGTTAAATCTTTCCAAAAATGCTGAAAGGAAATCTAATGGCACCAAAAACTTGCATTACTACCAAAGGATCAAAAATAACCTACATTTGCTACGGCGTAGCATCTTCGTAGCACCCTCTACGTCAATAAAATAACTCATCGATCATAGCTACTTAACAGTTTTCATCAATCTACTTCTAGTTCTGAACAAAGCTGCTCACTAGTCTCTGTTTTGCTTATCTTTGTATTTTGCCAAAATCAATTAGTACATACCTTACTACGTACTATTGGATTTGGATACTATGTACCTAGATAAATTAAAAATAAATTGAGTTACATTCTAATGAAAGTGTTACTATTACTTTAATTCAATTCATAAATGCATTTAAGTAATTAAAAGTATTGAAATGTACTAAAGGGAAGAATAGAAGATATTTTCCAAATTGACACCAACATTTTCGTCTCAATCGAGGGTGCCTTTATCAGCAAGGCCGGCGGAATTGCGAGGGGTATCATTTTGATAATGGGCTTTCCTTTATTCTGATAATTTACGAAAGCCAGTGGGTTTATGTCGTTGTCGGGTGACCATAACTCTGCATAGAGACAGAGGATCTCAGATTGTCAGACCGTTGTAATAGACGGCTTCCAGTCCACAGCGCCGCCGCTACTACACCACTGCTCGCTGAATTTTAGACGCGATGTTGCCAAGCGATTACATTTTATTGTTTTCTTCTTACCATATCTGTTTACCTCGCTTCGATTTTCTGTTTTTTTTTTAATCCTAATACAAAATATGCAGTAAGATTGGAAAGGTTTAGATTAACTCGGAATTTTACCACTAAAATGTAAAGTAGGGTAAATTGGAAAACATCGGATGATAGCAATCCACTTTAGCCCACGCTCTCCACGCGCCGCCGCTGCCGTCCAAGTTACCGCGCCGCCGCCGCCGCCACCAGTGTAAATTGACCTTGGAGATATTCAAGATCAAGTTTAAAGGTTACATTCGGGTGTTGGATTAACATTTACAGTTTTACTTCGACCAAGATTATTTATATGAATCATATGAACAGAAACTTGTCATTGAAATGTGTGCCTAGGACTTATGTGGATATTGAATCTATTCTGCCGTGTATGCTAACAATCAACTAACAATACCGCATAGAGGCCCACGTTAGATGAGATGACAACATGACATTGTTGGCAATGGATAATGTGTCACCAGCATCGCCGGCGGCCGGTGTGTAATGAACCGACTATACCGCGCGGCTCGGCGCGCCAATGTTCACCTTGCAACCGGTAGCCGGTTAATTTATATAAGTTAGCAAAATATAGCCTATGAAAGTCTATTACATATTAAAAGTTTGTAAAGTCGTACGTGGACGTAAGAAGCGCGTGCGGGCGGCGGCGGCGATGACGGCGGTGGCGGTGGCAGCGGCGCGGCGGATCGATGGCGGACGGACGCGCGCTCCGGTTGGGATGGGGCGCGGCGCCCGACTTTCGCCGAGCTATTTATAGCATTCAAGCCGCTGACCTATTTCGCTGCAGCGCCACCGAGGAAGGTCACGGATTCAGCCTGCTCTCTGCCGTCGCGGCGCCATTGTCTTTTTAACCGAGCTGCAGCGCTAATTAAAGTTGTTGACACTTTGCAGCACATTCTAACTATGTCTGAAGCGACGCCGTTGGAATCGAATTGATTAGATAGGTCGTGGAAATGTTACGGAGCAATCTTTGTTTTTTTTTTGTTTGTGATAATAATATGTTTTAGATGTATTTATTACATTTAGTTCTATAAAATTGGATCGCAATGAGGACGACTTGGCTTTTAGGTTGAGGTCGTTGGAGTAGAGCACGTCGGCCGGGATGGAGGGGCGCGTGCCGGCACGTCTACCTGCTTAGTACGCTAATGTGACAGCCGCCGCGCTCGCCGCCAGCCGAGCGCAGGCAGCGAGCGGAGACACAATAAGGTCCGAAACAGAGAGCTATCTCCTCAGCTTTTTGTTTTATTCTACCAACACTTTTTTAACAAATTTGTGCCGCCTCTAACTACATTTAAACAATGCAGATACTTTCTCAACTGTAAATAAATCCTTTCTATTTCTTGATTTAAATTATTCATTTACTTTGTTTTTACATTCTACTTTTACTTAAAGAAAATACGTTTATTGTTACAAAACTAAAAATTTTCAAACAATAATAGAAAAATCTTTGACCTGCCTTGAGAACTTCTATCAAGTTTACTTCCACATAAAGTTTTATCTTTATCCATTGTTACAAGAATACGGGATTTGGAATAAAGAAGCGAATGAATGAGAAAGGTAAAGGATCGCCTAACGTGATAGTTTGTTCTAAGTATTTAGAATGGGTCCGACTCGAGGGCAGGGTCGCTCTTCAACAGCGATTGATTGAGAAGCGGGGATTCTGTTTGCTTCTGTTCCGTTTACGAAAATGACTCGTAGGTGTTTTTGCGAGATTGCAATTCATCAGAAAACATAAACTCGTATGTACCGAATGTAGTAGGTACTTTAGTTGCAAAGTAGCGTAGCCATTAAAAAAAGTTAATTTTCAATTCTGGCGTTACGTTATTCTAGATTCAAAATTAGAAAACATTGAAACAACTGAACACAAACTATTTGCACATCCCTCTGACGTAAGAGCCTTCACATTTAGGCCCGTATTCATAGCGCAGCAGCTTGCTTGAACTTTTCAAAGCTGTATTCGTCTAGTGTTCAGATGCTTTCATATGCTCTGTTATAGCAAAAATACTGAACGGCGTGGCATTTCCGTTGAATACACGAAAAGAGAAAACTGACACACGAAGAGAGGGGCGAATTGTGCGGAATACTTTTCTGGTTTTTTATTTTTATTTTTGTCGTATGCTTGGCAATTTATCTAGAACTATTAATTAAACTTTAAAATGAATTGTTGTAAATATTTCGAGAGCATTAGTTGTTTGTTACTTAAATCTAACAAACAGTCGTCACTCATATTTCTTTCGCGCTTACCACATCAAGCATATTCTTCATGGAGACCCAACTTGTATTTTATGTAGGTATCAATGATTTTTTATAGGTACAGATATGTTACCTTTATAGTGATTGGCGTATAAATCTGTGCAGAACAATGATTACAATGATATTAATGACAGCACTTCTTAACATACTCCCAAATTTTCCTTTTAGACGTCAATCGACGGGCCATCCTGTATAATATCATTGGTAGGTATATACGTAATAGCGTACTGACCTTGAAACTCCTTCCTGGCCGAGCTGACAGACGTGACGATGTTGGCCACGTGGCCCAGGACGGTGGCGAACAGGAGCAAACCGAACAGCAGTTGCGCTATCACGAACACGTACTCGCCTTTACTCCGCGGCCGCGGCAGATCACCTGGGGTGGGATAATGGATATGTTAATATCATGTACCAAGCATGCACCAATGCAATATGCGAGTTTGAACAACACCACAGCTAATAAAATATGTGTTTTTTGTATGCTTTAAAATAATAAATAACCATTCATTCTTTTGGATTAAAATATTTTCGTTTGTAAATAAATCGCTTATTACGAGTATAACGTTAGAAAGTCTATTTTATGATTATGGAGAATCATATCAAAGTGGAAAAAGGTTTACACCAGATTTTTTTTTTTAAATAGCTCTAAAGAAGGCAAATCAAAAGAACACGCATATCGTAAGCAGATGCTTAGACCTTGGCTTTAATAAAATATTAAGATCCCAAAATTATGCAAATACACAAACCATCTGTCGTTGTCTGTATTTGATACTAGAATGAAGACAGTTTTTTACAAGTTTAAAAACGAGTATACATACTGTAACAAGTATTTAGAAGTATACACGGCTAAATTGCCTATCTTAAAGTTGTCTAGAACATAAGTTATACCTACCTTCCCGTATCCTTTATATTTGTGTATCATGTGTTTGCTCTACGTAATTAGGTGTCTATTTATAATTTATTGCGGCAATTTAACCCCCGTTTACTAAAGTGTGTTCAATTAAAACTAATTACCTACTAATACTACACAAATGCAACTTCAGCGGTTTATATTTTTGAACTCATAAATAAATGAAATGGGTACCTATATAACTATCTATTTCCGCGATATATACGGTCATTAAATATTATTTGGTCGACCGTACTTATGCAAAATATTTAACTAGCATTAATAACTACGTTTTCGATTACATATCTATAGTATAGGTATTTCAATTTGCGGTTTGCTATGCGATTAAATATAACATATTAATTAACTGTTCGTCACACAAATAAACATGAAACTAAACGTACAGATCTATCGATGCAGACGGAAATATACCGGGTTGAATGATTGCAAAACTGAAATGCTAACTAACTACCCATTGATCCGATTTTTTATGCAGTTAGTATTCAAAATTGATATAACAAGCTACGTCGAAAGCGACGTCACTGGCACCGGGCACCGAGCAGTGAACGGCTGCGGCGGCGCGGCGGCACGCGGCGTGACGCAACTGGAGCGTCCGAGCGTGCGTTTTTAATTGCAACTCCGCATGAAAGCCTCGCTTAACTAATAAACACGAGAACGCAGCCATTAACACAACCAACAAAGGATTGTGTACTTTCATATTTTTGAAAAAATATTTTAAAAAAATATTAATAATAATAAATAAAATTTTAAAAATCCCGTTTCATGTTACCCGTCTCGTTGCCACAAAACACAGTACATCCGCAGATTAAGCTGTACTCTGAATTAACCGTACACCTGTGTCACTGACGGGTTACCGCTCATTTAAAAGCGGGTATAAAATTCTTCGCAGGATTTTTGTGAGTTTCGGAGTACACGCAACAAAAAGTCCGCAAAAAAAATCACAACTTGCACATATAAAAAGTTTCTTATCAATCGTTTAAGTAATATTCAATAACATAGTTAAGTTGTTCTTCTACTAAGCAGGGAGCAGGGTAGCATTAGGGTGCGAGCCAGAAGATAGATTACCCCAAAGAGTCGCGGCAAGCGGGCTGCGATCCATTTTTGTGGATAGAATTTATTGAATTAAATTGGCCCTTGGGAAGTGTCTTTGTTTACTGAAGCTGTAGAGCCGACACGCGCTACGAAGAGCTACGAAAATCGTAGCGTGTAGCCAATTTGTAGCATTTGGATTCAGATTCAATCTGTTTCCAAAGGGATTGGAAAGTACTGAATTTGTTTTCTTTTTATAAGTAAATCCAATAAAAGTGATTAAAAGAGAATTTGTGTGGAATCAAACAGTAAGCAAAATCAAGAACAATATTCCGGTAAAGGATTAGCTCACAAGAATTTCATAACGGATTTTAAAATGGCGCCATAAATAGGGACCATTACGGTATATTGCGGCGTACATTTGGTGGCTGGCGTGCAGCGCAACGATATCCAATAAAGGAAACGGCTTTAAGACATTGTAACACCTTTTTATTGTTCTCGTAAAAGTGCATTATCCTCTATTATGATTATTGTATGCTAAATGTCACAACAATGAAAGCAAAGAATAATTCGTCACGTCGTCGTCATTGTCACATAGTACAATTAAAAGTCATTCATATATTCAAATGTTTTTGAAAATCTAACGTACCTTACAGGTACTTTACTTACCAATTGAAATGGAAATACAATTTCATAGTTCTACTAAACACACACACGCAACGAAGCTCATATATTTTTTTACGTAAGTACCTTTCAATTCGTAAACTTCGCTTGAACTCTAGTTAACGTTTTATTAAGTATATTCTCATGTTTTCCTCTGTATCTTTTGTTATTGTTATGAAAATATACGCATATTTATTTATTTAGGAGAAACTCGACACCAGGAATCAAAATTTAAAACTAAGAGTCTGGCTGTAATCAGTCAAAGTAATATCGGCGATGTCTTATGGTTATCCAATAAACAATAGCTATTCGCTGACAGTAATTTTCCCACTTTTGACAAAGGTATTCCTGTTTCATCGATAACGACCAAAATGCAAATGTGCCTTCATTCACTTTGCTTAACTTGATGTTTTATTAAGAGATTACCGACCATTTATAATCCGCACGTGGAGTCCTGTTGGAATACGAATCATTAGTAGGCCGGGAATAGCGTTGGTAAGGACTAACGAGGTAGTGTAACAAACATGGCAGTTAGCGGGTCAGACACGGATTCAGCCGCTTACCATGTAATACTTACCTCAGTATTTTCTTATTAAGTTTTGTTTTTAAATATACCCCTAATGACATACTTAATTATCAGATACGTACGTGCATATTATCTTTCTTAATATTATTTTCTTTCTAATTATCTGACTTTGTAATTAAAAAGGCATCCATTTCCGAATGAAAGTATATTCAAGTTTGAATTAACTTGTTCAACAAAAGTTTTAGATCAAAATACAATAAGTATGAAAGTTCAACAGAATCAGTAGCCTATTATCAGAAAGACCCCCCAAACAATGGCAGTAGAGTACAAGTCTGCGGCAGGTAAACCTTGTAGCTGGATAAACCAACTTACGCACTGTGTGGGATTTACTACTGTTGATTTAAACTTTCTCCATTATCTGGAGGACCCTAAATCACACTATACCTTACCCTTCATTGAACATTATACGTTATTCTGCCTATCCCGGAGTATTTAACGACATACTTATAATGTAGATTGACTGAGAAAGTTAGTTAGAAGTATTGTTTGTTAAGTGTAAGATTTTATTTTATTCTGCGTTATGTACCTTTATTTTCTTAATTACGTAGTTATTTATTACATAGTATTTTCAATAATAATTTCAGTTATTTATCTTTTAAATATTTTGCCGTATTTTTCTGATCTTGGGCATCGGAACCCTAAGCTATAAGTTAAACGAATCTTTTATTTTCTAACAACTTTATCTACGACTGGCAGGAAATATAGAAATTATTTAACAATTTTTCATAGAAGTGTATCAAACCATTGTTTTCTCGTAGTAATATTTTGAGACTACTGTAAGTAGGTCCAGAATACCTACGACCAAGCGAAGAGATCGTGCAGAACTACAAAAATATTGACAAAGGAAATATTGGCGAATAAAAACAAAAAGAGATACTTGTAATGATCCGTATTCAGTCGGTAGGTATGTTTACTTTGGGTAGTCTAACGTAGTAACTATAACATATTATTAACATATTATTAAAGACAGAGAATAAACCAATTCAAATGAAATTGTTTCGGCAAAAATCAAAGAGTTACTAATATTAGAAAGAGTTATTTGTGCTAGTTCAATACACAATTAGTGTAATTAACACTCGCAGCAATATTTCACGGTGACATGATTGCAATGCTACTGTACTGAAGCCTGACTACATGCCTCATCTGTCCAATATAATGAAAGAAGCCATGCATGTCAATTACAACCGCTGTATGGTACTTATGAGGTATGATGCTTTAGAAACACAATGCCCAGTTTGTGACTCAGTATTTCAGTGAATTTGGTGCGTTAATAATAGCAATACATATTTAGCAAACATTTTGCTGCTAAAGGAAAACTCTTTATTTAATACCCATTTCCTGGAACTCAGATAGAAGTTCCTAAACATTTCAGTAGAAAGTGGGTTTTAAATAATTGCGCTGCACTTAGCAAACTGCAGTATTATTTCAAGCAATAAAGTTTCTAACAAATTTTAAACTCAAATACAGTTGAACTTACAACTTTGTTAACTGGAGAAATTAATAAAGTTTAAAAACCTCGACAGGATTTCAGAGAAAATATAGGACATTATTAACACATTATTCTGTGAAACACTATTGTTCTGTAACGGGTAAATACCTGCACAGTTGTTTCATCGTGGAACCGTATTTCGTAATATTACAATGAAATATTTTAATTAATTTCATGTTATTTAACGAGTTCGAAGTTTCACAGGATACATACCCACACAAATGTATTACTTTTACAATACATGTACCTACATAGGAATTAAATGGCTTATGAATACTTATTTTAAAGACAAAAAACATTCAAAATGTATATTGTGATAATAGTCATTTCAAATATGAGTAGGTATTTTGTTTTAACAAAACATCATTACAATAAAGAGTCTCATAAAGGCTTTCATAATTTTCAGGAATTTTCCGGCTGAACGTGTCCCCTAGCCCCCGGCAAGGGTTGCCCTAGAATCTAAAGAATGCTTTCAAAGGTGCACTTTTACAGCTTTACCATAAATAACCATCGACATAGGTCAAGAAAAGCGCTTGACAAAAAAACCCCACGAACCGTATTGTGTATTGTACCGTCGCTAACATTTCAAACATTTGCAATCAATATTTGCTGAATAAGAGTCAAGCGGAGGAAATCGGTAGGCGGGTAACAGATACGCACGGTGAATTTAATTTGGCGAAGTCGCAGGCAAACAGGTGCATGCGAACGCGAAACTCAAACGAAATTTGGGATTCGCCACCGCTTTTTCCATCTTTGGGATAACATCAATTTTGTCTTACTTTATTATATTAGAGCCCTTGTATATTTTTACATAAAAACGCCATTAATGACTACTTTGATCGGTATGTATCTTGTATCTTTCTTCTTCGTACACAGTGAATTTAAAATAATGAATTCTTAACATCTTTTTCGGTGCAGAAGGATATCCAATTTTCTACAAATTTACCGCCTTATAAATATAAAACAATATGATATAGCTGAAAACTAACATAAAATTGTTTCTTAAAGAACACAAAGGTACCTGCTTATAAAAGTTTACCCAGAGTAAAAATAAATTGTATGATGTAATATATTCCTATAGTTTACAAAAGAATAAAGTCAAACGAACTTGTTGGAACATAACAAGATAAACGTTGAGTATCGTTTTGTATGAAAAGCAATATTAGGATCGCGACAAGACGTTCAGCAGGAATTTATTGGTGTGGGTAATCCGGTACCGCGACATGTGAGCACTCGTAATAGTAATATCAAGGTAGATTTTTGATATTCCACTCACGATAATCCTCTTTTTGCTCGTAAAAAAACAAAATATGTTTCGCTTTTTTTATCGATGGATATCTTTGTTTGCTCTATATTTCTTTATTAATCTTTATTATTAAGAAATGAAAGAACAAGAACACGAATCTACTTAATAAACAGAAAAGAGTCTATCGAGTTTTCGGTCATCAGAAAAAGCTTAAGAATATTATTGTGTCGTGGCTCAAAACGTCTTGCCTTTATTTTTACTGATAATATCTTATCCCCCTTTTGTCTGATTTATAGGGGGTATTACTAACAAACTTACGGCTCAAGATCGCGCTCATAAATGCATAGCACTTGGCCCTAATGCGCAGAGTGTTCACCAAAGCGGAACTCAAATGATGGTCATTAAATGAAATGGGGCTCAACATTGAAACACCTCGTGTTTCTCTCTTAACATATTGACAACAAAAGCTAGAAAATCTCGCCAAATCATGAAAATGTAATCACGGCCTATGCTTAATTTTTCCTATAAATACTCGTATTGTATTAAAAGATCTAAACAAAAAGCGATATTTACTTAATTAAACCAGATACTGTTAGTTCGCTGCATAGGCACCAATTTTTCCTTTTAATTCGTGGAAGTTTTAGATCATTAATGCTATTCGTTTTTATTTTGGTTTTCTTTATTCGTTAACCTGACTTTATGTTTTTATGTTATCTGACTTTTAAACTTTTAAAAATTGCATTCTGCGCCGTATACCAAGCGGCTTATCTCTCAACCGAGAATAGAATAAGCCGATACGATTTCGATCACATGAAAATACGGAAGGAATGTGGTATTCGCAGGTTATTCAAGTAGCATTTCACCACTCCTCCGCGATCGTCTGCTGTGATGAGAAATTCAATATTTGAATTCGTTCAAATCGCCTCAGGCAAATCGAACCTCGGAATAAAACAATTTATCTTATTCCTATAACAGACAGAGTTTCTATCGTAACACTCTTTGGTTACATATTCTTTCTTGCACCGCCGCCGCTATACTATAAGTATTAGAGTAGGTACATGTTCTAAGCAGTACAATGTTTACCAACAAAAGTTTCTGTGTCCGACGGGAACTGTAACTACTTGGAAACTCGGCGAATGAGCGACTAGCGACTTCATTCAACTTTGTTCCTATAATACATCTTCGCACATTGTATTCATACGAGTTTAGTTCATGTTCCAGTTTTTTTTCTAGAAGTATATTGTGGAAAGAAGTTTACTAGAAACTGTAGAGACATTCTTCTAGCTTTAGATACGATGATGTAATATTTTAATACAAATACAGCGAAGTCAGATCCATATTATATTTACGGCAGTACTTAAATACAAATTTTAATGTGAAAGTTAAATTTATATTTTATGCGGCTACTCTACGACAGATAGCGGGCTGCGGAAAACTTAAATGGCTTCATAAACCAAATCAAACGTTCTAAAAGTAATATTGCACGACCTTTTATACCATTCCATCGTAAATTGTTAACAAGCACAACAACCATTAAAAGTAGATTAAACAATAAAAATGTACTCGGTGTTCTCTTTACGTCCCAATACAATCGAGAAACATTCTTATTTAAGCACGTTTTAGCTTCTATTCGTGTGCAGAGTGAATCTATTCAACACAGCTACGATTTATGCTGCATTAGCAGTATAAATAAAGCTATCTTTTCCTGCAATTATCTCTGTATTTACGGCCGGAAAGTGTCGCGCTGTCGCCCTGTCGCGCCGGGTCGGGTTGCTAGCCAACTTTAATTCTGATCAAATTATTACACATAATCTCTTTTTAAATAAAAAGACTAACTTGAATTTTCTATTTTTTACTGTCCGTTCTTACATATTTTGTATTTTTCAGATTAGGTCGTGTGTTACTGGTCTTCTGGTCTTTCTTTATTTAAGAAACTACGGGTCTCCAAACAAGAATTAAAACTTTGAGTATTTTTATGAAAGACAATAATTTCTAACAACAATTTATGGTCGACATCAGTTAATTGTGAATAATTCTAGTTATCACCGTTCTGTAATGTATGGACCACGGTAGGGACGTAGCACTAATTAAACCTGTTGAATAAACAACGTTCATTTGCACTTGAAAATACTATGATTTGGCAACCAACGCCAATTTTTGAGGTGTTTAGTGACCAATGTTCAGTTCATGGACAATTAAAAAGGCTCCATTTATACGTTTTAGCCACGTATTGCTTTTATCACTACGATAAAAATATGTAAAACTGAAAAGAAATCCGAAGAAACGACAGCGGAAAGTGAAATACATATTTCTGTTTGTTTGTTTAGACCTGTTTCTGAAACGGCAAGTTCTTCAGGCAGATAACAATCAATTTCAATAGGTACCTAACATTAAAAGTAGCCGTATATTATTTTAATAGATATCCTTGCTGAATAAAGTATGGAATTTAACTCGGTGGTTTAAAACATCGATGCGATCAAGTCGTCCGCACCACTCAAATCAAGTTGGAGGCGAGTACACGTCAACACTTTCCTCGACAGTGCTTCACTTGAGCAAGCTTATCAACCGACTTTTATTGCCCGGCGTCTTGTTTAATATTCAGTTTCTAAGAATTAATCGTTTGTAATATAACAGTATTTTAATTTGAGAAGACTTTAATCTGAAAACCTTTCCTAGTAAGTACCTACATTAAATAACGGGGAAAATCTCTTTTTCATATTTTGCCGATGTTGCGTACGGAGAATCTTATTTCAAATCAAATAGTAGGTACTTAAGTAATATTGGAATCTTAACCGCAGATTTAAACTAGAAATAATCGTACCTATTAAGAACTCCATCCAATTATGTTAGAGTAATACTTTTGATAGTTTATTTCTGATTGTAGATTTCAGCATACAATTTATCAAAGGAAGTAGGTACACCGTTTTTCAGGATCTTATTGATTTTTACCCAACATTTTGTAAACTTTTGCCGCTAACCTCCGAGTTACCGCCGTTACCGACAAGTGTAAGTGGCGTTTATCACAAGCATCGATCGAGTCGAGTATCGCGCGAGTTCCCATCGACACTTTACTCGACAGCGCTCTATGGTAGCCCTTCAAACAAGTGTTGTTACCCTTTGTTTTCACCTTTTGCGAACCGCGATCTAATTACCAAGCGAATAAGTTTCTATTGTACAGATTTCAAAGGAAATACTTATAATATAACTTAACTTCTGTCTGTCAAATGAGGTCTATTGCAACCAAATTTAAAGAAAAGTGTGACAGAGTTTTGCGGAATGTTCTGTGATTACGCAGGATTAAGGATTTTTTAAAGTATTTAAAAATATATTATAGCCATAACTTCAGTAAATAATTTGTAGATCCTTGTATTTCTTTGTGTCGTTGAATAGTCCGTATCATTTATTATTTAAATCGTCACGTATTTGTTAAACATTTATGTTTCGTAAAAACATCAGTAAAATTCATGGTGCACGAAACAATCAGAATAATGTTAGCTGTTGAGATCCGGGACAGATTTTTGAGATCAAAGGATTTTGATGAATTTGTAACTAAATTACAATAACCGCGTCAGATAATCCGTACATTAATTCAGTTTAACGGCACTCGTTCCGGTACGGTACAACCGGGTACCCGGCAGTAGCGGCAGCCCGGTAACGACCACATTCCCCACATTTTTCTCGTGAATCGGGATAAAAAATGATATTTTAAACGTATTAAAACGACTATATTTTATTGTTATAAGATAAAATTACTGGAATAACTTGAGTTCTGATACGCAGTTAATTTTAAAAATATGCGACGTGCTTTTATGATAAAATGCAACGAATTCGAGACGAAAATGCTCCACGAATGTTAAATTCAATACAAAAAGAATCTACAATAAAACAATCAATATTTTTTCATAACTAATGTACCTAGACATTATGTTGTAATATAAATTACTTTTAGATTTATGTAAAAAAAAGAAACATTCAATACCTTCCCACAGAGAGAAAAAAGTAGGTATATACCTTGAAGTTCATAAGTGTTTCTGAAATCATAAAGAACAAAACTTATCCTTAACAGTAATTAAATTGCACGAGTAAAGTTCACAAGTTCAAGTATCTTCAGTAGCATCCTCACGCATTTATTAAGCAAATGCCGAAGGGAGTTCCAAAGCGACCGTCAGAAGGGCCACTCCGTCATCGTCTGCACTAACATTATGAAACTTCTCTGCCAGTCACTGCCTTTTGTTCCCTCCGCTGATGAAACATAATTAAATCTCGCTCAAGAGAGCAACTAACCAACTTAAATTTTTGCATACAACAAACTTCCCGTGTGTGCAAGTAGCTTTAGAAAATTTTCAGGAAATTATGTAGCGGGATCCGGGGTTAAATGCAGCTTATAGCTACACGGAGCTTGTCAGCGAAATATTAATTAAGTATGTAGCGTAACCGCAGTAAAACCTAAATATAGATAAACGAGAATGTAGAGCGTTATTTAGGTACCTACTTATTTTTAGCATATTTGTAATGGTCCTAATACCTATGAAACCAATTGCATTTTTACTCAGAACTAAGTATATCTAAAATAAGGGATAATTTGCCGTGGTTGTGTAAATAAAAGTCGATGAAGCTTCACATTATTAAATTACGTCCAGAACCACTACAATCTTGCAATATTTAAAAGAAGACGGTTCGTAAGTAAGGCGTGGGTTCGGCTGAGGGGTTGACAGTTACCTTTTTCCCAATAATAGAGCTAACACGAAACCTTTTTTAGAGGAAAACCTTCTAATATTTAACAGCTCTTGCCGCAATACTCAAGAGTAAAATTCCAAGAATTTCCTTGTCACTCTTTTCGTCAACACATTCATTTAAGTATTTGGTTCATAATAAGTAGTTGCTGAGCCAACAACTCTTACTTTTATGTATTAATTCGGATTACTTTTTAAGAGAGATTTATACCTCTTGCTACATCGACTATCATAGCTTTCCTGTTCTAAAAACAAAATTTACGTGTTGAAAAGGATAAAAACGCAGCAATACACACTCGTAAAGAAAAATATTGGCGCTTGCATCTATAGTGATTTTATCAACAAACATACGAGTATACCATGTCACTGCGAGAGCACATGTACATTTTGTGAATTTCCGTTTGCTGAAAGCTTAGAGGAGATTGGTGAAAGCTTTGATATACGATATGAAGGAAGACCATTATAATTCAAAGCATACGTTTCGATATCAAAAGGGAATCACGGTTATTTGCCGGAAACGTTTATCTAGCACGAGGCAATAGATAGTGAAATCTTTGGAATCGATCAGCAGCTCTCAGAAATGCAAAATCCATTGAAATGTATTTGCTTGCTATTTATGTTACGCTTGTTTTACAACACATATTTTGAGCGAGAAAATCTTGGTTTTGACTTCTTTGTCACTGGGTTTTGGATCCCTCTCAACTAAGTACGATTTTAACTTTTAAATATTAATATTGTGTTAATACGGTTATTTGAAAAATTTAAGACTTACCGCCCACTTTTTCTCAAATTAAATTTTTCATGAAAAATCATGATATAAAATTGAAATTTGATCACATTAATTAATTCCTACATAAGTTAAAGTGATACCCTTTCAAAGGCAAATTAAAGGCTGCGAAGGGCTGATTAAACAAATGAGTTATTATTAACTTCCAGCGAGGGAAAACACGTTAGAGTAACATAGGCTCGAGCGGGAACACAATTAATTTGCATTACTTACGTATCTAATTTTAATATTCGTTATTAGGAAAGCAGCTACGTAAAAGGTAGTTATCAAATCATAACGGTGGGGATGTTCTATATCTACTAACATTAAAATAGAAAACAGGATAAAGAAAGTATCAACTCACCTATAGTAGTAAGCGCCAACGTGCACCAATAATAACTTTGCAAGTATTGTTTCACAACGTCCGCCGACTCAGTGTCATGATATACCCAGTTTTTACTCCCGAACCCATTGTTTTTATATATTATATGGTACAAGCACCCGTTCCAATGAAATATAATTAATAAGTAATGAATTAAACTTGTCGATCTAAATAGATTAGGATAGTTCGTGTGACGCTCTGTGCGATCCATGAAGGCCCAGAACCGATATATCTTGACGAGGCGGAAACACCGGAGTATGGAGTTGTAGCCGATGGACAGGTAGAGGAAGTCCAGCGGCAGGAGACACAAGCAGTCGATGTAGAATATTGTAGAGTTCATATAGTGAGCACGCAACTTTGCAGAGTCCGTTTGTAACACACCGTCTTCTAAGTACCCCGTTCTGAAGTGGAATATAATGTCCACCACGTATAAAAAATCCGAGAAGTAGTCCAAGCAGAACCACACAACCAGCGTTTCACCTGTTGACAAACAAAATATCGTTACGTTCTTTATTATAGAAAAGACAATAAACCAATTACCGAAAACATCATCTAGCACTCGGCTTTATTAAATTAACTAACGCATTAATTTCACTGTAGGTACGTGCAATGATGAGGTAGATTACGGCATTGCAAAGCTTCGTTGACACAATATACATGTCGCAGCCAACTGGTAAAAACAGCTGTTCAATTAAACACACGGCTATACGTCGTTTAGCCGTCTTGTCCACTGCAACGTTCAACACTACAGCTAGACGACGCTTAGCCAACTGGTTAAACGGAAAATTAACTAGGGTGACCATTACTTAAGTATGTACTTTATTACTTAAGTATTACTTAAGTGTGTATAAATTAAAAGAATTAGTTTACTTTTTTTAATTTCTTGGGAGATTATTCTTGGATTAAGTTTAAGAGGTCATCACAAGTTTAATGAAATAAGTAAAAATGAAAAACAAATTAATAATCCTTATATTTTTTATTGCACCAAGCAAAAATTTACAAAAAAAATTGGAAGTATGAAATCATATATCATGTGTTCGTTCATTTTTTTATCTTTGACATCCAAATAATAAGACATA
Organism: Anarsia innoxiella; assembly: GCA_947563765.1. Lineage (NCBI taxonomy): Eukaryota > Metazoa > Arthropoda > Insecta > Lepidoptera > Gelechiidae > Anarsia > Anarsia innoxiella. The sequence continues at coordinate 6,362,998 of OX387395.1, forward strand.
GAAGTCCTGCATCCCGTGTTACTCATGGACACCCTAGCGTTCTTTACCTACATTAGATATTACTTCAAGTATTCTTTCATTAGTCCAGGGTTTAATTTTGCATCACTTGTATCACTCGTATGTGCCTCCATAATTTCTGTATGCTTAACAACACTATTATCTTATATTTACTACTTTACTTTCAAAAAGTATCTATTCTGAAACTATCAATAACACCGGCTAGTTGACGCCATATTGAAAACAAAACGCAGCTAGCGCCGCGGTGGTGGCGAGCAACGAACTAATTCAATTACCCGGCGGCTTTTAAATCAGCTGTACCTAATGTTGAACGTTTTAAGCGCCTCAAATATTCAATTAAAAAGCTAGCCGTGTGATTGAATGTCGTAGTTCAATCAAAGGGCTAGCTGTTTAATTGAACAACTATTTTAACCAGTTGGCTGCGACATACAAACCAAATAACCTGACAGATCAATGGAATTGTTGCCATTGATTGGATTATTATCCTAAAATACCGGGGAGATACAGCGACTCGAATATGTAAATTAATTAAAGCCTACTCCCTTTTAAATGAATTAACATTTCTCTCCGATGGATTTTTGGGCTAACTGTCGCAAAGAATTACGATCAATATCAATCAAAAGGAGTGGGTGTGCGGAGGGAGACGTTAATAATATTAAGGCACTTGTTGGTGTAACTCGCAAATACTGCGGAGTGGAGACAACGGGAGGTACGTCCAGACTTACTCCACAATACAATGTCTTCAAGAGGTATTTAACTTGGAAAAGCTATCCATGTTACTAATTTAATTATTAAGAGAGCAAGTTCAAGTCGCTACGTCGAGAGCGCTAAGCCGCTGCACTCAGGTTGTTGATAATCTCGCAGCCTACAATCTTAAGCGCTGTCTTTGCTGACTTTGCATAAGCCCTAAAGTCAGAATAGGATTTTTATCCTTTTAAGCGCTTTCTTTCGGGTTCATCCTTTGGAAATAAGAGCGACGATACACATATTGAATCAGGATTTTCTTGTCATACATGTATAAATGTAAAAGAACATTTCAGCTTAGACTGAAGTAAGTAATCCATTTATCAGCGACATACACGAATTCACTTTTCGTAAATAAAATAGGCTCACGTCGCTTTAGAGCTCATAGTATTTTGGTTGGTGTGTGTAAGATAACACGCATGTACCTACCTAAATAATATAATTTATATTTTGAGTGCAAATAATTATTCAAGTATTCGCGTGACAGTATATTTGCAACAAGAGTTGAACAAGAACCTAACGCTGTAAAGATACAGCGTTAGGTTCTTGGGAGGCACTACTTATTCAGGAATCAGAACAAAAATAATAAAAAACTTACGATTAATTTCTTGGAAGGCGAACCTAAAGACTATAACCCATAGATTGTAGAGGAAAGCTAGAGAGACGACCATAGACCAGTAGTAGCACAGCCGGCCCGCGGGGTCGAAGACAAAGGACCATCGCGAGCGGGGGCCCAGGCGACCGCTGGCGTACGTCGACCGTCTTCTTAGACCACCTCTGCTACCACTGTGGACAAACACATCACAGTCGAATAACACCAAATCAATATCGAAATCGGACTCAATTGTACGAGTAGATATAAAGTACGAAATCGTTTGCAGAATTGAACCTATTTTCATCGTATAATAGCGCGCGTCATCTACGTATCACTTCACTATAAACGGGAGTCATATTAGCTGATACATTGAATTAATTATACCGAAGCCGATTGTCTGTCTATCCGCGCGCAAATGTCGTTTCCCATTTACGGATTAAGGGAAGCACACACTACTCAAGCTCGAAGTCAAGCAACTCCGATATCTGTTTATCATCTCACCTGACAAGTAGATTCTATGTAAACCAATTTAAATTGTTCCTGGTTGTCGCATTACACAGGCGATACCTAAGCCAACATCATCTACGTACGATGTGTAAGCACAATTGTTTGCATTAGGTGATTGTTTGGAGGCAGCGGCGGCGCGCCGATTGAGTCGTGTGGATCATTCCCGCGACGCTAATCGAATATAACAACCACCTGGGAGAGTATGGTTGTCCAAAATGCTATTATGCTCAGATCACAGTCGAATTAATCCCGTATAAGGACTAAGCGTCGAACACAATCAGCGTTCGGTGATTCTAATACCAGAGCTTGATTGGATTGGGTAGCCTAACGCTTGTTTCCGAAACAATCCTCTATTTGGAAAATACCATGTCGGTTTCCTTTGACACAAGTTAGAGGAGACATATCCGAACATAATCTATTGAAGGACCTACCTACATGCTTTACGTTTTAGGTAAAGAGATTGTCAGCTCTTATTCAAATAAATAAGTCAAAATTAAAGATTTCCTCACGTTTGTGTTTTAATATTTTCTATATTGTTACCGTTACGCGTTTACTTTCTTACAAGATTTCGGACATCTCTTAAAATAAGTACATATTTTAAAATATGAATTTTAGAACGAAACTGTTATTTTCTATACAATTTCAGAAGAATAAGAAGCATGATAAGAACTAACCCTATTCAGAAATCCAAGTGCTATAGTCTACAGTGAACTCTTTACTACATAAGTAAGATTTTCTCTTCTTATAAAATGATTTTAATGAATTGTTAAATCCTGTAAACTAGAAATAACTAGCTGACTTTAGGTATAGAGCGCGGCTCTACGAGTTTATAATTTGTGTAGATAGTCTTCGTAAATCCACTTTACTGGTTTTACTTTGAGTATTATATCTAAGTAATTAATCTTTGAAAATCTTATAATTTATAATGTAAGGTTAAGGGCGTACCTATGTATTCTGTGCTTTTTTGACTATACCAATTGGATAGGAGGTGGATTCAAAAGGATTTCCTTTTTTTTTTAAAGGCAATAACATTCATAATGTTTTTCCTGACTGTCAGTTTTCCAACACACATTAAATATTATAGTAACAAGGTATATTGAATCTTGTAAATGACTGTTAATAGTCTATAGCCCACCTAATTAAAAAATACGGTAAAGGTAATAGGGATCAAACTGAAGTCTCAAAATAAATCCAATAACCGCAAACTGACCAATCAATTAGAGCACAAGAATGCGGATAAACACTATTGTTACAATTAAATTAATTAACAAATAATTTAGACGGCGGTCCATACAAATAATTGGATACCGGTGGAAACACCTGCGTTTGTATCAACCGCCTACCTATTTATTTCATAACGTATACAACAACCCGAGTTAATGCCGGGATAAAGCTTATTAAATCTGAGAGCAGCGACAATCAGGCTCTGATTCGTTGTTTTATGCAGGTACTTGACCTGCCTTTGATCATTTGTCTGTATCTTATTAAGCAATTTACAAAGATTTGAGAAACTGTTCTATTTTGCACAGGAATTACAAAATACAAAAAATCTATTGTGACACCTATGCACTATAAGTACATTTATTGTGAACACGACAATAGGTAATCACTTTAAATAAACATGATACTAAATATTATGACTATGAATCGTATTATAGTACAAAAAGCCACTTAAAGTTTCAATAAACAATATTTGTATTTTCTCTAGACGCATTGAAAACTACTTTTGATACTTACTTATTTATTAATAAATTGCTCAATTCATAGTCCCAACAGTTTTTCTTAATAAATATGTTTAGACATTATGTACCTGTCCGTGCCATTACAGTGCGCGACGGCGAGGTGGTTGTGCGAGTGATGCGGCGCGGGAGTGGCGGGCGCGTGCGGCGTGTGCGGCGTGCTGCGCCAGCCGCTCAGCAGCGGCGCCTCGCCACTAGCAGCCAGGAGTTTTAACCTGCACACATGCAACAGAGTGTAAAGAACTATATTTAGACGTAATTTCAGAATTAGGCATCGTCATAAACACAATTTCTCAAACACGCAGACTTTTACACTAACAAGATTTTTGATTTAAATTCTGATGCTCTTATCCACGAACTTGCAAAAGTCGATCCGGAAAAGGCAAAATGTCGTTTGAAGCCCAATCGACTTGGAAGCACACGATTGGAGACCGAAAGAAATTGGTTTTCCCAACGCGACGTCGGACTCTCAGTGAAAGCCAAAGGAGCCGCATGCGAGCTAGCTGTCGGACCGTGAAATGAGATATAAACCGCTCAAAAATGTTGATCGGGTCTCGCCGTCACCACAACATAGTGACACTTTGCTGCGACCTTACTTATGTTATAGAGGGATAGTAAATGGAAAAGGCGATGGACAGTCAAGCGATGCGACCGTCGGAAAATTTATACGAAATGTTCATACATAGCTACAAGTAAGTATAATCACAGATTAGAAAACACTAGTATAATACACTTTACATTTGCACTTTGAATTAACAATCCAATACTATTTAAATAGTCTTGCCTAGAAATAGGTGAATTTATCGAATAGGTACTCGAACTCGCAGGTGAAGAACAAAAGTCGTAAAGCAACAAAATTGTTTTCGCGTCGAGTTTATGTCTTTGCATTTCCTTGCGCATTAATTAACATTGTAAGACCTTTAACAGTTTTACGGGTTCCAATAAAAAAAACTTTCGCTTACGATCGCCATTACGAAGTTGAGGCTTTAAAGTTTATCACCGAAGTAAAATTAATCTAGCAGAGCATAGTTTCGCGTGAGTCGTGGGCTCTCAAGCCTACACTCGTGATTAAGGCGACTCTACACTGAAGGGCCCTTCCCTCTACAAACAAGACACAGACTCTCGAACCTCTTCCGCGTCGTCTTAAATGGAGATTCGGCTCGTTTACCTTCACAAAATTGATGTTTTATCAAAAAAATCCATGTAATGGCTTCGGGTCGCCATTATAACCAAAAACACATTACTTTCTAATATGAAAACGCCTACTTAGAAGAAAAAATGTGTCGCAAGATTAAAAGCTGCGCATATGTGACAATACGTATGTAGGTAAGTAGGTAAATAGACAATTAATTATAGTACCTAATTTAAATGTCGGTAATTTTAAATCCATTAGTTTTGTTTCCTACTAGCTTCAATCTGTTTTGATAAGTCAATTGTAAATTTTATCAGACCAGTTTCATAATATTAACGCAGATAATAACTAAACGAAATCTAAATGTTTCAAAACCCGAACAAAAGGTCCATTTAGAGATCATATTTCAGTCAAAAAGGGTAGGTCCCTGTGCGTAACGCTTCAAATACGAGAAAATACTCATATATTGAGCCAACATTATATTCATGTCAATGAGGTCTTATAAAAACGTGCTGGGGCAACCATCGAGGCTGGAGTGTTACGATCACGATATATCTCCTTTATCGCCGGTGGCGGTTTGACATATCCCAGTTAGGGTAGTATTGAGCGATTCTACAAGCTTCAAGATGTAGCACCAAACTTTTATACCTACCAAAGCAGGCGTAAAAAGGTAACGATAAACTAAACTCCGCCAGCGGATCCCATACCTATTTAATTATTACTCATCCCAACTTTAAAAGAAGTTACTTACCTCCCTACATAATGTAACAGTTGTCTTAGTAAAATTCTAAGTAATCCTAAAAGCCGAACGGTTAATATAAAAAAAGGATCAAAAGTCAGAAAGTTGGCGACCAAATTAATACTTGATGGGGCTTATTTGTTAGAACCGCCAGCGCTGGTCTGCCTTAGTAGTTAGTACGCTAGCCTGAATGGCGTTTGTATGCGTACAATAGTGCTTAAGCAAAAAAACTCTTTCCTAGATAGCTTCTCCGTTAAAGCACAGATAAAGTGAAAAGGTGCCACGTGCCACAAGAATCTTTATAGCTACTTACGCATAGTACGAAGTTCTTTTTTCTGTTTCTGAGCTTGAACTTACTAACATTTTATTTATCTGGACTTTCCTTTTGACATTGATCAAACTTTATTACCTTAATCATAGGACAATATGTTAGGTGAAGGTTTACAGATTTCCCGATATCAGTTTGATCAAATAAAACTTTTATTAAGGGTCCTGTCACAGCAAACTCATCGATCAATGTCCATCGTGCCCTTTAGCCATCGACCACTGTGCTGCTGTAGTAGGTACCTATCTGCCCTTACATAACAATACAGGGACGATAATCTTTGTACTTTTACTTCGTTCGTTTGATAAGTATTTGTAATACTATAGTATTATTAGTTATCTAGACTTTAATGAGAATTAGGCCAAGTATCATGAATAGTAGTTGTTTGTTATCTTATGTAGAATCACCGCCGGTACAGTCAAAGGGTACAGTAGAAATAAGAATGTAAAAAACATAATTCCTCACCTAACGAGTACCTATACATAAAAATCTTGATTAAGTTATAAGTTAGGTACGTACTTATTACGTTATATAGGTACGAGTATGTGTGGAGTATGCGAAGAGTTGCAATCCCAACAACATAGTAGATTTATAACAAAACCACGAACAAAACCCAAACTGTTTAATACAGTGCAGCTTACTCTTAGCACGAGGAATGCTTCACAAGCTAGCTCTATGACGTCAGAGTTCTAAAGCTAGAATGCTGACCAAAATCCAATTACGTCACTGACATAACGTAATGGTTCCGAACTTAAAACCTAAAGTTTTTTGATTAAGATTAAAGTGAACGATGGAAGTTTTTTTTGACTAAAAGTGCACTGATTATGTTTGATTGGTATGAAAAACTTTTATACTCATAATTCTGTGGAGCCATATGAAACTTATGACAGTTGTCTAATGTAAGGATACTAACCGGGCTTTGTTGGAACGTCGTGAGCGTGAGGAGAGGTCGAGCTCGCTGGCAGCGGAGCACGCGGTGCCGGCCTGCAGCGAGCCGCGCGACCCACCCAGTCCTCGCCGCGACCCCAGGTGGCACGTCATCATTTCTGCAAACACGTCACAGTACAGACCTAGTTCTCGAATTAGTTGTAAGCAAAACTATTCCCTTCTCATTACTGAAGCTAGCACTCACTGCGAAACACCGCGCCGCAGTCGTTTAGTTTTCAGTATACCAAAGCACTCGCAGCCAACATTGATTCTGCCGTTAGCCTTAGTAATCAGAATATCCCTCTGGGCTTAAATGGCAACACAACATTGCAACAGCTTTATCAGATTTGCGGATTCGCATCCTGCGAATTTGCAGTTTTTTATGCGCGCTTTCTTAGAAAATTGTAGATATAATAAATATATATATGTATAATAATCACTTTAGCGTCTCTTTTGCATACAATATGTTAACAATTTAAAATTGAAAAAGATAGGATTACAGTTAATACTACTGCAAATAAGAAGCTGACCATAGGTCTATTAAATACAAATAAAAAAATATACAGAACAAAATATATTGAAATAAATGAAGCTAAAAGTCATCCTCCTTTATTAAAGCATTGCAAAATGCATGTTTGATATAAAAGTTGTTTCTGAGTTAGTTGGTAATTTTAAACCTGTTGATAGGCTACTTGGAGCGAGTGGGCAAAGGGTAAGCCAAGTGCACTCGGCCGTTTACGTCGGGTCAAAGTTACGAGTAGGCGGACAGCGAACTGCAGCACTCTACCCTCACCGAAAAGTAAACAGCATACCATAAAATATTACCAAAATATGATTATTTACTTGTTCGTGTTTTATCAATGCTGCCAATTAGACTTCAAATAAACTTCTTCCGTTTTATTTAAAAATAACAAAATCTTAACAAATCCGTAATAAAAGTAAATATACAAAACGAGACTTAATAAAAGCATCTACCTCAAATACTCCAGCAGTTAAAATTTGTTTCGTCAACAAGCACGATAAATGGGAAACACAAAAACGAATGAAAAATTTATTACGAATATTCTGGACGCTTTTATAAACTCTTCAAAAGACCAATCATCGAACAAAAGGGTGAAAAAAGATAATAAAAGCGAATTATCCTGCGAAAAGCATGAAATGAATACAGCGGCAAATCGAATGAGCCTATTGTTACGTCTTGTGCCTTTTATAAACTGCCGGCCACAATTTCGTTGAGGCACCCACTTCTTGAAAGTTCCGGTCCAAATTACTCGGTTGAAAAGAAACTCCCTGCTCTCTGGAGTCGAGTTAACGAACTAAAAATACTTAAATAAAAATCGAACACGATCAACTTTGGGTAGGTACAAGTCAACACCGACAACAAAGGTACCTTATTACAAGTTTTAATAGTCACGTTACAACGGAGATAGTGGTCGTGACTGCTAAAACCTAATTACTGAAATTACACGAGAAATTCAGCGTAAGAGGAACCAGAGCTCTATATTTAGCAGAGCCTTTAGTGTCGTGTCGTCGGAGGCCGGAGCAGCCATCCTCTATGCTGACGTCACAAGCGACGCTGTATGTAAATAGGGATGTACGTGAATTGTTTCATTCGCAGCAGGCAGTGGTTTTGGTAAATTTTAATGTCATGTTGCGTCGCAGTGCGGAGTGCGGAAAGCTGGGACTCGTTTCCAGTACGCCTGTTTATCATAACTTTACGCTCTTACATGATATCTACATAAACAAAACACTAAATTCGTAACATATACAGAGTAGGTAAGTGAATAGCGCTAGTATTACATTGATTAATCCATATCCATACTAATATTATAAATGCGAAAGTAACTCTGTCTGTCTGTCTGTCTGTCTGTTACTCTTTCACGCCTAAACGGCTGAACGGATTTTGATGAAATTTGGTAAGGTGATAGATGATAACCTAGAAATGGTCATCCATACTAATATTATAAATGCGAAAGTAACTCTGTCTGTCTGTCTGTTACTCTTTCACGCCTAAACGGCTGAACGGATTTTGATGAAATTTGGTATGGTGATAGATGATAACCTAGAAATGGTCATAGGCTATAAATAATCACGCCATCGTTCTTAGGGGGTAGGCAGTAGGTAGATAACTAAATTGAGTTAGTGATTTTTAGTCGTTTTTGTTGGGACTTTTGCTCTTTCACGTCTAAACGGCTGAACGGATTTTGATGAAATTTAGTAAGGTAATAGATGGTTACCTAAAAACGGATATAAGATCAAAATGATCACGTCATCGTACTTAGGGGGTAGGAAGTAGGCAGAAAACTGAATTGAGTTAGTGATTTTTAATCGTTTGTTTTAAAAGTTTACCTCATTCACGCCTTAACGTCTGAACGGTTTTTTATAAGACTTGGTTAATTTAAAGATAGAATCCTAGGCACGGACACAGGCTACTTTTTACGGCGGGAAAATACCTCATTCCCGCGGAAATCTAGCGTGATCGTGTTAAGAAGCGCATGACGCCATAGCTACTGAAATGATTTTGATGTTTTTTTTTTAAACTGAGTGTTACTAAGACTTCAAGTTAGTATTTAATCACTTTTCTAACTTAGAGGGTCGGAAGGCGCCATAATTTATGGAATTTATGATAAAATTTTGATGCAACTGCTGTCTTTATTTAACAGTTTTACTTGGATCGAAACTTAGCGACATTCCATCACACTACTTAACTTATAGGCTAGGAAGGTACCAAAATTCAGACTACTTTTTACTTCGGGAAAATATCTCATTCCCACAGGAACGTATACATAGCTACCTATCTACAACATTAAAACTCTGTCTAGAATCACATTACTCCAAAACTATTGATCTGATTTGTATACATCGGGGGTTGGCAGGTAGGTATAGTTAGTAGTATTTTAAACCGATAATTACATTATTTACTTTTTATATTTACTAAGGAAACATTCGGAGCTATCCATTATGTGCTTAGGTTGCTTTTGAACAAATTTTGATGTGAAGTTAAGGACCGGAACACGATAGAGGGACATTGTTGCAGGGGGACTTAGAGCCGGGAGAAAACAAAAAAACTTATGCGGACGAAGTCGCGGGTAAAAGCTAGTAATATCATATATGAAATACCCATGCCTACCTACGCAAATTCTAAAGTTTTTAATTGCGTAACCCCTATAAATTGTAAGCACTGTTTACTTTTATGAATTCATTACATAGAACTCTATTTACATAGGAGCCGAGTTCTTGTTCGTACGATTTTCGAGTATGGCACCAAATACCGAAGCAAACTTTATTGGACAGTTCCAATTAAATTGGCGGTCAATTAAAGGGTGCAAAGTGAGGCAAATATGCTTGTGTTCGGGGCAGCAGCGAGGCGAGCGACCACACGGCTAGCCACAGTTGGAACTTCGGCGTCAACACCACCGTGGCAGGCACAAGCTTTTTGTCGAAAGCACTCACCGCACTCTAGATTTTAATGTCCTCTCGCTGCGTATTCAATATTCCGTTCCTCTGATAAAAATCGTTTTACCAAAACGAAGCTCGAAATGTTTAAGGTTTTTCTGTTACGTTGTCCAAAATTGCCAAAACTTATTGTTAAAAGTAACATTTTTTTCGTTTGATGGAATTAATGTCAAAATATTTTTCAAGTAACAAGATGGAAGAGGAAATACTGGCGAAGCGCAAGTTCGCTACGGTTGAGCGAGCATCCAGCGTCTACACTTTTCAAGATAATGTGCCCACTGGTAATGTCGTGTTGGAAAAATCGCCCCTCAAAATCATTGTATTTTTACCATTTCTCTTTGGATGTAACTACATGGAAGAATTATTATAAAAATAGAAAAACCATTATCTTTACAAGAATTTCTGGTAACAATCAATTATTACGACAAGCAGTAGGTATATAAAACTACCCAGGTAATAAAGTTTTGTCTAGATTCTTGTTAATTTTTCGCTTAACTAATTTGTACTTTAGGCCGAGGGATGAACTATGGTCGCATGTACCTAGTTAGGTATAACCGTCGACGCGCTGGGCCTACCGGCATCGCCGCACTGCGACGCAACATATCATTAAAATTTAGTGGAGTCTCCAATCTCCGTACAGATTTCACTTCACTAACACGCACCAATTAACATACTCTAAAGTCCTGGTACTGATTTGTTAATGCCTTTTAAATATTAATGTACCTTTTATTTTCTTAAAAAATATTAAAAACTTCAATGTTTATATATCTACCTACTTAGGTCTGATGTACCCTAACTCTCTCTCTCTAAATTGTCCTATTCAAATGAAAATTAAGTACACACAATGTAGAGGTATGTACGCGTCGAATTTCTACGCGAAAAAACCAGAGTACATCCCGGCAATAAAGAAAAAAAAACATGTAACAAAGAAGTCAGTATAATCAGCACACAACAGCCCTATTTAAAACAAGGGAGAGTGGAGTTCATAATTTTGAAAATTTCCATAATTCGAAGGTTATTTCTACTCCATGTTGCGAGTGTTTGCTTGGCTGAAGTTAATTTTCTTCGGTGTTTCCTTGAGCAAAATGTAAATTTGGTACGAGATACATCCAGCGGGATACATTTTCGTGCTGTGCTAGTTAGCTGGAGCTTGGTACGTGCAAACTCATGATTTGTTAAAGGTGGTCTCCTCTCGTGCTAATTATGAAGACGTGACGAGTTCCGAGATTTACGTCCTAAATAACGTCTTTATTTTTCTTCCAAATGTCTTCATAAAGAATTTGTTTTATGAAGTAGTAACCTTTTAAATTCACTGCTTATAAATTCTTCACATGTTTGTTTAATGGACATCATTAAGTATATTTCCAAGAAGCAATAAAAAGATAAAGGCGGAATACTTTACGCAAGCATTTACGCGACGGTAGTTGTATACCTACCTTCTAACTTAGGTACCTACCGCTATTTATAAAATTTCTTCATAAATATTTTCCTGTGTTTGTATCAGCCACTTGATATGTCTTTATTAAATGCGGTTTACAATAATTACACAGCAAATACCCAAACAAAGCGGCTGCTAGTAGATGGTTTTGTGTAGTAGGTAGGTACATAATTTATACGTCGACCCTTCTGTACGTACGTCCTTTATAAATTATATCTAAGATGCTGGCACACCAATAAATGATTTATGCCATTTTGAGTCTTCGTCTTTGCCCTCAAAGGCGGGAAATGAGAAATTCATTTCTAAATAGGACGAGTGATCTTTGCTTTATCTTTGATGGAGTATTTTAAATGTTAGTATTAAACGTAAACTCGCTGAATGAGAAAGAAATAGCTCGCGCTAAAGCAAATTCAATTTCAAGAAGTAATTACTCTTGTGAGGGGAACGAAAAGTTACTGGAGCTTCTCTTAGATACCATAGATATTTTGCTAATCAAATATCATTTTACATCATGTCCAGAATCGATCGTATTTGACTTAACTTCAAAAGAAGTCGCTACGAGTCAATTACTTGGTCCGTTTAGATAACTTTACAAAATACTTAAAAAATATTTTGAATAAAGAAAATGAGAAGTTAAAACGTAATAAGTGAAAAAGCGTGGAAATTTTTCAGTTATCTAAACGGAAAGAATGTCAATGAAAATGGAGGAGAGAAAAAAGAAAGCGTGGGGCGGGCGCTGTGACCGATGGCGCGTGAACCACGGCGACACCGCGCGCCGCCCTCCGCCGCGTTCGGCTGTATGACCCACCGCGCAACGACCACACCAATCTTTATTTTTATTGTACACGATCGTGTTATTCGCATTTATTTTCCATTTTATCAAAATACAAACAAAACGATTTAAATCATTTTAAATGGCTAATAAAATGAAACTTAATGTGAAACGATATCTAAGTCTATGGATCAAAACTAAGCTGGGTTTAAGTAAATATACGTTGAAACTAGATGACAGTAGATATTCATGAAAACAAACAACTTTTCCTTAGGTAGTACTCGTAGCACTAAGTTTAAGAGATGAAGTAGTACTAAAACAGCATAACTGAGAGTAGATTGATATTTCACTTTAAAGTTTGGTCACACAAGCAAATCCATCTGAATAAAGTATGAGCCGCGGACTGAATTCATGAACATGTCACACTCCAACTGTGCATGTTTTTCTTTGCATGTTTTACGACCATCTCTTGAAACTGTGTTAAATGTTTAAGTAATTGCACCAAGTATAAAAACTTTAGTTAAAAACTGAAAAAGTTTTTTTATATATATAAAAACACAAGTTGTGAGCTGCAGAGCAAAATTAATTTAAAGTGAAGATTACTCTTTGGTACCTATTTATCGCGTAGTTTAAAAAAAATAAGGATTTTAAATATAGATTGCAAGAGCAGATGTTGGTGCCCTTTATCTACTCTTGCATTTCAACTAACGCTATTTATTTATTTAGAAAAGTAAGTAAGTATAAGCCGAAAATCATTGGAACAGCCCAACCGATCGCTTATATTTGTAGCGAGCGAGACGAATTTAGAAAAATAAAAACTTATTTACAGAAAAGACTAGCAACAAATTATGGTTAATTGCACGTATATAATGGCGATTCGCACGAACGGCGCAACTTCCGTTAATTGACAGGATCATCGCGAGAACCCGAGATAAAAGGCCGACAGCAATAAAAGTAATTTATGATATCGCTAAGGAAATTGAAGAACAATTACCTACAGATATTTTTCAGAAAGTCCGAGGAAATGAGGCCGTAGCCATTTTCACGTAAGTAATAATCATTTCGTTGGCAGCGCTGTTGTTGAAATTACTTTAAGGTTGTTTTGCTTTGAATTAGGTTAAATATAAAGCAAAACATGTTTCCTATCTCGCTTTAATATCAATAATATTTGTATACAAAATATCTCTTTGATTTTAGATTTGAGAATAAGTCTAATTAAGATTAGTGCTTGCTTACCAAGTAACTATATTAAACTCAGGTACTTTATCTGAGATATGGAAACAATTTATTGACATTGGAAGTAATCTTGATCACCAAAATACCTATGTAAAACTGTAAATTTGAACTTATCAATGATATCTATGTAATCTATCTATGTAATAGCTACCTAAGAACTAAACTCTTTGTCGTTCCAAATAGCCTGTTTATGTAATCGGGACGGAAATTCTAGATGAAAATAAAAACTTTTGCGTTCCGTAGGCGATATGTGCTCATTACAGAATTCTCGGAAGCAATCTGCGCTTGTAACCCGAGATAGATTGAAGCGCCAATTGTTTACAAGCGATACAGACACATGATAGCCTTTAATTGAAACCATAATATAAAGCAAACAGCTAGAAAGAAAATCACGCGACACACAATATCTATAGAGTAACTGGCTGAAAGAGTTATCTGAACTCTTTAGTACGAGTACTTTTCTGAATATATTAAAACCTATTTTTTTATCGGTTTATGACATTAAAATGTATATATAAGTTATTTTACAATTAGCTTATATATTTATAAAATGAAAAAAATACTTTTAATTGAAGTTTATTGCAAATTGGTAATGGTCTCTTTCTACCCCGACGGGAATGAAGCGCATCTTTTCCCGTTGATACAAGTTATTAATACAATAAATTAGAATACAAGGCTAAAACGACACCAAAAATAATAAAGTGAAAAGAAGACATGTGTTAAGCAAAACCGCAAGTAGGTTCCTAATTTAATATTCGTTGTTTCCCCAACAGAGATGTAAAAATGCGAAATTTCGTAACAAAGGAGCAAACTTTAGACATCAGACGCGACGGTTCTGCGGACGTCACGTGATTAATCTTGCGTTAGATAATAATCTAAAGTTAAAGAATTAAAACTCAGTGCTCTGAAAGATGACGAGCTAATCAAATTTCGCACAAGTTGGGAAAGTTGCTGCGAGTTCTGCGATTCAATTAGCAGATACGAGGCGAGGCCGAAGCCTGCTGCCCGCGCCCCCACCTCCCGCCTCGCTAAAGCACCCATTACCTCACCATAACTATTCAAGCCGTTAACAGTTTTCAAACTACTTCAAACAAACATAACGCCATGACAACATTTGCGCGGTTCTGAAGCGGACCACCCTATATCTGCTCGTGTTTTTCTACTAGGTACTTAACGTGAGCAAAATAATAAAGGGTTTCTTTGCAAAATGTTCGAGTGAAAAGGCGTATCTTAAAAGTTAAAAGCGCGATGTACATCTTAGGACAACTAGTCGAGGAGGATGACTTAATCCAGACAGAGCGATCTAAATTAAAAATATATTAGTAGGCAAAGTGCCTAATACGGCAAAACAAAAAAGTAACTACGGCAATACCGAGTCTAATGAAAAAAGCAGATTAAACTTTGGTCTCGTAAAGATGCACACTTAATTTTAGATACACAATGTGCAAATGGAAACCAGATAACAAGCGGATTGTGGCTAGTGCGTGTAAACAGATTGTCCGGTTGACTGCAACACGGACGAGAGAACAAAAGCACTGCATTGGTTTGTGACTTGATAACAATTAACTGCACAGTTTATCTTAACAAGCAAATAATTGCCCATTTTAAAATAATGTATACTTAAAGCAAAAGATATATGCAAAATCCAATCCAGCCGGCAACAGTTGAAACAACATGCAAATGTCAGGTGATAATGATCCATTGGGATTGGAAATGAAAACTGACAGCGGCACAGCATCAGTCCCACACATAATCAACCTTCCCGCAGCCAAAATACGTCAGCAACATGTTATACCGACTGATGGACCGCGGCAATGCACCTACGGGACCAAACTCACCAACACTAACGACACTTCCTAAATCAACTACTGGAGGTTTAGCGAACAGAAAATGCCTGCAGTAATAATGTAAACGGGCAGTGTGGTTCGTAATGATGCAGGGCGGCCGCGGAAGAGACCTGAGGGAGGCCGGCGATGACCGCACCGTGACATCTAACGCGCCGACATGTGCACATAATTAACGACACAAACTTGCTGTAGCTGTATGTACTTTTCATACGAATCCCAATATCGCTCCCCAGACAGCGCACGATACAAATTGTGTGAAAAATGCACCACGATAACCGCAGAAGCTACTCATGCCATTAATTCTTGTTACTTAGAACGTTGCGCTAGATCAGGTACCTCTATAAAACCGCTTTTATACTGGGTGCTGCGGAGGGCAGTATCCCTACTGAAGATTTACACCCGTATCGTATAATGCTTTAAAAATAATATTATGAAAGCAAGTAACCCAGCTTTTAAAATAAAGGCTATACCCACTATGTAGGTACTAAGTATGAATAAACTCAATAGAGCATTGGATTTCTATAGTGTTTTTTTAAAGATTTATAACTTGATAACAGACAAACCGTCGTTTGTCTATTTCTTTAGTCAGACCAATGCTTTTAGCTAAAATCACAGCCCGACGTAAGTAGAATATTGAAAATTAATAATTCTGAATCCATCAAGGGTGGAGTCTAGAACCAATAATAATTAAAACCGGTTCCCTTTGATGTAGTCAATAATAAATCAAGATCGTCCGATCGTGCGATTCAGCCGCGGCTATTATTAAACTCTGTGAGTTATCCTTTTGTCTTGCTGCGGTTTTCATTTACTCGCTCGGCAAAATCGCAGCCAATTGCTACAATTGAGAAAGATTATTCACTTCGATGTAGGTAATCTTCTCCGCATTTTTCTTTTTAGTGTGCTTCAATTGAGTTAACAGGTTGCTACTTATTATCGTAAAATTGCACAATAATTGCGCCATAGCTACTAGCTGTAGAATAATAATAAAAACCAATTTTCTAAAAAAATATCTCCCAAAATGTAAATATCACCCACTTTATCTGATGATAACAGCTTCGAGGGAGCGGAGGGGTTGAAAATGTTGAAATTTCGTTGATGCCTCAACTCCTATGTAGCCATAAACTCCGCTGTGTTAAGTTGTGCTTCTGGAATTTCCAACCCTAATGAAACTTTATAGGCCTTCCTGCACCAAAATATTCAGTGAAGAAATTCACTGGGCTCTCAACTTGAAACGCTCGCTAATGCCTGTTTGAGATGAATAAAATTGCCTTGTGGCAACCCTCTTCATCTTGATGAAAATACAATGAAATTCTATTTCATTTCCGTAGAATCTATTGGATTGGTAGTAGCGTTTTCAGAAAAAGGCACATTGTTGTTGCTGCTGTATTCATATTTTAGTTTTATTATTTTTTGTGTTATTCTACTCGTACCAATAACAACAACAAGAAGCGTGTTTACACATCTTACTAATATCATTATTTTTTTAATGAGAAATATCATAAGGAATCCTTAAATAAATAGATATTTTATTAGCGAAGTATTTTCTCTAGTTCATTCGTAGTTGCTTCGTTCAAACTTACTAATTTAATACCAACCTATCTTGTATATAACTTCCTCAAACTAGTTCGTTTTCTACTTTGTTACAGTTCAGTGCAGTATTCGCAACTTCAGAGTTCGAACCGTATTAAACGAGTGTTGCCAAACGAATCTTGACTCTCTCCTGATTAAAAGGTATTATTTAATAAATTAATTAGCACCAACGTGGTGCTTTCCATTTAATGACTCATTAATTAACAATCACCGTGTCGTAAACAATCAAAAACGTACCCGGCAAAGGCTGTATTTTCTCGTTAACATACTATTATTTAATTATACACTGTAACTCTGTAATGTCTTAAAGGATTGTAAAGAATATTTACAATATTTACCGATAATTGATTTACTCGAAAACTTTTATTATACTCGTACTTACGTCGTGTATGTAGGTATAATATATTTTCAAATACTAGACCGTAAATATAAATGTTTATTTAATAAAGAGTTTCGCCTGCCCATGAAATTTTATCAGAAAGAACTCTAAGTACATTTGCATAAAATTGTCCCCGTGGTCCCTGACTTCCATCTAACTTGACATTCTAAAACAAAGGTATCACGGGGAGCTGTTAAGATAAATAACCGTCAAGGACTTATGAATTCTTCGTTCGAAACAATCTCCGGACTTACCGTAACTCTATTAACGTCATTTATCATTAGCTATTAAGCTTTATGCTAATTAGTGGAGCTCAAAAGGCTTCATAATTTCACTAATCTCTCACTAAAATTAATCTCTTGAAAGAGAAAAGAGGGCAAAGAGTTTCTGATTGCCGTAACTGATTCGAGTTATTGTGTCAAGGTGTAAAAGTTATATGATATTATTATTAATAAAGTTTTTTATGTCTCGTAAGAAACGGACAAAGAAAAAAAACGAAAGAAAAATAGAGTTCAGTTCATGCGCTTATAGTACCTATACATTTATTCTTAACACGTATATAGAATAGGGAAAAAGGGACCTTATTTTTATACCTATTATTACTGTATAGAGACTTCTATTAAAGAAGTGATGCGAGGAACGGCTGCGATCAGCGACACGAGTATTGAGGATATGGAAGGAAAGCCGTCAAGAGTTTACACCCCGCACCATTCCGTTGACGGACTTACGTTTTATTACTTTATTTCGACACTAACTAATGCTATATATTACTTACAAAACAATCTAGGTTTAACATTCGGTATTAAAACATACTTAACTTCTTTAAAACCTAACTATTATAGTAACCTAAATAATAAATGAATACGTACTTAACAAGCAACGACAAAGAAGATAGTAGGCCAAGTAACACCTACACAACATTCTATAAGCAACGGAAAGCAGTGTTTTCTTCACATTTGTCTTCTAACTTAATATTGACAACCCTAACTTTAATAATCCCCAACTAACATTTCAATCACATCGTAAAATGAAGATAATACGACGCAATATCGAGTAGGTAGGTGTAAATCTTTATTTTATTTAATAACTCTGTTGACAATACTCCCCTATATATATACGAGTTTATATACCTAATAGTTTTTGAGCATAAGCTCTATATTTTCTTTCATTGGACAGAAATAAGATAAGAAAAAAACCAGAGATAATTTTATCTATTACTCATAAGATAACTTTAAACTTCTTCATTTTTTAAAGTAAGTACTTTTACTTTCAAATGTCCAAAAAAAAATTTAATACCTAGGCATTCTATCGATACTCTGACGATTTCTCAATGATTCGATTGGTATTTTGGTAATAAATGGAGGAAACGTTCAATAGCTCGGCGACAAGGGCTGACAGGATTGACAGGCGGTCGCAGCTATGGGACCCCGAACCATCAATCAGACACACCGCCCACTATCTAACTATTAACTTACAATGTTATCCATTTCGACTATTAATTAATAGCTACCTTAATTATTCCGAATGTTCGAACTTACATTAGGGCGATTGCTTTATAGTTTTGTCTATTTGTATTCATAAAAAATTAAAATGTAAACGGGAAATCTTTTCTCTAATTATTTTTCATTGTGTTTGATATTTATTTCCAAGGCTAACGTATGTTTTGCTTTTCGCTGAGTGTTGGGAGCACAAAGTGTTCGATAACGAGCGCATATTGAGACATGGCATGTTTCGTCACGTAGCCGCTCGTCGACTATTTGCCAGTTATGCTGATCTACGAGAAGAGCGTTCGGCGTGAAGAACACGTCTCGAGCGGGAACAATCGCGACTTCGCGCCACTCCATGAAATTCCCGCCTTATCGAATCTCAAAGCAAACACTCGGTGAATAAAATTCGTAAGCCGCCGCCGCTGCCACCCCGCTCCTGAGGTAGGTATTACTTCCATGTGTCAACAGAACACCGCTGAATAAACAAACGTGGATCGCTGTGTTACTGGATCCCTAACGTACTCTCGCGGGAACGATATAACTTCCCGACTGTGCCATTTATTTGCATTGGCCATCCAACGTCATTAACGAGCTGCACTAGTGATTTATTGTTATCATTTTTCAAAACTATTCGATGGCAATAATGACTTGAATTAAACCCGTCGCCATTACCGGTGGTCGCCTGCGGCTCTCTGTGACGCGACCGCTTCCCATTTTAAATACCTACAGATTTATATTAATCCACAATTGTACGCATTATCCGATCATGTCGAACTGAAGTGACATTAGCAGTTACAACAGTAATCGCATTCGTAGGTTAAATATACACAAAAGCTCTGTGATCAGATCGCTATCGAGCTAACTGACAGGGGAAATGTTTGTTGAAATCGAATTGTATTCAATGTTGGCGAAGTGCTGTAGGCGGGTATTTTAACGCTTAAAACAGTGGAGTGGGTACCAACATACCTACCTCAAAATTACTTGAACGAAAGATTAATTATGTTTATAGGTACCTAACAAAGATACGATTCAAAGTTCACAATTGTAATAAAATCTTCCCTTGATCCATTTTAATGTAATATACTTATATGTATAATCAACAATACATCACATTTGGCATGTAAGCTACAAATATAGTGAGAAAGCAATTAATTCCGACATCGAGATATGCCGCTAGCTGCGACCGCATCACCAAATACCTATAGCTACAGACTAACTTATGTTGGGCAATTACTTAATCCCTCCAATATCTATTCGACTGTTTCTCAGTTCTCATTCCTATCATAATGAATAATTCTAGGGTGTCTTTAGAGCTGTTATGAAATTCATAAGCCTCCTTTATAAGTAGACTACGACCGCCATAATCGGCATAACGCAGCGGAACGGTAACAAAGAATTAATGATTCCGTTTGCACAAAACTGATTGATTGGAAGGAAATAACACAGATACACAAAAACGATCGAGAAACTAAGAGTGTGGATGAAAATGTTGGAAGGGGAAGACCAGTGAGAACATACCTTGATCAAATCGGATATTTACTAAAGAAAGGCCAAGTCATATGCTAAACCGACGAGCACGTATGACGAATAGATGAATGTGTATGTGGAGAAAGAGGTGTCTTTAAACTGTAGCAAGTGGAGGTAAGTTGTCTAAGTTTACCCCAATGGAAAAGATGCTTGACAGATGTGTAGGTATATATGTGTGTACTAACACAAAAAAACAGTTAGTGCGAATCGAATAATGTCCAACCAGAATGAATTAGCCAATCGGCAAAAGACGAATTAAGACGAACTAGTGTGGTAATTGCTTTGGGTCGGCTTTGGTGTTCTAATACTGACTACAATTTCTGACGCCCATAGCAACGATCATAGAATTTGATTCGCTATCGATAGGAAAAGGGTTTAATGTATAATTTATACCAATATAATTATTAGAATAATACAATGTCCTAAGAGAATTTCATAGTAAAACTAGTACTTCGTATTCGGTGTCTGTTTTGGCTAGACAGAAACATAAGAACTATGTTACAATACAGAACTTACGGGAGTTTAAATAATATTCGCTTTTACATTTAAATATTACAGAATAAACTTTTAATAAGTAATTCTGTAAATTTTTATTTACATCCACTAAATGATAGGTGTGTACTCAGTACGATATCAGAAATTCAGACCACGTTAGTAGACAGGTGATTTTGTAACAACTAGATAGTACTTGCCTAGAGTTACATAGTAAGTGTGTGTTTGCAAGCTTTAACAAGTATCCTCCCAGGACGCAAAGCCTGCCAAGTGATGTATACGTATATCAACCCAACCGACCACATTGTTACGGAAATTGGTTTTCTGACTCTCGAGCATAAACTTATATCAACTCTTCACAACAAAAATAGTTTAACTGAAACATACATTTCTTACATTCCGTTTTTTTTTCAGAGCAGTTTATAAGTCTTCGACTTTTTTAATTTCATTTGAATTTTACAAAATTTGTGTCAACGCGACCGAAGATGTCAGTCAAGATGATAAATTTCCCTTAATTCAATGTCTACAACAAAAACATGAAGGAATATTCATAAGACCTCAGCACAAGAAATTAGGGGAAGACGGCGAATGTAACGAAATCCTCGCTAAATAACGCTTTTCAGATGAGTTACACGGATTCCCTGAAAATAAATTAATCAAGCTAGGCCAACCCACGTAGCGTAGATTTACGAGTAACCTCCGCACGGCCGCACCCCGCACCCCGCGCTGTCGCCTGCTCCCCCACACTACACAACTCATCAATTTCCTCAGGACATACGACTTGGAATCCTGTTAATTAAACTATGCCGCCAAATTAAACCAGCACAATCGAGGGAGACGCGGTTTGCGGCGTGCGGGGAAAGTATGCGCATTAACGTACGAGCGAAGGAAGAGCCACGCGACGCGCGTTTTACTCCGACCACGCGAACAAATGCACGCGATGGCACTCCGGCACCAGGACGGGACTTCAGTTTCACCGCCGTAACAATCATCTCATTTGATACAATACAAATTACTAATAACTTCAGCGCTATTGAATCAACCGCTATTTCATTTCAATAGGTAAATACTTCGATGAAATTTGCATGCATTTATTAATGATGATGTCAACACACTGAATAACTAACGAATGTTAAACGAACATGTAACTGGGAATAATTTAACTATCATTAATTGGAATCACTGTCAAATCCGGAAGGACAAACAAACACAAAAACTAATATAACAATCAATATAAACCATCGATAGAACGACAAAATAATAACATAGGGGCCGTATCACACTCGTGAGTTAATGTTATATATCGAGCAGAAAGGGGGTGAGGGAAACTCGGTGATGTTTAAGTACCGAAAGAATGCTGACGTCACTAAACGTAAGGTTACGTTCTACCCACACTTAACTAGTAGGTCGCCTACGCTAAACGAGAACGAGTGTGATATAGCCCGCTGATGACACAGCAATATGTACGGTGGTTCGGGGTTGAGGAAGACGCAAACGTTAGGAACCAAATCGGGTGATGCGAATGGCAACAGAAACTCACGCTCATCGGCCAACAAGAACGCAGATGGCGATGGAGATAAGAAGCTACGGAAATCTGCAAGAGTCGCGATGCTTTGCTCCCTGTGACCCCCTAGTAACAAATAAGTACAATTCAAATAAATACAACGTTGACCAAAATATTTACATTAGAGAATTAAATATAGAATAAGGTATAAAGTTGCGAGTTAGACCAAACAATAAATAAATAAAACAAAAACCGATAAAGGTGTAGTAAAAACTACCTGCATGGTAGGTAGAGGTACGTAGTAGTGGAAAAACAGTGCTCACTTGCCGCGGTAAGTTCATAAACAGGAAAAAATGCTCAGAAGGATTTTAAGAATGCTGACAAATGTTTATTAAATGCCTAAAAAAACAGGGACAATGTCAAGCAGGACTATTCATAATAGAAGATAAAGCTTAATTTAAAGATTATAATACAAGCATATGGATAGGTATCTGGTTGTTAGGTGCAATGTACAAAAAGGCAAAATATAAAGTGCTCTTTTGGTAGAATGTGGTGAAAGTCTTGTGTGATATTTTCTACATCTATTTATCTATGTCTAGTTTTATTTGTATTTCTTTGTGTGCAATAAAGAATTTCTATCTATCTATCTATACCCAAACTACAAAAGTATAATTTGTAATTCCAAAACTAGTCTCAAACATTATCATTAATTATGATTTATAGACAACAGAGAATGTATGTATGTATTTTAGAATAACTGTAACGATAACAGGTAGGAAAGAGTGTATAATATTATAAACGCTAAGATGTTACCTATGAGGCTGTGCCGGCTGGCGCCGAGGCTGGGCGCGGGCGGCGAGCCGGCCGCTCGCAGCGCGGGCTGCCCGCGGCGGCCGCCGCCGCCGCCGCCGCCGCCCAGCGCGCCTCCCTCCAGCGCGCCTGTAACGACACTCATTTTAAAATTTGCACCTAAGCTCATAAACATATTCACATAACAAGCTAGAACTGAAACAAAATACATTTCCGAACTCCCCATCACGTGCGTGACAGCCAAATATATAGGAAATTGATAGATGTTTTCTGTTTCCAATAACAGTGCTGATAAGGGCTCAGGATATAGGAGGTTGTCGAGTGTGCAAACGACGCGCCAGGGAGTCGTCTCACGCTTTATCTAGACGTCTCTACCTAATGTGAAGAACACTCGACAGCCAACTATTTCTTAGTCAAAGACACGACTGCAGTCTTTCCCTTAACACTATTGTAGAAGATATCTCTTTAAACTCCTACTTTCTCCCAGGTATATTTAAATGTAAGAAATGCGGAGCCAAAAAATAAAGAACCATTATTTTTGTCGGCAGAACGAAGAAAGAATTTACGCGTGAGACTCCCATTCAAGGTTTTATGTTGCGACAATACAAGTATCTAGTGCGTCACTTGAAAAACACTTCCCTTTGGGGTGACGACAACTTTTTCCCTAATTGCCTTCCACTCCAAAACTCGTGCTCCGCTCTCTTGAGACAAGATTTCCTACGTCCGAGCGAACATCCGCATTATCACACACTCTCGCACTCCGTCCCTAAAACGAGACCGTTTTATATATATCTTTAACATAAATATTGTCCTTTGCGACATTTTTCTGAATGGACTTCAATGTTTTATCATCGGCTTTTCAGATAAAAAAATATAACAAGTAATTTCAAAGGGTTTTATCAAAATATATTACTGCCTATTGTAATGTGGAGAGACTTGAAGAAAAAATATCATGTAGCGTAGCGGATAACACAGAAATGTACTACGGTAGATTAAAGCAAAACTCCCTTTTTACCTTATAAAAGCCTATTTGCTCTGATATTTAGGTAGGCACTAAAGCTTAATGTAGTATAATAAGTAATAATGACGGTCTTGTATGTACATTTTTTCGGCAAGTCGGAAGCTTTTAGCTTACCCGTGCTAAGGTAATGTTTGCTAGCCAGATCATACGCAAATGCTTCGCTCGCAGAATGGTACGAGGTGCGACCATAAATGCTAAATGGAACGTCATTCCTACCTGCTTCTTCTTTATTTTTACAGTAAAACAACATCCGCTTTTATTTTAACTTTGTACAATATTAACTAGCTTTCTAAATGTACTTAAACGATAGACTTCGTTGAAAGAAATATTGTTCCCATATGTCTCAAGAAATCTGTCCTAACTTTATAGTGCACGTAAAGCAAACGGATAGACGCCATTTATCTACATTTCCCATAGGTATCGATGGATTTACCCAAGACCATGTGGGTTACATTTTTTTATTAACTTTCGGGCAACATTTTTTACAATGATACAGCTGGAAAACCATGTACATAATGTAGGTAACCCATAATATGTTATTATTCATATTAGGTAATAGATGAATAAGTAGGTAGGTACCTATTATGAAAACTAGTAGGAATTTGAATTCTTGGTAAGTAACTATTTTTAGCTCAGAAATACCTTGCTAGCGGAGTTTATTTATCCGGTTATTACATTAAACGCCGGGTGTGACTTTCCCGGTGCAAATATTTAATTTGCCGCGTTCCAATTCCGTAACGAAGCGCCCGATGGAAATGCAAAGTGAATGTAGTAGAAACATTCTCTTCCATTTCCATATTCAACGGCCCTCCTTGAATATTTCATTGTCATTTTTGCAAAATGTCAAATAACAAGAAATTTTTTCGCGAAAGCAGTTGATGCCCAACACGGTCCGCCAAAAATAAATCCAAGGGGAATGTCAATAAGTTTCTTAAGTAAATTACTGAGATGTATAGCGTAGCTCAGTAATCAAAGGTCAGCTTAAAAAAATACAATATATCTTTTGTTACTTACCTTAGCCTTAGAGTGGTTTTAGGAGGGGTTATTGATGTAAAGCCCAAGTATGGTTCGTCTAACAAATAAATTACGAGTAGGACAATGATGTTTATCCTTAAATATAAACTTACTTCAAAATCTAAGAAGTGCAAACATCTAATTAATAGACAAAATATAATTCTTCTCCCGAAAAAATAAAAAAATATATAGGAAAGTAATCCAGTAACAAGCTTACCTACATTTGAAGTGGTTTAAATAAAAATATAATAAAAGGAAATTTCAATTTTATTATAAGTTGGTGTGTTATGTTTTTCCTTATCCAGCCTCTTAATTTGAATTTTATTAAAACGAGCTACCTGCCGCCGTAAAGATAGAAAACAAGAAGGGCCCTCTTAACATTTATTGGAAGTCTTTCATATCACAGAAAATAACAATACTTATTATCTACGCGAGATATTTTATATTAATAATGCCCCTTTGATTCCATATAGCTAGGTAAGTATCTTCTCCGCGTTACAACATCATCATGACTATAATAATAGCTTACGGTATCTTAATATAATTGGGACTTTAATTATTTTATAATTTGAGCCCTTCCGCGACTTGCAACCTTAGTTTCCAGTCGAAAGCCCTCAGGGACGCTTATGTTTATCTCCTACAGAATTATAAAGTATGCTTACACGTCAGGCGTGAGCTAAGAAGAAAATCTAAGCCAATTTAGCAGATGATAAGCAATTTTGAAAAACATTGAGATTGATTGTTATAAACATTTACTTTCCCACTTTAATTTATAAAGTACTTGAAAAGGCTAAAATATTAACTTCACACATTATATTCAAGAAAAAAGAAGTAGGAGAGAAGTTGTCGTTAACTTTTAAGAAAAAAAAAACCTGAAAGATATGAACAGTCAGTAGCAGACTTAGATTTACATACATTTAGAAATTGTACGGGAATAGGGAAAGGAAAAGAAATTATACAGGTTTTCAGAAGAATTCTTATAAAAATATGGGTCTTCTTGATTTTTATTACGTATCCGTAGCTTGCTTAAGATATTTACTCAAAACAATATTATAACTTGGGTTCGTCCGAAATCAATCTCGCTCCAAAGAACACTCCATATAAGTACCTCCGAATATATTAACCTAAATATCAATAAACAGGAAAGTCCTCAATCCAAAGCATCACGTATTTATTCCACTCACACATGAGCATCGGACAACAAAAGAATAGGTACAATGTTTATGCGTGAAATTGGTAGAATTTTCCGAACGAGCAGAAATCACTACCACCCCTAGATATGGACTATTTCAACGACATTCTGAATCAATTTGACGACTGTATATAATGCACGTCAGATAAAATTACTCCTTTATTTCTCTCTGTTTCGGCGGAGGAGGCGACCCACATAGATACAAACTAGAGGCTGATAAATGTTGAAGTATTACAATAAAGTTTCAAATAATAAATTATACTTCGCCATTAAAATCATTAGCACTCAACTTAAAGAACGAGAGTGCTTAGAGAGAGGCATAAAACTAAATAGGGATCCGTTGATTAGTGACTACAAAGTTTTGTCTTGCTGAATTCCCAGCTGGAAACGTGCCAAAATTTCCCTCCGCTAAGGAAGTAAGTTAATACAGCATAAGTACGTGAGAGCTGCAATAAAGCAATCTAGTGAGAAATGGCATCAATAAATTCGGACATTAGCTAGCCAGTAGACAAAGAACTTAAAATAATATGAACTGTTTTCTAATCAAGACTCACAATCACAAATAAGATTTTGCACGCTGTTATTTAACAATCTTCACAAAGTCGACAATCCCTAGTTCACTAATTTTCGACTCAAGCATGGTTTTATTTTAACCAATAGGTAGGTATAGTCTTTAATTAAGGCCAGCTTTTAAAATATTTTTGCCCGAATATTCGATTTATGCATTGGGGTAGGTAAAGTCAATCGCAGTTGGGATATTTTATAAAGTAGATGAAGTGCCGTGGCGAGCGGTGCATTGAAAGCGGATGTCATTCATATCCGGACGGCGCAGCGTTGATTAAAATATAAATTACTCGGCGCGGTGACCGCGCTCCCCAGGCCCCATGCCGCCGCTAGTGACCTATTCCGACATGTTTATAAAAATAACAACTCAAGAAACGTTCTCTTTTGATGCAAGGTTTTGGTTTTTTTAAATCAATTTGTTATTACGATCAAAAAGACACAGATAATTCAAAATCTGAATGAATTCTGTACAGGTTAAAAGTTTCGCACCAGATTGAAACGTTCCAGTGTTGGTTCATCAACAGTTTATTAATTTAATCATTTTAACTATGTATAATATATAAGGCCAGTGCACTAAAATTTACTGGAATAAACGGAAACCTTAATAATCCCTCGGTTAAAATTGTCGCAGCCTCTTAATTCGTTTGGAACCACGCTGATTTATATTCAATCTGATTATTCGGATTTCTCTTTTTCAATTGGAAATTCTTTAAACCCCTTGAAGACAAATTAAGTACAGAGTCGATTTGATACTGCGTTCGTGCTCCATGACCGGCGAAAAAACATTTTTATAGCCAATTAACTTTAACTTGTAAAAGCTCAATTTGACTAACAAAAGAATAAATTACAAAGATAGAGGAATTTGCTCACGACACAGCTAAGCGTGTGGATTAGCTATCAAGATGAGCAATAACTTGTGCATTTAAGGTAACGGCATTTCGTAAAATCAAGTTTTCATGAAATATGTCACGTGTAAGTCTCTGAACTGTAAAATTGAAAAGTTATTAGCAAATAACCATTTGTTGGTTAATAGCGCGTGATCAGAGGTGAAAGATTAAGATGAGTAGGTAAATACGTTTAGATGAGTACCTAAATAAATAAAGTACTTCTCAAAATTATTGAAATAATATCCTATCTTAATATTCGATACCAATAGCCAATGCTCATGAATTTTTAAACATGGCACGGTCATATAAAGTCCCAGTTATATAGACTGCGTATTGACGTATATCCCTAGGGGCGAAATTATATTATCCACCTTCAGTAGTACCGGATATGAGCCGCTGAGAGTATTCCGGCATTCTCAAACGTGGTTATAGCTGCGTGGCTATGTACCTACCTACCTACGTGCAATATTACTTACCTATTAAGTACTATTTCTCATTTAAACTATTAATAATATTCTGTAGAAAGATTAAGCTATAACTAATTAAAACATTTACCTACTAAGGTATTAATTGCTGTGGCGGCTGGTCATGTTATGCTGTCTCAACCTATCTTTACTTTTTAGCTATGTACACCTTGTGGTTTCTTTGAATGCTGCAGGATCAAAATTAATTTTAGGGACAATAATTATAATAATGAAAATATGTACCTTTATACCTGTGTAACTGTTTATAAGAATTGTAAAACTTTATTTGAAAAGAGCAACCTCACAGAGTTTCTTGCTAGGTTCTTCTCTGGGGGAAACTGCACCTTGCGAATCTAGCGCTAGCTTTAAAAAAATTACCTATATAATAATGTAACGGTTTCAAGAGCATTTTTTGTGCCTATGAAATAAATATATTTTTGACTTTTGACTTTGAACTTATTGAAACACACTTATATATTTAGTTAGTTTACCTACTTTAAAATCAGTGTTATATGCGTAGGTACGAAAACAAGCTACAACTTTATGTTACGCGGACACGAAACTCCAATTTATTTCGATAGTAAATTCCAGATGCTCACCCAAACGTAGTAAAAGAACGAGCTCATCCTTTACTTATTTTTGATTCGTTTGGATTTATAGAACATGTGTTTAGATTTCATGGCGAATGCATGACTACTTTTTTGAAATAAAGCAACAACGTTGACCACTGGCTCTCGACTATTTTATATAAGACAAAAAAAAAATTACAATGGGATGGATATTTGGTTACTCTTTTACGCCTATTTTCTAAGTCTTAATATAAAGTTTAAAATATTGTAGTTTATAGATCAATATAGCATAAAGAATATATTATTGTAAGATATCATGTTTTAAAAGTTTTACAAGATTTATTTTGTTAAAATATCTGAAATAAATGGCAAACAAAAGCATAAAAGTCAAAACTTACCTACATCATGAAATGCCAAGTTTATTTGATAAATAAACATAAATGTGACCGATAAAGACTGGAGTTTCGACAAACGTGAAAAAGTTTTATTTCCCCAGAGTTTTGTCCATTTTTATGTCTACATGCATGAGTTTTTATAACAGTTCAAGGTTTGGGTCTCGCCATAAATATAATGATGCCAAAATCTACAAGTTTATCGTATGTCAATATTTTAAGGTATGTTCGTTAAAATAGCAAGAACAATGAAGAAAAGTCACGACGCTAAGAAGTAGTTCAACAAGCTGTTGCATTGATTTTCTAAATCAAAGTCGGATTCTCAATCACTAAATCAATTCGACATGGCAATCTTTCATACAGCAAATTAAATCTGCGCCAGAAATAAACTTACCTACGCTTTTAATACTACGAAGCGATCCTATTTAACCGGATGTGCAGCTACTGCAGCGTCTCTCATTCAGAAATTCAGCACGATAACACGGAGCCCATTTATATTATTGCAACGCGTCGGAATATTTGATTGTGGTTCTCTTGTTTCTCCTTTTTGTTGCAGTTTGGCTTGCGGCTTATCTTATGTAACAGTTCCGTCGAAAAAATTGGCCGGGAAAGAACAGCAAATTCAGCTCATTGTTCGAACCTTTTCTTATAAAATTAAATTTGTAGTTTTCTGTTCGAAAGTTTATTGCGTAGGATAACTTTGGTAGGTAAAACGCATAATCTCGCCGGGTCTATTTCCATTTTACGAGTGGGAATGTGGGGGTGGTCATAAACATGTGTAGTTTACGAGGGCTGAGGGTTGGCCATGTCGTCCTAGTCGCCGAGCCGCCTCTGGGCATCATGAAAACATTTTCACAATTCCACAAGCTTAACCTTTAAATAATGAGCCGTTTTATGAGAACCTACTACTAAAAGAATGACCAACCATATCCTGTAGGTACCGTGAGAGAGCTTGGCGTACCCTCATGTCTGGTCTTGCAGAATCTTACTGGGTTTCTTTATTATTAAATACAATAACAATCGTTCATAAGTAATACGTTCTCTTGTTAGTACCTAAACGATCCATTTTACCAGGGTAAAGTGAATATCCAGCCAAAAACCTGTTTCATATATAGCGGAAAATAATATCACCCACCGATGAACGCGTATATTTAATAACTCTATGGCCAATATAACGTATTATTGTATTTCCACGCACCCTCATTCTGTTCCGGTTATTTAAGTCAGTTATACTCGTACTTTTTGGATATATATATTCGAAGATTCTCTATATTATTTTGTGGTATTATGGGTGAGCAGCCTAACCTGCCAGATAAAATCGACGCCCAAGATTTATCATAAGTCTGAAAAATGTAGACATATATCAAGCCAACAAAGAGTCAATCCATTTACTTTGAAAATGATGCCGGTCCCGATACGGCCCGAGCTCTATCGTGGACCCTTGGGAAGACCTCACTGAAATTGGAAACATCAGATTTCTCTCTAACTGTGCGGTTTCTGATTTGCCTGAGTTTATGCTAGAGTTTTTACTTTGTCCCTAAACTCACGTGCAGTTACTTTGGAGATTTTGTTCTATCGTCAAGAAACGTTTTAAATAATATCTATATCGTCCCTACTAAAGACAATACAATACAAATATTCTTTATTGCACAAAAAAAAGTCAATCAAAAGTGTATTTTATAATGTTATACATTACAAGACTACTCCTAACGACATTGGTATTTGTAAAGCTCCTGTAAGATTTTTTTCACAACATTTATAAAATTTGAGATGTGAAGGTCAATCGACCGTGACTAGGAAGAATTAATTCGAGATATATTCGCTGCGCTCAGAGCAGTGACGTCAGCACTTATTCTGTTTTGTAAAATTAACGGTTCGTTTGCACATCGTTATACTGTGATATATAGCGGCCAAATAATATAAAAAGTACCTAAACCTAAGAATCTATCTATTTATCTACAAAGATAAATAAACTAAAGTGATGAAAACCCTACTCGTAATGCTACTTAAAAGAATTGTAGTAAACTACGTAGTTGCCCAAGTATTTGAGTTAAAGTAGCAATAATACCAAGTAGCGGCAGGTGAAGTTGAATCAATTTAAGTAAAGTGCCCCCCTCTCTCGAAGTCTTCCCTACTTCGTCGATGTTTCCGACCGGAGCTTGAGATTATCCAGATGGACGCGTGTCGTTTCCAACGTTATAAAATATTGCGTTTCTCTAAATATACTGTCGATCAGCTCAATTCATTTACCGCCTTAACCTACAAACGCATGAACTAACATTTTATACACAGTACTAAAATGTTTAAACCCACGTCTTAGTAAACCTACAAAGATGAGCAAGACAAGCAAATCGCGTTTTTAAACACGAATTAAGCAAAGGGTTAAAAATATTTACGTTTGCATTATCGTCAAGTCCTCTACAAACAGCGGAACAACGCCGATTTAATTACATGCCCCACTTTTCCTCTCGAATTACATTTTAACTAGAAAACATGGTTCAGAGAGAAGAGTAAAAAACATTCCCCCTACGAACTTTGTATTGTATAAAGCACTTCCATCGTAGATTTTTGTGTATTGTCGAAATCGGGTCGCTGCTGAATAATAGCAACAAAGTCAATTCGAAAACCGTCAAAGGGTTTTGTAACGCAACGGTCGCCGGTCGCCATCCTCTACAAATACTACGCATGGCCCTGCTTGTGTACGCCTTTTAGCTAAACTATGCCAAATCTTTCATTTCCTTCGACAAGTGCCTTTACTTATTCATGCAAGCTGTGATGTAATGTTGCCCGGAGCGGCTGTCGGCTCTCCGCGTGGAGGGCGCTCACCCGCTCGCCCTCACTTGCTGACGCTTTGTGCTACCAACTTATAGCATCACTTCAAATATTTCATTCCGGAATGTTTACACGCGAAATCCTTTGTCAACATGAAGTAGCTCATATTATATGTGCGAGCCTCAAACGAGGCCTAAGGAAGGCAGTGGAAGGTGTTTTTGAGAGTCGTTACCCGCTAAACCTTGGTGCGGCTGATGTGGCACATGAAAAATGACCTGCCGCTTTCGAGAGACACACGTGTTTTGTTGTAAAGCTGTGTAATTTAGCTCGAGTGCATGTCTACGCCAAGCAACACTCGCTCGAGGCGTTTTTTTGCTGATTCTATCTCACAAAACACTTATATTAGATTACAAAATTAGAATGTCTATATATTTGAACAAGTTGAAAAGAACTTCAATGTCAAATTAAATCTGGAATTATAATATAGCAGAATATACGAGTTTAAGTTAAATTAATAAAGTATCGCAATATAGAATTTAAAAAATCCAAAA
The DNA here is from genome assembly GCA_947563765.1 of Anarsia innoxiella. Lineage (NCBI taxonomy): Eukaryota > Metazoa > Arthropoda > Insecta > Lepidoptera > Gelechiidae > Anarsia > Anarsia innoxiella. The sequence continues at coordinate 6,395,688 of OX387395.1, forward strand.
TGTCCTCTGTACATAAAATGAACAATGGGTGAACCAGAATCCAAGAACACCTTTCAATGGTAAAATGTAAGCACCTTGCGGATTGAAACAGATTGACCTAATGAATATTTAAAAGCATTAGAGGCGTGCTTAGGACTAGCTTCACTGAGTTTTAAAATGACTCGCTGTAAAGTATTAACTGTCATTTATAAATTAAAGGGATTTAAAAATGCGAGCAATATTTCTGGGTTTATGTAACGCGTCTCAGTTTGAAGTCGTGCTCGCAGCTGCGCGTCAAGGGAGTATTCCAAACTTTTCATGGCAGCCGTTTCGCAGGCCGACCGAGTCCGAGCCTAATTAGAGTGTGGCCCGTAGGCCGTTTCATTAGAAAAATTAATAAGCACCGGCCGACCTTAGCAGCGACGGGCATTAATGAGAAGCTACGTGAGGAAGAAAAAGACTCTTCCTCGAACCGCTTTATGAAGGAGAATCGCATACTAATTAGCTACGTAACATTATTAGTATGCCTAATTACTTTTAAAACAAACAGCTAATTATGAATAAAACATATTTTTCAATATAATTAATGTTATTTCTTTTGCAATTCAAAGTAAAACTTGTAACTCAAAAAATATACTGTCAAAGTTAAATACTACTTTGATATCACCATTTATCAGTCGAATATAATAGGTTGGGGAAAAAGTCTTTTCGCATATAGTATGTATGAACTTGTATTAAAATCTCTTTGGCTATACCATTTGTATCTGGCTGGTTTTGGTATCATTAAAAAGTTTTAATTTTAAAGAAGGCACTTCCAAATTCAAATTAGGAATTCGTGTGATTTTCATTTGTTATTTTTGTTGTTAAAATGAGTGAATCTAAAGAAGAAATTCGATACATTTTAAAATTTTACTATAAAAAAGGTAAAAATGCAACTCAAGCCGCGAAAAAAATTTGTGATGTTTATGGACCTAATGCAGTATCTGTGATTCTTTATTTGTGATTTGTGATTCTTTATTACGACGTAATGAAACCGAACCATTTTTGAAAAAGCTGATAACTGGTGATGAAAAGTGGATCACATACGACAAGAACGTGCGAAAAAGATCGTGGTCAAAGGCCGGTCAAGCTTCACAGACTGTGGCAAAACCCGGGTTAACTCGCAACAAGGTAATGCTGTGTGTATGGTGGGATTGGAAGGGCATCATTCATTATGAGCTGTTACCGCCAGGCAGGTCCATCGATTCAGAACTGTATTGCGAACAATTGATGAGATTGAAGCAAAAAATTGAGAGAAAGCGGCCAGAATTGATCAACAGAAGGGGTGTGGTTTTTCACCATGACAACGCTAGACCTCACACATCTTTAGCCACTCAGCAAAAATTACGAGAGTTTGGCTGGGAGGTATTAATGCATCCGCCGTATAGTCCTGACCTTGCACCTTCAGATTTTCATCTGTTTCGGTCTCTGCAGAATTCCTTAGGCAGTGTCAGGTTAACATCACGAGAGGACTGCCAAAACCACTTGTCGCAGTTTTTCGATCAGAAGCCTCAAAATTTTTACAGCAATGGGATCATGTCACTACCAACAAGATGGCAAAAAGTTATGGAACAAAATGGCACCTACATACTTTAGTCAAATGTAAATAAACTATAAAAAAAAAACTTTTTGAATTTTCATATAAAATACGAAGAAACTTTTTCCCCAACCTAATATTAATCAACAAGTTAGTTTTGCAAATTAATTATCATTTTTTAAAAATGTTAGTAAGTAAAGTACTATTAAATGTTTATCCCATACAATTCACCCAACAATTAATAGTTCGTAGCAATAGGTAACTACTATGGCGTAGTTCGGTTGCTACGACGATTTTTAGAAGTGAAAATACTTTCATAATTGCACAAAATGTTTTAAATAAATTATTAATCGAATGAATTCAATTATAACAAACAAAACAAAACACAGATCTACTTAGTTTAGGTAAGGTAGTGAATACATTGACGAAAAAGATCGACAAAAATTTCCCATGGGTCTCGCAGACAGTTTCGGTGACACGCCGCCGTCTTTTTAAGTACTTTATTTTTACTCGACTACGCTTTTTATATGTTATTCGTGTTAATAGTCATGAAGAACAACTCGACGACAAAAATTTCCCATGGGCCCTGCGTTCGTGTCCCGAGTACAGTATTTTTTATGCTTTATGTTTAAATATAGGTACGCCATTCCGCGAGTGAAAATTATTCATAATTGGAATAGCAGTATATACTTTTAGGAGCACGTGAATATTTTAATGGTTATTGCATATTCATATGAAATTTAACGGTGATTATGATTCTGTACCTGTTTCCTTGAATTAATTCCAATAGGATCTACATGAAAGCTCTTAAATAATTCACATTACAGTTTTAAATTATAATAATCAAATAGGTATATAATAAATAGGTCTCACAACTAGTCTAACAAGAAATAAGCCTTTTAATAAGCTATTTTGCTTTTAACAAAGTTTTATAAAAGTCGACAAACTGTAGATAAATATCAGGATTAATTTTTTACTTTTATTCTCCCGGGAGTTGAACGTAATGCGAAAAGTTTTCTGCGAATTGATTATCAGGGCACGAGAGTGACTTTATTATATTAGTCAAGTTATGGACCTGATAAAGGTCTTTGAAGCATGTCTGGTGCTCCGGTGGCTAAGTTTTGTGCCTATAATTCGATATCGGCGACCCTTGTAACCAAGTTTGTGAATTAGAGCAATCTGTCGTACGTCACAAGCGCCGAATACCAGGATTTTGGCTCGTGAATTGCGCCAACCAACGCAATCAATGGTAATTGCTAGAAACAATAACGCAAAGGGCTAGTAATGTCACCTCGTCTCAAAGCAGTGTACCTATCTAAATAATGGCCTCGAGTTTATTTTTAGGACAAAGGACCCGAGCTTATTATAAGGTCGTCAGTTGAGAACAATTCGCTGTCGCCGTATCTGATATCGACTAGACAATAGCTAGATAAGTTAGGTATAAGTCAGTTACATTTCTGGCGCCCTACCAACAAATCGGTGGTGCCTACACATGATAGATACACACGTAAGGCTATATTCTTAGTATCGGTCTATCAATTTAAACTAGTATAATAGATATACTCACCCGTGAATGTGGCGCTCGTGGTGTGGTCGGCTAGGTCGGGGCGGGCAGGCGCGCCGCCGCCCGCATGCTATCAGCTGGCCGTCGGCGCAGCCATCTCGCCCGCTCTCGCTTTCGCTCACCTCCGTGCGCCTGCGCAACCACAACGCAATTTACAAAAGATAAGAAGCAACCCTAATTTTAGATAAATTAACAACAAAACATAATACAAATCAAGAAAAACGAAAAGAAACTACAGCTTTTCACCAATTGATTCTATGGATTTTATTCACTTTTGTTCTAGAAGTTGTTAATATATGACAAGTAGAAAGAAACAATCTCCTTTTTAAATATTTTAGCTTACCCGTTTAATTTTACTTACCTACCTACAAATAGGTATGAAAAGCAAATAGAATTTATTGGCTGGAACGTTGCAAATTAACAAAGACACGCCCTACCTACAAACACCCCTATTAGGATGCCGGGTGAAGGTTTCGACAAAATAATCGTACTTTGGCAAGGACTCGGTGACGCCGGTAATCTGACAAGCTTCTCGCCTCGGCTTATGTGACTCCGCCGTAAATGAGCCTCTGACCGTTAGGACCCGCGGTTTTGCACTGACACGATTTCTGTCCCCTTCCATTTATATTCGCATCCACTTGCAACCCTCTCATCTACCTGTACGACTCCGACTTAAAAATGACTAGAAGGTAAAGCAGGAAATTTTAAATCCTAAGTAACATCGCGTGTTGCGATTTGTTGGAGAAGGAAGCATTGTGTAATGCAATGCACAAAATTCAGGCACACACTCTACGTAGATAACTTAACTCGACAAATATTATCAGAATTACTATAAATAAGTTGTTTAGGTATTTACGTAATAAATTATAACAAGCGAGATCTAAAATAGACTAAATGTAAACCGCAACCGATAGATAGCAAATTTATTATTAGGTTAGCCTCGCGCTAGATTTCTGCTTGAAATCTCATAGCTAACATAGCTTTCAAGTTTCTCTTCGTATAAAAATATACACAAATACTAATAGGTATTAATAAAAACTTGTCAAATAACTTTTAACGCAAGTAAATTACTTATAATCATTTTTATACATTTCAGTTCTTAGGGATAACATTTTAAGAAATAAGCTCTTATCTTGTAATTTTGTTTTTAAGACTTGCAATTGCAATCATTTTATTAAAATATCAAGAATAGAGTTTAGGAACTTGACGAGATGCTCGTACTCGAAACTGAGACACGCACCGACTACCTAGGTCGAAATGGAAACATTTTTGTTCCGGGAGTAAGTAGGTACTTATACTTAATAAAGACAATCTAGATAAATACCATTGATCTATTAATAGGTGGAGTCCTGCCTATGTAACAATAGTCCTAAAAGCTTTTAGGTATCATGTAGCAAAACATTTAGGTGTCCTCATTGTGTTGCTTTCAGGGGACATAGTGCTTCAAAAAAGACAGCTCGTAAGAGCATGTCAGTTATACTGTGACTACAAAAATCAACGAGTGAATGGCGCTCGATCCATTATGTACATTTTTGTAAAGAAAATACCTAGAATTATACCAACAAAGGGAGACTAAGCTAGTATATTAACTCGCTGGTACATCCACAACAGTAACATAATATCTCATTCAAGTAAATCCTTTGTGCCAAGTATCACGACTCGGACCGGACGTCCAAGCGAGACCGATGAAAATTTTACCCTATTCATAGGAAGAGCTGCTTTGTCTCTTGCATCGGCTGGTAAATAGAAAATTAATTAAAACTTAGTTACCAAACTTAGAAAATCTGATGAACAGTAGGTTGAGAAGTAAATTTATTAGTTTTCAAAATAGCGCTTACTTTTGTGTTTATTACAATTACCTTGAGCGCATTGTTTACGTCTCACTGTTCTTTATAACCAAGACGAGATATTTTTTATGAACCTTTGTACGCGAACTTCCATAAAATATCGTTTATATGTAAAAAAATCGCCCACTTTTTACAATTTGGGTGAGCCGCCATGCGCTAAGTATTCAATTTCCATTTATCAAGAAGGGAGTCAACATGAAACCGTTCCCAGAGGCGCACTAATATTGAGCCATTATCTCCTTAAAGAGCGGAGGGCTTTGGAAAACAGAACACGTTTCAAAATTGAGCTCGCGTTTGAAATGTGTGTCATGTGCGTCCAGCGCGGATCCCTCTCAACGCGGCCACCGCCGCGCTCTGTGCACGCCATTCGTTTCTGTTGCGACTGTATCTGACACACTCTCATTCCCAAAATGGTTTCGTTATAGCGAGACATGCCGTATCTGAACAGATTCCTTTTTTACAGCGTTCAACAAAACAGCCCTTTTTCAACCGTTTACACAACCCAAACCTTTCCAACTGTTTATCATAAGCATTCACGCTGTCATTTTCGCAAAACACTTCTTTTCTGATTCACGTTTGGTTGGAAAAATGTGCTTGCCAGAATGATTTGGATACTTATTTAAATCAGTTGGCATATAAAACATAGGCATACCTACCTACTTAGTACTCAACTTGAATGAATATAAGCAGGTATATATTTCTAATATTATTCAAAGCACCTATTCAATTTTATTATAAGTAATACGGTCTTGTAACGACATCTAAAGAGAGATTATTATTGAAAATACGATTTGGAAATAAATGGAAACTAGCAATTTCACATTTGCAGCATTTAGTTTACACGCTACAGTTCAGTTCCATTAAAAGCTTTTGTGCAATTCGATAACTACATCAACCTGCAGGCTCTATGAAGCCGGCAGAATCGTGTAAAAAGGTACTGCTAGAAATACGGGTACGTTCACACATAGGTGCTTATTGTAGGTTCATGTATCTAGTATATTGCGTTCAATTAGGTATTTTGAACTAAAAGAGTCTTTTTTGTTTAGAATACGTAAAATAATTTTTACTTGCATCAATTTAGACGAGACGTAAACTTATAAATTTCAGAAGATTTATTGTATCTGATAAATTGATGTACAAATTAAAATTCTGTATCAGCTAAGCAAGTACTTATACAGTTTATTTACCATTTTTCCATCTATTATTCATTATTCGTCCCGGCGGATAAATAAATTGAATCAATGAGGGATCAAGACGTAAACAATAATTTCCTAACTAAATAAAATAGAAACATAAATAAACGTTAAGTACATATAAGTATTACATTAAGAGTTGAACTTTCCATCTCTTTGTCTAACAACAAAAGCAAAAGATAAGTACTAAAATGAAAAACGAAATAAATATAGGCAATGTTAATGAAATCACAAAAGCCTAAAAGGTTTTATTAACCTTAACCTCCCTTTTGATTTAAGAAAATCCCCTGTCCAATGTCACGAAAACGACTGAAGCAACTTGATCCAAACTTACTCGAAAGCTGTTTTTTTCCAACAGGAAATTCATTTGATTCGGCTCCCTTATGACCGTTTTAATCTAAATTTTCTCTACGCCGCTTTCTTTCACTTAATAGCGACGATTTCGAAGTAATTATCTTTGTAAAAGAAGTTATTTCAATTTGAATTCCCGAACAATAAAAGCTAAATCCATCTTTATTCCTTTGTGAGCCGCATTGCCGCAAATCTGAATGAAACGAGAATGGGAAGCATATTAAACACTTAGGTACTTTGTGTCGCTGGGCTCGCCGGGATATTGAGCACATTGTGACACTCTTTGATTGATGTACCAATTGCCCAATCATATTTAAGTTTTAGTAGCCTACCTACTTCATATCTACTAGTCCTAATTTCTAGGTATTTCAGTACTCACTTAATAATTTTTACTTAATGCTTGCGTTTTCTTTACAGATAGTATAAGTAAAATAGAATCCGTACTTTATCGCAAAGTATTTTCCTTAATTATTTCTACAGAAATGAGACTAAATAAAAACAATAGCCTGTATAAAAGAGGGTCTTTCACATAGACTAATTTATGAAACGACTTGTTTGCAAACTACAGCAAGTAGAAATGAAATGCAAAAATATGAAAAGCAGTTAAGATAAAGATCGTTCCCCGGCGAAGTGAAACAATTTATTTATCACTTCAACCATTTTACTCGAGCGACGAGAGAACCCAGTAACCATTCTGTTTTTATTATTGTTCTGCCTGAAGGTAAACCAACACGAGTAAAGAATAAAAATTCTTTGTCATTTAACAAAAGGACCCTAGATCATAATGCGATAATATTGGTCCCTCTTTAACAAAATATTAGAGTGTGTGGTGCTACTGTAAGAAAATATTGATTCTTGAATGAATAATCAGACCCCATTTCAAAACAGTACCTACCTACGGTGGCGGCAGCAATAGGAAGGACACCTGTGACTCTTATAGTAAGCAAGGTATAAACAGGGCCGGCAAGACTTACCACATTAAGAAAAAGTAAAGTAAGCAAGCATTTTGAGGACAATTAGTGAAAAATGAGGACATTCCAAGACCATATAAATTAAAAAGAAGAGAATAGATCGCACGTGCGCGACCTTATCGCGTCTAGTTAGAGGTTAAAATACATCGACTTCTCTCCGGACGGCTGGTCTGTCTTTCACACATTTTTATTCCGTTTAGCAGCCGCTGTTATCCTGTGGAAAATCGTTACCGGTAAATGACATGCTAAGATCCGATACACGCAACACACTTACACATGGATTCACGGTCGCGGCTTCTTTACATCGCGCCACAGTCGCCGGTGCCCGGGAAGTGGTCACTGAGTTACGGGGTCGGACACATGCACTGCCGCGGGACCGGCTTACCGCACGCTGCCAGCAGGTCGGGCTCGGGGTGCCAGGGTCGCGGCTCGCACGAGGGCGTGTTCACGCGGAGTCGCACTGGGCGCGCGGGGCAGCCTGCGGTGCGGAACGAGCGCTCGCACGGGCCAGCGCCGACACACGACAGCCTCCGTCGCAATGGCGAAACGGCCGGGAACGCGCGCGCGCGTTGCGTCGCAGCCTCCCGAATCTTCCCGACGTGCCACGATCTCTACCGACGACGCAGGGGTGAACAAACCCGTACCACTTCTCCTTCTAACTCACTGATGAGGTTAAAAAGGATTTAGAGTTTCGCGTAGCGATTTACAGTTCGATCGCTCTGTAGATTTTCCTGATGCACTTCAGGCAGCTGAGCAATGCTGATAGCTCTAAAAGAGCGCGCTTTACAACCGCAAGTGAGGTTACTTTAACTTGTAAACGATGACGTTCGTAGTCTAAGAATGACGAGGAGAGATGGACGATCACAAATTATAATAACAAAGCACTATCAATCACTGTTATTCTTTAGAAACATTCCGAAATAAAGAAAGTATTATTTTTACTTCCGCTACATTTATAGTTACACAAAATTTATCACAAAATAATAAACATAACTGGAAATTAAATACTGGCAAGCAACACGAGCAATTAAAGTTCATTTAAAATTTGGGTGTTGCGCGAAAACGATTAAAAGTGTGCAAATTGATACCCTGGGAACAAGGCAGGTGACGGCGGCGGTGGTCTACGAAAACAGTTCCATTGTGTCCGTATCTATCAACGGGCTGCGCTACGATGACGACCGGCCGCAAACGAACCCGCACGATGCAAAATCACAACACTTTTATTATTTTATCTTTGAAACATTTAGAGAATATAACTTAAATACCTACTACCTATAAAGAGAGACCATTTATCAGTCCTATAAGGTAGGACCCTGTGATGTCCGGCGTTCAAGTCTGACATATCGATGTACGTAGCTCTGTGATGTACGCACGCACGTACTGAGAAGCAAAGGTTTGAAAAAGATTTCTTACTTTGTATAACTATATATACGCTTTAAGACAAAAGCCGTAAGTACCATAAAATATAAAGGAATGTTTATTAGTTTCACTACTTTGTTTGAAATACAAAAACAATCCTTTGCCAAAATAATTTCGCCAAAGGCAACGCGCTTTAAATTCGTAGCAAACTTGTAGAGTATACGTAGCAAGCTAATAAAATAACGTAGCAGAAGTCGTAGCACGCTGATTCTCTTTGTCTACCAGCTACGAGTAATTTGTGCATGGAAAATAATAATGATATACGCGTAAACTAACAACATGACCGTTAGTAAAATTTGTAATTATGTGCTATAGACATTTAATTTGCCTGTTATAACATCAAACTTATTGATTACTTTATCGGGTAGCTATCTATAGGGTATAAATAATGCAAAAATGAATGTTGTCATTTATTAATAGAAAAGTATTCGCTTAACTATTTAGTTCAACTACAAGCATACATCAGGCAAACTATAATCAACTGTGGCGTCACAATCTGAACTTATAACGAGGGCACTTTTGTGTTTATATTCCATGGACAACTCAAAAGCGTCGCGATCCTCGCCAAGTTTGTCGAAGAAATAACTTGTATTCACTTTAGAAATCATAGAATTATTCGAAGTGTTGGCACAAAGTTTCAAACTAGACCTCTTAATCGGGCTGTCCCTGGGGGTCGAACAATTATAGCGGATTTCATTTAGAACGCTATTTCGGACTTTGTTCTTCTTTGGGGTAATATATTTATCAAACACAAGTTTACATAATTTATTTTGGACGAGGGCCGTCTTAGACTCAGGCGCCTTGGTAACAATTCTGTCGACAACGTCAGATAGATCACTTACATTTACATCGTCGCCGCTCATATCGAACATACTAAGTAAATGTTTACTCCCTTTGTCATTCTCTTTATCAATATCGGGATATTTCGGTTCTGTGATATCATCATAATTTATTGACAGTCGCTGGAGACTATGCCTTAGAGACTGCATACACTTCTTATTAGACTTTCGTCTTTTATTCACGATGAAACTATCAATTGTTTTCTGATTTTTCTTTGTTTTCAGTTTTCTTTTCAGCTTATTCACGGAGACGCTGACGTTTAGTTTGCTCGAGTTTAGATCGCGATTCTTAGAAATATTGAGCATATTCAACGAATTGTTCAAATTCGCAAGCGGATCTATATTTTTAACTTTCTTGTTATATTTCCGTTTCGGTTTTGCAGGTTCTCCTTCAACTACTTCTGTTTTCTTTCTTCTAGTCTTCTTTTCCTTTAAAGGTTTCTTGATAGACTCCTCGTACGCATCTACCAGTTGTGGGTAATACTGTCGCATTAAGTCTTGGCGCTCTATTGACGTCCACGGGGCTGACGGGTCTTCGCCATCTAATTGTTAAAAAATATTTTGTGGTACACATATATTCATAGAGCAGTGTAGGTATACTTGCTGAAACTAAATCCCGTAAAAAACGACCACTACTTCATAAAGAAATCCTTTTGAACGATTTTTATGACAAATGATCTTATTTAAAATGTTCAAATAAAATCGAGTGTACAGAATATTACCAAGGAAATTACTTTTCAAATACAATAAATTACGTGAATGTCTTACCTTCAATCTGGTCGTCTGGAATTAGTGATTCATATTGCCCGTCAATATCACCCCAAACAACTTCGAAACTCGGAACACCTACAAATGTACCCACAAATCAATAACGAGCGAATATTCCGATGCGTAATAAGTCGGGTAAAGTAAACAATATAAAAATAATATCATGATACCTTCCAACCTACCTAAAAGAGAAAGAGACAAACTATCAGAGATATTATTGATTTTATACAAATAACTTTCACATTTTACATTATATTAGCTTGCTATTCGTGTCATATCACACTCTATTTAAATTATATTCCAATACGAATTGGAATCAAAATTGAATGGATTAAAGATGTACCTATTTGTTATTCGAAACCTATCGAATCTCATGTCACAAATCATGCACAGTAGGTAGCAATAATAATGGTAATTAATTAATCACCCTGAACGTAATTAGCATTACAATGTTCACAACTCGGCGTAGACCTCATTCAGTTCAGAGAGACTATAAGACGCTTGTTGCGTCGTTGCCATGAAATACTGAGGATACTTCTATGCGCTACAATGCCCACACAATATTAGGGATATAAGTATTCTATTTACAAAAAAGGTCGGCTTACCTCTAGGATTCCTCTTTTTCTTGATAGCAACTGGTTTTATAGTTCTACAAGGTACATAACTTTGAAGGTGCCACTTTGTCAAAATAGGCAAGAACTTTTCCACGCAGTATCTTTCAGACCAATCCAGTTTATACGTCATTATTTTCTGAAAGAAAGATAAATCATGGGTGAGTTGTTTTTAAACTTTCAAATAGTAATGCTTGCCAATGAAAGGTAGATAAAATTTAGTTTACCTATACCTAAAACTAAGAAACTTCATTAATTTAATTTTAATTAATTTTAATTTTAAGCATTTTTGTACTATTGCACTTATATGGGTTCTGCCTGAAATAAATGACTTTATTATTATTATTATCTATTATTAATTTACCAACAGATTCCGAGTAACTTACCAATTCTATATACGAAATCTAGAGACTAGATTTACTCTTCAATTTGCTTTGATTTACGTCTACTCTATTTGTCGAACAAATATGTTTGCAATAACGAAATTCCACATTGAATTCTGTATAGGTACCTAGTTACCAATACCTACAGGTTATATGGATATGCCAAATAGTTATAAATAACGAGTCATGTTCGAATAGGTAATTTAAGAAATAGTATTTTGATAATGACATCAACTGACCACAAACTGAATGAGACTGGGAGCTGGAGTCTTCAAACTATCCAAGTCAATATTTTCCGGCGCCCTCTCCAAGAACTCTTTCATAACTTTCGGTTCTGGGAAATGCAGGCCGCAAGACAAGGCTCTGGTCCGTAGATTTAGTTCGCGTTTCACTTCCGCGACTTTAGTTCTGTAATGAAGTCACTTACAAAGTTGCTTTATCCGTTGAGTTAATAATGATGTGTAGGCGCAACACATCGGAAAATGTGATGAGAGTATCCGTTACCGAGAAACAAAAAAAAGGTCGCTTGTGATAAAGAAAATGTAAATAGTCAAGATGAATATTATATCCATCAAGCATCAATGAACAAACATACTAATACGCGGATTTTCTTAATTTTATTATTTTAATCTGAAGTAGGTAGTCACCTATAAACTTAGCAACGTATCTACGTAAACATAGATTATCTCCAAAAATATAATAAAGCTAGGTTAAATCCCCCCTAAACCTGACTGAATAAGGAGTAACAAACGAGTAGATTCACCATAACTCACTTATGTCCGTTGTCATTACAGCCTCTGTGCGTGGCGCACGTTGGACATCCGTTTTTAGCATGAGTCCGACCGCCGTGGCCGCATCGGTCGCAGCGTCCAGGTACGTTCACCCAACGGCTTCGCTCTTCGTAATGCTCTGGGTCGGTGACCCAAGAAAGTAACCTGGTAGAATAAGCTATATTACGTATAAAAGGTTACAAAAGGTTAAATAAGATTGTAGCGAACCAAAAAATCTTAACATGTGAGTTACCATTTAAGCAACGAAAGAATCTAACGGAAAGATAGGTATTAAATGAAGCTGCTAGTCGCTGAAGAATAGTAACTTAATAGTAATCTGTGGTTAAGATTCCAAACATAACTTGCAGCAGTACCGCAGATCTGCGTCTATTTGACGCCATCTGGTAGAGTCATCTTGCACTAAATAAGGGAGGAAGGATAGGATAGAAAGACAGTATAGGTTCATAGCTGTACGGGTTCAACTTCACCCTGTGGCATGGTCTGAATTATATGAAGTTACCTTAAATCCAGCAAGATGGTGCTTAGATGAAAATATTTGACGAAATCATTAAAGGTCGAAAATCTTTACGATTACTCATATTTCTTGTTTAAATACCGGTAGTTATTCTAAACTTTATTACTAAAACATAAACACTAAATTGGTACCTAGGTATGACATCGTTATCTTGAATGGTATGTAGAAAAGACACTGCAGTAGTGATAGACGAACCACAAGCTCCCACACCGTAGTCGCAACCACAGAGCAAAGCCAGCGCCACCATCTTATTGCGGCCGAATCCTACAAACTTAAGGACTTTAGTACGATTGTAAAACAAAAACAAATCAACATAATATACCTAGGCTTTATATAATAATTGAGAGCACTCCACCTGTGGGAACTGCAATTTCCTGTTATATGACTGTCACATACATTGCGTCCAGCGCATTGACCTAAGCAACAAATCAACTGGGATTCTTTTAACATTACACAACAGCTTTAATCCAGCTACTTTTTTATTTTAGTCTCACACCACACATTTTTTTAGCCATCACTTAATTCTACTAATCCTATCCTATATTTAAAAATGACAATGGTTGTGCCAATGGATGGATGTTTGTTAATCTTTCACGCAAAAACTGCTGAACAGAATTTGATGAAATTTTGCAGTATTGTAGCTTGCACATCAGCATAACAAATGTTTTTCTAAGATATGATGATAGATGCGTGCGAAGTCGTGGGCAGCTTCTAATGAATAAATATTTTGATTACACACCATTACTGCTAAACATAGCGTCAGCATCATAGCAGTCAACTGAACCAGCCATAGCTCCCCCTCCAGCCGCGTGCGACACGCTGAAGTTACGATACACGCGTTTTGCGCCGTATGCAAAGCAATCAGAGTCTTGGGACACTACTGCATCTACCAGCTAGGTACATAAACGTAAATTGCCATAAAATTAGAATTGGTATAGTTAAATCCAATAATTTTAGAAATACATACTTAATTTTTCCTAATAAAAAAAAATATAAAAAATGGTGTCTGAGCAATAAAAAAGCTCTTGAAGCCTTATAGGCTCTAAAATAATTAACATGCCTAAATATTCACTTATCTGTAGGCTATAATTAAGTTTCTATCAAACTAACAGTGCTTACCACTCGGATGATCTTTACTAATTTATTTTATTTAGGTAATCTAGCTCCGATATGTTAAAGCATGTCTCTATTTCTAGTAAAGTAATTAATGATAAATCATTAAATAAAAATAGAACACAAACCCCTTGAGCATTCAACTGAGCACATGTAGCTTCAGCTTCACCGCTGCCTTTAATGCAACTCACTCCCATACACTTTAGAAGGGTCTCACACTAAAACAAAATTATTACTCTTGGAAAAATATGACATAATTTCATCCTCATCCAGTAAATAAACATAGCAATAAAAAAACATAAGATATTTAATTAAACAAGAGAAAAGAAGACCTACTTCTTTAAGAACTCCCTTAAACCTTCTTCGTCCTACATCAGGTCGCTTATTGGTGTTAGTTTCAGCTCTAGGCGCAGCTCCTTTAAACTGTATAGCATTCCTAGCAGCCATCACATCTCGTTTCAACTCCGGCGCATCGCCTTCCAATACAAATACAGGGTTTATACCAGCAAGTATTAAATAAGCTGTTCTGAAAAATAGGTTCCTGAAAAGTAAAAGAAAACCAAATTTGTTACCAATAATAGGCACTACATTCTGAAATTGAGATCTAGTGGTAACAATACGATTGAAAAACAATGTAATTTGTAAATAAGGATAGTGTACTCGCCTCAGATAAAGTTTTGGTTGTACATTATACTCTGTAACGTTCTGGCTATCGCAAATCCATCCTGACAGGTCTACTGCTATTGTTTCACCCCTAATCTGAATTAATATATAATTTAAACCCAAGAATGTTTGATAAACTGCTAACTAATAGTTATCTAGAAATTAATGCAAAACTTACTTCATGCAAAGACTTTTTTTCGCTATATGGAGTCAAAACAGCCCATAAACCTTTAATGCCCATATTAATTCTATGGGAAATAAAGTAATTTCTCAATTTATCGAAACAATGATCACCATTATTAGTTAAAACCACGTTAAAACAGCACCTAAATTATTATATCAACAACAATAACAAAAACATTTCAAATTCAACGAACACAAAAACGAAGTCAATGACAATTGACAGACAAGTGACATGACAATGACAACATGAATGAATGATTGACGTTGACAATTCATTTACTTTTAAAAAAAATAGCTTGCTTGACGATGTAGCCCATAACGCTTACATTGTACAGAAAACTAAAGGCAAAATAATAGACTACCATGCAAAAATTTCTTTAAAAAAAAAACAATTACAAAACAAAACAGCTGTTCATTAGTGATGGGCGATTGTTCGAAAAATTAACAATCGAATTATTCGAATGATTTCTGACACGGTATTCGAATGATCATTCATCATTCGAATGATTTTTTTCATTCGAATGATCATTCGCTATTCGAATGATTTTTAACTAATTAATTCATTCTAATACAAAGATCAAAATGATTATTTCGAATTTTTGTATGAAAATAATGAAAGTTTACTCAAGTTTTTAGATAATTAGTGTTTGTTTTCGCTCAAAGCAGCTTATTCCTTCAAGATGTAAAGTAAAAATCCATTAAACAGTGTACTTGCACACCGAGATTGATGAAAATTCATTCGAATAATATGTTTTCATTCGAATGATTTTTTTCATTCGAATAATTCGAATAGTCAAATTCTACAATCGAATAGTTTCAATCAGGCCTATTCGAATGATCATTCGAATGAATCATTCGTATTCGCCCATCACTACTGTTCATTGCCTCTACATTTATTTCATTCAATTCCAAAATTCCAAGTTATTTTCTAATAATTACCGATAAAAAATATGTTTTAAAACCTGAATAATGTATTACAGAAAGATAATTGACGTTAATTACAAAAGAAATTGTAGATAAATGAAGTACCAACACTTGCCGAAAACAACTCGACAAGTTAATGAGATGATAAATAATTTTGATAATTTAGTGACGATTACGCAGCGTTATCAAGTAGTGTAACCAAGTAGGGGGCTGGTTAACAGACGTAATCTTTGTGCTCATAGTAGATAACGACGAAAAACAACACTGATTTAAATTCCTTTTAATTTTGCTAAGCCGCAACCATGTCTTATTTGAAACAGGTTAAAAGAATTTGGTAAGAATTTACTTTTGCCTTTATTTCACAAAATTTAAATAAAGGACGATACCTACCTAGATATTTTAATATGCACCCACTTATTTCTATCCTGTTTATGACTGTGCTAATAAGTAATTGGGAGTATTTAATTTAGGTATGTTGGTTATTTAATTTTGACCTTATAAACCTTAGATAAATATTTTCCACGACTGACTTTTTCAGTAAAAACAGCAACCTATACAACATTGTAAGATACAACCATGCACAAATTAAAGAGGTACCTCAGAGACTGATAGACAAGGTGCTCATAGCAAACCGTGGAGAGATTGCGTGCCGAGTAATGCGAACTGCCAAGAAACTGGGAGTTCGGACTGTGGCAGTTTATTCAGATGCTGATAAACATGCTATGCATGTGGAAATGGTGATACTTTTTCTATTACTTCCTTTACCCCATTTTAAAAATTTGAATTCTACAAAAAAATTTCAAAAATAATAATGTAGCTTGTTTCCGCAAGGCATCTGTAAAAGTTTCATCAGAATATTAGCATTTTAGTTAATTAAAATTGTTATCTTATCTGGCCACTAGCTCACATTGTTGTTAATTAATACTTACATTTCTTTTGTCAATACTAGGCTGATGAAGCATACCACATCGGCCCAGCCCCTTCAACTCAAAGTTATTTAAATGCAGAGAAGATATTACAAGTGGCAAAACAATCTAATAGTAAGGCCATTCATCCGGGCTATGGATTCCTGTCAGAAAATGTAGAATTCTGTCAGAAATGTGCCAATGAGGGAGTTATTTTTATCGGTCCTCCTCCAACAGCCATAAGGGATATGGGCATTAAAAGGTAGGTTTTTGTTTTGTCACTTTAAGTTTCAGCTATTTAGGATATAATTTAAATATTGACTAAAATTCTTCTGTAACAAAGTAGGTATAATAAGTTGTATGTAGTAATAAACAATGTACAATAAAAAAAAAACAAATTAATTAATAAAAATAATAAACAAATTACAGCACATCAAAAGCTATAATGTCAAGTGCAGGTGTGCCTATTGTCAAAGGTTATCACGGAGAAGAGCAGAGTATTGAGAAACTACAAGCAGAGGCTCAAAGAATTGGATTCCCACTTATGATTAAAGCTGTAAGGGGTGGAGGTGGAAAGGTAAATAAATTAAAAACTTTTGTACTTATTGAAGATTCTTATAAAAATATGAACTAGACAAAGACACCGAATTTAAAATATAAGTAATGTAGATTTTACTCAAACCATATTAATAGCTGTGATAGTTCATAATATTAGTATAAAAAGCTGTTTCTGTGATTAATAAGCTCCAATTCTTATAAAAGAATTCATGTGTTGTTTAATTTATTACAGGGTATGAGAATCGCAATGACAGAGGCAGATTTCTTACCACAATTAGAATCAGCCAAAAGGGAATCGTTGAAATCGTTTGGCGATGATAATATGCTACTAGAACAATA
Organism: Anarsia innoxiella; assembly: GCA_947563765.1. Lineage (NCBI taxonomy): Eukaryota > Metazoa > Arthropoda > Insecta > Lepidoptera > Gelechiidae > Anarsia > Anarsia innoxiella. The sequence continues at coordinate 6,413,179 of OX387395.1, forward strand.
CATCACAGATCCGAGACATGTTGAAGTACAGGTGTGTATGTTTGGTATAGCTTCACCTATTTGTATATGATGGACAATTGGTAAGGAATTTTTAACCCTTATGTAAATAGCAGTAGGGTACACAAAAGTTACAAGAAAACTGGGATAAAGATAAAAGAAACTGATCTTTTTTCAGGTTTTCGCTGACATGCATGGAAACGCCGTTCACTTGTTTGAAAGAGACTGTTCGGTTCAGCGGCGCCATCAGAAAATTATTGAAGAAGCACCTGCAGTTAGTATCATCTTTACAATCCTTCTAATTCATTATTTAGGTATATATTGTTTTAGAAGCTTGTATGATGGTTTCTTTTCACGGCCAGTTTTACTAATTTTACCCCTTCCCATCATTAGTCATAATATATCAAATTATAAACTAAATACTCGTATTTACAGCAATAAAATTATTTCATTTCATTTTGTGACAGCCTGGCCTCTCAGAAGAGACCCGCAGAGCCTTAGGCGAAGCAGCAGTGCGAGCTGCCAAAGCGGTTGGTTATGTCGGCGCGGGGACCGTCGAGTTCATTTTACACCGCACCACGCATGAATTTCACTTTATGGAGATGAACACAAGGTTGCAAGTGGAACATCCTATTACTGAGATGATTACAGGTAAGTAAAAGTGCTGTCTAGGACCCGTAGCAGCGTATTTAACTATTTAGGCATTTCATACTTTCGCATTTTCGTATAACCAAACATTCTCTGTTAAGTTGTCATCAGATAACAATTATATTGATAGACCTTATTGATCATTTTTTAAATTAATTACCCTTAAATCATTATCATCAATACTGACTCTTTCCTTCCCAACATTTCCAGGCACGGATCTAGTAGAGTGGCAGTTACGCGTTGCATCTGGTGAACCTCTACCACTAAGTCAAGAGGAAATCATCCGTCGCGGCCATGCAGTGGAGTGTCGGATTTACGCCGAGGAGCCGCGTGCAGGGTTCTTACCTCGAGCCGGCACTTTGCATCGGCTCACACAACCTTTACCTGAGGAAAATGTTCGGGTATGTTGACTATTTAGCGTAATTACCAGATTGCAATTAAAAAGCACTTTGACTGTTTTACAGTCTGACTTGGGAGTTATTTTATACGAAAGTCTAAGTACTTATTCTGAAATTTGAAATTTAATGAGTGACGTAGCTCTTACTTACTCTTATCTGAAATCAACCACAAAATAATTTACATCACCGAAAACCAGCCTTCTTTTACTACTATCAAATGAATAAATAAATTAGGAACTTGTGTTAATTTTTTTTAAAGTCTTTATTTTATTTTATAAGAAGGTACGTAAACATTTCTTTTTTTTTTCAGGTAGAAACAGGGGTTCGGGAAGGGCAAGAGGTATCCGTGCACTACGACCCTATGATTGCCAAATTAGTCGTGTGGGGTCGCGACCGCAACGAGGCGCTGGCCAAGACTAGGGCGAAGCTTTCTGAATACCAAGTATGTGTTTGCTTACATTACATTTGAAGCTATCTTAAAAGCAAATCTGTAACAGTTTCAATAGAATAGCTTACAAAAAATCATAAATCTTTCGTAGATATTCCATATCATACGGACTTAAATTTAATAGATTATGCAATAGAAGATTTCAAATTATTGTATTAAGTTTCATATTGAAAGCATTACCGATAAGGGTCAATTTATACTACGGCAGAGCCCAAGCGAATTTCCGATATTGAACATAAGAAATTGAACCATAACTCAACGGCATAACGCACATATTACTCCTGATATTTTAATGCGCGCGAATTCAAACATGAAAAATATCAGAAGTACCTGGTGCGTTATGCTTTTGAATTTTATATGTTCATTTTTATAAATACGTCGACTTTGCCCTAGTTTATATTGACCCTAATTCTATTACAAAACTAATTCCTTCCATTCCAGGTAGCAGGTCTAGAAACAAACGTTAACTTCTTACTGCGCCTGAGTGGAGCGAGCGCGTTCGTAGCGGGCGACGTCCACACCGCGTTCATACCGCAGCACGAGGCGGAACTGTTCCCGCTTTCCGACTCGGAGCTCACTGAACGCCGCGCGATACAAGCCGCTATCGGACATGTAAGCAGAGCTAATATACTGATGTAATTTTATTCCACGTCGAATTTCTTCAAGACGAGTGTATAACCATTCATTGTCATACACATGTATCGTAAAATGTAACTACCTAATTTAAAAAAACACAATGTATTATCATGTGATGAGTCTCTCTTACTCACGAAATAAACCAAACAGAACTGTTCCAAACCTAAAACTTAAAACTAACATTTCCCAAATTTCAGGTGCTTAGCTCTCAAAAGCAGAACCTAGCCAATGACAGCTGGAAAGGTATTTCTGTAGCACCAACCGCCTGGAGGCCTAACTATCAACTGAAGAAGTCTATTCCATTACGATTCGAAGAGAAAGGTTAGCTTTCTAGATATATAACCTAAATCTAACTGATAAATGCCCACCATGTAAAAGAGTAGCAAGTAAAAAGGAGGCGTGACCTAGCCACGTATACATATAATCTAATACATTTTACAAATAAAACGATATAGATAGACTTATTTGTAAAATAAGATTTATTTTCCAGACATAAAAGTGACTGTAGAATACGACACACTTAACAAATACAGAGTGCAAGTGGACAATGGTGAATGGAGACAAGTAGAAGCGGATCTCCATACGACTGAACTAGGCTTGAGACTCACCACTCTTATTGAAGACCAAAGAAGTACTGTTGGCTTGCTCACACACGAGCAGGAAGTGCATGTGTATGACGAGGTAAGATAGCGTAACAAACTGGTGTCTTGGCTGACTCTTATGCTAGCTAAGAGGTTCGTCGTATTTGCAACTAGTGGTTTGTGATCCAGTAAACTCAAGCTCCAAAATAACTTATCGGAATTGTCTCCTAGGAGATATCACCTATCTGTGGTTGTAAATTGAATTATTCTATTCTATCCGTACCTTATATTTCATATCTTAAATTGTACTTGTATTTGCATGCTCCAACCAAGGTCAGAACACCAAGTAACAGTTTCATAAAACACACTCGACGCTACGCTGGTGGTGTATCACCTTATCGCCGCAAATTCTTAACTACTTACAAAGCCTTCTGTCAAGCGAATCTCTTATTTACTTCATCCAATATTTTTGGCATGTACACAAATAATCGTGACTTATTCATTTACGAGTACCTACATTTCTCTGTTTTCGACAGTTCGGTAGCGTAGGTCATCAGTTCTGGCACCTTATTCTGAATCGTCGATAAACTAAATGTAAAATTGTCTTATGTTTGCCTATTGGTCAGTTTTTAGAGACATTTGCAATTTCTAAACAATGTTGATTTTAACATCCCTTGACTATCTCTTATAAAAGTTCTGGTACTGCTAGCCACTTGATAATTCTGAACATAGATTATTAACGCCCACGACTTCGTTATTGTAAAAGAATGAAAACCTACCGAGGCATTTACTTTGGAAAATGACTCAACTCATGCAACTTCGGTGAAAAAAAGACGTGGTAGAATAGCCTATAGATAGACTAAAATAAATTCTGATGTTGTATAAAAAAATAGATTTTGTTTATAGGCAGGTCAAACGGTAGTAGAGCTTCCCCGACCGAAGTACCAAGTAGCGAGTGTCGTTGGAGCGGCTGCTTCAACCAACAGCGCTAGTTCACCCACACCCGGCGTCTTAGAGAGGATACTTGTCAATAAAGGAGATAAGGTCAGTCTTTTACATTTCATATTTAAGGCATTAGAATAAGACACGTTCAGTTACATACCCACTTATAATATCGCTTTCTCGCTTTCAGATTATTAAAGCCGCTTAATTTGTCACACTTTAAATTAACTGATTAACACCGTTAAATTAACTGGTTATATTGTGGATCGAGCAAAACTAATAACAATATCACGACCAATAAATCATTTCCTTATTTAAATGGTTTTTAACAAACACACATATTAATGGCAAACGCATGTTGATTTCGTGTAATATCTTAAATAAAAACATTGTTACTTATTTACTAAACTCAACTTATCACAACGTATCCGTTTTTTGCCTCTACTACTCATTGTTTGTTTAAGTCTACAAAAAAATGTATCAGCTAAGAATACCGCTTCGAGTAAAGTCTATTTCGCCTGACCAATTGAATGAAACATTCCTTAGTGCATTGTCTTTCAAGTACATTCACGCAGGTAGGTTTCATTTTATTCTAATTCTCTTGTTTTTTTTTGTGTAGTTAGTTTGCCGATCTTTTTCAATTTTATGGCAATCCCTTCTTTTTAACGTGGCTTTCTTCCTCAGGTAGTGAAAGGGCAGCCCCTTTTCGTGGTAATAGCAATGAAGATGGAGTACGTAGTGAGGTCGCCGCGGGACGGCGTGGTGGCGGCCGTGGCTGACTTCAAACAAGGCGACGCGGTTGGCAAGGGAGCGCAAGTGGTCATGTTGGAAGAATGAATTTATTCATAATCTGGACCCGAGTAACAAAAAACCTATGTTAAACTGCAACTTTTCTGGAGACTGATTTTTCGAAACATCATGCTAGAAATGGCAGAAAGAATGTAGACAAAAGTAAAGTCGTACATATTTAAAATGTTTAGGTATATCGACTCTTATGTTTCTCAGGTCCTCTAGTTATGTATGTGGCGAAGCTCGCATTAATATCGACTTTGTTCCCTTTGTTTAAAGCTGCAGAGTAGGTTATGAGAAGATTACGTCATTTCTTTGAACGAACAACTAAATGTTTATTTAAATGCACTCTGTTGTCGTCACTTACCTTCAATTAAGTGGTATCGGTCGTAAGTGCTTTCTCGTTTTAATAGTCCCATTTACTTTGCCAGTCCATTTTGACATTTCCGTAATTATTAAAATTGCAATAAGAAACCATTTATCAACATTTTATGCAAAAGTTGTGATACTTATAAAAACATTACGCGTCGTTATGTTATGTAATGAGTGGAGTAGGTATGTTTAAAATATCTGCGAACACTTAGAAGTTATATTTGCTAACAAATTATTTCTCGGAACTATTTCTAGATAGAAAAACTTCCACTACGTACAGAGCCCTTCGTAAACAAAATAAAAACACGATTTTGCTATCCAACTCATCTTATTTACGGAAGTATTATTATTTACGATCGCCCGCGCAGATTGCGTCACTTGGGTTACGTCGATTGGATCTTGACCTGGCCTTCGCTAGGCTGATAATGATACATTTCATCACTCCATTCCCATTGTTTGTAAATTTGAATGTGTACCTATTCAGAAGTAAGATCATTCACAATGTCTAATTTTATAATTACAAATGTACAGTTTGTGTAGTACAATGTTACGGCTCGATGTTACGTACATTGCAAATCCCTGTTACTAAGTATTTAAAATGTTTATGCTTGTCATCAAAGTAGTCTTTTTATATCCTTGATAGAGACCATAACCCCTAACCTAGTAGTAAGCAGAAGCGCAGTTAAAATAACAAAATTATGACGCTATCTACCATTCGTATACCTATGTAGGTACCTATTTAGTTGAATAAATTGTTTACTTACTACCTACGTCTTTCTTATGTTTGCGAAAGTCAGCGTTACTGCACTATCACGTCATGATTCTTAAAAAATTACGTAATCTTCTCAAAAACATTTGAAACTCACAAAATTGTTTAACATTCACTATGCATTTAAATGTGATTAAAATAACTGTTACTTAAATTATTGATGTTTATATTTGTATAATGGTTATTAGATTGAAATTTAATTAAAACGTTGATTTTTAAATTATGTTTTTTGTTAAAATCTGTTTTCTTCGCGTGAAGGCATCAATTTTGGTCACGACTCGTCCTCCGCTCTCAGTGGCTCAGCGCATGAAATAATTGACAGCGTCATAAAATAACAAAGGACGCTGTTTACAATTTTCTCACAAAAATAATTTACGCGTTTATAACATGGCTTGAGTAGGTACATTTCCCTCAAACTCATGCAAAATATCATTTCCTTGAATTTATTCGTAATTGGCCGTCGCTCAAAACTTTGAAAGGACAAAGGTAGATACGACAACTTTGTTAACAAAGCAATGACCTTAAGGTTTATTACCGCTAAATGAATTTTATGATTTAAGTCTGCATTAAAGAAAATGGCATTTTTGAACTCTCTCGGGTTTTATGAAGGTCGATGCCATTAAATGTTCTGATTTATACCTACTATCTTTTTTGTATTGTTTATTGTGACGTGAATGTGACGCACTTTATTTGCCTTTGTGGCGCATATCTAAAGTATAATTTCAAAGATTAGCCTACTTACTACTGAACCTTCAGAACAGAAGACTTTGTCATTCATTACCTAATTAATTGATCATTTTTGTACCGAAACTTATTGCGGAAACAAACTCCTTTCATCAATAAACCTTGGAGATAACCATTATGATAAGGCGCAAAACCTTGGCACTCGGATTGTGAAAGTGCGTTTGCGTTGATACATGCCTACTGCCTGCGCAGCAGCAAGCCAGTCACGAGGTCGACCGGGCGAAGCAATACTAGCACATTTTCGAACGTTCGTTCATCGGGGGCGTAGCTCAGATGGTAGAGCGCTCGCTTAGCATGCGAGAGGTACCGGGATCGATACCCGGCGCCTCCAATCTTTTTAATTTTTATTTATTGTTTTTTTTTTGTTACAACTAGCAAAAAATACTCCATATCAAAGTCTTAAAATTCTGGCTTTATGTAACTATTTTTTTTTTGCGTATTACTGGTAACTTCTATATCTTTATAGCTATTAGTAATATCTTTGAAGAATGTTCTTTAACGCCCGTTATTAATAACCTATCCTGATCCGTTTTTTACCAAATCGAGATTGAAAAAACAAAACACAATTGTGTTCTTGACATGTTTTTGGTACACAAGTGACAATTGTGTTTTGTTTTTTCAATCTCGATTTGGTAAAAACGGATCAGGATAGGTTATTAATAACGGGCGTAACACGGTCACAATATCATCATCAACCTTCCTCGTGCACCTTAAACGGATAATACCTTGTCTGCCCATCAATATGAATGCAATTACAATCATTACTTGATGGGTTTGACGTAAATCAACAACTAATTGACCACAAATGGCATTAAGTAAGTACCTACTATCATCAAGATATCATAATAGAAATCATTCATTAGGATTGTAGACAGTAAAAAATCGATTAAGTTTTGTAGGTATTATGTTGCCATTAGTAATTACTTATTCAAGCAAAATGAGCTAATTAATGGGATCCTTTCAACAATTCTTGAAAGTATTAACTAAACTAAGCTGGTGTTGAATACAAGGCATTGTTCTTAGAACTGGAATTCCGTGGGTAAAGCTTTTGTCCCTTGTGCTATTTAACTCAGGTAGGTAGTTGTTAGAAAACGAATTATTATCGCAGTAAATAATTTCTCTGCGGCACAAACATACCTCTTATCATTATCAAGTGCCAACCGCAATAGGCCTGAATTCCCGCAGTAAAATTGGTATCACAAATATAATCTCGGTTTCTCGATGGCCGTTATCTTGCGCCGGTATGCGGCTGCGGTTCCCAAAGATACCTACGACACGGCACTGTTCTATTTCTATCAAGGCCCTTGTTTCACAGTTACCGCACAACTGTGCTTATTGTATTATCTAAAAGGTTTGAACTTAAATCTAACTGGTGTTCCCTTCATGTCTCAGATCTCCATTCTTATACAAGAATTAAACACTTTTATATTGTTAACCTAACAAACGATATTTATTTATACAAATATACCTACGTAACTAAACAAAGGGTGCTTTCCATATGAACGAACGATATTCATGTGTGTGAATACTAAGTATTCAACCATTCAGCTAGATGAAAGCTTCAGCTAGACTCCGAGGAACTGTTTCCCATGGTGATTTATCTCGAGTAGAAAAGAAAAATTTTCATCATGTATTTTTGCTCTCATTACTGGTAATAATACCAACATGTTGAGTCTGTTACCTGCTAAAAAGGGTCACTCCTGCCGCCGCCGCCGCCGCCCTCAGCCGCCGACCGCCATCGCGCCGGCCGGCTCAGGGCAGGTTTGTTGTTACTTTTTGTACACATTCCGCCAACAGCTGATCAACACAACAAAACCACGTGACCCTCCACCGCCGCCTCTTATTGGCCCAAAATCACCCCAATGTTAACTAAACTAAGAGTCCCTACAGAATAACCATAGAAAAAATCTTGTGCATGTGTTGTTGCATCCCGAAACCGGAAAGTCATTGATTATGGTGCGGCTGTCTTCATTCTCAAATGATAGCTGTAGGCTTAACAACAGGCAAGAAATACGAAAATTACATAAGCAAAACGTGCATAATAAGCGAAAATATTGTAAGTAAGTCATACTAAATAAAGTACTTCGGTAAGCAATTAAGCACAATGATCAGCACTTATTTTATTTGTGAATCACAGGCAGGTTACGCATACCTATAACTAAGGTTCGCCTTTCTTTCTGTTACCATAAATCCTAATTGAGCGAGTGATTAAATTAATCGAGGTCGTCAATAATAAGGCATTTCAAAATGTAGTCTTTCAAGTTTAAATTACTGAGTAATGAGTTTTTAACCTAAGTTGTTTTGTGCTTTTGAAATGCTCATTTTATTTTAAACGAACAATGCATTTATTAATTAAAACGTATAACACATTTATTGCTTAGATAGACAAATAGTGTATCGTAATCTATTTAAATCAGGTGAATGTACTTTTATGATAAGTGTAAATGACCCTTTAGAAGCTGAGGCCGAGTTGATGTGATGCTGGCAAACAGGTTGGTGGGTTCGGGGGCAAAAAACCAGTTTGGGATCGAACACACGAACCCTCAACACCTGGCTCCGGGTTCTTACGATTGTTCCTTCGTTTTTCACTATCTATTCAATCTATTTCAATCCATGAAATGTTTTTGCTAAATTCAAATTAATGAATATCGCTGCTACTATCATATGAACCACCTCTTCCAATTTGTAAAATTATCTATGAAATTGGTTAAGCTAAAGTAGTCAATCTGACTTGCTTTGAATACCTACTTACTAGGTTTGTATGCTCAAAAACTTAATATCAATTTTTAATTGAGCTGGTAGTTAATTAGGCATATTCTGATATTTTAATGTATTTCCGACGACTGTAGAGTCCACGTTAACGACAGTTTAAAAAATCCCATTGCTTAATAGGACTCGGTAAAAGGTATAGGTAAAAGATATAGGCCAAATTCTAATCCCTATACTAATTTTAAAAGGAAGTATTAAATTATTGATGTTGTCTCGTTTTTTAACTATATAAACCCGTATAACTACGAAATGTAGAGCTAAGTGGGTCGAATAAAACAGCAAACAAAAACGTATAAATTGTAGTGACGTCAATATTTTGCATAGTAACAGATAAGTATTGTCACACGATCATGAAGTATTTATTTTTGAATACTCGTATGCGTGTATTCATCGTTCAAAGTAGGTATAGGTACTCGTACATTTATTATAGTCATATATTAAGGACGGAAAGAAGTCAAAAGCAGCCCCTGTTTGTCAAAGCAACTGTTATACAATAAAATAATAAATAAATTAGGTAGTCAGAGAACTGGATTATTTTGCTGTAGTCGTTAGAGGTCATATCAAAAGTATTCTAAAGACGCGATCTCTTTCATTACCTATTTTTTAAACATGATGTACAGTTTTTAATTTGCGGAATGATAGAGCTGATGCCATTTTAGATTAAATTCAGTGTTGTTAGTTAATAGGATTGAGTAGAGTAGAGACATGTTGTACCTAAGTATCACACATTTTACAAGTTAATCACAGATTTCGTCACAATAATATAACATCCAAATAAAAGCAATGTTTCAGCCTAACAAAATAATATGTCGACTGACATAACACATTGTCTTGTACAGATTCATATGTAAGTACATCTATCAAATTTTCGTCTTGTTTTCTGTAGTACCTACCTACACAGTTGTTTATATCTCTGTCATCTTTCAAGTACATATCATTACAAAAAGTGCATATCATTTCATATCTTGGATTCTATTTTCGATGTATCAAATCATGTCTCACATATAAGTAGGTACCTACTGTCGTCGATCAGAAAAAAATATGTATTGATGTAAGATTATTGTATGTCTAATAAAATATTGTAACAAGAAGTTTATCTTGCTTTACGACAGCTCGGTACGTAGAAGTAAGATATAGTAAAACGTGCTAAAATTGCATTTCTTATTACAGAAATGCAACGTGATTGCGCCCCAGACGTGATCTTTCTCTGAAATGAACGTTTCGAAATAAAGACAAGTAATTGGGTTGTATCGTAAAAACGCAGACTCGAAAGTAATTTATGTTGCAATTAAAATGTACAAACAGATTCAGAATCAGGTGATACAATATTCATATAACTCTATATTTCAGGAATAACATGACATGCTTCTGTATTTCAGGCATCCTGTCAATCTTGCTTCTTGTTAAATTAGTGCCCGCCACCACCAAAAATAAAAAAATCTTAAACACTTTAATAAATATTTGCATCTTATCCCCAACATTGGTTTTAAAAAAAGCACTAAAAATCGTGTAATTTAAAAGTTGAGGTGTACTTAAATCATAATGAAGTTAACTAGGGATATTGCCTACTTAGATATTATTTTCGCAAGGCCTGTCCAAACAAAGTAGCCCTTTATGTCAAAACAAGACACGACTCACTTGCCTTATATTTGAACATGGCTCGAGAAGACCTTAGAAATCTTCCAAGTTATCATTACGTTGCCAAATTCTCAAGTTTCCTTTAACGAGAACGCTTCGAATTCACGTATATGCCATAGTCAAATAGAGAACGACCTACTTCGCCATACTAGAATCCGAATAAGACACCGTAATGCGTGGGTTAAGTGCAAACAGAACCCGTGTAAGGCCGTAAATATCATGTTCTTCACGAGCTAAAGGTTATAGTTATAACGCCTACAGCACAGCTTACAAACTTTGAACTCTACCACTATCCTCAATCTTTATTTCTTTATTTCGCATCTGCAATCATGTATGCATTAACAGGAGGTTGGATACTCTACAGTAGACCACTAGCTTCTGTTCGAAATATTCAAATTTAATGAAATTGAGACTTCAATTTACTGCAGATACCTACATGAGAAATCTTTGGTGGAGGTATTATAGAAAGTACAAACTTTTAAGTCGTTATTTTCTGTAGAACTCTCACACAAATGTCTGATTTATTATCAAGTTTAATTGGTATAATTTGTGCGTATAGGTAGTTGTAATAGCGGTGTCATACAATGCTAAGAGAATTGCATAAGTGGGTGCATCTGCTTGACATTTGAATCGACCCCGAATCCGAATTGAAACTGTGTCACGCATTAACCAGCAAGCGGGCACCGGCGGCGGCGGCAGCGGCAGCGGAGCGGTGGTGGCGAGGCGAGTTGCGTTGTGCAATCCCGTTAGCGCTGCTCCACGTGCGAGCGGAGCCGGCGCGCCTCAATGTCGCTGGTGGGCGGCCGCGCGCCCCTCGCCGCTCCTCCTACACCCCGCGCCGCACCCGAACCAAAGTCCGAGTCTATCCGAACCTTTCGAACCGACTTCACCCGAAAGCATTCTTCTCCTTCATATAGCCGGGCGCGCGTATTTACCTCTCGCTCACTCGAACAGCTGAGTATCAAAACAAAGAAACGAGACAGGCGGTCGCTGCTCCCGCTCGCCGGCCGGCCGGTGTCGCGCCGCACGCACGAGTCCGCCAGTTCTCGTTTGAACCGCTTCTATTGAGGTCGTCTGTTGCGAGCTTGCGTGCGAAGTTGCTAGCGCGAAAGGGTTTTCCTTTGTCCCGAGACTCGAGGACCCTGCCCTCGTATTATGTTTCCGCGCGAGACCCGCGACCAAGCCCGGCCTTCTGAGGAGCCGGACCGCGTGCAGCGTTTACAATCGCGTCGAAGTTCTCGTCATTTTCCCAAATTCTGTGACGGTTACCCCGCGAAGCGCGTACGCCGGGCGATTTGAATTTTTGTGTGAAACTGTGAAAGTACTGATATTTAAAGTTGAAAACGTTAAGTGGAACTGTGGTTACGATGTCGACTGGCAAACGGCTTGCGAAGCGCTCCATTATTGGTACGCGCGTCGCGGCCTTGGGTGACGACGGACTCTACTATTCGGGGATGATCCAGGCCGTAAAGACGCCGGCGCCATTCCCAGAGAACAACAATTGTATAAACCTGACACCGAACACGCGCTACACGGTGCGATTCGACGGCGGAAAGAGCACCCGTGAGTACCGCGACGCCGAGCTCATCGGGCCCGGCTTCCGCGGCATGACGGGCGTTCGCCTGCAGCCGACGCAGCGCGTTTTCCTTACCTACAACGGGCGCGAGGTGCGCGGCGACGTGATCAACCACGACCACCAAACTGACGAGCTCCGCGTCCAGGTCCATCCTCCTGGCACTGAGGTCAGTTTCAGTATTTTTTCTTTCATACATTCATTGTTTCATTGGGAGAGACTTAATTATCTTTGGTTACCTATTTGCTTTTGGTAGATTAGTTAACGCAAAATGATGTGCTTTAATAGGCAGGCAGGATATTTGTAGGTAGATAAAAGGAAAATGCTTTATTTGCTTAAAATCAAATAATGCCCTGCTCGCTGATAAAGTTCGATAGGAACAGCCTCCAGCAAGTTGTTCGAAAGCGCTCATACAAAAGACATCAACGATCCGCTTACTACGGCTCACTGAAAACATTAAACTATATTTTAGCAAATGTGACTTAATGTTGAGGTGACTATAGAAAGAACTTTAAAATCGTGTCTAGATTGCACGAAGCAGATCCCAGTACATAGCTGGTTGCGCGCAACTAACAGCGTTGCGGACAAAGGTTGGAAGAAGCGAGGAGTAGCGGCGGAGGGGGCGGCGCGTGCAGCGAGCTATTGACCCGGCTCCACGTGCATCATTGCACTAGGCATAATCTGAGTGCACGCTTGGAGCCGCGATAGGCCGCGCGACACAGCTATTACGCAGTTACACACCGCTGCTGATACGCCATTTATCACCAGCAACATTACAAGACGTGATGAGATGTGACACACCAGCGATCTCCTCATACTTGCAATTATCTTTACTGCTACCTCTCCGATATTCCCTTTGTTTGAATAATTCATTAATCGGTATTATTTATATCAATTATGAGCATAACTCAATACTTAGATAGGTTGAAGCTGCTTTGTTGTCTATTATTCAGGTTAATTTTTAACAATGTAAGCTAACAAAACTAACAATTTTTCATCAAGAAAACAAACATCCATTGCGTTTTATTAAGTGCAAATACTTTCTCGTAAACACATTAATATAGGAACAAGTGCTGTACGAAAGAATAAGTAAAGCGTTAATTAAATCATACTAAGATAGTAATGTTGTGTTTTAATATCATAATTTGACCAATAATACATATGAAGGGCAACGTTATCTTCCATCGAAGCCGGTAATAGCTAGCTCTGATACCTTTTGAATGGCGATAACTGGCAAATTTTAGAATGATGTCTAATTAATTCTAAAATTTGATTGCAAAATTCGAAGAATGTGTTTCAACGGCACTTTTTTCTGACTGACCAAAATTACTAGGCAATGCTGTGCACGTCTTCGCCACTATTTAAGAGGCACACATATGTATTAAATAAATTCGGCCGCACCGTTATCTGTTGGTAACTGCGCGGCTTACAACAGGTAGTCCGAGCAAGACTACAATAATCGCCCTTGTGATCTCAGCTCGACATAGAGTAGACGCGCTAGATATTCGTAGAGCGGACACGGTACCAGTACGCATGTAGACTGTTTCGTCAGCCTCGTAAATTCAATATGCACTACGACCCGCCTTATCACCAACACTAATTACAACTCCACTATTTAAATGTACACAGTAAACTACATGATAATTCAATATTGACAATAATTGTCCAAATGACCCACGTTTAAATCTGACCGTCAGTTAATTGCCAAGGTTTCTTGAACGTTCCAAGGATTTTTACATGATATGCAAAATGTGATCGACTTGTAAATACTACCTTGAATGACTATTAAGCCTTACTTTGTAATAACACTGATAACTTATATTATAAAAAACGCATGACAATGTTTACAACTGCTGAAAACAAAAAAATATTTTGATATCATCAGAAGTAAATAAACACCGTTGGGTTTATCGAACTAGAACATTGGATAGGTAGCATTACGAATAATTAGAAAGATTCATAGTGTAGTATAAACTGTAATTGAAACAAAGACATTTAGAAAACTTTGTTTAGATGACACAATGAGGAAGCCGAGCCGGCGCGCGCCCAACCTTGCGTTGGCCGGCTCGCGGCGTAAATACGTATACGTGACGTAGCACGCGATCTAGCGTGACGTTAGCATCACCGTACCGACACTCGTAAACTCATACAAGCATATTTACTACTTTCACGTTAATTCATTGCTTTATTACTAGGTATCTACTAGAACTTATGTAGGTACCTACACGTTTATTTTAATGAGGAATTATCCATAAGTACAGCACTCATACATACACGGTTTATTCTGTCAGTTGTCAATGTTATTTTAACCCTTTGGACGCCAATGACCACTTTAGTCGCAAATTGTTCGCGTGGCTGAGACGCCGCTGGCCTTAAGTCGTCTAAATTTGGCCATTTTTATAACAATAATTTTGTTTTATATAAGATGCCCTACCGCCTGTGTTAATTGATATAATATAATTGATATAATACTAGGCTCAGCGGCGTCGGGCGTGTATCAACGTCAAAAATGGCTGGCGTGCAAAAGGTTAAATCAGCCGAACATCATTTTTTTTCGTCCCCTGCTTTTCATATTTATTTAAAGTATGTAGAGATCTTAATAAATTCGAGTTGTTGATTAACTGAGGCATTATTTTTACATGAATAACGTCACAGCAGCAATTGCTTCGCAGTTCGCACACCATCAAAACAAGCGGCTGTAGATAACACGAAAACAACACGCAGTACGATACGCAAACAAATTCCAATACTAGGAAACGAAAACATCTACTTTACTATCGTAAACTGCCGAAGAAGTCATTATCAACATTGTGACGCGGTATTCCCCGGTGTAGCGTCGCCGCAGCGGCAACAACGTCACACGTTATTTACACCATTCTCCTCGGCAAACCCAATGTGCATGTAGGTACTCTACGCGGAATCGAGCCAATCAAACTCTGACTGACTCACGCGGAAAACGTAAATAACTCTCTATCCTTGTTACTAGTGTTTTCTCAAGCTATTATATTCAGCAGCACTTACCACAAAAACAAATTAAACCAGACAAAACTTGAACAAAATGAGGAAAGAGTTAAAATAAAGTTTATAGCTTTAGCGTTTTAGTGATTTAAATATCGCCTCAAAATAGCACTTCGGTCGGCATAAAACAACCGACGAGTTAGTCGGCCGTAATATGTCAGGCAATAAGATATAAAAATAAAGAGTGCGCGGCCGAGAAATAAGGTCATCGGCAAGCCCGGAACCGACTAACGGTATTGGTTACAAAATCGCGTCAAGAATTATTTTCACGTGCGCGCGGCGCCGGTCGTACCGTTAGTCCACGGTGGCGAAGCCAGAGCCGACCCGGCTTCGGCTAAATAACCTGCTGACGACGACTCGTTCGTCTCTAAGTGGAACACCGAGCCGCTAATGTCCATTACGACGACACCGCTGCTGCCACGAATATCGTAAATATACCACTTCGTCAAATCCAACTCAAAAACTTTCAAGTATTTGTTCGTTTGAACCGAGACCGAGAACAGTGGTTTCAAGTTTCGGTAATGTTACTGTTTATGTAGAGACAGGTCATGTATCAGAACTGACGTCACCCAACCAACCGGTGACGTTTCCATGTGTAACTGTTAAAAGAGTTGCCATTGCTTTGTTTCAAAACATGGAACAAGTATTGCAAGTAGCAGAGGTCTCGTTGTCTCTCTTCGGATTACGTAAATGGTGTTTGATAGAGATTTCCCTGCACCGATGCCTTTCGTTGTTAGCGATGGTAATCGGGGCGCTCGATTCGTTGCGCTCGCGCCGGGCGGCGGAGGCCGTCTCGAGCCGAGCGTGAAAGTGCCACTCACACCTGTACCAACCAACAGAACTGTATATCAGATTCACTATTATAGCCCATGCTAAATTAACATCAATACATCGCACTTAAATAAATATACTCATCTTAGGTACCCTCATCAATCATAAACATGAACTTCATTTGCGAAATAAAGCTGCGTACATGTCATTTCAAACATTTTTAAAAGTTAGAATTTTGTCTTATAAGTAATAAGACAAAAATCTAACTTTAACCCTACATAAATACAAAATAAGATATTGCACATAACGAAATCTCTTGCAAATGCTGTAATAACTGAGTGAAACGCTGCTAAATATGATGATAGAGTGAGCAAGTACCCGGCCTGCAAACACTGCAACTGTAATTAATATCGCATTACATGACTGTCTATTGGCAGCGAAAGCTGTTATAATTCAATAGTAAATTGCAAGTGCGTTTTTAGATTTTCCAGTCGGTAAATATTTTTTTTGATGGAACGAAGAGACACTTACGCTTATGGCGGTCAACGTAGCGTGGCTAGTTGCGTGTCCGTCGCCAATTTCACTTAATATACCTACTTACTCTGCTTGTGTTACTATTTATAATACTGTAATGGAAACAATCCATGAATTACAATTTATCAATAATAGGTACCGTCATTAAAAGTAGCTTTAATACTGTTACCTACTTCTTTACGATTTTACATGGGTTGTAAGTAGTAGATATCTAAGCATAAATAAAACTAAAACTACAATATTATTGATAATGGTAAAAGAGCAATTTAAGAAAAGGATAACCTTGCCTAACCTGGCCACAAATAATTTTTCTAAAAAACTTTAATCAATGATGCACAACATTGAAAACGCATTATTCAATAATAATCGTAGCAATGGAAACAAATAAAGAAAGATCAGAAACTTTCTACGGATTTTATCCAATGGCTAAAATTAGCGGATAATTTGTCGATTTGATCGTAACGATGCGTTAGATCCAATTTTCGAGTTTCTCCTTCGATTCCACGTGATACGTGAGGTTTTTGTCGATGAGAATGCGCGCGGAACTGGCGAGCAATCGGCCATTGGTGAAGAAACCATGGGAAGAGAGAGCCGCCCCTATTTACAGTGCGCGAGCGCAACATGTGCGTACTCACATAAATTACACGGGTTATTATTAAATGCCTGTATCGTAGCATTTCATGTTTCTAACGAGGACATTTGATTATTATCTACTTTCTGCAACCTAAGTACCTACCTACTTAAACATTGTTAACCTAATCTTCCGCATAAGTACTTTAAAATGTTTTAAAAAGACTACATCTTGATCACCCATCATTCTACTGACGTGAATCTCGGAAAATACGTCGACGTCGTCGTCTGGTGACATAGTTACTTAATAATCAAGGTTGATAAGATAACCTGCTACAGATTTGTTTTAACAAGAAATCAACTGGCTACCAGCGACAGATCTCTACCTATTTGCGTTATACAACCAGTCGCCTGCAAGCCGGATACGCCCGCTTAATTATAATGTTCTACTTGATATTGTAGATATTGTAAGTTGGATACTGTAAAATACTAGTAATAGCAGTTACTGAGTCTGAACCATTTTGAACTCTACCAAGATAATAACGCGCAATTTGTTACTAGTCGACTGAACCCGCCACCTGTATTTCAACTTGATTTAAAATGGATAAGTAGCTTTGCAATTACAACCCAGTAGTGCAAGGTATAATTTGTTAACTTCCACTTCTTTGCTATTTAAATTATTAGTTTTGTGTTAATTGAATCGACTTCATTGAAATTGTTATGTAAGATACAGTTTTTTTTGTGGTTTCGTTGACTCTTTACAAAAGTGACAAAAGTAAAAGTCCTTGAAAATTTATGATTCTTCAGAAAGTAAGCTGCGTGCTAATAAAAATATTATGTTACAGTTAAGAAAGTTCATGGTTTATATAATTTAACATTTTAATTCAAGTAAACGGAGCGCATAATATGTCGCTGTTAGAAACAGTTACTGCTCTGATGCAATGTTGAATAAAATAGCTACAATTACATTTCGGTTTGAAACAGAAGAGACATGCGACCGTGCCTAGTTGTGTAATAGCAACATATTATTTAAAAAAGTTCGAAATGAATGATATAAAAACTATCATCGCAATTAACAAGTAGTAATAATCGGCTGTCAGTGTTGAAATAAGTCCCCTGCCGGTATGAAATAGTTCGGCTAATGTATTCGACCCACTTCGCCCTGGAGACGCAGAGATGATTGACCATTTAATGATGTCAGAGAACCACCGTTGCGAATTTAAAAACGTTGTTTCTGTCGCGTTGACTCCTCATCTAGCCTCTTCGATTTTTACCGTCTCTATAAATTATAATTTATCTCGCTTGACACCTCGCCTCGTATATCTACGTACAGTTAGAAATAATTTATCATTTATTGTTTTGTTATGTTTGATGTCTTATTTAAACTATATACATATGAAATTTTTGACGATTCAAATAAGTATTGATAGATTGATAGAACCAACCCTAGATAATAATATCAACACGTTCTTGGATTACTTACGTTCTCAGCTAAAGCTACAACTTCACAATAGATAAGTAGTTTAACTTGGATACTGGGAGCTTAGACTTTGAAATCGTGAATCTTTTGATGAACCTTGGGATTATTTTCGTCGTGAACATTGTAGCTAATAGTGGCCCTCCCACAAGCCAGTAGCGAAGGCAAGGTCGGCCCTTTGTGGGTGACCTCATTGCATTCGCCTTGGAATAGTTACATGATTTATATACCTACTCTTATCTAAACAGCTGCAAATCACTACCAAAGAATGGCGCTCTTCATTCTAGCATGTGATGCATCGGTTTATTTCTGTTTTCCGTTTTGATTTTGTAATAACGTTGATTTCAGTCACTCGGACCGCTTTAGATAAACCAACTAAAGGCGCCATGAAGGATCCGTGTAAAACCGGATAACAGTATTTGAGTTTTAAGCGTCATGCTTGGCTGTGGTTGAGTCAGATACGCAAAATAACTCGTTTTTGGTTTCGGTTAACAGTAACATTTACAACACCGTTACCACGTGGGCGAGTGTCACAGAGTAACTCGGTGCTGGGCTCTTCCAAAACATCTGCCTTAAACAATTTAAATGGCATCCTTAAACAATACCTTACCTATTATATCCTTGTCGTAACTAACAAACAATGCATTTACATAATTTTATTTCACTTTCCAAAGGTAAAGGTCAGTTACATGTAGCGTCATCACATCAGTTCTAGAGTTGTTGTAATCTTGTATAGTTGCGATGACGATGATGCGCGATAAATGACGCGAAAATTACGTGTGAATTATTGGGAAGTGCCCATGTCGCCCACACGCAATGCAACCGAGAGAGGTTTTTATATTAGCGAGATCAAGTTATAATTGTTTGCGAGCGGCACGCCGCGCGGCGCGGGCGCGACGGGGCCGTGCTCCGGCACGCTGACCCACTGACCCAGAATCGCTGATATTGAACCGACGACGCACGGCCCGCATTCGAAACTCGACCTCTAGGTACTTATTTTCCTTGTGTTTCCCTTTAGTAGAAAAACTGCGTAATCATTTTCGTATCTGAATTCTGAACATCCGTAAGAATTCTGCTAAAAGGATTTTCCTGTTAAAGGTACCTACAGTCAATTTATACGGAGATTCATCTTGATGTTACAAGATTCAATGAGTAGTTATTATTTATTTCAGTAAAAAGGTCAGTTGTATTACCTATTCATATACGTTTCTATCTTAGTGAATAGAATGTTGGACTCAATTGTTGGCTATCGCTAATTCCAAAATAAATACGCAATATGAGCAGTTGGAGTAGGTACATTGTAGTAAGCAATGTCAATGGCAGGCCAGTAGCGGGTCAGGTGAGTAACGGTGCCGCTGTGGACGGTGCGTGTGTCGCAGGCGATGCGCTAGTGTGAGACAGACAGGTTCCCGTATCCGTTATCAACTGGCAACTCTGCGCTGCGGGTCGGGTCCCGTTTTTGGGTCAGGCTAGGTCACGACGCCTGCGTTCTCGCCGCCCACCCCCTCCAACATATTTAGCGCTATTTCGATATCCAAGAATAGAGAGGCGACGCTTGCAGGCTGCTCAAGGTGAAACGCTCACTTTTCTAAGCGTCGCACGTAAACGATGCGATTATGGCATCACGGCGGCGGGTGCTATGTCGAAACAGCAAGCCCGCGTCCTTGTGTAGAATTCACGTTCAATTACGTCAGATCGCCGACGTGAATCTTATTTACGCGTAGGTACTCACTGTAGTATATCAGCCACCCACACGCCCACCCTGCGGGGGAGGAAATCGCCGGCGATGGGAAATGTTTCCCGTGACGTCACCGCGCCGTCGTACTGCCTACGCCAAGCGTCGCTACGCCGCCGACGCAATATGACGTTCAATTTACCTTCTAACTCTGACGTCACGAATGAAATAAACGCTCCAAAGGTTAACTTAACGCCTTATTATCGAGCACAGAGCACGCTCTGTGTTATCGAGACTATCAAAAGATAAAGTGTATTTTATCGTCTTACAACACTGTCGTCGTCGACGATACCCAATGTCAATTTCCTGATGGCGGCTGACGTTGACCCACATACAAGACTCATACGTATGCGAACAAGTTCTTTGAAGATATAAACTTCTCGTGCTACTTATTTTAGTTAGTTATATCTTTTATTATTTTAATTTTACCTTAAACGTATGGAACTATTTAGTTATCGCATCAAAACAACTGAAAAGCTATGAACATTGTATATTCGCCTAGACACAAAAATGTAGGTCATGAATTTGTGCCGGGGCACCGGGAGCCGGTAACCGGCGAGGCGCGGCGGCGGCGGCAGGACTCGACGCGACCCGTATACAAGCCAACTAGGGCGCGCTGCGTCCTGTGCAATCGATGCCGACCTACTAGACCCACTTTACAACGCCTCCTGCTTCCAATCAGTACTTGCACTAGTAAACCTACTTCTAAATAACTACTTTTCTTGCAGAAAACCGGTTTATTAGTTATTATTCTGCTACCCTGATTGATACAGTACTTACCACCATTTTCTTGTTGCTTGGCACAAATTAATGTTATAGCATTTTTACTCGCGAATAAATACAACTACAGATGTATGTGAAATAACTCTTCAAGGAGATTAAGTGTAGGTAATAAAACGGTGTTAAACTTTGACAGCGTAATGTGGGTCATACAGTTTTGGGGCAAGGTTGAGTTGCAACGGCAGCAACGGTACTCAGGGCGGCTGCTAGTGCGTGCCCTGCCGCCCTGCATCCGCTCTGCAATCACTGTTTTAATTCACCTACAACACAAGGCCGGCGTGCCGATTGATTGCTCGAACTAAACGAACACATCCGATTGGCTACTAAACTAATACACGTAGGTAGGTATCTAAATCTGCATAAGAAAATCCAAATTCAGTTCGTGACTTAGCTATTATATCGGTTTAACATTTGCTTTAGACATGGTTGCATAGTAAACTGGGCACGTTAACATTATATTAGACTAGAGATAAATGACATCCTGTATTACGTAGCTATTGAAACTTGGAAGAAACAGAAACCTACGGCCGGCAATTAGTTGGTCCATACCTATTCTTAGATGAAGTGATATATTTTTCCAACGTATTGCATTTTATAATCTACCAGTTTCAAATAGTACCTAGTATTTTGAGGCTAATGAAGCGAAGCCGGTAACAGTTCGAGTTGAGTATGTACTTATCTTTGTTCTGCAACACGTGCGACTAAATTCACATCTGCCCACGCACCTATTCCTAGCTACCTAGTTTACTATTTAGCGTTAAAATAAATTAGTTACTTTATTATACTGCATTTAGTGTGCTCGTTATAAATCTTTTTCGTCTATAAGACTAAAACATCGTGTTTTCTTTCCTTGGCTGACGGAATGCTGCCATCGCATGTCCCAACCCAACCAGGTAATTATCCCCGAGGCTTGCTTTTGAATTAATAAGAGCCGTAATCATCGAATGTCCTAATCAGAGCACATTAAACGTAATCGCTTTTGTAGCATGACGGGAGTAGAAGGAGTGGCATGACGTATTGAGCAACCCAGAGTGATTGCTCACTGTATCACTGGCTCAGCTCAATACGTCGATTGTAGAGTGTAGTTATGCGGAGCAATTGACCTATTTATTGGTGCACGAGCGCTTGTCGTCAACCGAATTGTTTATGCATGCGTGTCGACGTGACTCCTGCCACCTCCGAGCACCCAATGCCGCATCTCTAATCATGGAATAATCAGTACCAACTACGACTAGGTACCTTACCTACTTATGTTTTTGCAAAGCTTATAGCTTTTTTCAACGGCTTCAATGTAAGATATCAGTTCTCATGAAAAGTTGACAATTAAAATAGTCAATGCCCATGTTAAAGTACAGAAGGTGGACTCTCTATCCCACTTTTTGTCAGTCTCATGACGTCCAGAGAAATGTATTCTCATAAATCTTTTACGTTTATGTGCTACAAACATATGATGAGCTAGTTGAGCTCTATTTCCACGAGACATTTTTAAAATTAATGAACATTTTGAATACCTTCGTCATAAAGAAACAAAGGCAGGTGAGTCGGAGGTACTATTTTATCGGTCGACGTAAGCGAGGTAGTCCATTGTTTTACCAATAACAAGGTAATGAATTCTAAGTGCATTGTCCTCAGTAGCTGTCCTGTTTGGCCGATAAGCGAGCAATGGGCGTTCACATCACTCTCATGTGAATAGGTAATGGAATCACTTTACGTATCCCTCGTTAACGTAAACACGGCAAATCAAAAGTGGCAACGTCGAAATATTGTCATGTCGGTCGTCAGCTTCGCGTCGTCAGTCGGATTTTGTAGAAAATTCAGCGTTGATCGAATATGTTTCAACATTTTAGTTATATTTTAGTCTGTTCTCTTTAAGTTCTTTGTAGAGTATTAATAATCCCGTGAAAACTTTTTGTAGTAAAAGTCGTTGCAGTGGGTAAAATATGAGGCACGCGGCGCGTCGCGTCGTGCCGGCCGGCTTCTGCGTCTGACTCACTACTGTGGTCAATGCCACTTGCGCGTGTGCACTGCGTCGTCCAATAACTTTCGCCTTAAATACGCATGTACGAGTAGATAACTAATGAATTGAAGATCGTTGAACATTTTGTTTTTTTTTGCACTTGCAAAACCAGTTTTTTTAGGATTTTTGTTTAGTTACATTCAAATTTTTTTGCACGCCAACAGCGTCAAATTCTCCTCGATTGAAACAGTAAGTTGATTTTAAATTAAATTCTTGGCAATATGGGTCATTGCAACATTTCAACATTATAAGGTGTTACGAGCATTGATAATCCGTTTTGCGCAGCAACATCAATGCGCAGTAGAGCGCGCAGAGCTTTCGCAACCTAGATACTGCGACGACGCACAGCAGCCTTCAACGCCCGGGCTCTACCAACACCTACAGTATTAATTTATTAGTATTATTTATTGACTACCAATTAATTTTCTTTTATATAAAAATCCCTGACAGCTTCTTTATAAACACCTTTACTGTTATTGGTACATATCCCAAATTGTTAAATGTATTTTAACAAGATATTGGGCCGAGATCGTCCACGATATTTTCATAACTATCGTTACGCTACTAAATCAAAACGTAAAAGACTAAATAAATCTATTACAAATTAACCTCAAATCGATTCTTTACCTGGATTTTAACGAGTATACAACGACCGGACTTAACAATACGACAATCGCTCATAATGACCGTGAACCTCATTTTCATATTAAGTACTGCCATTTTATAATTCCATCAAATGATAAACTTGTACTCTTTACTTATTTAAAACTGACCACTGAGTACAATTATATTACGTAGATATATAACAATTAATTAACGTTATTAGTAGGTACTTATCAAAAAGAGTCAAAGCTCTGCTTTCTACTTTGACAATAAATACCTCTATCGTTATAATAATTACGCAGTGTTACCATGTCAAAGTCACTCGGTGACTTTCACTGGCATTTAAAAGCGACCAAGTTTCGCCATCGAATAAAGCACTATTGTGCAACAGCTGTCACTTTTTTACATAACAAGTTGGCGACTGCGGAAAGCGAGAGGAACGATGTCGAGTTAGTAGTGCCGGTTCTAAACTAACGCTTCTCATTAGCTGATTGGCATCTGTCCTATTTATTCTAGTAGGTACCAGTACCACTACTAATTTGTGTAATGCCGCCCTCATTTAGCCGGATCAGGTCTCGTGACATTTGCATCTATAGAAGCTGTTTGATTGACCCGACTCTTAAGTAATTAATAACCTGAATCAAACTATGAATTTTAAACTTAAGGAATTTCGATCAATATCTAGCTAAGCTAACCCTCTGCACAAAATGTACCTTACCTACCTAGGTAGTAAGTTTAAAAATTGCACAATCATTCTTGGTGATAGTAAGCCTCAAAAGATTTGGCAAAGTGTGAGTGTGGAATGTGTGTCAGAGCAATCTTTCCATGAGATTTGCTCATTAAGGCAACTTTCATTGTTCCGCTGTGCGCGGAGCTGGGCGGGCAACGTCTCGCGGCAATGGCGGCGGCGGCGGTGTAGTACATCCGCGCTCACACGAAATCGCGTAAAAGTGAAAGTATGATGTGATCCGCTCACCTGCGAGCCGCGCCTGCCGCAACCGACCGACTTACTGCCGCCGGTACTACCGGCAACATTACCTACCTACTACTTCACTTGGACTTGATCAAAGATACGAACAAATCACGACCTTAGTAAACGTTTGGATTAGTACTTACTCTCGATACCAAACGAAAACCATGAATGATCTTTTCTACAGAATATTATTGGTAAGTTAGTAGAATAGTAACGCATAAATCCCGGATATTTAATGACGACGTATTCGGTTGTTTTGTTTCATCTATAGGTATTGTCAATTAAAATGCTAAGCCAACTATACTACGCGCAAACAAGGCAGTAAAAATGTATTGACCAAAGAAAAGGTCAGTCATGATAGTATCCAGCAGTCATTTAGAATTGCGGTTAACGATTTTCGAGAACAAGTCGTTACACTTATAGTTCAATAAAATGAGGCTAAATATGTCACCGATTAGTGAAACTACTAAGTATGATGAAGGCTTTTTTTACAAGATACAAGGAAAGTGCAAAAATCTGGTAGGTCCTTCGTATAGCTTCCAAAACTGGGTATTTGTGTGCACCTTAATGGTCATTAACATTCTGGACCGGTTTTGCCATTAGCCAGATTGCAACTGCCGAGGTCACGGGACACGTGATGTTTTCGGACTGAAATGGCTTTTTCATCTGTCATAAAATTCGTAAAATCACTAGAAACTTTAAACTCCGCTAAGAGGACACTTCCTTTCACTAGCAAATAACAGGTAGTGTACCGCTACATATCGAAACAACAATATGCCTACTTTAATAGTCGTCAAGAAAATAGCAAAACATACCTACTTAGTTGAAAGAAAGAGATAGTGTTTAACAAAGATCAAGACCACAATTCGTACAATGGTGACAAATAGCTTACGAAACAAACAAAACATTTTCTAGTTATTTGCATCGTGTTAATATGACGTAGGTATTCTAGATAGACGCGACGACGCGAGTGGAACGTACCTAATGGTAAGCCAGTTGTGATTGTAAGTGCCGGCCGACACATACTATTGTATCATTTCAATCACGCATGCGCCTAGGAGGAAGCCCGCGACGAAAACGTAACCAATGTCAACCACTCTACTACTCATTGCACATAAATTGACCGAGACCGAGTTTCAAAGAGCCGCGTCACATATGCTTCCTAATGATACTTACCTACTACTCACACGGTCTGAACCGGTATATCGCTAGTTGATCTACCTTTAGAGATTGTGACCTTTACACAATGTACCTACACTTACATGTATAATGCGGAAAACTTTAGCTTGTTCTCGTAGGCTTGTTCTTATACTCGCTCTACGTACCTATTGTGATCACGTTTATTGCAAACGAAATAATTTACCTTAAAACTTGTAGCTCATTGTTTCCTGTTACGCTTAAAGTAGGGAGTAATTTGTACCTAGGATAAAACCTTATTAATTGAAACGATTACGTAGAAGGCATGCAACGGGTGGGGGTGGGGGTGTGCAGCGTCCCTGACACAGAACGCATCTCGGTTCCAGGTTACCCGGTCGTGACGTCATGCCCGACCACGGACCGAGCGAAGGTCGGCAATATTGATCTGTCCACACCCACATTTACTGCCGAATTTAATCATTTTAATTGTGGCATGAAAGTAATTAAACAACTTGTTTCAAAAATGAATTTAAAATTGATTCTTCTTGTCTACAGGCCCCGATTGAGTTAAAGAAAAAACTGGATGAAATCCGACTGCTGGAGTCGCGCAAGTCCGCGAGGCTGGCGGATGTAGACACGGACTTCGCGAGGCTCGCTGACATGGCCGGCGACCGCCGTCGGGCCTCTGCCACCATAGAGGTTCCTGCCCACCACATGCACGGGTTAGTACTTTATTGTTTATCTCTAAAATTATAACAAGGGAACTCTGAAATGATAAAAAAACATAGGAAGAATGGGCATTCCTTGCTGCGTTTTCCTTTTTGGTCATGGTCATTAGATAATACGAATTCTTAGACATTAGTCTGCAATTATGGAGCATTTTATTTTATTGAGGCGTTGACAATAAGATTACAAAAACCTTTTTAAATTTAAAAGTACCAGGCAGTAAACCAGAAATAGCAGTTAAGTTCAGTCCAGATATGAAACATCTTGTTCTTCTTATTGGTAATTTAAATGAGGAGCAAGAGAGTCACGTTTTATTCAATCAGAGTTCTAAATCTAAATGGAGGGAGTGTAATTAACAAATATCGATGTTATTTCGCCTTGAGCTAGTGGTTCACCTCGCTGCTGTGAGCTGTGAGGAAGGCCGCCGCATTTCTAATGCACGCTCGCTGCGCCTGCGCCTTGCAAAATGATCATGTGGATTTAGTGCATGGCAACAGACAAAGTTTATAGGTGTAGCTTGTATCAACATTATGTTTCTAGATGTTTGCACTATAAATGAGGTGTTAGGAAGTTTAATGTTTTTGTGTGCGGAAGAAAGATAACCTCGGATTGCATTATTTTTTTCATCAGTAGTCACGAATAAAAATCCAATTGAATAAATATAGACTCATTGATTTAAAGTATTAAACCTTGGATATGTGAGCTGTGCAAATAAAGACCACTAACATCGTCAGCGTCAACATGTAAAGAGAGCAGCAGCAGCAAACAACTGCGTGCGGCTTGCCTTGTAGGTGTGCTGAGTACGAAGCTCGCGAGGTGAGCTCGGGCCCGGAGGAGGCGCGGGCGCGGGTCGGTTGCGAAATCCACGCCGCGCCGCGCGCGTTAGAAACTAGATGGAAGTATTAGCGTGGAGTACGGGCGTGTCCTTGTCACACTTGCCTACATTCTGTGGCCGACACCCGCCTCCCGCTACCCGCGGACCCCTCCTTTGCCACAGAGTGGGACAGACAATGCAACATTGTGAGAACTATTAAAAAATTCCTTTAGAAAAGTCATTGTAAATGTCACAGATACTGACAATAAGATTCATGACTAGTAATTTGCTACGGTTACATTGATTAAAATTATAGTAGCATTACTTTCTTCAAGTGAGAAGTAGGGGGGACATTAATGTAGTGTAAAGTGCAGTGGAACCGGAACAAACGGCATCAAATGGCTGCGCGACGTGACGCCGGCGCAGTTTCACTTTTCATCATGATGACGATGGTGAGAGGCGAGACCTCGCCGACCAAATTTCACAAGTGCTATCGAATCTTGCGCAGATGCTGACCAGCACAATTAATTTGTCCCTGGAAATCTGTACAGCTTGACAAGTAGTTTTATTATATTTCAAAAATCATAAATTGCAATATTCAATATGAACTGGAAAGGAGTTAGCTTTTATAAAATTGAAAGATTATTATTTAATCGGACGGAACAGATACACAAGCGACCTTGGCACGAGGATATCAGAGAAAAAGAAAAATATTGTCAACACTGACACGCCTTATAAGTCAGTTGTTGGTATTTAAGATGGCAATGATTTACAGAAACCTGTTGCACACGAAAACAGCCTTGAAGTTTCCAATATGTATTTCATAAACAATTACAGTAACTAACGCCTACCGTGTTTTCGATTTGGCTCTGTCATCATCATTCTTCATTATTTCTAGAGTAGATACAAATTGCTGTGCCATCAGACGAATCGTAATGACAAATACAATGTGTTATTATATGCGCTCTTTCAATCATTTTATCTTTAGATAAGATAGAAATTGACTTCGTGATTTGAACAAGATTTCGCAACTCAAGACTGGGCCATGGCGAAGTGAAAGTTCACCAAGTTTCGTTTTCTTTTCATTCGCAGATAGCGATACGTAACAGATTTTGGTTTGACTAAGTTTCTAAAATCTTGTACTATTAGAAAGGTGAAGATGTGTAGAGTGATTGTACTTGTAACGTGAATTAACGAAATTCAAAGATGGCGGCGCTTGGCGCGGTTGCCGCGTGACACAGTGACCCAGTTTCGAAATGGAACGGCACTAGAAAAGTACCGCATGCAGCGACGACGTCGGTGCTGGCGGGCTCTGTAAACAGAATATGAATGCTATTGTATCGAGCCCCGACGACAGTTAATTCAGGTCAATGGAATGCATTGCAAATTTGATATTGAGTAGAAAGTAAATGCTAATAAAACCGTTGCAACTAAGTACAAAAATCAGCAGTCAAAAATTTTTTTTACTATCAGCTGTCACTACACAAAAAACAAAAAGTCCTTATATCTTTATTTTACTGTTACAAGCAAATGCATATTTCACATTATTTGTATATTTTGGTACGAGGCGCGGTTATTCCAAGAGCCAAGACCCGACGAAGACGTGTCAGAGCTTGCTGCCAACAATGTCATTCTCTTACATATGATGAATTAAAGCTAAATTACAAAAGAATTAAAGGAATCTTATTAGCTTAAATATGTGTTCATTAGAGCAGTATTCTATTCATTAATTGAACTGGAATGGTTTCGTAATTGTAAATGAGACCAAGTATCCATAAATGAATATCGTCAGATACACGGATGTGTCTGGGTGTCAGTACGTAGCGTAACGTAAGGCAGTCCCCATATAACTGTGTGTTGTATGCTAATTTGTCGGCCTATGCTATGTCACATACAAGACTTGACAGACAGTGATGTCGCATACCATTTGTTTTTAATGCCCGTTGTGACGACAATTAGTACCTATTGAATCATTGGCTTTATCTTGTGTCTGCCACATAGTCTCGCTCCTAGTGCAATTTAATTATTACGAGTATTCTTTAGATACTAAAAAGAATAAATATTACAAAATACAATTAAATACCAAGCAGTCACGAAACATGTTATAATTAACAAGATGAAGGTATCATAGTAAGCCAGCAGCTCACATTCTGCATGCGTTTGCGCAACATGTAAAGAGAATGCGCGTCGGTGGAGGGGCAGTCAGCACTTTCTCGTTGGATACACGTTTGCTTTCGTTGCTGCCGCTGAGGTCCGTTATCTCATTCGACAGGTGCAGCTATGCCGCCATCGTCTAGAGAAAGTGTTATAAAAATGATTATATTCAATAGTGTTATGCAAACTATTTAATAATGCCAGTATTCTACCACAGGTAGAAAGGCATACATATCTCACTTCGTTTTCCTTTTCTTAAATAAAACAATGAAACTAAATAATCTTTGACACAGCGGCCTTACCGGGAACTGGGCGGGATTACTCACCGAAACCGGCCCGAACACGTCGGTGACTTTCCACCGACCTACCTGCAGGTTATTCCACCGAAGTGGGAACAAAAACTTTACTAAACGATGATTCTTCGAAATTCAGAGTTTGAATAATGCTCGGTGCAAAATAATCACCGCTTGATTGTAGTTCAGTGAAACCTGCGTCAGCCTCGACGAGGACTAATGTGCCACAAACCACGAATGTCCCAGTCACCAGAAGGTCACCTTGACCTGCCTCCACGACATTTACAAATCATTGTTCATTTTCTTTCAGTCTGTTTTAACTACGTCATATTTCAGAGACAATAATTATAATTATCGTGGCATTATATCTACTTAACTTTGACAGCAAAATATGTAATATAATCTTTAAAGTAGTAGCAAGTGTATTTGAAAATCACGATTCTCCCTGGTAACAGACAGAAGACAAGCCCTAACTACTGGTGACATCATCGCGACACGGTGTCAGCCGGGCGACGAGGTGGGACGTCCTTCAACCGCTAGCGTTTCATACCGGATCTCGTTTTTATAACATTGCAGCTCAAAAAACGCACTGACCTGCCACAATATTTCAGCAAAAAAATCATCACCTCGTAGACAGGCGCTGGATTAGTACGGCACGACTTTACATTGATATCAATTTACAAAAATTAATTTCTGTGCAAAGTGGTAGGTAGTCCACAAAGCGATATTATCTGCCTTCCCACCATCAGGTGTACAAAAGCAAACACGAGTAGGTAATATTTAATTTCAATCCATTTTAAATATTTACGCATCTTAGCGTGCGTGCAGATGACCTAAACAATAAATATTGCAACTGCACAAGAATGCGTTGGTAGGTACTTATGCCTAACATGTAATGCGTACGAAAGCGTTATGATGCACGTCGTATGAGGGGAATAAAAAGCATCGTTTGCGCTGCGTTGCAGAGAAGCGGATGGCGAAGTGAAATCGTCGTCGGTACCGGCGCGAACGCTGCCGCCGCCGCCGCTCTCCATCTACCGGCAGCCGGCAACGGACGCTAACGCATCCTTTTCACTGTCAATATGCATTAAAAGGCCCTGTCCAAATCACGACCATGAGCCTCGCGACGCCAATTAACTTTTTGCACATTACGTACCTATGCCACAGATTACCTCCTGTGGCATGATGCCTGATGCTTCTTACCTGATGAATAAGTATTCTGGGGGGAAAAAATATTGCAATTTATTCTTA
Organism: Anarsia innoxiella; assembly: GCA_947563765.1. Classification (NCBI taxonomy): domain Eukaryota; kingdom Metazoa; phylum Arthropoda; class Insecta; order Lepidoptera; family Gelechiidae; genus Anarsia; species Anarsia innoxiella. The sequence goes on from OX387395.1 coordinate 6,444,336, forward strand.
ATTTTGTACGCATTTACTATACTCGTCAATTACCTGAGTACTAAATTAGTTGTACCTAAATACTGTAAATTTTATAAACAGATCCAAAAAGGTCATCTCAATGAAAAAAAAATTGCAATTTAGATCAAAAACCAAAACACAATTAATTTGCGTAAATTCTTCTCAAACAAATAAGACAAGTACGTAATTCCGTTATTATTTCTGAGCAATTACGTAAGCGATCGTCGATTTGGTGAATAAACAAAATGTCGCTATCAGATAGTAGGAGCCACAGCAACGAGCAGCAAGGTCGTTTTCAATGTTACGTGTGTAGTACGGCACTGGAGCGAGTGTGCACAGCTGCCGGCCTGTGGCCGTGGACGACTGTTTTACGCACCAAACCACATACTCCTTTATGAATAGATAGCATCCCGGCGCGGCGGCGACATTGTGCCTATCATTAGACATGCGATGTTTAGACATGCGAAGCCTTAGGAATTCTATCAATGTGCCCGAAATCTAGAGTGAATAATGCGGGAGCGTGGGTAGAGCCGATGCTTGGCGTATTACGTCATTTGAATTGAGGATATTACGTCATGACGCTATTTGCGTTGCCGGCAGCGCGAGCCGGCCGGCAAGAGCGTCCCTATTATCGCGGACGCACGGACGACGCGCGGACGGACGGACCGCAAAGTCAATCTGCGGGCACCTGCGGTCGTCGACGCAAGATAACGACCGCCACTCACCTACCAGCTCTACAATGTTAGCGATATCATAAATCCATGTATGTAGGTAGGTAGATACTAGATACGTATTTCATGCATACTAAAATACTGTTCTGCCACGTCATCGTTACAGATTATAATATTATTAATATTTGGAGCTAGGACTTTCACATTTTATGAGATAGGGCAATAATCAGTGGCGCTGGAGTAATGCTCGGTATCGACCTACAATCTATTTTTGATAGGACAGCAGCATGAAGGTCGTGGCTGGCAACGGGGTGAACACACTTTATTTCTAGGGTACTTACAGCTTAGTCTACGGACCCCCGGTCGAAACACACATACATTAATTAATACCGAATACTAGGTATAATTTCTGATACAAAACTCTAGGAGTCCAAGAAAAACTTAGTCGGGTCGTTGTTCTGCGGTCTGCAAACAGAGGACATTGCACATTTTAGCAGGGTCGAAAACACATTCAGTTATTGCACATCGCACTTTTTTACCAATTTAACATGATCACCTTATCGATGCTATTGATTGAACACACGATATTGAAACACGTGATAGATAACCTTAGATGTTATTCTGTCGAATAATTTGAACGTATTAAGAATCACGCGTACAAACATATTGGATTATAGCTGAAAAGACCTCCATACGTCATTGCATTATTTCCATTGGTTTGTTTACTCATAATGTTTTCGCAGCTATATGTATCTGCGTCATCGCAGGAATAGGTAGGTAAGTCAAATGTAGCGCTGTGTGTGTGTGTGTTTTTAATGTCTTTAACTTTACTTTACCAATTAATTTTATAACACTTTAGAAAGGAAACAGATAACGACAAACAAACTGTTAATAAGGACATTCACACAGAATGTGATGAAGTGTAGATTGTTGACGAATGAGTTTTCGTCAAAGCTGTCCAATACGTTTAAAGTACAATGATGTGGAGCTTAGGGCGTCAACGACAGATGAACGACCTTAGCGTAAAGACGAGGTGATCGACGCCTAGACGGGAGCGCTGGCCTTATCCTTACGCAATCCAAAATTTGAGACTCCTATGCGTATCTGTGGGTCGCCGCCGGTTACGCAACCGCCGCCGGAGCTCCGAAGTCGCCGCCCGGCACCCCGCCGCCCCCACCACCACCGGCGCGACTCCAGCCCCAAGCTGTGAACTTCAAAAAGAGGTCAATAGTCTTAGTCTAGACTTGTTGAATTGAATGTGAACAGCGGCTTGCTCCTGACAACCTACACATCGTTACTTCAAAATCTATTATTCAATCAGAATGTACTTATAGCCATTCACGTTTTATTAGAAGTTTTAAATTTCAAATTACAGTTTTATTTAATTATTACTTGATAAATAAAGTTACCTGACTATAGTGCAGACAAATTTTTAATAAGTAATAGGATAACTAACGGTCCGCAATGTCCCCTTTGTCTGAAATACTCGTAGTTTCGTTATCGACCCAGTCAATTGTAGAGTTCGCGCGTTCTTAGAAATTACTCCGAGGTACATATTCCAGGAATAGCCATAACTAGCGGATCGATAAAATCCTTTACCTAGTAGTTTTCATTTCATTCATTTAAGGCTTTTAGTATTTCCTCGGAGAAATTGGAAATTAAAACAAGTGAAGTCGTTTCATATCTGTAGACGTACGAGGTCTCAGACCTTTTTCATCCCGTTGACATTAGGCCGTAGACCTCTCCTCTCCTCTACAAATGAAAAGTTTAGGTCATAGCCTTTAGACTCCGGGTAAGTGCAGCCAGACCTTTGCCTAGGTCGTTAACAATTACGGGTCTTGCTTCGAGGGCTTTTAAGACTTAACTTGATTTTGATGATATTGTTCGCTTAGTACTTTATCTTATGTATCTTCAAAAATTTAACATAAGTACGCCTTTACTCAGTGAAATTTATATTTTATATCAATATATTATGTTCTACATAGTTTTAGTTTGGTTTAACGCCCATGCGACGCCTTGACCTATGACAATTTACGACATTATGGTATCAGGCATTATGGCGAAGTTTGATTCACGGAGTACTGTTTGTTGCAGATCACGTAAACGCGGACCTAGCAGCTCATGCGACCTAGGGTACGGCGAGCGTGATGACCAGATGAACGAGTGTAACGCCGCTCTGGTCCTCATGTCACTCAGCTGCTCTCCAAACTCTCCCCGGCCAAGTAAGTAACGAACTTCTCAAACAAAAACCACCAAACCCACATTTGTTGTGCACATGAAGCTGGGTTAAATTAGCAGGTACCAACCGCAACGTAAAGTCGGTAGCATATAAGTAGGTACATTGGTACATACCCTAAAGTTAAGCAGACGTCTAGACTAGACAATATTTGCTTATAATGCTCGTCATTCATATTCATCGCCAACGCTACAAGATTCTTTAAACGAGCTTTCAATTATGTAGTATATTTTTATATTTCAAGATTTGAATTTTCTAAGAAACCTTTTTCCTAGTTACGCATCAGGCGTTACTACGTAGTATTTCGTACGGAGAAAAGTCATTTTTTACACCTCTAAGTTATTGATGTTTGTAAATCAATTTAATCGGTTTACTGCTTCGGTATATTGGTAGGTTAAATTATCAGATAATTACGTCACTCGGTCATGCTACTTTACGTTGGCTACGATTTGTGACCATTTACGTTTACATAAGACGTGAGGTAACGGCGAAATACACCTATTACCTTACCTACTGATATAGCGTGAAGTAAAGATCTGATTACGAGTGCGTAGAGCTTTCTAGAGAATTGTTTATTTTATGTGAAATGAAAAGCGAATGTCATCAAATAATAAACCCAGTATTTTATTTAAAAGGTAAAAATACTTTGTTAACAGTGGACGTGGTGCAGGTTATTTTAATATAATGTTAATTAATTAAAATAAAGTGTGCAATGTAGTAGAGGTAAGTATAGAAATATTTAGTAAATCTGTGAAAAGCAGATAGCGTCTAGACTAGATGTCTAGACAGTGTCTAGACAGGTATTCGGTGTAACAGCTCTCTGGTTATGAGCTCCAACCAAATGTGCTACTTCTACAGAAAAGCATATTTGAAGCGGTCTTTTTGTCGTCCATTCTTTCGCGAAACTGCACTGCTCTTTCGTAACACCAATGTTTAATGTATTGTTATAATATGAAATGCAGTCTTTTGTATATGTACTATTACAATAAAATGCTAAGTAGGTAATGTAGATAGCTATTCATCTCTCGAGGCACTAAGTCATGATGCACTAAACATGTTTTTGAATTACGTAATCACTAAGTAATGTCATTATTCACAAACAACCGACTGGCAGCAGTTAAATATTACCGCCGCAGCACCAAGAAACTGCCCATAAAATTTTACGATACGTCTTCAGCACACTTGGACCCGAGTTGCGCTGGCGCAGCGCGAGAAAATAGCTGTTCTTGTCAGTGAAAGTGGCCAGCCATTGTTCCGTTTCGTAATTTATTTTATTACATTATGCAGCTACGAGTATGCTACTTAACTTTACTTAATTTAAAATAAAAATTTTGATTTTATTGTATGAATGGACATTGTGTTTATGTATTGCATTGACGTATTTTTAGTTACCTATGCTTTAAAAATAATAAGGCTTTCTTAAATTTGCATTGGATACGACGATATCTTAGGAATATTTTATCTAGAATATGAATTAATACATATAACTAATAAGTATGGTATCCGTGAATGCAGGTGCATCATGGGGCGGTCGTTCGTCAGTGTCTCCGGGAGCGAGCAGCAGCTCGGGGTCGTCGTGGCGCTCCGGTACCCCCTCCCCGCCACCCGCCTCCTCCTCCTTCAGCGACGAAGGCATCGCTATGGACTACGAAGACCTACATCCCCGCAAAAAGAAGGTACGTTTCATATTGCTAAATCTTTACAAAAAAAAAATTTCGTCGTGCAGTTACTCGACTATCGTCAGATTAGTAAATCCCCACAGACTTTTCCACTCCCACTTGGGTACTGTCTGTGACATTTGCAGGATTAAAGTCTGCTTTTAGGATTAAGAAGAGAAACAAAGGACCCTTTAATCTGCGACATGGATCTCTGTTTTATTTAAGTAAGAGAGGAGGTATGCGTGGGTGTGTCGACTAAAATAACTGTGGATCGCAGTCAGAATTAGTTGGACATTCCACATGGAACGTGTTCAGCCAGCAGTGCTGCCTAATTAGACCGTAACACAAATCATGCTCGCTTTCATATCGCAACCACAACGCATACGTCTTAGTAGTGTGCTAATTATTGATGTACCGACTTGAGTTTATACTCAAGTTGGTACATTGCTATAACGCTTTAATGAAGAATATTATTGATGATTTAACTGTCTGTGTTTAGGCATTAAATGACATAAAAGCTTCCGTAATGGATGCAACCTCGGGCTTGCATAATGACGCACGGTGACTCATTGCACACACGCGCTTGAAGCCAGTGACATGCTGACATTTAGCTCACAATCATTCCATAATCCTATTTTCTTTGTCCGACGAGTATGACGTATTTACTCAAGCATTGCAGCGCTAAGACAAAGTCCGCACACTTTCACTACCGAGACACCTGTTCTTAGTCTATTTGTTGGTCGTTAAATGCCATTATAGGTACGAGTAACGTTGCTGCGGAATGCTAAAATGTTGGGTGCATAGGAGATTTCTATTCCTGGTTTCGTAAAACCTGTCTATAAGCTCTTGATCATGTTGCAATTTGTAAGTATACATTGTGGTGAGTTAGTGCAGGTGGATAATGTGTTATTAATGGCAGTTCCTGTTGCTCAAACTGGTTTCCAAGCTAGAGGTTTGCATCACCCACTGGTCGGTAACAAATCAAGTATGTGCATTCCATAAATAATTTTAAAAACTAGCTCATAAATATGCATTAGATAGGTAGGTCGGCTCACAAAGTAAGTAATTTGTTAGTTTATAGCCTATTATTCTGTGTTTGCATCGACGATAAGAAGTCAATGACACAAACTATGCATCTAACAATTTATAATCTAATCTAGCAACACGTGTCAGTCATATAACTTAATAGATATAAAATTTTGCTAGTACTTATAGATAAATATTTTAAGTTGCGGGTTATATAACAACTGGCTCACCTTTGTTGCGTTGCTACCTACTAAATTTGCGATTTCTAGATTGTAGTTTCGTTTCGAAGCATAGGTACTCTTTTCTTATCAATCGTCACAAATCAAGATCTTGTTCCTAAACTGTTTGGAGAAAAAAATATGTACCTATATAATACGCAAATTATGAATACTCGTATTCATTCATAAAAGACAAATATGTTGCGAAATTAGACATAGAAGATAGTAAATGTATTTGCGATATCGATTGGCTAGTTGCCGGCTGCCGGGTGACGCGGCTGCTGCAGTAGGCGAGCGCGTGTAACGGCTGTAGTGCATACTTATGTTTGTGATTTACGATCCACGTGCAGTTCACTGTGTCGTGCAATGTCAAGGCACGCCGCCGGCCGGCCATTATGCAACTCTATTGTAGAACTGTCAAAAAATTCTCGACTAAAGTAATGACTAGATGTCAAGCAAGTTGTAACGCAACTATCCATCAACTATCTAAGTAATTGAAGCTTTTATGACTAGTTCAAACAAATAATTAAAATAAATTTAAATAATAGCGGCAAGAAGGAACCTATATGACAACATTAAAATCGTAATGTTTACACTTTTTAATATTTGGCATTATTAATAGTTAAGTTAACCAATGTGCTTTTCATTTTCTTGTTTGTTTATTTTTTGCAAAGCCCGTCACAGTTGTCAACTCGAAAAATATTAATAGCAGGAGACATCGCGTAATGAAAACGGCCCCGTATGTTGTGGTTCGCGCGCGCCCACGCCCCGCGGACGAGAAACAATTGAATCCTTGAAATTATTTAACTCCGCGATCTACAAACAACGGCTGGGTTGTCTCAATGGCGATCGTATTACGCTGTATAGTTCGCTACAGACATATGAACAATAACCATTTGCGTTTCGGATAATGAATTTACTCTCCAAATATGGGTCAAGCGGTTTCGGTGACTAATTTATGACTATATTTTGCAAACACACGCACGCATTTTAACAACATGTTATTAAATATCTATAGTCGTCATTTTTAGATACACAATCTATAAACTTAATTTAATGGCTAGCTATGTTTTTTTTTAAATATCTCTTTAACAAGGGAACTATAAACAAAAGGAGAGTTGTTTTAAACTGACTTTCCCACATTTTTCTCGCTATTAATTTTGTGCCAAACGAATTTTAAATTAGTCGAACAATGGCGTTGAACTGAGCCTACTGTGACTAAAAAAGTTCCATAGAAGAAGCAGAGGGTTGTTCCCAATGCCGTCACGTGTTGCGTGTATTGGCGTGCAAGATGTCCCAGCCCACGCGCTGCTTAACCTTGCGATGTTGGCGGCCAACGCAGCCAAACAGCCGTGGGCGGAGCGTGGACCGGATGACTCGCGTTGCTATTACCCACTTTTCTTATATAATAACTATTTACCATTTCGTTACAAAAATAAAAATAACAGGTTTCGTAATGCAACCTAGAGCATCCCAATTACGTCAATCGATCTCGATCTCGAACACGATTTTTTGTCAATGTCTTGAAATAGTGAAAATTATCCATATCAGTATTCAGTAATAATCTTGGATTTGAAAGATATAATGTAGATTCTTTTAATTTGCACTCAATATATGCGAGTTATTTTATTTGCTAATTCTGGGAATGGGAATGTCCCATTGGACTTCATATTTACTGCATTTAATATTGTCCCCATTATCAAAGCTAGTATGTCAGTCCTTGCCCTGACCGCGGTCACCCAACACCGTTGCCATTTCTGGTGAGAGTGCACCGGGCACCGAAGGATATCGAAATTTTGCACATGCACTACCTACGCCAGCGCAGCTATCGATGCGCGCTATTATTGGTGCAACGCGCAAAACAATAGCCAGCGCAGACGCAGCGCCGCCAAGCAATATTAACACATCATCGCCGTTGCCAACTGCTCTATACAACTGACGTTAGGTGCAGCGTTTGTGACGTAAACTCTATCGCTTAGCAAGTTTTCTATAGTGTTGTGAGTAAATACCTACTTAGTTCTTTAAATGTTGCATATTTCATGGAATTGCAAATTTAATACAATTTGCTAGACCAATTTACATTGGTGAAGTGAAAGCGCCTATCCATTGTGTAGTAGGTAGGTAAAGTAAACTCTGTCTAAATATAAGTAAAGTAAATAAATTGGATAGCAGGTAGATACTTACTCATTTGTTATACAGTGGAACTAATTAAATTGAGCATATTGATTATTGATAAATACCTACAAATTTTTCAATAGACAGTGGCCTTCAGAATTAATGCAGTTTTCCTCGTTATGGCGATGTTGGAGCCGTATAGTGAGCCCTCGGATTACCAGCGGTCGACGACCCGACACATATGATCCACAGAACCTGTTCCTGCGCACCACTTCAGCCAAGCCATTGCCCAGCGTCCGGCCGCTGCCTGCTCCGCTCGCACTATCCGGAAAAAAGAAAAAACTCATTATAACGTCAACGGACTCTCACTTGCACACGCGCACACTAAATCATATCGGCGTAATATATATTTTTTCAATTACCTGTCCAATAATCACAGTAAATATACCTAGATAGATAGGTAGATAATTTATTCATTGTCAAGTCTTCCGGCTTGTATATTTCGGAGTTACTATAAACGGCGACCTTCATTGCTTATATATCACTTCATGTTTTGTAAGTCAAATCGGTAGTAAAGAACCGCTGATGTGTTGTCAGGTACAGTATAATATAGGTATACGTAATTCATTAGCAACTGCAATACGTATGTATGTAGGTATGGGTCGATGCAAAATCTCTTGTTACCGAGTGTAGGAGTGTGACGTCAGCGGTAGACCTTGGCTAAGGACACAGCTATTAGAGCGAAGCAGAGACCTTGCGAGCTTTCTGCATGCAATACAAACATCATTTATGTTTCGATAGACATAATGTGGAAATCACACATGTATATCCTTGAATGCGCTATGAAAGGATAAGCAGCTAATTAAAATGTTATTATCATTAGATTGAATATTTAAATTAAGCATTCTAGCCGCTTTCGTAGACCTGTCCAAGCTCCAATACCTATTACGTAATCAATAATGACAACGAGCAGTACACTCAATAATAGTTCCCAAGGGGCCCTTTGTTCTATGGAAAAGTGCATGGCAATAACGCGAGCTCGCCTGTCGTGATGTGAGCCGCCTACTGTTCCTTGCTTCATTATACTGTTCCAAGAACGTATTACAGGCAAAATGTTACAGCTCGCAGCTATTATTAGTCACAGCAATTATTATTACATTAGGAATCTTCGTAGGTATACGATATCGAATTGACACTGGTCGTAATTGTCGTGCGGAAATTAAACATTCAACAAACGTCAATAGATAAGAGTTCTTATCGGCGCTCGTCATAGTCCTAATCTATGAGTTACGAAAATATGCTGCGCGTGAGCGTTGTTCGATTAGGGACCAGCCAGCGGCAGGGGCCGGCATTACCAGCGTCTCCCGATGACGCCGCCGCCGCGCCATCTCCGGCCAGACGTGGACGCCGCCGCCGCCGCCGCCGCCTCTCGTAACAAAAGCAAACCAATTGCATCACGACGCACGCGTACACTGATCGCGATCGATTGCGCAATGCCATAGCCAATAGGCACCTTATTACCTCAACACGTGACTACCCATACTACTACCTTCATTTACTTACTGCGTAGATGTACAAATACAAAACTCATTTACTTTTCAAGTAAACATTTCCGTAAATTTTCTTATCGGATGAGGGCTTGCTTTCTGCTTGTGTGCCTACTTTATTTCACTTATAGTAAAAATACCTGTAACCAACAAGCAGCACGACACGAACGAACCATTGCTGTGAAATCTGCACGAGTTTCTTTTTATCGGAGGGCGCACGTGTAACCTTTCCTTTGAAAATTGGTGGAAATCAAACTCACGTAACAATAAATATCTACCTACTTTCTTAAAAAACATATTTGCGTTTATCTCATCGTATTTTAGAATTAGGTCGTATCTAGTCAATTTTAACCAACAAACAGTAAGGTAGGTAGGTACCTATATTTATTGATATCAATTGATAATACCAAATAATCCTCAAATTGTAGATCAAACTATAGTCGGCAATCTTTATCACTTATAGTTCTTTGATATTCTAGATTCTCGAAGCTTGTCATCTCCAGGCTCCACATTCATCCACCAGGTAGGTATATTTTCACAACCAACATTCGGATTGTCGTTTAAAGTCATCGATGGAACAATGGTATTGTTGAAACGATACTTAAATAAACAAACCAATTGTTTAAGCTTCAAATCAATCCATAATAGAATATAGCAAATTTTATAGTGCCTACTTAGATCGTTTGAAATATTTTTTATATCTGAATTGTTTGTTTAGATCGGCTACGACTACAATATTTACGTCAACTAAACAATTTTCCGGCCTACATGAACACAAACAATGACTGAATTATACTCCGTTCACGTTTTTCTACGAATGACTACGAAGGAGAGAAAGCTAGCGCCGGTATTTGTTGTAGATTTTGCGCGAGGTTTACTTTGTATGCGACAAGAACGCGACGCGAAACACCGCGGCGCGGTACGTGTGTCGTCGACGCCGAAGGCCGTTTTATCGCGCTGATAAAATACGCCAATTGTTATCTATCTGAAGAGACGAGGACTTCCGCGTGCGCGTCACGGCCACCGTAATTGCTTAGATAATTATCAACGCAACTCACTGTGCCATCGCTGAGGACATTCGCTTCATTATGGAAATTGCAATATAATAATAGCTCCATGGCAGCTAAAGTTACACATTTAAATCAAAATATAATTTTATGCAAGCGAGTTCTTTGTGAAGTAATTTTTGTAAATCACGAAGTGCTTTAGATATGTTTTTTAATACAATCGAGCGTGGGATACGTGCTCGATCTAGGTGAACAGCTACATACTGATAAGCACTGCTACCGATAACGTCCTCATGAGCGAGATTATAAGCACTATCCACTAACCGACCGGTCAAAGCTCACGTGAGTGCTGGTGACGAGCGCGTGCGCAACGTGACACCCGCAACGCTACAAACACAACAATTGTTTGCTCAGCCTTTACGAGACCTTGGCAATAACTGTTTGCCGTTTAGATACACTATTGTCATAAACAACTACTACCTACCTATCGAATATTAAAAAAATAGCATACGTCTCCGTTATAAACAACGATAGAAAAAATATTTTGTTTAGAAGTTTGATTCAACTCAAGGTTTTAGTTCCAACACTTTGCAGTGGAACACACGACCGAATAATGGCACGACCTTCGCGATCTATATTTAAAACGCGGAAGGCATTGCGGTACTAGAAGCGCGCAGATCATTCCTCGCAGGGTAAACAGTTAGGAGCGTAAATGGCAGCCGTGGAACTGGTTGGCCATAAGTCGCTGCCACCACGTTCTGTGCGCATGCTCCAACTAGCCTGATTGCTAAATCTTTGACCTCTACAATGACGACTACTGTGGTGATAATTTGAAAGGTCTAATCTATTTTAAAATGGTCGGTCTGGTTTGACACTCATATCACTAATACTTGGTAACCTAGATTAATTTAACTAAATCCTAGTAAGGATACGAACATCGGTAAAGTTTGCATCAAACTCACAAAAAATGTTCAATATAATGCACCCTCACTATAAAGCGATAAGTACGGTACGTAAAATTTAAATAATACAGTAATTCTAATTTTCATATCTAAACCATTGGTAATTAAATTACCAATGGTACTACTGTCTACTATACTGTCAATCAGTGGACAGTATAGAAATGAGTGAACAGTATTAATTAAGTGGTAACAGCGGTGTGTAACCTGCGTAGTAAATGGTAATTGTGATAGTATTGGACATCCGGCGTGCGAGTGGTGAGTGACCTGGTGGCAGCGAACTGTGGCCTGGACACGTCGCCCCTCTGGAGCAGACGCCGGTCACCGGTCGGTCACCGCTAAGCTTGCCGGCTTTGTTAACCTATTACGTTACGAGTCAATTTAAAACGCATTACATAATCACCGCCGCGATAACACTCGATAATGAACTGCTCGTGTACCAGATATTATGAGTATTATCACATTTTTGTTTACCACTACCTATGAGATGAATAGTAAATGGTGCCTAGGTACCTCTGCTGTCGTTTTGAATAGATTCAAATGTAGGTATTGAGGTCGTTTAATCAAAAGTTCATATGATTTGAAATTGCGTTTTGCTCCAATTAGAAGACGTTTGGGACATGTGTGTTTGCCGTAATCGCTATCTATTTGACAGTGAACCGAGCGTCGTCGGCACCGCGGTTGGTGCACATGATTACGCTATCTTACTAGGTCGCGAATGTAGAACGCGTGCGCACTTCATCAATTCAATTGTTACAAATTTCACCACATTTATTATCTCGCAAAATTATCATACTATTGCATAAATAAAACAATGACAACTAACTAAACTGAGACTTGAGTGAGATACACTTACAGCTAAATTAAATACACAACCCAAACGTCTTAAATATTCTTAGTTTCCTAAACATACCTAACTTATTATTTTTTGCTTTTAAAATACCATAAAGACAAAACAGGAAAGAAAGAATAAATTCCAGGCGTTTGATTTTAAATTGGACCACCATTGCTCGCTGGATAACATGGAGGGAGATAGACCGACAAAAAGCTAATAATATTTCGCCTTATAAATAGAAAAATTTAAACGAAAATGTGAAGTAGGTAGGTATGTCGTGGGTACCTGAGTAGTTCTAGACTAGATTTAATTCTTAGTATTCTTTACAAGGAGGTTTCTCTGTGCCTTATGAAACTTGCTCTTCAACTTGATCAATGTAACCTTTTGATTATGATCTATTAGTAATAAGGTATCTACAACAATAATGGTGACCAGAAATGGTAATCAATTCAATTATTTGACATACTAATAAATTAATAAAAGGCCCAAGGAGATTCTGAATATACCCACATGCATTTGATAACTGTAGGTCGGATTCTATTCAGTGGAGCATAAAAATTCACTGTGGTGTCAGTCGAGTGGCCACAATCGACGAACTCGATAATTATCGATCGGATAACTGGAACAGGCTGTAATAGGCTTACTCGAGTACACAGGCCTGGGTCGAACTATGCCTGTGCAACGAAAATAGGTTAGATACACATACCGACCCATTTGCAACGATACGCCACCGCCGCGCCCACCGCCCGCCGCCGCCGCTGCCACCGCATCGTAACCACTATATCAAATGTAGCGGCCCTTTGTTTCGATATGCCTCGGTCGATGACACATTTCTTACAAAAGTATAAGAAAATCTTATTAGCCACAAGAGACAAAATGATTTTATTATTAATCTCGGGCTAAGTAACTTAACTTTTCTTTTGTTTATCATATTCATGTAAAGAAAGACTAAACAAAAGTCTTCCTCATTCACTGATAGCGTCACTTCGAAGCGCACGAACTTCAGCGTTGTTGTCGCTCTATCTCTTTCTACAGGTCATCGCCCTATACTCCCCCGTTCTAATAACCCCTCTATATAAGGACAGATATGTATGTAGGTACATTTTTTGAAATTTCACAACATACTTACATAGTAATTTCGCCGGTGGACGAAATTCAGCCAACAACGATTAAGCGCCATAAAGTTCACTTACCCTGACGACGTCCTTGATGCGGTCAAAAACACCGGGCCAGAAGACATTGACCAGCCACCGGTCCCGGTTAGATCCGCCGACTACAATATGGTCGTGCGGCCACTTTTGTAGGTGTATTTTGTGCCCATATTGAGCAATTACTTCCACACCTTGAACAATTAAAACAAACAAAGGAAGTGATACCGTGCGTGTCACACGACTCGGTGTATGGGTGGTACCTAATGGCAATTACGTACTTGATCAAAGATATTTTCTTTTTGTCTGTGACACTTACGTTGCCACCCGAAAAGTTTAGGGATTTTCTATGATTTTTGGTGACGACCGACGTTAGATTTGCAGGCGTGCATGCAGGTACGAGTAGGTAGTTACTTCACAACATACAAAAGAGAGAAATCAAAAAGTTTATGACTGATTTGAAATTAGCATTAGTTTAAACGATAAGCGCATGTTCCGTGGCGGTGGTGGCGTCGTCAGTAGATAGAGGCAATGCTTTTTTTTACCGGCATCGAGGGGGCAATGACACAGCGGCCAGGGCACTGCCCGTTCTTGACAGTTCAAATGTTTACACGCCAGATCTCGAAGGATCACTCGCTTCATTCTTATTACTCCATCTTTGGAATAGATGCGCTCTTTACGGGTGTGCGGAGCACATTGCCTACCGTATCGATTGCCGTTTGATCATATTTCCTATTTAAATTACCAAAGTATATAATATGATGCTATGTCAATTGTGTGTCTTCTCCATCTACGGGTATTAATTATGATCATATTATGTAATATCCAGGCAATATTTAAAATTGTGCCATTACAATAAAATTGCATGGCAAAACCTGTAGATAAGCTGTATCAAAGAGAACAATGGCTTGGTGAGTTCATCAGACGCGATAATGAGTAGTCCCGTGGGTTCAACAAACTCCCCATTTTACGAGTAAGTTTGGAAATGCAGATTGCGTCTGGATGTCAAACATTTTGCAGGCTAGCCGATATATCACTACGGGCGCGAAATGCTGCCAAATCTCATTATGACGCCATCTCAGGGCCAAATTTCACATTTCGTAAAGCAAAATACTGTACTTACCCAATATAAATATCTAATCTGAAAAAAATCGTCAAAAAAAATTATTCACAACCGCTGTATAAATCAAACCAAAAGCAATAAGGAGACAGGTTTTTAATTGAAAAAAAGAATCTTTTTCTTCCACCTAAAGTGGACTGGACGAGAGCTTGCCCGCTATTTATTTACGTACGCAGCAGCAAAATTGCCTGAGGACGTTAGCGACTAGAACTGAAGGGAGAGCAGCGCAATGTTGGGAAGGAAAAGTGAAATTGTAACAAGTCAGAACCTGTAGAGGTCGGTGACCAGTACCCCGCGAATGCCGGCGCCCCACACGCTCGCGCCTGATCCATCATTAACCAGCCACCTTCCCTCACTGCCACCGTCGGCGTCGACCGCTTTTGCCGGTGATGTGACTCACCTCACCTATCCGTGCACTGTATCGACACCTATTTATTAATGCACACATATACTACATATTGCAATCTCATCGTAAAGAATGGCCAACTATCAAAAGGAGGTTGTAGAGTATATTAATTATTACTCTTTAGTTACAGTCAAGTAATCGTCAGGGCGGCAGTGTGTGACGCACAATACCTCCTCGTCGACGTCAACTAACGCTCTGCTCACCTTTGACATGGTCACGTTTCTCGGCTCTATTTTTCATTTTACGGTCTCAACTTGTAGAATTATATTAGATTTTCTTTTTAATTTTCATTTAAGTAGGTAGGGTAGGATTCCATTTTATTAGGGAGGGACTTATTCAACTTCTCTTACCCGATCAGTTACTTATGTCTTTCTTTACAGATGCATGTCATTGGATCATTCACAAGTTTTTCACTGATATTTTAAAGTTGTTTTGAGTATGTAACTAAACTATGTTGCGTCTCTACCAAGAATGCTCCCGATTATCCCAATCGCCCCAAACAATAGTGAGCACGATTCCCACAGCGAGATGAGGCGAATGAACGCTGCGTAGTTTCTTGCCTCCGCATTTTTCATGTGTTCGTTCGTATTCACGTACGTATGTCGGCGTAAGTAGTGAAAAACATGAAGTGCTGAGGGTGTATCGCGGCGGATAAGCGGGTCGCGGGTAGCGGGGGAGTGTTTAGCCCCGGGTTCAATGCATCCAAGACGACACCTGTAGGATAGCCCCTGTTTATGTAAACGCAGTCCTATTTTACCATACTTCTTTGTTAAAATAGGGTCAATACCCTATTTTGTCAAAGGGCTAATGTTAACAAAAGGATCACTGAACTTACACTTTTCGGAGCAACGATTAGTTCAGTGATCCATTGCATTGAGTGAACCTTTTAAAGTACCTAACCTAGCAACTTACAAGTTTCAAAAAGACATAAAATAGTGAATCAGAAAATAAACATCTACGACTGTGACAAATACCAATACAATTTGATCGTCAGTAGTTCCAACAGTAGTAAGTAATTATATATCCTCAAACTTGGTTCCTTCTTATAACCAACTTCCTTAGATTTGGAGGGGATTAGATGTCGATACAATTTCGAGAAATCAGCGGGGGGCCAAATTGACTAAGTAAGAATGGGTGTATGTAGGGGTAGAGAGAAGCCATCGTCAGTTCAGTGACCTGCAGTAGGTAGTCCCTTGCCTCCATGGGGTGCATCGAGCACGCTGCTGTGATGTCGCCCTCTCACTCAGGTTCTATATTGCCGTCTCACTTTTCGTCTTTGTGTAACTGCAATATTTTGTCAATGGGTCGTCATTCTTTGACTTTGTCGCTGAATAGGTGAATTTTATTGGTATTTGTCATCATAATGTTAGACGAAGGGTGTCTGTGTGGCATTCTGTAGTTAATAGATTTATCTCACGCGGAAACGACTACTAAAAGAATGAGGTTTTTTCAAACAACCTTAAAAGTTTTGTTTGTAAACATAGCTGGTGCGACAAAGCATGTTATGAATCGACGGCGGCACCTAGGCAAGCCACGTGAACGGTGCCACCCCCACGCCTGCCTCTACATGTGCTTAGCTTAATTTTAATTACATCCGTGGGTACAATACGTGTCAAAACATCTTTATTAAGAGTTACTAGAGTACTTTTAATAGTTAGTAGAGTCAATAGGTAATGGAGAGTAATGACGGCATGTTATAAAATGTGCGTTTTCCTGAAGAAAGTGACCCATTAAACTAATTATGAAAAAGCTCTTAGAGTAAAACGTAATGTCGTTGACAGTACAATAGGTATATAAAATAGATAGCAGCTACATATATCTATTGCATACTAAGCCTCAAACAAACAACAAAGAAGCAAGCGCTAAGCAACAGGTCTATCGTGTAAAAAATCCATTGTATTGTAACGGCAAACTAGTGCGGTGTAATTTATCCTGTCTGTGTGCGTAGCGTTCGCTAGAAACGCGTTAGGCCGGCACACACGAGCACTCTTCGAACAAAACTTTACTAACTCCTTCCTAGTTAAAATCTTGATCTTATACCTACAAGCTCCTTTCGTGAACTTAAATGTTTCGTGACTAAAATATGTTTTCTTAGGCGTCAAATTGTGACAAAATAAGAAAATAAGTTGACGCTCTACAGCTCGTAAAAAGTAACAAAGCTTAAGCTTGGTTGCTTGCTGTCATACATAACCTAACTGGTATACACACACAGCAAAATGCCGGCCGGCTTCGGCACCAGGCAGTAGCGAGCTACACGTTTATAAATTTATTCCTTTTTTTTTTATTGCATTTTTCTCGTCCATTGCTAGAGCTAGAGCGAGATGACACGAAAACAACTTATCTGACCGCGTACGTGAAGTAAATAAGGAGAAGGTCACACCAACGAGACCGACTTATGTCTTCTAGCGAGTGAAAACGAGACGCAATGAAAACAAATCAATATCATCTCGCGGTTCGCGGTAGAGTGGGACGGCGCAATAACAAACCGGCATTTTGTGCCGGTTGTTTTAAACATTCATAACAACTGGAATTTCAACCTTATGTATTTAACTTAAAATATAGTTTTAGTAGATATCTAAGTTGTTTACAGGCTTAGATGGCAATAGGTAATTATTTTCTTGATGGAAGTTCCCGTTGTGTTTCTATAACTTGGGCGCTGCGCTTAGATTTCTTTCTTTGTTCAATAACACTGGGAATAGAAAAACAACGAACTAGTTAATAACTATACAGAATAGTAGAAAGGTTAAAAATGTAAATACTTATACTACTTATGTATCAGCATGCTTCATGAAATTAGGAAATGTAATTAGCTTTGTTATTGAGATATTTACCTATTATACGACTTAAAAACTTTGTTACAATTCCCGGTGCGAATGCGGCATAATTTACTTGGCCTGGACCAGTTGATTTACCGTAGCTTCACGCACAGCTAGCCTCTGATAAACTGTTTTTTTTTATAAATCTAGCGTTGCATTACAAGACTTTACTTTATTAGATTCCATTTTGCAAAGCGAACACACAGTTACCTACACACTTCCGGATAAATGAATAGGA
The DNA here is from genome assembly GCA_947563765.1 of Anarsia innoxiella. Lineage (NCBI taxonomy): Eukaryota > Metazoa > Arthropoda > Insecta > Lepidoptera > Gelechiidae > Anarsia > Anarsia innoxiella. The sequence goes on from OX387395.1 coordinate 6,462,336, forward strand.
TAGGTAAGTGAGTATCAATTAAGTAGTATTATTTTGTCGTACAATACTAGATACCTACTTACTTAACATATCAGAATTGGTAAAAAACAACTATAATATGTACTATTTATGAAATGTTAATTATCAAATCAAGCCGTTATGCATGTAATAGGAGGTGGGTGTAAGTAATTGGTCTATGTCAACAGTGGAACATGCGATATGCGCCGTGCCGGCCGGCGAAACCGGGACAAGCTAGTAACAAAGAGTTACCTATACGATTGCACCGTGCACTAGCCCTCCCTGCCCCCCTTTGACCTCGCCTCCACAGCCCCCTAGACACGTGCGAGCGTCGGTAACCAAAATCATAGCTACACTAAGAGCAGACAAAGAGCCGGAGTTACGCAGTTCAGATAAATGGTTCCACCGCTACTTTTAGCAGAATTAGGTCGCAGCTCCCTCCTCCAAACAAACATCCAACAAGCAAAGTCCATTCACACAGGCGCAGAACCGATGCAGTCTTCCTACTGCACCGCACACATCGCAACGAACCGGCACGTGTAACGTGTACGAATAGCACACAACTGCACTCGTTGATACCTACCTATAATCTAACAAATGCACACCACTTTTCTGAATATATGCATTAAAAGAGCGCATAGATATAATAAGTGTTGTTGTGCACCACGTTTCCTCTTTGTGTTTATTTAATGGCATTAGAGTTAAATGTGCTAAGGCTTTTTGTTTTCTGAAATCACGTGAACTATAGATTTATTTCAAAGTAAGGTAGATACATAGGTACTTTACTATTTATAAGTAGGTATTATATATTTAATTAGATCCCCCTTAGCTTACTAACCAAGGAATAGAGAATTAAGTAAAGGAAGTTTTAGAGATAATGTGGTACGATGTTAGGAAATAACTCGTGTGACAAGTTTATCACAAGCTAAGTAGGTCAGTGGTGCATAAAGGGAGGGTCCCTCCCGAAGCGAAAACTTCCCTGCCGCCCTACCTCGCCCCGCCGAGCTCCCCACAGCACGCGAACCATTTATAACAGCACCTATACCTAGGTGATACAACCACCTAACGCGTCACTAGCTCTATTCTACTGAAGGTAACTTTTGATGTTGAATTACGCGATGCTTAATCACTAACTCCATGATAACGAAATAATAGCTTTTTAATAATTGTTGAGTTATCATGGAGTTATTATTAGTAATTGTGTAGCAATTGTTTGCATTGGTCTTTCTAAAGTAATTTTCATTACATACAGTGTACGTAACTAGCGTTTATTACAAAATGATTATCCTTTAGGCAGTATAAGGGATCCTCAAATAGCTCTATAAGCAAGGCCAAAGGGGTCCGGTGACGATTGGAGCAGGGTATTGATCCAGATTCTGTGCAAGATTCGAAGGACGTCGGAGTAGACCGCCTACCCGTCTTGGCAAAAAGATCTCACTGTCGATAGTGATTTCCATGAAATATATCATTTTTCTCGGTACCTGGCTCTCATATTTTCAGACATAGTCTACATTCCATAATGAAAAACCTCGTACCATAATGATCTGTGTAATGCTTTCCTAGTGTTAGGTCATCTGTGCGTCATTCGCCATGGGCATTGTTCGTTGACTCATAACATTACTGATAATTGATGACACAATTTCGTGCAAACTGCTATCCGATTCCAGTAAAAGTCGCTTCTTTGGTAAATTGCATGTACTTATTTGCTGAAATCAGTATACCTACTCGTTTCCTGTGATAACTTAGTCAGAAATTCATTGCAATTTCATTGCCACGGCATTTGGTAGTTACATAAGTTAAGTGATCATAAACCGGTGGTCTCCTAAAACAAAGGAGCGCAACCTTCGTAGACCACCCTTGGCCGTGGTGGTGCGACCTAGATGGCGGCCTCCCTCTCCCCGCGCCCCTGCAATCCCTCCCCCGCTGACCTGACCTACTTCTGAATGCACTTGATGTTATTATAGCTATGCCTGTATCCAGCAACCAAGAGACAGAACTCCGCGCGCGCAACCCAATTCTATAGTCCCTGACATAGCTTCAACATGTTCGACCTATTTATATCCTGGTGGAATGAAATCGTCTTATCTTCAGGAGTCGAATATTTTTTTATTTCTCACAAGAAAAGCCGCATTACAGTAACAATGATAATTTACAAGATACTTTTGAAAAGCAAAAAAGATTGAGATTTACCTATCGTTAATTTTGGAAAGCACCTGCACGTGCGGGGCATTAGTCAGTGTGTATTTGTAGCCGTATATTATTAACGACAAGCTGCTTAGCAACAGGACGGTGTAACTGGCAGCTCGGCCCGGGTGGCCGAAATAATGTGGCATTGGCCAGAAGGTCGCTGCAAAATCTTTGGCAAGCCACTCCGGCCGCGGCCCTGCTCTCTCGCCCAATCTACTTGCACCCTCACACCTTTCCGCTTGTATTGTTTATTAGTAGGTATACGTACACAGTACAACCTATTAATACAATAGTTGCCCGACTAAACTGTTGTATGTATTTTAAGATTTCGTTTTCTTGGACGTTATACATGAAGTACTAGATTAGGATTTCACTGATGTTGACTTGAAATGTGAAGTGGATGCAACATTTTTTTCTACTTCGGAATGTAAATAAAATAACTAGTTTCCCAAATGCAATGAGTTCATTTATCAAGTAGGTATTAATATTGTAGTAGAGATGCACTAAACGTGCCGCGGTGTGCGGCGGGCGCAGGAACGAACGACAACGCAAGGCCACAGCGCGACCTAGAGCTGCTTCCGTCTTCACTACATCATCATTTGCATTTAGTCTTGAAACATTGTTTCTCGTAGAAATGCATTGTATTCCTAATTTGACATGTTTTTAACATATCGCAACTATTAAGCTGATTCAAAATATGAAATTACTTATATTTATTTTAAAATGACTTGCGTAATTAATTACATAACTTATTTTGTTTTTCTTTTGTTTCAGATCAACAGCATAGTGTTCGAGTGTACATGGCGCGGCTGTGGATACATCACTAACACATGCTCCTCTATCGAGACACATATTAGAAGCACACATTTGGGGTAACTAATCTTCTTCTCGTTATTCTTGCTAATTCCTATTTATGACAGGTAGTAGGTATACATGAAATGAAATGTCTACCTATACTTATATACAATAGGTACTTCTAGATAATAAATGTAACTTATGATAGTAAGGCATGAAGTTGGTTTTTCTTGGATAAGAAAAGTATAACGTAATATAAGTCGTAGGCAAGGGCACGTGTAAGCAGTCACGTGAATAAACGATGCACGTGTGCAATTACACAACAACCAGCTGGTGCAGCCGCTGTCAACTGCATATATCATCTTTAACTTCGCATTTACTTTTAATACGTCCGTAAATAAGTATTCACTGAACTTTTTAAAAAATATAATTCTAATGGACTGCGTCAAAAAATGGACTTAATCTACTTACATGATTCTTTTACCTAAGTACATACGTACATATTAATCGAATTGTTGTGACTTATCTTTATGGTAAGAGATATTGAATTGTTATTCCATGCGATAACTTTGCCGATGCCAATACAATTACTTACCTAATGTTGTTGATTTTGTACTTGTTTTTCTGGTGCAAGAACAATGAATGATTTCTTTTTATAGTTTCTTTCTATTCGATTATAGTAGGTCCAGATTAGAAGGTTATAAAACTCTGTGCCGACCTTTGCTCTGCTTTAGCTTTATACAAGGCACTTTATTGAAAGGCCGGCCCTTTTGCTGACCCGGAAGCGGCGAGGCTTCGCGACAAGGTTGCCGGCACCCGCGCCCGCGCCCGCGCCGTACCACACCGCTTTGCAAGGTCGCTCGCTTGCCACTTACGTAACGGCCCTACGTTCTTGTTGTTTCGATAACGTACCTTCGGCACCTACTCACATGCTTATGTATACCATTATTTTATTTTAAAGTCCAAGTTCAAGGTATTCTTAGCAAGAGCGAATGCTTACTTAGTATCAAGGTGTTTAAATATTAATGGCGTACTTTTTATACTTAATACAAACTTTTACATTACAGGCCAAAGAAAGAAGGAGAGAGCGATCATGAGGAAGAATTTTACTACACTGAACGTGAGGTGTGCGTGCCAGCACCCCCACCGACCCTGTCGCATCAGGACATGTGTCGACCACCATACGAGGATCCTGACTACCAGCGCCAACTCGTCGGCTCCTTCAGGTACCCATCGACTTTCTGAATGAGATCCTACTTCTGCGTTTGTATTGTATTACCTAAAAAGAATGATTCAAACTAGGTACATAAATCTATTTTCAGACAAGGACTGCTCTCAACCCTGCAAAACACCGCCAGGCCTATAAGCATTCCCGTATCGCATTCCTGGTCGAATTCGCACTCACCGGTATGTGCCTATCGGAAATCAAAACAATCATACTTTTTTATTTGATTTACATATCAATGATGGGTTCTAAAGGTTAACTGTATTTTATTACAGAAGCACATGAGGTTGTCTGCCGCGAACGGATCGCCCGGCAGCCCGGGCCGCCGGCCGCGCTCCGACAACAAGAAATGCCGGAAGGTGTACGGTATGGATCAACGCGAGCTGTGGTGCACTCAGTGCAAGTGGAAGAAGGCGTGCACGCGTTTCGGCGATTAGCGCGTGCGTCGCTCGCTCGCCTCTGCGCGGGCGCTGCAACCCTCCAAGTGATCGCTCGATCTTCCGTCCTGGACCCGGCCCCCGGCCGCCGGCAGGACACGAGCGACTTCGGAGCACAGCTAGAGTGCAGAACTATTACGAGTGCGGGTCGTGATTATAGTAGTCCCAAATAATATATCTATTGAAGAGGTTTTTATCTAGTATATGCGGAGTAAATATATTATTATTAATATATTGAATATGAAATTTAAAGGAGACATATTTTTGCTCTTTAAATGTGGCTCGTATTTTGACTGCATGATGGACATTGCCCACGTATTTTTGTAGCGCAGTAGATTCGCCTTTACTGTGACATGAATGTCGCTCTCGGTCGACTGTGAATATTAGTTATAAGTGCCTAGATGTAAGATTTGACTGACGGTGCTAAGTGTGAAAACTATTGTCTCGCCTGGCTACGAAAACTTGTATGATAATGAAGTAAGAAAATAACTTCAATATTTTTTTAAATCTTTCGAATAAAGCTCTCCTGAAAAAAAAACTCTTTTAAAAATAGATATTTTCAGATTCATAGACACACATAGAAAGAAAAGTAACGATTCTGTAAGAAATCAGTGTATTCCGTCCACATTTTCGGATGTGCTTTACCAAGATGAGACGCCCGAGGCTTGACAATGTCTTCACGCTAAGCATCACATCATTGGGCGAGCCTCTGCCCAAATTTGAATCGACGTGGCGAAAATTCGTCCCAGTCGTAAAAACTTCAGTGATATTCATCACTACACATAAATCTTTCGACTGAATTACTAGATAATAACAAAAATAATATATGAATTAGTCTTATAAGTTATCTCAGATTCGACGAAAAGACTAAACAAGTTTAGACTTAAATTTTTATGAACATATCTGTGTCGTATACAAAGGTGGTCCTACCAGAACAAGGAGACAATACTCATCGTTGTTCGCGCAGCGCGACCGCGGGTTCGCCCCGGCTCGCCTCGCCACATCCACGCGGGAGACACACGGCGCGGGTACGGCTCGTACTCGCTACCTGGACACGGCAAGAAGGCAACATCACATCTACACTTCCAAAGAGGTTCGTCGAAACGCACTTCATCGGCAACTACATAGATTGTACTCGATGCCATGTGGTTACACCACAATGCGTTCTAATCTAAAACGACGGCCTAATACATGGAGAATGACTGCGAGATCGAAGTTATGTTATTGGTAACAAAACAAAATTCGTATTCGCAACTAATACGTAATTAATCGATTAAAACACATCTATTGAATTAGATGTAGAGGAATGTGATAGGATACAAGAAGCATTAAGAGCGAGGCAGAACAACTACTGAAAGGTAAAAGTTGGGTGATTGCAAGCTGCAATATTATTTCTAAGTATTATTAAACGACGATTAATATTGTAAATAATAATTATTATATTGAAAATTATATTTAATGTATTCTATACCTATAAAATTGAAAGCAATGTTCGGATTTGTACATAAAATATTATTATAATGATATAATTGTTACTTAATGTGATCGTTTAATCGAAGATTTTGTACAGTAATTTGGGAATGCGTATATAATCTGAATAATAGAAAAGTCGCGTGATAGTTTCCGTTACAAATACATCACAGCGCGGTAGTTCTGATCCGCTAGTAGTTACCAGAGCTCGTTGAGATATCCAAACTCTTCAATAATGTTGTGTAAGTTAACATTTTTACTATGTGACGCAACAAGTTATCTTGCTTAACTGTTTTGTCAAACAAACCGAAATGTGCCAATGGTAGTAGAGCATTCGATACTAAAAAGTTAATTGACTACCTACTTTATTACATATTTTAATAAATGCCTTTTCACCTCTTGGTGCTGACAACATTATAAGCGCACATGTCAAATTGTGTCCATTTGTGCCTGAGGAAGTTTGTTAACTCCATTAATTTCCAAAGTTTGTTGTATTTATATCAAATAGTCAGAGAGCCTAATAGTCTCTTGACCGTAAATTGTGATAATTGGAATCAGATAATCTACTACTAGATACCGCGTTCGTTTATATTGTATCAAACATTACCTAGATCTGACGAAGCTTGTTTTCAAAAGAATATTTTAGTTTTATTTTTCTTGCCAAATTGTTTTGAACCACTAAAGGTGTTCGCGCCTTTACATTTCCCGACATCAATATCCACACAACACGTGCTATCTTCTTTTGTTTTACGCAATGTAAGTACCTGCAAATATTACCAAATATGTACATTTTCATTGCAATAATGGTTGTGATAATACATCATGAAGTTGTCATTTGAAGCAAGCAACAGAAAGTACTTTTGTTAGATGTATCGAAACTCCGCGCTCACCAAACCAAATGATCACATAATACGTTAGACATAGAAAACAACTCAGCTAGCGATTTGACAACTGCCATATTGTAAGGATCTAGAATAGTTGTGGTTATAATATAGACCTTAGTGATATTTTAAGTTGAAGTCATAATAATAGTATTTAATAATGTTAGGTACAATAAAATTGTATTAATATACATAGTTCTATTAGGCTGACGAGAGCTTAAGGAACTCTTCCGATCACATCCATTCTGGCAGCAGAGCTGATCCAAATAGGAAGCAACTCTACAACAGTATTCATAGCCGCCTTCATGAAAAATAACTTAATCATATTTTGTCAAAACCAAACAAAATGGTTTATAAAACGAGGGATTTAATAATTTTATTTAGTTCATATTTTCTACGAATAATGTTATGAAATTGAAATCGAACCAATAGGGTTTATGCATATGTAGCAATTTTTTACAATTTTATTACAAAACCTCACATTTCCAGTAAAGTTTTTGTATAACTAACCTGGCTGAGAATAGACCGCGGTGTCAACACCATCAAAGTGGAAATAAAATTGGAAGTGACGTCTTGTCTAGCACCTACCACTTACGGTTATTCATATGTATATCGCCTTGTGATTGCCTGTGGAGATAATTATGCGTATCCCCTATTCCTTAGGTTCCTTAGACATATTCAAGGCACAGAGCCTGCCCCATAGGCTGCTTAGGTTTACACTGCGGCCACACTGTGGCCCGTGGCTCAACTCAAGCGAAGTGCTACTTTCATAAATAAAACATTACACCGATCTCAATATTTGTCGAAGCTATTAGAGTTATATACAAATAACATAATCTTTTCTTATTTTATGTAATTTGAATAGGAAATACCTAGATTTTTTATTATTTTGAATAAAGACAATTTATTTTTACTAAGCGATTTGTAAATAATTTTACATGATTACTAATTTATTTAGCCAAAATTTTGCTCAATTTTGTATGCACTCAACACCAAAGTCATAATATTAAACAAAAATACTTTTATACATATCAGTACAAAAAGCATAATTGAGTCGATGAACTAAATGTAGTAGTTTTATTTCCATTGTTTCGTTTTCAAATGAGCACACATCATCGACTCTTTAAAAATAGCCGACCTTGTCATTACCCTGTCGCTGTAGGCTGTAGGGTAGTGATGATGACGGCTTCTCGCTTCCCATTTGAACGACACACGCCCCCTCTATATCGGTAGTGGGAGCGCTCGATACTTGGCGCTAGTCGAGCTCTAAGTCTTATTTCTTACGTTACAAAACACAATTGATGAGAGTACATGATAATATTTTTTTGTAATATGATATTATACCCGTACTTAGAACTTTAAACATTTTGGAACAAAAGTTTACAAGTGTGCATAAATTAAAGCAATTTAATCTAAACCTCCGATGAATGTTCGTTATTTACGCGCGTTGGTGTCTTTTGTTTTAAACCGCCTCACTCATTCTTGATACAAAAGACTTCAACGAGTTTTCTATTTGAGTCACGCTTTGTGAAATACTACTTTTTAACATTGAATCATTAACACAGTAATATTCTTAAAATTCACGGTCTGGGTACATCTCTTATTACCGGTTGAAATGAATGTTACTATATTGAACAATGTTTTGTATACTTTGCTCCTGTTTTTTTTCTTGCTTCACATAATATGTAAATAATGTAAATTCACTTTAACCAAGTAAGATCTTCTGAAGCTGGGGATATATTGCCTGTTTTACCATAGTTCAATTAGGTAACACGACAACTGTCAAATTAATAATAACGACTTGAAATAATTAACAGCATGAACACCACCATAAATTAGTTATACATACATAATACGTACGTAGTATATTTTACCTAAATATGTATAAAAGTAACCTTAATGAGTTCTTTTATAAGAATCATTTAAAGCGCCGTTAAATATGTTATAAACAATTACTTTTGAAGTTATAGTTAGGTCGTACCTACCAGTTAGCATGTATGTTTCTCTATATCTAAATAGATTTATGGCTCTATTGTTTTATATTGTATCATTGTGAAAATATAAAATTATGAAATAATCAATTATTATATTACTTAAGTTCTAATTTGATTCACTTTATTAATTACTGTAATCACAAATTGTTTAATGTATGTAAATAAAAGTTGATTTGCAATTTAAAGACGTACCGTATACCGTTCATATGTGGGCAATTATAATTTATGAAAATATGTCTCCTGCTTATAAGTAGGTACTATAATTAAGTATTGTTATTGTGAACTATTTCATCTCTTGATCTAAACAAAGGGTGTGGCATTTTTTATGTTAACAGATCTCAATGCTATTGGAGATGTCAATAGAATCAAGCGCTGACATTCGCAGCTGCGTTGCATTCTAGTTGAAATCTACAATGTGTATGTATAACTGACTAATGAAAAATGCTGTTCACCTGCAGCCGCGCGTCGCGACAACTCAACGACGTCGCGTCGCTGAGTTTGCTAAATTACCACTTTAGGAGGAATCCTTACTACGCTTAAGAACTCTTTATTTCGCATAATAAAAATATTAGTTTCTTGTAGACTCTATAAGTATAATTTTGTATTGTAAATACCTGGCCTTAACTAATTCTTTAACAATTTCTTACTCTACTTGTGCGGTGAATAAATATAAATATGTATTTCTTCGTGCTTCATCAGCAACTTTCACAAACTGTACAATTCACTTGAAGCAATGGATTTCAACTTTATATTATGTGGTAATTTCTTCTTAGAGCCGGTAAAGCGTCGATGCGTCGATTTTTATGGTTACCAGTAGTTTTAAGATTGCGATATTATGATCAAATGATGTTGTTTGAGATGTTGTTCTTTGCTCGGATAGATATCCCTTATGTTGTCAATATCACAGCAGTTCTTACTGTGACTGTCAGCCTCCATCGATTTTACTGTTCATCCTTTACATTCATAAAAATACTTATTCATTAGGTACCTACCTTTCTGTCTAGTTTTATTTAAATATTTTTCCTTGTAACAAAATTTTATTTCAAAAAAATCATGAAACTAAATCCCTTCAGGATTAATGGTAAAAGGGAGCTGGCAGTTTTTCTACTGTGATATTAATAATTCTATTTATTATTTTCTAGATTATTATTTATAATTATAGTGTTGAATGTGAACGTGTGTTATATTTTAATGAGGTTTTAGATTAGGCAATGTTATTTTATATTGTACCTAATGCTAAAAGGTCCAGAATGTGTTCCAAATGATTGATTTTATGAAGTATAGATATTGCAATTATATTAAAGATGAAATGTTTTGTTAAAAATATGTTGAATTAAATGTTCTTAAGATGTAATTCGATAAAGATAGAATTTCTATTACAAAAATGTAAACATCAAAAACTGATCAGCCTTATAGCATTATCAGAGCTCTCTACTATAAATTATTAATGCATTTTAAAGCGAACGAAAATTGACTGTGAAAGCAACTTATTGAAGCAAATGTTACAGATAAACAAATATTTTAGAGGTAGATGTTATATTTGATGTCCTACTTCGAGTAGGCTATTCGCCTGAATTATATTGTCATACCTCAATAAGTTTAGAAAAGAATCAGTGTGTCTTGAAGATAAATTTCAGTTATATAAAGTGTATGTGGCATTATTTGTTCCATCGTTTTTCTCAAAAGCTAATCTTAGATGTTGTATACGGGTCAACAACAATGAAAACAATGTAACAACTTGAAATGCCTTCATTTCTGAGCGTATCATAATAGATTTAATTTTTAATCCATAATTATATTTTCTTGTGCAAAGTACATAAATACCTAAAGTCTTATTTATTGTATGAACAAGAATAAAATGTAATGTTGTATGGAACAACTCTAGACCTATTTTTATTTATTTCAGATCGTGTTATTCATTGATATATATTTACAAATATAAACTTTAGATTTTATATGCTTTGTTTTTATGATTTTCCTACTCAATTTGAACAGTACGTAAATTGTACCTACACTTCTGGCTTCTGCACAACTCTGCGCCTTTGACAAGCGATCAATCTTATAGGTACCTCTAAAATCAGGTTTTCTGTAAAATAGGTAGGTATACATACCTTGTTGAAAATGCTATCAGGCAAAAGGAGGCTTAAGTTGTTTGATAAGCCTGAAAAGAAAGAAATTATTTAACAAAGTGGTGGGTGAAAGACACTTCAAAACACTACAAAACAATAAATACCGCCAAACAAAACAAACAGCAGTATTTCCGGTTTTGTCGTGTTATTGCCAGTAATAAAAAACATTTATAAATCTTGTCATTATAAAATTATATTTCGCAAATACTAAGTATTTATTAAATAATTACCTACTGTGGATAATGCTCTGATTTTAAAGCAAAACAGAAACATTACCGACTCAGAATTCAGATAGCTTTTAAAATTGTAGATCTGCCAAAGATATTGGCAGCACCACTGGGCAGCACTTTTTTTATGCTTTTTTTTACATTATCTATGGTGTTGGCTTAAAAGTCATAGCTACCAGGCCTTAAATTAAATAAAAATAATTGTCTATGGTGTGACTCAGCCAGCTGAAAGAGGAAAATAATGCTATTGATTTTCGCGACACAAAAAAACAATTTATCGTAAATTAAAATACAGAAACATTAGTACAAAAACATAATAATCAGAAAATTTTAAGTTTATTAACATTCTACTGCAGTGTAGGTAGTGTGTCTGCGTGATGGGGGCTGTGTTGGGTCTTTGTTCTGCAGCACAGGTATGTCTACCAAAATAAAAGTGTACCTACTTGAATGTAATTATTACGAGATAATCGAATTATACTTGTAAAGCGCTATTTGTACTGCACTGCAGGAGTATTACCATTGTATCAGGCACCAATACCTAGCAAATAACAGACAAATGACCTATTTACAATTTTTCTTTTCTACCTGATAGATAAGCTCACACACAAACAAGTTGTTTGATCTTTCTTTACATTACGTACATACGTAGGTTGTTATCCGATTTCATTTGTACTTGTAAAGTTGCATGACATCGAGATTTTTCAGAAAAACCATGTAATACATGAAACATCCTGAATAGGATAGATATAGGTATATATTCACACAATATATTCACAAGTCACCTTGAATTTACATAGTTGAAATGCAAGAAAATATTACTCTATTTTGCAAGTAATTTGTCTAGCTTATTTGACCTTATATGGTGAATATACTATGGAATGGATAACTATTTGTTACCTAAGACTCTGTTTGTTTGTCAGGGATTTCCCATTCAGCTAAGCATATGAAATATGATTTGCAACAGTCATATAATAAATTAGTCATGGTGTGAAATATAAATTTATATTTTCATGTATAAAGAAAGTTATAAAACACTCAACACAATGTAGGATACAAAATCCAATTAAAGTGAGATTTATGTGTATGATAGATAAGATGTTAGTTTTATCTTACAAACAAAGGAAATCATATCATTGATTATTTAAATTTTAGTATCTTGTATGTCTATCATCTATTTGCCTACCTTTTTTGTTGTGTACTAAGAGGAGACAAGTTTAAATAGATAAATTTTACTGAGTTTCAGGTATTTTAAAGAAAAGAAAAGAGTTTTTAATAACATCTATTTATAGTTTATAAGATACATTCCCATTTCATCCCTCAATTCATCTCCAAACTATAATGAAACCTAGATAGCTTTTTAAAGCTGTTGTTGTAATTGTGCTGTCATCATTTATTCCCAGCTGGCGTGCTGCTGTGGCAGCGCGGCTTGCTCCCTATGCTGCTCGGCATGTCCGTCGTGCGCAAATTCAACGTCAACACGGCTCATGTACACGCTGATGCTGCTTCTTGTAATGGTGTTGGCTTGCATCACTCTCGCGCCCGGATTACATAATGAGTTGAAGAAGGTTATAGAATACTTCTATATAATTTAATTGCATAGGTACTCCTAAAAGTTTCACTTGGCCTATCATGAAGCATAAAATTGATTGGTGATATTGAACAGAAAAATTCAGAAGAGGAAGAGGAGATTCATCAAAACACATTTCTTACAGTTAATTAAGTTTTGCAGTAGGTTTTGTTTTGCAGTGCTCTGTAGGTTTGAACAAAAAACAATAGGGATTCAGTTTTTTAATGGTATATTCTTCTTTTTTTTGACAGGTACCATTTTGTGCAAATTCTACAAATGCAGGAATAGCAGGAAATGTTCTTGTACCAAGTAGTATAAAAGTGGATTGTGATCAAGCTGTTGGTTATTTAGCTGTCTACAGGTAACTATGACATTCCAGATCAATGAACTTATACCTCATAGACCACAACCACACACCTAGCTTATTATCGATAAGTAGGTAAGTATCTACTTTATGTAATACTTTGAAATAAAACTTACCTAGGCTGGGTACTATTTACCATTTGGGGGGATGTATACATGCGCAATATTATCGGATCCAAATGATCTATCTATATTATTATAAAGTTAATGTATTTTATTTTAGGATCTGTTTTGCAACATGCCTGTTCTTTGTGTTCATGGCTCTCATCATGATTGGTGTGAGATCATCAAAGGATCCCCGTGCTGGTATACAGAATGGGTAAATAATGTACCAATGAACATATTTAGTGAAGTTGGCAGTTGCAAATAATTATGAAGCTATCTTAAAGAAATGTATCACTTTAAATACTTAATTCAGGAGTGTTGATCAGAACTTTTGTAGTTATAATAATAGGTTGGGGAAAAAGTCTTTTCGCATATAGTATGTATGAACTTGTATTAAAATCTCTTTGGCTATACCATTTGTATCTGGCTGGTTTTGGTATCATTAAAAAGTTTTAATTTTAAAGAAGGCACTTCCAAATTCAAATTAGGAATTTGTGTGATTTTCATTTGTTATTGTTGTTGTTAAAATGAGTGAATCTAAAGAAGAAATTCGATACATTTTAAAATTTTACTATAAAAAAGGTAAAAATGCAACTCAAGCCGCGAAAAAAATTTGTGATGTTTATGGACCTAATGCAGTATCTGTGAGAGTAGCGCAAGTTTGGTTTAAGCGTTTTCAAGCCGGAAATTTTGATATCAAAGATGCATCTCGCTCTGGTCGCCCTGTTACGGACAAAATTGATACCATTTTTGAAAAAGTGGAGCAAGATCGGCATATTAGTAGTTACGATGTAGCTGAAGAACTGGCAATTGACCACAAAACGGTTTTGACTCATTTGAATAAAGCTGGGTACACTAAAAAGCTCGATATTTGGGTGCCTCATGAGCTCACTGAAAGAAACCTAATGAACCGTGTAGGTACTCATTTGTGATTCTTTATTACGACGTAATGAAACCGAACCATTTTTGAAAAAGCTGATAACTGGTGATGAAAAGTGGATCACATACGACAAGAACGTGCGAAAAAGATCGTGGTCAAAGGCCGGTCAAGCTTCACAGACTGTGGCAAAACCCGGGTTAACTCGCAACAAGGTAATGCTGTGTGTATGGTGGGATTGGAAGGGCATCATTCATTATGAGCTGTTACCGCCAGGCAGGACCATCGATTCAGAACTGTATTGCGAACAATTGATGAGATTGAAGCAAAAAATTGAGAGAAAGCGGCCAGAATTGATCAACAGAAGGGGTGTGGTTTTTCACCATGACAACGCTAGACCTCACACATCTTTAGCCACTCAGCAAAAATTACGAGAGTTTGGCTGGGAGGTATTAATGCATCCGCCGTATAGTCCTGACCTTGCACCTTCAGATTTTCATCTGTTTCGGTCTCTGCAGAATTCCTTAGGCAGTGTCAGGTTAACATCACGAGAGGACTGCCAAAACCACTTGTCGCAGTTTTTCGATCAGAAGCCTCAAATTTTTTACAGCAATGGGATCATGTCACTACCAACAAGATGGCAAAAAGTTATGGAACAAAATGGCACCTACATACTTTAGTCAAATGTAAATAAACTATAAAAAAAAACTTTTTGAATTTTCATATAAAATACGAAGAAACTTTTTCCCCAACCTAATATTTTAAAAAGAAACAATTTTTTGCAATGCAATATATTTTTTAACAATCTTAATATTTACAAGCAAACTTTATTACCATGCTATTGAGTGTTTCATAATTCAATGTACAAATTGATTCTTGTACTTTTAGTTTCTGGGGTTTGAAATACTTGGTGCTGATTGGTGGCATCATTGGGTCATTCTTCATCCCAGAAGGATCATTCGCTTCCACCTGGATGGTATTCGGCATGATTGGGGGATTCTGCTTCATAATCATACAGCTTATACTTATCATTGACTTCGCCCACTCGTGGGCAGAAAAATGGGTTTGTGAGTACCTACTATCTTTTTATTTTTAAATTTAACTTGTGTATTAGATAAGCAGGTCTTTTATTGAATATTTAATGGCTCTATTATGAACGGGAAGTTATGATAGGTCTAACATCAGTTATTATTTTTATCTTAATGTTTTATTCAATAAAGTTTCTCACTTATAGTCACCTCAATTAAATTATGCTGGTTCCAATCTCCTTACAGCGCCTTGTAAGTTATTTTTGTTATGTAGTTTGTTGTTTCAGTTCTTATTGGTATTGTATGATTGTTAATATATGGTGTAAAAATAAAGTGGATTAAAACACATAGGTACCTACCTATATAGATGTAACATATAGTTATAATATAACATATGTTGCATTGTTAGGTGGAATATTTACGAGCTAAACTCTGCAAATACTTTTAAAAATTCGAATTCGTTTTGGTTTTCCACTTTTGTCTACTGCGCCTAAACGGGACGCAGTATTATTACCTTGCTGACAACCCTTAGGTTATAGCTATATTCAACATTGAGCCTTGCCACCCTAAGAATTAAACTGGCAGCTGTTGGAAATACTATGTATAATGTTAATTAATTCTTCAGCTAACTACGAAGAGTCGGAATCTCGCGGCTGGTACGCAGCGCTACTTCTGTCGATGCTGACTGGGTTCACGCTCACTCTCGTCGGCATTTCGCTGCTCTATGTCTACTACACCAAGGTACATTAAAGTTACATACAAAGCAAACGCGATAAAACGACAAGGAATATTTTCTGTTCTGTCTCTACCAATTTCGCTCTCATTTTGTAAAGATTTAAGTGTCGACATTTCAAGCTTTATTTACAAACCTAGCTACCTGAAGGCGCTTTAGATACAACCACATGAGACACTGATATAGATAAGTCACCCACCCATACCAATGTTTCTACATATGTCTGCAGGCGGACGGCTGCGACCTATCCAAGTTCTTTATCTCATTCAACCTGATCTTGGTGGTGATAGCGAGCGCCATCTCCATTCTACCTTCAGTGCAAGAGCACCAGCCCCGCTCCGGTCTACTACAGTCTTCGGTTGTGGCCTTGTACGTGGTCTATCTCACTTGGTCAGCGCTCTCCAATTCTTCTAAGGAATGCAATGCTTTCTACGGCGATGGGAAGGTATGTTTGTTTTTCATGTAATTTTCTATGTGGTTATGAATTAAATGTATTTAAACTAACAATTTATTGCGCGCTGCATAATATCGCTTATCAAGGCCATAGAAAAAAGAGATAACTTGTTTTATTTTAATTGAAAACTGGAAATTAACTGCCCTTTGATTGAGTTTGTCAAAATGACCAGTATTGTCTGTCTAGACTCTAGACTTAGAGGGTATTTAAACAAAACATATACTAATACCTACATACTGCTTTTATTATACATCTATGATAAATTTATGATTATCTACTTACGTGGTTTATATATTCATAAAATATGTATTGTATCCGAATATGCTTATCCAGGAACCTCCAGAAGAAACTTATTGGGTATGTATCAGCAGTGGAAATTAAAGTGCAGTTTTATTCTATTTGTTTTTTCCGCTACATTTTTCTAATATATAATTATCCTCATAAGTAATTGTAGTTGATAATATATGTGTATAAATTCACATTCTTACTCAACAACAAACCACTTTTTTGTTTTGTTTTTACTTTTTCCAGTTATATGGATTTATTGAACCATTTAGTAGCACTATGTCCCCTCTGCACAGTAATATTTTTATTATTTAAACACTTAACTTTAACACATACAATAACTGCTATAAACCGAGTGGATATTTTAAAACCTTGTAAAAAAGTCTTTGGGTTTTCTTATTGCATCATCACACCTTTATACTCGACTGACATCTTGTGATTGTTGTTTAGAAAAACCCATCGCCACGTTTCAAGTTCGACCTGCCTGTCCAGTCCATGTCCATGAGAATAGTAGATATGGCAGTATTCTTTAACAGAAGACTTTGTCTTCTTTTATCATTATTCTATCAAAAAGAGCAATGGAAGTGGGCAAAAGCATTATTTTACAATACAATACTTTTTTTTTTCCAACTATTTTACATTATATAAAACTAATCATCTCAACTCTAGATAGGACTCCTAAAATTCTACACAATCACAACTATGATCAGTCTCCTTTACACAGCATAAAATATAGATATGAGTGTGTATGTTACAGTCATCATTCGATAAACAATCCATCATCGGTCTGGCGGTGTGGGTGTGCAGCGTGCTCTACTCCTCCATCCGGACGGCGTCCAACTCTTCCAAGATCACCATGTCTGAACACATCCTCGCTAAGGAAGGCGGATCAGGTGATTATGAACTTTATTTATAAGTTTATTTGGTTTAATGGCAAAACTTTTGTCAAGCAATTGACAAAATCGATATTGCACAACCTGTGGTTTTGTCAAATGAATAACTAACTATAGGTTTAAAGAATCCCGATTTGGCGATAAGTTTTCTTTGTGATGAAAGAATATTATTGACCAGTTTCCGTCGGTACTTAGGTTCTCTGTAATAAGTATGTTTGTATACCTACAATCGAAACTAATGAAAAGCTATCGTCAAATTGGGATTGACCTACGAAACCCTAGTAAAGTCGATAAGTTTATGTACCAACTAAGAAGTAGGTACCCCTTTTATACCCTTCCCTATATTTCTTTAATGTTTGACTGTACTACACCACATTAAGTATTATGTTGTGTTTTAATACTTCATTATGAACATCTTAAAAACTTACATTTCTGATGTTCTGTTCTATTCCTTTACATACTTACCTTTATACCTACTAACTAAAACCTGTCTCTCAATGATTTTTTGTTCTACTAACTTACATTGTGCATTCTTTGCGGTCGAATTGTGCGGCGACGCGGCGTAAGGGCAAGGAGGTCTCATTGCTAACGAAGGTAATACCACCACCATACATGAGTAAAACTGTCATAAATTGTAGAAATCTCGTATCATCTAAATTTAATCACCTTATGCTATTTGTATATCGCTGATCTCCGTGTTTTTATCATATAGATGGTGGTGGCTAAACTTTACCTACCTACTAATACGCATTATTAATAATTGTTTCCTAATGTTGCTCATTTATTTAAATCATTGGTTTTTTGTTTATTTAAGTGAAAGCGGGAACAATGGAATGTAAATATGTAGAATTAGTACTAGCTTTAAGAGATAATGGAAACGAGGTTATAGAGAAGATGTGGCAATACGAATAAGATGTGTATAAGTTTATTAATGCAGTTATAAAAACTTCTACTACATAGCAAAGAGGAAGTAACCCAAGAGGACCTAGAATTCCTTTTTCCTGTACATAAAAACTTTAAAGCCACTAATTCTATTTGCAAAAAAATATATGCCTATTCGACGCGATACAACTCTAGAGTTACTTTATTTAAGTTAGACTACAATATTCTATGAAACATTTTATAGCAACACACTTAAGCCACTCTTCCCTAATAACCTATTCGGTGCATACGACCTTGCTAATGCAGCATGTTGTGTTCCGCTCACTGAGCGCAGGGTATGATTCTATAGAGGGCGCGGACGGCGGTGAGGCGGGGCGCGTGGGGGAGGAGAAAAAGGTGTTTGACAATGAGGGCGATGCTGTCGCCTACTCCTGGACTTTCTTCCACGTTGTCTTCGCGCTGGCAACACTCTACATCATGATGACGCTGACTAACTGGTTCAAGTGAGTATTCAATACTAATAGTCAGATATTATTTTATGTTAGAGAACCTGTTAACTTCATCTAAGTAGAGAAAATACTAAAAAAACAAATACCCAGACAAAAAACACTCAATTATTTCAATATCTGCACTTAATTTTCTGAGTTAAATACTTGATGTACCATTATTAGGACTATTTATTTAAAAGTATTTTATTTGGTATTAAAGTTGTAATTGTAACATTGTTTATTGCAGCCCCAGCTCTCAATTGTCAAAGGAAAACGTAGCGTCGATGTGGATCAAAATAGTATCCTCGTGGATGTGTGTGGGACTCTACATCTGGACGCTCGTCGCCCCGGCTATCTTCCCCGACAGGGAGTTCATCTAAGAGCGTTACATACGCCACGGAGGCCAATCGACATGTAATATAGAACTTCAAACGAAATTAACTTTAGATCTCAATTTCTATTAAATCATATAATCTTGAACTATGTAGTCAAATCTTTCTATTACTCTATCATCTTATATTTCTCGTGGACTTCTACTTTATATTTTATCTTTAAAGGAATTTCTGTTGTTACGTTATAAGAGCAATTATTTGAGCTTTAACTGTAATGTAAATTAATTTTAATAAACCCCATCCGACCTAATACAGTATTTAATTTCACAAGCAATACCTGAATGATGTACCACTAAACATGAAAATACAGAAAATAATAATAACTAATTGAATACAAAATATTTATTTAATACTGCACTTACATCTACAGTTACTTATTGTACTCAGATTCGTTTGAGATCATCATCTTTTTTAACATCATATTTGATGAGCTTAGCATATTGCTTCAACAATTTCCTCCAATAACATCGAACTTCTTTATCAGTTAAATTATCCCAAATATGTTGAAAACCTCTATTTGCGATTTCTTTCGCCAAGGAATCATTTTGTTTGAAAAATTCTATGTACTTTTTCAAGTCTTGCTCTTTTGCTTTAGGGCTGATTGGTACATAGTGTACCCATGGTTTCAGGGATGGGTAAAAGAATTCAAGCCACTCATCACCTACATGAAATACCAATGACTTGCATAGAAATAAATGTTTAAATCTGAAGCTTGCTGCAACTCCCCTATAGTTGAAAAGATATTTGTATTTGCAATGGTCTTCAAAAGATACCTCACTTGCTGGTGGTGCGTACAATGTGTCCTAAAAATAATGTGAATTATTAGATACAGTTTGTAATCCTTCACGTAACATAGAGTAAATAATGCAATACAGTGCCTCCTACTTCTATATCAAAAGTATTCAGGAGGAAAGTAAATTACCTTATCAGATTTCCAAGCCTGGTTCTTTGTATACTGAGCATCTACAAGTTCTGGGTCAGAACGAGATAATAGTACTAGTGCATCTCTTTCCTCACTAGTTCTTGATCCTCTGAAAAATGCTTTACCATCTTTCTTTTCCCATGGCCATCTAAAAAATATATTGATTATTACTTACCAAAAAGAGTATTGTAACTCAACTGAATGCACAATACTGTACAAGTTAGTAAATCATAAATATAAGCTTACTTTTCAGCTGCAGCAGAAATGGATAGTCTGTGTTTATCCCATCGACCAATTCCAGTGGGATACAGAGATATAGCTGGCCCTCCTTCCCAGAAACTCCAAGTTGGGTACATTATGTCATAGTAGTCTTTTGTCTGGAATATTGCAGACCATATTAATAATATTTGGCCACTACATACCCTCTGGTTACAGAAATATAACTCTTGAAGATCTAGCTGGCTTAACATGTCACTGTGATTGTCATACCATAAGCCAAGTCAAAATTACAGTATCTTTTCCAGTTTTATAATAGTATTATGATAAAATAATTAGTCAATAATTCTGGCTAGTTTAACTATAACAAAATTGTAGATAGAAAATGTGTCAACCTTACTGAAAGAAAACACAGGAGCTTTCTTATGACCCCAAGCTTGATTGATTTGTGGCCAATCTCTAGTGTTGATAATAAACTCCAAATCTGGAAACTTAGGAGCTAAAGATGAAAGATAATGCTCTACGCCAGCACATCGTGCAGGGAAGTGGCAATCCTTTTCACGATATAGTTTTCCATTCATTATCTGTAATTTAATTTTCAATTAAAAGTTTAGAAGTGAGTTATAAAAGAATAAAAAACTTTTGGTCAGCAACCAAAGTATTAATAAAGTTAAGATTAAAAAATTCTTTGAAGAAATCTGGAGTCACATTGACATGACACTCCGACTAAGATATTTTGAAATTTAAAAATATTAACACACAGAAGTAAGTACCTGGTACTTTGTTCCCTTTGTCCGAGCTAAATCAAACTCCTCTTTACTAATTCCTTTCTTAAATGGCGTTAAATCCCGTTCAATCACATCTTTGTGGCAGCTACAGTTTGCCTGTTTACAAGGCTGATATTCGTCTAATGCGATATTTATCTCTTTTCTTATCATCGTCGTCCATTCGTTTAGTTCTAAAACAACATTTTAAATGTTACGTGATGCTTGGTACCTTATTAGAAAGACTGGAGTATGCGAAACATACCTCTGCTGTATTTGTTGTGGTCATTTGAGCATTTTCCTTCATTTGAACAGGATTCTTCTGTGCTAGTATTTTTTAAAGAAAGCGCTAGGATCAAAAAAATCGACAACTTATAAAAACTTGCCATATTCACATTGTTTATATTAACAAAACTTAAAGCAAACAAAGATTTTCATAACAAACTTAACCAACCTCAATTTCAATCAATTCTTGGTAATATATCACACAAAAAGTTGACACGACATTGACAGTATACAAGGATTTTTAAAGACTTAATGGCCTGGCACCATAAAGTTTTAAGACTGATAAGTAATAAATTTTTTGTGATTGTAGATTTTATTAATTAACTAGAGGCTGCCGGCGACTTCGTACGCATTTATCGTCATATCTTGAAATAAAAAACATGCTATCTTAGTATGCCTATGTAAATATCAATGGCCTCATGTGTTATTTCTGACGTATAGGCTACAATATTGCCAAGTTTCATCAAAATCTGTTCAGTAGTTTTTGCATGAAAAAGTAACAAACATCCATCGACACAAACATTGGCATTTATAATATAAGTAGGATAACCACCTTATTTCTTTAAATATTATTTGTATGAAAATATAAGATTATTCTTATAATTATTCTTTATAGAATTTCCTGTTAGTAAAATAACCGGCCAAGTGAGAGTCGGATTCGCGCGAAGAATTCCGTAGGTACCAGAAAGGCAAAAAACACGTTTGTTGTATGGGAGCCTCCCTATAATTTTTATTCCATTTTTAGTATTTGTTGTCATAGCGATAGCGGCAACGGTAATACTTACATCATTTGTGAAAATTTCAACGTCTTAGCTATAACGGTTCATGAGCTCAATAATAGCACATAGTAAAAGGGTTCCGAACCCAAAGGGTGAAAACGGGCTTCGGAACCCTAAAAATGGTTAATGTTCATACAAACTTAAATTTACTCTACCCCCTACGCCGTTACCTTTATGATATCCACATTTCAAATTTTACAGAAAAGGTCAATGTGAACCACCGTTCACACTGATAGCGAGGAAGCAAGCGAGTGAGCGAATCTAACGTGATCATCGTTTCAAACCACTTTTGCAGTGTGAACCATTGTCAAGAATGTAAACGATAGGTTACTTCAGTTCGATTCCGTGCCCCCAGATTTTTGCCTAAAGGTTACATACATACATAATAAAATAAACAGCATGTTTTGAGTGTGTAAATATTTATTTAGAAAAATACTTACATGTCTAAAAGCTAAACTCTATTCCAAATTCACAAGTTGAATGAGCAAAAATACTATAGAAAAGAAATGTTTAGGAAACAATCAATACAATACAGCCCCTAAATACAGCTTTAAAAAATTCATCAGTCTTCACTAGTTGTTGTTTATAGGGATGTAACGAATGTCGGTTTTTAAGCATTCGCGAATGCGAATGCGAATGCGAATATCTGTTGTTGACATTCGCGAATGCGAATGCGAATATACAGATATGTAGGTATGTGTAGGCAAGACAAAGACAGATCAATGCATTACTTTAAGTACTTAATAACCTCCTAAATGACATTGGGACTTGGGACCTTTCTTGACCCATTTTGCAAACATGAATGAAAATTATAGAAGTTTTTGTCACAAGTTTTATAACTGTGCAATTTTTTGTATATGTTACAGTCAAAACTCATATCCAGTCAAAACCACTTTTAACTGCAATAACCACCAGTCCAGTAAAATTTAAGGTGGTGAAAATTACGAGGAAAATCATCACAGTAATGTCATACAATCTTTTTTTACGTGATTTGTGCTTATACAATCGACTTCACACAAAAGGGTCCATCATCTGATCGATTTGATATAAAAAAAATAGCTAAATCACAATTTCGATTATGTAATAATATGTAAGGAACATAGATATGTCTTGGCTTAATACATCAGCTACCAAATACCCTGTATATTATAATTTTTACCTGGAAATTATTTAATAACGTGAATTTCCTCTTAATTTTCACCACCATAACTTTTTATGGATAACTGCTGGTTATCGCAGTCAAAAGTGGTTTTGACCAACTTGACCACAAATATAATACAATTTTCGCAAAATGTAATAGGTGCTCAATAATATTAGTACCTAAATAAATAATTTAATACAAAAAGTGACTAAGGTCATCATATAGGCGTGGAACGCGGCAAAGGGGACGAGAGAACGACACATTTTTTTATGATATCTACCTCATTATTGAGATTATTATTAGATTTTATACAAAAAATAGTTAAGGGGGTAAAAGTAATCATACTTTTATGATTCATATTCCGATACCCTAATATATGCTCATTAAACCAGTACATGTAGATTGTAGATGTCTCGGCCTTTAAAATAAGGTATGATTCAACAGTAATTTTTCCACAGTAAGTCTGGGAGACTGTGTCTGTCTTTGTCTTTTACCTAATATTGTTTTGACACTCTGTATTTTTTCAATTTCATATTCGCAATTTATTCAAAAGATATTCGCGAATGCGAATGCGAATGCGAATATCAAAAATCATGCGAATATTCGCGAATGCGAATGCGAATGCGAATATTCGTTACATCCCTAGTTGTTTATGAAAATACTCATTAAATATCTCATTTACGTCTAATTTTCACTATCTATGTAAATTAATAACTTTTTACATGCATGTACGATTGTACCTAGGTACACTGTCCAAATCAAAGCACCAATACATATTTTGAAATGTAAAAAGAACCTGATGGCTGATAATAAACTATGGCATCGATAATCACATAAATTATTCCACATAATTTTCTGAATCTGTTTTTCATAACATTACACCATAGATCACCGTCCCTCGAAGTTTAGACATCTGCCGTAATCAACAAATCTTTTTAATATGTAATTATTCTAATTCATTCTATTATGAACAGATTAACACGTACTTGTGCCTTGCACGAGTCTGTATTTAACATCACTGGTGTACTTAGTCTACATCTAAAGGCCAACTACATAACAAAGGAATATTCTTAAGATATGAGTAAACTACATGATACCTTAAAATGATTGTGCGGTACAGTAATCTAAAAGTCGATTTTGATTTAAGCTATGTGGAAGGAGTACTAGAATGCGGTGAGATTAAATAGCAACCAATTACTTGGATAACTTGCGCTCCAGCTGTTCGGTGATAGCCTGAAGGAAGTCCTCGGTGTGTAAGTACATGCCCTCCTTTGTTTTAGCTAAGCCATGGATACAGATCACCAAATCCTTGGTCATTTTGCCACTTTCGATGCATTCCACGCACGCCTGCGAATCAAATTAGATAAAATCAAAATGCATTCTAGTAATTCATAAACTACTGATGAATGTGCCTTATGCCTATAGTATAAAAAAAGTTCAAATAACCCTACCTCTTCAAGAGATTTCGCGAATTTGGCAAGTTCAGGAGTGTTATCCAACTTGGCGCGATGCTCGAGTCCTCTAGTCCATGCGTAGATAGAGGCCACTGGGTTGGTAGAGGTGCGCTTGCCTTTCTGGTGCTCGCGGTAATGGCGAGTCACAGTGCCGTGGGCTGCTTCCGACTCTATCGTGCGCCCGTCGGGACACATCAGCACCGAGGTCATCATACCCAAAGAGCCGTAACCCTAGAAATCATGAATTTTGAGAAAATACGCTAGTAAAAACTTGGAGCAGTAAAACTTTCAATAGCATCCCTATCCTATGCTAGACAAATGCCTCTCTGTCGTTCACGATAGGTATCGCTTTCAGCAGAACATTATACAGTCGGGTTGGCAATCACACGATATGTACTTATGTTATGATACAGTCCAGCATGCTGTAGGTCGTCTGTGACGTCCATCCTAGTACTAAGTACTTACCTATAAAATTTGTATATAAGTTTAGGTAAACTGTTTGGGTGGTAATAGTACTTTTCCAGATATTATTGACGACATAAACAATGTTATCTAAGATTTAAATCACTTTCTATCATATGGCTCTACAAGCTTGTCCCGTTAATTACTTACATTCGCGTCATACGATACCGCATATCTCAATACACGTTTGTTTTCTCCTATGTGGTATAAACGGCAATGCCAGTATCTAATTGTTGTGATTAAGATAACAGAACGATATCATCGTGAAAATATTACTATCTATCTAGGCACCTACGTGTGAAAATGTACTCGACTTTTATTTTATCAAATCTATTTTTGTTAAGTCGAATAATTCCAATATTTGAATTCGCAGGATTTGATTTGAATCCAAACACTACCTACTGAATTTACTGATTTTGAATACAGAGGTAGTTAATCTTCAGACGAGCTCTTTATGAAATAGCGCGCAGGACTTTTGCATAGTTTGAAATCCCATCCCATCAGTATTCCGATTTAAATTAAAATTAATACATACGGTAGTATAACATACCTGTGCGACAATATCGGACTGTACGTCTCCGTCGTAGTTCTTGCACGCCCACACGAACCCGCCGGAGCTCTTCAGACATTGCGCCACCATGTCGTCGATCAGACGGTGTTCGTACCAGATCTTCGCTTCTTCAAACTGTTGCTTGTAATCACTACAACGAAGTTAGGTGAATAAATTATTGAAAAAAAAATGTAACAATTATTTTTCAATGGCAATTTATGTTTACTCATACCGCGTATCTGTTGATTTTTATCTTAACAAACAGTCTTTTATATTTCTGCAATGCCACTTGTATAAGCACTGTTCGACAAACAAATAAAAAAGAAATAATTTTGCTCACTTGAGATAAACTTCTTCAAAAATGTCCTTGAAGCGACCGTCGTAGTGTTTCAGAATTGTGTTCTTTGTAGACAAATACAGCGGCCATTTCTTTTGGATCGCAACCTGCAAAGCATACATAAAATTAAAGCACAATAATAGCATATTTTAAAGGTACCTGTTTTGTGATTTCTACAAACTTGTCAAGATCAGTTCCAAGTTCCAACCCACCTGAAAACTGGAATGAGCGAATGCGCGAATAGACTCATCAGTGTTGTACATTCCCATCGCGACACCTGGACTTTCGAAGTTGTAAAGGACGCGATTTTCTACAGAACCATCGTCTGCCGTGTATACTAACTCCACCTAAAACATCGTCAACTATTAACATCATTTCAATGATAAAAGTCTGTCGAAAGACGCTTATTTTAATTGTTCACCTTACCTTTCCAGGACCGGGCACAACAAAGTCCTGAGCCTTATACTGATCTCCGTGAGCGTGACGGCCGATGATAATGGGTTTAGTCCAGCCAGGGATCAAACGAGGGATGTTCTTACATAAGATAGGCTCACGGAATACAGTTCCGCCCAAGATGTTACGAATCGTTCCATTTGGACTGAGCCACATCTTTTTGAGCTGGAATTCTGGAAATGGTTTTAATTTACTTATCAGCTGTTTTGTGGTACCAGCTACATTTGTACCTTCCCAGCTCAAAGATGTCCGCAAAAAGGCGACATGCCTACAGCTAATACCAGAGGCTGATATATGAAAAGAAACCCTCTACTCGTTTGTGTCGATTTCAACTGTTTTAATGGTCTCTTCTGCCACTTGTTATAAAGAAATTGAAAAAAAACTATTACGATGATAAGTTAAATAAGTTCATCGATCATGACAGCACTCTGCATTTTGGTAGAGGCCATTGCTCTCCAGTTGCAGTGGATTTATTATGGTTAATTCTGATTCTGCAGCTCTTAACATTGATTAAAACTGATGTTCGAGGATGTTTCTTTAAAAGAAAGTAACCACTTACCCTCAACTCTCTGTTCATCAGGAGTGATAGTGGCGCACTTGATACCGACGTGGTGTTTTTGAATAGCGTGGGCTGCGTCGATCGTGACCTGGTCGTTGGTGGCGTCGCGGTGCGGCAGCCCCAAGTCATAGTACAGGCAGTCCAACTATATAACATGAACATGTAAGTCGTTTTTAAACAGGTACCTAACTATTTTGTGTTACAGTGTGTTACCAGTATCTGCAGTCCCCGAAGTTCCAAATTTTTGCACCCATTTTAGTGAGCAATTGCATAGGTATTGCAAAGCTAAGCCGTTTTTTGTTCATGAATACGAATACAGTAGTCGAATTTAACTCGCTGGTGAATGCTAATGCGCGTGAGTGGCATTATAATTGGCATAACAATTAACGCAGCCACCGTCGTCATAGGCGCCAACTATTATTTAGTTATTTACTAGATAGTCGTACGCTACATCCAGCTTGTT
Organism: Anarsia innoxiella; assembly: GCA_947563765.1. Classification (NCBI taxonomy): domain Eukaryota; kingdom Metazoa; phylum Arthropoda; class Insecta; order Lepidoptera; family Gelechiidae; genus Anarsia; species Anarsia innoxiella. The sequence continues at coordinate 6,490,130 of OX387395.1, forward strand.
ATCGCGGCGAAGGTCGATGCCTTGTACGTGCCGGCTTATTAGGTTAACTGTTGATAAACATTAATTGCTGCCCTAAATTGGAGTATTATTATTATTTATTAAGTAGATGTAACACTTAAGTTTTCACAGTCTAACATTTAGAGTTTCATAATCACTATAAAAAGCATCACTTGTTAATGGTCTATTGAATAGCACGTTTATTTAACACACTACACAAAAAATTATTACCTGAAATCAGTGCAATGAGCTTTGAGCAAATTGAAGAGTGGTTGATTGTTTAAAGACACCTAGTAATAATTGTATACAAATATAAATCACAAAATATGCAGATAAAAGTAGCATTGGTCCCACCAATGCTAGCAGTAAACAACTAGATAACCTGCTTGCACACATTGTTTTTATCTATCTATAAAAGGTATAATATAATATTAATAGGCAACTATCTTTGAAATGAAAGACCTTTCTTTTAAACATTTGATGTCCTCAAAGTAATAATAGTAAATAATTATAATATTAATTTATCATTCTACGAGGTGTTTCTATGATGAAAAATAAACATTATCTTTTGTTATGTGCCTAAAATAAATAGTTTTTAAAAGTTATTCAAAGAATGAAGATGTTATTGAAACGTAAACTTACTTTAACATATGGGAAGATTAGTTTATCTTTGATCATGGCCCAGATGATGCGAGTCATCTCATCTCCATCCATCTCCACCACTGGGTTGATTGCCACCACACGCTTCGTAGTTCCATCTAAATTAATTTAAAATTACTTTAAATGTCTATATGAAATTGTTTCCAGTAACTCAGACATAACAGAGAATCAATTGTGTCCTTCCAGATCCAGATGAATGTCAAGTCAATGGGATTTAATGGTTTAATAACTAAATAAAATATTTGAATTATGCCTAAACATATTTAAGATTGAATTAAATATGTACTTCATACAACAAAACTAAAAAGATTGTAGACCCAAGGGCAAGGACCTTCAAATAAAAAATGTTAAATTCCCATGTGTTATTTATGGATGCAGTGCCTTGCCCATTATCAGGCGCAGGCGCCAATTTGTGAGCTAAGGTCAGTGAACCTGTACATCCATAACTGCCAAAAAGCCGGTTGACATTTACCTCCAAATAAGCGGGCAAGAACAACTTTAAAAACCAACCACCGTATTATATCTGATCCGGTTTCTCTGAAACTGCCGCCAATACATAAAGATAGGAAATAAAGTCAAAAACATCTACATATTTAGGAGGTTATCTTAGGGACCCATTTCTGCGAGATTAAGGTATAACTTCTAGTGATAAGTAATGAAAATTCATCAATAAAACACCTACGCAGGAAATTGATAACAAAAAAATAGAAACACTTTTATAATACTCACAATTTCTTCTGATAACAGGCTTATGATCAGACACGAATTTGAATAGACGCCTTGCGTTGTTGCCGGCCATTATTTTATGCGAATTTTATTTTAATTGAACCAAGTCTCTGCAATTTATCGAAGCCCAACAAGTGGTCCACGAAATAAAACCCAGCCGGAGAGACAGACACAAGCACCCACACAATGCAACCAACACACCCTCCACTCCGCCGTTCGCCTCCGCCCGCCCGCTCCCGACAACTTGACATTAAAAGTGATGTGTAAAAACAACTATCGATAAAACCTTGGAGTATGTATAGAATATATAAAGAGGTGCCATACCGTCTGGATCTGCGTGCCAGGTCTGGCGCAAAATGGCTACCTTTTTGTATTTCTTATCGTTTGACAGGTCATCTACCAAGAAAACTATGAAAAACTTGCGTCAACTTTGGCACGCTGTCATAAACTCATTTGTATATGGAAAAAAGATTTTCATTACCTTACACACACACTGCCCCTGCATAACTTCGCAACAATACTAATCACCTTACACCCATACATCATTACACACACACACACACACACACACACACACACGGACATCATTCTAATAACCCAACAGAACTTACTACTTATAAAATATTTGTGACTTACCCACAAAATATTTAACTACTGTAAGAAACTAAATAGTTATTATTTTGTATGTAAAACTCATAATAAAAGAGCGGGATCTCCTGACACAAGTATCTGTTGTATACTTACTAGGTAGATCTCGAATTAAGATTACCCATATTGTAACTAAAACTTAAGAAAGCAATAAACTATTATTATTATTATTATTAAAAGATGGGGCCACTCCTTTGGATAAAACTGAGTCTTGTCTATATTTGATTCTATATCCGGATTCTATATATGTAAAAAAGTCTATTATTTTAGACTACAACGGCCCGGCGGCGGCGGCACGGCTACCTATATTCGAATCAATGTGTTAAAGAATTGTGAAAAAACACCGCAAAAAATATATATAATATCGCTGTGCGGGTAGGCCCTTTGCATGGTTCATTGTGACCCTGTGAGCTCGTGGGCGTGGATTCGATTCCCACTAGAGGTAAACATGGATGTGATGAACAAGATTTATTAGATTAGATTAGATTAGATTTATTAGATTAGATTATTAGATTTAGTAAATTAAGCTCTTGTCCTCATTCCAAGCCTTTATTTTGAGATAGCAACCCCGTTTTGTCGATAAATACATATTATCCCCTCTATCCCACTTGCACAATTGATTTTGCCACTTCCACTTTTGGACTCAAACAGCCGTGCTTGTTATGCGTGTATTGCATTGATTGACTTCATTTCATTGTATACGAGCAACACGTCTTTAATTACTGTCTTTAATTATTTATTCACAAGTCTTGTTTTAATGTGAGAAACGGCACTGTCTAACTGTGTGTATCAATACAGATAAAATAGTCTTCAGATAAACATAAAACCTAATCGATTTCGATTAAATATTTACTTTTCCCATCACTAAAACAGCTGTAGCGGTGGCGTTCAACGCACGCACGCAACCGCCCGCCGCCCGCGCTGCCGGTTGCCGGCACGACGTGCTTGTGTGAGCACGAGTGGGTTTTCGTTCGCGGTTATTTGTAATTGTATCTTGATTTTATTGGGCTGCTTATCAAATCAACCAAAACTGAAGCTTTAGGGACGACAAAAACGTCCGATAACAATTTTGTAGCACCAGAGAACAACTACAATTTAGAATATTTTGTGAGCGACAATTCGGATTTCGTCGGGCACTCTAAAAAGGTAAACTAAACGTCCTTTGTCATAAAAACTTATTGTTGTGCATGGCTTTTTTCGGCAATCTTTTTTTATCAGCTTCGCCGCCCCACACCCAGGTAGATGCAATTTATTTCAATCGAGTAAAGTGGCTCTTTCTTTTATAGCAATATCCTTCGCAGACTTATGACCAGTTAAACCAGTTTAAAATTTTCGAATAAAATAATACCTGATTAACTGCCTACAGACAGAAGCTATCCATCCGCCCTTAACATGACTCTCCGACCCATCTTACAGGCTCCCTCTACTTGTTTATAGGAGACCTTTAATGTTATAGTTGGTTCAGACAGACATTGACCACTACAGGTAATAATGATCTTTATGTAGCCTGGCTAGATAACACCAGACGTCTATGAGATACCCTTTTAATATGATCTATTTACCACCCATGAATGTGAAACTATTGTGCTATCCAACCATGTGTTGTTAGCTGGCCTAATGATCCTGTGTAATGAATGACATACTAGTCTATTTATACAAGTGTAATTTTGTGCTAGTTGTCTGAGCTAAATGCAGACTATCTACAAGCTTGCAAATTTTATCTTGCAGTTGTATTTCAATTACCTACTTTCAATTAATTTAATTAGCATCTGAAGTATCAGATGCTTGAAAGAAATGTTCTTATATTTTTTTAAATAAATGTACTTAAACAAAACTTTTATCATTTAGGTGTAGATAATAATTTATAAATTCAATAGGTATGGTACCTATTTGTGTTATTACAGTATTTGCTTTTCTAGATTATCATGATATTGATCAGCTTAAATGATGTTTTCACTCCATTGCATTTATTTATCACTCAGTGTGTTTATCTGATAGTGAAAGCAACTTTTAGACAAGTTGCTAATTCTTATCTTGATGAATATTTCCACTATTTACTGGGATTAAATATGAAGTGGCAGCTGAAAAGAAATTGCAAACTTATATTTTTTGAAGAAAATTAATATTATTTAATTATGTAGGCAGCACTATGTGTGGATGCGCGCGGCTCCTTCGCGCCAGCAAGGCGCTGCCTCGCTCCTGGCACATCCGGCACTCCAGCTCGTCTTCGGCACCCCAAGTACCAGGGGTACCTTACACTAAACTCAGTGTAGGTGTACCTAAAGAAATATGGCAGGAAGAACGAAGGTACGCAACTTAAAATCATTTACCTATTTATTTTAAATATATTTTAAGACATACCTGTTATGCCTATTGAAAGAATAAGTTAATATTTATGATTTACTTAACTAAAAGTTGTCAGAAAAAAGGCTAAGATACCAATGTCTCCAACAGACAGAGCTTGGCCCTTAAATATGTACATATGCTAAAACTTGGAAAGATCCAAACCACATAATATTGAAGGGACTTAATAATTTCATCTATGTTACAGAGTGGCTATAGTACCAGCTGTAGTTAGCAAATTAGTAAAGAAAGGCTTCACTGTAAATGTGGAAGAGAATGCTGGAGCACTAGCTAATTTCCCAAACAAGGCCTATGAAGAGGCTGGGGCCAAAGTAACTAGCTTAAAGGATACATTCCAATCGAGTATGTATATTTTTAACTACAATTTTAATTGTTATAATATGATTTAACATAGGTGCCCAGTTTACTTATATATTTATTTTTCTTTCAGATATTGTTCTCAAAGTCCGTCCTATAGTTGATAAAGAACTGCAAAATGTACGTGAGGAAGGCACACTTATATCCATGTTGTATCCAGCACAAAACCAGGATTTGATTAAAAAACTTGCTGAAAAAAAAATCAATGCATTTGGTAAGAGGTTTTTTTAAAAAAACATTTTAGCTACCGAATATTTTGTCGTACTTTTTTCATGCTATTTATGCTAATTTTGCCATCGTGTTTCTACTATCTCTTGTATTCCAGCAATGGACTGCATCCCTCGTATAAGTCGTGCCCAAGCCTTTGACGTACTCAGCTCTATGGCTAACGTGGCCGGCTATCGCGCGGTCATTGAAGCCGCCGCCCACTTCCCTAGGTTTTTCTCTGGTAAGTCCTTATCTTATCTAGTACTTATCTTTTACTACTTTAAAATGAAGTAATTATTAAAAAGGTTTTTGAAACATGGCATTAATAAACTTTTATCTTGAATCATTGTAATGGCGATTAATGAAACTTTTAGAACTGTGCAAAAAATCATTTCATCAGAATCGTGCTTATGTGATTCTGAGTTAGTACCTTACCTACGAGTAAATAGGTACCTACTAATATCGACCGAACTCATCATAACAGGAGTAGGTAACTAACATTATAGGTAGCCCACAGCTGATAATATGTATGCCACAGTAGTAATGTTATCGTACTAGGAATTCGCAATATACCTACCTACCATTATATTATAGGCATAATACCATGAATGCTCTTTGGAAGTTTCTTTATTGATTACTATGGGAGCAATATCGAGGTCACAAGTCAATTGGTTGATTAAAGAGCGCGTCTCGCTCGAGCGATGTAAACAGAGTCCGAAAACACATCGTTAACTTTGAACAGTTTATTTATTAATGGCATGTGTGTTATTAAACTTTTGCATTGGCATCGCGGACACGTATCTTAAAATTGAATGGGTTATTCACCTGTCGCGATTTATGCAAATATGAGAAAAAGAACGCAAAGTTATGTCCGAGAGTTAATCATTATATCCCTCAGATTGTTCGATATATTTTTTAATCTGCTATCAACTTGTTAATGCAATGAAAGCTTTTTTAAAGTTTTTATGAGTAGACTAGACGCAGCGCTCGTTGTGACCTAGATTTCCGCGCGAGTATTTAATTATAAAAACAACTAGGTATAGTCACTCGTACATTCCCAACATCTCCGTCGACCTTGAGAGATTATTTTCTGTTATTACAATATAAAATTATTGATAAATAAATAAATACCTATATTTAGATAGGTATGAGATTTTTCTAGCGCTTGAGCAGTTTGCATCTTGTAGTATCTGCCCTTAGCTAGTTAGTATAATAGTTACTATAGATATGCCAATTTTAGCGGAAAGGCAATGCGTAATATGTATATTACATTAAAACAGTTTTCTTTTTGATTGTCCGAATCGCGGTAGGTACTCATAAAAGAGAGTTAATCGATAAGCCGCAATATATGACTTGATATCTAGACATCTAGATAGCTTGCTAACTCACTACGTGTGTATTAAACATATCCTACGTCGTATCTTAGCTTAGGTTAAATGATGAATGATGACACGAATAAATAAATTTAATACAGAAGTAGTAGAACGCCACGCTACAGTTGTTTGATGCTGATAATAATGTGAACAGGTCAAATGACGGCGGCGGGTCGAGTGCCGCCGTGCCGCGTGCTGGTGGTGGGCGGCGGCGTGGCGGGGCTGGCGGCGGCGGCGCAGGCGCGCTGCATGGGCGCCGCCGTGCGCGCCTTCGACACCCGCCCCGCCGTGCGCGAGCAGATCGAGAGTCTCGGCGCGCAGTTCATCACTATGGACATGAAGGTCAGAACTTCATAACAAGTTCACGGGCATATTTGAAAAAGACAATGAACTTCTATAAACCTAACAAACGACGACACCAGCAGAAATGAAATCTAAAATTTCCTCCTATGGGTCCTGAATGTGGGTCGCCAGCATAAAAAGCGTTAATTACCTCTCGCCTAACAATAGATGTAAAAATAGTAAAAGTTTTCCACAGAACAGACGGACGGATATTATCGTATAGATACGCCGGTTAGTGTCTCACGTTCCGCTCTCTAATGAGATAAATGTCACGAGCTGATTAACCTGCGGTTAATCATTGTGTTGATGGAATTATATCCAAGAGATGCAATTTTTCTCACAGATGTGGTGCAACGTCAACCTTGCGTTAAGCACGTGTTCATTTAAAGGTCTTTCATTTTATATATTCTCATTATTATTAGTTATCGTAGATGCACAATATCGTGTAGGTAATATGTATTTTAGTTATTGATGTCACATTTAACTTACTTATCGACAACGAATAGAACATACACGGTGTGATAATGTGTTTATCATTATGTAATTTAATGTTTTGTTTAAATACCTTTTATTACCCAGTCATGTGTTGTTTTGCTAGTTGTATTGTATTCGTAGTAATATTATGTAGACTAGGTAATACTACACAGTGAAGTAGTATAGCTATGTAACTACTTTGTTGGAATAGATGATGTTCTACTATGAAACATGCTAGGCTAGTTGTTGCCTTGCAAATACCCTATTAACTGAGAGAAAGAAACGCCGTCTTAAGATAAATAAAATGTAGGTATGTGTTGCTGTTATCAAGTAACGCCTTCATAAAATGTTTACGATTCGAAATCGTAGAATGTACTTTAAATTACGAAGTGCATGTTTTTCACAGCTTGACATTCCGTGTATCTAAATCAAAACAATCAATATTATTTCCAATTAAAAAATGGAAACCACTTGTTGCTCACCTCACATGCTTTTGGCAATAGTTTTCCTCATATAATCTAAATAAAAATCGCAATTCTAATTCCTATGCGATTGTATCTCCAAAGGCATATTGACAATCGAAATGAAACGAAGAAGAAAAATAATGTACTTAATCAGATTGTGAAGAATTACATATGTTGTATTGCACTCACTCAAGCCATCTTAACTCTCTAAATTTTCACCAATGAACACTTGCAGGAGGAAGGAGCAGGCGAAGGCGGTTACGCGAAGGAAATGAGTCAAGAGTTTCTGGAGGCCGAGAGAGCGCTGTTAGGGAAGGAAGCTCGCACGTCTGATGTAGTGATCAGTACCGCGCTTATTCCCGGGAAACCTGCGCCGGTGCTTATTCTAGAGGTACGAATAGGAATAGGAATGAAAAGGTCGAGAAACGAGTACAATATTATCTTAAAATGTATTTAAGCCTATTAATCCAGACATCGGCTTTGGTGGCCTAAATCTACAGATTTAAGTTTAAGTCCAAGTCTTTGAAAAGTATAGATACCCCCCAATTCATTAATTTTCTTATTCTAATATAAATGGCACAAACACTCGACCATGACATCAGAAAAAAATTGGGATTTCGAGCTATGGACGTCCACTGCTAGTCAAAAGCCTCTTCCAAGGATCTCCACAACGACCCCAGGCTTAACATAACGTAATAAATCTACCACAGGACGCTGTCCGCGACATGGCACCAGGCAGCGTGATCGTAGACCTGGCCGCGGAGATGGGCGGCAACGTGCAGACCACGCGTAAAGGCGAAGTGTGTAAGGTGCACGGCGTCACGCACATCGGACTCACGGACCTGCCCAGCCGGATGCCTGCGCATGCGTCTACGCTCTACGCTAACAATATCTCCGGGTTTCTGTTTAGTTTGGGTATGTATATTAAAATTAAGAAAGATGCTTCTTAAAGATCTGTCTGCTTCCGTTTGCTACTTTCAAGATGTGTTTTTAATTAAACAATGAACAAGACTAGTATTAATTCCCTTTCTATTTTACAGTAAGGTTGCTTAACCCTATCTTACGTGCAAAAAATCTCATTCGCCCTTAGGTACCAACGACCATTTCCACATAAACCTAGAAGACGAGGTGACCCGCGGCGCTATAGTGTTGAAGGCGGGTGAGCTGCTGTGGCCGCCGCCGCCGGCGCCCAGTATGGCGGTTGTGCAAGCCGCGCCTAAAGCTGCCGCAGTCGCCAAACCTGAACCGCCGAACCCCTTCAATGAAACGCTTAAAGATACCTTCTTGTATTCTACAGGTTTGTATTCGAAGTATTAACAGTGTAAATAATTGCAATGGAAAAGATATACATGACATTTATTTGTTTCAGGGTTAGCAACTTTGATCGGCCTAGGAATTGCTTCCCCTAATCCAGCATTTACGACAATGACTACTACATTGGCTCTATCAGGTAAATAACAAATTCATTTTCGTCCTTTTTACAGTTGCAACTTTCATGAGTTGTCCTCACCATGACTACACACGTGTGTGATAATTCACTGCACTCGCTGTTTTATCGTTGGTAGTCCGTTGGCATCGAAACTTTCTAAGAATACCTAAGGGCGCACAGAAACTTGTTCATTCATTCTTGCTTTGAGAGAAACTTGTACGCAAGTGGATTTAAACAAAAGCTGTCTTAAAAATGTTAGTAAATTCTCTTGTATGTGCCTCCACACCCCGCATGGTGCAAGGAGGGACAATTCCAACAGTGGACGAATATATGATGATGATGTGGCGTTCCCAGGTGTGGTTGGCTACCACACAGTGTGGGGCGTGGTGCCGGCGCTGCACTCGCCGCTGATGTCGGTGACCAATGCCGTATCCGGCATCACGGCCGTCGGCGGCCTGCTGCTCATGGGCGGTGGGTACGTGCCTGAGACGCCGGTGCAGGTAAGACATAGTAGCATATCTTGTGATATCGACCGAGAATTATCCTTTAGTTTAGCGCCTTCTTCCAGTACGATACGCACAATTCAAGTATCTTGCAAGGATCGAAGACGCGCCGCCGTCAGGAAGTATCTCACATAAATTTTAATACTGGTTCTCACAATACGATACCGGTATAATGTATGTGAGATATTTCGCAATGACTACTCTTCGAGACTTGAATCACCTATGCTTATTCGTAATGGGAGAAGACGCTAATTCAATTATATGTATAGTTTTCTGATGGTTACTCTTTATTTTATAGTGGTTAGCGAGTACCGCCGCACTCATCTCATTTGTCAACGTTTTCGGCGGTTTTATGGTCACACAACGGATGCTTGATATGTTCAAGAGGTAAATACAGGCTCAAAACACTGGAGTTTTGTCAAGAAAGTTTTATATTTTAAACATCTATAAGTAGTTTTATTTATGATTTTCATATTCTATTAGGCCAGGAGACCCACCAGAATATGGATATCTGTATGGAATACCCGCAGCCGCTCTCCTCGGAGGCTACATTACAACAGCCATGCAGGTAAACAACTTTGCTAAATTTTGTAATACAATTTCATAAGGCGAGCAGTTAATGTAATCGACTCTCTACTTTGTCAGGGTTACCCCGAAGTGCACCAAATGGCGTACTTAGCTTCGTCGTTGTGTTGCGTTGGTGCGTTAGCTGGTCTAAGTTCACAGACCACTGCCAGGAAAGGAAACTACCTTGGAATGGTAAGTCAAGATTTAAGTGTTGCTATCTGTTAGGCTTTAAACATGCAAAGTAGATTATACCAACCCTCATCTATCGATAACTCCTAATAAACATCAATATAAATATAAACAAATAGACCTGGCACTTAATTTTTTTTTTTTATTGTTTATGACTTCTTTAAATAAGTAATGCCACTGACGTATAAACACTTTCAGTTACAGTAATGCATTGTTTTGCTTTGATATAAATACTTACTTATTCAGGAGTAAATAGATTATGCTCGTTGAAGAGTTCTTGCTTGTGAAAGACTCTTAATATACTACCTGCCCGGCCCCTCCTTTGCACGTTTTAAAGCCAATTAGGTGCATAATTTATAAAAGCAACCAATGATTAGAAAAAGGCATCCATAAGAATCAATTATAAAAGTGGTCGTAGCTATAGACTCGGCCCAAGCCCCGCTCATTGTGATCTTGATGGCAGCGATCTCAATACGCTGACCATTGTAAAGGCATTGAGACAGTAAAGGCAACTTTACAAAATTATTGCACAATTTTATCATTATATCACATAAACTGCGCATTCTAAAAGGTTTTGATATATGTTGGGTAAAAGCCTGGTAAGCTCTTTGTTGTCTAAACATATAAGATACGGATCTGAAAAGTAGGTACAAACTTTTCAGATTCGTGTTAAAGAATTTCAGACAAAATTGAACTTATTAGGTTTGTACCCGATATCTCGCGATTAAATTTTAAGTAATTAACTATTTTTTTAAAGATTTCCGTAGGTACAATAATTTTGTAATCCAGCAATAGCTAGAAGTACATCACCGTCGAAGCCTAAGCTGATGTATTATTAGTATATAACTATTGCACATAAATACTACAACGAGGCAACTTGGGTTCAGCTCACCACTTCACATTGATGACACTTTAGTAATATGAGGTTGCTGTGGTTTGCGTTTTCTTGGGAGTTAAAATTTTCAATAAGACTATAGAAAACAATATAAAACCATTATAATAACAAAACGCTTGCAATGAAAATGTATTCGCAAAGACGCCATTTTTGTTCTACAATACACACGCACTTCACGTACGTACGTGTATGAAGTTGGCTGCACTTGCAATATCGTTCTTGTTTCGAACGAACTTCCAACAACCGAATCACATAAAAAGTGTGTTACTTCACTAAGCAATTCCTATACTTTCCAGTAATCTACCAAACCCGTGTGTTTACCTAACAGATCGGCGTAGCAGGAGGTATAGCAGCGACGCTAGGTTTGATCACGCCAAGCGCTGAGGTCCTCGCACAAATGCTGGGCGTGGCTGGCGTAGGTGGACTCATTGGTGGCACTATTGCGAAGAAGATTGAGATAACTGATCTGCCACAACTTGTCGCTGGGTTTCACAGGTACAGGCACAATTAAGTGTATAAGCTACTTACGTATCAAAATCTTCCAGGCCTTATAATCTGAAACGCTATTGACTTATAAAGTTTTTGGAATCGTCTGAATTCAATAATACTGGCCATCTTCGTGAGTTCTTCTAAAAATAATTTTCCGATTTCCTTCCAGTCTGGTAGGTATGGCGGCAGTACTAACTTGCCTTGCTACATACATGCACGACTTCCCCGCGATGGCGGCCGACCCTTCAGCTGCCGTCCTCAAGACTTCGCTCTTCCTCGGGACTTACATTGGTGGCATTACCTTTACGTAAGTTAACTATTGAGTATTGACATCTAGTTAAATATAACTACTATTTACATTTTTTCAGTGTAACTCATTTTACTAGTTTGTCACTTAAATTTGCAATTTCTGCCCATAGCTGAGGCGTCATAATCAGATCAACCTAAACAAAAGACTGTCTATCTGTGATATATTTTCGTTGGTTGTAACTAAGCGTTGTAAGAACCCCTCTCAATAACAACGTACATCTTTACAGCGGTTCTCTAATAGCCTACGGTAAGCTGCAAGGGTCGCTGAATTCAGCGCCGTTGCTGCTGCCGGGGCGCCACGCCATCAACGCGAGCCTGCTGGCCGGCGCGTTGGGCTGCGGCGGCGCGCTGCTGGCCTTCCCCGACGTGCCCGGACTACCGCTGCTGTCGGCCGCCGCTGTACTCTCCGGGATACAGGGGTTGACACTCACCGCTGCTATTGGAGGTACATTCATATGACAAGTATATACCCCATCGACCAAGTGGCAACTGATCTTGTCAATCATATGTAAGTTGGGGGCTATCCCAACTTACTCAAATTCTACTTGTAAAATCTATAACGTACCACAAACTTGCGGCCAAGAATTGAGTCTAAAGAATATTACTCTTGATCTCAATTTTATATAACAATCAATTTAAAGCGTCACTTACTAAGAGTTTATAGTTTTAATCTATTTTCTCCAACATTCTCTACAAATTAGTCACTCCCTAGGAGCGGACATGCCAGTGGTAATCACGGTACTGAACAGCTACTCCGGCTGGGCACTGTGTGCTGAAGGCTTCATGCTCAACAACTCGCTCATGACTATCGTGGGCGCGCTCATCGGCAGCTCCGGGGCTATACTTTCTTATATCATGTGCAAGGTATGTTTGAGAACTCAGTTTTGTTTGTTGTGGACAAAGGCGATTTCATAGAATATCCAGACTATTGTTAACATACTGTGAACTACTGCTTTATTGTAGTGATCCTGGTAGAGCCTGCCGCACTGTATTCTACTTGCTTAACTCTGGGCAGGATTGTAGAGGGCGTTAACAATCATTTTTCCTCTCTAGGCAATGAACCGTTCCCTGCCCAACGTGATCCTAGGCGGCTACGGTGTAACAAGCTCCGGCACCGCGCGACCCTCCGGCGCCACTCACACCGAACTCAACGTAGACTCTGTTGCTGATCTCATCTATCGCGCTTCCAATATTATTATTACTCCTGGTAAGTGACTCACTGGTTTTGGCTTTTGTATGAACAGTCTATGTTAACTTGGCATGTACAGTCGAGGCCACATCAAGCTTTACACGGCACCTTATTTTATTGTGACATAAGGGCGATATTAGAACTATTTTATAAAGGTTGAGCTCTCGACTGTACATAAATCTAAATAACGTTATACTGCTTTATTTTCCAGTCATAATTGATTTGTGTTGTTATTGATAGTCTATATTAACTTGTAGGCCCTAAATTGTTACAAGGAATGTAAAAAGAAAATAACAATTATAACCAATTCCAATTTCAGGTTACGGCCTCTGCGTGGCAAAGGCTCAGTACCCTATTGCAGAGTTAGTAGACATTCTAAAAGCAGCTGGGAAGAAAGTACGATTCGCTATTCATCCAGTGGCAGGTAAGACTTTTTATATTTCCCCCTTCAGTCTGTAATCTTTCGCGTCATTTGGTCTTTCTTTATAATTTGATAAAAAATGGAGATCTCTATCACACAAGTACATTCTTATACCATCATAATAAATACTATACTCCCATCCAATTGCTACAATCTAAACAAAACAAACCTCTTTTGCTTCATCCAAACGTACAATCATCCCCCACTTTTTCTTGTCGTTCTTTGGGATAAACGTGTAAACTTTTTGTTTATAGGCCGTATGCCAGGTCAACTGAACGTGCTGCTAGCGGAAGCCGGCGTGCCGTACGACGACGTGTTTGAGATGGAGGAGATCAACGACGACTTTCCAGAGACTGACCTCGTACTTGTCATTGGTAAGGAGAGGGGGCGTCCAGTGTCATTTGTTTTCCTTTTAGGCCCGGTTTTTCAATAGTCTGATAAAATTTCCCTGAAAGATAAACCTATGTCTATTTCATAAAACATGACGTTTTAGACAGAGACAGGTATAAAATATTCCTAGGAATAAATGTTAATTGGCAATAATATAATAGTGAATCATCTTTATAACCTCTATCGTTTCTTCAGGAGCCAACGACACAGTAAACAGCGCTGCTGAGGACGATCCCAACTCTCCGATCGCGGGAATGCCTGTTCTCAAAGTGTGGAAATCTAATCAGGTAAGTTCTCATTCCAATATAATTTCTTGGACAAATCTGCGTCCGTTAACTATACTCTATCTATTTCTGACGTTTATAGACGTCATTTGTTTCTATACATAGATGGTGACAATATTTATATGGTAAACATGTACCTACTTTTGTAAGATTTGCGGTTTGTAATAGGCAAATATATACTTCATTGTTCGTAGGTGGTCGTAATGAAACGTTCGATGGGCGTGGGCTACGCGGCGGTGGATAACCCGATCTTCTACAACCCGAACACCGCGATGTTGCTCGGAGACGCCAAGAAGACTTGCGACGCACTACTCGAGAGAGTCAAACATCTGTCTGCTTGAACTGCGACTGCAAAACAACCAGTGATTGAGACATATCCAGGTTTTACGTAAATATCATTTTGCATAGTACTTAGTTCTATTTTGATAAGGTTAATCCAGTGATCTGTATTTTATGTGCCTCGTTCGTGATCAGCGATTGCGTATGTTTCAATATTTTATCCAAAAATATGAAATTGTAAGACTTATTCTATGTGCCTTTTGAAATTATTGAGACTCACGACTACTAGTCTATTGTAATTTGTACGAATAAAACTTTTTATGTATAATTTTAGTGTGTGTAAGGGAAATTGTTTATAAAAATTTACTATTTCTAGGTGAAAAAACGGTATGGCTCGAAAAATTAAATATGGAATTAATTATTTAGAGTTATATTGACTACGACACCGTGGTATTTTAAGTCGGTTTTAAAATGTTTCGATTGCAAGGTCAACATTTCTCAAGCATTGTTTACCCTTCACATTCCAATTGAAATTGATTTTGCATTTTAAACTTATTTCTATACGCGATTGATATCCTGTCTTTACTAATACATAGTTCTTTTGAAACCTTATCGAAATATTTAAGACCCGACAAGTTGTGGGAAGTTACCTTCTTTGCAAGATTTTATTATGAATTTATAAGGACATCATTCCATGTTATATTAAAGGCTGGCAATAATTAATGTTATCCTGATAGGCAATCAGTATGTAGATGCATATAGAAATCTAGATTTCTCTATATTTACTGCACTGATACTCAATGTTCGACTAAGTTGTGTCTCACAGTGGTGAATGCCATCAGTATCAATAAATTGCAGCCAAACTTGTAGTCTGACGCTAGAAGAATATTGTAAAATTATGATAAGTTCAACTGTAGATGAGTTACAATACAACCGAAAATGTGACCTTTAAATAAAATGAGATTTTCTTATTACAATATTTATTTGAATTTATTTTAACACCTAATATACAATTTAGAGAACGCGGTACGGTAACGTATTCAACAGTTATACAGAATACAGTACACACATTACGCAATTTGGGGATCCAAATCTTTTATCGCATTGTGATAAAGCCATCTTAATTGCGAAAGTTGAGATTTTAAATCGTTCATTTTGTTGAAGAATTCGCTTTTCTCGTTCAAGTCCTCGTTACTTGGCACACATAGAAGTTCTAGTTTATCCAATGCTATTAAGACTTCCATACGAAGATGCAAACAAATATCTTGGTAAGTTCTTAAGTTTTTGAAATGTTGCGGGTGTTTGGAGTCTTTTTTTCTTAGAGTTATGTAAATTTCGTCGAGCGCCTGCAGAAAGTTTTCAAATGCTTGTTCCAAGCTGAAGTGCCACTCGGGCAGTTTACTTTCACTTGAAGTCGCTCTTACATGATGCTTCTTCGTCGAGACATTGTCGCCGATGTTGCTGCTATGGATCCCTGTAACAGGTTTTATGTGTCTATGAAAAGATGTGACTTTGCGCATTCTTTTTGGCTTTCCGTTATTTTCATAATCATTAAAAGCCCTAAAGCAGCTCATGGTATAATGAATTCAGATTAAAAACTAAAATTTAAACACTAATCCAAAAATATAAAAAGTGTGTAATGGATGATGTGATGTGATATACCCAAGTGATAGACAGAATAATGAATTTGTCACTTTGTATGACACTAACTTATTGTCAGTACAATTTTTTTTCAATATTTTTTAAGAGTTTTTATTTAAATAAATATTTGGCCATCGCGTGTAATACATCCCATGCATACAATCTCCAAAGCTGTGTGCTCTGCTCCGTCCAGCCAACGTCCGGCCACGCTCCAGCCATCCTTGCTCAACTCAATGAAGTCCGTGCTCCAGCCTCAGGCACATAGTGATTATAATATACTCTGCACAGGCAGGCTCCCTCCATCCAAGCCGTCGGCGTCGTCGTCAACGACAATCTGAATTTCTGAAAACTGATCTACTAAATTCAGTAAAATTTATTTACACGATCTTTGTAAACGCTACTCTTGCTATCAATGTCATTCACGTAAATGACAGCTGACGGCTGTTTTTTTTTCGATATGTTATGGATGGAGACGACCAGTCAGATGTGAGAATAAATAAATAAATATTTTTAATTTATTGTGGTTATCGGAATTTAATTAATAAACTGGAGCATTCAAGGAAAAGAACTGCAATTCATCAGTTTACAGAATATTGTTATGTGATGTAACTAGAAGTCTCTATCAGCGAAAACTTACCCGTCCGCGCGTCGACGACCAAGGAAACAAATTAGCATTTGGTAATCGGTTATTTCATACGGTAGTGTTTAGTTTTTGTTCGCTAGTCACCCGCATCAGACCGCTGTGCCGTTTGCAGCATGGTACGTTTTCCACCGGTATTATGTACAAATACATAACGAATCTTGTTGCTTAATTCGCTTACTTTGACTTTTTTTATTATAATTATAATTTGTGGCGTACTTCAGCTATAGGTATTCTATAAATAAAGGTGACGCAGCAATGGATTTTGTCGGCATGTATTCAATTCTAATGATTTGTTATAGAGAAATACCTACAGTAATGTTTCTTTGCATAATTCTATCTCTGGTTTTTAATGTTATTCCCTCTTTACTTACGAAGTATCAACTCTACGTATGACATATATGTGCTTTACTAACTATCTAGAAATTATTACTTGCCTACATGATTTCTTTGCATGTTTACTTAATAAATATAATCAGCCTTTTCTGCAACTAACTGTAAGTACATCTAGTTAAGTAGAACAATCAATAAACATCCAAATTGTATACCTAATTTTCCATTTGTACCTATATTTATCACTTAAACTAAAACAGATATTGTTTTTCTATGGTAATTACTAGTTAATGTGGACATTACTAGGAATGAGAACAAACCAATTGTGCTGGTTTCATTTTAAGCTGTAGATATTTAGTAGGTATTTTAATCTGTTGTATGATGTATATTCTATAAAGAATATTTATTTCAGGCTAATGACAAGATGGCAGCAAGCAGTAAGCTTGCTTTGCCAGTCAGCAGTGATGACAACACCAGCATACTCTCCGTTATCTACAGGTTTTTCAAAAAGGTGAGTATTCCTACCATATTAAAAATGCCCTAATCATTAAAAAGCAATGACCAGCTTTTTAAATATCATTTAAAACAATTTAAGTTCAATGCTGAGTTCAAGGTAGACCAAATCAACAAATACACAGGAACTTAAATCTAAACCAGTTTTGATATGATATCATCCTGTGTGTGGAGTTGTTACAATGTGAGTGTAGTATTTTGTTTACCCACATATGAATATTTAATATGTTTATTTTGTTACTCATTGTATTTGTAAATTTATGTGCAATGTGCAACTGCAGTGTTTGCCAAAAGTGCACTCTAAACAGGAAAAGATGACATCATGGTCATTGACCTTGAGATTCCATTTTATTTAGCCTCCCATTGCTCTGAGCTATGTGACTCATAATTACATACTTGACCTTCATTTATTCATCCAATCCATTCAAGGTTTGGGAGATTCTTTTCATAAATAAGTAACTTTATTTTAATGAATGTATATTTTGCTTTATAACTTTGTTTACCTATTTATTTTCTGTTTAATATTTCTAAAATCCTAAATGGAATTATGTCATTTAATACAATGTTTTGTTTGTCGGCAAAAATAAATACTTTGTACTTTGTAGTTTTTCCCCCACATGATACTACTTATTATGATAAGTTCATGCCAGTCATACTGTAAGAAATCACAACCACAAATTTCAAAATTCTTTTGAAATTATTTAGCTAGCAACATTGAGGGACATCACATTCCAAATAAAGTTTCAAAAACAGTTTTCTACTGAACCTCTTTGTTATACTTCCTTCTTATTCATAGTTCAAGCTATTTATGTAAAGGTAGAAGTAGGCTACTATTATCATTATCAAAACCTACTTTTTACGATCCAAGCAGTTATCAGAAATGAGTAACACTTAACTCACTCGTTTTACACTTGCTTTGCATGTTAATGTAAACCATTCAATGATAAGAGTGACATCATAGCTACTGAAAATATTCCCACTGGACAGGAAATGTTTATACTTATATATTTTTGTGGTTTAGGATTGAGGTCATTATTTCGATATTTTTCTATTAAGTAAATAATTAAAAATATATAATAATTTTTTAAAATTCCTTTTGGGTACCTGGAGAATAAAAAAGTACAGAAACTTTACTAATAATAATAAATACGCTAGTTTTTGTTTATAAATAAACCAAGCAAGTGCAACTGATAAGCAAAACAATGTTATGCAACATCGATAAAATACGTATCATTTCATAACTACAATCAGTGATATCATATCTCAATATCCAGTCTACTACAAACTCTCATAAGATAACATTTTATATTTAAAAATTTATAGTATGCATTTAGCTCTTTTGGAAAAGTACCTTTGCGTTTTCACTGTGCTTTCCATTTCCCTTCTTTGACTGATATAACAAAACAAGACCTTTTTAGTAGAAAAATTTCCCTTCCAAAATACTATAGATAACATTAAAGTCTAAAATATAAAATATCAATCAATTTAACATGTACTTGTATTTCATGTGGCAGGTGTCAATAGTGGGTGCAGTGTACTTAGTGGGTTATATGCAATGGAGTGTAGCATGGCTGATCGGACCGGTCATCCTGTCTGTAGTGCGCGACCAATGGAGTCGGGAGAACCAGTACCGACGGAATCTGGCGAAGGCAGCCGCTACTTCATCGGAAAAAGATGTCGTCTTGGCTAGATTGGATGATCTGCCTTCGTGGGTAAGAGTTGATATGATATACTTATTTTGAACTTTGTTGAAGTTTCAGTTTTGCTATTTATTTAAGTCGTCGCTTTTTAAATACCTACTTTCTAAATATTAATTTAAGCCACGATCTCACTCCTGAGTAAAATCGCAATTTTGCGGGGACACAAGCGTATCGGATTTATTTATGTTGATTACATGACTTTATTACACTCATGATTTACTCAATTATTCTTTTATTGCATTACATCGCAATTATTCACAATGGTAATAGGTACGTTGAAAGTAAGCGATGCGAGACTAAATCTAGTGGACCAGTGAAATAACAGTAAATATTAATACAGATACAATTTTTAACGCTTTCTCGTATATTACGAAATTACGTCTATTATTAAATACATATTATAACAATCAACTATTATTTCTAGGTATTCTTTCCTGATGTGGAGCGAGCGGAATGGTTGAACAGAGTAAGTGCTAATAATAGCTGTTTATTAAATATCACAATATAAGGTCGAATCAGTTATACTTCGCCCATTGGGACCTAACGCCTACACTTTCGCTAAACTAAATACGCGATATTTAGATACTGTACGTTGGTAGGTATTTTAGTGCCCACGTTAAAGTAGCACCTAAATACAGAAATTACAATACAATACAATACATGGTTTTAAATAAACTAAGTGTACATGCGATAATGTAATCGACTAATCTACTTGACTATCATTTATGGTCTTATTACCACATTATCCCGTCGTTTGTTTTAACTACATAAACAACATTGTTTCACATTGCAGATACTGTTGCAAGTATGGCCGAACGTGAATCATTATGCTCGCAACCTATTGAAGGATTCCATAGAGCCGGCGGTAGCTGAGAGCCTCGCTAACTTTAAACTAACTGGGTTTAAGTTCGAGCGAGTTATACTCGGCACTATTGTAAGAACTACTGCTTTAAAATTAACTTTGTTAACTCCTTTCTTTAACTAAGAAAGTACTAACTAACTGAGAGAATATTTGATGATTCGGTTTTGAAACTAATCATGAATGAAAATATTCGTAGGAAATCTATTCCTTTTTATAAGCCACCTAGTAAAAGTCTATTTGTAACTTTCTCTTAATAGGTACTCAAGTATTAGTAAGAAATTATACTCTTTCAATATAATCATGTGAGAGTTTTCGGTATTCTTATCAAAGTTTAAATTATCTCCTAAAACACGCCAATCAAGGTGTTAGTTTTACTGAAATAACTCTTTAGTAATATTGTTTATCATTAGTGACGGTCATAAACTGATTGCAGGCTCCTCGCATCGGCGGAGTCAAAGTGTACGATAAGAATCTCTCGAGGAATGAAATCATCATGGACGTTGACTTGTTGTAAGTTTTAAGTTTTTTTTTTGTTTAAGAAATTATCTATAAAGATAGAGTGACCAAGAGAGCACGTGCAAACAAAGTTTGCCTAAAATACATAATGACTTACTTATGTATGAGGAATATTTCCATTTCTGTCTATTACTTTTCACACCTACTTAGGTACTTATATTTGTAGTGAGGCAAAATTTGTATCTGATGTTTAGAACTACATTCTAAATTATTTCAGTTATGCCGGCGATTGCGACATTTCATTTGTACTTCAGCGTATTAGAGGAGGCATTAAGGATTTGCAGGTAACATTTTTTTGATTTTCTATTATTTAAACATACGAAGATCGTCAAAGTTTATGTAGATATTCTGGATAAACTTTCGCTTTCATGATAATATTATGGTTTGTCGTTTAGATCCACGGCATGGTCCGCGTGGTGATGAAGCCCCTGATCAGCAAGATGCCGCTAGTGGGCGGGCTGCAAGTGTTCTTCTTGAACAATCCCAACATTGATTTCAATCTAGTCGGTGCCGCTGACGTCCTTGACATGCCTGGCTTTAGGTAAATATTTACTTTTTTACTATTTATTTACTTACTATATACTTATTTATTACAATCCTGTTGAGAGTTATTTGATTTATTTGGCGTAGCTGTTAGTGTCGTTACATGAAAAAACTTGTTGTTATGCAGTTTCTTAAGTAGACACGTGAAAATGTTTGCGATACTATATTACACTCATTAAATGTTTACTTCCAAACGAAAAATGTATGACTAGTCCTAAATACCTAACCTTAGCACGTGTATGTGTCAGCAATTACTCATATCAGTTGTTCACTTTTGTTGACTTAAACACGTTCATAGAGATTACTTGAACAAGCAGTTCTACATTACAAATACACGATAATCCATGACACGTTTACAAGCAAACAAGAACGCCTCATAGATGATTAATATGTAAAACTTATATAGCCAATCGTAGGAAAGGTCATTAACCTTTTGCTGTTAGAAATTTTGTTAAAAAAAGATTAGTGAGTTAAGATATAAAATCCGTTCTTTCAGTGACATCCTCCGACGATGCATAGTGGAACAAGTGGCTAAGATGATGGTGTTGCCAAACAAATTGCCCATCAAGTTGAGCGATGAAATACCTACCGTCGATCTGCGCATGCCTGAACCTGAGGTAACTCAAGAAACAATCCATTAGAGTGCGTTTCATAAAATGGTTCCTATGCCGCCATGTCGTCAGCATTGAAAATTTGTACTGCCACATTACCCTCATTGTGTTTTGCATTACAAATTTTCAATGCTGCCAACATGACGGCATAGGAACCATTTCATGAAACGCACTGTAATATTGCCCTTAGCGCGCTAAAACCTCGCTAACTTATTACTTCTTATGTTTCGTCGTCTCTTAATACCTAAATTGTAATGTTACAGGGTGTTCTCAGAATTCATCTTATACAAGCACAAAATCTTATGAAGAAAGACGTTTCAATGTTGGGTAAGACTGTTCAATATAACCTATAACCGACTCTTCTAAGTTACCAGTTAGTTTTTTGATTCTGATTATTCTCATTTCGAAACTAATAAATATTCGTAATCCAGGTAAGGGTAAGTCAGATCCGTACGCGATCATTACGGTGGGCGCGCAGCAATGGAAGACCAAACACATCGATAACAACGTCAACCCGCGATGGGACTATTGGTGCGAGGTAAGTCCACTTACAACTTTACTTTCTTTTTGACTCTTTTACTTCTTTTCAAATAAATCTTTTCTGTAGGTTGGTTAAAGGATGGTTTACTTGATTCAGTAGATTAGTTTTTATTCGCTTAGCAAGTTAACAGAGAATGTTCTTATAACGCATCCGGTGTGTTCACAACTATTTATTTTTTTAATTTTTGCAGAATGGATTACTTACGTTCTTTATGCTATCTTTGTTAACATACATACCTTATTGTTTTACAAAATATAAACATTTTCTGTTAAGTTGTAGGTATTTTTTTTGATAAATACTTTATTCCCAAGTTTAGCACATCATAAGCCTTATAATGATGTGCCATATTACTTATTTAGATCTTCAATTTATATGGTATTGGTATTTGGTGAGTAGAATTTACGCACATTGCTCCATTGCGCTCATTTCTGATCAAAACATTGGAATTACTTGATTGGAATGTCACGATCACATACAATTTCTCTTTACGACGAGAATTACAAAAATGAAATTACTGAATCATTACCAAATTGAATGTTTCAGAATTTGATTTTAATAACAAGACCAATTTATAAAGTTAATTATCTTTATTTCATTCACTAACTTGCATTCTCGATTCGAACAAGTCAATTTGTCTTGTTATTAAAATTGCCAAAACATGACGTCATCAGGAATGAGCATGAGCGTGCACATCCAGGGCATTTCAGTCAACAAAGTGTGTTTGTCTCATTATTAACGTGCCATCCTAAAAGACGAAAAAAATTATCTTCATTCATCATTTTAATTATTGTTCAAGTTTTTTTATGATTTAGTCACCTATATTGTTGCAAAGTAAAAAATGCCTTTGAGGTTGATTAATAACGGCGCATGAGACAAGCATAATGTTGTTAATATTTTTTTCTATTTTAAAGCTGTTACACAATATATTACATGCTACGCCAACTTTTTGTCTTGTGACTAATAAAGTATCAATGCGTAGTTATTTTAAAAGGCGAATTTTATGCTTCTTGGGTTTCGCAGTTTTATTTAACTTTTTAATATTTGTCTTTCTTACTTACATGTCTTTTGTGTTCTTAACTATTTTAAAATTCAAAACCATTATTAGGATAGTAAAATCTCCTTGGATTTTTGCTAAATGATTTGGGATTTATTCAAAATGAATATTAGTACATATAATACTAGAAGTTGTAATAAGAGTTAGGTGTGACTATGATTTTGTTTTCCTACTTATGTTTGCGTGGTCGTGCTTGGTGTTCAGGCGCGTATAATGTCTGTGGGACAGTCTCTGGACATTGAACTGTTCGACAAGGACGAGGGCAACAACGACGACAAGCTCGGCAGGTGAGTGGAGGGGGTGGAGCACTGGACGCGGCGCGGGGGGAGGGGCTTGCACGCTTTGTACCACCTCTAGTGTAGTTGCTTTAGTATTATAGATTTATTTATCTGCTGTAATCATGCTGATATAGAATAATACAGCGATATAACAGTTTAGTGAGGAGATGCACTTTAATATTGTATTTTTTTGTGTTGCCGTAGAGGCATTTATTTAAATTAAAGTATATCTCCTCCTATCAACGCATTTATCATAACGCTTCATGCTTGATGTAGCACTGTATAGGAGCGGTATGTATGCAGCCAAGCTAGTGGTGACGGTAAGTTGTGAATCCCCTAGAAATTAGATACTTTGTAGAATCTGTATTATAGTGGACACGAAGTATTACTCTGGACGTGTGACTTGCGGTTGCGTTATGATCGTTCATTGGTATCATACATTTAAATCATATTTCATTTAATTTTACAAACACTGATTTAAAAAAGAGAAAGTAGGTATCGAATTACTTGTCATAACTTCAGAAGACTATAAACTGCAGGAATGCCTACATGGCACCTTTTCAGGGTCCTTTAATATGTTGTGTACTTTATCGAATTGTTTATTTTTTATTGGTTACAGTTTAAAACAGAACATGGTTGTCAATCACCTGAGTGTACGGCATTAGATTGCCTTTTCGTTGCAAAAACGAACTAATGTATAAATATTATGATTTGTCCTAAGGCGATAATAAGTTCGCGGAAGAGCCAGATGTTGCAGTGTGAGCTGTGGGACTGGGACCCAGGGATGGGCATTCAAAACGATGATTACCTCGGCAGGTCCGTCGCTAGCCTCACACTCACACACTACCTATGCTGTTTGGTTTTATCATTTACCAACTATGATTTTTATTATCACCTGCTCGTACGCCATCCATTCATTCATTCGTTACAAGGGTGTCCATTCCGTTTTTGTTTTTATAATGAGTTTTCATGAAGTTTTTCCTGATAGTCGATCATGTCAGTGATAGTAGTTTGTGATAATAAAATTCAACGTTTGAAATTATTTGTTTAATCAGTGTGACTTATTTGTGGCGTTTTATTTTATTTAGATCTAATCGGGACTTTGAGCGACACGTATAGAAACATTCCGGAGTCTTAGTTTGTTTGTATATAGAAAATAACTGTAACACAATACTTAACTAAGTAATAAATATATAACACTGTATATATACGCAAGTTTTGGGTGAATTAACATGTTTTAAAGGCTGTAAGTTTAAACCTATATAATATGTAATCTATTTTGAGCTTTATGTGTGTGTAATATGGTGGGTTGTGCAGTCAGTGCTGGGCTGCAGTGAGACGCGGGCGCTCGTGAAGCTTTACGACTGGGACCGCGCGGGGCGAGACGAACACCTCGGCAGGTCGGTCGCCGTCAACTGCCAACATCACCCGGGCTGCGTACTGGTGACCACTTGACACATCTATCGCCTCTCTACTTCAAATGGAAGCAAGAGAGATGGAAGATGATTTGTAGATTTCAAAGAAACAAGTGACGATCAATCACCAGTGCGCGCTCCTGTACAAATGTATCTATGTCTTCACCTATTTAACAAGACTCCACCTTCCACATACATACTTGTATGCACTCTCATTATCACGCGATCCTCTTTACTTAATATAGTATAGAATAGACCATTCCGTACCTACTTGGAAAACTATCTGCCGATAAAATATACCTTCTCTATTAATTGAAAGCATTTTCTTTTAACGTTTTGGGAACATTTAGGGTATCATTATCGAATCGGATATAGTAAAGTTAAAGCTGCACTACACACAACACAAATCCACCATATATCGCACAAAAGCTTGGCATTGACTGCCGCCTGAATGTCACTGAAATACTAACAAACAATTTTATGTAACCAATTTAATACAGCCTGCATTTATTACGCGATTAACCATAATATGCTAACTGAGCAATAACTGTGAAATATCAAAACGTATAAAACATTAAGCTGAAAAAAACCTTTAGAGTAAGGCAAGTACATATTTACAGCAAAATTAATTTTATACATCGTAAGTCATCATTTATTTGCCTTATCCTTTCTAAACACTTTTATGTACTTTAAACTTATAATCCACATAACAATTCATATAGATTTAAACGTTTATTTTCCCATCAATGCAATTATTTATTATCACAATCCCATCATCATTTACATGTATAAATGTTAGCTTGATAACTTTGTTATGTGACTGAATTATAAATTGTTATTCACTCCCTTAATCTAATGCGTGGCTTGATATTTGCACCTAATTGTTTACTGTATTTTTGTGTGGCTAAAATTATATTTCTGCAAAGTAAGTAAAGTACCGAGGTAAGTTTGTCCCGTGATGTTGAAGCTAATATGAATGTCACATGAATCAATCTTATCTACCTATAACTTTCCATATCAATATAGAAAAAAAAGATTAAGAGTCTCTCATTTATACAACCTTTCAAAAAGAAAGCAGACTTTTTATTTCCAACACGACATTAAACATTAATATTAAAATATGTTATTGAATGCTATGATTTCAGATGTTCATTAGATATTGCACAAGTAGTACGAGCGGGGCGAATTGACACGGTAAGTGTTGTTAAAGTGATTACAAATATGCTGTTTTTAATTCAATTTTCTTAAAATCGTAATGTTCGTATTTATACTTCAGTGGCAAACTCTTCAACAAGCAAAACACGGAAAAGTTCAATTGCGTCTGTCGTGGCATCGTTTGTCGTCTGAAGTTTCAGATCTAAGCCATGTAAGTAGTCTAATAATAATCTCTCATTAACGCATAACATGAAAAAAGTTCCTAAGTTAAATGTTTACCTTTTCAGGCCTTATCCGAGACGCTGCTAATTAGAAACGCTGAGCTGAGCGCTGCAGTGCTATCCATCTATATTGACTCCTGCAAGAAACTGCCCGTACGTATGCTAGTTATCGATGAAATAATTTAAAGAATCTTTAATATTAGGTCTTTACCTATGAAATTGCCGTTTTGTATGAAAAAAATCAAACGATTTTTTTTCATATAATTTTCATTTGTATTAAGTGAAGTAATTACCCATACAATCAATGCATCTTTGCCAACGCAGTGGCAGTTTATTAATGCCCTTCTTAAAGAAATCAGCTGGACGAGAGGCAACAAATTCTTCAAAGGCGTTTTGAACTGCCTCTTGGTTATTGAATTTTTTTCCAGTCAAGAAGTTATCCAAATTTTGGAAAAAGTAGTAGTCTGTAGGGGCAAGGTCCGGTGAGTACGGTGGATGAGGGAGAGCTTCCAACCCCAGTTCTTGCAACTTGGAGACCGTCATTTGTGCGGTATGAGGTCGCGCGTTGTCGTGCAGGAGCAGCGGAGACGAGCGATTGACCAATGCTGGTCGGAGACGTGCCAGCTTCTCCATCATTGTGTTCAATTCTTCACAGTACACATCTGCAGTAATACTCTCCCCATTTGGTAAGAAGCTGTGTTGAATCACACCGGTGCTAGACCACCAAACAGTAACCATCACCTTTTTAGGGGTAAGTTTTCGTTTAGGGCATTGTTTAGGTGCTGAACCAGGATCCAACCAACTTGCTGAGCGCTTACGGTTATCAAACAGAATCCATTTTTCATCACAGGTGACAATGCAGTTCAAAATTCCTTCATTTGTGTGTCTGTTGAGCAATGCACGGCACGTCTCGACGCGTACTTGGCGCTGGCGATCATTGAGTTCGTGGGGCACCCATTTGTCAAGCTTTTTTACCTTGCCAATTTGACGCAAATGGACCAATATTGTTTTGATGCTAACGTCGAAAGCTGCTGCTAATTCAGCCGTAGATTGAGTATCATCAGCTTCCACGATCGCCTTCAATTCGTCTGCATCGACCAAAGTCTTCGGACGACCGCGGGGTTCATTTTTCAGGTCGAAATTTCCAGAACGGAAGCGAGCAAACCAATAACTAGTGGTTCGTTGGTTTGTAGTGTTAGCTCCGTACACGTCGTTGATGTTGCGAGCCGCTTGTGCCGCGTTGCTGCCACGACGGAACTCATATTCCATAATTACTCGAATTTTTAACTTATCCATGTTGACGAAAATGATTGAAATGCAATGAAAATGTAACACTAACCAATAAACAAATGACTGTTTTTGGAAAAAGAATTCCATAATTTTAAAATGAAATTAATTTGAAATTAGAATTCTTAGCTAAACAAAAAATATTTTTAATTAAAATGGCCAGTACTGTAAAACGGCAATTTCATAGGTAAAGACCTATTATTCCAGAACTTATTTTAGGATTCGATATCAATAACTTATTTTAAGATTCGATATCTAGTGTATAAAATTAAGAGTGCAGTTATCTATGTTAATTCGATTTCAGAATGCCCGTGCCGCGTCTAAGCCAGATCCGTACCTGACTGTAACAGTGGGCAAGAAGACTGAGAACACCGCGGTACAAATGCGCACCGACGACCCGGTCTATGAGATCGGATACTCTTTCCTTGTACAGAACCCGGAAATTGACATCGTTGATATTAAGGTAATGATCATATATGCTGACCAACATCTTGTTGATGTAGCTACCATCGAGTATATCAATAAATAATGTCAAATTCGATGAAAAATTCTCAATGTAGCGCATAATCACAAAACTGTACTATCGTGTATTTTCGTAGAAAGCCGATTACCGGCGCCGGTTCGTATTTTGTATACAGCGTTTTTCATTTGTTTTATGCAATAATTTATGCAAAATTCCTTATTTCTTCTCAGGCTATAGATCAAAAGACAGGCAATCAGATCGGTCAGTTGACGTACTCTATCGCGTCCCTGCTCAAGCAGAAAGACCTGAGCATGATCATGCAGCCGCTCATGTTGCAGAAGTCCGGACCGGAGTCTAAGATCATCATGTCTTGTCAATTGAGAGTAAGTTATTAGTGACAAGTTAACAGAGACTGTTGAAGTTAAATAGCGGTTTTGATGAACTACGATGATCGGAATTGAAATATGCTATGACGAATGCGTATGTTGTTTAGTCTCTTAATGTTTTCAGTCAAAATTAAGGACTTAAGGAAACGACATTTTTCTCTTGATTAAAAAGTTCTGTACCTATAGTGATTAATGAAATAAAGTAGGTATATTTTATATTACCTTATTCCTTACGTCTAGATACTAAAAGAAGCAGTAAAAGAATATGAGGAGGAAGAGGAACTAGCTCCACTTGATAACCCAAGTGAGCCTGTACCGATTGCGCCGATAGCGACATCTACACCAGCTCCTGCCAAACAAGATGTTGTCGATGGCAAGACTGCTGAGGTTGCTACCAATGGATCAGGTATGACTTAATAGTAATATTATCGTAGATCTGATCGAAAAGATAGGATAGAGATGGATGGAAGGACTTGTCGCCATTTTCCACTCTGATAAACAGTTTACATTCAAGAGAATCCAGTTATTTTAATTTTTGGTATGTTCTACTGTCTTTTCAGCTCCCTTAGCTACAGATCTAAAGAACATAGACGACGGTGTCCAAGATAACGCATCCCAGAAATCGATACCGGTTGAACAAATTGTGAAAGCTGTCGGTATGTAACATTTTAGTTCCCTCTTAATACCATTCTCAACGCGGATTTGTATTAAAAAAAAATATTATCCCTTTTTTAGATGCTCCACAAGAAAGTCAAGCGCCAGCTGGCCGCGACTCTCCTAAGTTGGTGCACAGGACTTCGTCTATTACCACGTAAGACAGAATGTTCATATTGATATCAAACAAAATTTAATTTAATTGATAAATTAATTGCATATTTTTCAATAGGTCGGCGGGAGAAGCTGGATTAGGCCGAATCCTGCTTTCCCTTCGTTACAGTATGCCGAATCAGACGCTGTTTGTTGTTGTACACAAAATTATGTAAGTACCATTCCTTTCTACTTAGTTACTCTACTACCTAATATCGTTTACTAATTTTAACATGTTTTATAGGAATATCCCGTTGAAGGATCCAACCAACGTGCCTGATCCTTATGTAAAGCTGTATCTACTACCAGGAAGATCTAAAGATTCTAAACGAAAGACTGTAGTAAGTTACTACAACCTTCTGCGTTAACTTGTCTGCCTTGGATGAATATTAACACTTGTTATTGACATGTGCTGTTATCACCATTAAATGAAACCTTTTGATTGCTACTATTTAACTGCATTATCCAAATTACTGCACTCGCTTACGGATCTTCAGAATCGTAGACTTTATAGTTTATCATTGAAAAAGTTGACTCTCTATAAAAATATCTAGGTGGTGAAAGACAACTGCATGCCAGAATACGACGAGCAGTTTGAGTGGGTGATACCACACGCAGAGCTACACTCGCGTCAGGTGGAGGTCACCGTCGCCACGCACAAAGGCTTCCTCGGAGGCAGCCCTGTTATTGGACAGGTATGATAAGTTGTTTTTCTCTGATATTGTTTATACATAATGTGCATCAGGCAGAAGCATAATGGTATGAGCAAAGCAAGTTAGAGTTGAACTATTCTTGCTCTAACTTGCTTTTATCAATTTCATAGGTTTCTCAAACTGCACATTACGCAATATAATAACATGGGTGGATATTCTATTTCCAGGTAATCGTCCATCTTAACCAATACGATTTCCGCGAGGCCAAGACCTTGTGGTTTGATCTGCTACCAGAATCTACACCTAAAGATTAGTCGTACAAATAAACGTCCAATGAATGTAAAGCTTATGAGTGTTTGCGATAGTTTATACTTACTTTATTGAGATTGCCATAACTTAATGATCTGATTCGATGTGTTGGCGAAACTTGCACAATACTGTCAACTTAATCTCACATTTATTTATAAGTGTTCTTGTTGCATTTTATTTGTAAGGTCACTGTTGACTCAATTTTATCCATGCATTTGTTTCTTATGATATTTAAAGATGAATTAAATAAAGTGTTATATAAATGTTTACTAATGTTACTTGTTAGAAAATATATGTATTTATCATTATAATTCAAGATACTTAAACATAATTTATCATTTTCAAAATGAAATTTTATATTTTTTTACATATGTTCTTTCAGTATTTGAATCTATGAATAGCTAAGTTTAACCTTCAGTTTTCTATTTTTTGTATTTGTTTTATTTTAAAGAAATTTTGAATGCTTTATGTGTATGCTTTTTGTAAAGTCAATTAAAATAATTGAAACAAAATACTTGATTTTACTTATTGGAAATGAAAGGCAAAATATCTTTAAAAAATGTGTTCTATTTTTATTAACATTCAAAAGGAATATGAATGTTCCATTAGTAATTATATTACAGTCTTATATAGAATTTAACTGAATAAAAGCCACACTCTTACACCAATTTCAAAAGTTTTACAAACAACTTTTACCTTTTTTTTCACATTATACATTACTATCTTATGTTGTGAAAAAAGATTATGACAAAGAAATGTCTTATTAGTTAGAAATTGCAGCTTATTGTTTCTTTATAAGTCTAAATGTCTGAACACTTGTCTAGTTTATTACTTTGGGTTCACTGTACACAAAATAATCAGATGGAAATCAATGTGTAAAACATTCAGTTGTTTCATACCGTCATTTCATTTTGTCTACATATGTACAAGACAAATACATTCCAATTAACTTAAACAAGACAACCAAAGAATACTACATAAACTCATTCCTCTTTTCACATAACTGTGTAAACAACACCATTGACCGACTGTTCAATATCAGACACATTTTTGGAACCCAAAATAATAATCTGTCTCATAATTTTGGTGGCCATTGTATTAATTTAACTTTAACTTACAAATATTCTAGTTGTACATTAACGTTCCATAGTGTTGGGGGTTATTTTCTGTGCAATTATTTTCCCATAGCCACCGCGTCCACCATCATAGTCAGTTCTATATTCATCACGAACCTGAAAAGTACAGAGTAATTTTAGTTACAAAATATCACAAATCGGTTTTGGTATAGTAAATGGAGGAACCTGATAGATAGATTTATATCATCTTTACTTAAACATAAAACATATCTAAGAGAAAGATATAATGTGTGTTACCTGGCCTCCAGTTTTCCCACGTCCATATTGCCTTCCTTCAATAAATCCAGCATCCCAATCACAACGAATGATTCGATCATCCAATCTAGACCCATTAATATACCTGTGGAAAGAAGTAATACAGACAGAAAACATTAATAAAATTAAATAGCTCACGTGTACGCATTTCATGTATACGGATTATACTTGCCTCATGCAACTCTCTGCATCAGGTCTAGTATAATACTCCACAAAACAGAAACCACAAGGGGTTTTCTTGTACTTATCCAGGCCCATTATAACTCTTCTAATATCACCGCATCGTGAAAACAATTCGTAGATTTGTTCTTCTGTAGTGTAAAATGACAAGTTCCCAATGTAGAGCGTTGATGAAAGTTTTAGTAATTTCTCTTGTTCGCTTCGAGATCCCTGTAACGAAAATATAACTAATGAGTAAATTGGTTTACAGTAACCAAAATAAAATTCAACGTAGAATAATCGCCTTGAGCTGGTGCTGACGCGTACCTTGAAATGCTGGTCACGATATGAACTTATTTCTACAGAAGAATTCATAGAGTCATAACTACGTTTCATCCTGAACTATATTTAATATTTACACTTTATACTATTAGTACAAAAATACGCAAAAATTTTTCGTAACGTTGAAGAATAAATGCAAGAAATTGCAATTTATTTTCACGTTCACGCGATTTCTTTCACATCACACAACACAAAGTGAATGAATGGAATGAATGAATGAAATACTTACTTAATGAGTGACATTAG
Source organism: Anarsia innoxiella (assembly GCA_947563765.1). NCBI lineage: Eukaryota > Metazoa > Arthropoda > Insecta > Lepidoptera > Gelechiidae > Anarsia > Anarsia innoxiella. The sequence goes on from OX387395.1 coordinate 6,522,752, forward strand.
CAAAACGGACTTTGTTGCCACGTAATTTTGTCAAAAATTGCAAATTTTGAAAAAGGAAATTATTTGCGATAGTTAAATTTGATTTTAAAAAAATATGACACAATTCAGAATTTCTGCTTGTAGGTGTTGTTTGGTTTATATTTAAAATAAATAGTTCTATTTAATTTCTATCTTTTACCTCAAAATATTATCCGAATGAAAGTAATATTTGTATTGTGGTATCATTATGCAAGTATGGCTATATACAAACACAGTTTTTACAAAATTAGGCAAAAAAACAATTAAGGTTTTAGCACAAAAAATAGGTTTAGACGTGGTTTACACATTAAAATTATTGATTTACATTATTATTTTAAGAAAAATAATTCTTAATCCTGAACTTTTGCAACCTTATATCAATTTCAAAAATGTTTGCAGTTTTTAATTTTTTAACTAGCAATATTATTTTGACATTTTGTCCGTTTTTGAATGAAAAATTGAATTGAATGTTGTGTTCGTTTTTTGAAGCTTTTGTTTTGCGAAACGATCTACGAACGAATTTTAAATATTTAAAACTGATTTTCCATTGTTTTAATTAATATCAACTAGGTATTTTGTTACATAATTAAGTGAGTAGATCTCAAATCTGTGATTATAACAAATTAAAACTACTTCATGGCTGCTCGAAGTGAATTTGATAGTCTCGACGAGGAGGTGAAAGAACTTCTTAGAAACTATAAACACAAAAAAGCTACCGCATATGAGCCCTGTACATACGAAAACTTTAGAGAGTGCCTAATCGGACTTAGTGAGGTAAGATTTGTAGGATTAGTTGTCATAGAAGGTTTCAATGTGTAAATGAAACTCATAAACTTGATTTTGTTTTAGGAACTAGGCCTTCTGAATATAAACTATATTTTTAACCCCCACATTGACGTTGAAAACGATACGCTACGACCAGAAGCTTTGATAAGTCTTGTCAACTGTGTGTGGACGTTATTACATCATCATAAGAACACCACTGAGAAGGCGGAGAGATTAATGGAGCAGAACCACATACTTGAACACAACAATAAGCAGCTTAATGTAAGATTTACATTGGAAGTACATTATTTACTAACCTATTAATTTGTTTTGTTTTATGAATTGCTTTGAGTACTAAAATTGGAATAAGTTAATATTTTTAAAGTAGAGAATTATTTGAAACAAACACAAATGGAAATGGATTTTCTGTTTTTATTCCTATTTCCAAAAAAGCTGTTTGAGCTTAATAATTTTGATCCTCAATTATTAAAAAAAAAATTTGACCTTATTTTATTATTTACAGGGAATTGTAGGTAGACTGAAAGAAAAGTCAAGCACAGAAAAGAATGAATCAAGAGCTTGCATTGCATCAGCTCAAAGAATATCAGACCGTTCTGAGGAACTATTCAAAATTCTAGCTGAGACCCGTCTTAAAGTGACTCAGATTTCTAAGCAAAAGGAATCCATGGAGAAAGCTCTGAAAAATGAAATTGCAAGAGTAAAATTAGAAAATGAAAAGCTGATGGATAAATTGAGAAATAAATCTGGTGTGTGGTCTTATGTTTCATTATAATATCTAAGGCTATCTCCACTAAGATTTTGTTTATATCTTAGCTTTCAATAAGCCATTTAAACCCTCTTTTGGGATTAAATGATACATAAACAAATTTATAATCATAATGTATGTTACTAAAAGTAAATGTTTAAGACAGCTGGATTACAAAAAAAATTAAGTGACCTAATGCTGTAGACATTGTAAAGTATGTAACAATAGTAGTAAGTAACTAAACTTATGTATGACTAACTAAGAAACACCTGCAGAGTAACTCAAATATTTATAATTATCAAGTAATTAAATCATAGAAATATTGTTATTAAAATGTTTGTAAAACTTATAAAAATATTTTGTTTACAGATACACATGTGCCGTGCAGTCAGGTATGTGATTCTACTCTATTACAAATACGCGATCGAGAGAGAAAACAGCGCGCGGTCATAGCCAAGTTGCAGACCAATAATCAGGACCTCTTGAGAGAGGTCATTGCTTTGAAAGAAGAGATTTTACTTAGTGGTCTTCAGGATTTTAACTTTAAGGAAAAGTAGTTAAGCTGAAAGACAAAAGTTCACATTGTTGCTGTTTTCTGTCTTAATAATTTGTTGTCTCGTGTTTATGCATGCATATTGGGAGCTACCTTAAATTAACGATAGATTTAGGTATTTGATTGCTAAACTGTTAAGGAAAAGTTAACTTTGTTATATTTTTAAAAGTTAACTAAAGATATTCTTTAAAAATCGCACATTATTGTGATAAGGTAATAAATAAGTTTATTTAAATCAGTCACGTAGCCTGGTAGGAAGATTAAATATAAATATTAAATGCCCACCTATGCCTGTAAGCATTTTATACTTTTAATTGTTTTCAATGTGACTACACTGTAGAGTTAAGTAAATGAAAGTGATTATTTATTTGTGGCCCCAACTGATTAATCTTATGCCTAGAGCTGTAAAAACAAACTTTTTTGTGATGTATGGACCTCATTACCTGAATGTTTTAAGTAGTAAGTGTTAATGAATTATTGTTAGAATGTGTATGAATGTGTTCCCAAATGGCAGCAGCATATAAAACATTCGTTATCAGCCCATATATGTCCCCACCGAGGGGCACGAGCCTACTCTCATACAGAGAGTGATTAGGCCGTAATCCACCACGCTGGCCAAGTGCGGTTTGGTGGATTTCACATACATCTTCGAATTTCTTCTCTGGTGAGGAAACCTGCATATAATCATTATATTTAAAAAAATCTAGGAAATTCTTAGGTAGATACTTGACAAGTATGGTACACATGATGAAGATCAGATTCAGATAAGTAATAAATACAATTAAGTATCTACCTATTACTTGTATAATTATGATAATCAGTATTCCAAAAGAAGTATTTTACTTAGATCAAGAGAAAAATCCATTTGACTTGGGTATATTTAAATTTAACATGTGCCTTAAAAATTTTAAATAAATATTAATTTTTCATGTGATATTATAGCTCTCTGTCTGTTGTTGGTTTCAAATAAACGACTATTTCATTATTATAGGATTTTATTTGAACAGTTAATTAAGAAAATCGAATTTATAAACGACACTAGAGGTGATTAAGATAAAACCATTGTTGAAGCTGTAATTATAATTAATAGATCATTTAAATATTGGTAATGAAATAACAAAATACTGGTCATACTTCCTCGTTTTGCAAATTCATGAGCATAACTAAAGCGACACAGTAGCAATGACTCGAATAGTAAACGATAAAGTGACGTTGATCGTTTGTTGGTAGGTTTGGACAACACGTCCATAGAATTAATTACGACCGGCCGAGGAAGTCCGCCGGCAGCGCCCCGGCCCCAGCCCGCCAGCGCCCGCCAAATCACTTCGCACTCGACCGCGAAACTGCGCGCGCGCTTCTTGTTCTAATTTAAATTTGTACCTTATCGTAAATGTTTCTTCGAGTTTGATAAGATTATTACATCACAAGAAGATAAGGTTTACTAAGCTTCGATTTGCCTTACCTTTGAACAGTTTATCGCCGTACGATATACGGAGGCAGTAGTTACAGTGTTCAAACAATAGCTCCTGCTGGATAGTGTGAATTGTGTGTGATAATTAATCGGATGTCGCGGCACGCACCATGGGGACGACGAAGAGAGTGAAGATAACAGTGGTGGGCGACGGAATGGTTGGCAAGACCTGCCTGCTCTACGTTTTCACTAAAAACGAGTTTCCCGAGGAATACGTGCCTACTGTGTAAGTAAAAATTTGCATTTGTAGCTGTACCTAATTCGCTCCGGTAGTAAAGTCCGTGAGAGAAGTATCTACAGGTGCGGCGGTGACTGTGCCATGGGTCAGTAATGCGACGCGGGGCCGAGACACCAAATCAACGAGCTGATGCGTTAACAACCTTATTATCTGCGTGTTATGATGTCAACCACTGCCGTCCGCGGTTACTTTCAGCTAGTTAACGCACTGCTGTGAATTTAACAGTTTAACACATTTTCCTTCTGCGGTATACTCATATGCAAACAATCGCGTATTCAATGATTCATTTATAATTCATAATATGTTGTTATGAAAAACGATGAAACATAAAATTCAATTGGTACGATCTCCGCACGTAGAAGTCAACTTGGTGACTAGCGCATTCTTAACAAATTATCGTCTTTACTAAATGTGTGTCAACAGGTGTTTTAATCATAGCATTATGTTACCAGTGTACTTACTCATCTATTTCTTCCATCGACTGTATTCTAAATAAATTGAACTCAATTATGCCTAGAATAAGTAACTAATTACTTAACGTTGACAGTTCTTCGGGAATATATTTAATGATAGACCATTTTTCCAATAATAAAAGCATTAGACAAACAAACAAGTGTTCTATCAGTGTATCAGACTAAATGTTACCTACCCATCGCAATAAAAAGTAAGGAGATATAACTGTAAGGAGCGTGGTGAAGCGACAATGAAGTCTCCTCTAGGTAATGTACATTAGAAGCATTTAAATCACTGCCAGCGCTACAAAGGAAGGAAATAGTGAACCGAATAAAACTACGTACCTATAGACAGATAGTACTTAAGTAGTACCTTACGTCATTTGTATGTTTGTGCTATGTTGGTAATTCTGTCGAATATAACTTGATGACTAATATTCGAGGTGGTTGAGGATATTGAGAATCAACAAGTAGTGTGAACTTGTATTACCTACCTATTACCTGTTTGTTATTGTAGTAGATTCTTTATGGACATAGATAGGTAGTTAACGTGTTTCATTCACATTGCAAACGCTAATTATTTTTTTCTTAGCAGAAGCTGCATCTTTTTAATTTTTTAAATTTAAATTTTTATTTTATAATTTTTTTTTTTGATATAATTTTAAAAGTATCAGAAAACTTTTAGTAGGTCTACCTACCTCTCTTATTTTCGCGTTAATTTAAAATAACTGTTTATTTTTGTTTGAATGTTTTTATGAACTCATCTTGTTTATCAAAGTTTGAGATTACTGTTTACAGTTAAGTTACGGAGAATTAAAGGCACTAGAACGCTATAGGCTAAGGCTATAGGTCAAGGTTGGGCGCTGTTTAAGGTGACTTCGAAATATGTGTGCAGTCAAACAAGCCAATGACGTTTTATCACACGATAGGAATCTCGAAATGATAAGCGAAGTGATAAACTTAGCATCAAACTACGCAAAGTTAGTTGTAAAGTAGGAGACGACTTTGTCGTCGATGTTTAATATGTTATTTATGTATAGAAAAAGAGTTAGAGATAATATCAATTTTAAGTTAAATAGGTAATTCATGCAATGAATTCAACAACCTGCCCATTACTATGTAGGTAATAAATATTAGAGAAGTAACTGTCAAGAGGAGGTACTACCTAAGAATCGCATTGCATCTAAATCTTCGCTCGCGCACATGAGCAAATAAGTAGGTACTGAACAGTACGAGCTGCACTATTTATAAAGTCAAATATGTGTCGTGCCATTGTTGCATTGTGTTGTGTCGCTTCCTCCTCGTGAGACTGGACGCCTACAGCTCGCAGACTTCCTCGCATCATCTGATGAATACCAGAGTCCCACGCACCACTCATTGACCGCACTGTTGTGTAATCTTCAGGCACAACCTGATTGTGTTAAATCTTTGCCTTAGTTTAGCACACTAGCTATTAAAATGTAGGGACTATTTTGTTTCTATACCATTCATTATTATTTATAAACATGGCCGGTTGTTGTTCCATTGTTTTATGATCCGAAAATCTACGTAGGTACAATACAATACTTATTTGTAAAATAACAATAGTCAAGACGCAGATTATTTTGAAAAACTTAGGAAATTGGCTTGGTGGTAATTTGTAAGCTGTTTTTTTGTGTTACACGAGCAGAGATTATATTATTAGTAGATATTATATGTGGGTGTATGTTAGTTATACATAGGTATCCAAAGTCGGTAGATGAAGTCTAGTTTATGGTTTAAATATACCATATCGTTATAATAACTAGGAAAGATCGATATCGAGGGAAACGAGGTCTAGCGTAAAATAGCCACCGTTGGAAGATTGCATCCAGGTGTCTATCAGAAGGATATAACTCTTGCTCTATTTTCTCTAAAGCTTGCCTCACATACCGTGTACGTTGCAGATTTGACAACTATGTGGGACGCATCACGGTTGACAATGAGGAGGTGGAAATGGCGCTTTGGGACACAGCTGGACAGGAAGATTACGAACGGTTGAGGCCGCTATCCTACAGTCATGTAAGTCATCTATTCTGTTAGATTTACCTTGAAATTGAAAGCATTGTTAGAGATAGCTTATAATTATAAGTTAGTAACACATATTACTTACTCTCTTATCCACTCTTATCAATATGACTGGTCTACTTCTCCTTATAGGTAAGTAGTTTGTTCCCTGGTTTTAAATCCTTTCTGTCAATGAATTAGATTAGACTAACTAGACCAGACATCTTCGTGGGCGTATCGCTTCAGATAATCTAACTCCAGCCTGGAAATCTAGGTTGAGAACATAAAGATTGTGTTAAGTAGATGTTTTCGTTGTTTGCAGACAAATTGTTTCCTAGTATGTTACTCTGTGGGCACGCGGTCGTCGTTCGAGAACGTCGTACACAAGTGGTATCCTGAATTGAAGCATTTTAGTGCCACGGTACCTATTGTATTAGTAGGTAAGTTATAATAGTCATTAGATGAACAAAAATGAATTAGCGAAAAGAAGTCAATTAAAACATTAATAAACTAGTTCACTAATTAGGAAGGAGTTAATTCTACACACGTGTTAAGTTAATGTCTTATTTTACGCGCTCATTGTCGAGCTCATTGCAAGTCCTCATTATGTAGTGCATTTAATTAAGCACTACGGAGTGTCCCATTAGGTTTCTGATTAATCCATTTGCGTTAGCGCTTACTCACTTTATTAGTGACAGGACGTTTGATGGTTGGCACCTATTTGAGGAAAGTAGGTACTGTACCTAATGGGTAAATTAAAGTAGTTCATAATTTACCTTATAGTTAGGTGCTTGCTACATTATTTTTGTTACATAGATAAAAATGTTCATTAGGAATTTCGTGCAGACTTTTATACTATAACAGAATCTCACTGATCTTCTTTTGGGGACAAAGCCTTAACTCAACCTTACACTATCGTTTTAACAAATCTTAATTCTAAAGTCCCTTTATTTTTTCAGCTACAAAAATAGATTTGCGTGAATCCGGAAAAGCAGTGATCACAACGCATGAAGGAAAGAAATTAAAGAAGAAAATTAAGTAAGTACTTTAAACCCAACACCCATTTTAGACTCTTCTAAAAAAACACTGACCTTCATAATAAATTCAATAAAAATCGTGGGCAATACCTACACCACCCAGACAGTTAAGAAAGAAACGCCAATTATAAAACAGGCGTCACAGTTAGTGCGTAATGAACGGTTCAAATACGTAGTTCTATACAATTGGATATTCTGCAGGCTTCTCTGAAATCAATTGTAGGGACCTAAACAATGCGAAAGAACGAATAATGATGTCGTATTAGCGCCGTCGTTGGACTGCATTACAATTCAATGGCATAGCGACAATGAATTATTTGAGCTTGTCGTATTATTAGATATCTATGTATAAACAACAATTACACAGACTTATAGAAGTAATGTTAATCTTATCTTAATTTACTTCGCTGAATACTAAATGCAGCAGTTCTTAAAATAATATTAGTAATAGTTTTTACAGAGATAAAATGTAACAATGCGAGTAAAGTGGAAAGTGTCAGAGTTATCTGCGCGCGCGCCGGCAGCCGCTATCGTTGTTATCACGCTGATACTGCTCACTCTGATATGACGACTCGGAATTCGTTCAAACAATTCATTTATACAAAAATCACTTTACATACTGATTGTTTTAAAGAATTTTCTTTTGTGGTTATTAGAACATCACTAATAAATCCGGGCGTGTATCTGGCTGTATGATTAATAATATGTTAGATACTCGTACTTAAATGTCATTCATTTAAATGCAAATTAAGAAGGATCAGGTGAACAATCCATCGGTGAAAAGCATAGATACTAAACCCATAACCCATAAGAATGGTTTTCAGTTTTCACACAACAAACGTAAACAAATAGAGACCATGCATTTTTTTCTGTATAACAAGTAGTACTTACCGTAAAATTATAAATTCGCAGAGCGGTCCAGCTGGTGGAATGTTCAGCACTGGAGCGTATTAACATGGACGAGGTGTTCGAGGAGGCCGTGCGGGCGGCGCTGCAGAAGAAACCGGTCACCAAGCGCACCTGCCAGTACCTCTGAATCACACATCACTCGACACAAATCTGCGTTCGGACAAATTAGCTTACCTATTAAGACTGATGTCGTATTTGGCTATTATAGACACATTTTGCGTTTTGGTCTGTGCTTTGCACAGGATGAATATTGATAGCAAACTATTTTTCCGGCCTTTGTATATTGGCCAATAGTTGTTGCAAGAGTAGCAAGATCTAAAAACTCGACTTTCCTAATGTCTTTCATTTGTTTTAGTAAAATGAAAAGGACAGAATGATGGAAGTGACAAACTGCCACATTGCAACGTATTTTTTGGCATAAACAAGTGGGATACGTAAATAAATTATTCTCCAATTTAGCTAAAGCTACATTTTCAAATAGGTACATTCAAATGTCTTCTAGAAAGATTCGTAAATAGTAGTTTGTAATAAATGGTTTTGTAAATGCTAGGATGGAGCTGAAGCATATTTGTTTGACACAGATTTAAAATTGAAATTAAGTAGATAGGTACTCTCTGAGATTACAAAGGTTTTCATATCAGTATTTGAAATTAGTTTTCTGTGTACTAATAAATATTGAAGTGTCTTAAAATACTATAAATGATAGTTCAGCGTTCTTAGAATTGAGCATTATCGTCGATAAGATAACTATCATTACCATATCAGTAACCAATACTTCTTTGTATTAAAAATTGTATTTTGTAAAAGTTATTACTATTATGTTTAATTTTTAAGTAAACAAAAATGTTGGAAAGTAGGTATTTTGTTTTAGTTTTAATTTCGATAACACTGTTGTCGGGAATACAAATTGTAAATACAATCAACAAAAATCCAAGAAAGTTTCCTTAAACGTTTATTAACCGAGAAATTAACAATTGTTAACAAATGGCACTAATTAGAGAGCAGCCAATGACTTTTATCTTTCAATTAATAACGACATACTTATTAGTTAACGTGTAGGTATTCCATAAATTACATACATACATACAAGTTACCTTTTAAATTGTGCCAAATTACATACAAACACACTTAGAAGTTCACATCACGCGCAGTTAATCTCTTTGTAAAGTAATCATAATTTGGAATATCCAAAGGAATGACAATTTTTGGAAAAAAGCGAACTTATTATTTGTACACACTTAAAAATAGGGACAAGCTATCACAAAAGATATATTGTCTGAACAAATTCGTTAGCAGCTAAGTGTTTCTATTTTGTTATGAGATTGCTTGGTGTCGCTAAATTGCGCTTTATTGCAAAGGTGTATTCTGAATTAGGATAGTAGGTTCTATTTATAATATATTTTTTTAAAGAAGTTATGGAGATTGCACTTGATTTTGGCAACGTATATTTGATTTATGGTCCATGACAAAACAGAAACACTAAACATTTTTTTTAAAAAAGTCAAAATGTTAATAATACTTATGGAGACCTATGTTAGTGGAGAGTGTGAGACTCTAGGGTTCATAAATTACCTCATCTACGAAAGAAGAACGCAAAATAAACCGGTAATTAAGTCGTTTTTCTAGTAAAGTTGTAATCGTATTTACGATACATACTCTCACATAGAATTTTGGAGCATAATTTTTGGCCCCAAGTTTAAGGTAAAAACCCATTCAAAAAAGAGATTTTCCCCAGCCGCGCTGGTAATATATGCCATGAATAACATCATCAATAACCCAATTCAAATTTAGCGAGTAGCTACTTTAGTAAGTTTCTACAAATACCTCAATATAAGAGGGCGGTAAAGTGAATTCACCCGCGAAGCTCAATCTGTTCTGGACTCAACTTTTGACTTACCTTGTAAAGTACACTTTTAATTTGATTGTCCGTGTCTCGATCTCAGCCTGCTAGGAAACTATTGATGCTTTTCTAAAGCGTGTGACCGCTGTTTTTGCACAAGGCTTTATTACGTGGCACGTATACATGTGTACGTGAGCCATTGCGTACAGATGTCAGTCGCTGGCTCCGCTGGCACGACTCGTCACTTCTTCTTCGATCTGTCTACTGGCTTCCTCTGCAACAACAAAACGAAACTGCAATTATTTTACAACTTATTTCAGTGGTACTACTATAGCCACTAAATAGAACTATTATCCAAAAAATATTATACTCATACTCATTTATTTCATAATTTTCATTACATGTCAACAGAAAAGAATGTATAAAGTGAAAGTAATGACATACCCCAGTAATAAGTCCGATCTCGCTCAGCCGTTTGTGTTGGTAGGTGAGCGGTTGATGTAGTTTTGCGTCGCCGCGTTTGTAGAAGTCGCTGTAGTCGAGTCTGAACGCTAGCGTCTGAAGTGACACCTCCGTGTGCAGGGCCAGCTTCAGAATTAGTGTGCTCACGTGGCCTCTGTAAAGTTATACGGTCACAAATTAGAGGGCGTTTTTAAGGTAGTCAGAAGAGTGCATCCTAGATTCATCGCACCATGCAATACTGCTAAAACATGGCACTTTTTTCCCGAACATTTTGGCATGCTAACAGCTCAGTCTGTCAGGGACGATCCCTAAACAATATTTGCACAGTTATATGGCTACAATGATCTTAATTTCTTACCTATATGTGCGGGCCCATACATTTAAATCAGCCTTCCTGTTGCCTAAGAACTGTAGGAAGATCTTCCTCTTTTCTTTGTCGCGTGCTTCTTCTGCTGCTGTGAACGCGTATTCACCTAAAACAGTATCAGATGACAGCTGATTATTATATTAAGTATTCAAAAGGTTTAGCAATGAAAACATTAGTGATAAGCAAAGAAGAAATTTTCAAAGAAAAACCAACGACCTGTTGTCTCCTAGTAAGTCTAAAGATTTACCTTTGGCAAGTCGTTCAGCTCTCAGTTGTTCCATATCTTCCCGACGTTCCAGCTCGGCGTCGATGCCGGCATGCAACGTCGCTTCGAACTGCCGCAACGCCAGTATCTCGTTCAACACGTTGCCCAGGTAAGACTGGAGTTCCTGCGATAGTGTATCGAATCGTTAGGTCTTTCATCCAAGGAAGTAGTTTTTAACGATGCGAGGCGTATTCCACTTGTTCTTCGAAAGCTGCCAGCTTTAAAGTTTTCTATCGTCACGTCTACGTTCACGCCAGTCGCATCAACATATAGGTGTAGCATGGTACCTGCGTGGTGTGGTGTATCATGGCGTGTATGGAGTGCTTGTCGAGCGCGGCGTGGTGCAGGCGCAGCAGCGTGTCGAGGTCCTGGCGGGCGGCGGCGGCGGCCAGCAGCTCGGCCCACGCCGGCTCCGCGCCCACACTCGACGCCTCCTGCAGCGCGCCGCACAGACGCAGCGCCTCCGCGCGCAGGCACGACACGCGTCGCATCAGATTCCACACCTCTGGGATTATTTTTTTTTATAAATAAATGCAAACTTTAGTTTAGCTTTCTCCAGAGTATAATTTTAATTTTTCTCTCACCGGGCATATGCCGAAGCCGTTTGTTCAAGATGGCGTGTTCACGCCAAGCGTCATGTAGACTGTATTCGATCCGTTTGACGCGCCAAAGCTGCGTGAAGAGTGCTCGGTACCTCGCGGCGCACGTGGCAGGAAACAGCGTGCCCAGCGGTCCGTCCACGCGATATTGCAAGGCGAACACGTCCCAGCCGCAGTCGTCGCGGCCGTCGCCTGTGTAATTGGAATTAATATCATCAAGGTAAGCACAGTTCCCGCAATAATTGCAGCAGTTTCTCGCTGTTGGCGACACTAAACTCTACAGGATGGACGGTACTGTTAAGGACAAAATATGCGAAAAAGCTACATATCTTTTGTCGATGTAACTGTGCTAACCTTGCCTACATGACTATTTTACTCCGCAAGTTACGTAATAAAGCTAAATATGACTAAAAGCAACTATCAATTTCGATAAACTCTTAAACTATGAAGCGCAGAAAATAACGTAGGTAAAGTTCTTGTGATAAAAAAAAGATGAATATTCTTGTTGAAACTGTCTACTTATATATCTACAGTAGGTACTGATAGTGATAATACCTATAAACTAGTTCTCTACTACTACACATTTTTATTTTTAAGTTGTAAATTAACATTAATGTAGCGAACGAGTTTTAATTATTTCCTACATTATTTCAATGTTTATAGATCCTATTTATGGTACAAATTAAGATTACATTACGAATGTTTCACATCTTTTGTTAATCGACTTACATACATTATTGCGGGCAAAGGAGTTTCTGTCGTTTAGAGCGATATCTTCCAAATTACCTTTGGAACGGATTACGTTAGAAAGAAGCGAGTAATAGAAGTAAAATAATCTGAGGTGTTACAGCGAGATACTCACAGTTGGGGTATAGATTGACGTGCAGCCGGGCGAGGACGTGCGGCGGTTCGAACTGCGCGTTGGTAGCGCGCACGGCAGCCTCCAGAGTACACGTCAGATTGTGGACGTAAAGCTGCGACGCCGGCTTGTTCAACTCCTCTCTGTTATTTAAATTTTACTAGTGTTTTAACAGTTCGCGGCTGCATTTATGATGATTATTTTATACATAAACGTAGAGCTCATAAACTAACCGTTAAGATTCTTATCTTACCGGTTAGCTTTTAGAAATCGTAAAAATACTTGACGAGAAGCAAGTACGTACTGCAAGAGCGTCATGAGATGGTGCACGAAGTCCCCCTGCGCCAGCAGCAGATAGCGGCGGTGCGCGGCGAGGTGGTCGAGCAGATGGTGGTGCGACGTGAGCGCGGCCAGCAGCCGGCCCGACGCCGCGCCGTGCGCGCCCGCCACGCCCCCGCCCGCGCCCAGCCACTCCCACCACGCCGCCCCGCCCCCCCCACCGCCCTCCGACCGCACGCTCATGCGGGAGTCGCCTTCGCTCTCCGCTCCCACTACAACATTTTATACTCGTTTGTTTTCAGCGTGCCACTACGCAGAGCTAGCTCAAATCCGTCACGTGGGGACGTCGAAGCAGCGATTCGAATACGATTTAATTATAACCAAGAATAAAATACAGAAATTCAGATGATCGATCACCTATAATACGATAAGGTCTTCTCTATTTAATGTGTAGCAAAATTAATTATCAAAGGAACTCTATTAGTTACGAGATACACAACATAATAGTCTATGACTTACTAGGCACTTTGAGTAGTTCCTGCAGATGCTGCGCGTGGTCGCTGGGCCCGAGCTCGTCGGCGCAGGCCTCCCGCATGAACACCACGCTTTTCCCCGTCGCCAGGATCTGAGCCGCCTGCTCGCGGGACATGAACGATGGCACCATCCACTCCCTACGACAAACACGTATTATATTCCTCACATAACATTAGTTCTGACCTTCTCATCATTGCTTGTTACATCTTGTTACATGTCATCTTGGTAGAAAACTAACCTCACTCTATATTTGTCGTGCCACATCCTGTCAATGGGAACACCGCTTCTGCTTTCGATGAAAAACTCATTGAATGGATCGTCGATTTCACCTGCATAAAATAAAATTGATTAGTGTTGCTAACTGCGGCCAAGGAAAATGTAATTCCGTCAATTAAACAATACATTCCAGTCCAATTTCAAACATAATTAAAAGTTTAGCTAACCTCACTTGATATTATCAAGATATTATCAAGACTTAACTCAGTTAAGTCTAGAATGAACAGTAATGAAGTGTGTGATTGATTATTGAACAATAATGGCGTTTTCACAATATTATTCTTCTTCAACAGATGTGATAAAGTTACCATGTAAGAGCCACCGGGTAAGCATGAGTAGTAGAGGGTAGGTGAGCGCGGTGAGCAGCCGACGCGCTAATGTGGAGACGCGTTCATCACCGTGCTTTACGAAGTGATGCACGCAGGACGCCAGCTCACCGCCTATTTAGTTAATAAACAAATATAGGCTACAGGCATTATGTTAGATAAAGTAGATATCGAGTGGGGTAGAGTGGACTGTAAGATCAAAATATACTCTCAATTTAAAAAATATAATTCAGTATTTACTAACATTTTATGGAAAACAGTTTCATTTCACACTTTAATATAATGTAGCTTTGTGATGTATTTTTTACCTTTCTTATGATGAGCCGCATGAGCGATGTTTGCCAGCCAAGTGAGCCTGTGAAGAGGTTCTAGTGCCCAGACGCAAACTCGACGTAAAGTACCCGCACCACCGTCGCCGTCACAAGCCTTTTTCATATAAACAACTTACATTATTACTTATATCGACAACAATAAGGTATAAAAATTTGTAATTAATTTGTTATACAAAAAAGACACAATATTTTTCATTTATTTCTTACCATAGCTTGTAACAGCGCTACACTGCGATAGTATTCAGTGAGTTCATCTCTTATGGAAGCCACTAGTCCTTCTCCCATTAAACCTAGAAAAGATTACATGTAAATAACACGACACTACACAGCCAGAGGCAAACCTAGGCTAATCTCCATCACACGTGTCGGCCTTTAAACGGGACGATACAAAGCATATATCATTCTTTTGGTCGCCCTTTTAATGCAAATTGTGACGCGACCGGAAATTGTGCGAGCGAGATCGTGCCGTAAGCATTCCTTTCGCACGTTTTACGGTTGTCTGCTGTGAGTATTTAATCAAAAATGTTCAGATGTATAAGTCCGTACCTTGTGGTAATAATCCAGATGCAGGATCGATAAACTCTTTAAGCCGGTCGTGTAGTACGCCGAGATGAGCGATCCGAGCATACAGCGCCTGCATAGGACGAGGGCTGCTCCCCGCGCGCCGTGTCTTCACCCCCGTCGCCGCGAGTACTGCGTCGCGCACGCAAGCACTTTCATTTAAACGATCTGTTTGATAGAAAGGTGAGATTTAATATTGAATACCTCTAGACCAGTCTTTGTTGGAGATAGGGCATTTGATTGACAAAAAGAAAAGTTTTATCAAAGTAATTAATTCTAAATGATTAATCAATTACAATCCTATTGCTTACCAGTAGACTGCAAAGCAATTGCCATGTTGCTGTTGTCTGAAGGAAGACTTTGCTCGGAGCCCTTATGTTTGGGAGTACTGCCTCCCCAGCTTACTGTACCAAATGTTTGCTTGCTTGAACTTGAAGCTGTACCTGATGACCCTGCAGCGCCGAGGGTCCCATTTGTAGACTTCTGAAGAAAAAAATCTTAATAAAAGCAGCCATAATTAAGTATAAGCTGTTACAATAATTGTAACTGTTAAGTTTTTTCAAATAGAGTTGAGTGGGTGAAAATTATATTGTTATAGAAGTGCTACTAGAAAAGATTTTTAAGAAATTAATAAGTTAAATTTCTTACAGAAGCATTGAGGAATGGTATGGGGAACAACTGTTGAGTAGATTCTGAATGCTGAGGACCCTCCGACAGTGCCAGTAGAAGAGCTAACACTGATACTCTCTGCTTCAACACAAACTGAAACAAAACAGACAATGCAATAAAAGATTATACTTGCACTTCTCATTGTCTCAATAGAACATTCCCACATTACTGCCCTCTATCATATGCCACTGATAAAAACGATACTGAATGCTCATTAGTACCTATACAAAAGCAGTCCTTATAACTCTGTTCAGAATTACATATTGCTATCTTTATTGTGATTTATTCCCAGTTTATAAGGATGTATCTGTCCAGCAATATATAATATACTATACGAGACTAAGAAATAAAATATGTATTTACTGAATTTTTCAATTTAGCATAGCACTCATTGAATTTGTTGGCATCTCGGGTGGACATGCTTGCAATGCGAGACTGGATCTTCTGACAGAGTAACTTCTCATCTTGAACCGAACGGGACTTCTCTGTAGTCGACGACAGGTACGAAACTGCCAGCTCGTACGCACCATCTAAATTACAATACAACTTTTTTATTAGAACGAACTTCAACTAGTTACTAACTATAATTTTGAAAATATTATTCAACCTTTTTTATGGCTGTAAAATATATCTTTAATGTAATCATGAAAGTTATTCATAAAAGAAACTGTAAATAACTCCTAAAATAATTTAAAAACACAATAAATGGTATAATCACTATGACACTTTTTTGACAACTTTTCAGTGGTTGACTTGTTTTTTTTTATTTTGTTTGTTCGACTCAAGAGAAAAGTTCTAATGTAAAAAACCGAATAACTGGTGTTGCGGTCGCAGCTCGTGGACTTGAAACATGGGCTCTATGTTCTGGGTGCTTTGTTGAAGGACCCATTCAACAACACATTGAATTATATTATATTAATATAAGTAAACTGTGGCTGACCTGGATCTGATGACAATCCCACGCATAATTTGTGAAGTAAGCCGGCGAAAGAGTTAGCGGCAGGATCCATTCTTCAAGGATAAAGGCTCAAAAAGAAAGAAAACACAAAAGACTGTTACTGCTGAAGACTGCGAATCATTTTCATAATTTACAGTAGGGTTTAATGGGTTTCAATAAATTCTATATAATGTGATTTTCATTTTGACGGGAACTGCAATGTTTTTTGGTATTTTCTTACTTAAAATCCACCCGAATAAGAAAGAAAATTAAGAACGACCGCAAACAACATACCATCCGTCCGTTAGTATTTATTTGACAGATGACAAGCTTGTTGTTGACAAATGTTTAGTGTTGTCATACACATGCAATTGTATTAACCCAACTGATTTAAAGTAAAACGATTCGGAGTAAAAAGAATACTATTTTTAATTTTTTTATCATCATCTGTACAAACCTAACTTACCACTATTTAACCTGTGTCTGTTAAGTAGAAACGATCTCGTCACTTTAAATTATTTAATTTAATTTATTAACCATGAATTGTCTGTTTTTGTTTAATTTTCTTTCATGTGGTATTCCTCAAATCAATAGACAAATTGATAACAGTTTTTAATTGCAATGGCGGATATGTTAAACTGCCATCATTTACCCTGAAATAAAATCTGATCCTCTTTCCTCAAATAACATTTTATATTTTTACTAGGCCAAATTTTGTGAAGACTTTAAAGATAAAACATTTTTATCATTTCGTTATATCACAATAAAAATTATATCATTCATTTTCTGCACCCACCAACCCTTAGAGTCCATTTCACGAAAGAAGTCCCCTAGCCGCGGCGCTGTATTTCATGTCAAAATTGATAATGTTGCCATTTATGATTACAACATCTACCTATATTATGTTTATTTCACTTGTAATATCTTAAATAATATCATTTCCTGCATATTTTGACTGTTCTTGTCATTCCATGAGTAGGCTGATATGTATTTTGATAAAATTGTCTACTTATCTATATTTCTGTTATGTAAAAAGTGTATTTTTATTAAGATAACTAAGGAGTTTTCTACCTACTATCAGGGAAAAGGTCGGAAAATAGGGAAAATAGACCTGTCAAATTTAGTTCCACAAATATCCGGGGGACTTCTTTCGTGAAAAGCAAAGCAAGCACTCTACCAACCGTAGCTACCAACCCAACGATTTATGTCATGGATGTCATGCATGACATGATGTCTCTCTGTCAGTCAGAAAGAATCATATAAGTCAAAAATCAAATATTGATGCTGTTTTCATTCTTGTAATCCGAAAATATTTTCGAGATTTGACTTAATGTTTAGATAAAGAAGAATATAAAATGAGTTTCTCTAGTGATGAAGTAAATTTCTTGGTTTATCGATACTTACAAGAGTCAGGTATAGTTCATTGAACCTAGGAGACGCTATCACGCTGTCAGCATTACATTCCACATTATTCTACATTGAAGTAGAAATAATAATGAGAAAGCTTATTATTTGCAGGATTTCACCATTCAGCTTACACGTTCGGTATAGAATCTCATATATCACAAAGTAATATCAACGGCGCACTCGTGCCACCGGCCGCGTTGCTAAACATCCTACAGAAAGGTTTACAGTATACCGAAGCAGAAATAACTATCGGAGAAGATGGTATAGTATTTGTGATAATAGTGTTATTACGCTTCTGCCCCTAATTTACTATTTGTAGTATAATAATTTATACATGATTTATCATTGCAGGTACTGAAACCCGCCTGACCGAAAGCCTTAGTCTGATTGATGCTGTCACTCCTGATTTCGTAGCATCCCGGCAAAATGCTCATAATGCTCAAAAACAGGCAATCAAAGCTGAGCCTGGTTCAGGCGGTGAACAGAATGGTGTTGATGTAAGTTCCGGCAGTACTATAGAATTTATTTATTTATTGGAAAACCAACAGCTTCATTATATGTATACATTAGAAAATTATAAATAAACAGACGAGCCAATTACAGGTTTTCACAGATAGAAATATAATAAGAAGGTACTGTCAAAGCACTAATGCACTGATTGTTTGTATAGACATATAAATACGCACATAAATGTCACAATTGCCTTAATGTTATATTTCTTTAGAACAGTCTTAAACTAATACACTAAGGTTAACAAATTGAATTATACCTTCCATTACTGCCTTGTCACCTCTTCTTTTGAATAAATTAGTATTATACTCTTATCATCTTTATGTGGGCATCAACATTACACACTGGCACTTTAACCTTGGTACAAGACAAATATTTGCATTGTATGTGTTGTCATATTGTAATTTTGTGTATATTTCTTAACATCCAATACAGGCAACAACATGCAGTACTGCTTCAGCACCAGGAGGAGCTGCCACACCAAGTGCACCAGAAAATATGGAAGTAGATCAGTCTATTGAAATACCAGCCAGCAAGGCAACAGTATTAAGGGGACATGAATCTGAAGTCTTCATTTGTGCTTGGAATCCAAGTACTGATTTGCTTGCTAGTGGATCTGGTGATAGCACAGCTAGGTTCGTATGTTATGTTGGCTATCTAGTTGCAGGAAAATCATCTTTCTTATTTGCTTGTTGATAACATAAATCATTTGGTTTATCTTTCAGAATATGGGATATGTCAGATAATCCTGCCACTACTCCCAATCAACTAGTATTGAGACACTGCATTCAAAAAGGTGGAGCTGAAGTACCTAGCAATAAAGATGTTACATCTCTTGACTGGAATGTGAGTTCAGTTGAAACATTATTAAATTATTTCAGTTACTTTACAGATTACTTTTATACATTTAATGTGCATTTAAATTTTTCAGTGTGATGGAAACCTCTTAGCAACTGGTTCTTATGATGGCTATGCACGTATCTGGACTACAGATGGAACTCTGGCATCCACTTTAGGCCAACACAAGGGGCCAATATTTGCATTGAAATGGAACAAGAGAGGGAATTATATTCTAAGTGCAGGGGTAGGTTCATGAACAAATAAATTCAGGCCTTTGAGTACCTATGTCTTCAGTCAATGTGATACCAATGTTTTAAATTTTAGGTTGACAAAACAACTATAATTTGGGATGCAGCCTCGGGACAATGCACTCAGCAATTTTCCTTCCATTCAGCACCAGCTTTAGATGTAGACTGGCAAACAAATACATCCTTTGCATCATGTTCTACTGATCAGTGTATTCATGTCTGCAGGCTGAATGTTGACAAACCCATAAAGAGCTTCCAAGGACACACAGTAAGTTAACATTCTACATCATACAACAGGTTCCAATGAGAAAAGAACAATAAAAGCCACCACTCTACTTCTCTTTTTTCTTTCAGAATGAAGTCAATGCTATCAAATGGGACCCACAAGGACAGCTGTTGGCATCCTGCTCAGATGACATGACACTTAAGATTTGGTCAATGAAACAAGACACATGTGTACATGATTTGCAAGCGCATTCTAAAGAAATATATACTATAAAATGGTCACCAACTGGGCCTGGTACACCAAACCCCAACATGAACTTGATATTAGCAAGTGCTTCCTTTGACTCTACAGTACGTCTTTGGGATGTGGAAAGAGGTGCATGTATACACACGTTGACAAAGCACACTGAGCCAGTATACAGTGTGGCCTTTTCTCCTGATGGAAAATTCCTAGCTAGTGGCTCCTTTGACAAATGTGTTCACATTTGGTCTACTCAGACTGGAGGGCTGGTTCACTCCTACAAAGGCACAGGCGGTATATTTGAAGTTTGCTGGAACTCACGTGGTACAAAAGTGGGCGCTAGTGCTAGTGATGGAAGTGTTTTTGTGTTAGACTTGCGCAAGTTGTAATGTCAAGCCATTCCACAGTAGTGGAATACTAAGACTTTTTACATACATTGAATGAAAGCTAGATGACCATAAACAGGTTACTCTGCAGAATTATTATTCTTATGCCAATAACTGTTTAAGTATATGTGTTATTTATAATGAAATATTTCCTTTCGATATGGGAACATTTTATTAATAATTATTTCAAGATGTACTAATTAAATAAGGCTACTTGTAAGAGGTTTTTTTTTTGTTGCCATGTTGTGGAGGCAAACATTGTTTATAATTTTGAAGTGTTGGTAAGTTAATACCTATCATCCAATAAATATAAGTAAGTTAGTAGTATTTATAGATTTCTAACATAGACATCCTTAAGTTTATTAAATTTAGTACTCTTCTAGTTAATATTTACATAAGATAAATAAATATCAATTATTAATCTATGAATTTTACTTTTGTGCCCTTTCTTATCAGTTTTTGAAGTTATATTTTATCCTAGTGACGTCAGTTCTATAGAACAAATGGGAACTACTCAAGCAAGTTACATGATTATTAGGGTAACAAAAACAACAAGCTCTAAGACATATGTCGTTTATATGCTAGCAAATCTTCATGTTTATACAATTGATGTAACTTTTCATACATATATTTAAAAAAGTAAAGTAAATTATCATATTGTCCCATATAAGGTTTACACTGTGAATGATGCTCTCTGTGAATAGGGTAATGACTGGTTAATGGACATGTGTAGCTTTCATTTCGACCCCATGCACATAGATGCAGTTCTAACATTAATTGATGTAAAGCTTCTACTGTGGAGAGGTACCAACGTGGACTTCCTTTTTGATGGCGCCAGAATTGAGACACTCTACTCTGTAAAACTATTTTAGGCAGCCTTTGAAATTTCTTATCTGCAAAAATACCTCTACTTTGATTCCAAGTGCTATCAATAAGTACAACACGAGAAATAGGAAGTCTATCTACATGGTATATCTCAGTAGAGAAATCCTGTTTGTATATCTTAGTCATCAAAGTGCCAACATTGTAACCTGAAGGTAATTCAGCAAGTCTATGTTCAACATAGGTTAAATTGTTTTCTTGCGCTGTAAACAGTTCTCTAACAGTCAATGCATCTGTTCCCGGGTACAACAGAACCGTTTGACCATCGGACTCGTACTCTGGTACATCTGGATAAGTGTAAACTTTGACGTCATCTGGGGCCAGTACTGCTGCATGAGCTGCTGTACTTTTTCCATCAATTTCTCTTCGGTGCTTTATAATGTCAACCTTGATGGGCAACTGCAAATATTTTAAACAAGATAAATACAAAATACTATTACGTACGATAATAATTATTAATATATTATTAGTAACATACCTTACAAACAGGAATTTGTCCTTCAAGCTGAGTAACCGGAACAAAACAAGTGTAGCAAAAATACATTCGGGACTTTCCACATTGTGGACATGGGCTACGCGTGTCTAAAGATTCTAGTGGTTTAGCATTATCTATCGCCAAGCCTTCGAATGGTTTGTCATCTCGGTTTCTGGCTTCAAGACTTTTGGGATTCATGATATTATTCTTTCATAAGAAATTGCAATGCAAAAAAGATTTGAAACTTTAATACAAAGAGTATAGTATGCTTTATAAGTGTCATGGACTTTGTTTGCGGTGTTCATGTTACAAAATTGTGTATCAATTTGAAAAGTCCCAGCCCAGCCTCAGACCGAGACAAACGAATACACAAATTATGTCGATAGACAAGGAAAGAAAATTTTTATAATAAATTTTAAGCTAGAGAAAGAAGTCCCCCGGATATTTTTGGAACTAAATTTGACAGGTCTATTTTCCCTATTTTCTGACCTTTTCCTTGATAGTTGGTAGAAAATCCCTTACTTATCTGAATAAAAATATATATTTTTTACGTAACAGAAATATAGATAGCTCAATAGATATTTTTATCAAAAAGTAATACAAACTACTCACGGAATGCCTAGGACACTCGAAGTATGCAATAATTAGTATTATTCGATAAATTACAAATGAAATATAAATAATATAGGTAAAATTTGTACTCATAAATGGCAACATTGTCAATTTTGACATGATAAACAGCGCCGCGGCTAGGGGACTTCTTTCGTGAAATGGTCCGCGGCGCTGTATTTCATGTCAAAATTGATAATGTTGCCATTTATGAGTACAACATCTACCTATATTATGTTTATTTCATTTGTAAATTATTAAATAATATTATTTCCTGCATATTTCGACTGTTCTGGTCATTCCATGAGTAGGTTGGTATATATTTTGATAAAAATGTCTACTTAGCTATATTTCTGTTATGTAAAAAGTGTATTTTTATTAAGATAAGTAAGGGGTTTTCTACCTACTATCAGGGAAAATAGACCTGTCAAATTTAGTTCCAAAAATATCCGGGGGACTTCTTTCGTGAAAAGCACTCTACTAAAACTCTACTCCCATTTGATTGGGCGTTGAATAGACAGTTGACAGCTGCCAAAAAAGGTATTTTATAGTGCTGTATTTATAGGCGATGATTACAATTTTGTTTAATTCTAATACAATTTATTTAATAATATCCTTGAAAAATTTCAAGATCTTATGTCCATAACTTTTTTACTATTATTTTTTGGACCACTTAATTACATTAATGCCGATAATTTTGTTATAAAATGTCAATCTTTAAATTTGATTTCGGGAACGCTATTGTAAAAAACCTTGAGTCGAATTTTTATCTATTTTCGTTCTATACGTCAAAAAGTGTAGTGCATTACGAATTTTGTGATATAAGTTTGAGATTTTTTCGTTAATTTGGCTCATAAGTAAAGGTAAATAATACAGTGTCGGTTTCTTTACTATTTGATACTCAGTCAACGCTCAATAAAGTGATTTTGTGGCATTTTTTCGCAATGTCTTGTTTTGGATAATGACGCCATTTTGTTGCGCCGGCTGATCCTAGTAGGGGAATAATTATTTTGCCTGGACTTCTTTTCATCGACCGCTCTTTAGCAATGGTGAAGTGGACTATTGCAGTAATATACCAACTTAGGGTGAAACTAACCGTTTGATTAGATAACCCTTTTGTCTTAAGTTATACAAAATGTGTAATAATTTGCCTAAAATTGTTTTATCTTTTAGTTGGTGAACATTTTTTACATCCTTTTCTTCATTCTACCAGATAGGTACTCTCTATTTATGTAAGAATACTTACATGGTGTGTTCAAATCCTCTTATTGGCCAGATCAATTGAATAAGAATTACAGCTAAAATTTTAAATTTGTACTAATAACATGCTTTAAATTACATTGTTCAAAATTTACATCACTTTTATTGATCTATTAACCTTAAGCAAGTGGATTTATACCGGAATTATACCTTTAGCTTGTATTAAATTTATAATTCTCAATATTTTAAATTCTAAAAAGCTTTACTTGATGAAATTATACAATGTTTCTAGGGGGTGCAATGAATGGTCATATGGCAAAATAATGACAATATCAATGAAAGAACAAGAACAGATGCCCGGGGAGGTAAGTAATATTTGTACTTTTTAAAAATTTGTTCTGTTTGTATAGTGTACCTGAACGATTTTTTCGCTCACTACACTTATATTTTTACAACTTTACTGATATTATATTGATATTAGAAGTCTTGTTGTATTTTCAATGCTTTAACAAGCTAGGTAATGTGTCTCTATGTATAATGTTATAATGAAATGTATCTTATGCAAAATTTTTATTTATTTGTATTTTTGGTTGTGATATACTTTTGGAATTAAAACAATCAAGTAGTAAACTTAATCTTGTTTTTACAGTCACAAAATTTGTAGGTAAGGTCAATGTGGGGAAGACCGTCGGTAAATTGAGGGAGTTTTACGTGTGTCTTTGATCACGTCAGTAATTTATTGATCCATTAATTTATTTGTGGAATTGAAATTAGAAATATCTTCTTTATTTTGTGTTTACACTAATCTCAAGACCATCTACTTAGAAAAGGGAAGTCCGTCATATGCCGATCTTGCCTCATTACAGATATTGTCAACCTTTTCTGTAGTGCATATTTTATGCACAGCTATCTTACTATAAAATTGTTAATTATTATTTATTTTTCTATGTACCTATTGATTTTAAATCTAACGGGCTTGTAGGTAACTACTTACTAACATTAATGAAATACATTTAACTACACGTAACAATTATACTTGGATTTTTTCCTTCGTTCGATTGTTTGTAAGGGCTATAAAAATATACTTACACATAACATAAGTTGTTTCGATCGTACAATTTACAAACACGGGTGGTTTTTTTTATAAAACTTTTTTAATCAAACTTTTGGAAGTTAAGTTTAGATATTACAGACTTATTGACAACTGATTAGACTAGGGTTTCCCAACCTTTATTTCACTGAGCCTCCCCAATTCAAAAATAATATTCTCATGCCCCCTTAAGTTAAAAAATATTAAAAACACTCATTTTTTTTTTACAACTATATTATTTATTTGAATTAAAATTAAAAACAAAGAGTTCCATACAGATATTTGTAGATATTTATGTTTTAAGGGTCCAATAAGAGAAGATATATGTATCTACACTTGAAAACCATTAATTACTTTCACATTTAGGTAAATATGCTAGTTTTATTTTAATTATTGAATACTAATGAGATACTTGAGCTTGCATCTTCTGTTCCAGTATGTCGATTCTGGGTTCAGTCTTTGCTAGAGCAATGGTTAATCGCCATCGACGGCAAGACGATTTTGCTGTTTAGTTTTTATTAAAACCAAAGCTGAAAAACCTGTCTCACATAAATATGTGGTCGAAAATGGAATAATTATTCTCAAAGCAAGGGAAGCAATTTTGGGATTAACAAGAAATCGTTTGACCCAAAATTTCTCTAATGTCAAGAGATGGAAGTCATCTTTCATGGTCGAGTCAGCCTTCATTTCTAGAAATTCTTCCTGAACATCTTCAGGCAAATCTGAGACCTCGATAACAAATGGGTTTCTGGTCATGCGCCATATTGGTGACTCGGAATTAACATCTCGATAGTACCGATGAAATTCGAAACTTGTATATGTAGACCGCAATACACACTGAGTCCGCCGGGCCGACGATATATGTCGGCAACTTTTTGTCTTTGATTTGATTCTTTTCATACAGGCCAACGGGTTGTGTCGGCGGCCCGGCGGGCTTAGTGTGTATTGCGCTTAAGTACTATTTCCGAAAATTTCCGAAAATTAAACGTACCGATTACGCCCCCCCTGGTATTCCACTACGCCCCCCAAGGGGGGCATGCCCCCCTGGTTGGGAACTCCCACTGTTGGGAAGATCACTTAAATCAGTCTAATAATTAGACTGATTTAGGTGATCTCAAATTTCGGGTAAGAATATAATTACGTGCTTACCTACTTACATTAAAAAATGTTTTATTTTTTTTTCTTACCAAAATGTTTAGAACCTCTGTCACGATAGTTATGTCGATCTTGCCTTAAAAAAAAGTAAGATGTTATATCTTTGTAATGAAAGCCTTATTAACAAATACTTAAATTGCATATTTGTAAGGCAATAATGATTTACCAAGTGAAACTGTCTTCATACACACAGGCTCACTATTATGACTTGTAACACACAAATTCACTACTAGACAGTGTTTCCTCACATGACACGGGAAGACCGTCTACAAGTCAAGTTTTAAAAAAACGATTGTATATCAAAAGATTATGGCATTTTCTTATAGATTTCGACTTCTACGTGTAGCCAATTAAATCATTTATCATTTCCGATCACACGACGCTGTTTATAATTTATATCTTCTTCATCAAATCAAAGTCAAATTTTAGAAAAGTATGCCGATCTTGCCCACATTGACCTTATATTGATAATGCTGCTTAAAACACTTGATATAATAAAGATACATGTAAAAAACCATGACCATTTATTTGACGCATATTTATTTATTATTTTTGGATTTAGAATAAAAGTAATGTCAATTTATTTAGGTACTTAGGTGCATTACAAAATTAGGTACTCACAAATATTCTCTTCCTAGATAAAGGATGCTTATCATAAAAATCTTTGACTCTGTCCCACCAGTAAATGTAATTGACTCTTATTATTAAAAGTTTTAATTTATAATTACTCCTCTCTAGATGATGTTCCCCGAGGCTAAATTGAAGGCACTGGAGGAGAAGATATCTCATCCTAGGTGGGTAGTGCCTGTACTGCCTGAACAAGAGTTAGAGGCACTGCTAATAGCTGCCACTGAGTTGGCAACTAAAGGTATGTTTATCAAAGCACTTTAACTTTGATTGTATCTGAGTGATTTATGCGAAACAGTGTTTGTGGTGCATTTTTATATGGCCTTACTATGTATAATAGCCTTTTATTCAATAATAGCTTTTTTACAAATAGACATTTGTGTCAAGAGGACTAAAGCTAACTTAAGGAATTTAATGTACAGTATATTGAATTCCTTTATTGCTCTTCGTCATTTATTGCCAATATGGGTTAAAGGCATTGTTGTAATGCTCACAAGTAGTAGGAAGTGACCAAGATGAGTATCTGCTACAGCTACCTTTTAGTGCTACTATATCTGTCGTGTTGAACCTGCATTACCTGAATATCATTAAATGTCGCGAGAAAACAACTCCTACCTATATGTGAAAGCACTCTAAATAAATCTTTAATGTAAGAACATAATTAGTCATGAATGCCAGAAGAGCATCTAACAACCATAACTAAATAAAATGATAAGTAACTTAATATTTGAGGTTTCTATCAATGGTGGGTATCAATGGGCATCTTAGGTTTAATTGACTTGAAGTGTGTCTGCAATGCATGCTAGTACATTGAAAATTCGCAAAGAAACTATAGGGCCGTTTTTGGCGTGTGTATCAGACCACACAGTAGCATTTAGTTTTACAAACTTATCTCAGCATAATAGAAGTTTCAATCACCTAAGTCGGACTGGACTGTGCTTTTAATTTAGGTGAAGATTTGAACCATCCAGCATGTCAACGATTCTACAACGACGCGTTAACAGTATCGTTCACCAAGATACTCACAGACGACGCAGTGTCGTCTTGGAAGAACAATATCCAGCAATGTGTTCGATCCAACTGCGAGAAACTTGTGAAACTTTGTGCTATGAAACTGGATGACAATCGATTTCTGAATCTACTTTCTATGGCTTTTAATCCTAATAACAAGTAAGACATTTTTAAACCTTTTTTAGTTGGAGAGCTTTTTGTTCTGTTTTTAGGACAGTATTGTAATAGAAAATCTTTTCAGATTTCACACCTTCAATGCATCGCGAACTTGTGAAGGATTGTCGGTGTCAGC
This sequence comes from Anarsia innoxiella, assembly GCA_947563765.1. Classification (NCBI taxonomy): domain Eukaryota; kingdom Metazoa; phylum Arthropoda; class Insecta; order Lepidoptera; family Gelechiidae; genus Anarsia; species Anarsia innoxiella. Next base: position 6,550,490 of record OX387395.1, read on the forward strand.
CAACCCTGTGCCGACAGGGCAGGGCTCCACGCAGGAAGTAGAGACATTTGCGCGGTCACAGGACCATCGCACACCGAGGGGATGGCTGGTACATCTCATTAACGTGTATGTTGAATTTATTACGTTTTATCATGATAGAAGTATCCTATCATTAGAAGTAACTTCTTATTCATGGGATTTTAATAATGACTTAGCGCTATTCAACAGATTTGGTCAAGCAGGAGGTTTTATAAAGTTAAGAGAACGATTTGACGCCATTATGGGTTTTCAAAAGCCAGATATAACTACACCCGCGAGTTCTGAAGAAAAAGTAACGAATGAAGTAACAGAAAAAGAAAATGAGGAGAACAAATCAAATAGCATCGGTAGTACGGAAAGCGTGCCAGTTATAGCAGAGAGGAGTGAGGTAATGTCTCTATTGAGGTCATGTCGAATGGGTTTGAACCAATATAACCCTTTGACATAAACTAGAATTTTGAATGAAACATTCATAAGTTTAACTTATTTTCCAGTGTTCAACTCCAGCTAGAAGTGAACAGCCTTCGTCTTTAGAGCAGTCGACGAGCGGCGAGACACGCGTGGCCGCTGTATGGCATCTACTGAGACCTCTCGGCCTCTGCCATGACCTTCTTACTCCTCATACTGTTACTACTTACTTATTGCCGGTGCTGGTAAGTGGAATTTTTATTTTAAAAGTTGTTTCTTTTGTTTACCTAGAATTATTTAGTGAGAATGTAGGTATTTATATCCTGCCATGCTCTTCTAGGAATGTATTCCTACTCTACTGGAAACTTTGACTGATGAAGAACTAAAGAGGGAAGCCCGCGGTAGTGAGAATAAGACTGACACAGTGTCTTGTTTAATTCGAGCTTGCAAATGTGTCTCAGTTAAGACTCCACACCACCATAGTTTACTCAAATGTAAGTTACCTACACTGTATCTTATCATCTTTTTTCTATGTCTGACCACCAAAAAATGTTTTTAAATTGACATGAAACTGAAAATTCATGTCAATTTTGTCAATGTTAGTCTATATGTGTATCACCAAAGCATAAATAAAACTGTGTGAAATGTTCGACATGCTTCACATTAAAAGTGTCACGTTTAAAGATAAGGCTTTTCAAAATTTAGTTTTTTTGTTTTAGAGTAGATTGTTTGTTATATCACAAATAAGTTTTTCCCAAATATGTAATATTTCATTGAATTAAATGTATCCCTGACTCATAAAAGACAAATCATTTGTTGAATGTGATATTGTATTGTACTATAAGATGTTCGGATGTGTTGTGATCATATAGCGCTTCCCGGGTGATCGTCGCGTCGGCTGCGGCCGGCCCCCCACCCTGTAGCTGCTTAGGGGCGAGTGTCGTTCCGCCTCTAAGTCGCTACATCGTCCGGGGCCGCGCCCACTCTCATCGTTGCACCATTCTAACTGAGATTCAGAGTCTGACAAAAATCTAAGTGTTAATTGTTAGTTCATGTTATTGATGTTTACATATACATATGTGTTTTTGTAATGCAATAGTATACGAATTAGGTAGTACTAAGGTACTACTTAGAAATTAAGTACTTATTTCATATTGATTGCTATTTGTTTCATTTTTAGCTCTCGAAATGTTTCGGTTAAAAATGATTCTACGTTTATTACAAATGTCTTCATTCAATGGAAAAATGTCGGCGTTAAATGAAATAAATCAACTTATCAGTACAATATCTCAGCAACCAAAGCCGGAGTGGCTTACACCGGCTGTCATAACCGTAAGTCTAATTAGATACAATGAAGTAAATTTAAAAAACTTGCAACTTTTTCAATGACTGATAATTATCGATTTCAGAGTTGGATAAGGGAGAACAAAGTAGTAGACATAGTGTTACGTGACTCTCTTCATCAGCCCCAATATGTGGATAGATTAGAAAAAATGCTTAGATTTATGATCAAAGAGAATTCACTGACTAGAGACGACTTGGACGCAATTTGGAAAGCGCAACACGGTAAACATGAGGCCATCGTTAAGAATCTACACGATTTGCTTGCCAAACTAGCGTGGGACTTCACACCCGATCAGCTGGATCATTTATTCGATTGTTTTAAGGTGTGTATTCATAATATAAACATTTCAACTTATTTAAATAATAAAAAATAGGGATTGTAAAATATTAAATCTGTTGCTATATATTTACAGGCAAGTTGGGCAACCTCAAGTAAGAAACAAAGTGACAAATTGTTAGAAGTCATTCGCAGACTGGCTGAGGATGATAAAGATGGTGTTATGGCTAATAAAGTAAGTTATATTTAAATATGTTTGTCAATGGCTCGTAAATTCAAACAATATATTTGAATCCCGTTTATATACAGATAATACACGTACGATGATGATGTTTAATTATCTAAGTCTTATTGTATCCTATTTTTCTAGGTATTGGTATTGTTTTGGAACTTGGCACATTCGGACGAAGTCTGCACAGAAATCATAGACGTGGCGTTGGCAAACTTAATCAAGATTCTAGATTATAGTTGTAGTCAAGATCGTGATTCTCAGAAAACACTTTGGTTGGATAAGTAAGTTACTGCTAATCAATAATTCCGCTGTTTTTGATCTCTGACAAACTGGAAATGTTATTTAACATTATTTCTTACTATTTTAGATGTGTTGAGGAATTAAAAACGAACGATGCATGGGTATTGCCAGCGCTAAAGATGATGCGTGAAATATGCTGCTTGTACGAGGCGGGCGGCGGCGCGAGTATGCGGCCGCACGTCACGCGGCAGGAGCTCATCGACCGTTTGCAAACACAACACTCTCTGGTCATACTAGTCACTGATTCACTTACTCATTATATGGACGGGGTACGGACAAAGCTTGCAGGTTTGTTTACATACTAAATATTGTTTACATAATTTTATAACTCGTAAAAATCTATTTGTAAAGTTTTACTACGATGTAGCTTTTTATGTGCTCGAGCACATTTGCCAAGATCACAAAACTTTATTCGGGTTGTAAACTGTATTGTGTGTTGTCATTGTAGCGGAAGGTGAAATTGATTGGGAAAACTGGCTTCCCGATGGCAGATACCCACACTCAGCACAAGTGCACGAGCGATTAAGTTTTCTAAGATTTTTACTGAAGGACGGCCAGTTATGGCTGTGTGCCGAACAGGTAAGGAAGTACCAAACTTTTATATTCACTTTTCAAGCATTTCGCCTTTTAGACTAATATTAAGTTTTCTTTTGAGTAATTAAATTACAATTGTATAGGCAAAACAGATATGGGTGTGTCTCGCCGAGCGGCCGGCGCACCTGGGTGACCGAGAGGCGTGTTTCCGATGGTTCAGCAAACTTATGGGCGAAGAGCCGGATCTAGACCCAAACATAAATTTGCATTTTTTTCGACGCAACATCATGACTCTACCTCCAAATGTATTAACTCACGCTGGTATCAAGTGTTTCGAACGGTAAGTTCCACAACGAAACGCCACTGTTTTATGTTTACTTCTTGTGGATATCTATTGACCGTGATATTTTTGTGCTCCTTAGATTCTTCAAAGCTGTTAACTCTAAAGAAGGCAAATTAAAAGTGAAACGACGAAGTTTTTTACTTAATGACGCCGATCTCATAGGATTAGATTATTTATGGAGAGTAAGTATAGATTGCATTTCAAACTTGCAGTGTCTCATGTTCATGTACCTATTGTTATAATCAGTCATGCACAAAATCCTTGCTGTATACAATGTTTGGCAGTCTATAGGCGGCGTGTGTTTGTTTGTGCCAGGTAATAACAGAGTGTGAGGATGAGATCTCAGCTCGCGGCATCGAGTTGCTGCGCGAGGTGTGCACGTGCGTAGGCCCGCAGCTGTCTCCGGCGCTTCATCACGAAAACTTTCTCACACAGTGCTGCGCGCGCACGCAGCGCCTACAGAAGGAGATGGAAACGCAGGAAGGTTGGTTAACATTTGCTAACGGTCATATCCCTCCTGGTTAATTACGAGTAGTGCCTTATTAAATGTATTTTAATTTGTTCTAGATGCCACAGAAAGTTGTACTAGAATGTGTAGAGTGATACGTGCCATACAGGAATATGTAAATGAATGTGATAGAAGATTCTCAGCGGAGAGACAGATTCTTCCGATTTACCGCTCCGGAAGGGGGAGGCAATGTACAATCATAGTCAGGTTCAATTTCCAAACAGGCCAAAGACAAATTGAGGACATTGAACTTTACTCGCACTCGAACGAAACGCTACATTCGTTGCGTGCGGCGATCCAAAGAAGGTAAACCTTTTCGTAAATAAATAACCGTACATTGTCCCATCCAGTTTAAAATTATCAATTGCCTAAACAAAACTGTAATTTTAATTTCAGGCTTAAATGTGCATCAGATAGTAATATAAAATTAGAAATGTTTATAAATAAGTTAGAACTGTACGTAAATGGAGAACTCCTGGATTCAAGTCATGACCGAAAGATTCTATCGCAAATTCCTTTGAGGGATAAAACGGTGATTGTTGCAAAGGTAAGTCAAATATGGCCTAAAGTTACATTTAGTGTAGTTCGTACTCTCATATTCTAGCAACGATATTATCATTGGATTGGAATTTGCAGGTATATGACGGGCAAGTGTGCGGAAGCGGGGGTTGCGGGTCATCTAACGAGTCGAGCAGTGACTCCAGCACATCTTCACCTCCGATGCCACCTACACCGGAACACGCACTGCCAGGCGTCGTGAGTAATTTACTTCTTGCTAGGGCCATCGAACAAGTTGTCTTTTTACATTTCACTCAGTATCTTATCAGAACTAGCTGATCCATTGAGAGCGTTGCGTTATGGTGATTAACTTTTGTCTTTCCAGCTCTTTGCCCAAGGATCATGGTATTTGCCGTTTGTACTGGAGCTGGAACATATTGGTATTACAAAAGGACACGGCCCATTGACAGAAGCTGCACATTTGCTATCACAAATCTGTCCCTCTCATAAACTAACTGTAAGTTTATGAAAACAATCTCATAAACAACTAGAAAATTTATTAAATATTATATTTCTTAAATATTTTGATAATATTTGATTTACAGATGGAGAAATTAAGTGAGGCGTTGTTATGTCGAGATGATACGAAACTCAGAGATATGTTATTTGGTCCAGCGCCACCTACAGTTGCTTATAATGTAGAGGTAAGGATGGTCTTCGGAGTATCATAAGTTAAATCTTTTAATATTAAATATATGAATAAGTAAACTAATTGTCTTTGAAACTTATATCTTTGATTTCAGGTGTTGTACAGTATGATATTGCCTTCGTCAGATACGAGATTAGAGCGCAGCCGTAGTTTTCAACTATCCTGTGTTAAGAAAGCACCTCTACTAGTACAGTGTATGTCTGACCCAGACTTTCTTCGTGGTGCTGCCCCACACACTAGAAGGTACTATTTTGCGTAGATCTTCTAGTAGGATTAAGAGCTCCATGACATGATAATATTTAACTTGGTACAATTTTTTCAGGGTTGGTTATTTAGCCCTAGTAAGGTTGGCCAAATTAGCACTCTACACCTTAGGACATTTATTCGAAATTTTAGCCCCAGATGGAACGGAAGTCGCTGTTGACAAGGACTTTAGGTATGTTTTGTTTATTCTGTACAGCAACTTTGTGGTAACGACAGTAATGAAGAGGTAAATATGTGTATGATGTCTATGTTTCAGAATGGACGTGACTATATTGAGAGAAGCTTTGCAAAATGTTCCCAATCACAGTTGCGAACTGATACTGAAAGCTATTTCAGAAAAATTGGCCGCAACTCTTGGAGAACAAGTGAATAACATGGTAAGTGCCCGAGATTTTTAAATTTTAATTAATTTATTTCGAGGAGCCCCGATGTTTAATTTTTTGGTTTTATTATTTGTTCGAAGGTTGTGGCTAACGGCGAAGATGGCGAGTCAGTATCGTCACTAGTATGGTGGCGTGTCCCCACCACGGCGACCGTGCGTGCTTTATATGCGCTGGCGTATTCCGTGGCGCAACCTACGGAATACAATGGATTAGTTCATCCTGACGATGTCGTTTGTGAGTTATTTTATTTAAAAGGTGTTAGCGGCAACGTTCTCTGTAAACTTGCAATCGTCATCACATGTGATTATATAAATTGCAGTGGTTCGCGAGTGTATGGAAGTGGTAACGATCTGCATGGCGCTGGGCGGCGGCCGCCTGGAATCGTTACTGCACGAGTCGTGGTGGCACGACACCGCCTTGTACCTGATGATCGACTGCCCTAATCCTCAGGTATTCGTGGGAAATCAACATTCTACTTACTCATTAATCAATAGATATCAATTACATGGATATGTTTTAAAGGACCTTCTAACGCAGAAAAATTAATGGGAGTTTGCATAGCTAGAGAATCTATAGCGCTTACGAAAGCGAGACATAACACTAAACACGACAACTGCAGGTCCGCGTGTCGTGCGCGGAGCAGCTGCTGGCGATGTGCGCGTGGGGCGGCGGCGAGGGCGCGCGGGCGGCGCTGGCGGCGCTGGGCGCGCGCGGCGCGGCCGGCGGGCTGCGGCTGCGGCTGCAGGCGCATGCGCGGCACGCGCAGCAGTTCCTGCAGCTGCTGTGTCGGCTCGTGTCCGTCGCCGGGCCCACCGCGCGGACGCTCGACGATCTAGCCGAAGAGGTGAGCCGATTGTTCTTGAACTGAAGTGAACATAATATAATTATACCTAAGGTATCGTTCTTATTATAAAGGAAACTTGCGGTTAAATGTCAAACCCGTTATTCAGCAACGTGAAACGTTTTGGACTTACCTTGATCTTAGTTTCGAGCTTTCCTGTCTAAAATGTTGATGCAATATGTACGACTACGCTAGTGATCGTTCGATATCTCTATCCCCAGGTGGCATGGCTGCGACGCGTACGTGCCAACCCCGAAACCCTAGACGATACCTTATTGGAGGGTCACCTCAACCTAACCAAAGAACTTTTCGCGCACGTTCCCGCGCAAATCAAATACCAGTACGGTGCGCATCCCGATCACAAGGATTCAGGATTGATAAAGGTAATATAACGATAGGAGTGTCTATTAGTTTCATAATTTTTTATGTGGTTGCATTAAACAACAGTTCGGTTTAGACTAAAGTTTGTATAGCACTTGTCACTTGGCAACTAATTAGATACTGTATACTTTTAAAATGAGTCATGTTTCACGCCCTGGCAATCAGGAGGTAACGACGGAGTTCCTGTGGCCGTACTCGTGGGCGTGGTGCAGCATGGGCGAGGGCGAGGGCGTGTCCCCGGAGCCGCCGGCGCCGCTTTGCCGCACGCCCGGCGCCGCCGCCGCCGCCACCGAGCTGCTGCTAGCGCTCGTGCACGCCTGCGTACCCAACATGGCCGCCCTCGCCAACATGCTCGAGGTTATGTTCTATTCCGGTAAGTTCAATCATTACTTTTTAATATAACGCATCCTGAGCTACCGCCTGGTACTATCTATAGGTAAATCAAATAAATTCGACTCCCATACAAAACTGTCCCTGATTCTGTTGCCTCTGAAGTGGATTTCTTGTGATGGTGTTACAATATACGCTTATGTGGCCAGATAAAAGCATGCCGCTCTCGGAGTGGGAGTACATGCCGTGCGTGGGCCCGCGGCCGCCCGCCGGGCTGGTGGGGCTGAAGAACGCCGGCGCCACCTGCTACATGAACTCTGTGCTGCAGCAGCTCTACTGCGTGCGCTCTGTGCGCGACGCCTTACTTACCGTCGAAGGTAACTTCATACTTCCTATTAAAAAAAGGTATTTTTACCACCATTAAGGGATCATCAACCAGCTGAAACAGATATTGAAATGAACGGCACTGTGCACAATGGATATATAACTTAAAGGAGTTCCGCTCGTTAAACCCAATTCAATGTTTCAAGGTGCGGCTACCGATCCTAATGAAGATTTTTCGGGAGATCTCCAACATCACACTATCATTGAAAACAATATTGAAGTGAGTGTTTGCGATTTAAATAGTTGCACTTGATTATTAAGAATATTTTAATCTAATAAAGATGCTTTTGTTACAGAGCAACAGCGATTACAACATCACAATTTTAAAACAAGTGCAAGCGATATTCGCTCACTTGCATTACAGTAAATTACAGTATTATATTCCGAGGGGACTGTGGGCACATTTTAGGTATTTATGAACACTTACGATCTTACTTTTCACATACATTCACATAGTTACGTATTTGTTTAACATTACCGTACCTTTTCCAGGCTTCAAGGAGAACCAGTCAATTTACGCGAACAACAAGATGCCGTGGAGTTCTTTATGTCTCTCGTAGAGTCTTTAGATGAAGCATTAAAGTCTTTAGGACAAGAGCAACTCATGGGTAAAACTATGGGAGGGACTTATTCTGATCAAAAGATTTGCAAAGGGTGTCCTCATAGGTATTGCTTTAAGAAATTTGTAGTTCTATTTAAAATGAGTTTGGTTGTTTTGATTATATTACAAATATGTTGTAAATTTTAGGTATTGCAAAGAAGAGCCATTCAGTGTAGTGTCTCTGGATATTAGAAATATGTCTCGACTTCAAGAGTCCCTGGAAGCTTATGTCAGAGGAGAACTATTAGAAGGCGCTGACGCCTACCATTGTGATAAATGTAACAAAAAGGTATGTTTTTTCCCTTCTTAAAACCTTCTTAACTCATTTTTTCTCTTTCAAATTCAAATGTTTGTTTCATTTATCAGGTGGTGACGGTGAAACGATTATGTCTCAACAAACTGCCCCCGGTGCTAGTCATACAACTCAAAAGATTTGAATATGATTTCGAAAAAGTTTGTGCAATAAAGTTCAACGATTATTTCGAATTTCCACGAGAATTGGACGTGGAACCTTATACAGGTATGCTTAATAAATCTTTCCTTGTTCAAAGATGTTCGAAATGAAAGGTCTTTTATTTATTTATTTATTGTGTCTTTACAATATTACAAATGTTAAAGTAAACTAAAAACTTAACCTATAATTTGTCTTTCAGCCTGGGGCTTAGCCCGGGCAGAGGGCGACGCTAGTCTATGGGAGGGTGGGGAAGACCGCACACCCGAGACGCACTACCAGCTTAGCGGCATCGTCGTACACTCTGGACAAGCCTCGGGGGGACATTACTACTCTTATGTTCTGCTCAGGTAATACTTTTAACCTTTACATGTCATTCCTTGAATATCTCAATATCTCGGTGTGAATAGTACGGTTTCCCCTAATATACTTTATTATATTTTTGTCAGTTTAAGGTTTTATTTCGTAAATTACGATGCATATAAAAATATTTCGTTTTTGTGATTTATTTATTGTTATTATTTTTTTCAAAGTGAGCTGAGAACAAGCTCTATTATTTGATCACATTTTACGAACTATCTCGTTTTGGATATACACCAAAACCATGTATGGATGGTTAGGATATAACCATGCGTCATGTATAGGGACAACGGCAGTGAGACCGGTCGCTGGCTGAAGTTGGACGACGGCGACGTGACCGAGTGCGGCATGCACGACGACGAGGAGATGAAGGCGCAGTGTTTCGGTGGAGAGTACATGGGCGAGGTGCGACTATCTATATTCAGTTTCATTGGTTTCTTGTTAAGGTTTTGAAAACAATACGTATCTCACGTGTAGCAAATTCTCAATAAAGATTTTGACAGTTTCATGTGTAATCCTTTATAACGTGTGTGATAAATCATTTCAATAATAAGCATGTGTTTCGCTTTTTATATTTCAGCACTTTTTATAAAAAAAGACCTGATAACCCTGTACTAGTGTGTATTAAAAGCATGGGCGTGTTCTCTTTACGCGTGACGTGGTAATTCTGACAATGTTCCAGGTGTTCGATCCAATGCTAAAGCGGGTTTCATACAAGCGCCAGAAACGGTGGTGGAATGCTTACATGCTGTTCTATACGCGAAAGGATACCATCGAAACTAATCTTGAAAATTCCATGAAGAATTTAACACTCAAGTGAGTTTTAAAATAATAATTTACTTACATTTTAAAACCGTTTTTAACCGACTTCAAAAAAGGAGGTTCTCATCTGTAATGTTTATGTTATGATGATATTCATTTTGTTTATTTTCCAGGGAGTCGTCTATCCCGAAACCGATCTGGCAGTCAGTTCGTCGCAGTAATATAGCATTTTCTCACAACCAAGATCAATTCAGTTTGGAGCATTTCAATTTTATGAAGAAATTGTGTTGTATGCGGCTGCAAGTCTTGCCCGGATCACAGAACGCTGTTTGGGTAAATATGTCAAAAAATATTAACCAAGTAAACTGAATTATACAACTTGCTCTTTTTTTTTTACACAATTATTTTCTTTAGACTCCAGAACATGAAGAAATGTCAATGCTGGCAGTACAGTTGGCAACCAAGTTCTTGTTCCAAGTTGGATTTCATACGAAAAAGACGTTGCGTGGGCCAGCATCGGATTGGTAAGTAGGCAGGACAATTTTGGATAGCTTCCTAAAGGTTAAAATTTATTTACGTAAGAAATATTAATTTCGCTAATTTATTTCAGGCATGACATATTGTGTCAACACCTGCGGTGCTCACAACCCGTCAGAGCGTGGTTCGCGACGGATTTATTCAAAAATCCGCACAGGTAAGTTAATTCAGCATTTTATGTTCATAATTAATCAGATATTCTTTGGGATAGTGAAATTAATCGTATTTAACATTCATTACAGATTGTGCGACTATCTTCTCTCATGTCCGTCGGCAGAAGTGCGTTTAGTGTTTATGAAAATAGTCGTGTTTCTGGCGCATTTCTCAATACAAGATCCTCCAGGTAGGTTCATTTCACTCCCATCTCATTGAATGTAATTCGATGAAGAAAATTTAATGCTTAATATTTTTCTTCTTTTTTTCAGTGCCAAGCGGTTACGGATCTTGGACGACGCGCGAGGAGGCGCAGTCGTTATCGGATCAAGTGATCTGCGCGGCGCGGGCGCTGGCCGCTCCACACCACTCCGACGCACATCTGCACAGACATCTGCCGCTTCTATTCAACTTGTTTCACGCGTACGCCGCGCTCGGACTCAACGAGCGACATCAGCTGCTTCGGGTAATTCGTCTACTCTTTACCGTCCACTATTTAAGGTTTACGAATTGTGTATCTGTTCAACGACCGCTAACCTTACGTGGTATGATTTCAGCTAAAAATTTTAGACATCGTGCTGTCAGTTTGCATGGACGATACGTCGTCGTCGATCGGAAAATACCAGTATCCAGAATCCGCAAAGGTCCATCAGGTACGTCGTACCCGAGCAGGGTGTTAAACTTTCCAAAAGGCAGTCGTGCCGGTAGTTCGCTTTACGGTTTAAGAGCCGGAGGTCCGAGTAAACGAATACGTGCACGTGTACGCAGGTGGTGTGCGTGCTGGTGCGGTGCTGCGACGTGAGCGCGCGCTGCGGCGCGGCGGGCGGCGCGGAGGCGGGCCCGGCCGCGCCCAACCCCTACGCCGACCCGCCGCACGCCGCCGCGCGCCCGCTGCTCTCCGCCACCGCGCAGGACATCCTCTACAACCGGAGCGGGTAATTTCATGACGCTCCTTCTCTATCTAGTATCGTCGTCGATGTGTATTTGAACCTCGGCTATTTTTCAGGACTTACATGAAAAAACTTACCGAGGAATGCTGCGGGTGCGAGGAGGGAATTAGACTCCTGCAGTTTCTGTGCTGGGAGCACGCGGGTTGGTCGCGCATGGCGCTGGCGGAGCTGCTCTGGCAGATGGCGTATGCGTACTGCCACGAGCTGCGGCGCCACGCGGACGCGCTGACCGCGTTGCTGCTCATGGAGGACAGCTGGCAGCATCACCGCATACACAATGTCATAAAGGTGCGTCCGAACCTTGCGCTAGACGGTTCCGCGATCTCTTTCCATTCTTTCTTTTTCCTTTTCTTTCCATTGCTGTGGAAGTTTTATAGTGCTTTGTGATAGATGAATATATTATATTCGTTGTTTTTGTAGGGAGTTTCGGAAGAGCGGCCCGGTCTACTGGAGACGGCGGCGCGCGCACGAGGACACTACCAGAAGCGCGCGTACGCCTGCGTGAAGCTGGTGGTGGGAGTGATGTGCCGCGCGCCCGCCGCCGTGCGCGCCGTCCACTCGCACGCGGACGCGCGCCGACGTTGGCGCCAACTCCTCGCTTGGCTTCAGGACGAACTCGATCGCGTGAGTAGCGACGTAATCTCTCGTGATACCTACATATAACTACCACGGATACTACCGTATCGAACCGTTTAGTTCCGAAATTATTTATGCGAACTGTTCTAGAAGTACGGGCCCGGCGGGTACGGCTCCTACGGCACGTGGTCGCCTCCGGGCACCTCCAACGAGACGTCCAGCGGGTACTTCCTCGAGCGCAGCAACTCTGCACGGAAAACTTTGGAAAAGTAAGCGGCCGACTCGTTTTCTATTTCGTGAACTCCTTTCAGCGACGCGGGAACGGGCTAACGAGTATTTCTGTCTCCAGAGCTTACCAGCTGTGCCCCGAGACGGACGACGAGGAGGAGGAGAGCCGGTCGGCGGCGGAGGGCTCGGGCTCGGGCGAGGGCGGCGAGGCGGCGGACGACAGCGCCGACGACGACGCGGACGAGCCGCCGCCCGCCGCGCCCGCGCCGCTCTGAGCCCGCGCGCGCAGCCTGCCGCGCCGCCTCTAGTCTCCGCGCCGCGTCCTCGGCGTCCGATGCCTCTTGTTTGTTCTGTCGCTCAGGTACTGTTTTGCCGGCTCGTAACGGTTTGAAGGTCGAACGTCGCCGGATCTGTGCTTAGCCGTAGTTTTGTTCTGTGATGTTAACGATATGTGTAAAGTTCGTTTACGAGGGCATTTATGATTAAGTATTACGTCGAGAGTTACGTTATCCGCCCGCTCGGTGACCGGCCCGCGACGCTCTCGCGTTTCCGACGTGTTCGATGAGACGTGACATCGTCGCGCGTGCGTCCCCTGACAGTTATTTCGTTAGTTATTTATCTAACTTAATTTTCTGCTTTAAAAGTACCATAGTATTTATTTTTTTGTAAGATTGTATTCATATTAAGTTTCAATAGTTAGATTTATTTTACTGTGTACGCATAGTATATTCGATGTTTTATATGATAATATATTCTTAACGATGCGAACTAGCTGCACTTTTTAAACGATGTCATTTTAACACGATCTCAAAAGTTGCTTCACACAAGTTTAATGAATATTATTATTTTGTTGCTCAGATATATTGTTTACAGGCGATACATATTGTCATCGGAACAATGTGCTATAAATCGTCCGCTTACATTTCCAGCGCGCTCTGGTTTTATTGAAAGGATGTTTCGCTTACTTATACCTATTTAATGTCGCGGTCAGGTTGCTTTTGAAAGTTAACTAAAAGGATATTTTATTGTAAGTGGAAAGCGGATCTTTAGAGTCAGGTAAAATATTGCGATGCGAAAATTCGCAATGACACGAGTGAAGAGAATTTAGTAGTTTTTATAAAATGCATTTTATAATAGAAGTTTATTGTTTGTAGTCTTGAGGTAATTGGCGTGCATTATAATCACAATGTAGAGTACACAAATAGGTGTAGTAAATGCTAGGAGGGTGCTATCTTAACAAATTCACGCGGTCGACGAAGTATATTATTTTGATGATGAATGACGTGTACTGTAGATTGCTTTATAACTGAAACAAAGTATTACTTTCGACTCTGCTATCGTCTAACTAAATTGTTTGTTTAAGCACGTCTATTATATAAACTACGTCCATTCAAACCGTGGTTTTTAAATTGTACGAGGGGCACAATCAGATATTTTTTGTAGCATATTACTTTTAAAGACATGGTTAGACTAAACAAACATTTTAAAAAATTTCGCATCTATGTCTAGAAGCTTATTATTATCATCTGTTTATCCGGATAAGCTAGCGCGCTTTTCCGGGTTATGACACAGATAAAAAACATTGTACATAATGGACGTAGAAAATAATGTATCGAACAGTCATTACTCAATAGTAGCATGAAATATGTTCGTCATTTAATATTTTTAATTTATTAGCCTTAATTTGGATTGTGATTTTAGCAATATTTATTTAGACTTATGTTGAAGCTATGTTCCCCAAGTATTTCAAACAAAAAACACTATAATGAAATCTGTCAATCCGTATTATATAGCATTAAAATACAAAACAAAAAATGTCGCGTTTAAAACAAGTGTAATTGAAGTTAATTCTAAAGAATAACTTCAAACCTATCAAACACTTCTCTAATATGAAATGTTAAGACAGTTTTACCGCTCATTTTGGTTGTAATTCGCTCAAAAAATGAAATCATCGATACAAATCTTACAATGCAAGCTGTACATACATACAATAATAAGTATTGGCCAGACTTTGGAAATTGGCTTATACTTTGGCTTGTAACACGAGAAATAGTTTCATTTTATATGCATGATAATATTCATACGATACAAAGTTAGATTTTTAAAACAATAGAATAGATATAGGTATTAACGACTAGTCTTACAGGAAAATGTTGCCACTACGTCAATGTTCTGCTTTGTAATATATGTTATTTATTTTTATATTTTGTGAACGGTTGTATGATATTTTCCTTGGTAGTTATTAGATCGCATCATCCAGGCTATCAGGCAATGCGCTCCTCAAAAAATCCCATCGCCATATAATACAAGCTACGATGTAAAGTATCGCAATTCTAATAATAATTACCGTTTTAGATGTTTATGTAATATTTAGTGCGTGAAGTTTAACCTACAACGTTGGTCCTGCGAACCATGTGCCTTAAGTTAGTTTAGTTTGCTCAATTTGCTTGATAGTCTGTGTATTGTTCTTTTTATCAACTTTGTCGTTTTAGAATGTTCGGTTTTAAATTTAAAAACAGAGAATGTAGATTTTGTTGCTTCGAAATTACTGACGTAATGCTTGAATATGAATATGATGGCATTTTTATTAACCGCTGATTGTTGACGTTTTACCAAAGATGGGGGTTATCGATAGAGGATAATTTGGTGGCCCTTTTCTTAATAGCTTAATAATTAGAATGTTTTGTATCTTTTATAATAATGCAAAAGTTAAATGATGTTTTGTTAAAGGAAATGAAATGTGATGGATCTTAGAATTAGATAGGAGACAATGCAAAAGAGTGGAAAAGTGCAAACCAAATATGTAAGCTGGAAGATGACCTAAAAATTATACGAGTTTCAAAGTTATGTAAATATTGATACCTATAACCAGTGACATTGTACTTCAAACGTAACTTTATTCACTTTACTGGAATTCGTATTGTTTTTAGATTGTTCATTCTATAAGTAGAGTCAAGCCAAACATTCGTTTTACGTCAGATTCATTCGAAGATAGCGACGTAATTTGATTCTGGTAGTATTCACTAAGGATGTTCAGTGAATATGTAATACACTACATGCAACTCTCGTGTGAACAGTGTAAAATGTCTTATTGATAGAATTATAAGATCAGTTGAGTTTTGTATAACATTTCTATGGCAAATATTTAACAAATGGCATTTGACATTATACTGGAATGCTTATTGAAATAGCATTCATACAGATATTATAATATTAAAATCAAGAAATAAATTCAAAAAATTATTTTGCGTTTTACTTATCTTATCACTTACTATGCGTAGCAATTGTAAACATTTAATTTACCATCCATTCGTGAAAACTAATTTACTAATTAAGTAATGACGTGTCACAAATTATAAGTATTAAGATATTCATGTCAAACAATTTGTTGTTGGTTTGGTTGGATATACGTGGGGATTTGACCTGTGACCCGATCTGATATTACCAGTTTGGCGTTAATAGTTAAATCATATTACTGATAAACGCAGTACTTGCTCTCAACTTTTATGTTACATATTTTAAAGTTTATTAAAAATGGAGAAATATATTAGCATAAATGATTTGGAAAATGCAGCATTGGCAATCTTGCCGAAAAACGCACGGGATTATTATAAAAGTGGTGCTACGGAAGAATTTACTTTGGCAGAGAACAGACGCTCTCTTCAGAGGCAAGTATTCCGGAGATTCTTAGGTACTTCAACATTGCTTCCTGCTTCTATGAACTGCTTGTAGTTACATTACAGGTGGCGTATTCGTCCCAAATGTCTAATTGGTGTAACGCAGAGCAACTTGCGTACCAAAGTATTGGGGATGGAAGTTTCTATGCCCGTGGCCATCGCGCCTACTGCAATGCAAAGAATGGCTCACCCTGAAGGCGAATTAGCGAATGCTAAAGGTAATTATAATAGGGATTGTTTAAGTAATAAAAAACACTTGGGTACTAGATCTTCAATTTCTATCTTGTCGTGTTTCAGCTGCTCAAGCGGAAAGAATAATTTTTACATTAAGCACTATTTCCACTAGTTCTATTGAAGAGGTAGCTGAAGCTGCTCCGGATGCAATCAAATGGTTCCAGCTGTACATTTATTCTGACCGAGAAATTACGAAAAATTTAGTGGTCAGAGCTGAAAAGGCTGGATTTAAAGCTTTAGCTCTGACTGTTGATACACCTTTATTTGGTATAAGGAGAGCTGATGTTCGCAATAAGTTCACCTTACCCAAGCATTTAAGGTTGTTGTACTAATCATATTTTAACCTTTTGCACGCCAGCCATTTTTGACGTTGCTACACGCCCGACGCCGCTGAGCCTAGTATTATATCAATTATATTAAATCAATTAACACAGGCGGTAGGGCATCTTATATAAAACAAAATTATTGTTATAAAAATGGCTAAATTTAGACGACTTAAGGCCAGCGGCGTCTCAGCCACGCGGACGATTTGCGACTAAAGTGGTCATTGGCGTCCAAAGGGTTAAAAGATATCGTAGAATGAGTTCAAAAATAATTATGTTATATGATGAATTACAGATTGGCTAACTTTGACGGTAATTTGTCGACAAAAATACATAAAACCAGTGAAGGAAGTGGTCTAAATGAATACGTTAGCAACTTATTTGATAAATCTTTAACTTGGAACGAAATAAAATGGCTAAAGAGGTAAATATTAGGTCTTTACCTATGAAATTGCCGTTTTGTATGAAAAAATTCAAACGATTTTTTTTCATATAATTTTTATTTGTATTAAGTGAAGTAATTACCCATACAATCAATGCATCCTTGCCAACGCAGTGGCAGTTTATTAATGCCCTTCTTAAAGAAATCAGCTGGACGAGAGGCAACAAATTCTTCAAAGGTGTTTTGAACTGCCTCTTGGTTATTGAATTTTTTTCCAGTCAAGAAGTTATCCAAATTCTGGAAAAAGTAGTAGTCTGTAGGGGCAAGGTCCGGTGAGTACGGTGGATGAGGGAGAGCTTCCAACCCCAGTTCTTGCAACTTGGAGACCGTCATTTGTGCGGTATGAGGTCGCGCGTTGTCGTGCAGGAGCAGCGGAGACGAGCGATTGACCAATGCTGGTCGGAGACGTGCCAGCTTCTCCATCATTGTGTTCAATTCTTCACAGTACACATCTGCAGTAATACTCTCCCCATTTGGTAAGAAGCTGTGATGAATCACACCGGTGCTAGACCACCAAACAGTAACCATCACCTTTTTAGGGGTAAGTTTTCGTTTAGGGCATTGTTTAGGTGCTGAACCAGGATCCAGCTAACTTGCTGAGCGCTTACGGTTATCAAACAGAATCCATTTTTCATCACAGGTGACAATGCGGTTCAAAATTCCTTCATTTGTGTGTCTGTTGAGCAATGCACGGCACGTCTCGACGCGTACTTGGCGCTGGCGATCATTGAGTTCGTGGGGCACCCATTTGTCAAGCTTTTTTACCTTGCCAATTTGACGCAAATCGACCAATATTGTTTTGATGCTAACGTCGAAAGCTGCTGCTAATTCAGCCGTAGATTGAGTATCATCAGCTTCCACGATCGCCTTCAATTCGTCTGCATCGACCAAAGTCTTCGGACGACCGCGGGGTTCATTTTTCAGGTCGAAATTTCCAGAACGGAAGCGAGCAAACCAATAACTAGTGGTTCGTTGGTTTGTAGTGTTAGCTCCGTACACGTCGTTGATGTTGCGAGCCGCTTGTGCCGCGTTGCTGCCACGACGGAACTCATATTCCATAATTACTCGAATTTTTAACGTATCCATGTTGACGAAAATGATTGAAATGCAATAAACAAATGACTGTTTTTGGAAAAAGAATTCCATATTTTTAAAATGAAATTAATTTGAAATTAGAATTCTTAGCTAAACAAAAAATATTTTAAATTGAAATGGCCAGTACTGTAAAACGGCAATTTCATAGGTAAAGACCTATTATATTGTGATTAAATTGATGTATTTAGTTATGTGTTCTATGTATTAAAATGTAGTAGTTTTCTAGCATTACAAAGCTACCGATCATTGCTAAAGGAATACTTCGTGGAGATGATGCTGTGAAGGCGGCAGAAGCAGGATGTGCGGGTATTTTAGTCTCTAACCATGGCGCAAGGCAACTGGATGGAGTACCCTCGACGGTCAGTTCAATTCTCCGTTCAATTAAAATCTATTTTTTTATTCTGTAGAGTAGATATTTGTAGCAATAATAACCGTTTTGCTTTGTTATCCTGCCAGAAGGTTCCTTTAATATTTATATGTTCATTAGATCGAAGCGCTTCCCGAAATTATAGAAGCAGTAAAAAGTTATGATGTAGAAGTTTACATCGACGGTGGATTTACCTCTGGGACTGACGTTTACAAAGCACTAGCTTTGGGAGCAAAGATGGTGAGTTTGCAGATATAATTTTGAAAAATTTTATGCAATGAAATCAGGTTTATTTTTAATGCGATTAATTTGAATAGGTGTTTGTTGGACGTCCTGCTTTGTGGGGATTGACTGTAGGCGGGGAAGACGGAGTTCGAAGAATGCTTAACATTTTCCGCACAGAATTAGAGTACACATTACAAATTGCAGGTATGTTCAATTTGCCTTAGCAAGTTCAGGTCAATTTATTTTTAAAAATATTGAAATCAACTCATCATTCATGCAACATTGTTAATCTCTTTCAGGAACACCTACAGTGGCTGACATAACACGTGACATGGTTCGCCACGAGTCTTCGTACAGTAAGCTGTAAGAATGTAATCTATTTATCAATTAATCTTATAGCAAATAAAAAAACGAGAAGACGTTTAATATGTATTTTTTATTAAAGTCAGTATTTATGTTTAATAAGATTACGTGCCTGTTGTCTAAACTCGTGATCATCGTGACCTCCCTTGACAATCAGTTTGCGATAAAGATTATACAGAATTTCTGGTGTCATATATTTATCTCTTGACCACAGCGTACGCGATATTTTCTGAAAAACATAAGTTAAATAAACATTTATAGCACTGCATTCCATTTTAAAACACAGCTATACGAGTATAAAAACATAATCTACCTTAAAATCGCAACCATACAAATGAAGTCCGAATTTGAGTTTTTTTACTGTCCGTTTCAAACTTTCATCATTCGCCATTTTATTTTGCAGAATTATGGTATCTTTGCAGGTTTTACAAGAATTTACTTTGTAGTTTCCGTAACTAGATCCCGATATATCATTCTCCAGGAGAGCATCTCTCTGATGCATGTAGTTGGTAAAGCTATAACTGCAAGATATATTCCTAGTATTGTTTACCCGTTGATTACCAGTTTTATCTTCTTTTTGCGTTTTTTCGTCCTTTGATCGAAATATGCTTTTCATGCTTTTTACGATAGTTGTACAAGACTCGTTAATAGCCCTAAATAATCTGACGCTCATAGACCTTTTATCTCCGTTGGTCGGACTTGCTGCGTGTCGTTTTAATTGCGGTTTGCACGCAAAGCTTTTATTAGCTTTAGCTGAAACACCTTTGGTTGTTATTTTTGATTTGTTTGTGCGTCTTGTGAGGGTTTGGTCTCGTTTTGGCGTAGACATAAAAGGTGGTACGAAATTAATAATGTCTAGTAGGGACTCGTCGTGATACCTCGTTCTGTTAGAGACGCTAATGCTTGTTTGCACCTCTTTATGCTGCGATGACACATTGAATGTCGTATTATAGTTTTCAGAAGGAGTTGCAGAACAATGGACTTGAGACTTAGCGGGCAGATTCCAATCTTTTTCTAAGAATGAGAAAGTAATATCGTCCTCTCTTGAATTGTACTTCCTATTTTGCCAGTTCTCAGACATTTTTCGGCTTTGATAATTTTGCCTGGATTGTGTTTCAGCGTGATGAAGGAGTTTTTCATTAAAGTGTGGTAGTGGTGGTATTTTTGGGAAGGTTTTAAAGTTTTCCTCTTTTCTGGATTTCCAATTAATAACTTCTCTAATCACATTCTGAAATAGTGTGGTTGTATTATCTGGGCTGCCATTGAATGCGTCACAAGAGATCATTAACTTAGGTGCATATTCTTGTATATTTGTATGTTTGGTAAAAGTTTTTTCTTTAGATGGTGGAATAAGTAGCTGCGATGTAGGTTTGTTTTGACCTCTTTCGCTAACATTTATATTCGATGCCACAATATTTCGCGTATCGTTCGTGTTGATTGTAGTATCTATGTATATGGATAAAAAGTTATTGTTTTTAATAATAAGCAATAGACATAAAAGTAAATAAGTAGTAGTAGTATAAGTAGAGCAAAAAATAAAAGTGTAATTTAAATTGTAGAAGATAACTTACTTGGCCTATTACATTTTGGACTATGTGTACTTAAACGGTACAAAATAATTGTTGCCCATTTTCCCATCTGAAACATTAATAAAAAGACATCTTTTCTGGACCTTTGCATTATAAGAAATGGAGGAAGGATTTCTTGTATGTAGAGGAGCAAATTATGAAATTCATAAGTACCTAAATGTTTTTTTTTTCGAAAGTGGAATGGTCTATAGTCTAAAATATTGTTCAACTTCATACCTGTGAATAAGGCCCATACTTTTTCAAGAAGTTTTGCAAGTGGTCAATGACATCAGAGGTCTTCAAGATTGAAACTGCTTGTTCTGAACTTTCCACTACAGTGCTTAGTAGCTGCATACACGTACTGTACTGAAGATGTTGCCTGTTATAATACAATCTTTTTTATAATATTTTCGCAGGTTTATAAATTGCATAGTTCCAGTGACGAAGGTTATGTTGCAAACAGTTCAGGTAATGTTCTGCTCCCCCCACATTTAGTGCTTGAATTATTTTTCAGCTCAGTGGCACCTACAGCTTGTTTTTTTTATTAAGTACTTGCCTTGTAAAAATATTCAATCCGTTATTTTCAAGAAACAATTGAATATTGCGTTCGTGGTTGAGCAACAAACTTTGTAGGACGATACATACATCCATATTGCCTTGGCAACATCTTTGAATGCTCTGAAAAGTTGAAACAATTACAATTTAAAGTTATCTACGAATGTGTGAATTAGGTAGGTACCTAGTCTGTATTTAGTGCAGCAGATTCTTAGTTTCTTACCAGAGGTATAAGATGGGAACAGTAAGTCTTATTAGCACCGGAGTTTCGACAAGCTTCGGCAAGGCAGTGACAAAGTGCGACCCAAGTATCCTGGCACTAAAAATAAGTATTTTTTGTAATATTTGCCTAATACCTATACAATATTGTGTAGGTACCCAAACGTTTGTAAACTCCACTCACCACCATACCGCTACCAAACATTTCAGTCATGGTATTTAAGCAACCGCTAATTCTTATCATATTGTAAGCGTGCGTCACCAAATTTTGTGTTGAGCTCCTTTCATCGAAGGTCAGCAGCGCCAATACAAAATTCAAAATCGGAGCCACATTTAAACCTCTCTCCAATAGATTATGAATGGACTCATAAATGGGGTTATATCTCACAATAACTTCATAGTTAATACCCTGTAAATATGTAAAACTAGTAGTCAAAGTCCCGAGATAAGCATGTAATGAAACTTTAAATTATTATCTACAATTAATTTGAAAACCCACGTTAGATATCAAATATATTGCTAATACAGAATAAAGTTTCACTTGGATTTCTTTATCGTGTGTCAAAGTAGAGAACTCCAATAATTCTTGCAAATCAGTTTTGCTTGCCTCTTGTATTCTAGCTGAAGCATCCTGAAAATACAGCGATCATTGCAACAAGGTAATTATACGGTAAAGCGAAATAAAGTTGATCTTTTCGTTAATTCCTAGTTAATTCTCACTTTTATTACTGAGGCCATGGTATATCGATTCGAGCACTGTAATTTCTGCAAAAGTATTCGAAAATTTGGATGGCTCGCCATTGAAATTGAAAAGTAAAATAAAAAGTCGATATCTTATCATGTATGTAGATTGTGATGTAGATAAACTTGAGGTAAACTGCCTGCCCTGCCAGAGAAGTTTGAATTGAGTTTGAAGTTCCCTCCGGTGGCTTCCCGCCACCATATAGCTTGTTTTATTCAGTGTTGCCATTAAACATAATATGAGCATTTCTCTTTTTTTTGACCACCAATTTCTAAACTTGTCAAAAATTTAAAAGTTGTTAAATGTAAATATTTTATTACTTAATTTAATGAAATAGACTATAAATAATCTGTTTTTGTCTAAGAAACTCCTTTAATTTAAGTATTACAGTTAAAATTTGAGAATTTCTAAGTGAGGGTACAAAATGGATTCCATTTTTGTTACTTTTTAAATTAACAATATAATAATAGATTGAAATATATCCGGTATTTTAATGATATTTTAATAAACTGCATGGACTTAATATTTTATGAAAATAAGAAATTTCAGGTAAATATGAAGTTTTCTTTTTTAATTCGAAGAGAATATATTTTATTTTGTTACTTTAGTAAAATTTTATTCAAACTTTAGTTTTAATTAAAAACTAGCAGAAACTGAATACGCTTTCATATTTTGTCGGAAATTTTCACGTAAATATTTTTATTTCTAATCACTTTTATTTGGATTATTTTAATTAATTCGACCAAAATTTAAAAAAACGTGTAAAAAAATATTGGGACAGTAACAAAAAAAAACTGACGGTAACAAAATAAAAAATGTAAAGCAGCATCTCCACTTACTCAAAATAAGGCAAAATTATGACAAAGAGAAAAAATGAACAAAAGTAGCGGTTGAAAAAAATAGATGAAATACCAAAATATGTTTTCAGTAATTACTTTTTAATACTCATTAAAATTTCAAGAAAATGTAAAGTTGGTAAGTGCACAGGGTTAGTATGATTCATTTTTTTTGACAATTCTTTACAGCTTTTATCATCTAGCTCCTTTTTTGTACTATTTATTAGTCCTTACAATCCTTACATAGCCATTAAGTTTTTTTTTTTAAGTTTAACTTAAAAAATTAGGCTTTAGGTTTTTAGTTTTTAAGTTGATGTAAATAGACCTTTATAATTTTTCTTTTTTGTTACTCAAAATTCCCCTTATACGTTACTAAACAAAAGTAACGAAAAAGGAAGTAACGAAACACGTGTACGCAAGTGTTTTTAATAATTTAATATGGTTAAATTTAAACTAATTCTAGATTTTTTTTGAAAATATTCTAGTTAATATATTAATTTCGCTTAAAATAATAGTAAAGAGTAATAATACATTGAATTAACCTCGCAAATTAGTAACAAAAACTGAAACTTATTTTATATCGCCAAGCAAGCAGAACTTTAACTGCGTCAAATACACTGATAGAATGGCAGCTATGCAAAGTGGTGACTGAGGAAATATTCTAAAGTGTTGCCATTTGTAAATGGAATAGAATTGGTAGTTTTAAAATTAAATTTAAGTGTATAAAATAGGTAACAAAAGAAGAATTTTATTTTGGAACATTTTTTTGGGACATCACTAAAATTAAATTTTGAAACACAAATAACCGATAATACTATTTATTCGGTATAAAAAATCAATCTTAATACTACAACATAAAAGTTATATTAAAAAAAAAGTAATGTTTCATACGAATTTTTTACAAGAAAGAAGTTTGAAGTAACAAAATTTGTTATGGGACAAGTCGTTTTTCATACATTGGGTATTTGGACGTTTAGAATTTTATTGAATATATTCTTTTAAACCAATCATTTTAAACAACTCTTGGTAGTTTTACTTTAAGAAAAGAACAAAGAATATTTTACATAGACCGCTTCCTCCTTGAAGTGCTTAAAATTTAAGATTTTTGTAGGCAAAGTTGTGGGACACTGTAAAACATACTGGTGGTCAAAAAAAAGAGAAATGCTCATATACCCTTTTTTTGGCATTGCTGTAGACAAGTAAAAAGAAAAGAAAAAAATATCTATGAAAAAATATATAACCATAGTCTAGACGTAATGTCAATGTCAAAATCAATTTCATTCATTCACGGTTTTGAGATGTGTTTGGTTGGGCTGCAAGAATTTGATTTGGGGAATATTGAATTTAATTGATTTCTCTACCTTCAAAACATATACATCTTATTTCATATGCAACGCAAGTAAAGGCTTACTAGGGTCTTATTATTCTCGACATTCTGGCGTCGGAATTAGACTGTTTTTATCAAATATGGATGTCGGCGAATTGCTTTCATTTAAGGTGAGCTTTAGTCTGGTTTTACTGCATAAATTCATCTTAATTTTAATGTGTGACGTATACAATCTTGCTAACTGATCCTCTTGTTATGTTTTAAGCCTACTCCAACACCTAAGCGGCCTAATGAAGAAGAAAGCGACGATGAAGAGGAGATGGCAAAAGCAGCCAAGTTGCGCCGCTTAGCCAAATCAAAACCTGACCAAATGTTATATCAAACCAGTAAAACGCTACCTAAGGAGCCAACTATAACCGATAAGGAGAGGGAGGATATCCTTCGTTTTGTGGAGACTGAAGCGACAGAGGTAACTAGATTAGGTATTATACAGCATTTAGAATTTACACTAAGCCAATAACCTTTTTATATTGTAAATGATATTGTACTATTAAGATGTATTTTTAAAGGGTGAAGTACTTGATGAAACAGCAGTCAAGAAGCTTGTGTTGAATTTTGAGAAAAAGGCTCTCAGAAATAGAGAGATGCGAATAAAGTTCCCTGACCAACCAGAGAAGTTCATGGAAAGTGAATTAGATTTACATGAAGCATTGCAGGTAATAGATTTATTTATCAAAGAAACACCAACAGTTACTACAACAATAAGTACTAGATATATAACTTAATAATAGGCACTAATAGCTAATTGCGTAACCAATTACAGGTGAACACAGCATGCAACAGAAAAAATACAAACAAACAAAGACTTCGTATCTACTTAAACACATCAAAAATTTAAATTAAAGATTAAGTTATTGGTCTAAGCGGTTTTTCAAGAACCTAATTATTGCTTTCTAATGTGATTCACACTATTGATTATAAAATATTTATTAAACAAAATTATTATTATTTAATTGTTTCATGTATTCACAACATTTCAACATCTGTATTTCAGGAATTGAGTGCAGTGGCAACAGTGCCTGACCAGTACCCATTGCTTGTAGAACTGAAATGTATAAATTCTTTACTGGAATTACTTTCTCATGATAACACTGATATCTCTACATTAGTTGTACACTTACTTCAGGTACTGTTTTCATGTCTATTTATTGAAATCCTTATCTGTCCTTATTTGTTTTGAAAAAGAAAATGTCAATTCTATTTTTGAGTAAAAACAAAGAACACCACAATACACATTAAATTGGTATAATACATTTTAGGAACTGACAGATGTAGACATTCTCCATGAGAGTGAGGAAGGTGCAGAGGAGTTGATAAATGCATTAGCTGAGGCGGAAGCACCAGCTCTATTACTGCACAATCTTCAAAGACTGGATGAACAAGTACCTGATGAAAGAGATGCAGTACACAACACACTTGGTACATTGGTCTAATATTCATTTGTGTTCTTTCTTGTAACCCCTCCTACATTCTTACAAAGTAACTCTTGAATAATCAGTACCTAGTCATTTCAATAAAATTAAAGTAGCTACAAGTAAAAGAAGGCCAGAGAAACTGCTTTCCCTTAATTTCTTCCCTCTATAGCAATATATTGTCTTTTCAACAGGTATAATGGAAAACATAACAGAGTTCAGACCAGAATTATGTATGGAAGTGGCTAAACAAGGTTTCCTTCAGTGGATACTAAAGAGATTAAAATTGAAAGTGCCATTTGATGGAAATAAGCTCTATGCCACAGAAATTCTGTCTATACTGCTTCAGAATACTCCTGAAAATAGGAAATTGCTTGGAGAGCTTGATGGCATTGATGTTCTGTTGCAGCAGTTGGCTGTAAGTATACTTCAACTGATAAAATCCATTTAATAAAAATAATTTGAAGTGCTAATTTAACTTATAAGATACTTGTACAATGGAATGTGGTGATGAAATATGGTGGATGTTTGTTTCGACTTTAAGTGACACAAATAGAAACTGTAAAAAGATCTTGAACTGAAACTACCTCTGTTGTTTCGTTATTAGTTCTATAAGCGACACGATCCAAGTGGCGCGGAGGAACAGGAGGCAATGGAGAACATGTTCGACGCGTTATGTTGCGCGCTCATGGAGCCCACTAACCGCGACCGCTTCTTGCGCGGCGAGGGATTGCAGCTCATGAATCTTATGCTGCGGTGGGTATTACTTTGCATAAAAAACTATATATAATTTGTGCGAAATTAATGTGCTGTGATGTGATAACATTGATAACTTTTATTTACCCTTTTACTCTTGTCTAGTATGGTGATTACGTAGTTAGATTGAGACCATCCAATCTACATAATGAGAAATAAATAGATATTGTAAAGAAAAGGAATAACTTTTTCAGTGAGAAGAAAATGTCACGTAACGGATCATTAAAAGTGCTAGACCACGCACTCGCCGGGCCGGACGGCCGGGACAACTGCAATAAGTTTGTGGATATCCTCGGTCTCCGCACTGTGTTCCCGTTGTTCATGAAGACTCCACGCCGGAAGAGGCTATTGACTGTTGATCAACATGAAGGTATGTTTTAGATTTTATCAAAACTTTAGGTGGCCCTTGCTCCCAGAAAATCGTAACAATTTTTTTTTTTTTTTTTTCAGAACACGTAGTTTCTATAATATCGTCGATGTTACGCAACTGTCAAGGCAGTCAGAGGCAGAGGCTACTCGCTAAGTTTTCTGAGAATGATCTTGAGAAAGTAGACAGACTGCTTGAGTTGCATTTCAAGTACATGGACAAAGTGGATCGCACTGAGAAAGATATGGAGGTAAACGTCATTCAATTAATTTGAGTAAAATATTCTTAATTGTAATTGAAAACTTATTGGAATGTAATTATTTCAGCAAGAGAGTGAAGAGCTCGATGACGATGCGCAATATCTCAGACGTCTCTCGGGCGGACTTTTTACACTGCAGTTAATTGATCGAACTATTTTAGAGGTACGTTCTTTAGATACTTTTACGTTTTATCGAATCATCTCAGTTACCAAGTACTAAGATAGTGAATATTGTGTTGTGTAGGTGTGTACAGCGGGCCCGCCGTCAATAAAGCAGCGGGTGCAACGAGTGCTTTCCCTCCGAGGTGGTTCCTTGAAGATCATTCGACATGTCATGAGAGGTTAGCATTGAAATTTTATTACTCTATGTTTCTACACCACTGTATAGAGCACGAGTTAAAAAATAATCCGCTTAATAATACTTGGCTATAAGTTAATCCTATTTATTAGAAATGCCTACAACTGTGCGAGACATTAACGCGGCATCTTTTCAGAATATGCTGGCAACCTCGGCGACGCTGGTAGTGAGGAGTGGCGGCAACAAGAACAGCAGCACATACTCCAACTTGTAGATAAGTTCTAATATTTTACCCAATAAAAATATTAATGTGTCAAATATCAAACTTTTATTACAATATTTTCTTATAAACCAAACGCAATAAACATTTAAATAACTTTATTATAATATACAATAATAATAATCATAAATTGTTGTACGAAATAAAAATGTTAACAATAAACAAAATAACGACCAACAATTTCATAGTGTTGTCCCATTCATCGTTTACAAGTATGTAAACGATGAATATTTTACGGCATATTGTAGTTTGCAATATTTAGCATCGAGTTTTATGAGTAGTAAGTCTTGATGATGCTTCCACTTTTATAAAAAGAGATGTCACATTATGTTTGTCACTGTTTGTTAAAAATTTATAAAATCTTGTTCTGGATGCCTCTTACAATAATCCGAAATATCTCTCGTTTAGAAGCCCTTTAAAATGAGTGGTATACAATATTGTAAGATATAAACATATGTGCATGGTATTTAGAAATAATGGTGTATAAAAATAACGTAGCATAATAATATTTTGTGCCTTATCATACCTCAGTGACCTAATTTATCATATCAACTATCTAATCATCAGTCGGTACTGATTTGAAGGAACTAATTTAACCATTATCCCAACAACTACTTTCTATCTACACCATACAATTTATTTAAAGCATATAAGTAACTGCTAAGTACACTAAAATGTGGTAATTCGTCGAAACACACATTGTCTCGCAATTGTTAACAAACATCACTAACATAGATTAGCCGCGTACTGTATGGGCGAGCAGCCTCATAAGGCAGTGACTTGCACATTTGAATGTGAGCTTGTACACTGGGCACCGTGGAGCAGCTTGATCATTCACTATTTGGCTAATTACATAACATTGGTACATTAAATGCTGTGTATGGAAATTAATTTTGGGGCAGGTGACGTTACATACTGGAATCTTATTACTAAACTACATCACAGGGTGGGGGACGCCTTCCAAAACAAGAGATAACGTCAGGATATTAACAATAGGAATGCTTTACAACGGATTTGTGAATACACATTTGATATTTAAAGACAGCCAAAATGGCTTACTTGTCTTCACAACCACAAAGTCTGCTTTGAGCAGAATCGTATCATTGATAAATGAAACAACTTTGATGAAACGTTCTAATACTGTCAACTCATTCTCCAATCGAGTATTGCTTCAAGTGGAGTGTTATAATCCAATGGCCTATAACCGTTTAACGAAACATGCACCTAATGATGTAAGTCATTGTTGTTTAGTTTACTCTATTAATACACTTTTTAAAGGACAATGTACCTAAAAAAACCTATAATTATCTTGCATTTGTGACGGTACGAAACACAGCACGTCTATTACTAATTATATCTATGATTCACACAATAACAAGAATTCTGTTCGAACTTTTCAAATCACGATTTAAGTACCGGTAATAAATCTTGTAGTGTAATATGTATGTATATCTATTGAGGCTTATTTAAGTTAGGTCAGCTTGACACTGTCGCACGACAATAAGTATTTGTATTTTATTTAAAAGTTTATATCACATTCGCACGTCACTAAGCCTTTATAAAATCTTGTTATTTAGTAAGGCAACGCTAAATATTTAACAATGATATACAATTGTGTTTGCAGCATAGAAGGCACAACACGCCGCCGCCGCTATACTCTAGGTCAGGTAGGCAAGGCAGCCGATGTCTAAATCAATTTTATAAATAAATGCACATCTGGTATTGGCTTTTTAAAATATTTTTCATTAAAAATTAACTCATGTCAATTTATTGTCCGAATAAAAGGTTACCACACTGAGCAACAGAAATTACACTAGTTATACGTATTTATACTTAAGTAGTCGTTTTGTCGAATGTATTAGAGCCGGAACATGTAAAACTGACGACGCGTACGTTTACTCAATTACGTTATCCTTTGAGCTTGACGTCGTGCCCAGTGCGGTTTAACCTGTTATAACTGAATTTAGCATAACGTTAAAGTGTCCCTGCTATTACCTACCTCTCCCAAAGCGACCCCGCTCCTGTGGAACAGACGAGTTCGGCTAAGGGCAATCTTTGTTCAGCATTTTGGTAAATGCCTTGGGAATGTCTTCGTTCGTCTTCGACACGGTACTGGTGCCGAGAAGAGAGGGAGCCGGGATAGCTCCTGTTTGGATCCCGTACGCAGTCTTCAGTAAGTCGTAATTTATCTTTTCTGAGATGACGGAATCTTTACTGTAATGAAGGAATTTAAACATAAATTATGACAATTCATTCATTTTTGCACATGTAACAAACAACGCACCCCAGAATACATACTTGTACTGCGCATGCGAGGTGACAAACTTGCGTATCCAGGTCGCCATAGTGGAGATCTCCCCGGAGGCGCGGCGCTGGATGAGCTTGAGGTACTGCTGCACGGAGCAGTGCGTGTCCGCGTCCACGTCCATACCCGACAAGTACGACTCGATCAACGGGATTAGACCCGGGAATACGCCGCTCTGGAGACAAAGTTAAACATTACAGTTTTGTACACAATAGTTTGTAAAGGAGTCTCCTAATTATTTAGTTATACAGGGTAGCCCGTCGATTGACGTCCAAAAGGAAAATTTGGATTCCTCGTCTCGTGGGGTATCCGATTTTTTACGGTTTCCGAGTTATGACGTGTTTTCTGATTTTTTGAGATTTTTCAACCAATCACCCTAAAAAGGTTTGTAGAAAAAAAAGTACAACACTTTTTCATAATTTTATTTTTGCATCAGATGCTTCATGACCCGTACTTTTATGCATAAAATATTCAGCTTCGTAATTTTAATAAAAGTTGGGGAAATGTAGGTCGGAAGAGTAAAAATTGTATTGACTGAAAAATAATCGAAATCTTCAAACTTAAACTAGGAGGTTAAAATGATGGCTTTATGGATTTTGAGCTGGTTTAAAAACTGCGCCAACTTCTCAGCTCTCATAATCATCGAAAAAATTGGTACTTAATGGGGTACTGTTGCTAGAATCAGCCTTTAAAGAGAGCAAGGTGGAAAATTTCAGAATTGGACGTTTGAGTAAATTTTTTTTCTTTCATATTTTATGATCACCTAAGCATCAGTAGGTTTAAAGACAGTGTTATTTTACTGAAAAGTACAAAAAAGGAGCCAAGATTGACACATTTGGGGGTTTTAGAGTAAGAGATGAGTTACACCTTGAGAAAATTATGCAGATATGCCTCATTTCTAAGGGGTTGCACAAGGAAACGGCCTTGAAGCGGTACGACTGTATCATAAGCAGCTTCTACGAAGTAGGATCCCTTCAGGACCCTCGCGTTGACCAGAAGTTCTGCCTTCCATTAAGGTTAGGCGTATGTCAAAAAAAATACGAAGGTCAGGATAAGAATCAGGTTGCAGCCCACCACGTCTATGAACTTGTTTGCGATACAGTCGTGCCGCTTCAAGGCCGTTTCCTTGTGCAACCCCTTAGAAATGAGGCATATCTGCATAATTTTCTCAAGGTGTAACTCATCTCTTACAGGTGCTCTAAAACCCCCAAATGTGTCAATCTTGGCTCCTTTTTTGTACTTTTCAGTAAAATAACACTGTCTTTAAACCTACAGATGCTTAGGTGATCATAAAATATGAAAGAAAAACAAATTTACTCAAACGTCCAATTCTGAAATTTTCCACCTTGCTCTCTTTAAAGGCTGATTCTAGCAACAGTACCCCATTAAGTACCAATTTTTTTCGATGATTATGAAAGCTGATAAGTTGGCGCAGTTTTTAAGCCAGCTCAAAATCCATAAAGCCATCATTTTAACCTCTTAGTTTAAGTTTGAAGATTTCGATTATTTTTCAGTCAATACAATTTTTCCTCTTCCAACCTACATTTCCCCAACTTTTATTAAAGTTACAAAGCTGAATATATTATGCATAAAAGTACGCGTCATGAAGCATCTGATGCAAAAATAAAATTATGAAAAATTGTTGTACTTTTTTTCTACAAACCTTTTTAGGGTGATTGGTTGAAAAATCTCAAAAAATCAGAAAACACGTCATAACTCGGAAACCGTAAAAAATCGCGAAACATACATGGGGGTGATTCGGATACTCCACGACACGAGGAATCCAAATTTTCCTTTTGGACGTCAATCGACGGGCCACCCTGTATAGTCGCAGTGAAGGTACCTTTCCGTTGACGATCTCGTCGACGGTCATCTGGTCGTAGTGGTCGGGCGTGTCGGTGGCGGGCGGCGCCACGTCGCGCGGCGCGCCGACGTCGCGGCGCCACCAGAACTTCTCCGACAGACACGCGCCGCGACGCTGCGCGCGCTGCATGTTCTCGTCCACCTAATTTTACGGAAATGGGTTGGTAGTTACAATATATTTTACTTATTTTATTCGTTTGTATTTCGTCAGTTTTACGACGTTATCCTTTTTGCTGCTGACCAATTAATTACATACAACTAAGATATCTGAGTAACTATGTTTCTCATATTCATCTCCTATTTCACTTAAATCTATAATATTGTATTATAGACTTATATGTATACGTAGGTCACACTATAAATTTTGCGTAACTTAAAAAAAACAACATGTTTTAACCGAAATAATGTGTTTATTGCTTTTCAATATACTTTTCCTTACATTTTAAATAGTTTTTCATGCGATCGAACCATTTTTTAAAACAGGAGGACCACCGATCTTAATGCATGCTTTCTACGTACTGATTGAACGCTATCACTGCCTCTTCGGAATTGGTAAAAGTGAAACCTCTCCTAATTTTTTTTTATTTTGGGAGAAATATAGAAACTACAAGGTACTAGGTTGGGGCTAAATGCAGAATGGTTGACGAATTGTACATTTTCGGAAGCTAAGAATGACTTTGTTTTGTTGGCCGTTTGAGAAGAAGCGTTGTCATGAATGATGTAGGAGTATGCGGCTTTTTGGTCGTCTTACGCGAACCTTTTCTAACACCCTAGGTAAACAAATAGTAGAATACCATTTGGAATAACCGCTCTTTTAATCTTCAAGTGGAATTTTACAGAAGGGATTCGTATCTAAGAAAAAAAACGCGATCATGTTTTACCAACGTTTCTCGCCTGCCTCTCTTTTGTTGGCCTGTTCTCATTTTCAAACACCCATACACAAGATTTTTGTTTGTTTTCCAGTTTCAAGACAATAAATCCACGTTTTTCTCCTATTACAATATCATAAACAGCATTAGAACGTCCGTGGTCATACTTCATTAGCATTTGAGAGCACCATTTCACGCGAGGCCGCTTCTGCTCCGCTGTCAATTCATGAGGGATCCAACGATAACAAAGTTCCTAAACTCAAAAAATCTTCGTGTAATTTTTTTTTGTTTTTGTGTCATAGCAATCCCCAATAGTCCTAGAATTCTCCCATAAATAATTCGCGGGTTTTCTTCAATTAGTCTCTTAACAG
Organism: Anarsia innoxiella; assembly: GCA_947563765.1. Lineage (NCBI taxonomy): Eukaryota > Metazoa > Arthropoda > Insecta > Lepidoptera > Gelechiidae > Anarsia > Anarsia innoxiella. Next base: position 6,583,675 of record OX387395.1, read on the forward strand.
TAGCCACATTATTTTCGTTGACGCCAGTTGAAGGCCGCCCTTCACGAAATTCGTCATACAAAGAAACTCAACCTCTATCGAATTCAGCATAGCATCTCCTCACGGTGCTCAAATAAGGTGCTTTCCTTCCAAAAGTATTTTGACGACGAGCAGCACAGTCTTGCGGAGAGAGAGAACTTTTAAAATCTTAAAAAATCTCTGTAAAATCTTTTCGACTTAATTCTAATTTCGATGCGTACGTAGAACTTTGATGTGTGATAAAAAACAATTGACAAATGATATTGCGCCAATTTTTTTTGTGATTACTTGGAAGGTTGTAACGTTTCAAAAAATATAGCATTCAACATTTAAATCGTTCCGATTAGCTAGAAGTGCAAAACTTATAGTGCTCCCCATGTACTTCATGACGAACCTTGCTGATGGGCATGACGAAGTTGAGCTGGTAAGAAAGTATGACGCGGGTAAGTAAGACTATGAAGCAGACGTAGGCGGCGTTCTCGAAATCGGTGAGCTGCGCCTCGCACGGACGGAACTCCACGCGCCAACCAATCGACGAGTTCGGCGGCGGCGGCTTGAATCGCATCGTCTGCCAGTTCGTCGATTGGATGTTCTACAAATACGACAAAGGAGATATATTGTATTTCTAGAATATATTGCATGACATTACCAGTCGTTAATAAATATGCAAGTGAACCTCAAAGTGATCAGTATCATTCTTGTCATCCTGGTTGATTTTCTCGCTGAAGAGCGAGACGGTGTCTCTGATGAAGAGATGCGCGACATGCAGCGCCATGGGGTGGTCCACGCCGCCGTCCCGCAGCCGCTGGTAGATCGCCTTGTCGTGCACTATCGGGATGTCGTTGTATCTACACATTCCAATCTAGTTAATTTGAATAGCAAAAATCCATTAACAATGTACTTTAAATTGCTGTTTTTAAGCAAATGTGAATATAAGCTACTGAAGCTTTGTAAAATGTAGAGTACAATTTACTTTAGCTTTTTAATTAACTTTTAAATTTTTAATTAATTTAATTTTTTTTTTTTTATTATTTAATTAAGCTTACCATTAAATGTTCATAAAATGCATTTAACATCGAAGCGACTTAAATTAAAAACAAGGATGTAATTATCCCTACAAAAAGGAATGAAGAATTTAAAAAACAAAGGAAGGTCGGTACTAACTTTTCATGCTCTGGCGCGAGGTAGGAGTCGATAGAATCGTATCGCGACTTGTTGATGCGGAATTTGTTGTTTTTGAGCGGCTCGAGGCCGCGCTCCTCGCGCGTGCGGCAGTCTACGGAGCCCGCGATCACGTTCCAGCGGCAGTCCACGTCAGTGAGGAATCCACGGTACGCTGGTGACGCCGCCGACAGAGCCAACTGATGACATCAATTATTCTTACATTATAAGGCCGGAAGTAAAGGTAAAATCTGGCATTGCATAGATACATGTCAATATTTTACCATAATAGGGCAGAGTGGAGCCAGCTGGTCATAGAGTGTGCGAGCTTCAGTGATGCAACAGGCTTGGAAGGTAAGTTGCAGACAACAACAGCCCATGCCGAAACCCATGGCGTCCATGTACACGCAGTCCGGCTTCGCGGCGTCTGGCGCCAGCTTCACCGCGTCGTCCACGGGAATCTTTGTTTTCTCGTCGCGGAATACTAGTAAAATAAATAAAAACCCATTATAAATTATGTAATCCATCACATAATTTATATTTATTCCAAAAATAAATACGGGAACGAAACAACATATAAATCACATTTTGATCAAGTATGATAAGTGTTGGCGTTTATATTTTTTAACACCATTTCACATGTATCATGTAATGAAACAAATTGATTAAAATCTAAATAAGCCACATGAAACTAACTATTTATTAAACTCAAGAAATTATAACATACTTGGTACATTTATAGCAACCTTTTCGCCCCGCCGTTGTCGAATGTTACGCACGAGGTTCTTGAAGCGAGGATGTCCTGGACAAATGGCTTCGTCTGGAAAGTACAGTGATAGCGACTCGCCTTCCTTCGGGTTTGGTTTATATGGCGGAGATGTAAAGTTCGGACATCCGAGTCTAAAACAATCAAATATTTAAAGCAATATAGAGGTATTGTCAAACTGCCAGATTTGATTCTATTTTACGTTGGTATTACCTGGGAAAGCTAGTAATGCTCATGATGACTTCTCCATCTTTGAGAAGAGCAGAAGCTTCAGTTCTACGATACTGCATGTTCGCTTCTACAATATTAAAGTGAGCGAGCAGGCCACCGTATGGTTTGCCGGGCGTTCCTTCCACCATATAGGCAGCGAATTCGGGTCGCCACAAAGATTTCACATCTGCGAATTCATACCATGCCCACTGTAAATGTTTTTTCAATGCATTCTAGAAAACTCCGCAATCTACTCGACAGTATTAAGAAGCTAATGAGTAGTATAGGTAGATAAACAATAGATCATCCATCAATAGTATGGCTCGACGTCGTCATCCCGTTAATGGAATATTAATTGCACTATAGTAGCTCAAACAAACATAAGTATTAAACCTTGGGAGAATTACATTTACAAAGAATGATGAATAACAGTCTAAAGACAGGCATGTAGTAATCCATCAAGTACTGACATTGTAATATATGTGTCTTTGAATTTAATTTGAAGTCAAACACAATACTCAGTAACAGAACAGAATGGCATGTTATACAATCTTTGATACCTTACGTATATTCGATATATTCTAGTTTAGTCATTTAATTTAATACCTAACATATTGTTATATTGGTTTACTTATAGGAAAGGTGCCTCCAAGTAAATACCGATGATGGCGCGAGTAGATAGCGTATCTCACTATTACAGACTGGCTATATCTTATTGGAACCCTGTATATTAACTTTTGTAAAGAATATATTAAATTCTGTCACTTAATGTTCAATTAATTTACAAGAATAAAGAGTACCTCATTAGTAACAACCATACTAAATACAAAGTTCAAATAACAAGCAGATGGGCAATGAAAACAGAATAGTGTGTAACAAACAACGGCCAGTTTGTGCAACATGTAATGGGATATTTCCTTACACATGTGTCGCTTGTGCCTGATTCTTATAGGGCAAACACTAAAATGTATGTTTTATAAATGTACTTATAAAAGTACTTATCTTCCACCTCATACCATACAGTAGACTACTATGTATTACATTTGTTATTTAATTATTTAAAAAAGGCTAAAACAGTTTTGATAGTTTGTTATGAAGATACCTAATACCTTGGATAAACACAGGCTATTTTTCAGCTATCAAGATAATGTGGGGCCCAATGGCACAACTAGTTTATAACACGGATTTTAATAATATTATTTAATAATTAAACTAGCTATCATAATTGATTTGTTCTGTGTCTATCTATAGTGCACATATCTAATTATATTAAAACAATCTCAATCATCTAACTCCTAAGTTAATTTAATAAATGTTGATGCTCTATAATAAAATTAATAGCAATATACTGCACAATAACTATCTAAGGTAGTAATGGTAGTATGCTATTGAAATAGCTGCCTATTTATACAAGTTAACAAGAAAATCTTGTTTTAACTCTTATCTATTATAACTACTTGAAATTATTTATTTGTGTAGGTAATTGCAATCACTCTATATTAAGCACTTTTAGTTAATTTAATAGAAATGTATAATTACAAAGAGTTGTTGCTGTTATTAATTATTTAAATGTTGTTTGTTGATTGATTCTTCCAAATTATTAATAATTTCCAAGTGATCTCATTCATGCCAAGTATTACTTTTAATATAAAACATTATTTAATCTGAAAGAACTGATAAGCATTTGTCATTGAAGTCATGTTCATTTATAGAACAGTTGGTATTACACAACTTGTGCAACATCTATTCCAAGATCTATGACTCAGCATTTTTTAATTGAATAATTTATTTATACAGTTGTATGTACAGCATAGTTATCACTCTTATTATATTAATGATAAATTGAAAAGGAGGGAAAACAACCAAAGCTTTCCTCTTGACTTTTATGAAATAAAAATTTGTTTAGAGTCAGAGGTGGATTACCTAAACTTGATTTGTTAACCAACTTTTACTTGTTGTATTATAAAACAGTTAATATTGGAGAGTAATCTTAAATTTAATATAAAATCATTTATTAGCAGAATATAACACATTAATTTATGATAGCTATTGAGTTCTCCTAAAAAATCTAGGCGTCATTACTAAAGATTGTAATTTTAAGAAATACATAAGAAGGTATTGTACTCTCCAACTTTCATTAATACACTTTTCATATAAATTTGTTTCAATAACGATCAGAAAGTCCAAGTAGCAAATCGTCCAACGGCGCTTAACGTCTGATGAGCAACACGCCTAATTAGCAAAATGTCCATGTAGCAAAACTACCACCTAACAGGTGGTCTGTATAGCAGAACATCTATTTGCAAAATGTCCAATTCTCAAAATATCTGGATACTCGGGCACAAAAATTTATGCAGTCCATATCATGCAATATCCTTAGTAGTAACGACGTTAGTATAAGTGACTGTTTATGAATAGTAATTAATATGAAGAACAGTTTTATGATTAATGTGTTAGGAATCCCAACAATAGGATTAAAAATTTTATGTGAACAGAGGGGATCCCCCTTTTGATATGGCCTTTTCCATTAACCCCATTTAATTTTTTCAAATAAATTTTATAAGTTTTTTAAAGTGTTTCACTGATTTTAGACTACGTACCTTATAAGGTAAAACGGAACACTTTGGTAGCCTTTTAGGATCACATTGGTGTCCGTCCGTCTGTCACAGTGGTTTTTCTTTGAAAACTATGTAACTTAGAAACTTGTTTGGCATGATGAAACATCATGAATAATGTACATGACTGTATATTAGAAAATAAATATTTTTTGCTATATAGATGCAGATTAAAGGACAAGAGATGGACCTTGAAAGTTACTAAATGGAAGGGACCTATTGGGAAAAGACATGTCGGAAGACCAAAAAGAAGGTGGACTGACGATATTATAGAAACAGCGGGCACTAACTGGATGAGTAAAGCTCAGGACAGAAAGAAATGGAAAAAGATGGAGGAGGCTTTTACCCTAAAAGGGGCCGAATCAAAGAAACAGACTACTACTAACAAAAAAAAACACTAACATTACCTACTAAGAATATAAATAAACTAACAATACTAACAAAACATTTGAAATGTATCAAAATTTTTAATCAGAATAAAAAAAAAAAAAAAAAAGCTTATTATATAGATGTTCTGCTATACAGACCACCTGTTAGGTGGACGTTTTGCTAATTAGGTGTGTTGCTCAATAGACGTTAAGCGCCGTTGGACGATTTGCCACTTGGACTTTTTGATCGTAAGCCATTTGTTTTCTTTCTATAAAACCTTTATATAACCATAAAACTAAAAAAATAAACCATTGCAAATCTTATTTTTGAAAAATTATTAACTTACTTGCAGGGTCTTTTATTTCTTTTTCTTGTAGCTTAGGCATGATTTCAGATCCTCTGAGACTGACTGTAGCTCTTTCGTTTTCATCATCAAATTTTACAATAATGTACTCAACCTGACAAAATAAATTAATTACTTTTAATGCATATAATTAAGTTGTGTGATCTCAATGCCAAACTACAAAATCTTCTTGCAAAAACCTAACTTCTTTATACAAACATTTAGAAAAGACTAAAGAATTTGAAGTTTAAGCTGAAAGAAGGTGAATACCTCATCGCCCCATTTAAGTACGTCGCCGGTACGGTGCTGCAGCTTCGCGAACAAGTTGATAAATTGCTCAATGCCGTGTTGACGCACGTGTTCCGCCAAAGCTTTGGTTTCTTCCCAAGACAAGGGACTTCCTTCAGTTAGCAAGCCCATTTTTACCGCTGGATTGTAGCTCCAAGAATCACGATTATTCCACGAAAACTTTTTAAATTTGCCGAATGAAAGAACGCAGAGTTTTGTAACTATGTTCATAAACGCATGACACAGCCGGAACGATTTTATGATAGAAAAAAGTAAAACATCTCACGGCAACTTTAAAACAAACTCACTAGATTTATGTCTTCTAGTTTTTTTTTGTGTGGTAGTATTACTCTATTGCTGTTGTTCAATGGACCATGTATTTCCAAATCCCTATTTTTCGTGTGATGTGAATGAAGAAACCAAAAAAACATCCACGAAAGTCAATATTTTTTTTGAAGTTTCCCGTGTTCGACACGAGTTGACTGACTGACTCATTCACGGGACTGGCTGTCAAGTCAATAGTGTCAAATTTGATTGACACAAGTAAATAAAGCGCTCTGTACACAAATTCTGAAAAAAAAAGAAAATTAATGGAGAAGCAATGGAGAAGACCTGTGGAGAAGACTATGTTTGAACTATTACTACTGTACTCACAGCAATGATATTATATTAAACTAGGTGCAGATACGTTACATGCGCACGTATTTTGAAGACTGTAAATTGACCTATTAAGCGCAGTCAAGAGCACGACGTTCCTGTCAGGTACCTACTAAAATTTGACTAAATAAATAAAAAATGCCTTCGTGCGTGTTTCGAAAGTGTACCAATTACGACAAGAAAGTGAAAAAATCACCTCATACCACTCGTGAGTATGCAATGATACGTTTATTACATAAATTTCATTTTTTTCCATACAATCTGATAACAGATTCAGACGCCATAATTCAGATAAAGAGAGAAAGACCGATTGATTTTGACGTGAAAGCGATAAGGATGCGGGACATAGATTAGTTACTACGGACATAGATTAGTTAGTGCACATGCGACTGATGGTAGCATATTTATGCCAAATTTTTAGTTGTTCAATTTACTTCTTCTTTATGATAGCTACCTATGTATATTATGTAATGGACTTATGTAATAAATATTAAAAGTATTAAATAATAATAAAATGGATGAATGTAAATATAAACGATTAAGTACCGGTACTTAATCCGTGTTTTAGCGTACCATACCCATTAATACTATTATTTTCTTTTTCAGAAAAATACTAATTCATAATGTTCAAAACTCTCCGTCAAGTCTGGATAATGTCAGTTTACCGGAGTTAGAAGATATTTTAGAATCACCAAGAAAGGCAGTTCTCAAAACACGTGTGCGTTTATTAACAATAAAAAAAAAGTTTGATAAAATTCTTTACTTTTACAAGATGTTTTATTTCTTACTATTAGGTACTTTTCAAGAAAGTGTCCACTCTGCGACTAAAATGTTATTCTATATGCACTGAAGACATTTGAAGCATATTAAAGTGCTGTCATCAGTTGTCATTGTAATCATTTTTCGGCACATATTTAAAATGTCAATTACTATGAAGGTAACATATCTGTACTTAAAAAATATCATTGACTCACAGACTGCACTCTATTTTGATATTCCCCGTACAATTTTCTTCAATTATCTCTTTGAATTATCATCAATTATTGTTGAGTTAGTGCCCGTTCGCACGAGCGGACACGGGTATAGATGTAAATCAACCGATTTTAAACGTTTTAAACTTTTTTGACAGGGTTTAAACCACAAATAAACCAAAAAAACTGGTTTTAAACGATTGAATATTCGCCTACAAAAATGAAAGAAATGTGTTTATATACAGGGTGTTAGGAAACGTATCACTTTCCTTTTAACCAGGTATAATGTTAGTGATGTAGAACACATTCCACGTAAAAAAAAAAAATTTAAATAATTTTTAATTAAGAATTTCATTAATAATCGCGCGATTCGCACGCTCTAACTAAGGCAAAGGTCATTCAACTCTCGGCAAGGAAGTAGGTCGGGAGCGCTCGCCGCCCGTAGTGAGTGAGAGAGAGGGAGCGAGCGCGCCGCGCGCCCGACCTACTTACTCGCCTTGAGTTGACCTTTGCGTTGGAGCACGCTATTAATGATAAAATTCTTGATTAAAAATGAGTTCAAAAAAATTTTTTTTTCATGTAATGTTTTCTATATCACTAACACTATACCTGATTAAAAGGAAAGTGATACTTTTCCTTACACCTGTATATAATCTTAAAAAGGAAAGAAATGTGTGAGATAATGTAATCTGACAATAATAGTAAATTAGGTACTTTTTTAAAAAGTTTTCGACTGAAACCCATCATATTTATAGGAATAAAATTCATTTCATTTCATTTCAAACTAATTGTTTGGTACCTGTTTATATCGTTGTTTGCATAATAAAAACAATTAACTGGGTAATATTTGGTTGGACGGGTTGGACGAACTAACAAGGACTAAACAGGCTAAGTGTAGAGTCCTTTTCACGAAAGAAGTCCCCTAGCCGCGGCGCTGTATTTCATGTCCAAATTTATAATGTTGCCATTTATGAGTACAACATCTACCTATATTATGTTTATTTCATTTGTAAATTATTAAATAATATTATTTCCTGCATATTTCGACTGTTCTGGTCATTCCATGAGTAGGTTGACATATATTTTGATAAAAATGTCTACTTAGCTATATTTCTGTTATGAAAAAAGTGTATTTTTATTAAGATAAGTAAGGGGTTTTCTACCTACTATCAGGGAAAAGGTCAGAAAATAGGGAAATAGACCTGTCAAATTTAGTTCCAAAAATATCCGGGGGACTTCTTTCGTGAAAAGCACTCTATGAGTATTATTAAAAGAATAATTAGAATGAATAGGTAGTTTTTATTAAGAATAGATTATAACAGATTAATATTCGTCGCGCGCGCACACACACAGTCGTTCGAGACAGAAGAGAGAGAGAGGGGGGGTATCTGCCGCGCCGCCATCTTCGCGTCACTAGTGCTGCTCTCTTCACTGTTACTGATAGCGTGTGCGTGTGGACGGAGTGAGCCATCAAAATTTTTGCCTAGAAATATGCCTAACTTTTAGTGCAAGTTCTAAAACAATTGTGAAACTAAATATTTTAATTTGTGAAAAGATAGAACAAAAGATATGGCATTTAACATCGGCTCACTCAGTTGAGCAAGCTACCTATGAAAATTAGAGAAAGTATTAATTATTCATATAATATTTATATACCAGGATTTAGTGAAACTTTTGCTAAGTAAATCCTGAAAATTTCAGATCGCCTGGTAACGTAATAAAGTTTTCACAAATGATTTCTTCGGCTCACTCCGTCGAAACGTTTTTTCAACCCCTATTTCTGACGAAAATACTGAAAATTGAAACTGCTATGTAATTGTGAAAGTAAGCTAAGATAATATGAGAATTTGTGAAACACAAAACAAACCACTAACGCGGCAGGTTTTTGTATAATCATTGGTTTCATCGGCTCACTCCGTTGACACGTTTTTCGTAAGTTAAAAATGTCAATATCTTAAGATTTCTAGCACTATAGAAACTAAAAACTGTCTTAACTTTTAGTGAAAACTTTTCACTAAATATCCACCATACTAATGTTTTATATTCCATGTCTGGTTTAAAAGATATTCAATTGTGTTTATTCTGCATACAAACTTCAGTTTAGGGTGACCACACTGTTTTATAACAAATAATAATAAAATGAATTTTAAATGAAATATAACAAAGATGGAATAATTTTGAGTGAATTAATGAAAATTGTGGCCTGGCAGTACAATATTTTGAGACACATTCGTTTTCCTGTTAAAAACGTTAAATCATGGTCAAATAAAAATCTGGAGTTACGAATTTAGCGTTTTTAACAGGAAAACAAATGTGTCTCAAAACATTGTAGTGCCAGGCCACAACTTTCATTAATTCACTCAAAATTATTCCATGTTTGTTATATTTAATTTTAAATTCATTTTATTATTATTTGTTGCCAAAAAATATATATTTAAATGTACACTCAATCAATGTTGTTATATTTCATTTAAAATTCATTTTATTTTTATTCGTTACCGAAACAAAAATGTACACTCAATCAATGTAGTTATTGGTAGCGAATCGTTAAAGGTAAATATTTGAAACTTTAAATTACGTCTTACATTTACACTAATAAGAATATGATCAGTTATAAGTCTAAATTTATAGTTTAATAAAGAATTACCTAGTTCAATAAAGAAGGCTGATTAAGTAAACAAACTTGTTTTCTTAAAAAATGTCCTCAATTTTTATAAAACAGTGTGGTCACCCTAAACTGAAGTTTGTATGCAGAATAAACACAATTGAATATCTTTTAAACCAGACATGGAATATAAAACATTAGTATGGTGTATATTTAGTGAAAAGTTTTCACTAAAAGTTAAGACAGTTTTTAGTTTCTATAGTGCTAGAAATCTTAAGATATTGACATTTTTAACTTACGAAAAACGTTTCAACGGAGTGAGCCGATGAAACCAATGATTATACAAAAACCTGCCGCGTTAGTGGTTTGTTTTGTGTTTCACAAATTCTCATATTATCTTAGCTTACTTTTACAATAACGTAGCAGTTTCAATTTTCAGTATTTTCGTCAGAAATAGGGGTTGAAAAAACGTTTCGACGGAGTGAGCCGAAGAAATCATTTGTGAAAACTTTATTACGTTACCAGGCGATCTGAAATTTTCAGGATTTACTTAGCAAAAGTTTCACTAAATCCTGGTATATAAATATTATATGAATAATTAATACTTTCTCTAATTTTCATAGGTAGCTTGCTCAACTGAGTGAGCCGATGTTTAATGCCATATCTTTTGTTCTATCTTTTCACAAATTAAAATATTTAAAATATTTCACAATTGTTTTAGAACTTGCACTAAAAGTTAGGCATATTTCTAGGCAAAAATTTTGATGGCTCACTCCGTCCACACGCACACACTGATAGCGATGCGCATAGATATTTTCCGGCTAACAGTATGTACCTATAATATAGTATATATATCACGCGTAAAAAAAATGTCATTTTTTTAGGTACTCTGTTATACCCCTACCTCGATAAAATCAAGAAAATTTAGTTGTAATTAAATAAAACAAAGTCTTAAATCCAAATGGTTTTAAACCAAACAAATGGTTTTAAACTGTTTTTTTTCGTTTAAAATCGGTTGGTTTGATTGGTTTTAAATCGGCCTTACATCTATAGGCACGGGTTTCGACGGGTTTAGGTTTAATACTACATTTACACTCTCGCCTCGTACCTCGTCTCGTGCTTCGTCTCGTCCCTCGTACGAGGCTCGTGTTGATCGATGGTAAATGAGTTGTCTGTTCACACTCTCGTGGTGAGTTCAGTTGTGTACGAGCTAGCAAGGATGGTGGACGTCGAAGTATTAGTGGCAAAAAAAGCCACAACCTGCGCGGCACAAGGTTAAAACTCGAATGAGGCGAGAGCGCGAATGTAAACACCACGCTCGCGTTTGTTGCGAGGTCCTTTGACTCGTGCCCCAAAAACCGCTCCGGACGCGAGCGCCGCGAGTGACGAGGCGAGGGACGAGGCGAGCTACGAGCGTCTGTTCACACTCGCACCTCGCCCCTCGCCTCGTCCCTCGCCTCGCGACTCGTACGCGAGTGTAAATCCCGTATAATACGGGATTGGCGTGGCGTGTGTCCCATCCTCGTCCCATCTCTAATAGTATACTCTAGTAATGACCACTCGCATTCCATTCATTCATTTCATCTAGTTCATTCGTTCAGTTCAGTCAGTGAATGTGAAATTGTGAATTGTGTGGGTGGGTGGCAAAGAGTGGTTGGGATTGTTTGATTCTGTTCTGATTACTAATTTACTGTTTATGCTATTTTGTATCACATAAACACAATTATTCTACTCTAAAATGATAATTTGGTTAATTATAAAGTATTTGAAATAAGAAATTCCATACATCATGGTGCCGGTAGCAATCGAAGGGTGCACTCAAGGCACCGAGGGTGGCGGAGCCCGTGGTGGCTCCATTTCTCTAGCATTATTGATAGATTTTATAGTTCAAAGGACGTATGATGAACTCACAGTACTGGCCGAACTGTAAGCAACTCCAATGATTCATTACGTATATGTGAGATGAATGTTTAATTTATTGTTACTACATCACAATTTGTAATATTTCAGACTGCCACGAAAGACAGATATGGAGCGCAAAATCGAAATTTATAAATTCAGTGCGCGCACTAGGCAGCTGTTCGTACGTCTTCTAGCTTTGGTCAAATGGGCTAGCAGTGCTACTAAAGTGGATCGTTCAGCGCATATCATGGCCTTTCTAGACAAGCAGGCTTTACTTTTTGTTGAGACCGCTGATGTGTTGGCCAGAGTTGCAAGAGAAACTCTAGTACATGCTAGGTTAGCTACTTTCCTCCTACATTACTCAGTTCTTATTTCTAAAAACTTTTATTAATATTTTCTGATACTACATGGTAACTTTTTTCAGACTTCCAACCTTTCACATGGCTGCAGCAGTCGAAGTGTTGACTCTAGGCACCTACAGTAGACTCCCAGCTGTTATAAGAGAGCGTCTTGTACCACCACCTCCACTCACACCTGCTGAGCGTCGCTCTACGCTTAGAGCTCTTGCCCATGTGGTCCGTCAGAGACTCACGACAGCATCTTTACCTAGCGATGTTCGAAATCTTAAGGTTTTTCTTGCATTATCATTTATTCTAGTACATAAACAGGCTTTTCATTTGTTTTCTCTAATGAAAGATTCATTAAATGAATATTTTTAGGTGGAAAATGGACGTGCAACATTTTCAGTTGGCCAAGAGTTTAGTGTATCTCTGACTGTAATGGGAGACGCACCAAACTTGCCTTGGCGTTTATTGGATATAGCCATTTTAATTCAGGATAATGAGACTGGAGGTAAGTTTGGACATAAAATCTATATTAGGAACTGAATTGTTTGTTTTGTTTAGGAAAATAAATAATGTTTGATTAAGGAAATTTTTCATGTATGGATCAATTTATTCAATTACCACTTGCTAACGGTGAAGGAAAACATCGTGAGGAAACCTGCATACACTAGAGAAGAAATTCGAAGGTGTATGTGAAATCCGCCAACCCGCACTTGGCCAGCGTGGTGGATTACGGCCTAATCACTCTCTGTATGAGAGTAGGCTCGTGCCCCTCGGTGGGGACATATATGGGCTGATAAAGATAAAGATAAGGAAATTTTTGAAATTATTTCAATCTTTAATTTATTACAGAAGGTAAACCACTTGTGCATAGTTCACAATTAGCATGGTTACGTGGAGTGGCTCAGGCTCGTTTGGCGGCTTCTGGTCTTGGTGGAGCACTTGCAGCACTACGTTATTTCTGTCGTTCACTTACTCTAGAGCTCCTTTACACGCAGACATTGCGACTATGTCGCGATAGGCTATCAAAACATCTCCAAGTAGACAGATATACACCTGGACAAAAGCTCCAGGTTTCATATTGGAGGTAAATTATAATTTTTGATCTTAACTTTCTTGAAAATAAATACATAAAAGTTTCTGTACTCTGAACTTCCTTGTACTTTTTTGCTAGAAGTGTGTACTATACACAGAAAATAAAGATCTTTGAGTAAGGTTTACAGCTGTGATTTGGTGTTGTCAGGGAGCTGGGATGTGAGTTGGGCTACCGACTGATAATTGGTGCGGAAGGAGAAACACTGTGCGTGTGGCACGTGCCCGCGCTGGCCGGCGGAGAGCGCGTGGCGGCGGCGCTCACCCCGCACGCGCCCTCGATGGAGAGACTGCTTGCACACACAGTGCATGTACGATCACGACAGAGGCTCAATGATCTCAAAGTGGTGCTCAATGATTTAGGGGTATGTTTTAGTGTTTCTTGAAATATATAAATTTTTAGCTAATTTGAGTTGCAACAGAATTTATTGTGTATGACATTTGTCAGGTGGAATGCAGTGTAGGCGGCTGGCCATGCGTCCTGGCCTGCTCAGTGGTGTGGCCGTGCCTGCGCGCCGAGCAGCTACTGGTATGTGTCGGCGCTCACGGTGGTCGATTACGCGCGCGCGTCCCCGCCTACCCGCACACTCCGCGCATGCCCGACCTCGCTGCCGCACTTGCTACTGGAAACCGAGGGCACATCAAGGCTCTACTTACCCAACTAAGGTACGTATATTTCCACCACTTCTCCGCAGAGTTAACTAATGCATGGTTTATCATCAAATTAAAAACTTCGTTTTCAGGTTCTGGCTAGTGGCGCGGCGATGTGAGAAGACACTTCAACATCTGCCAGCAAGTGTGTGTGAACACCTGCCGTTCTTACACGGCCCTGACCACCCGCTAACCAAGCTCTCTACCGATCGACTCTATGTCACGCTGCATAGACATACTGACCACATTCTTGTAAGATGTTTACAATAGTCTATATTATAAACTATTTGTCACTTGGATTCTCACAAATAAATGTTTATAGATAGTGGAAATGAAAGAAGTGGCGGCGGGCAGTACAGCTACGACCAGTAACACTACAAACAGTGGCAGCGCGTGCTCAGTGGCGCTCTCCTTTCATCTCGCTGGAGCGAAACGGTGTACGCCCGATGAGTGCGAAGATGAGGTATGTAAACATTCATGTACTTCATATAACATCATGCAAGTGATTGATCTGAGATATCTTCATAATAATGTCCTTTCCAGGGTAACACATCGGGCTCATCATCGACACCTACAGGTGCAGCGCGTGCCTTCCTAAAGCTCCACTCTTTGGTGGAACTTGATACATTCACACTGACACATGGGCCGTTCACTCCACTTGATACCCCAGGTAGGCGGAATAGTACTCTTTAGACTCTTGTCATGTGACAATTTGGTTGTTTCTCTGGCAAATTAACTTAAATGTTACGTTATATTCTATAGGTATGCAACCCGGCAAGCGCAAGTTGGCGCCGTCAAACACGCGCGCTGTACGTGGCCGCCAGCCCGCGTACTTCCTGCCGGAGTTGGCTCATGTGGTGGCCGCCGCTGATGAACGCGTGCCCTTCGTCAATCTCGCGCAGGAGGTACTGCTGTTGACCCCAGATCAAACTGTAGGATTCGATGAGTATTTCTGTTATTAATACTCTTTTAAATTACTTTTGGTTAGTTGGCGGCACGCGGTGTGACCCACGGTGGTGTCCAACCGGAGTGGAGCGGGTCGGCGCTGGGCATGCGCATCGTGGCGCTGCCGCGGCCCGAGGGCGCCAGCATACCCGCCGCCAATGCTTTGCGCGCGCGGTTATTAGCCGCTACTATTAGGCTCACCACCAAGAACCAAGCCAGGGTGTGGACGGCGGAGATCGTCTTCCATGGATCCCCTATACGGACACCCAACCCGAAAGAGCAAGGTATGAATAGATGATGCCAACGTAAAATACATTTTTTATAGTAACACACTCGCAAGTTTAAAGTAATCAGCTTTGTATATTGCAATGCGTTCCTGTGTCGTTAGGTGAGCGCCGGTGCGTGTACCTACAGTACGAGCTGGGCACCGACGCGGGCCGTACTGCGGAAGCGTTTCTAGCCGATTGGGCTGCTATTGTGCATCTGCATACACTGCTGCACGACTTTATGCTGAGGCCCGCGCAAGGTAAGTTTTCTATCGATCGATGGAGGAGAGAACCGGCAACGGAGGAATATATCTGTATGTGTATGTTTGTATCAGAACGCGAGGCGCTTTGGCAAGGCGTGTGCATCCGGTCGTACACGTACCGGTCGCTGGTGGTGGGCTTCGGGCCGTCGCAGCGCGCCACGGCGGTGCTGCAGTGGTCGGCGGCGGCGCAGCGCTACTCGCTGGCCATGCCCGCGCACCAGCCCGCCGCCAACGCGCACCACGTCACGCACCACCATCTCGACAACTTCATCAACTGGTATCGTCACTTTCACTATCCTGACTACTTAGATTTATTTATTTCTGGTATTTGCCCCAAAACATTAAAGCCTGTTAACTTATTTACGAGTTACGAC
This sequence comes from Anarsia innoxiella, assembly GCA_947563765.1. Classification (NCBI taxonomy): domain Eukaryota; kingdom Metazoa; phylum Arthropoda; class Insecta; order Lepidoptera; family Gelechiidae; genus Anarsia; species Anarsia innoxiella. Next base: position 6,599,515 of record OX387395.1, read on the forward strand.
GGATAATTTGGATATCCATTGTTGATCGACGTAAACATGGATATCCAAATTATCCGAATTAGGAAATACTATTCGTCTCTCTTTTCGTATGTAGCTTTTAGTAGGTTAAAAAGAGTTGAAATGCTGTAAATGTAAAAAAAATAGGACTCCTCTAAGTTTATTTGTTCCTCATTGGACGATATGAATCTATGGATTGAGATCGAATGTTAAGACTGGGCGATAGCAAATGATGATTTCGAAGACTAGTCGGCAGAAATGAATTGACAATGAGTTTAGTAGACCGGATGATAGCTATAATTAACGTTTTTTCTTTCTTTAACTACTTACTTAGTCTTATGTTTGTCTGCAGGCGCAAAGACCTTATGTCTCTAGGCGTAGTACTGCGTGAGACATATGCGCCGTTGCTGGCGCTGAGTCGCTTGCCCACACTCCCACAGCTGGGCTTACATCATGTGCGCACACAGATGCCTACTCCTACTTTCACATTAGTTGCACACTCGTGGCGACAGGTAAAGATATCGATAAACATATTATAGCTTAATTTAAGTAATCGAATATGATTTTACTCGTAGTTTTATCTTATTAGATACACGTGATATACGCGGGCGCGTACTGCATCGAGATCGGCATCCGCGGCAGTGGCATGGTGACGATACGCGACGGCGCACACTCCAAGTTCGACCGCACTCCCGTCGTAGACGAGTTCGCGCCGGCGCAGGGACTCAAGGCCTTCCTCTCGAGATACGTCGACGATAATATTAGCGCCCGATTGCTGGCCGAGGACGATAATCCGCCCTCACCTATGTCGCCTATGCCTCCGGGTAAGTAACGATAGTTTCTCACTCGATTTTAAAGAATATAATTAGCCTTAAATATTATGTACTACTAGAAAAATATATAAAAGAATTCTATACAACTACAAAATATTATATTCAGGTGGTCTTCGGTTCCCGGCGCCGCTGACGCCGCCGCAACCGCACACTCCGCATTCGGCGCCCGTCACACCGCACCCTACGTCACCGGCACAACATCAGGTAGGATTTTTGAAGATATTAAGACATTAAATATGATAGTACGGCGCGTCGGTAACTGTGTCCGTGCCGGCAGATGGGCGGCGGCTCGTTCAACCTGACGTCGCCGCCGGTGGGCGCGTCGCCGGCGTCCCCGCTGGCGCCGTCGCCGCACGCGCCGCCCGTGGCGTCCCCGCACCCCCCGCCCACGTCCCCGTTCACGGCGTGGCCCGCCTCGCCGTCGCTGCCGAGGCCCTCGCCCGGACACCACCCCTCGCCCAGGCACCATCTCGACCACAAAGGTAATGACGGTTACAAGTTTGTACAGAACGTTGCATGCTTACTACGCTTATTGTTGATGTTGCGTGTCACTCGATGATTTAAGTGATTTTGTTAAAACTCTTTTGTAGCCTTCCGCAGATATTAGATAAAATGTGCGTTTATGTAGGTCCGCAGCCGACGTCATCGACGCGCGGTAGCGGCGGCGGCCGTGCGTGGGCGGGTGGCGCGGCGACTCCGCTGGCTGGCTGCAAGCTGGAGACGTTGTGCACGCCCAGCGAGCCGCCACCCGGTGCTCCGCCCGGACCCAGCCTCGCGCCGCTGCAGCGGTTCCTTGCCTGCGTCTACATGAAGCGAGCGTTGCAGCGATTCGTGCAGCAGGAGGACCACGTTAGTATACATTACTCACAAAATGATAAAAATTACAAAATGTCAATCCGGTGCCGTGCTACACGGAAACCAAAAGAAAGCGTTATAATATTATCCTCAACCCGTTATCGAGTTAGTATGTGTGATCGTTCAGCTGACGCTGGTGTGCGTGGAGGCGACGAGCGTGACGTTCCGCTGCGAGGGCGCGGGTCTAGCGGCGCGCGTGGCGCTGCACCCGCAGCATCTGCAGTCGCTACATCTGCATCTCACTCTTCTGCCCGATCACAAGGACACCTGGTCCGCGGACGATCTGCAGGTACACTTTTACTATTACTGAAATATCATAATCGTTTTTAAGTATCTAGTCGCTTTCGATCTCGAACTAGCGTCGGATTCCTCCAACTTTTAAAAGAACGGTCGGCATCTAAACGCACGAGTAGACAACGAAGAACGCCGCCTATAAAATATACAAGGATATCGTATACTCCAGGTGATGGAGAAGTTCTTCGAGCAGCGCGTGGCGATCGCGCCGTACCGCGCGACGGCGCTGCAGGGCTGGGGCCGCGCGTGGTCGGCGCCGGCGGCCGCGCTGCCGTCGCTGGTGGCGCTGATGCGCGCCGACCTGGCGCCGCCCGCGCCGCCCGCCTGGGCGCTGCAGTGGGCGCTGCGCATCCCGCCCGCCGCGCCGCAGATCGTGCCCGCCGGCCAGCCCGCCGTGCTGCTAGCTAAGCACAAGATACTCTTCTTCGTAAGATTCTATCATGATTTCGATCTGTCGGATTTAGAAGAAAATTCTGATTGGAGTCTTTGACTTTATTGTGTGATAATTATTTTTCTCAGATTTGCCTGACGCGCGGCGATACGCAGCTCGTGCTGCCGCTCGTGTACGACATGCAGCTCAATGTGACGCAGCTCGCCGACAAGCGCGACTCCCAGCCGCACCTCTTGGCCGTTAACATGCATCTCAAGAGGTAAAAAAAAATTACACGATTTTTAGCAACACCGTTTATAGAAGCTTTCGGCCCATATTCACGGGTAATTTAATAAATTCGTGTATGGATGGGTGCAGATTTACGGAGTTCAGCCAGTCTCACTCGGAGTGCACGCTGTGGCCGGCGGTGCGCGACCTGATGACGAACTTCTCGCTGCCCGCGGAGCCGCCGCAGCCGGCCGCGCCGCCGCCGCCATAGCTGCCGCCGCGGCTGGCGCCCAAGCTACACTGACAGACCGCCAACCCCGACGCGCTCATCTCCTCCTTGCTGCTGCACGACTAGGTGCTGCGGGGGGGGGGGGGGCGGCGGGGTTGCCAAGTGGCGCTTGTGCTTCCAGGCTTTACTCTCTTGAACGTTATACAGATTCGCTTTCTTTGTCACTTGATTCGAACTCACTCAGCAGACGTGCTCCTATAAGCGAATTGACATTAAAGTGTGATTAATAGTATAGTGGTAATAAAATTTATCTCAATTGTTATTATTAAGATAGAGGGTAGAATTTAAGACGGTTGCAGTCCTATGGAAAGTGTTCCATTCTAGCAGAATAGCAATGATTGAAATTGAAATTCCACGTCAGTAGTATTTTGTAAGCATATTTTAATAAGTGAACGAACAGTGTATGAGGACTAGTAAATTCTTATTGAAAAGTATATTATCTTAGCATACATATATTTTTTTTATTGGTTTAGTTAAAATCATTACAAAGGCCACTTTTAATTTGCAACAACTGCATGGAACTGAAGGATCTTTCAGGGGCTCAAAACACACTTTATATAATATTTTCGTAAGTGAAATGGTTGGTGATTGGCAATGTGATTGGTGCCATCAATCCATATTTGAACCAATCTAAACCAATAATGAGTTGAACTACGATTGGGCCTCGAAACAATAACTAAACCAATGATATTTTATAAGTATAGATATGTTACCTTCATAGTAATTGACATTTTAAATATGTGCCGAAAAATTATTACAATGACAGCTGATGACAGCACTTTAATATGCTTCAAAACTAATCTATGTCTCGCATCCTTATCGCTCTCGCGTCAAAATCAATCGCTCTTTCTCTCTTTATCTGAATTATGGCGTCTGAATCTGTTATCAGATTGTATGGAAAAAAAAATGAAATTTATGTAATAAACGTATCATTGCATACTCACGAGTGGTATGAGGTGATTTTTTTCACTTTCTTGTCGTAATTGGTACACTTTCGAAACACGCAAGAAAGCATTTTTTTATTTATTTAGTCAAATTTTAGTACCTGACAGGAACGTCATGCTCTTGACTGCGCTTGTCGCAGACTAACTACAAGACGTTATAGTTAGGTCAATTTACAGACTTCAAAATACGTGCGCATACAACATATCTGCACCTATAATATAATATCATTGAACTAAACTGTTTAGTTATTGTTCCGAGGATTGGGCCCACAATTTGACGAATGGCCAAGTCGGAGTCAAACAAGCGAGCAAACAAGAGTCAAAGAGTCCTCTCGATTGTCTCTGGTCGTACGATTGAATTTGTCATGAAACTTTTGACATTTAAACACAAAAGTAGTACTAAAGATCATTTATTTTATTTCTACAAAATTTTACTTTTTACTAACTGTTTTTTTAGCATTTTTCTATTACAACTTTGTAATACAATGTATTACTAGATTTCATATTACTCATGTGTATATTAATGAGCATACGTTTTGTATAAATTATAAGAGAAAATCAACATGCAGTCAACGGAAACAATATTTAATGTGAAAAATAAAAATGCAGATATAAATGTAGATCGTTTATTATTGTGTTCACGCTTACTTAGAATCCAGCGCCCAATATTTACACATTATATTGTCTTAAATATATCATACCAAATCGTCTTATTGGCAAATTGAAATCCACTGTTGGCCACGGCCAATCGAAGAATCGGTTTGTTTACTCAAAGCATTTAAAGTAATTGTAACAAATACGACCCTAATTTGTAGGCTCAAAGCGATTGGTCATTAGTATGGTCGACGACAAACGTGCCGGGTATGGACCGGGCAACGGGCGCCGGCACCACGCACCGCCAGACGGGCCGGCGCCGGCTGCGGCTTGCGGGGCTGGCGCTGGGCCTCGCACTTACCATGCACTGCCGCGTCACTGCAATGGCTTTCACTAATGGCTATTGTACGTAAAAGTGAAAATTATTTCGTGCACTGTGTATTCGAATACTTCCAGTAAGTCTAGTATATATGAAATCCTCAATATTCATTGTTTTACTCTATCGATAGTTGTAACACTAATGTTGCTGACGCCGACCGTGTGGCTTCTCGCTAATCCTCTTCGCCATTTCGAAGTGTATCTTGGTCAGTGGAGCCTCAACGGACCTGGACGCGCATTTCGCATTATTCCTATGCTTGATGGTAATATGTTTTTTTAGTTACACATAATACGGGAGGAGAAACTTTTCCTTCTATTTAAATGTCTTGCTTTGAAGGTATCGGTATGATGATATGTGGACACGCGTTAGTAAAGGCCATCATAAGTTCTACTATAGCAGCTATAACCTTGATATATGTAGCACAATCTTCTTCTGATAAACCACTGGGCTCTACATACTGCAGGTAATTTTATAATAAATTTTTTTATCAAGCTTTTTTGGATATTTTCTGTATCTCAGATTTGATTGAATTAAACTTATAATGCCCTTTATACAATGCTTTAACCTTACTTTTATCTCAGGACTACCGATTTAGTCCATTATGAGCCTGAAATCAGGGAGGTTCAGAACTTAAAAATAGTAAGTAAGAATTTCTCTATTTTTGTTTTTATTTATTAGTGTTTAAGATTAGATACATGTGATTTATTATATTTTTTGCGTTATACCAATTGAAACCCCATCTCGTTCATTTCAGAAAAGTATTCTGGATTTCATAGGAGTGCATGAATACAGCCGAAGACATTTAAATGTTACCGCTGACTTGCAGTCCGATATCGCGTAAGATACATGATACTTATTAAAGTTTATTAATTGTTTAAAACAAACCAGCTCAGACAATCAACCCAATTATCGGTAAATGCAGGCCAAGAGGGTAAATCTAATACTTTCCAAGTGCCAGTATGTGATTCGTATTGTTATAGCTACAGCTTTCTTCTTACTGATACGACCACCGATCATCGAGTCCTTTATTTATGCAATGTTAAGATACAATTATATTTTCAGAGATACCAATACAACAATAGAACTGGCAGATAAAAAGTTGAAAGAAAGACGTAAGTCTTATTTTTGCAGGGAAACTTTCCCAAACAACTACCCGCCTATCTTCAAAACTCCTGCTTATAATCATTTTTAGTATGTATTCTAATACAAATCCTAGGTATAGTTTTGTCATACCTTTATAATATAAAGTATATTAAAATGTTATTTTACAGTGTGGAGATATTACAGTATCGGCCAGATTCTAGCCAAATTCTGTTCAATATTCCATTAATCGTAGCAATCTCAGTGGTCTGGAGTTTTATATGGTTGTTATTGATCAAGGAAAAATATCTTCATGGGAGGGTATGTCTCTAACTAGTCGCTAACTAGCTGATTACAAATAGTGTCGATATTCGCGATATTATTATGACATCTCGACTAAAGGATGCTCATGCATGATGTCTCGAATAATCTTCAAGGAGCTAGCAGAGATGAAAGACAAATAGCAGTTCCTGTACAAACAGAACAAGAAAGTTTTCGTCTATTTACACATTAACTTTCTGTTCCTTTTAGGTAATATGGAACAATGTGCTTCCTTGGTTTACTGCGATTCCTTGGATTTGGGCAGGATTACTACTTTTCACAGGAATCAAGATATTTTTCAGTCGAAAAAAGCATTTTAGAAATGTCGTGGCGATTGGAGGACACAAACAAGTTATCGGCGTAAGTTACCAATACCAACTACTTACTAAGTTAATTAAACGATGTCGTTCTACTGCGCCTTAGGAAGGCACGACACGTTATGTAGGGCGGGGAAGCATCTGGCGCTCTTTTGCGTTTCGTCAGACCACCGTCATTCCTCTTTCTTTCATAAGGCGCATTAAAGCGGTATCGCTCAAATTTATAGGTACCTACCTACTTAAGAACTAAGTTTAAATGATTCTTTCGTTTAGGGTATAGCAGACGCTTTCACAACCGGCATGTATATACACGCAGCGGGACTTGGTTCTGAACTGATACATGGAAAAGGACTTAATTTTTATGGTACCCATCTAAGAATTACCTACCTACTTGATTAAACAATGTTGGTACTTTGATAAACTTTGATAAATATATAATTGCTGTTGGTTTAGCATCAGGCCATATCGATCCATATCTGCATGGAGAGAATTCCTGGCATTCAGGGTTTCTTCTTATATTGGCGGCTATAAACACTGGCGGCGCCACGATGTGTGCACTCTCTGACTACATGCAAATGAAAGGAGTCTCTCATACTTATGAAAGTAAGTCTTCTCTTCCTTCTCAGTTCATAAACCGTTGAAAAAATAGTCTATCAATTTACCGACTTTATATTGCTGCAGGTACGCTGTGGATTTTACCAATGTATGCAAAGTGTACAGCGTCTATTGCCGACTATTCTCATCTTGTGTAAGTAGATGTTTTATAACAAGATTCGGTTGAGCAAATGATTTCGTCTTCACTTTAGATGAAACGTAGTTTATTAGCTGCTACAAGTGCTGCTACATTAACTTTTTTTTACAGTACAGTTCTGATATTTGGTGGCCTGGTGTTTTCATATGTAACGACAGCATTTATTAGCATCAAGTCAGCGTTGCATATAATATTCGAATATAAAGTGAAACTTGTGTAAGTCGAGTATCTAATTAAATTACTTACCTATGTAAAGAACTAAAGAACAGATTTATCCTACCTACCTACATTCATTTTAATGGAAATTGTCAAAGAATTTTGGTATTACAGTTTTGTGGAGCAATACATCGTCGCAACAGTAATTATATTGTGCACACTTTGTAGCCTCTGTTTTGCTACTAATGTAAGTTTATGTTTTCTCTATTGTTTCCTATAGTTTTCTCGTCCAAAATACCGCAGTGTCTCAAGACGAGAGTCTTCCATCAGTGCTTGTTGCCAGTGATGACCTATGTCACAGAAACTTGGTCGTTAAGAATGGGCCTCATAGGAAGGCACTAAGTTACCCAAAGGGCGATGGAGAGAGCTATGCTCGTAGTTTCATTCACTGCGTGTTCGATCACATCAGAAGTGATGGATCCGCAGAAGAACAAGGTCACCGACATAGCTCGAAGAATCGCAATAAATAAACCTTGGGCGGGGCACATATTGCTCGCAGAACCGATAGACGATGCGGCAGAAAGGTTCTCGAGTGGCGACCACGAACCGGACGACGCAGTGAGGGAAAGCCTCCCAACAAGGTGGACCGACGACCTGGTGAAAGTCGCGGGAAGCCGTTGGATGTGGGCAGCGCAAGACCGGTCGGTGTGGAGATCCTTGGGGGAGGGGGGCTTTTATCCAGCAGTGGACGTCCACATTGCTGACACAACTATCTATCTATAGTTTAACGAATTCGTTGGGTGGTCTTGGGTAGATATCCAATTTCCTAAAGTATTAAAAACTAAACCTATTCTTTGTAGCTAGCTTGTGTGGTTTCAGAATGGCCTACCGATGCTCGAGGCGTTGGACACAGTTATAACAGGAATAGCGATGCCGCTTATTTGTGCGATAGAGTCGTTTGGTATGATCTATTTGTACCGCAGTTACGACTTCATCTCAGATATGAACATTGCTACAGAAGAGAACGATTGCTCTGCACGACTCGGTATCCAGTGGCAAATTTTGCCTATCCTTTGTATAGTAAGTAACATTATTGTAATCTTAACTATAATAAGTCAGAAAACTTTTGTCTGTGCAGTGAAATGTTTTTTACTGAAATCGATGGAAAAATGCCTTTTTTTGTACAGCACTTTCTATCTTGTGACGTTTATTCAAAAACTAGTACCTAATTTAATTACATACTAAACTAATTTGAAAATTATTTTCACTGTTCTACAGGGTGTAACAGAAAGGGGATATAATGCCGAAACACAGGGATAGTCCTCATGAAACTGAACAACTTTCCCAAAGGAACATGGGTCGTAACTCGAAAAAGAAAATTTGCTTCCCCATACAAAATGTCCGATCAGCTGATCAAGTAAGTATGGGCGAACCAAAAAAATTTTTCGAGTTACGACCCATGTTCCTTGGTGAAAGTTGTTCAGTTTCATGAGGACTATCGCTGTGTTTCGGCATTATACCCCCTTTCTGTTACACCCTATAAAAATATCAGAAGTAATATGTGCGTTATGCCGTTAAGTTAAGGTTGAATTTTTTATGTTCAATTTCGGAAATTTGCTTCGACTAAATTGATCCTTATTTGACTCAAAGTATGCTATGCATGTTTCTATTGTGTAAAATTAAGTTCACGTCAGTTTTAATACCTAAAAATTTACGTAGGTACATTACATACCTATTTTATTTTCAACCTAAGTCGTTGTTATAGGTAGTGGCGGTGATAAAAAGTGTGTGGATAGCTCAGACCTCAGAGATACCATCTGTTTACATGTGGGGAGCTATGGGAGTGTTGGTATTGCTCCTGATGGCGCTTCCGGCGCGAGCTCTATACAATGCATTGGTTTACTTAAGGCCTCCAAGACGCTAGTAGACCTGACCTTTCCTGCTTTTTACAAGTATTTTCCCTTTCTTAAAAGGCTTTAAAAGAAAAGGACATTCTGCGATAGACCTTTTGATTACTACAGGATATTACTAGTGTTTTTGAACGTGTCTTTATCTGCATCTGATATGACATTTCTGAGTGATTCAATAAAAAATACTTATGATTGAAAATAATTATTTATTTTATCAATCATTTAAAAATATTCATAAATATAGAACTTTTGTACAATGCATTTTATATGCGATATACTGATTGTTGGTACGTTTGTGAGGCTTGCATATCTATGAATGAGTATGCGATCGAGGGCGCTGGCGGGGCTCCACGCTCTATTTACAACACATCAAACATTGACGTGTGCCGCCGCACCTCTATCATAGTCATTCAATTAACCATTCATACGAAGCGTTAAGGCAAATATTAGGAACGCTTTTAACAGCAGACGAATGTCAATAACAAATACGACTACTTTTAACCTATAAGAGACTGTTCATCTATTAGGCATATCTAAAGATGAAGTGGGTTGCGTTGAACGAAACGTTACGAAAATGTATCGATATTTGTTGAAAGCTTTCATGAGTAAATATACTTTCACAGTATCAGCGGTATTAAATTCGTTACGCAATTAATAAAAAAAAATACATAATAGATAAACACTCCCCAAATGCCTATTTCACAATTATAATAAAATATCACAATATGTACATATTATTTCTCACGACTAAATCTCAATAATATCTTTTTCCCGTGTGACATAGATTTGGTTAAAATGAAAAATATTTTAGCGTCATATTATTAGCTAATATATTAATCATTTTTTGGGATATCACTCACTGGGAGATGACCTATTTTGTTTTACAATTCACCGTGTTTTCTACAGTCAATACATTTGATCATGATCAATATTATTATATATTAAAAGTATGTTCAATAACAATTTTATCGCTGCCATAAATTTACCGGTTGTACATGTATTACACATAAGTATTCGATTCTAATATAGGCTGTTACACAACTCACTTGATCCAAACTTTTTTAATCCGTCGGTTCATACAAAGGCACTCCTAGCACACATTCAATTCGGCCACCTGTCCATCAAATTCGTTAGAAAATAAATTAGGTTCAATTGTCACATTCCTGTTTCTTACAAAAATTTTTTTATTACTTAAAACTTATAACTTTACGGTGTCCGGTATACGAGTCACGACGAAATGAGTTATTTGGCTTATGCATTTACTCAAGCGTCTGTAGCATTCTTTGTTTGCTTGACATTTCAATTAGAGGTAGGTGAATTAGTAATAATGTAAAAATAAATGGACTACGGCACTATACTGTTGTGTGACAATTCTTTGATATATGCGAGTTTATATCGTCGTGGCTCGCACACAGCACATCGGAACGCGTACACATCAACGGACACTGGATCGGATCGCTCGTAGGCGACAACAAGTTATACCGATAAGTTCCGAACCACAGTTTCGATCTGCGATATGTCACCGTCGCTAACCGCACAGAACGTCCTCGCGTTCGAGAGTAAACTTTGGCTAACGGGTCGGCGGGTCGGCGGCGCGGCGACGGGCGCAGTGACTAGTGCGAGTGTCAGGCGCGGCGCGCGGTGCGGCGTCAGAAGCGGCGCAGCGCCGCGGCCGCGCCCGCCGTGGCCTTGCGCGTCGGCTGCACCGACAGCGGCGCCACCAGCACCTCGCCGCCCGACGACTCCGCGCCGCTGCCGCTCGTGCCCATCTCCTGAAAACGATTCGCTTGCTTGTAAATCAGGTGACTTGTTCGATCTTAATATTCCTGAAAAATGTTCTGAGTAGTTATTAGGTAGAGTAAAAATCCAACTTACATTAATATTATTACACGAAGCGAGACGCATTTGAGCTAGTTGAGAAGCGGGCGTAAGGTTCGAAGTGGAACCGAAAGGCGATATCATAGACGACATCGCACGCTTTAGCTTCGACGGCGTCTTGTTGAACGATAACGCGCGGCCCACCTACGCAGATATTATTGTAATGTAGTGATTTATTGTGGCAATAAAATGATCGATATGATCGATGATCGAATAACACGAGTTATGGCTAATGGAATCAAGAATTTTATACAGGACAGAAACGTGAACAAGTTCAAATGGCCGGGCACAGATTGGAATAAAGGTATCAAATCAACTCAAATAAGCGCTCCTGCTTCTACCCAGAACATAATAATCAAGCGCGAAGGTTCAAGTGAGTTGTGACCTTAAGAATTTTCTAATGTGTGTGCCCAGCTAGGTATTACATAAGAATAGAAATGTAGGTAAGTTCTAATAAAATATGTATTAATATTAGTACTTTAATGAAAATTATTATTAATAATTGTAAATAGTCAATACACAAGAAAACTTTAATATGCACTATTCCTATTTAGAATGTTAATATAGATTAGATAAAAAGTTTAGTAAATCGGTGCAAATATCACTAGGTAAATAAAGTAGATTAAATAAACACGTCATGGAAAGTTAAGTGCTCTAGAAATAGAACGGATGGTTGGACAGACAAGTATGTACATGGTTATAATGAGGTTAGATGTAACCACAACCCCAGGTATGGCACGCTCACGACGATGTTAATTACAAATGATTTGAAGCTAAGCATTAATAACTTCCACTCCTCTGGTCCTCTTTTTGTAATGTGGATTTATTTCCTCTCACCCATATTCTGACATCCATTCCACAACGCTACAATGACGCTTCGTATTTTATTAATATAAGCGTGTTTATAAAAAGCGACGACAATGTTCGCCTTTAATTAAACTCTGATTCCTGTGTTTCTATAAATAATAATGGCCTTAGTTACAATCCTGACCCAACTGACGATGATTGAATGACGCATTGAATGAGAAACGATACCTCGGCGAATGCAACATTTTGGTGGACGTTTTATAAGCTCTCTCACAAGCCGCAACAAATAATAACCTTATTGTTTTAAAAGTTTCCGCTGTAACTCATTGAATGCGCGTGTGCAGAAAACAACACAGGAAGCAGGTGCGGATGGAGACACGTTAGTGGAGGAGTTGGTGCGAGAGGAGTGTGGCGTGAGCGTCAGACCTGTGCGAGTAAGTGAGCGCGCAATACCCATGTGTCTAGCAGAGCGCCCGCGGGGTCCGCGCGCAGCCAGCCGCCCAGCCCGGCCAGCGCCTCCAGCTACAACACAATGGCGCTCCACTACACTACTCTCTACTAATTTATTCTTGCTGCCCTACGGCTTATACTAATTACTTCCAAAGAACTCCAGTCGTTTTTGTAACAAGTGTTATCCCAAATCAAGCATTTAGAAGTGGAATGCAAGATTTGCAATTAAACCAATACATTGGTTTGATTCAGTTTCAATATACCACTACACGATTACTACATAGTCTATAGCTCTGTAGTACCAGACCAGTTATACGGTAACTCCCACTTCCCACTAGTGTTTACTGTGCGAGGTGCCATAGTAGTGAATTCAATCAATATTCGAGCTACTTACATCAAGCTTAGCAACATAAAAAATATGGGTACAATAGACCAGACCGTTAGTAAATTCCACGTTACATTTGGTTAATAATAACGAACTTGGTCATCAAATACATAATCTACATCCACTGAAGTCATTTAGGATAAGAGAGACATCCTAAAGTAGGTACCTAATTGTAAAAATTCTCATAGACCAGAAAAAAAAACTATATAATGTTTGAACCAAATAGGACTAAACCGTTGTATGTTGCTAATCATAATGAATGATTGGCGATAGTTATTGACGATCGAACGTCGACATTTATGGTGAGACTTGAAAACTGCACGTTCATGCCTTAGTCAACGGACATTGATAGACTTTCAAGGATATCGCAATAGCGTATTCATAACTTACCAGTTTTTGTTAAAGTTACTTCTTTAGATGCAAGCTAAGCTACGTACATCGCTATCGATTGTCATGCTTTATAAATCTAGAATTTATATTCTTTATTAAGTTTGGTATGGGAATTTAGTTTTGTATCTAGTATTGAACGAATTTTGTTATTTAATTAGTGAAGCCACTTTGGTTATACAATACCTTGATTCTGGTCCGTGCGGCGAACTTAGACACCTTGGAAAGTGTGCTCAGCGCGAGGTCGCTCGTGTCGATATCGAGCTGATGCGATTCTAAACACGCCAGGAATTTATCCTGAAATAAAACAAAGGAAACTCTTATACAAATTACAATTACAACTAAAACCTCATCGGGCATGTGGCAGACATGTCTTTTATTAAATTTTTAAACATTACTCATTAATAAAAATTCAAATGGAACATACTGCGTCGGCTTTGCAGACAGTGTTGGCCATCTGTCGGCATAGTTGTCGCAGAAAGTGCGTCTTGTCGACCGTTTCGTCCGTGATCATGAACGAGTACAACTTCTCCTTCAGCTCCTGATTGCTGCGGCACATCAGCGCGAACACGTTGTGACAATCTGCAACAAGACAATTTGTTTTTGAGCCCTATCTTGTTATAATAGATCAGGGCCGAGTTAGTAGTGATCGACGTTAAACTAGTGATGATGTCGCTGTGTACCCTTCGTTGATAATTTGTTTACAAGTTTTAGATTATCACAAAACACTTTGATATATGTGGTTAAAAATAAAGTACTAAAGAAGTAATGCATTACCTTCAGCTTCTCTAATATCAACGACGCGCTTAACTGTGCTGAGCGGCATCAGTGATATATGCCGGTAAGGCTTGCTGGATCCGATCCGCATGGTGCCTGTACCATTAGTTGGACTTTTGCTGTTGAAAGCCTGTTAGAAGACAAATAATTTAGTTGTGCAGAAACATTAATAAGCATAAATGCCAACTCACGATGACCATAACTCGACAATATCGTTATGACTTACTTTGGATCTTTTCTTGCAAACTTCCATAGTGTCCGTGAAGAGGAAAAGAACGAGATGGTCCCCGCGACCGGATAGCTCTTTGGACAGCTCTACAACCTCACATCGTGATACGAACGATCGGTGGGAAGATACTAAATGTGCCTGAAAACAGGAATTAAGAATTTATATAACGATAAATTGCCAGCAACTGCAACTGCTTGTTTTATAGTAAATTGTCTATTTATTTACCGGACACTGGTCGATATCGTTGTAAATGTCGAACATCTGCAGCTGGCCCTCGGTCTTCCTCTTGTCCTCGTTTATATGTGACATTACCTCCCGCAGCCCCGCCAACGCCGACACTAGAGCCCCGTGGTCTGGATTGTTCTTGTGTGTGTGTTTCAGTATGTCTGTGAACCATTTGTCCATATTTAAAGCAGCAGATATAGGTACGCTCCGTACGCTAACATTATACAATATGCTTTAGGTTTGTTATGTTTTTATCGTCTATTGAAAGTGTTGTTCCGAGTTACCAAAGACAATTATCAAGAGTTAGCGTCGTATAAAACGCAGCTCACCGTCGAGTAATAAACTGATGCTGGGTAGTCGCTGCACGGGTCTGATTAAAAGTTCTTGCAAGCTTTGTCTACCGCACTCGGGCTTGGTCTGGCAAATTTTCAGGAATGCATGAAATCTGAAAATAAGATCATGTGGTGACGATAATATATGAAGACCATAAAAGTCGCATTTTAGCGGTTTATTTATGTAGATTGAAAAGACTTGGAATGCAAAATATAGATATCTTCTACCCGCCGCCGGTTTACGATTTTTATTAACAAATATACTTGAGTGGTTACACTCACCTCGGATTCTCACGGTCGCACTGCTGCAGCATTTCCTTCGTGTTTTCAAAGAAATTTACAAAAGGAGGATACGCTTTCACCATGTCTGGCGTGTACTTGAGCACCAAGCGGCCGATACTGACTTCCTCACTCCAGTGAGACTGTGTATACCGCAGCTCTTCCAACATACGTCTGGAAATAACCATTATCTATGTTATATAGCTACCTAATAAAATGACCCGTCCTAAGGGTTGTCAAAACCTACAGGATTAAATTGATTTTTCATTTAATTTAATTTCATATAGTAGATTATATCATACATCGTTATATAGGTATATCTTTGTGGAGAGATTGCTCTCACTACTCACTGGTGTAATTCGTAAATAGGCGGTAGGTTTCCAAATATAATTTTGAGTTCCGTGTTATTGAGCAATGCCTGATTCTTGCCGTTGCCGTTGTCGTCCTCGACCATTTCCTCCAGAGGTTGTTTAAACATCTGCAAAAGGACCGACAAGATTTTTTCACAGACACATCACACCCAGGCGTAGAAAAGAAATACAAAGGGGTATAGAAAAAAATCGACACTCACATTAACTATCGTGTGCAAAATACCAACATAGTTGGACTCCGTCTGTAGAAGCTCCATGAAGACTTGTTGTCGAGGAGACATCAACTTCCGTACCACATTGTCTGGCACCTCGGATTCTACAACCATAGACCATAGTAATCATTAAGATACTTAAATCTCGAGGAAGCAGTTACATCGTAACAGAGAAAAGGTGCCGACCTTCGAGAAGCTGCTTGCCGTCGGGCGAGGGCGTGCAGTCGAGTAGGTTCCCGGACAGGCTGAGCAGCACGGCGTCGCCCACGGAAGAGCGGCGCTTGTGCAGCGCGGAGTCGCCGCCGCGCAGCTTCCTCTTGCGCAGGCGCTGCAGCTGCGCGGGCGTGGAGCCGGCGCCCGGCGCGCCGCCCGGCGTGCCCGGCGCCGTCTCCTCGCCCGCGCCGCCCGCCGCGCCGCCCACCGACGAGCGCCGCGACACCTCGTCCAGGTACTGAGGCATACACGGCACGATCGTTACACTAAATCGTCACTCACTTTTATCTAACCGATCGAATTGAGCGGCGACTCACGTCTTTGAAGAGGTAGTCCCTCTCGTCCTGTGCCTCCTCGTTCTGGACAGACGCCCAGAACCACTCGGCTTTGACGATGTGCACCCGCTGCGAGCACTCCGGCGCCACGACGGTGTTGTGCTCGTCGACGACCTGTCGATGTCGCGATAAGGTATTTTCAGTAGGTCGATAACGCGATTCGCCAAAGGTTCCCTCCACCGCAGATCCTGAATTAACTAGCCTTTAATTATTCATATTCCCCTGCCCTCGGTGCATGCCCTAGAAGTTTAAGCTCCTAACGTTTCGAAACGGGACCACGAGAAGGCATGCGTGTGATAATCGGGGGCGGGCCGGAGGAGCCCGGGAGATGGTCGGTCGGTAACGAGGCACGACAAGCTTAGTCTATATTTAGTAGTACTAAATTAAATGGTGTTAGTACCGGCAGCGATAGTCCATGGCATGTGGATATGGCGCGGGCGTCGCGGGTGTTTGTGGCGGCGGCGGGCGGCGGCGCGCGGCGGCGGGGCGCGGGGAGGGGGGACAGCTCGGCGCCGCACACGGAGTGTCGCTGCGCGCGCACGCTCACGCTCACGGGCGTTTTGAATATAGCGGAGTCGTCTAATTCGTCCACGTCGGCGTAGACTTTGAGCGGAGTCGCCAGTCCCGTGCTGTCAACCGTGTCCACTTGCACGGGGGAAATGTCTAGATGCATCTCGTCCGGGTGTCTCTTAGGTGTAGACGCATGCTTAAGATCGCATTCGCTTACTTCTATCGTGTTTCTATCCAGTCGCTTCTCATATTTCTTTTTCCTTTCGCTCCTGAAGGAAGCCGTGAAGGATTTGACGCTTCTTCGTAGTTTGGATGCAGATTTAACAGTTTTTGAGCTGCGAATCGACGCGAATGATATATCAAAGAATCCGGACTGTTTGCTCGTGTTCATTGAACAGATGGATGTATTATCGTCCTCTCGTATCGGTGAAGAAGTGGAGGCCACGAACTCGCCCGCGGGGTCGGTCGGTTTTACGCTGTCCGGACTCACCGGTTCTACGGTGATGTCTCCAGCGGTTTTGGAAACGGAATCCTTCTTAGACCGTTTAAAGATTGTTGGCCTATTTTTGAATTTAAAGGAATCTTTAATCTTGAGCCTTTTTATAGACTTCCAGTTACTATCTTCTTTATCTGGAGAGACGTTAGCGTCGACTGTACTGACTTGGAAATTAGAGTCGGTCGAGTTCCGGCTTCTCTTCTTGCCGGAGGATATGGTAGTAGTAGACTGTTGTAGTTCTTTGCTTGCGTTCGAGGTTGGTAATAAAAAGCCGATCTCCTCTTTGGAGTCCAAGTCGCATAAACTTTTCGTCAACGACGAATGTAGGGATCCCGCTTCAGCGAGGCAATCGACTATGTTAAAAACGTTTGTGGACTTATTTCTAAAAACTTCTCTTTTATCTTTAGCATTATTCCTAACTGCATCGTTAAGAAGCTGCGACAGATCTTTATTTTCTTTATCACAATTTTTGAAGAAGCGCAATTCCGCATGTTCAACATGGGAGTTCTTGTTGTCATCGAGAGTCGTTATGGTATCATCTATGAATGAGGCTCCTAAGTAACTGACGTTGCAAGAGTCGATGCGATCTTTTGAGACATTTTTGTTTCTGATATTATTTCTGGCGACTTGTATGCGACGCTCCCTGTCATCGCAGGGCTGTTCGTCGGGCGTGCGTGCCGCGTCAGGCGAGTCTCTGTGCGAGGAGCGGCGGCCCGAGAGCCGCGCCGACAGTCTCCGGTACAGCGAGCTCTTGGGAGTGGACTGGGAACGGTTGGGAGTCGCCCGGCCGGGCTTGGTGGAGTTAGGAGTACTCGGGTGAGGGGATAGGATAAGCGAACGACCGAAAGTCTCCCCATTGGCCATTACCTGAAACATGTGTGAACACACCACGCAATGATGTAATGAAGCCATTCCAGTACGAACATGCACGACGATAAATATTATTATCGTGATAGAGGCAATTAGACACAGAGAAGCGACTGCCTAACGAAGATGTATCAACAATTTTACATTAAATTATTAATCAACAAGAAATCAGTCAGCTGGCCTTTAGTTTTTTATTGTAAGTTTTGATATGTGTGAATTTTATAACTTAATGAAGTTTATTAAATTAAGCAGTTGACTTAATGTGCATATTGCATATGTCATTAAAACTATTTTAAGATGAACAATTAAGTATATTATAAAGGTGAACCGGTGGAAGATAAAGCAAATTGATACTACATATACAATTAGAGCGAACTTTGAACAGTGAATACGAGTGACAAACAATACAATGATGTTATGATAGTGCGCCTTGTGCGAGTGATCACAAGCTGGGTGAGGTGGTGCGCTTCTGTGTTATACCGGTGACGTGGGACGATAAGCGGTGACATTAAATGAAGTGCAACATAAAAAGACAACAATGGGTTGACTTCGCGTCGCGTCGTGCTGAGGGAACGGGAGGTGCACCCGGCGGTCCACTGTTCAAATGGACGCCTACTACACACTACGTAATGAGGGCTACCATACTACTCTTTTAATTATCAACAGAACATATAATAGAGTGAATCCGAAATAAGCGAGGCATTACAGTCTCTTTTGTTTGCTTATGTAACGTCAGACACTACTGGCATTGAGTCGCCATGCGACTGGAAACTGTAATGTTTACATGTAAATTTTTAAATAAACACCATCTGGCATTGAAAACATAACGCTAAACGAAATGTTACAGTCATCGGAACAACTTAAAACGACACTAATCAGGAAATAATAAGCTAAAAAATAAAGTCTACATTGTAACCAACTAATAGTGATTTGTACCCAAGGATAATATTGTACATGCATGCTGACATCATAACGCTAAAATTAGTAATTAATGTGGCATAAAGTATATAAATAAACAGGTATGCGTGGTATTCCGGGGTAAATGTTCGGCGACAAAGATTTTAAAGTAAACTAAATCCGTACTGGAAGTATGCCTTCTTATTTAGTTTAAGTGAAATATTTGACAAGTTCAAGATACATTGACAAATGTAAGGGGGAATAATAGGTGAGCAGGGTACTCACGACATGCGTGCAGTCGGGATCATCGAGTGGACATGTGCCGCCGCCGTTGCTGGCCAGCACCTCGGCCATGTGCTGCGTTTCATCCTCCGGGAAACCCACGAAGCACACTCGGGCTCCCGCGAACACTTTCAACTTATGTTCTTTCTGTAATAACATTATAGCCTTGTCTTAAAATTAACAATCACATTAAAACGAGAGTATAGATTCACTTTCACCGAAATTTCTTTTGAAGTTGCATTCGCAAAACAGGTGCTTTAATTAGACTAATAAAATACAAATATAAAACGACTCATGTTTTGATAAATGATAAATGCCGCGAGAGACCCTTTTGCTTTGGTTAACGTTAACGGGTGTTTTAAACATGAGGTATGTTATACGAGTATCAGATTTGTATTGAGATGAGCGCGGTCATTTCTGATGATAACATTATTTTATGGCTTTAAGTAGAATTTATCGCAAAAAGATCGCTGTTCACCGACCTTTGACGCACATGAAAGCTTAGCCGCACTTGATTGCAACTGCGACTTTAATTCCGAGATCATTCCGTTGTTTGATACTCGACGAACATGTGATATCATAATGTTAAAATAAATTGATTTATATAGATACCGATATATCATAAGTACCTAATTCCTTTGAAAATTATTAAGATCCTCAATAGCTATAGTACATACAAATTTTATAGAATTAGATATCTCTTCATAACAACAGGATACAATTATCGAATGAATACACAAAAGAGTCAGAGGTTTTACGACATCGTTACTCAAGTGCAGAGTCAGTTTGCGAATCACGACTTTGCAAACGTTTCCGGACAGATAGCGAAACCGTCGAAACTTCCGTTTACAATTACGAATCGATACGTTTATCAAAATACAATTGAGTTACAGACATAGGTGAGCTCCATCAAAATGAAAACAATTTCTCGAAGAAATATATTATTCAGTTATGAATTCATTAGTTGTCATAAATGGCAAGTACTTACAATGATGGCGTCGTCGGTGGCGAGACAGGCCGGGTCATCGCGGCGCTCCCAGCACGCATCCACCCACGAGCGTGCCAGCACGGGCAGCCCGAAGCCGGACGCATAGCGGTATTTGTCGCCGGTCGCCGCGGCCGCGATCAGGTGCGTTACCTTACTCGACATGTCCTTCCGGATCGACCCACCCATGTAGTGTATCAATGTTATCAGGTACGTCTGCCAAACAAAACCGGATGTATTGTAATATGAACGAAAAATGATTAAAGAAGCGGTTATTCGACTTTTAACGGACTTACAAGTTCATCCTTCTTTCGGAAACCGGAGAAGCATATGACGGCGCCGCGCATAGCGAGTGAGTAGAGCGGGCGAGCGTTGACGGGCGGCGGCTCATCCCGCTCCAATAACTGTAGCACGGCTGTTGGACCTAGTACCCTGCGCAAATACAACAATCCGTTATTTAATACCAGTAACAAACATATTATATCCTCTTAACAGTAACCGTAGGATATTAGAATTGTCTACCTTATAGACAAATTGTCGTGAATAATTGTCATAAATAAATACTTAAACTATATGTAAGTTACGCAGCAACAAGCAAAATGACTACAATGAGGAGCGACTATAGTAAAAGACAATATTTTTAAACAAGGAACCAACGTTATTCTGGCGTGTAATACAAACAATGGTTTATCAAAAAAATGTATTGCCTTGACGGGATCAGACGTAAGTAACTGGTGTATTTAAATCAAGAGAGCAAGACGAGCAATCAAAACCACTGCACATATTCCGATTTTTTTTTAGGAACTGGAACAACGATATCGTCCGCGCACATTGTGATTGCTATGGTTTGATGTTTGGCAATCGTAATTGTATAAATACCATGATTTCACAGTTTCATATTTTAATATCTAATGAAAGTAAACATTTATAAAATATATTCCTAATTATCTAATTCAAAATAATCACAAACGATGTAAACTTGACCAAATCATTTTATATTATTAAATATACAGGGTGGCCCGTCGATTGACGTCTAAAAGGAAAATTTGGATTCCTCGTGTCGTGGGGTATCCGAATCACCCCCATGTATGTTCCGCGATTTTTTACGGTTTCCGAGTTATGATGTGTTTTGAGATTTTTCAACCAACCACCCTAAAAAGGTTCGTAGAAAAAAAGTACAACACTTTTTCATAATTTTATTTTTGCATCAGATGCTCCATGATCCGTACTTTTATGCATAAAATATTCAGCTTAGTAACTTTAATAAAAGTTGGGGAAATGTAGGTCGGAAGAGGAAAAATTATATTGACTGAAAAATAATCGAAATCTTCTAACTTAAATAAAGAGGTTAAAATGACGACTTCATGGATTTTAAGCTGACTTAAAAAATGTGCCAACTTCTCAGCTCTCATAATCATCGAAAGAAATTGGTACTTAATGAGGTACTTTTGCTAGAATCAGCCTTTAAAGAGAGCAAGGTGGAAAAATTTCAGAATTGGACGGAAGTAATTTTTTCTTTCTTTCATATTTTATGATCACCTAAGCCTCAGTAGGTTTAAAGACAGTGTTATCTTACCGAAAAGTACAAAAAAGGGGCCAAGATTGACACATTTGGGGGTTTTGCAGGACCTCTAAGAGATGAGTTACAACTTGAGAAAATTATGCAGATATGCATCATTTCTACGGGGTTGCACAAGGAAACGGCCTTGAAGCAGCACGACTGTAACGATACAGTATATACGATATATCATTATACAGGATAATGATTATATGAGAAAGTTATACCAGTACTTATCCCAAAATTAAAACCTTGAACATCCCTTATTGGGATCTTATATGATTTACAGCATTAGCTTCGATCCGAGAATAACCATAATGTAATATAAAAGATACAATAACCACTACTTCACATATTCTATTATCATATCAATCATACTGAAGTGTTTTCATACTATAATATGTTACGCAAAGCATATATCTATTGATATGAAGTTTCTCAGCGTGAAAGAATATTCTTATCATAAGAAGACCTCAATTGACATTTATTAAACCCAGAACAGTATCCTGAACTAACCTTGTGCGTACACTAGGTAATCAAAAGTAGCGATGTAGAAATAGCGTTTTATGTTCGGTCTGGATGGACCCAGACCGCTTCGCCACGCCTTTGTGAAATGCGCTTACTTCTCCGAACTTCGAGAGGATTTAACTCTTTTACCTTTTTTAATTATTCAGATCAAGTTCAAAACCTTATATGCATTTCACTACCTATTGATACCTATGGGTGTATTACGTAATCATGTTATATGGGTACCTGATTAGGTACCCAAGTCTTATCTATCGCGTACCACCCTGTTACGAGGTACTGTTGAAGGTGGGTTGCGACAGCAGCAGTGATTCTTAAATTCAATCTAGATTTGTGATATTGATTTTCCCTACCAGTCATCGTAGCGCTACCACTCTGGTTTGAAGACTTGGGGGAAAATGACCAGTTCCATTCCAGGATTTAAGAAGCTGGTGAAGTAGTTCATTCTACAATACTGATATTTCTGATACCATTAATGTGTTCATAATATTACATCAAATGTGTATTCAATTAGTTATAATTAAATAAATGTATCAAACGCTACATTTTTTTTTTTTTTTACTTCTATGGGCTCCTGGTAGAAAAGCACTATCACTAATAGATAGTTGTTTTGGAACATTTTCTTTCACTAAGTAGATTCCTAGTGGTATTTCAGTGTAACAGATACTTTTCAGAGTATAATTAACAACTGCTTTTTATTCTGACCGAATGAGTAACGTAATATTACGCGTTGTATTATTTCTTATTAAGATCGATAGCAGGTACACAATGGGGTCAGCGACATAGTCAACTATTGTTAATGCAAGAATTAGGTTTCCCTTCTAATCAACGCACCTGAGAAAACAGTTGGTTAATTTATGGAAATTCATGGACAAGTACAAAACCTAGGTAAGGGTTCGCGTATGTGTAATAAATTATTTTTCGTTTGTGAATGAATGTAGCCTGTTACTATAAACAGTATATTCTGTTATACATAGAGGTACTGAGGAATTATGACAAATACACGTGAGAAAAGCGACCAACAAATCAAACTAAGCTGTAAAAACACAAGCAGCACGACAAACCCGGATGATTGCAATAACTAATCTTAGTTGGAAATTGGAATGACTACAATCCCAAACGGAACTGTTCGTGTGAATCGTGTATTTATTAATAGGGCACGCAATTTGTCCTGAGACATGAATTAAAAGTATTCGTGGATGTGGTGGGCGGGAAGCGTGATGACGTGCGCGTAAACGCATGAGTTCCCAAACGCTAGTGATGGAATTACTCGTTGTTGAGTAAATAACATATTATCTCCATAAAATACGTATGTACAGCGGAGAGCTTGGTGACCTATATGTAAAATATTGAGTCTACACTACTAGATTAGTAATCATTATGTTATCAATTTTCCTAATGTTAGACAGAGATGAGATAGGTACCTACAGATAACGATTCGATTTCATATCAGGGGGCTTAGCACGGTGTGCCGCGACAATTATCTCACGTATGCTGTCCTTATCACATTTAAAACTATAGACAGAGACGTAAGCGTGACAAACGCATGACAACGTCTTGTCACGGAGTGCCATGCTAAGCTAGCAGATTTGTGTACAGGTACACTTTTTTAAAAGAACAGTGCTTACAGTTGGTGAATTAATCACACCATCTTAAGTAAAAAGAATCGTAGGCTAGGCAAAAAAATATTTTGAAGAATTTAGTTTACGTCATAAATGATAGACGCGTGGACAGAATTTATCGCCGTTGTACGTGTCACCATGGAAATAGTTCTGGTGACTTACATTTCGTGCGAAGAAATATGTAAACAATCATCATCGCATCAAATTAGCCACCACATTCCCACTAAGTGAAGGGCGAATACCCTGAACTAAATTCACAACAATAATCTATGTATGTCAATATTTTTCAATAACCTCCTTCAACGATAAAAATGTAGTTTTTATCGTTGAATTTATTTTTAATATTTACATCGTGAAATAAACAAGTCGGTGCATTTATGTAATGAATGTAAATTAAAAATGTCCTCGGTTAATAATCGGCGCGTGTTCAACTTTCTAACTGTAGAGGCCGCAAGAAATTATGCATTTGGTATGTTATGATCTTATTAGATTCGGTCCGTAGGTAGTGAGTGCGTTTCATTAAATATATTTAAAATTACCATTAAAATTCCGCTAAAAATTAATTGATAATGAGATATATTGTATTCTTACGGATCGACTTTCAGAGGGATAGCATCCGGTGTTTTTGCCTCTTTGAAAAGAACAAGGTCCTGAGGCAGGTCCTCAGCCTCTGGGGTGGGCGGTAACCGTGTAGGCCCCATCCTCAAGGCACTCACTAGCTATTAGACATTGGTCTCGTGGGCGAACTATACTTCCGTTTCACAGGTAGACACACTCATGACACTTTGCTATATTGCTGTAGATTGCACCATTTATATTGTCAACACATGGAAAAATATCCACTACTTAATTTGTTTGTGTCACAATGTAAAAGTTTATTTAAGATTTCGTACACCGTTTATCACGATCGCCGCAAAAACAAAGGCGCAGGCGGCATACGCGTTATGCGTTTCACGTTAGATTGGAAAACAGTCGCGAGGAATGTGAGGCCGAAAATAGCGTGGAGCGTCGCGCGGCCGCAAGGGCAACCCTCGCGCTACGCCGCTCCGCCATCGCGGTCGCCCGCACTTTGTGCCCGCGCCCTCGTACTTGTGCGCACCTTTATTTACATTCTTCCATGAAATACAGTCACCCGGTAAATGAACTTTTTATGAGTGGAAGGTCTTGACGAATAAGGGTGGGAATCTTTGTGTGCCCGCACTATTCATTCATATTTACTAGTTTTAATAAAAAATATGCTCAGAAAGAAAACTTATGGATAAAATACAGACTACTTCAAAATAAAAGGCAGTTTTAAGTGCACTTCTGCTTTGTAGAAGATATGAAAACTCTACTTATTTAATTATTAAAAACTTAATTTAGGGAATGTATTTGTAGGTCTAGGTACCAACTTGTATTGTACTACTTGATGAGTCAGTGAGAAGTTTCTCATTCTTCACAAGAGTGATGAGTTGCAAAGCTGCAATTCAGTTTCACAGAACAAACAACAGAGGCTAAGGGAGACGAAATAATAAACAATTAAAACTCATCATAAGCGCCGTTGCCGCCACGCCAATTTAATGTAGGTACCTGCAGTCACCGCTTTAAATGGAATGCATGCACGCGGTCTGTATACCCGAACAATACAACTCTAGGTATACTTTCCAGGAGCAGTCAGAAGGCATACCTATACCATCTACGTTTACTTGTTTAAACGAACACGACAAACAATAAGGGGCGGCTAAATTGCTACACATAAATCACTTCAAGGTATAGGTGTGTATGTACAGGACGGAATCATAGAATACATACGATCATTACACATTTTAGGCAGAGCTAATAATTGAAGCAAAATTAATTTATACAAAGGTGGTTGACCCTTCTACTTTACAACAGCATTGGTTCCGATGAGGAAGTAATGTTAATAAAACAGGTGAGCGTATAATATTGTTTAGGGTGAGGGGTTTGAAACATTGAAATTGTAGGTGAAGCGTGAGACAACGGGGGCGGGCGGTGTCGTTTATAGAGCTCGTAAATCGGCGGTAAGCCGGGCAGCACCGCGTCGCCGAGCCGCTGTTGGCATTCCACGCCACGCTCGTTGGGAATTCGTCAAGCGATTTCTCGCCCGGAACGCTGACTCACATCCAACCACCTTCACACCTCGCACCTTGGGGACTACACTCCAAAAAAGCAGTCAATAAATAATAATACTAATTAGTACTGTGTTCGTGAAAATAAGATATTATGGGAAAACCGAGTTTGATCAATATACAATACTATACTATACTACTACTTATTCAATACTCAGCGTAG
Source organism: Anarsia innoxiella (assembly GCA_947563765.1). Lineage (NCBI taxonomy): Eukaryota > Metazoa > Arthropoda > Insecta > Lepidoptera > Gelechiidae > Anarsia > Anarsia innoxiella. The sequence goes on from OX387395.1 coordinate 6,625,747, forward strand.
TTTCGATTATGAATATTATGATATAGGAAACTAAAAGTTGCACCAAGAAGGTGATAACATTTCCAATAAACATTAAACATGGATATTTTTCGACTTTCTCAGGTAACATAACCATTGTTTTCTAACTTATGACGGATGTGTCGTCTATCATCACAGTAATCAACAGCCAAATGCGAACTACGCCCACGTCTGTAACGTCCGTTCCCTTTTCACATTTAAGTCAGTCCGTGCGACGTTCAGGACCCAAACCAGCTTATCATAACGGTACATCATCAATGATTGCTGCTTACAAAAACAGCACGCCATCGGATAGCAGCGTACCTACTGTCTAGATTACTTGTGTATTGTAGCGTAGGCGAAAGGAGACAAAACGTTTTCAATGTAAACGCGTAACAAAGCATCATCCGCCCGAACTCGATAGCACTCCTCCGTGAACGACTGAGCGTCTCGAGCCAAAATAAATGTCAATAATGAATAAAATTCTCCTCTCTCCACACCAACTTCAGTCTTTTTAACACGCTTTTTTTGTTCTCCTTGTTCACATTTAACTTTGAGAAAACTGAATACCGTCAATAATCACCTATTACACAAGTTAACCAGTAGCCAGCCGTAGCTATTTTGGAGTTATGTTTACCCAATTTCGGCACTTCCATAATTCAGCACGAATATTTGGCAATTTATTGCCTGCAACCACTAATATAGCAACTTTTCGAAAAAAAAAAGGATCTCAGATACATACTATATGTACAAATAAAATAACAAACATTAAGTTGACAACCTCATATCTCGGGGTGATAATAGTATGTTGGTAGTTTGATAGTACTACTATTTGACTTAGTTTTGCGTGACATTTGTAATCTTAATACAAAAAAAACGAATATGACTATCGTATTATGTTTTAAGAGTAGGAGGAAGTATGTAATGTGATACCTATTGCGGGTATAATGTTAACTGCCGACGTCCATGCTCGTTCAACGGAAGCTGAACACAATATAACACTTCTTATAAACAGGTGTGATGTTTGTGTAATATTAACATTTAAGTGAATTGGATACTGCCAAAGTTACTATCTACATTAATTTTACGTTATTTAAATTACTAATTTTGGAAGTATTTTACGTAATTTAAAATTATAAAACAATAATTGAGAGACGGTAAGAGGGCTGTATTATCGAATGGTGTACAAACCTGTATTTGGCTTTATGTGCGGCGTCGAAGAGTTCTCCTTCGAAGGGTGTTGTGACGAGGTAGGAGGGCGGCGCAGGTGGTTGCTGCGGCGGCGTCAGCGCGTCCGGCGCCGGCGCCGCCGCCACCGCACCCAGCCGCTCGCATGCTGCGCGTACTCGTTCGCACTCCCAGCACGGCTCGCTTATGTACACTAAAGATGACGATGAGCCTGGTGACACAATTTCAAACATTTTACTACTTATATCCTTGAAATAAATAAATTTCTGAAACTTAAACATAGTTGGAAAATTCTTAGTTGGAAGACGATCTAAGTTTAAGCAAATCTAAATATGTAATTTAAGAAAGTACCACCTATTCTATTTGCTTATATTATTTCATTCTGTTTCAAATACAAGGAAGTTTGAATTTCCTTAAAGTTGAAGAAAATGTATTTGCTTGAAAATAAAGTCTCAGATAAGAGAATGATTTAATAAATAATTGTGAATTTTACTTTGATTGCTTGGTATTGGTCGTCTACCTTACTTGATATTTCAACATTATTTCGATGAATTGGTCAACCAACCGGAAAAAAACTACTTAAATGTAAGTAGTTAGTGCGCGTAATATTGATAGCATCTTGAAAATGCATAACCAGCAAAAACAGCGCTACATTACATTCAAAGGTACTAATTCACTACACACGAACATGTTGCAATGTAAATAACAACACCACTACCACTAGGACAAAGAACACTCTTTACAAGGAGAATCCTAGTATTTGCTTTTACAGCACGAGTCAATTTAAACTACACTATATGTATTATAGGTATTATTAGTAAGCGCATTGTTTTCAAGTATCTCAGACCGAGGGACTGCTGTCTACTGACGTAAGTACGTATAGAAGCGAGTGACGTGAGATCGTTTGCTACAACAGGCGAGAACTAATTATAGCAGAGCCAAATTCCAAAGAAGGATATTTAGTGTTTCGCGTAAGGAAGTCGAGAGCAGTAAACCGCGATTTATCTGATTACGACAAATTCGCCTTGAAGAGAGCCAGACACTGACGTCCCGCGATTCCTTTGATCCTTCACGCATGCGGTCTGGGCTTCAACTCCGATACTTGGCTGGTCATCGGCATATATTTTTTGTTATTTCAGTCACAATTTACCAACTACGCTCGACCCCAAGTAATTTTAACGTAATCAGCTATTTCAAAAATTATGTGCTAAATCATTTTTATGTTCAAACAAAATATTAACTTTACTACAGAAATTAATTAATTAATGCCAAGAGGAAAGTTGAATTATCTTGCATGATGGAAATATTGTCGGTGCTTACGCCGACATAGTTATCACATAAAATAAACAATATCGATAAGAGGCCACATGAGAGATAATAATGATCTCTGTCATGTTAAGCCTATCACTACTTGCATACTGTTGCTACATAAATCACAGTGGAAGAGTCCATTATGTATCTGATAAACTGATAAGCTTTAGTTGCTTCATTGGTAAAGTTATGAAGCTCGTAATTTTTTAAATTATAGAGTAAAATAATAGACATGGTGACCTCTGGAAACTCGCCTTAACGTTAATGGTTCAAGGCTGTTGAGTCAGTCTTGCGACACAGGGAACACCCGGCTCTCTTGGCATGCACTGCATCAACCTTACAGATGCTGCTGCCGGTGTCTAATTTCAATGTTTCAAGTAGTGCGTAGAAAACTGTTCTTGAACATTATTTCGAATGCACGTCGATTTCAAACAGAATAATCAAGACAAATATGCTTTAGACATACCTATACAACACGTTAAAGAAGGACAGATCGCAGCGAAATACAAAAAAATATTAGTAGAATTTTCTGTCGATTTTTTTTTATTTATTAGTAAAAACGTAATTATTGTTTTTTTCAATTCTCATGCAAATTCAAATGAGAGAGTATTGTACAAATTGGTAGGATGATTGTGGAACACACTCCATGCTGTAACATTCGCACTCACATCCCCCACCGAGGTACGACCGCAGTTGTTCTACCAACGCTAGCATGGTTGGCGCGAGTGCCGCAAACCACGCTTCACGGCATCTGCAAAAGCAGTGCGTTACAACCATCACCACATCACAAGTCCCCTTCAAAAGAATCTCACTTTATGTGGATTTCAATGAAAAGCCAGCATATTAAGCTGTTCAGGTATCCTGAAACAGCGGACTTATCAAAATTTGGTGATCAAATGCATCATTCTACAAACACGGGTTAATGCTTTAGAATAAACATTGCACAGACTCTTTCTTGGACATACCTTTGATGAACAAAATGTATTAATCATATCTAAAAGATCCTAAATGAGCAGCAGGGTCTATTTTTACCTACAGCCTTTAAACAAGTGTACTTGTTTGTTGTAGTAATACTAAAATCAAAATTTGATTATGTATTTGATCTGCCTCTCGCAATAAGAATTCCCTAAATTGAAGCAAGTATGGACTATTTTTAAGTAGAAAGACCTTTAGCTAACAAAAGAATATTTATTAGTCAGTCATTTATAACAAAAATGACATCTAACTTAATTAGATTTTTTACATGGGATTTTGTAAAGGAAAGGTCATACAATGACAAAGCCTGGTGAAAATGTTTATCATAAATGTGCAAAATAAAGTAGAATGCAAGTCTTGCATGCAACATACCTGATGCTTTTTAACAAAGACAATTGACCTATTTTCAAATGAATAATTGAGCATGTCAAGTACAATAATGTTTAGATTATTACTATAGATTATAAGAATAATCTTTAGACTATTGTATAGTATTTATATTTTTCATAGTTAGAACTATAATATAATAGTTTAACTATTTCATAATGCATATTCATAGTTCTAACTATAATAGAACTAAGAAAAATAAAACAAATATGTTTACCTTGTGAAGATAAGGCCAATGGGGTTATCAAATGCACCCAGGGTCAAGATTAATTGAATTAGAAGGTATTATAAGATAAAATACTCAGTAAATCAGTTGCAATTATAATTTTAATAACTCTCGCTTAGAGATTTAATAAAAGTAGTCTATAAAGAGACTCTCAATTGATTTTAAAGAACAAAGTCTTGTCTGTTTACATACTACTAAAGACTTTTATTTCAGAATATTGATTCAATATTTAGGGTAATATATTGTCCATTTCTTGTATTTCTTTCAAAACAAATTTAAGATCATAGAATTATATATTATTAAAATGCAAAAACATCAATCAATTAATTGAAAAATTATATTTGTAGTAACATTAATGTACAAATGAAATTAGAGATGCCAGCAAAAGGGTACTCTAATGACTGTTTTTATTTTAGTTAAGATAGGTATTAAAAGTAAACTTTTTTTCTACAAATTTGTAAGAAGGTAGTGACCCACTTATTTACTAACTATACACAATATTAACATTTTAATTGTGATATGTTTTTCTTGAACATATTTTCTTATTTGACATAATAAATAGAAAACAAAAAATAGGTACATATGGTGTACCGCTTAACAGGTTCAACTTCTTTAATACTTGATACAGTTTGTTTCCTGATTAGTATGTGATTATTTAACCAATTTTAATACAATACAAAATTACAAGTCAGTATGTAAGAAATATTATACTATAGGTACATACTATAATATAATATTATGCATCTTTTCATTAATATTGGTACCTACAGGCATGTAGAACTCAAATTTGAATCAGAAACTACTAACTGATCATAAAAATTTAATTTTGCACCTATGTAACGGTAAGACAAAAACTGTTTTAAAAAAATATTTTTAAATACCTATTTACATTCAGATCTCAAAACTAACAGAGTGCAATGGGTTCGAATATGGATACGTTATATGGTCTGGCCATTTTTATACATCATTTTTGTATCAATTTCTATTTACCTTCGTTTTGTTGATTTTTTTCAGTTGAGGCGGCGGCGCTTCCTGTTTGTGTCATGCCCTTAGACAATTCGTCCATCTTGCCGTACACTGGTTCGTTACATCAATCATAAAAATCACTACACCAATATTTGGAACAAACATTTAACAACACACGTTATCACTGTTCAATTAGTAAAATACTCAGTCTTTCTCGAATATAACTAGTTTCAGCCATTTCAAACACATTTCTGAATATTTCAAGAAACGCGTAAACCAAAATCTTCAACGAACGACAGGACAGGAACGAACGAATGACACTCATTCGCTCGCTCGCTTGCCGCTCAGCCTCCCTCCCTTTTCCATACCACCAACTCCATGCACCAATCAAAAGCAACCAAACATCAAATCAAAGCCAACCCCATAGATAGTAGAGCGAATGATAAATCTGTCAAAGCAGAATTTTAGTATACATTGCTCGCTCACTATTGCCATTTTAATCGGGGTGTAAACGATTATGTAGTTACTGTTACTTGATTAACCTCAAGCACTTTTAACAAACAATATTATTTTGCAAAGATTTTTCTACAGTTTCTGCAAAAGACTTGTTGACTTAAAAGTTCGACGACTTGGTATTTATGGACTATCTCTGGCAACACTAGTTTACAGCAGCTTTCATAGAATTGGTACGTCTGTGACATGTTTGTTGCATGTTTGTGACTCGGTCTGTCTGTGTGAGTTTCACTCAGAACAATAACGAGTTGTCGAGTTTCTCACTCACATTGACGTCCGACACAAGACTGATATGACGGACGATAATTCCATATTCGTCTTTTTCTAGCTGCACACAAAAGTAAGAGATAAACAATAAACAATCATTTGCCACATTGTTTGCCACACAACAATCTGCACCCTATGATCTGCCTGCACACTGTCTGATGTCTGTCTGTTTCTTTGGTCTGTTGGCAAAATTGTCCTCGATGACAGAAGCCATGTTATGAAAAAATAGGTAATAATAGTTAGTTATGTGTTATGTCAAATATAAGGACAAGCAAGCAAGCAAGCTAGAAGCCAGATTTATTTTGATAAGATAATTAAAACAGTGCCTGTATATTAGCTTTGATAACGATAAAACATTACAATGGGATAGTAGACAAATAAATGATAAACGTCGCAATATTACGTGCCACTGGTTGTTTTGTGAAGCAGATTCAGAATGGAACATTTCGGTCTTTCCCACATTTTGAACGAGCCAGATAAATATAATCCTGATACTTTGGACCTGCTGGCCGACGAAGAGGCTAGGGAGTACTGGCTCAATACTTGTGAGAAATTAGTCGAGAAGTACGTGAACTTTGCGCTGGCGAATACCGAAGACCCGACTGTTGAGATTCGAGCTCTTAAATTCAAAACTTGTTATGTGGAGGCTTTAAAGGAACTTAGGATTAATCCTTTGTAAGTAAAATATATTAAATTAAAGTACATAATTACCCTTAGAGTATTTTCATTATTTAGTCTTGAATCATAAACACTTTGGATAAGCATGAATACTTACCTACTGCGTAAAATTGCAGAGCTCACGGGCAATTAACAATAAGACTACTGCTAGACATCAATGAAACTTGTCTTCGAGCCCAAGGTTTCTTTGATCTTTGGAAGCAACAGAAGAAGTATGAAAATGAAACTGCACTTGCATCTCTTGCATCACGGTTGGCAGAGCTTGATGCATTGCCTGATGAGAGGCAACGATGGGTTGAATTGTGTAGAGGAGTCTTAGCAGGTATGTGAATAAGCAAACAGGCTTTAAATTAATACATCAACAATTTCTGAAAATAGTGACTGACACTACACAAAGAATGTTGGACATTTTTGTAGTCATAAATAATGCTTTGCAGGAAACATGTTTGACTGGGGTGCACAAGCAGTAACATCCATTCTTGATAGTGGCCTGTATGAAGCTATAGAAAAGATCCAAAAGAGGCCATGGCTTTATGATGGCTTAGATAAATGGATTGAAAAACTAGAGGCAAGTGATTGCAGCTTATAGGGTGACTAAACATTTAATTCATTTCATAATGAGGTTAGTATTAATGAAAACTAATTTATTTCAGAAAACAGTTCACCACTGTGCTGCTGTATTTGTAGATAACAGTGGTGTAGATATAGTACTAGGTATCCTGCCATTTGTAAGGGCTCTATTGCTCAGAGGCACATCAGTTATTCTATGTGCCAATGAATGGCCAGCTTTGAATGATGTTACCAATGTTGAGCTGGAAGAGATTCTGAGAAGTGCTTCACTCATCTGCCCAGTTCTTTCTGCTGCTCTTGCAACTGGAGACTTAGTTGTAAGGTCAAGTGGTCAAAGGGGCCCCTGTCTAGATTTGAAAACTATAAGTGTAGGTAAGAATTCTTGAATTGGAACATAACTAGTGTAGTGATAAATATATATATTTTTAAAACTGAATGTTTTTTATTGCTTTGGATTGTTAGTCAATATTTTCTTTTGTTCTTAAATTATCTTTAAAAGTATTTTTTTAATTTGCAGGTCTTTGCACAGAGATGAAAGTGCGTGGGGTGGATCTGATAGTATTAGAAGGAATGGGTAGAGCATTACATACAAACTTCAATGCAAGACTCGCAGTAGACTCCCTCAAGTTAGCAGTTGTGAAAAATGCATGGCTAGCACAGCGCCTTGGAGGACCACTGTTTTCAGTCATTTTTATTTATGAAGATAAACCAACTCCACAATAACAATATTGTCGATTACCTTATTATTTGCTAGATTAAGCCACCAAACTTTGATCACAAAATATTTCAATTATATCATTCATATTTGAATGTTTAGTAAGACTCATGTTGACAACTTGGTGTTTTTCGGAATACATATATTGAGTGTTACCCTGACCTGTTCTTTATTAACAAGTCATCCTAGCAAGGACATTTGTTAAGACTTATGGTATAAAAACAATTTCAGGAGAAAACTATACTTTATTTAAATAAAAAGTGACCCATATCTAACACTAAGGAAATGTCACGTCAATGAAATCGAAGAAATGCTAAGGAACAAGTATCATGTATGTATATTGAACTGTACAGGAAATTACAGAAATGTACAACAGTATAAAAAAATCACCTAAATGCTACTAAATAATGCTTGAATTAACACTTCATTCATTAAATACTACATAGGGACGTGACGCTTCTACATGCCATTTATAAAATGGACATAACCCAGTAAATTTCATGAAGTCAACATTACATTATATACTTCATCTTATATGTTAGGTGCAATTATTTTGATTAGGACCTGTTCAGCCAAGCAATGACTTTAAAAAGCAAATATGCAATGCCAATAGCGTATGCAATTTTTTCCTTTTGTTGTCTCTGTAACTGATCCGCTTCTATCGCCATCACACGTCTGTTCAATTTGACGATTTGTCTCCGAAGATGCACCATCTCCTCGCCAGTGGAGAGACCTTCTCCATTACCCATTGGTGGAGTTGGTTCTCTGAAATAGTTTATAGGACTTTTGAAAGTTTTTATTTGTTTGACTTTGTCATGACATGGCCTATGTGATGCTTGATCCCTTTTTATATACCTAATACCTAGTACAAATCGTCATGTTGATTTGTTAAATAAAACCTTATTCTACTTTATAAGATTGATTAAAAATTTAAACTTAAATGATCTCCAAAATTATACCTTAACACCAAACGAGATTCAGTCATGGTAGAATCATTGAAGTTATCGGGACGAGGTGTAGCACGTGCACCGTCACCCTGAGAGCGTATTGTCCGTATATTCCTAGGAGGAGATTGTGGTACTCCATGTGGGAAATCATCAGCTGATGGGAAATAGTGCTGGTCAAGTGTGATTACACGTGGTGGTGTGCTCACACGAATCATTCCAGGATCTGTTGGCAGAACTGCATTATCCAGTTGTATTTCTCTCGGAGTGGCTTTTGTACCTAAAATAAGTTAAAAGTAACATCTAAATAAATTTTGTTTTTTAGAAAAGGATAATGAATATAGTAAGTACTCATTTATTGCCTTACCTACATGCTGATCTTGTCCAACAACAAGAATTCTCTCTGGTACTTTCATATCAAATTTCTCATTGGCATAGTCCCAGCCAGTCACTAGCCCATTTGGAGCATGGTCATCATCAACTATGTCACCAGTTGCCTGAAATATACATTTTAAATATTTTTTTATGTAAAATGTATTTATTAATCAACATAGCATAGTAGATATAGGTACATAAAAACACACAAAATCGAGTCACTCTAAAGAATAGATAATTATACTTTCAATTTAAAACACAATCAAATATGAATTTTTAATAGGTTTCTACTTTTTCAATGAAATCCACTGATCCATCCATGACTTTTCAAAAATGCAGGGTATATTGGCAGGTATTGTATTGCATTGTACAAATGATTCTTTTTCATTGTATAAGTTAGTTTAGTACCCACCTTTATCCTTTGTGGCACAGTCATGTTGTGGCTTATGAGACGAGAATAAGCTTCTTCAGATGTGAACTGCATCTTGAAAGATTTGTAACCTGCTAACCAATAAAATTAAATTAATTAATCATTCCTAAGGTTACGGAGAACGAAACTAAAATACAATCGTGCATAATTATTATCTGAAATATAGGTGGAGTGCACGTCAAGAAACGGAGTATTGATTTTAGATTGGGTAATAAAGCAATTATAGAAGAAAACGTACCAGCCAATGCCAAGGTTTCGATTGCTATTCATAAAGATTTATTGTTTATTCCACAGAATTCATTATTTTGAGGAATAAATTGAAAAGAACCTGAGATAACGATGACAATTTGACAGGTGTTGACTTGACATCAAGCAGCGAGAGTAATAAAATAGGCATAGACAAAGGAAGAATAGGATAGGACATGGACAATATTTATTGTTTTAAAAATAAAGCTTCCCATAGAAAAATGCTCCACCGATAAGATACATTACTCTACTCTTTGGATGAGACGACCGACAATGATGATGATGATAGAAAAATTATTCAAAATAAGCATGCGTGGCGTGGACGCACTACAACGGAAACAGGAAAAGCATAAAAGTAAGTCAACTTCAGACACAGACTTTAGAAGAAACGAAAACTATTCCATAAAAAACCGTAAATATCATATCGCGTTACGTTATAACTGTATTGTACATATGACGTTGGATGAAACGTTAGATCTATTCTGATTGGCTGACAGTTTTACCAAAGCTTATCAATAGCCAATAGAATTCGGCCATTTCTGTAAATGAAAACAGCGTGTCATGGAAACGTCAAAATGCCGTGTTCAACTGTCATTGGTGGTTGGTTGATGTGTTCATGTGATGACTGTTGTAATTATTTTCATAAATTTATTTCTATTTAAATGAATAAAATATACTGAAAACTTAAATCACGACGTGTCAAAAAATGTGGTCACTTTGAACAGATACTGTAATATATAATCTACGTTAGCTGTATTTTTTTTTCTAGTAATAATGAAAGCCACCGGCTATAAGGTTTCTTTAGTTATTTTGGCGAGCATTTTAATAAGTCTTGCTACTACCCATGACCCTCCGAAAAGAGAAGATAAGAAAGCCAAGTCTGTTACTACTTTCGTGAGCGCTAAATGGGAAACTACTCCTATAGTACTGGAGCTAGCAGAATATCTTTCTGGAGAAAGCACGGATTTATTTTGGTCCTTTGTCGACGGGATAAATTCTTTGAAAACTAGTCTAGATGGTTTAGGTAAGTTTGCACAGTGCAATTCAATTTTACTGTATGTCTAAAGAAGTTACCTTTCAATGAAATGTAAATTTCAGAAACTGATAAACAAGTGTACGAAGCATGTATCGGCGTAGCAAGTACGCTGTTGCCACCGGCACAGCTCCGCATGGCCAAGCTCGCCCTCTCCATGCACAGCACCTCGCCTGCTGTCCGCATGTTTGATCAAGTTGCTACTCAGAATGGAGCCAAAGATGTAGAATGTAACACATTTGTTGCCATTGCTTCAAGGAAAGTTTGTGATAATGATGTGCTGCGAGATATTTTGAAAACATATGACAGCTATGATCCTGTAAGTATGCATCAATTGTAGTACTTTAGAAAGAAATTAAAAATATCTAGAAATAGTGATTGTTATGTAAAGAAAATGCAGTAGGTACTTTAATGAAAACTTAGCTCAGGACCTATTGTTTCAACTGAACAATGTTGTAGGTAGATATCTGCCTAGAGCTGTGAACACTTTACTATCAGACTAACTAAATTCTTATTTAGCATGTTATATTTTATGAATTTCTTTTTATTTCTTATTAGTTCCTTACTTTTATAACAATGTTACTTAAAACACGAAAATCTCCTAACAAAAAAGGATTGATTCTCTATATACTTGTAGCCTGTACATATTTAAAACAACTCATTGATGACTTTCTCATGCTTAGAGTTATTCAAGTATAATATCTTATATCTTCTTACGCATTAAACAAAAAGACATGTTATTGAGATTGTTAATAATTCCAGGAACAATATAAACTAGACACATACTTACTAGACCATTCCTACCCTACAAGTGACAACAAGAGCCTGACTGCAATTTTATATGGAGAGTTAGGATCCAGTGATTTTACTACAAAACATAAAATACTTGCAGCATATGCAGATAAAGGAGCTATCAACTATGTAGTCAGGTGGAATGTCAAGGTTAGCCAATATTAGAAATAACCACTGGGACAAGTGTTCAAATATTTATTAAAACTGTTTTCTAATTATGTTGTGTACTACACAAGTTGTGTATTTGAAGAGTTGAGTGTACTCTAATACTGAAACACTTCACTATTTTGCTTGCAATGAAAAAAATCAGTTATTATTAGTCTGACTATGATTGTCCATTTTGTATTTGGATGTCATTGTAGTCAATCATAGTATTCTTAATTTTCACAATCGATTATGAATATGAGTGAATGTGTTTACCTCTCAATATAATATTTTAAAAACCTTGTAGCCAAGAGGTAAACCAAAACTACGACTTTCGGGCTACGGAGTAGAGTTACAGCTAAAGAGTACAGAGTATAAGAGTCAAGATGACTCAACGCCGAAAGAGAGTGAAGGTGGCGATGCTCCCGCAACTACTGAAGAGGAAGACGAAAATGATCCACAGAACCAAATCGACGGATTTAATTTTGGGAGACTTAAGTAAGTATTTTAAACTAATTTATTATATTAACAGTTAACAGACAATTAACAGTCAGCGCAGCGGTTGTTTTAACACATTGAGTGGGAAACTAATTTATTTTCTTCTTTCAAAAAACTTAACATCTGTGTACAATCAGGAACCTATTCCCCGCACTTCGCACTCCGCTGGAGCGTTTCCGACGGCACCTGTCGGAGTCCAGCGAAGAGCTGGAGCCGCTCAAAGTGTGGCAGATGCAGGCTCTCAGTATGCAAGCCGCCGCCGCGGTGATTGATGCGCATGATGCCGGTGGTGACGAGTCCCTGAAAGTGCTTACTTCTATTGCTCAGAATTTCCCAATGCAGGTAGTTACCAAAGATGAAATTCTATATTCCTAACTAGCTTTTGTACAAAGTCATTTTCCTCATTCACGATAAATTTCGATCCTGTACCGGCATTTCTGCGATCTTAGAAATTGTACTTCAACTAAAGAATAAGATCTAACTAATGTTTAATATTTTATTCTTGTTTGCTTACATACAAAATAAAATAACTTTCAGACAAAATCATTGATTCATGTAAACGTGCCGCGCGTGTTCCGCGATGAAGTGCTTTACAACCAGGACGTGTGGTCGTCGTCGCTCGGCCTCCGCCCCGCCGAACCGCTGCTGCTCGTGTCGGGCGCGCAGTACGACGCCGAGGAAGTCGACGTGATGACGCTCCTCACCGCTTTGAGGGAAGACATCGGCCCTATGAACACTTTACATGCTCTTGGCAAGTATTTATGATATATTATTGTTACATTGCACTGTAAAATGACTTCATAATTTTAAAACTTAAATGCGTGATCTGCGCTCCGTGGGAAGGCAACAATATTTTAATGTAAAGGGATGGTTTTTGTATTCCTATTTAACATGTATGAAATGGGGGACAAAATCTTGATACTTTAGGCAAGTAATAGTAACTCTTTTGCCTATTTTTAAAAGTGAGTAATATGCGCAATACCTTCAGATAGTAATTTATTCTTTTAATCATAAACAGGTATTTCAAAAAAATATATCAATACGTTAATGTCCCTGGAGTTGGGAGAGTCGTTCACTTGGGAGGAGTATGGTCTAGATATCCGCGACTCGTCGATAACGTGGCTTAACGACTTGGAGGCCGATGAACGTTACCGGAGGTGGCCCTCGTCTTACATGGAGTTGCTCAGACCTACTTATCCTGGCATGCTTAGGAATCTGAGAAGGAACATCTATAATTATGTGAGTTCTTTTGTCTTTTTATTTGACTTTAATCCGCTCAGCCAGTCAATGCCGATTGATGTCCTATCAACAAAAACTGGTTGTTAAAAATATATACTTATACGTTTTAGGTGTTACATAATTGTTTTTATTGCATTAAGGTACTTCTTGTCGCGCCCACTGAAAGTGACATTTCAATTCAATATTTTAGGTAATCGTAATCGACCCGACGTCGCCTCTATCGGGTCCCCCGCTGAAACTCGGGGAGACGTTGTTAAAACATGCGACGCCCGTACGTGTCTGTTTGGTACTAGCGCCCGGCAGCGAAGATCGCGTCCTTGAGGCCGCCATACGGTCAGCGTTCAACTATGTGGCTCAAGAACGGAACTCCAACAAAGAGGCGTTTTATTTTCTTTCTCAGGTAATGTGATATTTATAATTATAATTGGTTATTGATGTATCAATATGAAATTAAAAATAATTTTGGACCAATTTTTAACTGTTTGTTTTCTGCGATTCTTCTTGATAAGCAAACGCTGCCTTTTTCTTGTGCGTGTAATATGTTCATAATTTGTTATTTTATTGCAGCTCCTAAACCCCCCTAAAGATGGCACAATTGATTTAGAACAAGTAAAGAAACAGTTGAAGAAATACGCAAGCGGTAACGTCAATCTAGATGAAATACTTTCGGAAGATTCAGAGTACAACTTTGGCAGTCAGCTGGCGGAAGAATTCGTGTCTAAAATGGGCGGTGATAAGTATCCACAGGTTAGTGAGAAAGTTTGATATACAGGGTGGCCCGTCGATTGACGTCCAAAAGGAAAATTTGGATTCCTCGTGTCGTGGGGTATCCGAATCACCCCTATGTATGTTCCGCGATTATTTACGGTTTCCGAGTTATGACGTGTTTTATGATTTTTTGAGATTTTTCAACCAATCACCCTAAAAAGGTTTGTAGAAAAAAAAGTACAACACTTTTTCATAATTTTATTTTTGCATCAGATGCTTCATCACCCGTACTTTTATGCATAAAATATTCAGCTTCGTAACTTTATTAAAAAATGGGGAAATTTAGGTCGGAAGAGGAAAAATTGTATTGACTGAAAAATAATAGAAATCTTCGAACTTGAATTAAGAGGTCAAAAAGATGACTTCATGGATTTTAAACTAGCTTCAAAAATGCGCCAACTTCTCAACTTTCATAATCATTGAAAAAAAGTGATACTTAATGGGGTATTTTTGGCAGAATCAGCCTTTAAAGAGAGCAAGGTGGAAAAATTTCAGAATTGGACGTATGAGCAATTTTCTTTTCTTTCATATTTTATGATCACCTAAGCCTCAGTAGGTTTAAAGACAGTGTTATCTTACCGAAAAGTACAAAAAAGGAGCCAAGATTGACACATTTGGGGGTTTTGGAGCACCTGTAAGAGATGAGTTACACATTGAGAAAATTATGCAGATATGCATCATTTTTAAGGGGTTGCACACGGAAACGGCCTTGAAGCGGCACGACTGTATCGCAAACAAGTTCAAAGACGAATTCTGAAAATTTTCCACCTTGCTCTCTTTAAAGGCTGATTCTATCAAAAATACCCCATTAAGTATCAATTTTTTTCGATGATTATGAAAGTTGAGAAGTTGGCGCATTTTTTAAGCTAGTTTAAAATCCATGAAGTCATCTTTTTGACCTCTTAATTCAAGTTCGAAGATTTCGATTATTTTTCAGTCAATACAATTTTTCCTCTTCCGACCTAAATTTCCCCATTTTTTAATAAAGTTACGAAGCTGAATATTTTATGCATAAAAGTACGGGTCATGAAGCATCTGATGAAAAAATAAATTTATGAAAAAGTGTTGTAATTTTTTTTCTACGAACCTTTTTAGGGTAGTTGGTTGAAAAATCTCAAAAAATCATAAAACACGTCATAACTCGGAAACCGTAAAAAATCGCGGAACATACATGGGGGTGATTCGGATACCCCACGACACGAGGAATCCAAATTTTTCTTTTGGACGTCAATCGACGGGCCACCCTGTATATTAAAAGAAACTTTGAGTGTTGTTGATGCCAGTTATTTAATGGCAACCCGATGGGTAGAATTATATCACTAAAGGACCAAGTCTGATTTCGCATCAAGACAAATGGAACGAGGTTGCCTTGACATCATCATAATAAAACACGTCGCCGTTACTTTAATTTCTAGCGTAAGTCGTTGCCATTAAGGTTGTGAATGGATCGTATCGGCAGGTGTTAGTGAACGGCGTGCCGCTGTGGGACGAGGGCCCGACGGCGGTGACGTCGTCGGTGGAGCTGCTGGAGGAGTCGCTGGTGACGGCGCTGTCCCGCCACACCGCGCGGCTGCAGCGCGCCGTGTTCCGCGGGGAGCTCGCCGACGCCGACGACGCGGTCGACTACCTTATGAAACAACCGCATATTATGCCTAGGTGAGACATACTTATTGTGTTGTACCCCGTTACCGGTTGATTCGGCGTGATTAGCGAACGTTGTTGCGACGCTCGTATCGACAACATGTCACGATGTCCGCCGCTATTAGGCCATCGAACTCACGCGATTTGCACTGAAAACAGATATTAAGTCAGGTTAAGCCAGATGAAACATACACATTTGAACATACAGTTACATTTTGCCAAACATGAAAGTAATCTATCTACTCGTATCTCGGGATAATGAGAGGCGATGCACAAATATTTGTGTGAACCGTACTTGGATGCTAAACAATATTTTACACATCGAATGGTTATTGTTAACAGGTTAAGTCGTCGCGTTCTAGGCTCGGAACCGTCTCAATACTTAGATCTATCGGGAGTGCCGTCGTCGAGTGAGTTGTTCGCTGAGGACAAAATACATCGTCTGTTACATTTAACAGGTAGGATTGCTACAACCATTTTAATAGCTTTATTATGTATATTATTACAGAAAACTATAATAAGTTATCTACTTCTACAGGTCGCGACGCATTAGCCACTGCCTTACCTATTCTAAAGTATTTCTTGAAACCAGGGAAACCAGAAAAGATATCGCAAACTATTTGGGTGATTGGTGATTTGAATGATAAAGCTACCAGGGATCTATTGAAGAGTTCTTTGGTTTTCATGGTAGGCATATGTTTACTGTTTTTGTCTAAGTCCGTGTTCATGTAAAAAACCTGTTTACTGGTGCCGATGCCTACCTATGCACGCAGAGATTATTTATAAATATTGTGACGATAAGCGCCGGTAACCACCATCCTACGCGAATACTGAGTAAACTACTCTTAAGACAGATGAAATGAGCAAAATTGATAGTGCTTTATTACACATTTTTTCTTTTTCTAGCGAGAATCGGGAGGTATCCGCGTGGCGTTCATTCCAAATGTAGAAAGTGCTCCAGGCGAAGACCAGTCTTTAAACAAAGTGGTGTTGGCTGCGCTTACGTCGCTCGAATCGTCGAAGGCAACCAAATACGTATCGCAGTTGTTAGACGACGAAGGATGCCATAAGAGACAGGACTGTGATATTTTGGTAAGAAGTGATGCCTAATGCAGTTATTATGAAAATTTATGACAAACTCTAAGAAAAAAGTTCTCCTATATGTTTCTACTAAAATTTATATAAAATGTTAATTGATACAGAGATATTGATACAGAGATATTGATACAGAGATAGTGCTTGGCCCGAATTTTCATATTTACAGGATTTTTATCCCAGTTTAACGGTGCCTTTCCATTAGAGAAGTGCTATGCTCCTTTGCTATAGCATCATAGGATAGCGCATCTCTGATTGAAAGACGCCCTTAAGTTTTTTCATTAGGTACAAAGACTAGAAACAAGTTTATATTATAACGTAGCTGCGCTACATAGCCGTCCCGCTAGTCCCGCTAGCACTACATAGCCCTATTCAGGGTCCATACCTGGTACTGGATACTTATTTTTAAACTACTTTGTAATACCTATGGTGTGCTAATAAACATTAGAATTTGAATTTGGAATGGTCTAGCTACAACGCACTGCACATATTCTAACATAATATAAACATGCACTAATGCTCTCGACAGCCCGAACTAATCCCAGCATTGAACAAGTATGAGTGGGTACTGAAAGCGACCCGAGTGCTGTGCGTCCGTAGCTTCAAGCTGCGTGCCGGTGCGCGCGCTGTAGTTCACAACGCGCGGTTGATCGGACCGTTATATGCCGACGAGCGGTTTACCATTGAAGACTTCCAGCTGCTTGAACGGTAAGTAATAAAATGTTTAACATTTTGGATGTTAGCAGGCCAATCGATCGACTGATTAATGCTAACTGTATTAAAGCTTGTTATATCTACCTATTTCGACTCTTGATTGAAGGGTATTGTTTGTTACGTTAATATTTACAACTCACATCTATGATTAATAATAAGGCCGCTAATTTAATAATTGATGTATTAAATATCTTGCCATATTCTTCTTACTTTTGACAGAGTACCTACATAATT
This sequence comes from Anarsia innoxiella, assembly GCA_947563765.1. Lineage (NCBI taxonomy): Eukaryota > Metazoa > Arthropoda > Insecta > Lepidoptera > Gelechiidae > Anarsia > Anarsia innoxiella. The sequence continues at coordinate 6,643,693 of OX387395.1, forward strand.
AGTTTTCGCAACTGTTGTTTTTAATGTAATATAATTAATAATGTTATTTTAGGTTCAGCAGTAATGCCTACTTAGACAAATTGTCCGAAGTGTTTGATAAGAAAAAGAAAGTAACCAAGAATGATGTTGACGACGATGACGGTAAGTCTTAAAAAAGTAATTTTATAGATTAAATATGTGATATCGTTTCATCTCTTTCCGTGGTTAGCACAAGAGGCAATAAGAAGGCTTAAAGACGGATCAAGCAATTTTAGACTTTACTGCGTTCACCAAAAGTTGCGCTTTGGAAAGCGACCTGCGCGTATATGAACCTTAATTTCAATGACCCTTTCATTCCAGACGATGAAACGCTTGAACTAAACAATGAAGACCGTTTGAAGGTGATATCAGTATTGGCGTCGCGGACCCCTAAAATCCGAACGCCGCTACCCTCCGGTCTACGTACGGAACACTCACTTGTAGAGTTAGAGCCCGTTATCAAGGACGAAGCTGCTATTGAGGTACTATCCTGTTACTATTAATGCTAGTAAACATACGCGGGGCCGAGGTGGTACAGGGAATCGCTCATATCGCGTGTTATAAGCCTACAATAATGCTATTCGAATTAGTATGGTATCAGATTTGGACTTCCCTCCCTCCCTGCCCACTTTGTCTCTTTTTATTTGGCGTTATTTATTAAAACACAGTCTCATCCAAGTATCATTGTTTCATTAATCCTCCCATTGGGTACAGATAGTAGCAGTGCTAGATCCGGCATCGAACGCCGCCCAAAGACTGGCTCCGTTGTTGTTGGTGCTACGCCGCGTCATCAACTGCCGCATCAAGTTGTTCATGAACCCGCAGGATAAGAACTCTGATATGCCATTGAAGAGGTACTTCTTTATTCTAATTATTGCATTCTAGTTTATTTTATGTTTCGTAGCTATGTTAGTTAACTCGCCTGTTCTAACCTGCTATGTGATTGAATTATTTAAAATGAGTCGGACCTGGATAGCAATCCATTAAATACCTAAGTATTTATATTCCTCGATCTATTTGCTTGACCTGGAAGGATTCTTTTGTATTTACTATCAAACAATATATCTGATAAACGACGACCTAGCGAAAATCGCAGAGTCTCGTAGGATGCAGGTGGCATTGAACCGGTTGCGTTGGAAAAAAATGGAGAGGCTTATGCTCAGAAGTGGGCAGCTATAGGTTTAGAAGAAGAAGAATTTTGTTGTTTTCGACACATACTACTTAGAAGAAGTGGTTTAATATCCCGATTAGATTGTTTGTTATCGTAGCATTACTACACAACACAGCTATTACAGTAACATAACCCCCTCTCTCCCAGTTTCTACCGCTACGTGCTCGAGCCGGAGCTGCAGTTCACGGCGGAGGGCGCGCTGACGGGCGGCGCGCTGGCGCGGTTCTCGCGGTTGCCGCACGCGCCGCTGCTGTCCATGGAGCTGCGCACCCCGCCCAACTGGCTCGTCGAGTGCGTCAAGTCCGTCTATGACCTCGACAATATCCGGCTGGCTGATGTCGAAACTGTCGTGCACAGGTGAGTTTTATTGCCTGGAAAACTACAGCGAAGCCAAAAGGAAGGGTAATTATCGGTGCTATTTAAAAAGCGTAGTAGGATAAAATTTAACAATCAAATAAACCTATGTCTATTTCATAAAATATGTTGTTTTAGACAGAGACAGGTATAAAATATCTGTTAGATAAATTTTATCTGTAGATGGTCAAACAGTAAGAGTAAAATAGTAAGTCCCACATGTAATTCTTTGACAGTGAATTCGAACTCGAGTACCTCTTACTGGAAGGTCACGCATGGGACACAACGTTGAGCACGCCACCTCGCGGCTTGCAACTGGTACTCGGCACCCGCGACAACCCTGAAATCATGGACACCATCGTGATGGCCAACCTCGGCTACTTCCAACTGAAGGCCAACCCTGGCGCGTGGATCCTACGGCTGAGACCCGGACGCTCTGAAGAGATTTATGAAATTGTTGGGTAAGTTTTTTAGTAATATTGAGATAATTGCGAAAGTAAAACAACTTCAATACAATAGGAATTAAGACGGCATGGTCGAGATTTAGTGGTCTGGTCTGAATTTTACAGTATATCTTCATGAATTTCTTTAATTCACACAGAATTCATTGTTATACGCATTAACAATAATAAAAACATGTTATTTCTATCATCGCAGCCATGAAAACACCGACACTCCAGCCGGTAGCGCTGACATCCAAGTACTGATGAGTTCGTTCCGGAGCCACGTGATCAAGCTGCGCGTGAGCAAGAAGCCGGACAAACAACATCTAGATCTACTCGTTGAGAACGACGAGAAGAACGGCGGCGGCATTTGGAATTCTATCGCGAGGTAGCAATTGTCCTTTATGAGAAATTGTTTCACATGTTGTACCGAATAAGTCATTCGTATTTTGTTTGTCTTCTAAGAAAATAATTAATAACGAAGTACTATTACATATCAATACGTGTAAGGGTTATTTTTACGTTATTTAACTTGTCTAGTCATTGTTTAGTCAAGAAATGTAACATATTAGGTGTCTACCTCACACAGTTCATTCGGAGGCGGCGAGGACGAAGCCCAAGATGAAACAATCAACGTGTTCTCCGTCGCGTCTGGACATCTGTACGAGCGTTTCCTTCGTATTATGATGTTGTCTGTACTTAAGAACACCAAGTCTCCTGTCAAGTTCTGGTTCTTGAAGAATTATCTCAGTCCGTCTCTTAAGGTAAGATTATTTAAAAATATAGAGTTCCGTAAATGCTGTTTGATTTTTCCTTCCTGTATGACTTCGAAGCTCACCCGCAATTTCGCGCGGAACAGGGGACAGGCCGGCGGTCCTATGTGGGGACGCGCTCATACTCATTCGAACATTCATTCATACACTCGTAATTCTTCACATACCGTGTGTTTTGAACTTGACTAGAAATGGAAGAGAAACAGGGTACAACTTAACACAGAATGTCCACATTTTCACTATAATTTATACTTGTAAAACTTACTTTAGTTACAAAAGTTTCTCCCTATGCCAGGACATCCTACCGTACATGGCGCAAGAGTACGGGTTCCAATATGAGCTGGTGCAGTACCAGTGGCCGCGTTGGCTGCAGCGACAGCGGGACAGGCAGCGCACCATCTGGGGATACAAGATTCTGTTCCTTGACGTTTTGTTCCCGCTGCACGTTAAGAAAATCATCTTTGTTGATGCTGATCAGGTGAATTGATGAGGATACAGTGGTTTACAGATTTCCATTTCACTTTTTGGGCTGTCAATACCAAATATCTAAAATTTTGTACCAATAAGACGGTACAGACAGACCAACTTATCTGTGAACTGAACGTCAGCGCTAGCAGTAATACAAAATTGTATTAATGCTAGCGCCGCCGTTCTGGAATTTGACATTTCCGTATTAATGGCCGTAGTTCCAATAAGGGCTGTTTCATAGATAACTTGGTAGCTTTATTTTAGATGTCATTCCCAAATCACCTAATTGTATTTTTAGTATTAAATTTTTACGCTCTAATGACTTTGTTTGACACAGATTGTTCGAGCGGACCTGAAAGAGTTGGTAGATTTGGATCTTGGTGGCGCGCCGTACGGATACACGCCTTTCTGTGATAGCCGGAAAGAGATGGAAGGGTTCAGGTATGGTAGTTTTCTTGTAGGGGGATCAAAATCAAGTTAGGGCCCGTTTGACAACTTACAGATAAAATTTAACTGACAGATAAACCTTTTTCTTTTCATAAAACATGACTTTTGAGACATTGATAGGTATAAAATATTTGTCAGGCCCGGCCGGGCGAGGCCGGGCCCTTAAAGTTCCATTTATTCTTATTGTCATTGTTTCTAACCCTTTCGTCTGGTTTTCGTTTGGTTTTCCGACTTAATGGACGGTTTACTTTCAGGTTCTGGAAGCAAGGCTACTGGCGCAACCACCTGCAGGGCCGCAGCTACCACATCAGCGCGCTGTACGTGGTGGACTTGAAGCGGTTCCGTCGTATCGCCGCCGGAGACCGCCTCCGAGGGCAGTACCAGGCGCTCAGCCAGGACCCTAACAGTCTGTCTAATTTAGGTAAGTGTTTTGTGAACTAAATTAACATAAATCTATGTATAACTGAATATGAGTAAGCATAACACGCATCAATGAATCATCTCCTATTGTAGATCAAGATCTGCCGAACAACATGATTCACCAAGTGGCGATCAAGTCGTTGCCGCAGGAGTGGCTGTGGTGTGAGACCTGGTGCGATGAGACTTCCAAGAAATATGCCAAGACTATTGATTTGGTAAGTTATTAATTAGACATTATGTTTTGCATCAATAAGGATCAATTTTCACCAGCGCAGAGCCGGAGCGCAACGTAGCCTCATATCATGTCAATTTGAAACTTGACATAGGAAATTAGTCGTTATTTGCTTTTGTTGTATTGTATGTTAATTTAATATTCAGATCAACACTAATGAATTAATTAATCGATTTAATTAACTTCGTGTAATGAATTTTGAGACCCTAAACCGATGGGCACGTATGAGGCGACTGATGAATGTGGATGAAGCGAAGGAAGTGTGTTTGAATCGTAGCATGTGGTGGGAAGTGGTCTCTGTCTACGATAGGAAAGAGGTGTGACGGATATGTATGTATGAAATGTAAGTTTTAATCTGTATCGTAGTGTAACAACCCAATGACGAAAGAGGCGAAGTTATCGGCGGCGATGCGCATCGTGCCCGAGTGGCGCGAGTACGACGATGAAGTGAAAGCGCTGCAGGCGCGCGTTCGTCGCGGACTCTATCAAGCTGCTGATCATGAACAGGTTAGTATCGTATCACATGCCTTTATAAAGCATTGTATTGGTAATAAATAACGTGTTTATAATTGAACTAGATATTAAGTTAATATTTTTTACAGGAAATCGAGAGCCCACACGAAGCAGAAAGTTCCGTGGACGACAGTCAAAGTAAGTTTTTGTAAAAATTGTGTTTTTTCTCCATTTTATAATTATCGATCTCGAATCCGTCAATATTGACTTGGCGTGTTTATTCCAGGTACAGTCCACGAAGAGCATACAGAGTTATGATGAACTAAAGTGACAGAGTTATAGTCTAGTTTCTATTCCAATTTTGTTTATATGTATAATTGTAAGCGAGCGTCTGTAGGTAAATGTTTTATGATTTATTTTAATACCGAATTGTTATTATTACTTATGTTCAATTTATAGGCGAGTGTTCGAAAGTAACTGAGATAATTATTTTGCTGGTAGTCTCGCCGTCCTATAACAAATCATACCATGGTTAATCCAAACCTATTCCCAGTTTCTTGTTTATGTGTAAGAGCAAATTGTGATTATATGGGCTGATATTATGAGTTAAGATGATCACATTTAGGATTTGTATTATTTACACGTTTTTGTTGCAGTTTCACACTTTGTTTGTATATTAAGTAATTAATTCGGTTATTCATACCTGTGGATGATGCCATCCAAGATCTCAATCTGGTGTTAGTGATTGTAAAACGCCGATAGTTCTAAACAGATACTTGTTGCCTTCTTGTCTACACAATACTGTGTACTTACTACTCCGCTTTCGTGTCGATTTCATATATTCTATTTCCGCTGATTTTAGTAAATACATAAACAGATTATAATATCAAGTTATTTCCTGTAAATAAATTACTTCTCACAAATATATATTTTTTTTACGGCCACAAAGGAAACACATGATGCTCTAAGTACGAATTTTATTTACAAAGGATTTTAAAAGGTATAAAAGCTCTATAATGATATAAATTATGGAAATAAATACAACGTTAATCACTTACTTAAAGCTCAACCATAATAAATTAGGTGTTTACAAATTAGAATGTGAATGACGGATGGAAAAACTCAAAATAAAATAAATCAGATTTCGATGTTAACTTGAATCTTACGTCTGTTTAATATCTACGAGAATTTGTGAAAAGCGATATTTATAGCATCTACTTCTAAATGATTTATTGTCGAAATTCTACACATAACGATTTATTCTAATTCTAAAATACACTGACAATACTTAAAAATGTTATCTAAAGGGAGAAATAGAGAGGAGAATATCAAACAATTGTCAATATACTATGTAGTTATATGTATTCGCCGTCGTACTTTGTTATAGGAAAGCATTTCAAAGATTCCTATATTGTTTAATGATTCGGTGAATATTAATTTCACGTTCTACGCTTAATTGGTGGTATATCGTCTCGTATTCTATCCCATATTAATTCTAATTAACCTTATCTAAAAAAGAAATATTTTACAACTTTTATAATATCAGCTACTCATCTAAGTGACTAGTATCTATTATATCGAGTGAGATTACTCTTTGGTTGTTTTGTATCGATTGTAGATTGAAGTTGAGCATTATTTTTATATAAAACATGTTTAATGCTTATTGTGTACATAAGCATCAAACACAAACATGTTTATTGTTTAAAAATAATTGGGACATGCTTTTGCCCTCCCAGTGTAATTATCATCTGATAAAAAAATAGTATTAAGTAAGTATTGGTTGCGTTTGGATTATTGTATTCTCTTTTTTTGCCTACAGGAGAGATTAATTTGTGTCTATGGAAATGAATACTGTATTAATGATGTAGGAAGTTCAGTTGCAGTAGTGGTCTTCAGTGGTGAGCCGGCAGAGTTGGCAGTCGACGCGGCAGCACCAGTGGTAGCGGCAGTGGCAGCGCTCCAGCCGGCTCGACCGCACCAGCCGCCGTCCGCGACCGCAGCACAGCCGCCCGCACCCGCCCGGGCTGCTGCCCAGTGTCGCATTGCATTTCCTGCATAGATACATACTGTTTACTTAGCTATATAGAGCTTGAATAATCACATCTGCTTCATTTTCTCACTCTTACTATAATGTAAAGTTTGTTTTGTAGTTACCTGCCATGTGTGCCTAGGGAACCGGAAGCCGGATCAGGTTCGCAGTAATCGGGGCTCGGTGTGACGTACCGCAGCCTTGGTTTGGTGCGACGAGCCTGCCGACGCGGGCGCAGGGGGCCGGCGCGCGCCTCCTCGGCCGCCAGCGCTGCAGCCACGCGACCTAGCGGTGGCAGCGCGCGCCAGCACGTGCGCACCGAGCACGATCCCGAAACGCCGTGGCACGTACACTTCGTTCGCATACCCGCCGACACCAGCTGATCGGAAGGTAAGTGTTTCTTTTTATATCAACCACTTTGTTATGTTTGAAATAGTGATTTAGAAGTAACTCAGATATATGCTAATCTGTCTTTAAGTCTTTTACGTAACAATTTTATAGACGAAAAAAAACTCACCTTCCGACCAAAACGGACGTTAATTAGGTTGGCGGACGCGATAAGTGGGCGGAGTCGCTCGAGCCGGGTGCGCAGGTCCACTTGAGGGTCGAAGCGTGGGTCGTCGGCTGCCATACGATACTCGATGTTGCGGTACCGTGATCCTCTCTCTTCAAACCCGTACCTGAGCAAACGAGAATATTATTAAAATAAAGTGAAAGACCCATCTTTCGTGATCTTTTATCGAACGTTTACTTTTCCTGATTTATTGTTTTATATCTTTTTGTAGAGGCTATTACATTTTCGGATCTTCCTTAAAATCCATTATAGATACCTTGATCTGAACCTTTTTCTCGTGGGTCGTCCGCGACGTGGTGATCTCGGCAGCCGCTTCCTGCCTCTGCGTCCTTTCCGGCCCTTCTTCGGTGCAGCGCTGGTGTTCGCCGGCGCGGGCTGGTCGTCCACCAGGATAACCACGGGTGGTGACGTCGTCGGTTCTACCGTGGTAGTCGTGGTAGGCTGCTCCGTAGTAGTCGTTTCGATTTCGATTATATTTTCGATCTTCCCATCTCGTACGTCGATTTCGTGAGTGTCCAGAAACTGCTTAGCGAACCTATAAAGAACGAGGATTGTTGATTGACGTATTTAATTTTGTTTGCCGACATAAATTCGCAAGCAAAATCTGCTATTACGTACCTTTCGGCCCATTGGAAGTTGTCCCCGCAGCCGCCCCACTTGAACCTGGCGTGAGGTTCAGCGGGCGTGACGCGTGCCTGTCGCGGCGGGCGTGGCGGGGCGCGCGGGGGCGCTGCACACGAGCACGCCGGCAACGAGCCGGCTGCGCACGCGCGTGCTACCGACCACGCCAGTGCTGCTGCAGACATCGCGTATACGTAGGCTTGCTCACGAGTCCCTGTCAAATATTCATTTTTATTAAAATGATTGGATTCAGCTTAGTATATAAGCAACCAAAAACATGTTTCCTGTGATCCATGCACTTTTTGCACACTACTTATCTACTTTATTGTGTATTATTCGGTTACGAAATCCTATACATGCGGATGGAATTTCCTCATCTTTTAACAAATATAACACAGCAGACATTAATAACGTATTAGCAGACACTGCTATAAGTATACTGTGATGCAGCCGACAATGTTTATTTATCTGTGGCTCTGACTAATCTTTCACAGTATCAATTAACTACCTCGGCGATTGATTCCAATCTTTGACGAATTACATTTCAGTTTGCCTACTCACTCTTGTTGAAAATACTTGACGGTATTGAATGGAATGCGGCATTGCATATCCATAATGAGCCTAAATATTTAACGCTTCAAAAAAAATTCATGCTTGATCAATGATTTCGATTTTTTGTCTGTATTTGCTTGTATGTAGTGTCTATTTGATTATCGAGTAAGTACCTACTTACATAGCAGTGTTTTTTAAATAAAAAATATGTCGAAGCGAGATTAACGGAATCCTTTCTACGACAATCTAATCAAGATAAAGCCCGCACGCGCGTCCTCAGCTCCGCTAAACAATAGCAGCGAGCGAGCGAGCTTATCACATGGCACATCGCTGTGTCGGCAGAGGATCGCGCGTGAGTGCACCGCGCACGGTTATCGCTGGCAAACCTCCCCCCACCCCACCCACACTCTCCACGACCCACCCTCGACTTGATTCATGCGTGTAATTAAATCTTTTGTCCGACGGAAGCTCAATCCTTACCACTGATCACGTTGTAAGACCGTCGATAGCCATCTTTAGTTGTCAGAACTTTCACAAGAAAAGTTCCTTCTCATCTATAAAGATTTGCCGATTGATTGTTTTTTGTTCTATCTCTAGCAAAAACTTTTAGGATCATTTAAAGCTTTTATACATTAACGATATATTTGAGGAGCGTTCTTGCAGCGAGGTGGGTTCATCGGAAAATTATCGAGGTATTATCGCATCTACCTACCTAAAGTTGAAAAGGCGGTTAAGGGTATATCTTTACTTGATGAATAAATTAATAGTTGCTTCGAGTCCGCTTTCTTCCTTTGGAAGATTTACTCGTTCGTAGTGAAAACGGTAAATGAAACCTAACTATCTGGAATTTAAGTACTGTTGGAATAGTAGCCCCAAGTAAAATTAGTTAAAGTACCTACTCGAGCCTTAATTAAATGTTATTTCTCCGTTCATTACCACAAGCAGCGCAGACGTTACTCGCTAAAACTTTTAATTAAAATGTATCAAGCCGGGAGCACTCACAAAGATTCCTAACGGTTTTGTTTGTTACCGCCGTCGTTCCGTGTCAATTAATTTCCTAAAGTGGAAAGACGCAGAAGTGGCAACGAAAAACAATGGTCCGTATTTCGCAGCCAGCATCCGGCCGACAGTGGCTGCCAACTACAATGTCGCCGACCACGCTAAAACTAGAAAAACTTCGCCATTGTTTGCCTTCTTTTCTATTCCTAACTTTCAGATATTTGTTTTTTCCGTGGCTGGGGGTGGTCGGAATACAAATAGAAAATAATCTGATAGTTTTACTTAATACTTGAAAAAAAATGCTCGTCATTTGGCGAATGATGTAAAGAACGTTTTTCATAATGTCGTATCCTTGTTCGTGATTGCTAGTTTTAGTAAAGGATCAATATAATGTGCACAGCCGTTCCCGTCACGACATCATAGGCACGATGATGTATGTATGGCGGTATGGCGACAGTTGAGTAAGCTTCGTGTCCGTATCGAATTAGGAAGTCATTGCGTGATAGTCCCGATGCCATTGCATTTTAATGGACGTGATTCGTCCCCGACTTTTACGTAGCTTGTATGTACCATCCATTATCATCACGGTTTGTGTTTTAAACAATGGAAATCTATTTAGGTCTTATTTGAATGAGAAAGAATGGAATAATTTAAAAATTAATTGTCCGCGAAACGATAAATAAACTGTGGACGTGACACGTAAATAAAAAAGCGCTCAGTGCGGAACGGGCAGCGCGGGTAAAAGAAAGGGCGGCATGTCGTCACGCCGTCCGCGCCGGCACAATACCTCGCCGCTGATTTAAAAGTCTTGGCAACTTGTCTTCCCTTATCTTTAATTATTGTAGGAAGTTTGTCTGTTGTGGACGGAACTGGAGTGCCAGAGAGTTATTTGTAGAGAACACCCTTAATTTACTTACTTCTGTCAGAACACAACTCTACTTTTAAAGAAGATTTAGAAAAAGTTCTGGTAGAGCTTCCTTACAACTAAGTTGTATTGCGTGTCTGTGCGTTACGTCACATTATCCCTATTTGAATATTTTTTCGTTATCTACGGGTACCGATGCGTATTTTCACATTATGTATTATTTTAAATTTAAGTAGTCATAGAAGAACCTTTTAACTTATTTAAACTTATCCACCGAATGGTCACAGTAAATACCAACCTACACTTAAGTTTTTAAACTGAATATCTTACCTGTAAGCAAGTCTGGGCTAAATTTGGGTGCTAGATCGATGGCGGAGCAGTTCCACCTGTCCCCGGCATGGGCAGCATGGCAGGCGGAGCGGGCGAGGCGCGCGGCTGCGGCTACGTGCGGCATGGCCGAGGGCTGCCGGCGGCAAGCGCGCGCTTGCCCGCCCCATAGCACGCCACTGCGTCGTGCTTCACCACAATCGGTCTCCGTCCAATTGCCTTCGCTCTCGTGTAAAGCTCTGCATCAGAATAAATTTGATAGAATCGAATTCTTACAATTTTAAAACGGAAAGAAAAGAAAGAATTCGAACAATAAATACAAGAAGTCTTTACTAATTTTGTTTATTGAATTATTTAGCTAAATGGTGACAAATAATACTAAAGTATTTTTATAGTGGCAGTGGTCTTATGGCTTAGTTGATAAAACAATGTGTCCGTTATTTTTTGTTTTCTTTGACATCGTCTGAAAAGGAAGATTGATTTTCTTGGCGTCTTGCAGATTCAGGGCGCTGACCGCGTTGAAACGCTTCACACATCTCGTACAAGTAATTAGGAAGGAAGTCAGCCGCCTCGCCCTCCCGCCGACGTAACACGCGGTACGCTTCACGCAGCGTAGGCTTTGGCGTCAGCCGTAGCTCTAGCTCTACGGCAGATGGGAAATGAGCCGCCAACGAATAAACAATCTCCAAATCTGATGGGGGCGGACTTAAATGTCTATAGTTCGAAACTTTATGTAGAAAATATTCCGACATGCTCATTCGCGAAGCTGCTTCATCATACTTTCCCAACTTTAAGTCATATAGAGCCGCTTTCTGCCGGTCTGCCCCCCAGAATTCTTGTTCAAAGGCGCCGTAGAAAGTTTCAACATCTTTAAACTCGCTTCTAAAGCAGCGAGCCCACATTAAAGGCACTCCATCCAGACATGATATTATAAAAGGAAGTTGCTTTTCCATAGGCATATTGAGTTCTGATATATAGTATTTAACATTTTCCAAGAAGTCCATAGGATGTATATCCCCGCTGTCATCAAAGTGTGGTCGTCTGGTGATCGAAGCAGCTATCAAGTCATTAAGGTTTTCAGCTGATAATTGTATGACATTTTTCATGAATTTCTCGTCCTTTTCGTCGTCTAGTTCCATTATAGAAGCTGGTTCATCATGTCGGGAAGTGGAAGTTTTATCAAATACACCAGTTTTTCCTAAATTCGGCAGCGACATGTGAGCCCGCAGTCTTGAAGATGGCATATCTTGGAAAACACTTTCCTGGCTTTGTGAGAAACGCACGCCCAGTCCCAATGTAGCTGGCTTGTAAAGTGGGCTTCCATAAAGAACAGAGCCCGCCAGTTTCGAACACTCTTCGCGCTTGTTCTCGTTTCCCATAGACGTAGAAATTCTATCCACCATTTCCGAAAGGTTTGTTACTGAAGATTTTATTTGACGCAAATCGACGAACAAACTCATTTTTCGAAATAATAGCGTTTTAACTTTTTCGAAACATTTTTGTCAAATATTTGTAACTGGAACAAAACACATTTTCGTTTAATACTGTAACATTCATTTGGTTAAAATAAAGTCAATATTTAGTGAAGCAACCACTGTATTTATAACGTCAAGCGCTACGTAAATAAGTACTATAAAATCGTAACTTTTTGAAAGTATTATCTAAGTACTAAATGTTGCTTTTCTTAATTAACATTTCTTCTTGCCAAAAGTAAGCGTCGTGTAAGATTGAAGCCACAAGATATCAGATATGGTGTTTGTATGGAGTGCAGGGTGCCTGGGCGTGCGTGCGTAGCAAGTTAGTTGCTGGGAACTTACGTGCGATGACGGCGGGCGGGCAAACGGTACTACCCGCGCGCCTCGAACGAGGGTTGTCGTACTTGCCTCTTTTTATACACAGCTTTCGTTACGATATCTGGGTTATCGTAGTCAGAATATTAAATTTCATTGACGTTTTGTCGTGCCTGCCAACCTGCCAAGGACACGCGTTACCGATTGCGCCGTTTCCGATAAACATTTCAAAGGGGCGACCGAGTTACTACTTACTCCAAGTTAAAAAGTCAGGACTGGTTCAATTAATTCTAAGTTGTGCAACTAAAAACAATTTGAGGTATTATTGCCCCTCCATAAAGGTACATAAGTTTTGAAGCAATTAATAGTTACAGTTTTTAGTAAGTATGTCCAGTTTCCAACACGTTTATTGCCATGGTAGGTAAAGTTTATAAACATATTTTTCGCAAAAGCTTTCTGCTGAGTTGCATGGCCCATGCTGCGGTTCATTATTTATGCATTACTTCCGCAACACGCAATGCTCACTTGCAAAAATACCTCCCCCTCTACGTTCTGTACTATCGGCAATAAGGTAATACGGAAAAGATGCTTATCAAAGTCTCTTGAAACATGGAAAACTGTTGTCATCCTCACCAATATTTTCCTATATGTTTTCGGTACCAACCTACTTACAGATGAATATTTATGCGCAAATTTTACTGCTAACGCTAACCCATTTCGTGCGATGTACATATTAATGGGGTCGATATAAATATAACGTCAAACTAAATAGGGAAGTCGGATATTGTTGCAGTTCTATTAATAATTGCTTTGTTTCGCATAGAAAACCGATATCCGTGTAATACCGTGGGGATCAGTGAGCGCACGCGACGTCACGTCACCAGTCACGGGCGACGGGTGAAGCGCGAGGGTGCGGTGCGCTGCTGGCCCGGCGGCGGCAGCGACTTTGTACGCTGCACATCACCGCATGCAAACACCCAAATGGCCCACTAGTGTGGTAGATACAGGGCCACACCACAGCGCAGTAGCGTTTGACTCCGGACATCAAGTCACGGTGCTACGAGCACAAAGCTTCCGTAGCTGTGTCTCCATTATGGTTAATTCATGCGGAATGTAATTGTTCCGTTGTTGGACCCGGTGCTGGGAGCATTATCGCATTCGTCACGCCGCGCACGTGTTCGGACGATCTAATAAAATAATTCCCGTATCAAATTTTACGCGTCTATCTCGATCTAGTAGACAAAGAACTCGCAAAGGGGCAAAGGGAGCCGCTTTGTCATAACTGGTCGTGGTACATAAAAGACCACCGACGACCTTTATAACTTTTGTTTTGTATTCAAGCTATTGTGCAATGTTTTTTTATTAAAACGTATAACATCATTTTGTACCTCATAATAGTATCTACTCATTTTAGAAATGACATGTCTAGATCTAAAATAGCATAAAGCAAATGCTCAGGTTAAATTACACATAACGATTACTCCTGTAACAAATTGTTTGGAAAACCAAGCTTTGTGACGAGACCACCGACCGGCTTGGGGAAAAACACACTTTAAAAAAGCCGTTTATACCCTCCCGAGGCACCAAAAACACGTTACGGGGAATTTTACAGCTGACGCGGCTGCAGCGGTGCCGCTGATTCCGCTTTAATGATGATTAAATGCTGTATGATTGTCGCGGCGGGCGCAGAGGTACCGCATGCGTACCGACCACCGCGGAGCGGCGCGGCCGTGGCAACAAAACCTATGAGAACCCTAGGTACAATACATACAACACGCACATTAGTGTTATCGACGCGGCTTCCTTACAACGTTAATTGCTAGCAATCAAAAGCACACTTAAAATATAGAAGCATTTAATGGGTGCCAAAAATTGAATTAATTTTTTGATTACAGAAGCTTCAAAGACAAAGACTTGTCTGAAGTCGTCTTTGAGAGCTTCTCAGTGTCTGAATATAAGTAATTGAAGTAAGGACAAGGATAATTAATTGCCTATCGGTTGTTCCTTACCATCTACACTTTATCAACGCAAAAAGACAGATTTATTTATTGTTTCCCTTTTTAATCGACAATGACACGGCTTCTACGTACTAGATGCGTATACTTTTGGGTATCTATAATGTTATTTGTTCGAAAAATACTACTTAAAAGTTTAAAACATCTGACTGGGCTTTTAAGTTTGATAAATTATACTCAAGTAGTTACCAAGTTGTCAAGCTCTACTCGACACCCAAACAAACAAAAAAAAAGACTAAATGACGAATCATTTCCGAGCCCACATCACATTGTGCGATCTTTGTTAGTGACTTGGCCTATTAAGTAGGTATATTACCGAAAGAAATCTCAATTTGTTACAATCAGAGGCAAGGGGCAGACACCCGCCGCGACGCTGCAAGCCGCCACGGTTCATTAAACACGGGACAATGATACTCTAATTATGAACCATTCGACACACGCGCGTACAGAGCAATTACTGAATATAATCAAATTCAACGATTTCCATTCATTGAATGGCCCTTTAACAGTTATACATTGCCTAATATCTTTCAAATGAATTTTGATTCTACATTCGCATGAAAATCACGTCGCTATGCCTTGATATTATAGGTGCCTACTATGAGAATTTTGATTCTGAAAATGTGGAAATGATTTCATGTGAGTGATGCTATGTACGTCGAGCTTTCGCAAATCGGGCCCTGTGCGCGGTATTAGTATAATTACAGAGGAAATTTTCAATGTATATTCCAAACACGAACACGCGGTTACCACTCCCGCTTTAAATGTAGGGAAACGGTATCAAGGAGGAAGCCGGAATAATTGAAACAAATGCTGGGATTACTCGACAAATTGTCCAATACAATGGCGATTTGTCTAAGTCGTGGCGTTAAAATGAACAATTGTAACATGTTATTAATATAAATTTGGTGTCATAGTAAACATATCTCTTCTCTCTTGTGATTAATGATAGCAAATCAATAAGTATTATGTGATGTGATGTGAAGATTGTTAAGTATTGTAGGCGCGTATTACATATATTCTTTAAAAGTTATCTTTGTTTGTTACACCTAAAGTATTATACGAGTATGAATAGGTTAGATAGGTCTTATAAAATGTAATTTTAAAATGGCCATTAAAACATTTTTAGTTGCAGTGGGTGCGCGTTGATTAGATTTTGATTTGTGGGTGGATTTTTGCAAGCTGTTATAAGGAGGGAGGGACACCCGAGGGAACCGCATCGTGCCTTATCTACAACACTCGCTATTAGCGACCTAACTAGGTGTCACGCGAAAAAAATCGAGAAAAACCAGTGTAGCAAGTTGCAAAACACTCGTACGTAACATAACATGGAATTTAACGATAAGTATTTTCATTTCCAAATTAAGTAGGTAGGTTATTTGTCTCGCTAGGTAATAGATAAAATTGCTTCTCTTAACATACTTAGTTATACTTATCTAGATTTATGTCCAGAAATTCATTGTGTTACTATGGCTACGTAATTGCAGATAATATACATAGTTTGTTTGAGTGCTGTTTATGCGATATATTTAGTCGGTTGGAAAGTCCGCAAGGCGCTAGGTGAGGTGAGTCAACGGTCGCACTCGCGGCCAGACAGCGTGCCGCCCCGCACCGCCGCCGACGCCCCACGTCCTGACTCTACGCTAATTACAGATTAGGAGTCTAGCTTGCCTTTCTCAAATACATTACTCATTAATTTCACTCCACTCTTGTTAGTGTTCGCAGAACTTGTTACAAGTAAGTGCCTAATACGATTGAATCCTCCGTCTCTAATCCGCTCGAATGGAAACGCGCTCACAGACGACTAATTAGACCTTTTACAGATTCTAGCGGATTTACAAAGTTAAGGGTCTACTATGAATAGAGTCGTTTTATCCAATATTTACAAATGAATATTCACGACCTAGTAGACGAAGTTGATTAATGAGCCACAGATACATCAAAGAGCTAACCATTGATACGGATGAACAAGAAATCTGCGGCTAAAATAAAAGCTGAACGAATGTTACAGCGAGGATGTCGGTAATTTATGAATTTGTCAGGACAAAGTGAGCATCGTCCGCGTAAATAAGGAGCGCCCGGTGCGGATAAATTCGTGTCAGATCAAATGAATCGTGAAGCGATTTGTTGCACTTATTGCACGCTCTACCCTCGCAAAAAAACGAACCAAACTTGAATGATGAAGCCGTTAGTTCCTTTGAAAGATTTATTACCAAAACACAAATTAACATAAAATTTCAATTTCTTACTACTTTAGGTAGTGTAGTAGGTACTTAGCTATGCAGGATTACTTACAGCTATTTCAGAACGATCGAAGGTGCGATATTACACGTGTAATCCTACCCAATATACCTACCCCTAACTTTCAAAGTTTATTAAACTCGACCGAAGTTTAGCTTTAGCGAAGCCCTTCAAAATTAAAACTAGAGTCCAGTGGACTCGGGGCGGTTGCCTGAAGAGAGCTATCGATATCAAAGCTTCAATTAATACCGCCTTAATAGAATGTCTACCTATCGCGGCTCATCGAAATTACCAGACTAGAATTATGTACTTAAAGTGGCCTAAAATAAATTACTACCGCCTGTTGCTTTGCTACTGAAAGATCTTCATCTTGTTTTGTTTATCTCGTTGTGTAAATATTTTAAAGTATCATAATATCTGAAATATTATGTAGGTACCTAAAGTACTTGGCATAAAATAAGCGAACCCTATCTATAACATGTAGAAAATATAAAATCTCAAGAAACGTGTGTCCAACACACCGCAATAAAATAAATCTGGGAAAGTGGCTCGTATTTCACCTTCGCTCGCAGGCATATATCGCGGCAACTACGCAGCGCGGAATGGGGGAATTCAATAAAAATCACAATCGTAAAAACTAAGACGGGTAGCCGTATAAAAATACCTAAGAAAGCATTAAGAGCCGTCCCCTAATAATAAGTCCCGCCAGATGCACGAGACGGCCGCCTGGAAAAGTCACAGTGGGAATTCGAGCGAAGGAAATTATTTTTTTCGGTCTGCCACACACGGCCCTTGCTAACTCAGCGAAAACTGAGACCGCTCTTCTCACGGGAATCACTCGCAGAAGAGACGACGTTGTATTCTGAGCCCGGGACCGAAATAGTTTTATGAGAACGTATTAGCCCGTGCAGGTGGAATACGTAATACGAATTTACTTACCTGGAAAAAGGATGTTACGGCGAACTTCCTCATTTTTAAGCCTATGCTTTATTTGGCATCTCTTTCTCTGGTAGAGCAATTCGTATTCTTTACTGCTTGGATGTAAGAAAAGGTTTTATCTTATTCACAATCACTACATACTTCGGATCTTCATAAAATTTTACAATAATTATAGTGTAAATATATAGTTTATTTACCTATAAGAGATACCAAAACTTGAAAGAAAAAAAATATATTTTTCGCTATGCTGCTTTGTTCGCTTTTTAATAACTTAATAAAATTACTGCTGTGTGAATTTGTGTTATTTTATGTCCAATTAACCTGTCGCGTCTTAAATCAATTAATTGGTTGACGCTATGCAACCACTGTGACCCAATGATTTTTTATAGGTATAGATATGTTATATGCGCGCACATTTTGAAGACTGTAAATAGACCTATTTAAGACAACTTGTAACGCCAATCACTATAAAGGTAACATATCTATACCTATAAAAAATCATTGCTGTGACTCCTTTTGTTTCTAAACAACATCCATTACGTTACACGCAAAGAAACTAAGTTGTAAGGAGAGTTAATAATACCATAGCTTTATCTGATATCACTTGTATAAACATGGATCTTTTTAACATTTACTTTTTTTTAACAGTAAATCTCTTTTTGTCATAATTTTTTACAAGTTCCTTTCTGGCATTTAAGTGTCCCGTTAACTTAGTTTAAAGAAAACATATCTAATAGTTGATTAGCAAATAGCCAGAATCAAATCGTAACACATCATAATCGGCTTATGACCAGTATAACTTAGAAATAATGACGGGTTGAGTCTGGAGCCGGTCGCCGGTAGCTCGATGGTTCCAATTTCGAGGGTTATTTCCGGGTGTAATCTCTGGATATAATTGCCGGTTGCAACCGAACAACGCCGCTCATTAGTGCAATGTTCAATTAGGGACGGGGGCGAATCCTTTACGTCCTACAGATATTTCCTGGCTATAATTGAGCTTTCGACTGCGAAATAACATCGTTATTAGTTCTGTTGTGTGTTCATTCAAGTAAAATTTATATAAGTTGTTAGTTTTGTTTTAAAACCGTTAATTAACATTAATAATTTCTTCGCAATAAACGTAAAACCGATAAAAAATTATGTTCGCTATTCTAGTTAATTGCTTGCAAGTCTATCGACCAGCGTTTAATTGTTTGAGCGTCAATCCGTAGTCGTTATAAATAGGCAAGTATAATTTTCTGCAGGCGAACAGCTACGAATTATAATCAATTTTTACTATAAGTACCTAGGTATCTAATTAATTATAATAAACTACTGTTTACTTAGGCAATAGTACATACCTATAACTGTGTTACTAATTCTAATTAAATTAAATGCAGGACTTTCTAAATATAAATACCTAAGTATTTTACTATACCTAATCTGCAAAAATTGTATTAAAAAATATTTTTAAATGTATACTTACAACCATCGGATCGCCTCAGAAGATTTCGGGAAAAACACAAAGAACGAAACAAAAATCACAAAATAATAATAACGCATCACAATGATAGTAAAAATATTTCACAGGGAAATAAAAGTAAACATGATATACGGTAGAATCGTAGCTGCCACTTTTGAGATAAAAGTTTGAAAATAACGCGTGATATTGGCGGGACGGGAAGAGCGTCGTTAGTGCGGGAGCGTGTCGGAGCTCCGGGCGGCGAGTGCGTCGGTGACAGAATGCAAGGCGGCTGGCGGCTGGCGGCCACTGGTCAGGACGAACGCAGAGCGCGCCGCCGCCGCCGCCAGCGCTGACCCGACAAAGAATACTTACTGCATGCGAACAGACAGGATACAATGTAGGTATGTTACCTATTGCAGCAAACAGATTGAATTTATCATAGTGGACTCCGATATCCTCACAAAATTCAACAATCGGGCTGCTTTTATTTTAATGTTTAGGTCCAGACTTTCTATTGTAGTCTGCTTCTTTATTACGAAAGCTGCTTTTTTTCTAGTTTAGGTAGGTACTTATTATAATGATTGGTAACAAAAGTACTACTTGCTATTACTTTTTTAGTTTAGTTTTATAGACTTTAAACTTTATGACATCTTTTTTATAAATCTACATTTTGTTGTGTCGTATAGCGAGCAGAATATAGAACCTCAGAGGGTGTGTGAGGTAGTAGGTAGAATGTAGAATCTCGTAAAGTTTGGTAGATGAAGGCGGGCGGGCGGACTCGCTCCCCACGAGCCAGCGGTACAACCCACTTATCAATTCAGTCGAGTGGGCATCCATTCATCGAGCATTGTGCCTATTATGCGCGGATTTAGTACCCATTTACCCGTTCTCATGCAACTGTACCCGTAATCGAACCCTTCAAGCCAAATTATGTTATTTTCATAGTAACAATGACCTATTTTAAAATAAAGGGAGCCTAATAAAAAACAAGGTTCATTTAATCCGTATATTAAATTATGCTTAAATAGTACAAACATAGTTGAAATCTTACAAAATTAGATATTTCATTGAATATTGCAATAAGTATAAAATTTCATATAACCGAATATTACATAATGATTTGAGGCTATTGTAAAATATGTCACATAACAGATTCTACTTGCTATCTCTTTATTTAGTAAATTACTTAAGTATAAATATAAATAAATAAGACAGTTCGAACGGTCTTTACAAAGCGAGGCGACGACGGTATTAGCGAACTATTTAACTTGAAGTATCGATCGATTGTAAATATGTAATCTGTCCGTATAAGTAGGAACTGGATTGAGCAGTAGTAATTTAAAACAACAACTTATTATGTATCGATCAAATAAACTATTCAAGATTGAGACGCCCGCCTCGGTGAACTAAGCAAACGGTCGGCAATTGCAAATCTATTTCCTTGTATAAATTATACCTAATAATTTATCACTATCATCGTAGATTCCCGCCGAAATAATTTCTGATTGCTATTATAACTGTCTAATATTTTTGTTGCGTATACATTCTATGAATTAAAACTATATTATTATTGCTGGTGTATACCACAACGATATGACATAGGAGTTGGCAATGAAATATTCATTACGAACGTAAAAGGCACCTGTTAAAAGGCTATTAGTTTATCACGAAAAAAATTTCGAATTTGAGACATAGAGCGTCCAAACATTTAGAAACCGATTCGATTAGCGTTTAAAAATGCATTAACAGCTACAAGTATAACAATTTTATTAAACTACCTATTCAAGAAGATTCGGTAAAGCTCGTCAAAGTAACAACAAGCAGTACAGGAATTATTTAAGTGTAGTCATTTGAGAAGTCGCAGCTTCGAGACGAGGACCCGTCAGGCGAGGTGCGACAGGTCGTCCAGCTCGGGCGGTGGAGGCTGCGGCGCGCCCGGCGTCGGGCCCGCGCCGCGAGCGAACACCGGCTTCGCCACCACCGACACCGGCGCCTATCACAAACACTGCGTCAATCTCCACTCTCATCACATCCTAAACCACTAGCGATTAGGGACATCATTTGTCGATCCAGCCCAAACGGCGGAATATTGTGATTATCACTTAAAATTAATAACCGTCGGCTCAAGGAAACTTGAGGTGCATAAAAATAGAGCACATGCGATTTAGAAACGCGTATGTTCATTAATTTGGTTAGATACAGCTCTAAGAAGTAGGTCTATTAAGAATGTCGTAGAGTAGCTGGCGTTAGCAGTTACCTGGCTGACGCTGTGGTGCAGCGGCGGCGCGTTGGCCACGACGAGCAGCTTGTGCGGCGCCGCGCCGCCCGCCGCCGCGCCGCCCGGCGCCGGGCCGCTCGTCACCACCACCGACTACGACACGCCACTCACCGCTCAAGCACAGCCGACTCGTGTTATTTGCCTACCTACTCTCCTTCGATACATCTATCGTACCGGGTGCCCACTGCTAAACGTAGGCTTTTCCCAATTATTTTATCCGTCACCCACAACAATCTAACTATGGACCCGATCGATTAAAATCACGTATCATTATTTCTTTAACTTTTAACAGTGAATTAGGGACGACGTGCAAATTTTAAGAAGATCTGCACATCAATTTATCGGATGACGTGCTTACTCGATAGTTTTCCTACTATCCAATAAACTAGTTTTTAAGATATGATAGCTATCAAAAAGTATCGCAGGCATCTCTTTTCGATACACATAAACGAGAGATGAAATTAAAATCGTAGTTAATTATAATTTTGTCAGTAACAAACGTGCGTAATGCAAATTTCACTTCCATTCTCATTTGTGCATGCTAGTTGCAGTTCGTTCGTCATGCTGTCAATGAGTTACTATAGTGTTATTTATACGCAGTGACCGTACCTGCACGTTTTGACTGCGAACTATGGTCGGCTGTGAGCTGTGCACTACGATGTGACCGGGGCCGCTAGCTGGCTGCACCTGATTTATGAATACAGTTACCACTCAAGGAATACAGATACAGAGACCGTGGTATGAGAGTTAAATTCAAGGGCCCATCCAATATCATAAACATTTTAAAATACAAATCAATCAAACAAATGTAATCAAATGTAAATAAAGTATATTCTGAGTCACTCTATTAAAATGATCGCGCAGCTTCTCGCCGCGTCACGCCTTGCTAATGTAACATTTTATAATCTAGAAATGTCACCTGTGGTGCTTTCTGCTGCGAGACGATAACGAACTTCTGCGGCGGCGGAGTGACGGGGGCCGGCGACGGTGGCGCCGCTGCTGAACTGATCACCACGCGGCCCGATACAGTCTCTATGTTAACGAGGAAACACATGAGAAAGTGTTCAACTATTTGTTGCTCATACATAACCTAGCGGTAAATAATTATTAAAAAATATAAACACAGATGGTAGAACCTCGCAGTATTACTTACAGCCTAATTTATTGATTTCGGTACGATAAAATATCTGGTAATCGTGCTATATTTATTTTGGACTTAAGTAGCACAATTTACATGGTCCCTACTGTAATAATAACTGAAAAAGAATGTACTAAGAGCCATTGCTAAACAGGTCGACGTTTAAAACACGTCGTCGGTAATTACAGTAAAAAAATTGAGAAAAAAATGATAAAAAAAAATAGAAACACAAACTAACCGGCAGTCTTAGCAGGTTGCGGGTGTGCGGGATGAGCAGTAGGAGTGGTGGGCAGTAGCGGCGGCGTGCAGGTGACCACCGCCACGGCCGAGCCGCTGCTGCCGCCCGTAGGCGACGTGCGCAGCTTGCTCACCATCTGCTGCAGGCTCGGGCCCAGGTACCCGTAGTCGTTTCTACGAACAACAACGGCAGTTGAGTGCCTTGTACGGCTTATCCACGCTCTAACGGTAAGGTTAGTCAACTCAAAGTCCTTGTCAAGTGTCGTAAGCAAAACACACATATCCCAAACGCTAGGACGTGTGCAAATAAAATATTAGATTGCCGTTCCATATCGCGTCAGTAGTAAACTACGATCTTAGAACGGATTGCAATTAATTTAATTTCTCGCCATAAAGACAATTCGGTAAAAAGACGACGATAGTTGAAGTTTAATTATTTATAATATAAGCATCACAAAACCGTGATATGTTTACAAACTAGCCGAAAACAACGATTAATTGAATAATAGTACACTAATAAGCTGTCAGTGTATTGATCGCAATGAAAGGTCGGTAAATGAAAGTTTACGGTATATCACGCAACAAATGAATTAGATAGGAAACGATCGCGTGATGTTCCCGGCACATTGTAGCCCTTTAAACGAACTGCTTCTTGTTATAATGATTTGCCGGGTATCTTTTTGTTTCTTTAGCAGAGCAATTTAGTAAGTACAGTTACAAACAAAAGTAGATCAATACGCTGCCACTTAAAAAATACGTTTTCTAAGGATGATGATAAAATTACAATTTATATTAAAATTCAACACCACTGCAGTTTTACAAATAAAACAGTTGTTTAAGTTCTGTGATGAGGATTGTACTTCTTATTCGACATTTCCTATCAAGCAAATTGGGTGATTTAATGTTTCTGTTACTAAAATAACAGGTAAATAAAATGCAGACTTTATTTTTATGACTCGTAAAGTAACACAATCGTTACCACTCACTTATAGTCGTCGGGTACATCAGGCGGTTGCCGCAGCTGCCGTACGACAGGGGCCAGGACTTTGAGCAGCTGATGCTTGAGGTTGCCGGCCGCAAGTCGGTCCGCGCCGCCGATGCTCAACGCGCCTTCCAAACGCTCGCCCAGCCATCGCACGCGGGGCAAAATGAATACCTAAAGTCACAATCATTTATTCTTTAGGTTACATTCCATTGGTTGGTTTATATATTATAATGAAGCTTTAGAAGCCTATTTTAATTGCGTTCCGCAGAGACCTTGATGATGAAAGATGATCGTACGAATAATTAATATCAATCTTGTATAGCAATAACATGACAAAAATGGATTAGAAATTACCTTGATAACCTCTGGTCCCAGTTCAGCTAACCCTTGCACAGCTCCGTACAAAGACGCGAGCGGTGTCTTCTCGGACTCCTTCATTGACGCCATCGATGGTCCGACGCCATTTTCGTTATTCGTTTGTGACGGACATTGGAGGGCTTTTGCAAATAATCTGTGGGAATAAGTAAGTATATGGTAAGTTACTGGACCTCCTTTGATTTATTAAATGATAATTAACTTAGGCAAACGGTTAATTTAGAGTAGCCTTGGTAAAGGGTGTGAATTTTCAAGGCTGAAATATACTATTAAGATTGCGTAAACCAGAATTACACTAGAATAAAAATTAGGCATGTCTTTATTCAATGATCTTGCCATGCATACCTGGTTACTCTAGTTTGCAGATTGTTAGTGGAAGTGTTGAAAGTTTTACAAATCTGGGCCATAAGACGGGCGGCGAAGTCCCGCAGCGCCCAGTGGTTATCCATTTCGGGGCGCAGACACAATTGCCGCGACACTATACACGTCGACACTGAAGGGATCAGCTCGTGTAACTGCATAAGTTATTTTAGAATTATATTACAAATTTTTTAAGATATAAATAAAATAAAAAAATTTACAAACTTACATATTTTTCTAAGAAAAGAGACTGATTATCAAGCAGGGCTTTCACCATGCGCATCAGATATATCAGCAGAGCAAGGTTGTTTTGTACAACATTAACTTTAACTCCTTCAGAAATAAATGTGCACATCCGTGGCAGCATTTCATGAAGACCCGGGTCACAGGCCAATGACTGTAGAGCTTCCTAAAATTATAAAATATTTAAGCCATAATCTATTTGACAAAAAAAAAACAAATCACACTCCTAATAGGAATAAGAAATAGCACTGACACTTTGCTACTGAAACATGTTGTCATGTTATGTATGCTTTATTATTATAAAAAAGAAACCATACTAATGTGTAGAAGAATCGGAGAAAACTTACAGCTCGTCGGCCCTCATCACTGCCAACACAAGCTTCAGTTATCTCCTTATAGTACAACTGCTGCTCCACACTCAGCTCATGGGTGGCCAGCTGCTTCACATGAACAGATTCAGATGCTTTCAGTCTAGCTGCTTTACCACACATTGGTTTACCTACAAATATTTATAATAACAAGAAAATTAAAATGTGTAATGAATGAATATGTTCTCCAAACACAATATAAAAACTTTGTTTTAAAAGTAAATTATTAACACGAAGATAACTGATTATATAAAATTTACCTGCTGCATCTTTGTTAGTAGGTTTACTTAGTTTGGTAATAGGATCTACGGATTCAAGTTTCTGGGCTTCCTTAGACAGTGGAGGAGGATTTTCTGGCACTGTTGGTTGTACTCCGTCTACGCTCAACCAATGAGCCCGCACTGATACATCTAGGGGCACCTTGGGTGGAGGCGCTGATAAAATTTCTGACAGATCTATCTCTTTTTCTTCGATGAAATGTAGTTCTCTCCCCCCTCCAGATGCAAATCGAAATGGCAATGAATCCGGTTGTATAAAGCCGTACTGTGGCTGCAAACATTAAATAACGTATAATACGGCAAATACTATTATAATCTTAAGTACATATTCAGCTAACTCATCTTCTGTTCTAAATTACCTCAATATTTTTCAGTTTAAGAGTATGGTCGATGTCAGTGATGGAAAGTTTTTGTCTCTTGGCATGATGCATGAATTTCATTGCATCTTGCACTATCACTTTCAATCGACAAGTCACGTCATCTGCCAGCTCCTTGGCCGCATCGTCTCCGAGGTTCCCTATTCCAAGACTCTCCGCGATAACTTTCATAGAATCTAATGACAGGGACGAACCGTAAGCAAACTCCGACTCGCTCATGATGAACAAACTTATTTATTTATGAAACGAATATGTACATAAATAAAATTTACATTGTTTTTAAGACATACATTAAATATCGTCAACAGGTGTGCGAAACAATAAAATAAAATCAGGCAATAGCAACAAGCAAAGTCAAGCAAGACAACAAATGAATGAATGATTAGATTGTCTTGTCATATCTATCAGTCAGCTTCATTTACTTCCATTCATTCAATCAGGCACCCCATAAACGTGTCATGACTAAGCCCCGTTCGCTTCGGGACAAATGCATTCCCTAATAATTGAAATACATTGAAAATACATTTTCAAAGCAAAAACAATGACTATATTTTTGTACTCAAAAGTAACAGACAACGTCAATCAATACGACAACGATTACGTCATAGTAAAGAGTTCTACATTCGTCCCCTTTTAGAGTTCGTCTATCAATCGCCGGGGGGGTCGTACAAGGCGACCACTACGTCTGGGTATCAGTGGGGACGGCGGCGTTGGTACTGCCTCTAGCTGCGGGGTTGCAGCAGGAGTCTGAAATCTTGACACCGGTGTTTCTGGGCTTCCACTCCCAGGAGCTGGTGATGTGGTTGCAGTCAGTTGCGGTGCAGGTGGCCATTGGACACTATGCGGCATATCATCTTCTCCTTCCTCAGACGCTTCAAAAGGTGTTCCACGTCTAGGGGCTATTGGCATATCTCTGTTATGCAATTCAAGTCGGGGACGAATATGATCAGCATGGCGTCTCATGATGATACCATCTGATGTTTTGACCTCGTAAGAGAATAGATTTGTACGCCGGACGACCACAGCAGGTTTCCAGTGTTTGTCAGATTGGGTTCGCACGTATATGTTCTGACCTGGTTGAAACGTGGGGGCACTTTGTTCCGCTTCAATGTTCGCTCGTACTTGGTGGTGGCGCAGTCGACTTTTCAAGTTTGGACGCATATTGTCCAGTGTGCATCTGATTTGGCGACCAAACATCATTTTGCGAAGGAGATTTTCCCGTAGTGGAGTGTGGGGTGCACCGGTAAGTAAATAAAAAAAATTGTAGACGTTTTTGTAAGTCATTAGAAGTTTCTCTGCTTGCTCGCATCCTAGTTTTAAAGGTGCGCACTAAACGTTCAGCGAGGCCATTGGTCCTTGGGTGATATGGGGATGACGTGACATGTAAAATTCCTTTGGTGTGACAGTAGGTTTTAAAATCGTTTGAAGTAAATTGGGGTCCGTTATCTGACATAATAGTTTGAGGTAAACCAAAGGTAGCAAAAATGTCGTCGAGTGAATGACAAAGCGTTTGTGTAGTAATTCTGGTCAATGGTCGAACCTCGATCCATTTCGATAACGCGTCACTCACGACCAGCCAATATTTGCCTTCAAAAGGACCAGCGAAATCCACATGTATGCGTTCCCATACACAGTCCGGAATCGACCACGAGAAGATAGGTAGTTCAGGGTTGTGTGGCCGGTTCTCTTGGCAAGAGTGACAGTGTTTTACATATGTATCAATGTCTTCATCTATGTTAGGCCACCAAACATAAAAACGCGCCAATGCTCGCATAGCTGACGATCCTGGATGACCCGAGTGTAGGTACGTGAGAATAGAATTGCGTAGTGTCTCAGGGATAACAATTCTACCCTGCCACATAATAATTTTGTCTTCTAGAGACAGTTCGTGGCGTTTGCGAAAGAATGGCTTGAGTTCTTGTGACATTGTAGTATGGCTGTCCCAGTTTGAGCGTATTAAAGTACGTCCTTGTTTCAATGTTGCGTCTTGTTTAGTTTTCTTTTTCAGGTTCTCGATGTTTAGTGTTAGATCTAATAGTTGATCTGTATGAGTTATGGCGTTTATTTTGTGAACTGCGAGCTCTGGTTCGGATGGCTGTTGATTGGGATTGGGCATTCGAGAGCAAAAATCAGCCATGACATTTAATTCTCCCTTCTGATAAGCTATATCATAATTGTATGCGCCGATTAAGAGGGCCCACCGAACCAATCGATTATTTGCAATTTTAGGAAGATTGCGTGTTGGTCCCAACAGGTAAAGTAAAGGTTTGTGGTCTGTGACCAGAGTAAATTTAGTGCCACGTAGGAATTGATCGAATTTTTGAATTCCAAAAAATATTGCCAAGGCTTCCCGATCTATGACAGAATATTTACTTTCTGCTGGTGTTAGTTTGCGCGATGCAAATGCTATCGGCTGCTCTTGGTCTTTGTTCTTGTGATACAGTACTGCTCCTACTCCCTTTTCGGATGCATCACATGCCAGAAACAGCTGTCTGTCTTCGTCCAAAGCTATCAATGGTTTCGATGCTATTACCAAGCGTTTCGTTCGTTCAAAAATGTCGTTCTCCTTTGATGACCACTGCCATTTGACATGTTTGCCTGTCAAGGCGTGAAGGTCGGCGCAGACACTATGTAAGTGACGTATAAAGCGTTCATAGAAGTTAATGAGCCCAAGAAAAGATCTAAGTTCCTTTACATTGCTCGGTGCGGGTGCGTTAGCAATTGCGTCTATTTTACTTTTAGCTGGACGTACTCCGTCTTTATCTATTAGGTGCCCTAGGTACTCTACTTGGTGCTGCAGAAACGTGGATTTATCCAGGTTAACTTTTAAACCAGCTTTTTCAAGTCTGTTAAAGACTGCGGTCAGTGTCTGTAAATGTTGCTGGTCGTCTTTGCCTGTTACGGCGATATCATCGAAATATACTGCAACATGGGGTATGTCTCTCAAAAGATTTTCCAAGAATCGTTGGAAGATGGATGGTGCGGTGGTGATTCCAAATGGCATTCTGTTATAAACGAAATAGCCCTTGTGCGTTGTGATCGTCGTAAATTTCTTTGAGTCTGGGGCTATCTCGAATTGGAGATAAGCATCCTTCAGATCGATTTTTGAGAACTTTTCTCCTTTAGCTAGTTTTTGGCGTAGCAGGTCAAATACTGGTACAGGGTGTGCGTGTGCAATTAGTGCTGGATTTATGGTGACCCTGTAGTCGCCGCAAATTCTGACTTGGCCATTTTTCTTAAGCACATTTACTGTGGGTGTTGCCCACTCTGTAGGTGTCATATTGGGGTCAATTGGTGATATGATGCCCCCTGTGACTAAGCGTTCAAGTTCGCGTTCAATGTTTTTTCGCATTCCAAACTTGATGGGTCTCGCTGGAAGGTGTATGGGTTCAGTTCCTGGTTTGACGTGGATGTTCACCAGGTAATCTTTGACTCTTCCTAGCTTGTTGTCAAAAAGTACTTTGAATTTGCTGAGTATGCAGTCAAGGTCCATACTGGAGGAGTTCTTGATGGAGTACACAGTTGCTGGAAATGCCATTCCAAATTCTTCACTCCATTGCAAACCGAACAGCATGGGCTCCGCATTATCCATTATGACAACTGGCAAGCAAAGGATTTCGTCGCTTATTCTTACGTCGACGTCGGTAAGGCCTTTTGGTTTCAGTTTGTTATTGCAATAAGCGTTTAATTTTGGTCCTTGCCGCAGCGGAGGACTGCCTATAGAATTCCAAAATTCCGTGCTGATGATGGAATATACTGAGCCAGGGTCCCAGTCCATTGTGCAGTTGCGGCCGTTAATTGATACGTCAATTTTTTTACAACGTGTAGTACCACGAATTTTGTACACTGGGTTCCGATTGTTATTATGTATGCCATCATCACCGTCTGATTCGTCTGCTGAAGACTGTGATGAGGACTGTAATGATTTGTTAGCCTTAACCCGATTGACTTTAGTTCTACGCTTTCTGTCAGAGCGGTGATACTGGGCTTCGAGGCGAGGTTCTCGAGACGACAAGAAGGCTCGTCCACTTTTAATACAGCAGTCTTCAAAATGACCTTCTTGACCACAGGCGTTGCAAAGCTGATCTCTTGCTGGGCATTCCGGGTATCGGTGTCGTCCGTTTCGGCCACAACGTCGGCACTGGTTCGGGCGTAGCTTGCGAGATGTGGCAGCCTGACGCTCCGGTGTACGTCTTGGTGGCGATCTGACTCTCTGAACATTGTTTGTCACAAGCATGTCTGTGTCACGTTCGGCTGTCTCTCTCGCTGAGCAAAATTCAAAAAGACGTAAAAAGGTTACTTCTTTGCCATCTTCTTGGTAGAGATTGGGCCACTTTTGTCGTAAGTCGACCTCCAGTGCTGTGTGGTTTAAACCAGTTGCAAAGCGATCTCGTAGTAATCGCTCACGAGTGTCACCCTCGTATCCGCAATGCCTACTGATTTCCTTCAGTCTATTGGCGTATTGTTCCATTGTTTCGGATGAAGTCCTAGTGCAGTTCCAAAATTCAATCAAAGCTTTGTACCTTGTTTTTTTAATTCCATACAAGTCTACTAACTTGACTTTAATTTCGTCGTACGACTTGGTATCAAAGTTCGGAGAAAGTGCAATCTTTAATTCGTGTAGTTGTTCCGGTGCGAGACTTGCAACTAGCAGGTCTGTCTTGAAGTCTTCGCATCCTCCCCATATTTTTAGTTTGGTCTCGAAGAACTCCAAGAACACATCAATTGTGGTCGTAGATGGGTTAAATCGTTCTTTGAATTGGTGTGCGAGATTTTGTTTAACTTGCAGTTTGGTTTCTTCCGTTCTAGTTGTCGTAGGGCGTTCTGGCTCGGCCCGCTGCTGGAGTGTGAGCAGCTGCAGAAGTTGCGTTAGTTGTGCCTGGGTTTGTTGTTGGGCACTTAATATTTGTGATATTTGTTCGCGATCCATAATTATTTACTCGTCGCCAATGAAATACATTGAAAATACATTTTCAAAGCAAAAACAATGACTATATTTTTGTACTCAAAAGTAACAGACAACGTCAATCAATACGACAACGATTACGTCATAGTAAAGAGTTCTACAATAATCAATCTAATAATAATATTCCCTAATATCCGTTCATACGACGCAGCGTGAACAGATAGGTACTAGGGATACAAAACGAACAGGGGCTAACTCTGCTTCAGTCTGTAATGAAAAATAACTCCCACCATTCACTATTGATGCTGCTGATTCACCTTTTAAACTGAGTTGACTCATTTGCATTGAGTTAACGAAAAAAAGACTAATAATGGCAACCCCACAAAAACCGAAAAATTAAAAACTCAACGAACGAACGGCTTGCTTGGATTTGACACGCCGAGGGAGAAAATATGACGAGGGCGAATTCTACCGATCATTTTTTACAACACGCGAATACTTACTTTTCTATTAATTAGTGAAAATAAACAGATTTACTTGTGTGATTTGCTGTGAAAATGTATAGAACTAAAAAGGACGTTGATAAGCACGTGGAAAACTTGATATCGAAGCTCTCCGTGAAAGAGGTAAGGACTGTCTACGGCAACGCATGGGCTCTATATAAAATACCAAAAAAATTACGGTTTTTCGTTGCATTTATTTATTTATTATTATTTTCAGTTCAAAACTCGGGCTTTTTCCGTAGCAAGGTTATATTTTGAAGTGGGAGATTATGCTAGCTGTCAGCGTTATGTTGAGCAATACCTCACCCAGAAGGACAACAATGCTGCAGCACATAAGCTGCTTGGTCAGGCTCTTCAAAAATTAGGACAAAAAGAAAAAGCTCTAGAACAATACAAAACCTCATTGGACATAGACCCAAGCCAAACTAGTACAATTTTGGACAGTAAGTGTTTATGTTCATACTTCTATTGATAGAACTAACCTGTAACGGTGATATTTTTCATATCGGCTCTTAATTTTTATGATATATTATTAAATCAAGAAAAGGCTCCAGTTAACAGGTTTGACACTTCAACCAAAAAGTTATTTTGAATGCTTTTCTTTCTTAGTTTTGTGGGTATAAATTGCTTCATGTTAAAAGCGTCACTCTTTGCGGGTGAGTCTACGCCACTCCATTCTCTGCCATTGTTTTATACTACATCATACTGAAACTTGATTATTTCCAAAAAGATTCTAAAACTACTCTTGTATATCAGTCTAATCAAATCAATATAATGAATGAAAAATTTTTAAAGGGCACTCTTTTGTTTTAGTCTGTGAACTGCTTGCTGATGATGAAGTAACTATTGATCCTGGTCGAGCTAAGTACTGGTGTGAAAAAGCAGAAGCTGTATTCTCCAGACATCCAGTAACCTTCCGCTTACGGGAGAGATTAGTGACTATGGCAAACCCTAATCCTGAAGCACTCATCAAATTGTTAAAATCTGAACTGGCAGTGCGCCCTAAAGATGCAGTACTGCATTCCCGTCTTCTCAAGCACTACTTACACACCAATCAGATCAAAGAAGCATTTGACCACAGTTGCCATTTAGAGTTTGGTGGCCAAACATTCTCTAATAACTACACTTGGTATGAGACACTAGTGGAAATACTTAAACACAACATGCTCAACTGTAATGATTGGTTATATCAGCTGCTCTTGCTCACTGTCCGGGAGCACATCTGCTATTTGAGTCTAACTGAAACCCCAAGCGGCTTGTCGAAAAGTCTTGTTGAATGTAGTGAACTCCTTCATGATTATGATCAAGCTTTAGAGAAAGTAGCAAAAGCAGGACCAGTATCTGGCTATGGAGAGTTTCATTCAGCCTTACTACAACATCATCGTGGACAGTTTGCTCTCCATGCTGCTACTTTTTTACTCAAAAGAGGCAAGAAGGATCAACTAAGCTGGCGAGAAGCTACTAGAGCTGCTGCTCCATTGATGTTAATTGCATGGCAAACTGTACCACTTGATTCTAAAGTTAACTGGCTTAGCCGGGCTCCTGAAAAACAAAAGGTTGCTGTTCATCGTTGGTATACAGAAGGATCATACAGGTGCTCTCAATCTGGTCATTACTTGCTGTCCAACATCCAAGATAAAACTCAGTCCTTCTTGGATAAAATTTCACAAACCTGTTCTGGAGCTCATTGGAGGGACAAGCTTTATGAAAAGATCTTCATTAGCAGGGACCATTTGGAAAAAATTAGATCTTCTCACTTTGTGTCAGATGCATACAGCACCCCCGTGCTTAGAGTTCCCAGGAGAATTGAAGTTGAAGCCTATGATATTGATGCACAAAGTCAACATCCAAATTCACTGCATCACTTTGTCTGGATTTTACTGAACTACAAAAACTATGCACACTTTCAGTGCAATCTGTTTGACATGTTAACACCAACTGCAACAAATATTGCACCTGAAACATTACACAAGCTGGATATTCAAGCTTTCTTATATTGTGCTACATTGACAGCCCGCCAACAAAAATCAAATGACTTTTTCTATACCGTCTCTGATAAACCTAGCACACTTCCAGCTAATATCACAGATTTGCTCTGTCCACTTGCACAGATGAAATGGTGGGACTGTGCTTACAAGTTTAGCCGAAATGAGCTAGGCAATGAACTAACAGACATTCGTGCAACACTTAGCCGTGGGATAGAGGTTGTGCGATGTATTGATAATCATGGCTTAGACCCAGAACTGCTCTGTAGTATCGGCAGAATATTTAGTGAACGATCTAAAACTGTCACAGCTGTAAATGAGAAACAGAAGCTGACAGTAAGAGCAGGACTTTACTATTCCTCAGCTTTGCCACTACTAGAAAAACTAAAGAGTAAGATGACTATTAAAATGCCAGAAAAGAGATTGTTTGATTATACACACAAAGAACTAAGCTCAAAGGATTTAAATTCTCTTATTGAGGAAACTAAATTATTTATGGCTATTAATTATCTCAATGATAGAGAGCATGATAAAGTAATTGAGTTACTTTCCAACCTAAAGTGTCCAGAAGCATATTTTTATCTTAGCCAGACATACAGAAATTTGGCAATTGAGGAAAATAACCTGTCAAGAGACAATTCAGTTGATACTAAATCAAAGTTTGCAGCACTGCTAATGAAGGCAAAGGGATTAGCTTACAAAGCTTTGGATAGAGTAAAAGATACAGAATTAAATAAAAATCATCCACTTTACTCTGACATCCAACAGCTGATTGAAGAGATTGAAACAAATATTAACAAAGTCGATCCAGACATTTCCGGAAATAATGATGGCGATGGGAAATATTCATCTGATGAGAATGTGTCATCAGCTGGTAGTGAAAACGTGCCATTGCGAAATAATCATCATTTGATACGAAATTTAAGCTCGACTCCCAAACATTCATCGAACACTATGTTAACTAACTACAGATCGGCGTTGGACTCACAAATTATTGAAACAACTAGACTCGAGCCACAATTTTTCGAAAAGATCGAAAACCAAATAAAAACTTTCCAAAAACGACTTGCTGATGAATTTATGGAGCAGACAAAAAGTTGGTTTGAGGAAAACAAAAGATTGGGGAATCAAATTATGAATACAGTCCAATCAGATATTCAGAATACCAATGATCAATTCAAACTTCTCAAGATATCCGTAGATCAAGTAAAAAATCAAATTGATGAATGTAGAAGTGATTGCAGGGATGTCGGAGACCTAAAGAAGCAAATAGCTGATCTGAAAAAAGAAGTTAACAAATTGAAAAAGGCTTCCTCAGAACAAACAATAGATGAAAGTGATTTATACAACTTGGAAGATGAATATAGAACTAATGAAAGTACATCGAGCTTTGCTGCTCAAATGCCTTTCCAAGCACCGCAAGTCATGCCGCAATTTAACCAAAGAATTGTGCCACCGTTTCCAGTGCCTCCAAATCCATACCAGTTGTATAATCAAAGCCTGTATAATCTTTACAATCAATATTCTCAGTTTGCCCAGGGACCGGGTGCTCAGCCTTTGTTTGATCCTACAAAACTCGCCTACCCCAGCATGTATCCAACTCCCGATCAAATGTATTTAGATATGGCACACCTCGTTCCGCCGACTGTCCCACCCGTACCGTCTGTACCTAATTTAGCACCAATGCCGCCATTATCTACAGTACCGACGGTGTCTGTACCTCAAGCTACAACATCAATATCAACAACGAAATCTACATCTGTCGTAGAAACTTCTCGATCGTTACCTGTGAATGTAGTAATCACTTCGTCAGATCCATTACCAACATGCACAACTGCACCAGCTCCAATTTTGAGCGTTACCATCCCACCAAAACATATAAAAGGATCGCCTCATAATTATCAAATATCAATGCCGTCTTCTAATGACCCTAATGCGGTGCCACCGGTTTTCAGTTTCCCGAAAACAGATAATAAAACTACAGTCGCATCCTCTGCTAGTCCATTGGTGAACTGGAATCAGTCAAACATTTTCAAAACATCGCAATCCAACTCCGTCAACACATCCGCTGTAAACTATTCTACCTTAAGTGATTCACTTAACAAAAGCGTTGTTGATGGAATCATTTCTGGAGCTTCTCCTAATACCAGCTTAAATAAGTCAAGAACATTGTCCGAGAGAAGCAATACATCAGTAGAAAACTATGATCCATGTCCAGATTTTAAACCTATAGTTCCTTTGCCAGCAGAAGTCAAAGTGACTACTGGCGAAGAAGATGAGGTTAGTGTTTTCTGTGCTAGAGCGAAACTTTTCCGATTTGTTGATAAACAATGGAAAGAAAGAGGAATTGGAGAAATGAAATTACTGAGGCATAAAGAGACTGGGAAGGTTCGAGTTCTAATGCGGCGCGAGCAAATTCACAAAATCTGTGCCAATCACGTAATTGTTCCAGAAATGGAAATCAAACCTATGAAAAATGAAACAAAGGCATATTTTTGGGTGGCAAATGATTTTGCCGACGAAACAGTGGTTCTTGAAAAGTTTTGCATACGTTTTAAAACAGCTGACATTGCATTGCAATTTTATGAAGCATTTGAAAAAGCTAGACAAGAGTCCATGAAAAATACTTCCCAAACTGAGATTACACCAAAGAAGAACGTTGAACAAATTCCAGATAAAACAAACGTTACTCCTATCAAAAGTATTAGCAATAAAACTGAATTTGGTGGGTTTACATTTAGTAGCACGCCAACATTAAAAACTGTAGCTGATGAAGCCAAACCTGACGTTAAACTGTCTACGCCAACCACTACCAGCAAAGTAAATGTATTTAGTAACTTGAACTTCAAATCAACCACTAGCTCTCCGTTTTCCAATATTTTTGCATCAACAGCTAGTCCAGTGACAAGTTTTAGCTCTCCACAAACCACTACTAGTCCTGCACAGAATGTAAACAATACAGGAAATCAGAATACATCAGATGTTGTCGAGGAATTTGAACCCACCGTCGAATTCAAGCCAGTAATCCCATTACCGGCTTTGGTGGAACAAAAAACTGGTGAAGAGCATGAAACTGTTTTGTTTGAACATCGCGCAAAA
Organism: Anarsia innoxiella; assembly: GCA_947563765.1. Lineage (NCBI taxonomy): Eukaryota > Metazoa > Arthropoda > Insecta > Lepidoptera > Gelechiidae > Anarsia > Anarsia innoxiella. The sequence continues at coordinate 6,680,000 of OX387395.1, forward strand.
TTATTAAGATTCGATGCCTCTGGTAAGGAATGGAAAGAACGAGGATTGGGTAATATTAAATTGCTTGTGCATACGGATGATTCACAAAAACTCCGACTATTGATGAGACGAGAACAAATAATGAAAGTATGTTGCAATCATGCTGTCACGAAAGATATGTTGTTTAAGAAGATGCCAAATATGGATAAAGCCGTAACTTGGTGTGCCAAAGACTACTCTGAGGGTGAACTAGTAGCTGAAACATTCTGTTTACGATTTAAAACTGTTGAGATTTGTGACAAGTTCATGGACGCTCTGAAATCAGCTCAATCCCAACTGGGAGTTGAAATAAACACCACTAAAACTGATCAAGTACAGACAAAAGTAAAGGAAACTGTCCAGGCAGGCTTTGGTGACAAATTCAAACCAAAAGCTGGGTCATGGCATTGCGATGCGTGTTATACTAATAATCTTGAAAGTTTTTCAAAATGCGCTTGCTGTGAACAACCAAAACCACAAACACTTGTTAAAGAAACGAAAGCGGAAGCACCAGCTACCAATTGGGGAGATAAGTTTAAACCTAAACCAGGCAGTTGGGAATGCAGTTCATGTTTGATTAGGAATAACGCAGATGTGAATTATTGTAGCGCATGTAACACACCACGAGACCCCAGCATGACAAAAAAAGAAACTAACGTGAGTGCCGATATCACACCGAAATTTAATTTTGGAATACCTAAACAGGCTGCTATTAACATCCTGAACAAAGCCGAAACCCCTACTTCCGTAGCGTCTCCCATTGTAGCTTCTGGATGGGGAGATGCCTTTAAACCAAAACAAGGATCTTGGGAATGCAAACAATGTTTCGTTAGAAATGAAGGCACTAGTGAAAATTGTAGTGCATGTACTAGTCCACGTGATCCGAATGCAAAGAAAAGTCAAGAAAATTCTACAATTGTAAATATAACAAGTGGACCTAAGTTTACTTTTGGAATACCGGCAGCAAACAATGTTGCGCAAACGCCTAAAACTGAACCCACATCTATTTTCGATGGGACTGGTGCACACAAATTTAGTTTTGGGATACCTTCCAATAACTTAGAAAAGTCACCGAGTGTGATCGCCTTCGGTCAACAAAACCTGGCAGCCACCAGCGCGGGAAATAACATCAAAGTAACTACACCTGTAAAACCTGCGTTGTTACCGACACCACAAAAAGAAAGTACCCCGTTCGGTGATAAAGACACCCATGCTACATTCGGTTTCGTATTCAAACCAAAGACACCTCCAAAGGGCAAAAGCCCTATGAAATCCCCTAAGGCCGAAGCAGGTGAAAGCGACGACGATGAATATGTTTCTGAAGACGAGGGTCATCACATCCATTTCAGTCCTGTCATACCATTACCTGACAAGGTAAAAGATTTGATCAATGATTATTGGCAAATAAAATTAAATATAGTCATGTGTTCAGGTTTGTTATATTTAAAATTGCTTACATTTGTTTTAGGTCGATGTTGTTACGGGTGAAGAAAATGAGACTGAGTTATATGGACACAGAGCTAAATTATTCAGATTTACTTCAGGAGAATGGAAAGAACGAGGAATCGGAGTTGTTAAAATACTCAAACATAATAATACAGGGAAATTAAGGTAATTATGTAATGGTTTTAGATAAATTTGTATTAAATAGACACTCTGTCTAAAAATAAAAGTTATCTTGGTAATTTCATGAATAAAATCTTTTTACAGAGTGGTGATGCGCCGAGAACAAGTTTTGAAAATCTGTTTGAATCATGCTCTGACATCTGAAATAACTTATACTCCAAAAGACGAGAAAACCTGGTTATTTGCTGCTAATGACTTTAGTGAGGGAGAGTTAAGCCTGCAACAATTTTGTCTCAGATTCAAATCGAAAGAGATTGCTATGGAATTCAAAGACGCAGTTGACAAAACAAGATCTGGTGAACCTGTAGCAAAGAGAAGTGAGGACAACGATAAAAAAGAGCCTGATAGTGATGACGTAATATTTGTAAGCGAAACTATGGCTACTGCAGAAGAAAAACAAAGAGCTAAGGAGCTTATGCTACCTGAAAATTTCTTTACATATAAGAACAAAGAACCGTGTAAAGGCTGCCGCGGTTGTAACGACGACGATATTGTTAAAAGCGCTACTAGTATCAAATTAACGCCTGAAAATTTAAGCAACACTCCATCCAGCACTGCCTCCACACCAATGAAGTCAGCCATCTCAACTTTCCAAAGTTCTTTCAATTCTTTCTACGGAACTCCTACAAACTTTGATAAAACTAGTGATACCTCGATATTCCGTACACCTTTGAGTTCACTTGCATCGAATACCAACTCTGTCACTCCTACTAGTACACCTTCATCAAATATAACCACAGACAAAGAGAACACTCTCACTGAAAGTAGTATATTTGGTAGTGCTTCTAAATTGGGTTCTGCTGTGAACAAACCTGCAAATATTTTTGGAGTTAGTGATCCACAAAACCCTAGTGGTACTAAAACCACAATTCTTGCAGCTCCTAAGCTGAGTACTCTAAATATCTCGGGAGGAGAAAACCAAAATCTAGAAACCAAATCTATATTTGGGAATACTCAAGCCCAAGCAAAATCTGTGTTTGGGGAAAATAAATCAATTTTCGGAAACACAGTTTCGGGGCTGTCTACAAACAAGTCCATATTCGGTTTCTCATTAGACAAAAAGGATGACACCGAAAAGTCTGAGGTTAAATCTATATTTGGTGGAGACAGTGAAAAGCCTGTCAACTTATTTAACAGAGCGTCCCAAGGTAGTGTGTTTGGGCCTGCTGCATTTGGAAACACTCAACAAAAATCAGCTTCAGGAGTATTTGTATCAAATCAGCAAGATGGAACAGCGAAATCCATATTCGGTAACGCAGCTCAGGCACCAACTTTGAAATTTGGCGTAGGTAATGATCAGGCTAATAAAATATCACAAGAAACTAGCCAAGACACGAAAGTGGAAGAAAAACAAAACAAAAGTGTAGTAAAAGAAACTCCCTTTAAAGTCGATAGCAACTTGTCATTTGCTGCATTGTCAACTGCTAGCTCCGACACTGGCTTCGTCGCGCAAAGTAAGATATCAGAGGAATACAACAATTTTGATAAAGTGTGATTACAAACTTATTTTAAATTAATGCACCTATGTATTTTCAGAAAACCCCGGTTTTCAGTGGGAAGGAGCTGGGCAGCAATTATTTACAAGTGCTCAAAAAAGTTCGTCCAATAATGACAGCAAAAATGATACTAGAGAAGATTCCGGTGCAGCGGGAGCTGAAGAAGAGTACGACCCTCATTACGAACCCATTGTGCCTCTGCCCGACAAAATAGATGTGAAAACTGGCGAGGAAGACGAGGTATTACATACCATAGACAGGACCAAAATACCCCATTAAAAGCCTTACTCACTTGCTATGGTATTAAATTCCTATGTTCTTGCGAACTTACCTTAACTGGCGGAATATTTGCCTGACACGCAGTACGTGGCTTTTGGGAACAACAATGTGTTGATAAATTATTCAAAATTCCATTGTTTCAATAGTTTTTTTTTGTAACAGGAAAAACTATTTGGAGAACGGTGCAAACTGTACCGATACGATGATAAAACTAAAACGTGGAAAGAGCGAGGTGTCGGGGAAATAAAGATTCTTCACCATCCTGAAATGAAGACTTACCGTTTATTGCTTCGGCGAGAACAAGTAAATGCCCTTTTTGACATGATTTCACTAAATATTTTGACTGTTCTTATATATTTTCCATTTTTGTAGTTTGTGCCTTTATTATATTTACTGATTCGCATTGCAGGTTCACAAAGCAGTTTTGAACATGCTTATTCATATGGATCTTGAGTTACTGCCGAATAAAAATTCAGACCGAGCATGGACTTGGGCCGGCTGCAACTTTGCAGAGAACACTCAAGGCGAGCAGGAAACACTCGCCGTGCGTTTCAAGTCTATTGAACTCGCCAACAACTTCCGCGATAAAGTTGTCGAGTGTACTAGAGTAAGTAGTTCTAGAATTGAATAGTTTTTAGTCTTTCATTTCTTCAATGTCTTAACATTCTTGTGTTTACCTAGAAATTACAAGCTGCTGCAGCACAAACAGTCAAAGAGGAACAAGAAACTAAGCCGGTTGCCGTTGCACCTTTAAGGCTACCGAAGCATTTGGAGGACAGCGCGCGAGCTGACGCCGAGTTAGCTAAAGTAGAGTCGAGCCAGTCGGTTGAAAGGCAGAGTAGCACTGGCAGCAACGGTGCGGCTTCAGCAGACGTGAGACAAGTCCACTTCCAGGAGCCTGGACAAAACCAATGCGATGATGAAGAAGAAGAGGACTATGAACATGATTATGATAATGAGGATTATGATTATTATAATGAGGCAAGTACTATTGTTGACTACTACCTGAGAAAATTGCTGTGTAATTCCAAAATAACCATTACGTAACGATTGTGATTACAGGACGAGGAAGAGTCAGCTATGTACTACGAGTGCGTTGGCGAGGCGGTAATAACGCAGGGCACGAAGCAGGTGTCGTGTGACAACGCGCACATTCAGGTGCTGTTCGACCAGGAGATCTACTCGCCTAAGATCCTCGTCACCGACAGTGTCACTGGCGAGATCCTCGCAGACTTGCTTATTCATACCGATACCCAGTTCCAGGTTTGTATTCTTTCTTCGCTTGTTTACATGTTTTCTATTTTCTTTTCTTGCGTTATCGTGCTTCTCGCATGATATAATGACTTTTTTAACAGTATTGAAACCAAGCTAATAAATAATAATTTTGTTTCAGCTGAACGGCGACACGTGCACATGGTCGGGTATAGACGATACCGGCCCCGAGTCCGGCGACAAGACGGTAACAGTCAACTTCCACGACTCTGAAACCGCCATGCAGTTTTACGACAGCTGTGAGGTAAGTAAAGTAGCGCTTAGATTTGAATATGTAAATGTCACAGGTGTTTATCGATGCTGGATTTGTTGATAAAAATATTAAATCAATGCCAAAATATAGGATACCTAAGTACAGAAGTTCGTAGTCGAAACGGCATTCAGCTTCTAACAATTACTTAAGAAAGCGTCTAAAGTAGCCATTCTACGTACAATAAAAACTACAATAGGGTTACGTTCTGTTACGTTTGAGGGAATAGATCTGTGTATTAAGCAATGCCGAATACGTCTGCGGTATTTACCTACCTGCCGCACGCGTCTTTTCCTATCATAATGTTACATCTATACGCGAACTACCTTCTTACTTATTTACTATACTTGTCAGAATCATCAGAATGTTCGTGTCATCGCGTTTGCTCCAGTTAATTTTGTAACGAGATGATTTTTTATTTACCTTACAGACGAGTAAAGCCGCCACATATTCTTCAACGGATCCGGAATCGTAGAAATAGTGAATGAAGTAACTCATATTGTAATTTCACTTTAGCCTACATAGCTTAATTTTTCTTGTTTTAGGTGGTAAGTTTGTAGTTCTATTAAAATATTGAAATTATAAATCTGGTAAAGTTAACATTTATGTTAGAATCCGTTACCTGTTTTTTATTATCTAGAGATCTCATAAAACTTCTAAAATGTTATGATTACGCGATTACTATGATACGAGTTTTTTTGTTATTGATTTTATAATTACTTACTTACTTTGTCGTGCATAAATCGAGCAAAAACTAAAAATATTATACTATAATTTGTGAGTCTACGCTTTGTCATTAATATGTGAAGTAGATCATTGTTCCCTATCTACACATTATTGTACTTTACCTGCCAGTCATGTATGTAACTGCAGACAAAACTAGCATGTTATCTGTAGTATGTACTTACTCTATTGATATTTCTGAATAGGTGAATCTTTTATCACACGATAGATATATTCCCAGTAGCATTGTGTGCGTTGTATATTTAAATAGTTGCGCGCTGCCGCCTCATTTCTGTTATAATCGTGCTGGTAACTATGTTTTTGAATAGCTCACTCAAGTAATGAGGAGTATTAACGCCTATTATGATATTTAACTTGAAAATCTATCGTGCGTTAAATTGAATAAAATTATGTTAGCAAAGAGATCCAACCAACCTTTTTAACTTTAGGATAGGTAATACGAGTATACATGAACTTTGTAAAACAAAGTTTAAAAAAAAGATAATTGGTTAGGTCTTTTTGTTTTTAAGATTAATATCATGGAGGTACGACTGATGTCCTGATCACTCGTAGCTTTATGCTGCTGAAGAGCCTAGTTTACGGAATTCATAAGCGGTAAAGGAATTTTTAGAGTTGGACTGATAAATAATCGTATGGAATATTTATAATTGTATAAAAAGAAAGAATTTATGAGTTTTGTAAGCGGTGGCCGCAGATAACTTGGTGTTTTGAATTGAAATGAGAAAGGGAGTTGTTACCTCTGTTATTGTGATTTCGTTGAGTATTTTATAGTTAAGACTTAGCCAAAAGTGAATGTGAACGAAGAATTTCCTTTTCTCGTTTGAATCGTGATCTTGTCAACTTATAATCTGACCAATCAAGTGAATAAAATGAATGCATAAAAGTATCTACTCTTTTAATTACTTATATTTATCTTTAACCCATTTGTAAATGGTTTAATGTTTTTAGTGGATAAATTAATCAAGCCACCATTGAAGAACTAAATAATTTTTGGAGCATGTTATATAACAAGCGATGGTATCGGGCTTTAAGCCTATTACCAATCTTCTTTCTCGGCAGACGAAGTGACTGTCACTTTGCTCGAAGAAGCCACCCAATGATTAAGATGGTTAAAATGACATGAAGCAGAATCTTTTCAACCGTCCATCCTCGCCATCGTTATCAATCCTACACCACTGGACACTGGCGAAATCAAAGAAGGACCGCCATATTACCAAGAATTGATTGAAGATGACATCAGTCTGCAAATTATTCCAAACCGTGGTTCACCCAGACCATCTCTCACATAGAACACTAATTACTTACTACACAAATCTATAGTACTATACTTAGATGAATAAATTGGTCTCCGCGCGCTAGCTACATAGCGCGCTACGACTAGACACGGAGACCATTTAAAAATCTTTGGAACTATGAGAACAGTTCAAAACTCGGAGTAAGAATGTTCAAAAGAAGATTGAATGACATTTCTTAGATGTTTATTCGTGATTTGAGGTAAGTTGAGGCCATTGTTAATATTTGTTGAGGGCTAGGTTGAGGCCCTATGGTTGATGAGGCATGAGGCATTGACCCTTGCATTGACTTCGTTCCTAATAAGCTAAGCTCATAAGACTGCAAGTTACAGCAGTTTTCATACGTCTGTGCTCATAAGGTAGTTTGTGGCATGTTTGAGGTGTTCTGTGCATGAAGTGTGCATGTTCTGCTTTATGTTCTGTGGAGGTTCTGTGTGTTTGTGGTTTTGTCAAACTAAAGTCAATCAAACCGTATAGATCAGATCAAACCCGTATTTTCTTTGCTTGTAGATAATATTTGCTTTTTCTTTGGTTTGCTTTATGAATGAAATGAAAAATACAGAACCATACGAAATGGTAAAGTAATGTTAACTTACTATATAAGATTTTTGTGTTTTTAAGAAAGCCCGCCAACGCGAATTTATGGGAAATGTACCAACTAAACTCCAACATTTCTAAAATCGGTAAGTGCGTCTTAAACATCATTACTCAGAATTCACGTACTATTATAAGCTATATTCTACTTGTGCCTTGTTTTCTTGCAGGAATAACGCTAATAATATTGATTCAGTGTGGCTGGATTCTCCTGAAAGAAACCAATGAATACACTGCTACCAATAATAAAGAATCTCTAGTGGAAGTTCGTGCAGTTTTCATTAACTGTGAACCAGATGTAGGTATTGTAATTTAATGCACCTACACTTTATAACTGCATAATTGTTGTTAGTCTACGCAAAGACACAGATAAAAACCTAATTATCTATCTATCTATCTAAATAAAAATGAATTGTTGTTCGTTAGTCTGATTAAAACTCGAGAACGGCTGGGCCGATTGAGCTGATTTTGGTTTTAAAATGTTTGTCGTAGTCCAGGGTAGGTCTAAACGGTGAGAAAAATTCGAATAATTGCCGGGAAAGCCCTAAAACAGACCTTTTCTTTTTCCCATACAAATGTTTTCTTACTAAAATGTAGAGTCAATTTGAACTTTATTCCTACACAATAAAGTTCATTCTAAGGCGGGACAAAGTTCGCCGGGACAGCTATATTCAATGTAAGCAATTAAAGATTATTACTTCTTACTAGGACAAAAATGATGGTATTGATAGCGACATATCCCGGTTCCAACGGCAGGAACTATTCAAACATAACGCTCTTCATGACTGTAATAAAAAACTGGCGTTGACTATCAAGATGTCCAGCGAATATAAACCAGACTGGCCCGAGTCGGTAGAAAGGACGGTAAGTACTTAAGGAGTTTAAAAACTTTACGAAATAAGTACGAGCAAATTATAGTTTCAGGTACTTAGATACCTACCTCTTAAATCTGTTTTTTGACCGACAAAAGGAGCAAATGCTGAACGATGAATACATTCCGATCGACCACGTGTTCGAAGGTTCAAATCGCAAGCGAGTTCGGCTTCTGAACCCTTACGTACTGCGTCTGCGCCGGGAAGGACCAAAACAAGCTTATAAATTGCATCGTATTGAGGTAAGTAAATATATTTGAATACCTACTTATTAAGATTACTTAACTACCTATAATTGATTTATGACGAGTTGCGAGAGAATTTAGGTAGGCACTTACTAACATTTTTTACAAACTTTTCAGACAGTGAGCGGCGTCCTCTTGAACTCTGGTAATTTCGACAAAAATCGAAAAAATAAAAACCAGGTAATTTATATTTTATCCACTTTTAATTCAGTAATCTATTTGCATCATATTTGAAGAAGCTACCTACCTAACTTTTGTTATCGTTCGTGCGTGACTGCAGCGCACGCGTCGACATATGGACGGATCAGAGTTGGATGAATTAGGTGTGATGCTAGGGTCAGCTGCGTCAGTGTTTGCCCTCGAGCGAGATAATCCAAGCCGACACAGTTATACAGTGAGGATTGGTCGACTGGGAGAACTAATGAAGCCTAAAACTGAAGAAGCGACTGTAAACAATTCCAAGGAATGCGGTAAGTACTTATTAAAAAATAATAATATCTATCTACTAAATACCAACAAATTCAATATGGTCTATCTGAGCTATCGTCAGTAAAAACTTCCGCTTTTATTTTTGTTTCTACAGTTATACTATTGTCGTAACTTCTAGGATGCTGATCTTGTGCTAAACTCTCCTCAGCTTCGATGATCACGGCAAATATTTTCTTTTTAACTTGAGTTTGCATCCATTGCGGCATTTCTCGCGTACTTTGAAGAATACAGTTGAAGAACGACTCCAATGCGTCTGGATCGGTTTTAACAGTTTTGACCTTTGTATCTGTGACCCGATCAGGAGCAAAACATCGTCGTTTATTTGAGCTTTCAGATACATCGGGTGCCTCACTAGTACTTACATCTTGATCACAATTTTTTGAACTTGATCCAGAAGGAGGATCCATTTCTATGTGTTCTGTGATGCGGTATTTCATGTGCGGTTCAAGAAACTGCATTGCCTTAGCGTACTTCCAAGTAGTGATTTGAGCTGGTAGTAATTTGTTTTTGCCGAGTTTAGCCCGTTTCAATGCGTCTCTGTGGTTGTCTCGTAGTTTCTTCCATTCTGTTTTTGCCACTTGAACTGAAATTAATTTCAAAGACTGGTGATAAATAGTTCCAAAATTAAGAAATACAATTCATAATAGAAGTTACAAAAGGCAGGGCGAATGGATATTACTGACGGCTATTTCAGTTATAAATACCTACTTACGTACCTATTTTTAAGTATAAGGTAGTATAAGTAATCTGTTGTATAATGAATAGATAACTAACAAACTTTTCTCCCAATTAATTAAAAAATATTCAAAAACTTACTATTTGGTATGGAACTATCACTGTAATGATCTACAACATGTTGCCAGGCTTCATCTTTTACTTGAGTCTCGCGGTAATCCGGATGCAAGGGATTCCAAAGACACGGCTGCGTGCGGACGCCTTCTATAAACGTCTCCATGTTAGGGAAAATGTTATAAGTTGGTGTATTTTTGTCAGACAGAATCGTAACAATCTTATTATATTCAAAGATATAATTCCACGCGCTATACGTGTTTTAACAGTGTTTTAGCAAACACTTGCAGGCGCAGTGACCGGCCTCGCTCCGGCTCGCTTTTCCTCGCACGTTGCTCCCCGCTTCTTTCGTCCGCCGCTTTTGAGAGAAAACCGGTTTATATTCTAACTGTGTCGGGGAATGAATGCCGCCGCATCGCTAACCAGTCCGACTCGTTCGACTAGCTAGAGCGTTATACCTACAGTATTCTTCATTGCAATTTAGACTTAACGCTTAGATACTAATTTAATGCTTTTGAAACCGTTTTTTTTAGAATTATGTATTTTGACGAATAATGAGCAGAATAATGGTTATGTATAGTTCTTAATTCTATTAAAGTTGTTATAATTTTAGATAAAAGAGAAGCGTGCCTTAACAAAATGTCTTTGGCACGAGACAAACGCTCTATCAGTATCGGTATTGAGGACGATGCAAAACGAAATAATTTAAATATAATACCAGCATCGGATGAACGGCGCCACAATGTAGTGAATGCAGATTTTATTACTGGACATTACGTTACGGATAGCTTCGAAAAAGGCGCTAATAAAGGCGATAGATTAATAAGTGCAGATAAAATGGAAACAAGTCAAGAATTTTATGATTCTCCAGAAATATCTATTGTAAATGAAAGCAACGTTCACAAATATCTCAGCAAGAAATCAAATTTTAAAACTCATTTTACTCCGGAAAGAGATTTTACTATGTATGACATCGGCGCACCAAGTTTGTGGTACGCTGTAAATATTCAGTTATTTGAGAAACTGAGTACTCCTGAAGGAAAAACTGTATGGAACGATTTAACTAAAGGCGAGCTAGCAAGGTAACTTTTCACGTCACTCCTTGTAGTTTAGGATACGCGAATATTCTTAATTTCTCTCTATGTGGTTTTAGCGTGAGCTCGTCCTCTACCGAGTGGAAGGGCCCAGATCTGAATATCCGGTACCGGCCCGCAGAATGGTTGCCTAGAGATGATTTCTCTTTACCAATGACTAGCCTCTGTCTGCTCGAACCTTTACGAGAAAACAACTATACCTTTGACGACGATATCATGCCTGGTATATTTTTAAGCTTTTTTTAGCTACTACTTATCTACTTGCCGCCATTTGTGACTTGTTGTGACACACAAACATTTTTTTATGTTGAATAATTTGGTATCTAATTGATTTTTAGAAAACGATGAGTATATAGTCGTCCCTAAAGAAGATATTACGTGTATAAATAGAAAAATATTCCATAAGAGAAATGAAAATGATTCCTCCGGAAATGATTCTGATCCACCAAATGCAAATCAAGAGGTATTGGATCATGTCATCAAGTCTAGGTTTTGAAATAGATAGATTGTAGGTTTTTGAGTTTACTTAGTGACACGTAGATATCACTTTTAACTTTACATTTTTAAATAATAAGGTTCGTCGTCAAGTTCAAATACGGGTGTCTCGAGCCATATTCGGTAGCGGTGGAGATAGTTTCCGCATTTCAGCAATAGGTGATGAGCGGTTTCTTATCCTACCGCACCAACGGCCACACCATGCACAGATAGATCTCGAAGTCCGCGCTGATGACAACCAACTGGTCCGCATTGGGTTAGTTCAGAAAATTCATAAAATCTTAATCAACAGGTACCTACATTTAGTAGGCATATCATTTCGTCATTTGTTTGCTACAAATTTTCCGTATATCTATCCAGAAGGTTTTTTTTTTAAACAAAGTATGAGATGCACTAGCAATAGGTACCCGGTAGTACATATCTAGTAATTTTTTGAGATCCTTTTGAGATTAATAATTATTTGTATTCAACACTTTATTTTTTAGATCGTCAGGACGTATTTCAACGGTGGTGGTCGACAGCACTCGTAAATCACGCACAGTATTGAGTCTGCAGGCGACTAACACGGGATTGGCTTCGGCGCGTTTTAAGTACCTATTTAATTTTTTTTACTTACTTGTGTCTACTAATTATTGTCTATTTGGTATAAGCAATATATTTACTAGCAAATAATACAGAGCCGTAGCCCGGGAGTGCGGACCGGAGCTGATGACGTTGGTGACCAAGGACAACAACGAGGAGATTATCACAGGGCCAGTCATCCTGCCGCCACAGCACACTCGTCGGATGCACCTGGATATACCTGTCGAGATCCCAGCTGACGTCACACATTGTAACGGTTTGTTCAGTGAACTTTTTGGTTGTCCATCAATTAAAGGCTAAACGTTATCGATACCCGCAACAAACTGTAGTAGATATCCCTCGTATTTATGAGATGGTATGAGTTATAGTAATTTTGAGTTGCATTTAAGTTTCTGTTATATACTCCTTTAGAAAACCACACACGATGCAACTAATCTGAAACTATACCAGAAATTTAGATGCAACTCAAAAGTAGGAAACTAGCAGTTGCGTTTCCCCGTGTGTTCTAGACCTAAATCCTACCTTGCTTATAATAATATACTCAGGTACTTACCACGTCCTCAGATATTATACTCAGATGGTACCACGTCTTACCACCTTATACCATATGTATACCTACTTACTATACTAACAATAGGATTATATTTTTCAGTGGCACTTGTGAACGATGATGATGACGCTGTGGCCGTTAGAGAAGTGACAATTAAGAAAGGCGATCGTTGTTTCTGTGTTTGGCATTGCGAATGTGTTTGTTTAAGTATGAAATTTATTTAAGAAGTTATACACGATTCAAAATTTTATATTCATTTAAATTGGACCCGTCTGAAGTAATAGAATAGGTAGATAGTACTTATGCTTCCTTATTAGATTCTCCAATATCTCTTCACTTCATAATCTTTTACGTATAGCGGACGACCCAAAGTTGTTATGCCGCGAGATGTCGCCGCCGCAGCAAGTCGCGGCCGGGCTTTCCACCGCGGAACGCCCACGACACGCGCGCTCCATCTGCTATAATGACGTGCCAGGAGTCGATGTCACATCCAGTGCCTTTGGTGTCATCACTTTCTTATTCATTCTTGGTAAGGTTCTTAGCAGAGGATTTTGCAAATTTACAGTTTTTATCGCTTTATTTAGGCACATATCAAGGCATGAATTAAAGACCAGATAAAGCGCCTTCCTGCGCTGATACGTACCTACACTGTGAAAATCACTTTAGTCATAACCGTTTTAGGAGAATGTCACACAAACAAGAATGTAAAATAATAATGTTTATAGGTTTTATAAAAGCAGTAATAGGCATGGTGTTTAGAAGTATTGGAATGTTGGGCCTCGGCACCATAATTCGTCTTCCACGCCGCTTGAACCGTTACTATGAGAAGAGCCTCTCTGGGCGCAATGTGGTGTATGACTGCGAAGGTTGGCCTGTGGATCCTGACACACGCACCCGCTCTGTGCGTCTGATTAGCAGGTAGATATGTCTTATGGTATTCATACCTGCCTAGTTACAACGTTATTTTTAAGTAGGTATATAGGTAGTAACTAGGAATAGGTACTTGGGAATTTAAGAAGCGCTACCTGACAATTTTTGATTTTGAGTGATGTTTACTATTTTCAGGAAGGCCCAATTTATTCTTAACTTAATATTATTCCTGTTGCTGCCAATCATCACTTTTAAGATATGTTGTTGGAGGTTGTGTCGAAAATCTAAGCCTCGAAGCAGTAAAAGAGGAAAACAGCAGGATATTCAGGTGACTTAAGTTGAGGGTCTTGACTTGTAAAACAGTAAGGAATTGCACTGGATTATTGTTATTAGTGAACCGATGTTGGGCAGAGGAGTGCAATTCCTGACTGTTTGTAGACTCTGGAGCGGCTAATTCGACGGTTGAAGCATGGAAGGCTCTGTCCATGGATGACGGAGCAGGCTGCAGAACTCTCCAAAGATGTTGTCCAAGGTGGCCTGAAACCCACGCGATCAGTGCAATATATAGTAAGAATATTAGTGTTACTAAAGTATTTTTGTTGTTGAAACTAACCATACTTATCTACATGAATAAAATAACGGATACTTAGATTGAACTTATCAAAACCGGATTTGTTTAAGAACCTTTGTTTAGGTAAGTAGGTATTTTATAAATTTTATAAAAGTAACAAAGTTCATGCAAGTGACGATTTGTAGATGCAACCACTTCTTCACGAGACCACCATGGGCAGTAAGTCAGAGTTGGGAATGTCTGGCGGCGACTCAGAACAAGAAGACACTGATTACGTTCTCATGCAAATGAAAAAAAGCCGAGAATCTCTTCAGGTAAGTATACTTATTTAAAAAAGTTTATCAATTCTTTGTTATCCCTGTAGCTATTAGTGTTTTTTTTTTTATTGTAATTGTAATTTTTAATTGTAATTCATTTAGGTATTTCTTGTACTCAATAAGATATTTTGGGTAGTAAGAAAGAACCTAAATACATTAGATAGGTCTGCTTTTGGTATGGGTAAAAGACTACCTACTACCTAAACCTACTTGGACAAAGTAGGCATTTAAGATAAGACCTACATATTTGCTTATTATGTTAAATTATGGTAGTATAGGTATACCTTGTTGAATTAAACATAACATTTTTATTCGTCAACAGAAAACCCAAAAGAAAGTTGATGATGATGCACCGCCGCCGCCGCCACCTTAGATAATAAATAAGAAGTACAGCTACTCGTATGTACAAACCTAAGATATTGGTTCTAAGTTAGGTATTTAGATATTATTGTTTTGAATGTTATTATCAGTATAAATAATTTTATGTAATTTATTTTCTTTTATTTTGTAGGAATAGCTATCTATAGCTTTATAATGGGTCATTCTCCAGATGAGAATAATGACGAAATTGTTGTCATCGTCATTATGCTAATGCTTGTCATTTCATGCGTTTTTTGAAAAATGATATTTGTATATGTACAATGAATCGCCATACATCTTCGCGAAAAGAACTACAATACACATACAACCAGGCGCGGTCCTAAAGGGGGGGTCACAGGGGACATGACCCCCCCCAAAATCTAACGTCAAATTGAAAAATCTCAACAATAATAAAAAAATAAATAAAAGGAAATTTCTAGCTATCCCCTAACAGCGATAGATTTATAATTTGCTGATATCTAGTGGTATTTTTATGAACTACGTACGATGGCCAAAAGAACTTGGAAATGACATCTAGTTTATAAGGAACCGAACTAAGTAGTTTTGGTAATGTCTTGTGCAATAATGTTTTTTTTATTCCAGATACCTATTTTTTATTAGTGTAGTGAGTGACCCCCTCCAAAATTTCAGGCTACGACCGCGCCTGCATACAACTTGCATACAACACATAAACAACACAATAAAAGTGATGATGACGTTTAACGGCCGTCATTCTTTCTAGGCATTTTCTAAAGATTTCTAGGCAATAAACATCAACTATTGAACTAGGTACCTGACTACGTGATGTGATGATATAAGTACGTAACATTAAAGTTCACAATCGTACATCCAATGTCGTACGCATGTTTCAGTCGAGGTAACGTACCTAACGACTGTTTTGGTCAATGTGGAAGCAAACATTATGTGCCCATTGCAATGTTAAAAAAAGCGTGTTTAAAAAAACTACTGTCACTCTGACAGAACACATCGGTGGTGCATGCATGCATAGAGTGCTTTTCACGAAAAAAGTCCCCTAGCCGCGGCGCTGTATTTCATGTCAAAATTGATAATGTTGCCATTTTTTAGTACACCTATATTATGTTTATTTCATTTGTAATTTATTAAATAATATTATTTCCTGCATATTTCGACGGTTCTGGTCATTCCATGAGTAGGTTGGTATATATTTTGATAAAAATGTCTGCTTAGCTATATTTCTGTTATGTAAAAAGTGTATTTTTATTAAGATAAGTAAGGGTTTTTCTACCTACTATCAGGGAAAAGGTCAGAAAATAGGGAAAATAGACCTGTCAAATTTAGTTCCAAAAATATCCGGGGGACTTCTTTCTAGCACTCTACCTACCTACCTGCGTATGTAGGTATAGGCAAAACATTTTCTTAATTTACTGGAGATTTTTTATCGTCGGGTGTACATATCTACACCTTATCTCACGTCATTATTATTAGAAACACATCTAGTATCGTAACCTCGTGTTTACAAATCGGGCGATGTGAGTTATGCGTGTGCTACTTAGGCCACTCGTCGTATTTAGGAAGGCCCTGCTCCAGCCAAATAAGACTATTCAGTTGAGGCACCCGTTTACAACAGGTAACACGTCTGTTTACAACTATATTTTGCGGCGTTGAAATACGGAAGAGCCTCGCTTATCGTTTGTTGAAACCGTGCCAATATTAGGTGTACCTATTACTAATGACTTTTGTTGATTATTCCGTCTTTCAGCATTAGTTTGGAGAGCAATGGAAGATAAAGAATCTTTAAAGAAGCGGCTGACGCCTTTACAATATCATGTCACTCAGGAAGCTGGTACTGAGAGACCATTTACAGGTAAACTGTTCATTTTTGTTATTTTTTTTATACAGACTTTTATTGTACATCTATTTGTGTTAGAAATGAGCTACCTATTTTATAATTTTTCGCAATCTTCTGTATTGTTTCAGGTTGTTACAACAAGTTCTATGACGAAGGGCTGTATGTATGTGTAGTGTGTAGACAACCACTATTCAGCTCTAAAACTAAATTTGATTCTGGTTGTGGCTGGCCTGCATTCAATGATGTGTTAGCCAAGGAGAAAGTTACTCTCCACCAAGACACTAGTGCAGGTATGTAGCAACATAGAATAAGTTAGGTACCTACTAATCTTAATATATTAAATTAAATCCTAATTTTATTGGAACCTATTTATATAATGTAGGTTCTTAACCTTTAACTGATTCAAGGCATGATTTTTGTGATTAACAACTTTAGGGATATGAAAATAAGAAGACTGGTTTTAACATTGTGTCTAAAGGAAAGCTGTATTTATTCATATGCATATTTCTAATAACTAGATTAATGCTTAGTGTGCAAATCACAACTCAATATTTGATAACAAACATATACATATAAAATAGACCACACAGAACAAATTTTCTCAATGCCACTGCACAATAAGGGAGCATTCATTGCCAGACTAAGCATTAGTCTATACAAAGCCCCAATTGATGGTCTCTCACTTCCTTCCTTCCATTGTTAACATCCCTGACCTTATTTAATCTAATAGTGACCATTAAAGTACAGCTAAAGTTTGTTATATAAACAGAAAAGGATTGCAATAGAAGGTAATATTCGAAACCAAATATTTGCCACTGTTTATTTAAGACTAACAAAAGGAACACAGCTTTGCTCAAATTGGTCACTATATGGTTTAATTTTCTCACTATGGAACCAACAGTTTTTCAACCACGCTTTATGCTTATCAATCTCATCAAACTATGTTGTTGAACATTTGTTACAAGCAAATAATGGTGTATCTATTTATTTTATATGAATGGGTTAAAGAAGTTTTTCTTTAAACATTGTTTCCAACATTCAGGACTTTATGGCTTGTAACACAGTTCTTGCTCAAGAAAATGATTTAACAGTTAATCATCTTATTTACTTTAATCTTTTAACATAAATCAATCCTTTATATAAATTTTTTGAATAATTTATGAGGGTATAACTGGTAAATCATTCTTATCAAAAATTTGCTGTATAATCTACATATCTAAGTATGTATATTTATTTATGTATGTGTTTGCAGCACTCTTTTAATTATCCCTAATTTAAGCAAAATCAGTGAATATATCTAGATCTTGATTTCATAGCCTACATATCACACGCTATAGTGTAGCTACAAACAGGAGTGACCTTCAACTTGATTATTGAACATTATGATAGATATACTAAATTATACTCATAGATAACACTTTTTAAATTAGTTTCATTGCAATCAAAGCTTATTAGGTACAGTACTTACAACATACCTTGCTCTTTCACAATAATTTTGCTTCGTTTTAATTGAGATTTATCATATTTGCATTAACATGTTATTCATTATAATAATAGCATGGATTGCGTATTATAATTATATTATAACGTAACATCTTTATTACAGCATGAGCATCTGTATTGAAGTTTTTTTCATACTGATATGTTAACGATCTTAAATTAATGGAATAATCTGACCTTTATCATTTCTTTGATTGTATTTATGTAAAATATGTAATTATTGCACTGAAAAGACATGTACCTATTTAGTATTTTTTTTAGTCCGTTCTGTATATACTGAAATACAAATTGTTCAATGCGGTGTTGGGAATTTGGTGCTAATATATTTTATTCTTTTTCTGTCTGTCTTTCCCGTACCTTTGACCACTCTCCGATACAATCCCGATTCTCCACGACAAACGTAAGTCGACTGCTGATTGGTAAAACAAATATTTATTTATATGCTTCATTCTCTTCATACATATTTTTCAAATTATCTCTGTGCTGTTGTGTTCACGGCTTATATGACACAATGTGCACCGCCCGCAACATTTACTTACCTATATGTATTTGCCGTTTTATTACATAATACCTATTTATTATGTTCACTTTTCTGGTTGGATGGTCACAAACAATACACTATTTCACAAATATTGTGTTTATCGTGTATCGTTATCATTCGCTAAATCTTCTACACGCCTTTAATATGATATCACCTTAACCATTGTGGAATGCGCATGAAAATAATCTGCATTTGTCCTTGCTCCCTGATTTGCCCCATCTTGTCCTGTCCCGGTCCTTCTGGATGCTGCGGGCCCGGCGGGATGACGACGCTGCGGCTGCTGCAACTGTGGCTACTGTATCTCATCACACAACCTACGAAACATATCGGATAACGTGCTCACGGCATCATTCATATTTCATGTGATTATGTAAATAAACGGTTTCTGTGGTGAACGGACATGGTGTGTGGGGTTAAAAGTTGGAGCAAATATATTACTGGTTTTAACACGGCCAGGTTTGGTGCGAACTGAGGTGCGTTGCTCCAAGTGCTCGGCTCACCTGGGACATGTGTTCAATGATGGGCCGGCGCCCACCAAGAAGCGTTTTTGCATTAACTCTGCCTCAATGGACTTCATACCAGCCGAAGAAAGAAACGATTAGTGAACTCTGATTTGCAGCTTAGCTTTATGTGAACTAACAAGAACAAATACCTTTTTTTTCATTTGGTAAAATAATGGAAAATTACAAAAAGCAAGAATTTATATTCAGTGTTAATTGTAATATTAATTTTTTTTGTATTATGTACAGCGGAGTGCAAGTCAACCTTTACAATGTGATGTAGCAATAAATCAAGGTACCACCGTGTAGAAGTTGATGTGCTCTTCACTATAATGTATACCTTACAACATTTTTTGAAATAGTTCAGATAATATTAATATAATTAGTAACCAGTTTCATAGTAACAGTCGCAGTGAGTCAATGTCAATAGGTACAATGAAACTTATACTAATGTAAAAATCTTAAAAAGCTTTGCTTGGTGGTCCTATGAATTTGCATTTTTGTTATGATTAGGTGTTTATGGGAAATTCACTCAACATTTATTAGTTACCAATTTCAGTCATTGTTTAAGTTTGTTTAATTTATCATAATTTCTACAATATAATATTTTATAGGCGGAATGAGAAGTATGCAGTGTATATATGAAATTCAATTTTGTCTTAAGTTCAAATCTTCAAACTTTGTAATTGATTATGAAAGTATTTTTGACACTATGAAAATTAATGGTAGGTACCTTACCTACTGGATTGTATGCACTTTCTATTTGCCTGCTTCGTTGTCTTTTTTTGTTCGTTGCCTCAATCTGCTGAAGCTTCGAAATAATCCAAATGAAATTGCATCCATAAACCTACATGCCACTATAAAAAGACGTATTTTGTAGCATACGATCCGGTTCTATGCTTGTCTTAAATTAAGTTAACTGTGCAGTGATATTTTCCGTTTCCTTTTCGCGTTATTAATTTATATTTGATTCGTAATGCAACTGAATAATTTATAATTACTTATGGAAAACTATCGTTATTTTTGTCGTGTTCTAAATTCCTAAAATAAATATTTTGTGTATATATGTTTTTTTTTTACTTTCAATTAACAACAGCAAATACATATAGGAGCAAGTAGGAGTAAAACGACAAGTACTGTTTGTGAGTCTTTTATTTATAGTACGGTTGTAATTAGATGCACAAGTTGCTCATACATGGCACTGCGGTTTACAACTGTCAAGTCATGAAAAAATGTTTAACTGCTTCACTTTAAATATCTTGTACAATATCCTATTACATTTATTAATACAGTTTCGACTTACACTACGTATATAATAATTACATTACTTTCTCAACATATTCTAACGCATATTCAAATTCATGTTCATGATCACATAGTTAATACACTTCTTAGAATATTTTATTTTGTTTGTAGGTACTGAAAAACTTTGTTCAAGCTCTCTTCAGGGATTTGGCTACAATTTTTACATTTCTACATTATTGCACATTTTTTTTTAATGGTTGGTGCAGCTTGAAATGCTAGTGCATTATTTGTTGTACTGATAGGCCATCTCATATTCATAGCTATAGGCAATGGAAAAAATGTTTAGGCCGTCTATAAAAGAAAAAAAATTAATATCTATGTACCGCTGATAAACAATAAGAAATATCCTTATCTGTCGTTGAGATAACAGATAAGGACTGAAGCAGTTTATTGGCGGCTCACTAAGCAACCTATATTAAGATAACTGGGACATTTCTCAACAAAACAAATTCTTACGATACTGCGTCATTTCATAAAATATAGAAAACGTCCAAACATGTGGGACCGAAATTCGCAATCGCTTATACAATATAATTTTGTGTTTAGTCATGCATCATGAGTGTGACGTACAACAGATTAAATCTAAGATGACAAGCACAATATTATTTTGCACCAACCTGGAAAACTGCACTGCGCCCCATAGTTTAATTGGTCACGATATATTGTCAAAGAACACTTTTCTAAATTGTATCTGTACAGCGAGCGAGCCTCTGGTCGGTCTCGCCACGAGGACTTGCAACCACCTACGCCACTTCTAGCATTCAACCTCTCATTCACCTTGCTCCACAGCAAATACATAATATAACCAAATATAACAGCGTCTATCGGCACAACCTACACAATAAAAGCAGAGAGTCAATGCGAACCTTAAAAATAACGTAAAATACTTTGGAATCTAATTATAAGATTAACCAGATTAAATTACTGAGCACTAGCTAGCTTCTAATATTGTCGTAATTGTAACAAGAAGATAGTATGCCGTTGTATAGTATAGGTACAAATATTTATTTACTACTTCATATGGTTATATTGTTTGTGCCACAAAATATCGGTACATTTTATTTGAAAATACGTAATATCATATTTATCCGATAGACTTTGTAAACTTAATACTAAGTAAATGCTTCACTTTCATGACTAACAATTAAATAAGAATTATATGTAAAAAAAATATTAGGAAACAACTACGTTGTCGGGACAACGCTAAATATTGAAACAATAAAAGGTGACATTTAAATATAAGGTATAAACGGAACACTATAAAAATGACTAAATTCCGAAAAAAAATTGCATTAATCTCATAATCAATACATCATTGAAATAATAATAATCAATAAGCAAAATTTAAATAAATTAACATCTTATATACAGGTGATTCCTAATTAGATATAAAGAATATTTGTATTGTATTGTATACATAAGCATTTATTGAGCTTAACCTACTCTACTATTAGAACCTATAGTCGAAAAATAACCTTTGGGTGGTAGGAAGTAATACATTTATTTTTCAAGATGTCGATATAGGTTCGACAGAAAAAAAAAATAGTTATAATTAGTCCAATCATCAGTTTAAGTACTTATTTATATCTAATTAGGAAAGACCTTATACAATCCTAATTATAATAATCAATTACTATGATATTGTAACTATCATAAGCAAGTATAAGCAATACAAGCAGTCACAAATTTAATACATTTTCAATTAATACGCATAGAAAATAATGATTAAATTATTTAGAAGTTTCAATCGTAATAAAACACATAATAAATTATATAAAAACATTTAAGTGATTTAGGAAACCAATACTAAAGGCAGATCCTAATTCAACTGACATCAATATGTTTGGGGACTATCTCGACATAATTCAAGGAAATGTAGTTTGTAGTTGCCATGTGTTTATTTTACAAATCGGCTAATGATGTAAATTATCGTACATAATATATTCGTAGAACAATTTCGTGATCAAAGATTGCATCCTACATTACTTAAAGTATGTCCAAAAGGTCAACAAACAATGTACTGTTCATCAAACATTCAATCATCAATCATATCATAAGTGTGCAGTATCGTCCAGCAACCTTGATCACAGGGCCCGGAGGCGAGCTGCACTCGCGCGACGGCGGTACGCGCTCGTATCGTTTGACCGGACGAGGTCGGAACGCGCCGCCGTCGGCTCTCTATTGATGTGTTTCCCCTACGTCTATTCTCCGCATACCCGACTACCATCACAGTCACAGTGAATAAGCTTGAACTGGTACTAAACGGAACTACGGTATTCTACTATTTATACTTTACAAGGTCTCCTAATTAACTGCCAGTCTTCGTTTGCAGCTAGATTATTTCGTAACTCGAAGTCGAACCTTAGACTACTATCTACATTCTATTCCTTCCTTAAGTCGCTACGAGTAGAACGAAACACGTCAACGAGAGATAGTTCGCTAATTACAATAAATACACGTTACACGACACTACGAGATTTATAATTATTGGACTGCACTCTAACCAATCTTTGTAAAAATATGATCACATTTGTATTCCGTCGGCAGCCGTTCTACATTCACGTCATCGTTCCATTATCGACTCATTGTAACTCCAACGTTTGGCACGCAGGGTGCTCCTGTCTGTCTCCCTCGTTTCGTTAGACCACTCGGTTCATAAAGATAGTGTTACGTTACTTAATACAGATAATAAGAAGGAACAAGTTAAGTAATGGAAGTATGACAGTCGCGGGAGAAACTGTAGTGTATGAGTAAAATGGAGCGTTACGTAGTGGGGTGGGCGTGTAGGCACTGAGTCGCGGGCGGGGCGGGCGGCGCGGGCGGCGCCGGCGGCCGGCGCTAATGGCCCTTGGCCGCCTCCTTGGCCGCCATGATCAGCGGCGTCAGCGACGCCAGCGGCCGCGCCATCTTCAGGAACGGGTGCTGCAATCAACCACATGCTCGTTTTACCTATACGACCGACCGTACCATTCAAAATATAGCTAGTTTAAAAAACTAAAACACGCTTTAGCTTGCACTAAACATGCTTCAACATCAGGTCAGTTCGAAAGTACCATATTATTGTATTGTCATCAGAACTCAGAGCGTGTGCATAATTTCATCCTATTCGAAGACCGGGAAGTGAATCAAATTAAAATTCCAAGATTTGTTTACATACATAGTTACAAGTTAATATAAAGCATGTAAAAAAGGGGTAATAGGTTACTTGGACCGCAATCCTGAATGATCCTGAATGAAAGGAAAGACTTGTGTTCTGGAAGGTATCTGCTTGGAACCCTTTCGCTCTTAACGTTATTACCTTGAGAAGGTCGAGTGCGGTGGCGCGCCTATCGACGTCGACCTCGAGGCACTGGTCGAGGAAGTCCTGGAAGACTGTGCTGAGCTTCTCCTTGTCCTTGATGTCGGGCTTGCCGTTCGTTGCGATCAAGTAAAGTGCACGTAATGGGTTCTCGTTTAAATATGGTGGCTCTCCTTCGATCATCTCTATCGCCATTATACCCAGCGACCATACGTCAACCTGGAGGTATATTTAACTTTAATTATTTGAGATAAATTGCATATTTATTCAACAGCGTGATATTACTTTAGCTTATCACTAGATGTCATTAACTTTAAGCCTACAGCAAGCGCTTCCGCGACTCTCTTACCTTCGGACCGTATTGCTTTCTAGTGACTACTTCCGGTGCCATCCAATAGGGAGTGCCGACCATCGTAGTTCGTTTGTTTTGCTCGGGGGATATTTGCGCACAGAAACCAAAATCAGCTGGAAACAGAAAAACAAAACCTGTACGTCTGATTTCAGATTCTTTCCCTCGAAGAAACGCCAAAAAGTCGAAATTCTATTGTTTACTAAGATACTATTTTTTTTTCATTAAAAAGTCTGTAGAACAATAGAGCGAGGTGCACAATGGTGACTCTCTAAATCTTAAGTTTTGTAGGTGTTAACACCTGGGACTACTTAAATCGTATAAATAAATATACGTACTAAGTTTAACCTGTCCGTCGAGTCCGAGCAGGATATTGTCGGACTTGATGTCCCGGTGGATGACGTGGTTGGTGTGCAGGAAGTGCAGGGCCTGCAGCACCTCGCGGCACACGGCGGCGATCTGGCCCTCGTCCATGCACGTCTCCGTCACCACGTCCGTCAGCGACCCGCCCGCTAGGTACTCCATCACCACCCAAAGTTCCTGTCACACAATAACATAAAAATCTTATTCACTGATACAGGGCGACAGGGACGCGCTAGGTAAGTCATGTCAACTTGTGAATCTTTCCGATTCACCTTCTTTTGGTAACATTAAGTGGGCATGCAATGTTTAAGTTCGCTTTCTTATTCCGATGGCACGGTAGATAGATAGAAGGCGAGAGAGGTCAACTTTTAGTAGAACCAACTATTTTCGCCTATTAAAAATTTGGACTGGAAATTAAACTCACTTCGTTGACAAGATAACTGTCAAGATAATTGACGACGTTGTTATGTTTGTTCTCCCGCATGACGAGGATCTCGTTTATGATGAGCTCCTTCTTGGGCTGCTGGCTCAGGTTCATCTGTTTGATCGCCACCTCCATTCCGGTCGACGTCTCGATCGCCGTGTATACCGTACCGGAGGCACTGTAAACATACAGAATAAAATATTTTTAAAAATTGCGTTTCATATCGTGTCTGCTCGATCCCGTAAAGTCCAGGGCGTATTTTACATACCCTTGTCCGATTTTCTCCATTTTAGTGTATTTCCTATTGGGGTCTCCGACACTAACGATCGTCCTTAATTTTTCTAAGATTTCCTCATCCGACATCTTCTTCTTTCTCTGTTGTTGGCCTGTCGCTCTTCTGTAATAATACAATACAAGTTTTAGGTACACGCATGGCGAAAGGAAAGGTATCGTCCTTGCGTAGTGGCAGGGCGAACGGGACGAGTGATCCGGCGGTAGTTACCCGGTGTCGGTGGCGGCGGCGACGACGGTGGCGCCGTTGGCGGGCGCGGGGTGCGCGGGGTGCGCGGGGTGCGGGGCGTGCGGCGGCGGCGCGGCGGGCGCGTGCGGCGGCGGGGTGCGCGGCGCCGCGGGGTTCTTGTTGCGGTCCAGCACCGCGCCGCTGCCCGTCTCCGCTCTGCTGCATATCTACGACGATGGAAACGCGCCTCCTTTATACATGTTTTTATGCGAACGAATTGTTGAAAGCTCAGAACTTTTATTTGATTTCATTATTACAGACATTCTAAGATTTAATGCGCTATAAAAATTATAGAAAATTTTCTAAATTGTAATAATGTAAAATATGAATATTGGCTAACCGAATGTGTGGTGTAAGCTGGATGAGGCACATGCGGTGGGGACGCGGGAGCGGGCGCCGGCCGTGGCGGCGGCGCTTCTTCCTCCTCTATTGGTTTCGTGTACTGAAAGAGGAACGAATGAAAGTCGTATCAAATTTAAAAGTGATAATTAATTCAATTTATTTATCACAAAATTTGTTTTAGAAGGTCGACAATAAATTGTCAATGACAACTGCCGGCAACATTTTATGCTCTCTACTTACGATGCTCTTGGTACGATCGGGTCGCGACGGCGGCGGCGGCGGAGGCTCCGGGTGCTCCGTGTCTGTCGGCGTCGACGACGATGGGCTACTGGAAGATACTCGGGACACGGATGATCCTGTGGAGATTCATCGTTTTAGGAACATCAAAATTAATCAGAACACCTGAACACCACCATCTAATTTAAGAGCAATGCTCTTATTGGTGGAGTGCACGTTTTAGCATTCCTTTAAGTAAATCAAAATACTGAGTATTAAGCAAGATTACCATTTAAGTACATTCAGAGCGATAAAGTAGATTAGTAATAAAATAAGTTTTAAAATGAACCTGAATGCGTGGTGTGCATTTGGGCGGAGGTCATGTATTTGGAGGGCGGCGGCTGCGTGGCGGAGGCGTCATACCACTTGAGGACGTCGAGCACAGCCTGAGGGTTGCTCTTTTGCTCCTGCTTGCTGATGTTTGATGCCATCAATAGGCGCGCCCACGCCTCAGGCATACCCTATAAACACAACACCTCTTGACACATGCCCTAAAATTTGCCTAATAATAATTTTTTGAGCAAATACAAGCACGCAATACATATTATTTCTTTTATTGACGTAAAAACAAATCTTAGCAATGAAGTCGCGATTTTATACACTACATGATTTTTGTACTGTCAAGATAATTGATGACATCGAAAATTATATTTCACAAAAATAATTTACATCTACCCTCATTACAATACATGCAATCTGCATTAAAAGTAAAAAAAAACTTGGGAATGTTGAAGTAAATTATATTATGACGTGCAACCATAGTTTTCTTTATTACTGGTCTATACTATAAGTAAGATATTGCAAGTAACTTTAAAAATAAAAATAAAGTCCAATAATTAACTATTACATGCAATGCGCTTAAAATCTTAATCACTATTATAAATAAAAGAATATTCTTAGGAGGTTCCACCATAAAGGACACACACTACAGCACTTGTTATATTATGATGATTGACATAAGATATGATTCAAAGACGATTTAACCTTGAATCTTAAACAATAGCAATAAAAAAATATATTTTCAGTTTTATATTACGAAATCCCGTCTTAATGAAGGCTACTCTCTAATGATGAGGTTTTTAAATATTTTTTAATTTTATAAATTATTTTTAAACAATGTAGTTTACATAAACTTTCGACAACACCTCAAAATCAAAACAATATCTGGTAATGATTAGTATGTAATCATTACATAAAGTAAAAAGTTTTTATGCTTCACTTGCTGAACTGAATGAAAATAAAGCAGTAGGTACATGCATGCCATTGTTCAATTAAAAAATAATTTACAACTTATAACAGCTTTAACTAAACAGCTTAGTAAATGTACTTATTTGAATTAAATTTGTTTAAAGTATGACTTAATGTTATCTAAAGATGCATATTCTTTACATAGATAATAATACATAAATATCCATACTTAACTAACACATATTGTAAGCTATTACTTACTGTCATAGGCAGCTTGAAACAAAAGCGGTAATACATGGAACTCAATCACATGATTTAAAGTTTACTTGGAACTGTAATGTCTAGTCACTTTCATGTTTACAATAAAATTATACATAGGAAAACTACATCTAAACATCGCCAATATATATAGAATGACGATACACCAAAGATCGGGATCTATCTCCATCAACTTAGCGGAATAATTCTAAATTGACATCCACTAAAAGTAAACATGCTTCCATTGTATCTCGTTCTTTAAATGAAATTGAGATAACTAATGGGGACTAGTGAGATGATCTTGATCTCATGTAGCCAACGCTTTACTTAGGGTACTTTCAACTAGGACACATTCAATATGTACAGTATTCTGTCAATAACATGCTTCCTCAAAAAATATTGTGTGATTTTCTGAAGCATTTATTCTCTTCTAAGACCTTATAATATAAAAATAATAAAAATGGCATAAAATTAATGTTAATTAAAAGTAGTTACTTTATGATGCTTAAAATAAAACAAAGCCAGAAGCTACAAGGCGACGTTTAGGCGAGAAGCTTGTGTGTCTCAGCTTGTACCTACCCTACAGGCTCAACTTTGATAATGACAATATTATGTAAGTACTAAAATTAATAATCAAAATATTTTTCATGTAGTAGCCACATCAAATGAATAAAATTTGGTAGTTTGGGAGCTTGTAATTTGAAACATTACTAGGTGCTATTTGGTGCATACTACAATATTTCAACAATTTAATGATACATTGAAATAAGTTTCATAATCTATATTTTTAGGATACTGTAATTATATAATAAGTGTTCTCAAAGTGTGTATATTGAAATATTCACATCTACTTAGTCATGGGTTTTTCCAAACTCAGCAAAGTAATTGTTTACTATTTTGAGGTGAGAATATTGAGCACCAGGAGAGCAAATGAAAGAAAGTTGTAAATACTTACAGTGAATTCACCAGTGACTGCATCAAATCCCACATGGACTGTATGTTCAAAATTTGTTGGATAGCTAATGTTGGGTTTATTGTCGTTGTGTGCAGTACTCTTGGAGCCTTTTATTTTAGCCTTTAAAGTTTTCTTTTTCCTATCGCCACCATCATCAGGTTCTGTAAAATAATTTGAACATATCTTGTTACATACATTCGAAATTTGGCTTTACAAAGAACTTAATAAGGCATCCATTCCATATTGTTAACTTAACAGTATAGCTATAGTAAGTCAGAAGGTATATCAAAACAAAAGCTTATTAGAATAATGTTTTTAAATAAGGGCAAAGCATTTAGCATTGCTACTTGTTATAGGGTGTCCAAAGAATATTAAGTAAGTAATGATACCTTTTGGTAGTGGCCTCATGTCAACAGAGGCCACAGAGTCTCCCCGGTCAGTGCCACGATTGCTGGTAAGGCGTACCGGTGGCGCAGGCGGCTTGTCCTCGTCGCTCGACATCCTCGCGTCTTTTATCCGTGCTACATAGTTTCAACAAAGATCTTTACCATCTAATCTTACAGCACAAAACAAGTTTATTAGTCCTGATAACTAAAAAATAGAATACCTACATATTTTTAAACTACATTGTAATGTAGTAATAGGCATCAGATTCTTGTGTACAGCTGTGGCACAGGACCAGCCAGATAAACTTATGCTAGATCATAAAATCTCTCCATACTTTATAACTCTAAATTTACCAAGTTGTGGTTGTCTATCTATCCGTAATTTACGGTTGCTTATATGACAAAAAGTAAATCACAATATTACTCATGGACGCGCCCCGCAAAGGTTTGCGTTTATAACGAAATGATTGTACTTTTGTCGATATTTTCTGCCTTACCTGAATATTTTTAGAACCGGATTTTTCAAATAAACAACACGTATAGAACTTATATCACATTTCAATTAATGAAAACACTCAGAAACTACCGATTATTTGGGAAATTACTAATTTTATACTTTACACACATGAAAGAAAGCAATGATGACTAGGGCCGCCATTACTTACACTATGATTAACCTAGTGTTGGGGTTAGATATAAAAATCCAAAAGCTATCGATTTTTTTTTTCCCGAGATGTGAAAATTAAAACTAAATAGTCTTCAGAACAAAACAACCTTTGTTTCGCATTTTTGAATGTGATTAAAATTGAACTTATATCTCATAGCGGTCTATAAACTGCTTTAAATTCGGAAAAGTAAAGTGGATGTTGTCAATAGAGAATCGATATTACAATTCAATTTTTTTACTTTGTCACTTCACTACTCATCATGGACAAAATCCACTGTCAAAGCTGTCAGGCGGTAAAGGGGTCATACATACTATACTATGTGTATCACACGTCCTATATCATACGTCCTAATAGAACTGTCTACCGGTTTAGCAATTCGAAATAGCTCAGGCACGGTTTGAAAAAAAACCTACGTAAAAAAAACGTGTATATTAGTTTTTCATTTTTTCGGATACAATTTCTTGTGAAAAAGTCCGTCCCTTTGGTCCGTCCGCCTATGAACGTTGTCCGATCGACTGATCGACTCTATTTCGGGTTCACGAATCACGTTCCATTTCAGCCAATGATAAAAAATATTATTGTGTGACGTTGGGAACGTCACGGCACGTCACGTCACTGTCATCCATCAGTCACTCAATTTTTTATTTGTACGTACGTACTACGTATGAAGTAAATAATATTTTCGTGGTGTGATGTGATCATTCTAATTTGCTTAAACTAGGTATTTGATAATGTACAAGTGTTTAAATATTAAAACAGTCCTCCATGGAAAATAAATAAACAGACGGCTGTAACACGAACAACATGGATAGCAATTCAGAAGCTCCGGTAGGTTTATACGAATGGGCAGTATTTTATTATCAAGTCATAGGTGGTACTTAAGTACATACCTACATAGATATTGCAGTAAAGTATTAAAATTTTATACTTGACAACCAATAAGCTGCAGCAAGTTGTCAGAACTATCCATTGGTCTCTAGTTGGTTTGTTTAGTTTAGGAGTTTCAATTACCCAATTTCTTTCTTAATTTTCAGGCACACGAGAATGTTGCTAGGAAAACTGTTTTCGATGACCTTAGCAAAGAAGAACTTATTGTGAAATGTAAAGGTTTTCTTGCAATCGCCCAAAAAGCAAAACAAGCTAAAAATGGTAATTATCCTAAGTTGAGCTACATCTGTAATCTAGATTGTTGATAACTGTGTAGATTTATCATTCTTCCTATTCTAGTAAAAAAAATATATACTTAAGTACCCACACAAATATTCATCATCTCGTAATATTACTTCTATCTGAATAGTTTTTTTACTTCCCTCACAGATTTACAAACTGAAATTGAAAGTTACAAATTACAACTTGAGAAAAGCGAAACTGAGAAAAAAACATATCAGTCAAATGTACAAACTCTACAGGAACTTGTAGATTCACTAACTGAACAGAAATTGATCTACATCACAGATTTAGATTCTGCAAAAAGTAAAGTGAAAACACTGAAATCACAGTGTGATAACTATGAACAACAATTCAATAAGTATAAATCTGATCTTGATTTGAAAGAAAAGCAGAATGCAGAGTGTTTGCAAAAATTAAGCAATTTGGACAGTGAGATTACATCATTAAAGAGGCAGAACAATCGTCTTTTGGAAGAAAATGAACAGCTAATAAATCAGCTGACTGAACTTGAATCCCGTACTGAGGAGTTTAACAACATCGGGTTGCAGCAAAGAGAACAGCTCGAGGTTCTTGAGGAAAAAGTGGAGTCAGGTAAAATAAGCTAATCAAACTGACCTTAAATAATTTTAAATTTCTTTCTTACACATAAGTTATACCTAATATTTCCTAAAATTTCAGATGAAGCTTACAAAGCACAAATAAAAGAGTTAAATAACATTATCAAAGACTTAGAAAATGAAGCAAAGCAGAATTGTATCAGTACTGAGTCGACAAAAGACTATGAGGACAAAATAAAGGAAGTGTCACAACTTTATGAATCTGAGAAAGCTAAAAATGAAAAAGCCAATATCAAATTAAGGAGTTATAAGGACAAAATTTTGAAATGTGCTTCATGTATAAATCAACTAAAGAATTCCAGGTTTATACTTACTAAGACAGTAAAAGAGTATTCAGAAAATATTCCTAAATGGCGCGATGATATTATTAAAGCATCAAAAGTCCTGGAACAACAAATAAACACTCTCAGTGATGAAAATAAAGAACTTAAGGAGAAACTTGCAGTTCTACAAAGAAAACCTAATGATGAAGAATTTAATTACCAAGAACAGAGTCATCAGTTGACAGAAGTGATAGCAGAAAATGACCATATAAAAATACAACTAACTGCATTGCAAACAGATCTTCAAGAAAAGACTTCAAAAAATATGCTACTTACATCTGATCTTTTAGACATAGAAACGAAATATAAACAAAAGGAAAACCAATTGTCTGAACATGTGGAAGAAATCGAAAGTCTAAAAAACATGGTAAATGAAATAACAAAGAAAAATAATGATTTACTAACTAACAATAATATCCTGAACACCACAATTGAAGAACTCAAATTAAAATCTGAAGAGTTAAATAAATCTTTAAACAAAACATCACATAGTAGTGAAATTATTGAAAATTTAAATCTGCAAATAAAAGCATTGGAAAGTGAAAAAGCAATACTTGTGAAAGAGAAGTTTAATGCTAGGGATAACATAGTGGAGTTGGAGAATCAAAATAAATTGCTGATGGAACAATTAAATGGTGTCAGAACAGAGATTCAATTATTGAAGAAAGACTATGAAAATTTGACACAGGAGAAATCCACATTAGAAGCCAATATAAAAACAACTAAAGATGGAGAAGTCAATAATTTAAAAAGTAAATTGAAGGTCATACAAGAACAGTATGATGTGCTTAAAAAAGAACATGACAACTTGCAAGACTTGAATGGCTTATTAAAGGAAGAAGTAGAAACACTTAAACTATCATTAGAGCAACCTAAAGATGATTCTGAAAACTTGTCTGACTTGAATGTTTCTCTTCAAGCTGATATTGTAAAGCTAGAGACCAAATTGTCTGCTTACAAACAAGAAAATTCGTCACTTCTAACCGAAGTTAAAGAATCACGGGCGAAAGTCAAAGAGTTTGATAATCTTGCAGCACAGTATGAAGAAATGAAGGCCAAAATGACAGGGTATAAAACTGAAAACAATGAATTGCTGAATGAAATGAAGGAAATTAATCAAGTACTTAAAGAAAGAGGTGAGGCCATTTCTAAACTTCAAAAGGCTGTAGCAGAAATGGAAAAACTTATAGAAACTTTAGAGAAGGATAGAGACAGTGTGACTCAAGAAAAAGATGATTTGAATAAGAGGATAGGTTCTTTGGAGGATGATTTAAGAAATGCTGAACAAAAAACAAACAAGAGCAGTGAGGCTACAGAGCAAGTTGTTGAAGAAAGAAACAACGCCGTTAAAGCCTTAGCTGATAAAGAAGCCCTTATATCAACCCTTAAAGATGAGATAGAGAAACTAAAGCAACATCAAACTGCACCCGGTAGGATCAAAAATATTTTGGATACTTTATTATTTGGAATATATATTATTGTGACACCTGTTAACATTCTTACTCATATTTTTTTACAGCTGAATATCCCAATGAAGACATGTCAACCTCAACAATCTCTAAAGCTGATGACCACGCGCGTATGAAAGATTTAGATGAGACTTTTGAAGAAAAGTATGTATATATTTATTGCTTTTTGTACAGATATTTAGTAAGTGAGAAATTAACAATAAAATAATAAACAACAATAAAATTAATGTAATTTTTTCCAGGTATACAAAACTACGAATATTTGCTTTAAAACTAAAAAAGAAACTAAATGAAACCACAACTCAATTACAAAATACTGAACACGATAAAGCCAGATTAGAAAAACTTCTACATGAAAATGAAACTCTGGAAAAGAAGATGGAAACTGTATCAAGTTCTGACCATGTTGATGGTGTACTGAAAGCAGGTGATGGTGATAAAATAAAAAATGATGAAATCACAGAATTGAAATCGAAAGTTAAGAATCTAACTGATGCCGTCGAAGCGTCCGAAAAAATTGCCGTTGAATTTGCCAAAGTTAAAGGTGAGTCAATGAAATATTGGCATTGAGTTGCCATAGTTTATTACCTGAAATGTTATAAATATGAATTTGTTATTGTTACAGCTGAACTTCACAGCAAATCGGAGGAGCTTGCTAGAGAAATAGAGGCTCATAAAGTAACTAAAGATAGTTTAGAGAAAGCTCGACGCGATGTCAAAAAGAAAAGCGTACTAAGTCTAGAAATGGAAGACTATGAGAGGTCTATGAAAGAACTGACAATGAAAATGGAAGAAAGTAAGAAAAAAATGGTGCAGGTAAAGTCAAAATACAGTATTGCGATATTATGAAAATATCGGTAACTATTTGTATTTTGCTATTCTTATGTATAAATGTCTGTTTTTAGATGGAATCAACCATTGACACACAAGAGGGAACAATAACTGTAATGAAAACACAAATTAAGCTCTTAGAAGAGCAAGTCAAAGCTGAGGAAACACAAAACAGACTTGTTAAGGAGGAACTACAGCATGCCATAGAGGAGAGCAGAGACAAAGATAACGTAATTCAAACTAAAAACAATATCATAACCAATTTAGAACAAAGTCTTGAAGAAGAAAAGAGAAAGAACGAGGAAGCCGATTTAGAGACAACAACTTTGTTAAGTGAGAAAGAAAAACATATCATAAATCTTGGCGAAGAGAAATCAGAGCTGAATAATAAATTAAAACGTCTGGAATTCAAGTGCGCGGAACTGAACGAAACATTACGTATAACGAATATTGAACTGGCTGATTTAAAGACTGAATACACCAGCTATAAGGTCAGTGTTAACACTATCACGATCCAATGCCGCAGCTGTGATCAATGTTCTGATATAAAAAATAAACTTATTTATAGGTTCGAGCTCAAGCAGTTTTACGTCAAAACCAAACCGTAGATCATAGCCAGGAAGAGCAGTTGAAGGAGGAGGCAGCTGCCCTGCGTTCTCAGATAGAAACACTTACAGCAAAACTAGCAACTATGCAGTAAGGATTAATATTTACAAGTTTAATGAATAAACGATTATTCGTTACAGACATTGCTAAATTTGTTACGTTACCAGGGAGAAGATATCTGAGCAAGCGGCAGAAGTAGAGGTGAGTAGAAGACGTACGGCTGAAGCGACGAGTGAGGCGACACGCGCGCAGCAGCGTACCGCGCGGCTGCAGGCCGATCTGACGCGGCTCGGGCAACAGCTAGAGACGGAACGCACGCAACATAAGCTGCAGGTACTGTTTTGTCTACTATTTCATTCTGGTAAACTTAACATTCATCAAAATCTGATGATTTAAAAAACGATGCTGGTCATTTTTGTACATTTATTCATAAAGTCTTTGCTCTCACTCAGGTCTCTACTCTGACACAATGCTACAAGGACCAGATTAATGAACTGGAGACCAAGCTTCAGAAGGAGACTGAAACACTGAGGAAGCAGCTGGCTGCTAACCAAGAGAAGACTAAGGCCATAAAAATGGGCCCGTTGGATGAGAGCAATCACAACCAGTACATGATGCCAGTCATACCGAAAGAAGACGGCAGTGACGGCGAGATGGACATCAACGTGTCTATGATTCCAAGGGAGGAGGGAGAAGTAGGTTTTACAATGATATTTACAAGCTGTCTCTGCGCAGTTAGATCACTGTAATAGTTAGAATATAATTATTAAGTTTAATTTATGATAAATTATTTATCTACGTTCATACATAGAAGCACGTTAATGATATGGTATAGGTAATGAAACTAGTGATTAAAAAAGACATAACATTTTAATGCCTTACTTACGAGTAGGTGCTTGCTAATAGTAAAAATGTCAGACATGAACCTTCTTAGACCTACAAGAAGCGCTTAGAACGATACGCAGTCTGCTCAATATTTATTCTTGACGCTATTTCATTTTGCAAATTCTGAGCGGTCCTGTATTTTAATTGATTCCAGGGTTCAGAGTCTGCGCCCTCTCCACCTTTGTCGAAGCCGTACCTTTCTAGCGCCGGCGGCGGCGGCCGATCGCCCGTACCTCTTGAGAGGTTGCTCGAAGAAGGAGTCCCGGAGGACGAGGCCCTTGACACCGCTTCTCTTTCACTTACGCCTGAACAAGAGATCTCTGATCTCAGGCGTAAGCTTCAATCACAACAGCAAAGGTTATTTGAATATTTTTGTTATTGTTTAGAACGTTTACATTTTTTGTAATATTAGCGAATCATCCCTATTAAACCCTATAACCAACCTTATCAACCTTATATATTATAAGACGTCTGCGTCGGCGTTTATTGTTATTGCATTGTTGGATGGTATGGGGTTTTATTTATTTATTTATTTCTTCTTGATGCGATGTAATCCTGCCACGAAATCTCTTTATTTCTTGTGTTGCAGAGTAAAACACATAACAGTGCTGCTATCAGAGTCGGAGCGTGAATGCGCGCGAATGGCTCAGCTGAGTGAGCTGCTAAAGGCCGAGCTAAGACGAGTGCGCGGCACCTCCTCCAACACACACAACACTGAATATATGAAAAATGTCACATTGAAGGTAACATTTGTTATCTGAATAAGTATAATTAGGTAATCTTGTAAATAATGTTGATATCTGTTTAGTTCCTGACTCTGCCTCCTGGTGACGAAAGGAGTCGGCTGGTGCCAGTGCTGCAGAAGATCTTGACCTTGACACCTGATGAGTCGCAAAAAATACAGGCTATTGCTAAAGGTAATAACCTACTTCCTATTTTTCAGGTTTTTGTTCATAAATTCATAACAGAAGAAAAGAACATCTTTAAAGAACTGTGGCCCAATTCAGACTGACAAAGCAAACAATACAAACCAATTTTAAACTTTATGCATATAAATATAAAGACCAGTATCGCTTGAAATCATTGAAATTTCATCGCGCGCCTACTGTAGCCCACTTAAAAGCCGCGTCACTGTCCATCGATCTAAATAGAGCCTAATTATAGATGTTATTGGAAAACAACTAATTGCGTTTTCGTTTTCCAGGTTTGGACCCAAATCCAGCTAAAGGTTGGGGGAGCTACTTACCGTGGCCTGGGGGAAAATAGATTGCAAAATATAGTAAGGACTGAACTGTAATATAGTCTGTACTGTGATTTAAAAGCAAGTTTCACGAATTTGTAAAGCAATTATTTATTAGCATTTACCTACATGCTTTCCGTGTTTATATTTTATTGTTTGTAAATGTATTTGTCCACTTAATTATGTTATCAATCACATTCCATTAATTTTGGTATTTAATTATTAAAAGGATTTCAAATTGGGTATCCCACTGGAAGGTAATCGAGCTACATACATAATGAGATAGAGATATTATAAATACATATATTTAGCCATGAATTAAAATAAAATGAACCCATATTTTTAGCTCGAAGTATTAGGATGATAACGAGCGATATCTGATTTATAAATTGAAATCTTTGTGTGGTTCACGTGACTACTAACAAAACAAGCATACATTTGCATTGCAGGACTTACTCGAGGTCTCATAACTGGTACCCACGCCTAAAATACAGTATTGTCTTTATTTGAAATTAATGATTTCTTTAAATCTAAAGAAAAAGAAGCTTCAATTAAGCTTATAGTGAACTTCTGGGTTTTTATGCGTTATTATTAATGATAAATTCAGTTACTTAAGACATTTTTAAAACGAGAAGAGCTGTTACACGTGGAGTAATAAAGTCACGTGGTTAGCTAAATTTGTCAGTAAGGTCTATATTACTGTATATTATTTCAGCTTATTTCGGTTATTACTTACTACTTTGTATGATACAGTCTGGTATAGTATAGGCATAAGAAGTAGCTAACGTTCTATGGGCGCAAGGAATGCAAGAATAGTAAATACTGCTATGCGTAGCTCTATTTGGTTAACGTACAAGAAGAACTTTCCCTAAGAAACATGAGTCCAAAAACGAGAAAAATAAATCATCCCACTACACAATGTCGATCAGCTGATTACCTACTCTAATTAGGCATTTAACATTTTATATGAAAAAAAAAACAATATTATTTTATAAATATTTCGTTCGACCCATTTTACTTAAACATCAAATTAATATGCTATAATGCAGAAGTTGAAGTGGCAAACATCTTTTGATGGCCTGATGGGTATTTTTAACTGTATGTGGAAAAATATTATTAAAAAGCTCTTCTCGTCGTTATTAATGTTAATTTTATAATATATTATAGTTTTAAGTCTGCATATTGTTTTGATTATGATATGATAAAAATAAAATATCTAAGTAGGACCTATATTTTAATCTTCTTTTTTTTTCTGGGATTTACTACAAAAGATTTTATTAAATTTAAAAAATGTAACGAAAATTAAAAAATGTAATAGAAAAATCATGTCTTTTAATTTAATCTTTGTACTACAATGCATACCAAATATCATGATTTATAAGTTGCTATAGGAGAGGTAAGAAAGCAAAAAGTGAGAAACAGCTTAAATTCACTTAATAAACTCACTCAGCATAAATTAAAAAAACATAATTCAATTGACATTAGTTATTCATTTTGAAGCTAAGTATTGAAGCTTCCACGAACGAAGCACCCGACGCTACAATAACGCTACGCGACGGTTTTTTTTGCATGAGGATAAACTTATCTTGTTGACCAAACATAAAAATATATAATTTTGAAAAAGTTTTCATGACGTACTCGAATTTACTGGCTGTACAGGGGTAGGAGCGATGCATTGACGTTTCACTGAAGAAATTAAGGCCATCCGGTTTTCGTTATATATTTTTTTACTTAATAATATGTTTCGTTTTAAAGTAAGTATTAATAATTTACATATATTTAAACCTAATAACAATATTTTTTATTCCCATAAGCGTTCTTATTAATCTATGCAACAAATATAATTTAAAAGGATGCCAGTTGAATTTTATTGATTGCATTTCCCGGGCGAAGTGCCTACGGCGCAGGCTCGGGAAAATCGCTCGGAAAATTCGTGACTGCGGCTGCAAAGGTGAGGTTTTCGTTAAATATTATTGTATTTCCTACATTTTTTATAATCCTAAGTGTTGTAAATAATACGGTAAGTATTGATCTACGCCCTTAGTTATAAATAACCAGTATTTTTTTTCTTTTGCCGATACTGATATAGATTCCACATGTGCTTGCATGCTTGCATTTTGCCGGTAACACGTTTTGAAATTACGCAATTTCGCTAAATGTATTTCAATAATAATTTTAAATTATTTCAATATTTCGACCAATTTCTTTGTTAGTGTCCCATTATAGGTAGTATACCGAGTATAGGTCACCGCACAAAAAATAGTTTTTTTATTGGATTTACATTAATTTAATTTCAGTTGCCATTTTCCATCTTCTTTCTTTGTCATAAAATATAAAGTTTCTAAATTCAAATTAGGTATCGTAATTTGACATGTAATTTGTTATGAAATAGTTGTCCGCACACCACAAGATGCACGGGACGTATTTCAATTGAAATATTGGCAATAAAATGTAATGTCCTCATAGGTAATTAATTTGTAACATGTTCAATAAATTGATCGCATCTCCCGAGTGCAGACTTGCACAAGATGGACGCGGCGCGGGAAGTGCGACTGGCGCATGCCGGTACTCTACCATGTGTCTAGTCCACTAAAGAGCGACATGCGAATATTCTAATTTAGATACATGCCAATGCAAATACGTCTACTTACAAGTATAGATCATTCTACTATATTTAACCCTAGATGCACTCCGTTTTAATCGTTATCCACAACATGAACATACACTTTCCTTTCAGTGTAGAGCGCGTAAAGAGACAGGTAATGTCTCGTTTTTAATAGGTTTATCTATAAGTAGGAACTTTTTCTGATGCTTTACTTACTCATAAAGTTCAATTCAATTTAAGTATATTGAACATTGATGTGCTGAACCTTTAAACAGCAAGTACTTACCTTTACCTACCTATACCTACCCAAGTGTTTTTTTAATACTCCATTTTTACTTAAGTGGATAATAGCACCCGCAAACTCTATGACCGGAAAGAAAAAATTCAGTACCTACATGAAAAATGTGATTAAAGCTAGCGTTAAGATTTTTCTATATTTAGAATGCCGGCTGGCTGTATCGACGAGTAGCGTTGCGCACGCTCGATGCCACATCGGTGATCCCCCCTGATGTTGTGATTTATTTAATTTTATCTTAAACGCAGTGACCTGGCTTTATTTTTACCGTAAATAAAAAAACCTGTTGCTATCTATAATTCGCATAGGGAAAATGATGAAGCAATTCTATGGGAACCCTTAGATACTAAAATAATTTGAAATTGCATAATACGAAAATAAGCTTAAGTCTCGCTTATTGTTAGATAATAAATAATAGATAATAAACATTCCGTAACTGAAATTAGTGGTCATGTAATTAATAAATAAATACAATGCTTGATTCACATCCCAATACACACCATCTGCTGTAAATATGACAAGTTCTATTATCAGGACCATCGTGTTGGCTGTCTAGCAATTTATGAAGTGCAAAAACCTAAGATTATTCTTAATATTCGCTATGCAGGGTTTGAATCGACGTCATATTCTTGGTCAGTGTCGCATAAGTCAAGATGGGAAAGGAGAAGACTCATATTAACATTGTGGTGATCGGCCACGTGGACTCCGGCAAGTCTACCACCACCGGACATCTTATCTACAAATGCGGGGGCATCGATAAACGTACTATCGAAAAGTTTGAGAAAGAAGCTCAAGAAATGGGCAAAGGGTCTTTCAAGTATGCTTGGGTAAGTAGCGTAGTTTAGTAGTTATAAACTTATGTTGATTGATACAACTATAAATTAAACTACTTACAACAAGGTACAACAGATTGAATTTTATTTACTTATCTACTTGTATGATTGATTACTCTACCTACTTACAATTATAGTAAGAGTAACAAAGTCGTTCAAAAAATAATTAAAGTTTCTAAGTATATTTATTTATAAAATTATAATTTCATCTAGGTATTGGATAAGCTAAAAGCTGAACGTGAACGTGGTATCACTATTGATATCGCCCTGTGGAAGTTCGAGACTGCAAAGTATTACGTCACCATCATTGACGCGCCGGGCCATAGGGACTTCATCAAGAATATGATCACTGGGACCTCACAGGTAAGTTTTATTTATATTAAGGATTTGTTTGTAGATTATGTAAACAGAGTGGTACATAAATAGCAAACCAATTGTTGTTGTGTAGGCGGACTGCGCGGTGTTGATCGTGGCAGCTGGTACTGGCGAGTTCGAAGCTGGCATCTCGAAAAATGGACAAACCCGCGAGCATGCGCTTCTCGCATTTACGCTCGGCGTCAAACAATTGATCGTGGGCGTCAATAAGATGGATTCCACAGAACCACCTTACCACGAAGCCCGTTATGAGGAGATCAAGAAGGAAGTGTCATCTTACATCAAAAAGATTGGTAAGTTGCTATTTTGTAGGTACAGCCCAGAAATGAATTTTACTGAACAGAAACAATAAGGTAAATTAGGCACGACATAGAAGATGTACTTAGGAAGCTAAGTATTTGAAGTATGTCGTGATATGGCAGGTTACAACCCGGCGACGGTGGCGTTCGTGCCGATCTCGGGCTGGCACGGCGACAACATGCTGGAGCCGTCTGACAAAATGCCCTGGTTCAAGGGGTGGAACATCGAGCGTAAGGATGGCAAGGTCGAAGGAAAGACGCTTATTGAAGTGAGTTTGTATAAGAACTTTTTGTTCGTTTGTCTTTAAGGTACCTAAATATCCTATAGTAAAGGTACACCATTATCTACCTATTACCTACATAGGGAGGTGCATAAGAACTTGCAAAAGTTTGAGAAACTGGATTTTAAAACTAGTCCGAGAAAATATTAGCAAGTTGTTTATCTGTCTAACGTCGCCTTTCTTACTGTAAATTATTACTAGCTACTCATAGTTCTGCGTTTATGCTTAGGCCTTGGACGCCATTCAGCCGCCGTCCCGGCCTACCGAGAAGCCTCTTCGCCTGCCTCTGCAGGACGTGTACAAGATAGGGGGCATCGGCACTGTGCCCGTCGGCAGAGTCGAAACCGGCATCCTCAAGCCTGGTGAGTGACATAGTTTTACTCAATGAAATACTCAATGAAGGACACAAAGAATTATAAGAATCTAGTACCAGAGCAGAGTTTGATTTTGAGTCAAACGATTATGAA
This sequence comes from Anarsia innoxiella, assembly GCA_947563765.1. NCBI lineage: Eukaryota > Metazoa > Arthropoda > Insecta > Lepidoptera > Gelechiidae > Anarsia > Anarsia innoxiella. The sequence continues at coordinate 6,721,805 of OX387395.1, forward strand.
TGAAATAAAAACGCCTGCCTATGTTAACCGATAAATGCTTTGTTTTTATTTTCAAATCTTCAATTTAAAGGTCGATTTATTTTCGACTGGCCATCAGTTTGTAGTTTAGATTAGTCTACTCTACACACACAGAACTAAGGAAGTGTCGTTTCAGGTATGGTGGTGGTGTTTGCACCGGTGGCTATCACCACTGAGGTGAAGTCTGTGGAGATGCATCACGAGGCTCTGCAGGAGGCCGTGCCGGGTGACAACGTCGGCTTCAACGTCAAGGTAGGCATCACGAAAGAACTTTCATCCTTCCGAACTAAAGGAAGGTTTGGCTCTCGTGGGCTCTTAGGCTACTACTGAAACTCACAAGTTATTTTCTCTTCCGCGTTTTATTAAGTATGGAACTATACCTATAACTTTCACAATTCTATAAGAATGAGTGCAGCCACACTATAGTGCATATGATTTTCGTTATAATATGATAGATGAACTTTGAACTCGGGTGAGTTTATTTTGATGTTTGATTTCCAGAACGTGTCTGTAAAGGAGTTGCGCCGCGGCTACGTCGCTGGAGACTCCAAGAACGCTCCGCCCAAGGGTGCCGCTGACTTTACTGCTCAGGTAACACGCGCTCTTAGGAAAAAAAAAATGACTTAGACATACCTGAAAAAGTACCTGCATTAATTTCAAAAGTATTATTTAAATGTTTCTCACCGCAGTGCGATTTCCTATTAAAACATACCTAATCGTTTCATAATTAGTTGTGATATTTGCGAAACGTGTTCTATTAGAAATGTGTGCAATAACGAGGTCATTTGTTACTATAAACTAGATGCTATTGCGTAGGAAACAGAAATATTTTTGGTTTACTTTACGGCCTAGGTATGCAATCAACACTTTTAAATTAACAATAACAATTTTATTTACTGTGTCTAAAACAACTAACTAAGTATTAGCAACCAAAACATTCCTGTAACCTGTTCATTTGGGCAAAGCAGACACAAGACAAAACTCTGTAGGGACTTAAAGCTATTTCGGTACCTACCTAGGTATTTTACTAACGCTTATATGTTAAACCTAACTACTTAGTCGGTATTTCTCACTCACAATTGTCGTTCTGAAGACATATGGTGCTAGTTGTTAAATATTTAAAGTAACTAAAAAATATTAAATTGTCTGGGTCGGCAGGTAATCGTGCTGAACCACCCGGGCCAGATCAGCAACGGGTACACTCCGGTGCTGGACTGCCACACCGCGCACATCGCCTGCAAGTTCGCGGAGATCAAAGAAAAGTGCGACCGCCGTACCGGTACGCTATGTGCTCTAATTTGTAGTGTTTCAATTCAAAATAAGTACGTAGATATCTCAGTGTTTCAGTCAGCCTATTCATCGCTGGAGTCCTGTTTTGTACATTCGAGTGTTTTACTGATGTTTTTAAATGTTTAGGTAAGACCACAGAGGTGGACCCGAAGTCGATAAAATCTGGCGACGCCGCCATCGTGACTCTCGTGCCGACTAAGGCGCTGTGCGTCGAGTCGTTCTCCGAGTTCCCGCCGCTCGGCCGCTTCGCCGTGCGCGACATGCGCCAGACCGTCGCCGTCGGAGTCATCAAGGTAACATTACATTGCAATAGTCATAAGAATTTGAAGTTCTGTCTTATTTATGTGGATATGTAAATTAAAATCATCTATAATGCCATGGTATCGTAACTTTAATGTGGCTTAAATTCACGAAAACATAATCGGTTATGTTTACAACATTAGTTCGGCTAGGTACATTGATCATGCGTATTTATTTGTTTTCAGAGCGTTACTTTCAAGGAGGTGACTACGGGTAAAATCACCAAGGCCGCGGAGAAGGCGCAGAAGAAGAAATAACTATGGAGCCCGTCACCCGCCCCGGCGCCGCCCGCCGCCGCCGCGCCCGCTCGCAGCTTCTTCACTGGTCACGTCTCCCTCGTCCCCGGCGAATGCATTTACCGCACCAAGATATTCCTAAAGTTAGTTCGTTTTAGTTACGCTTACGTATTAAGTTTATGTCTTTGTGATTATTTTAGTCGTAAGTTACTTGCCGAGTTTGAGTTTCCGTACTTGAAAGCTCGTTACGTTTTAATTTGTCATCGCAAGGAGTTCAGAAGGAAAAGCAATGGACTAGTGATTGAATTTTTAAATCGTTGCACGCCTCTTCGCTCCATTGTATTTAAGTGCAAATATTTAAATACTTAGGTACTTATATTATATTTTTAAATATCCTCCCTTGTGCAAACTCACGCCATAATCGAAGTTTTAATGATTAATTATCTGGTAATTTCTTGATTCAAGAACATAAGTACCTAAATGCATACCTACTCATTTACACCTACTGGTTTATGTAGCACAGCAACATTTTAGCCGAGAGTGTATTTTCTATAAAATGATATATTGTTTAAATAATGTTTTACTTGATTCAAAATGTAATGTAAACATTAAATATTGTTATACTTGTATGGTATACTTGTCCTAGAATTTAAACTTTTTGGTTAAAAATCTGTTGGAATTGAAAGTTGGAAAGCATCAAGGTAGTTAAGGTATAGTGGTTTAACCAGTTACCTTTTGTCGATAAGGCAAGCGTTTAGAACGTTTTGATAGAAAAAAAAAACTAAAATTTAGATAATACGACTTTTGTTCCTAGGTAAAAAACTACTTAACTTTTCAAATGTTAGTGTGTTAGGGTTTAAATATTCAACGGACAATCCATGCAATTCTTCAAATTAACGACTGGTCGTAAATTCTACGGGACAAACTCAAGACTCATTTTAAGCTAAATAAACTTTGTAATTTTTTCAATAATTTTGTAAAGACCTTTGATCCTGATAAACCAATAAAGAAGCTACTGGTATAATATGCTGCATTTTTTTTTTAAATCCCAAAATGTTAATCAAGATACTCTAGTTTTTCCTGTAGGCCGTGGCTCTGCTGGAACGTAATTTAGGTAGGTAAGTACCAAAATGTATGGACGACTACTTTTTTTGGTGATTTCTCCGGACTGGTTACGCTACGGATGCTGAATATTTTTAGCCAAGCTCTAGGAAGTAAGGAGAACGTGCAGATGGTGTCTTAGCCTCCAACTAATGGATTTTCCATACATTTTGGTACTTACCTACCTAAATTACGTTCCAGCAGAGCCACGGCCTACAGAAAAAATTAGAGTATCTTTCATGAAACTGAGTATGCCACGATTTATTGCCACTATAGCGAACCCAGCAAAAAATAAGAGCTTGCTTGTGGAGCTAAGGCTTCACTGAGAAAATGGCCTTTCGCAACAAAATCATTTTTTTTAGGTTATGTTTCTTTCGTCGCTATAAAATGAAAACTACACGATAACTTGTAGAGTTTATATTTTTCGCCGCCCTAAATAGTGAATCTTAACAAATGTATGCAGTCAGATTCTCGTTAAAAATTCGAATTTCTGAGATACAGGTGGTTCTGCTGGGGCGTCGGTCCGTTCGAAAACGACGTTGAATACTCCTGGATGAGCTGGTATTTTTCAATGGATTTTTGCTTCAATGGAAGGGCAAAAATAGGCAAAAAATCCTCATAATTACAGATTCGAGCTACCTGCTGTCTTTCATAGGCTTTCAGGTGTGGCGCTGCTGGGGCGTATACGTTCTGGCAGCGCCACAAACTTCCTCGAATATCTTCGGAATTAGTGGAGGCAAAAAATCATACTTATTTTTTGCCGCATGGCAAAAATTAGCGAACCCTCTGCTATTAATTTCAAGCAAATCGGAGACTGTGGCGCTGCCAGGGCGTTACACACCCGATTTGCTTGAAATTAATAGCAGATTTCTCGCAAATTTTTGCCATGAGGCTAAAAATTAGTACCTATGGTTTTTTGCCTCCACTAACTCCGAAGATATTCGAGGAAGTTTGTGGCGCTGCCAGAACGTATACTCCCCAGCAACGCCATACCTAAAAACCTATGAAGGACACCAGATAGCTCGAATCTGTAATTCACGGGCGCTAGGTACCCGGTGGGGGGATGGGGACATACCTATCGTGTAGGCGCGCACTGAAAGTCCACACGCGCCCTCTGGACGCCGCCCACGCTCTGAACCATATTTGGGGAAAGAAAACCTAAAACACTCAGAATCTTTTGTAATAATAATAGTACCTGGCGGGCGGGAGATAATATTCGATATTGTAATGTATCGCCGCCAACTGAGCATTTCTCTTTTTTTTGACCACCAGTATGTTTTACAGTGTCCCACAACTTTGCCTACAAAAATCTTAAATTTTAAGCACTTCAAGGAGGAAGCGGTCTATGTAAAATATTCTTTGTTCTTTTCTTAAAGTAAAACTACCAAGAGTTGTTTAAAATGATTGGTTTAAAAGAATATATTCAATAAAATTCTAAACGTCCAAATACCCAATGTATGAAAAACGACTTGTCCCATAACAAATTTTGTTACTTCAAACTTCTTTCTTGTAAAAAATTCGTATGAAACATTACTTTTTTTTTAATATAACTTTTATGTTGTAGTATTAAGATTGATTTTTTATACCGAATAAATAGTATTATCGGTTATTTGTGTTTCAAAATTTAATTTTAGTGATGTCCCAAAAAAATGTTCCAAAATAAAATTCTTCTTTTGTTACCTATTTTATACACTTAAATTTAATTTTAAAACTACCAATTCTATTCCATTTACAAATGGCAACACTTTAGAATATTTCCTCAGTCACCACTTTGCATAGCTGCCATACTATCAGTGTATTTGACGCAGTTAAAGTTCTGCTTGCTTGGCGATATAAAATAAGTTTCAGTTTTTGTTACTAATTTGCGAGGTTAATTCAATGTATTATTACTCTTTACTATTATTTTAAGCGAAATTAATATATTAACTAGAATATTTTCAAAAAAAATCTAGAATTAGTTTAAATTTAACCATATTAAATTATTAAAAACACTTGCGTACACGTGTTTCGTTACTTCCTTTTTCGTTACTTTTGTGTAGTAACGTATAAGGGGAATTTTGAGTAACAAAAAAGAAAAATTATAAAGGTCTATTTACATCAACTTAAAAACTAAAAACCTAAAGCCTAATTTTTTAAGTTAAACTTAAAAAAAAAAACTAATGGCTATGTAAGGATTGTAAGGACTAATAAATAGTACAAAAAAGGAGCTAGATGATAAAAGCTGTAAAGAATTGTCAAAAAAAATGAATCATACTAACCCTGTGCACTTACCAACTTTACATTTTCTTGAAATTTTAATGAGTATTAAAAAGTAATTACTGAAAACATATTTTGGTATTTCATCTATTTTTTTTAACCGCTACTTTTGTTCATTTTTTCTCTTTGTCATAATTTTGCCTTATTTTGAGTAAGTGGAGATGCTGCTTTACATTTTTTATTTTGTTACCGTCAGTTTTTTTTTTGTTACTGTCCCAATATTTTTTTACACGTTTTTTTAAATTTTTGTCGAATTAATTAAAATAATCCAAATAAAAATGATTAGAAATAAAAATATTTACGTGAAAATTTCCGACAAAATATGAAAGCGTATTCAGTTTCTGCTAGTTTTTAATTAAAACTAAAGTTTGAATAAAATTTTAATAAAGTAACAAAATAAAATATATTCTCTTCGAATTAAAAAAGAAAACTTCATATTTACCTGAAATTTCTTATTTTCATAAAATATTAAGTCCATGCAGTTTATTAAAATATCATTAAAATACCGTATATATTTCAATCTATTATTATATTGTTAATTTAAAAAGTAACAAAAATGGAATCCATTTTGTACCCTCACTTAGAAATTCTCAAATTTTAACTGTAATACTTAAATTAAAGGAGTTTCTTAGACAAAAACAGATTATTTATAGTCTATTTCATTAAATTAAGTAATAAAATATTTACATTTAACAACTTTTAAATTTTTGACAAGTTTAGAAATTGGTGGTCAAAAAAAAGAGAAATGCTCAACTATCTTAGAGCTATATAGGTACTTACTTATTCTGTGCTATATACCTCTACTTACCTATAAGGATCAACAACAAAGCGGTCCTCCGCTTGATGTGTCCCAATCTATGGTCCCAATTTACGAATATTAACATCAAGAGGAGGAGGTCTAGACGTTTGGGGGGGGGGGGTACTATTTTGAATTTGTTGTGTGGTTTGGTTGGACGTAATGTTCTTTGTGGGTTATGTTATGTATTAGTTCGGTTCGGATCAATGATATTAAATAAAAAAATATTGGTTCGGATATGGTTAAGTTAGTTAGATCGTAGTTCCTAGCCTTTGGGATTTGATTTGGAGGAAGCAGAGGATGAGGATATGAATGAGGTTATGATGTTGCCAGTTTCTAAGGTAAAATCCTAAAATAAATAGTGCTGTTCACGTGCTGTTTTACAAAGTGATTATCAAGGACTTTTTACTATTAAAGAATCATCCAGAACGGGAGTTAAAATTATATTGTGTCGGTGAAAGTGTTTATACGTCTGTGCTCGATATTTATTTATTTATTTATTATTGGTTTGCCAACAGGTAAGACAACCAAAAAAGAATACAAAAGTACATTATTAAGTGTTTTATTCATACGAATTCGTGAGTGTGGATCGAACAAGGATCGAAATGGATCGAAAATCGAAACGAACGATCGATTCGATTTCCGAATTCGTTTTCCGTATGTATGCGGCCAGCCTAACGGACTTAATCTGTCGTCAGCTGCGTGTCAGGTTGAACGTCAAACCAATGTCAATTTGAATTTGACAGCAGAGCTTACACGAACCAGTTTCGAAGCGGGGTGCATAGTTTTTGGGTAAATATTTAGTAAATTGGACAGTGATGAATTGTTTAGAAGAGCATTTATGTTCAGTTTGGTGTAATGTAATTTACCTTGGCTAAAAGATTTTTATTAATTATATTTAATGCAGAAATAAACTTTTTTCCTACAAGACACCGCTGGCGCTGTTTACGATACCACCGGACTATCTGCGATAACGAAACACGATGACGTGTGCTTTGCCGTAAGTGAAAGTATATTATTTGGTGGTAGGAGCAATACGTGTAGGCCTTCAATATTACCTGTATATTGCACTGGCGGCAGTGTCTCGCGAGTTGTGGTGACGTTCAGTCGGGTCTACTATACCTTCTCCTCCGCTAACAATGTGCGGAATTTTTGCATACATCAACCATCTAACGCCGAAGACCCGGCGTGAGATCTTGGAACTCCTTGTAAATGGTTTAAAACGTTTGGAATACCGTGGATACGACTCTGCGGGTGTCGCAGTTGATACAGCTGATCAAAAAGACATAGCTGTTGTGAAACGAAGCGGCAAAGTTGCGGCACTTGAGGAGCTGTTGCAGGAGCGAAGTGTTGAACTCGCAGTAGAAGAATCTATCGACTCTCACTGCGGCATCGCACACACGCGTTGGGCGACTCATGGTGAGCCTAGCTCTGTCAACTCTCACCCACAGCGTTCAGGCGAGGACAACTCTTTTGTTGTTATTCATAATGGCATCATTACTAATTACAAAGAAGTCAAGACTTTCCTCGAAAACAAGGGCTATGTGTTTGAATCCCAAACTGACACTGAAGCCATTGCCAAACTAATTCATCACATTTATAGCCAACATAAAGATTATAGTTTCCAGGAGTTAGCCGAACAGGCAATTCAGCAGTTGGAAGGTGCATTTGCCCTTTGTTTTAAATCACGTCATTTCCCTAATGAATGTGTGGCTACACGCCGTGGCAGCCCTTTACTTGTGGGAATTAAAACTCGCCGTAGGCTTTCCAGTGACCATGTCCCCATTATGTATACGAACAACAAGGCCACCCGTGGGGTGGTCCCAGCTGTGCCTAGAGTCAACAGCCATTCCCACTTCCAGCCTGAGGAAGAAAGAGATGTGGAATACTTCTTTGCTTCTGATGCTTCTGCAGTTATTGAACATACCAATAGAGTTCTCTATTTTGAAGATGATGATGTTGCTCATATTAAAGATGGGGTGCTTAGCATTCATCGATTGTCAGGCAGTAGCACTGATGCACTTCAACGTGAAATATTGACTCTTAAACTGGAACTACAACAAATTATGAAAGGAAATTATGATTACTTCATGCAAAAAGAAATTTTTGAACAACCAGAGTCTATAGTTAACACAATGAGGGGAAGGCTTAACTTTGCTGATGGTGCGGTCACTCTTGGTGGTATCAAAGATTACATTCCAGAAATTAAACGCTGCAGGAGGCTGATGTTGATCGGTTGCGGTACTAGCTATCACAGTGCAGTAGCTACTCGTCAGCTTCTAGAGGAGCTAACAGAATTACCGGTTATGGTAGAATTGGCGTCAGATTTCTTGGACAGAAATACACCTGTCTTTCGAGATGATGTGTGCTTCTTCATCTCCCAATCTGGAGAAACTGCTGATACACTTATGGCTCTAAGATACTGCAAGCGTCATGGCGCCCTTATAGTTGGGATCACCAATACTGTTGGTAGTTCTATTTGTCGTGAGTCTCACTGCGGTGTTCACATTAACGCTGGGCCAGAAATCGGTGTCGCCTCTACAAAGGCTTACACTTCTCAGTTTGTATCTCTTGTTATGTTTGCTTTAGTGATTAGCGAAGACCGTATTTCACTGCAAAAACGCCGTGCTGATATCATTGAAGGTCTTCACCATTTGGACGCTCAAATCAGAAAGGTATTAACCCTAGACGCAGAAGTAAAAGCTCTCGCAGAAGACCTTTACCGGCAACGATCCCTGCTAATTATGGGTCGTGGATACAATTTCGCTACCTGTCTGGAAGGAGCTCTGAAAGTCAAGGAATTAACTTACATGCACAGTGAAGGGATCATGGCCGGAGAATTGAAACACGGACCACTTGCACTTATTGATGATTCAATGCCGGTCATGATGATCGTAATGCGTGACCCGGTATACGCAAAGTGCATGAATGCATTACAACAAGTAACAGCGCGGCAAGGCCGCCCGATTGTTGTGTGCGAAGAAGGTGACACGGAGACCATGGACCTCGCTTCCCGTTGCCTACAGGTGCCGAAAACTGTAGACTGCCTCCAGGGAGTCCTCACCGTCATTCCTATGCAACTGCTCGCGTATCACATTGCAGTTTTGCGTGGCTGTAATGTCGACTGTCCACGTAATCTCGCTAAGTCTGTAACCGTAGAATGATCCCATTTCAAAATAGGTATAATGTTTTACAGGATCATTATTATCTAAAATGTGCATAAAAAATATAAATGTTCCAAATATTATTGGATCGATATTTAGTATAATAATAGAAATTTATTATTTTTGTTAATAAGATAATAATTCGAAGTAGGTAAGAGCATTTGAATTAAATTCAGAATAAATAATGTACTTATTAATCAAATCAAGGGTACATCATGTTTCATCCGGAAACCATATATAATTGTGTTTAGGGCGATATTTTAATGATGGATCTGTAGTTGACTTACTTAAATATGTATATTTTATGAATACAATCATTATTATAAACGTAAGTTATTAATTTATGTAAGAACCTTTTCCTAAAAGTCATATATTTATCTATTATACTAATATTATTTCACATTTACCTATATTGAATGATTATATCTTATAATTATAAGATTACGATAAGGATATTATTGTTTGGCGAATTTAATTAGGTGCTGCTTAGACCTTATTTACAGTATCAATTTTTATTTAACTATTCTTTGTAAATATGCTTAGCTTTGTTGTGATAATATCCCAACTCTTAAGTCGAAAGGAAATAATCGTTAATTACCTACCTATGAGATTTATTTACATAATTGAATTAAGTTCATTTTATTATGTTACATTCCGGGTCTTCTTAAAGTTTGACGCTGATAAAATAATTATTTTTAAAACACACTTTGATTTTATTTCTTGGTTAAGGTATTCCTTTTGGTAGTTTTACTTATGTAATTTAAGTACTTTCTTTTGAACGTAACTAAACAAATCGATTATAATGTCGCTAAAAGATTTTCGAGAGAAGAATCGCTGTAGGAAACTAGTAATATCTAAATGTCCGCTTTTAATGCAAATATATTAAATAGATATCTGGTTTTCTTTAATAACTTAACATTCCACTACTTAATGTCGCTGGTTTGCAATGTAGAGTCGTATTTTTATGAGATGTCAAGGCCGCGCCTCTCGCTTAATCGAATACCTTCCTATCTACAATGACAGGTTCATTTCCACTCTGTTTAAAGCCTTTGTTGTTATTTTTATCTTTTACATCGATAATGCTAGGAAATAAATTGTTAGGGTAACTTTCGGTTCCTTGCCTGTATTATTTAGTTAGTATATTACCCGATGTATATTGTTTATTCTACACGTTACAACGCGCAATAATACGGTGGCAAGAAGCTGGCATGGCAATACCTAATTATAATGCTTTCTTTAGTATATTTAAACAGTAGGAGCTGTTCCAAGAAGCAGATATCGTTTATTAACTTCGCCTTTTATGATAGTTACTTTTATATTCAAGCGTATTACCTACCTATCTAAAAAAACTTAAAAATGGTTTACTAATGTTTGACATAACTTAATTTGCAATAATTTCATTGGCTATAATTTCATTAGCCATAATTTTATTTGACATAATGATTTATGTGCCATAACTAACGAAAGCAATAAAATTACTTGCAATAAATTTTATATTCATAACTAATAGAAAGACATAATCTTCATAATAAATAATTTTACATTACATACAATACAAATAAAATAATTTTAATTAAAAAACTATTCAAAGAAATAGATGTATTAAATCAAGCATACAAGCAAGCATGCAGCATGCAAGCAAGCAAGCAAGCAAGCATGTAGCATGCAAGCAAGCATGTAGCATGCAGGCAAGCATGCAGGCAAGCATGCAGCATGCAAGCAAGCATGCAAGCAAGCATGTAGCATGCAAGCAAGCATGTAGCATGCAGGCAAGCATGCAGCATGCAAGCAAGCATGCAGCATGGAAGCAAGCATGCAGGCAAGCATGCAGCATGCAGGCAAGCATTTAGCATGCAAACAAGCATGCAGCATGCAAGCAAGCATGCAGCAAGCAGACAAGCATGCAGCATGCAAGCAAGCAGGGATGCAAAAAACATGTTCTAACCTAACCTAACCTATCCTATTGGTTTTGCTGCTGTTTGATTTTTGTATTGCGGGGGGCTTCGCCCCCCGAGCCCCCCCTCGGGGGCTCCGCCCCCGGACCCCCTCTGTCACATACGGTTTTTTGTGTTGTAAGTACATTCATCTCATCTAGTATATAATACGCACATGATGGCATAATTATAATATGTCATCTGTTGATTATGTATTTAATAGTTAGGTATAGAAAATTATAATTATGGCCCTTGTTGTTTATGAAACATAATACTATGGCTAATGTTAATTATGACTACTGAACCATTATGTCCATCGTTGTTAGTATAAATAATAATATAGCATATGAACTTTATGACTGTAGAACATTATGACATGTGAAATTATTGCAAATTAAGTTATGAAAAACAAAATAATACCCTTAAAAATACTTGCATATCTATTTGCATACAAGTATCTCGTATAATATTACTAAGATACTATGTCACCTACAATACTAAACTAAACGTACCTACTAACTAGATATACATACATACAATAGTCGTCTATTGCGCAAATATACGTTCACTTTTCTTTTGGGTACAATAAGCGCAAGACAACTAAAGTATTTGAGTTGTTTTGTTCTACATGAGTTGCAGAAATCAATCTGATTGTAAATGTAAAAAAAAAAACAATGTTAATAGTACTCGTAGGGTACCTATACCCTATGACCCTATCCCGTGACAAATAGTAAATTAGTTAAACTGCTAATAAGCTTATTTTTCAAGACAACTTTGATTATACTTACTTAAATAGTACGAGTATTCCAACAAAACTATTATCATGTAGAACTAAGTTTATAGGGTTCGTGTTTAGATTACGTACCTACTGCGTCTGCGCAAAAATCTACAAACAACTCTTAAATCTGTTTTTTTAGGAAAGGATATTAAAATGTTAAATACCTAGGATAAATGTTTAAAAATAGTTTGACAAATTGTCATCATAATAGCGGGTGCAGTAGTAGGTATAGCAGAGGTATCGCGATGAGTGGTAGATGGTATAATTATAGTATATCATCTAACTAAATAGTTTGTGATGCACAAACTACATGACATGCGTGACCCCTCGAATCAAACGCCCGATGCTGCTCCGCATTTTCGGTTTTATTTTTATTATTTTCATATAAGAAATTTTACTTTATTACACTTATAAATTGTTTTTATACATTGAAATATATCAAACGTTTTTTTTGTTGATCTTGTGCAATTGTTACTTGAATTTGTAGGTATTTATTATTTTACATTACAACTCACCCGTATTCTCTTAATTACCAAATGAAAAATGGTGTCTCTCTAGAATGTGAATTGTATGAAATGACACATTTTGGTATTCTCTTAACAGATAAGTTGACAGTGGACAGCGATCGGCCGTACATTTTATTACTTTACGCTTTATTTGGTATTCTACTCCGCAATGTCACATGAGTGGCAGTTCCAAACGGTATTCTCTTCGCTATTTGACAGTTGTTCTCTAATGGCATTTCGTTCGGTCGTCCGTCGTTCAGTCGTTCAGTCGTTCGGTCACCCAAACACTATTTCGGTGTTTTTTCGAAAATTAACGTGCAATTTATGCAAAAAATGCATGTAAATCTTATAGAAATAAATATTCTGTATTTTAAAGTATGTCTAAGCTTATTCTAGGTCGAAAAAAATCTATCAATCGGTTGATCAATTTCTTCGAACAATAATTTTATTAAATATTGGCAACATCGACAACTAAATCATTCGCAAAGACAAATGAATGACAAAGCCCTCTAGAGACTACTAATCGACTATTTCGTGGCACATAAGAGAATACCAAATTTGTGACCTATTGCTGTAGAATATTTATCTGTTGGTTATAGTATGGTCGCTTAACTTAATTTAAGAGAATTGGTACAGTGTACATTTGTTAATTGTTGTGTGATAATTTTTAGGTCGTAATTTAAAATTGCAATCGCTTAGTTTTTTATTTACATCACAATTATCTACGTATACATTTACTGTGCTTCAATCACAAAAATATAATATTTTAGTCACCTAAGCCACTACAAGCTAATTACTAGTCCTGTTGTCTCGGCTTTTATTTGTTATAAGTATTTGCTCTATTGATGTAATTCTATAACATGTATTGATTTAATTAATTTATTGCCTTTAGCAAAGCTGCCGGCAAAATTGAAAATATTTTATTACGTACCTATAACCTATAAAACTTTAGCTTTGTTGGTTTACATTACTTTTTGTAAGTATAATAAATACCTAGTTAAGATTATGTTTCATTTGCAAGTATTTCGCTCTGGCCTCAATGGGTACGAGAAGAATGAAAGCGACTTTTATTCCAACTAGGTACTTAGGTATCTATGCAATATAAAATAGAGGAAAATAAAATAAGTGAAAAAGGTACCTACTTAATAAATAATCTATTTTACAAAATTTTTGGCTTAAGTAGGTAAGTACCTAATCTGTAAAGTTCATATACTTAGTAGTAATACACCTAAGAAAAAGAAATTAGGTAAATACTTAGATGATATTACGTAATTTAGTTGTATGTAACGAGAAATTATTTCGATATTTTATAATATAATTATTAATACATATTTAATTGCAGTTTTATTTAACTTTGACTGGCATTTAACAACAAGCTTCTTAATTATTCTTACCTTACACAACGTTTAATTACTTTGGTAACTACATTTGGACTTATCTAAAACTGTGTTTTATTTTAACAATATTCAATGTACTAGCACAGATAAAGTATCTACCTCATATACAAAATAAAGAAAAAAGTTAAAAGATATCTAGTAAGTACCTATACATATAATTCTAAGGTAAAATCTACATATTGCAATACATTTATAGAAGGGTTATTAATTAACACATTGTTTTATTTTAATAATGTTTATATTATTATCTAAGATAGCCAAGCACTCTACTTAAGTGGAAATTGTTATCTATCAAAAATACCTACGTAGGTACCTATGGACTCTGCGGGTAATTCCCGAATACATACTCGTACTTTGATTCGAAGTATAAATAAATACGAAATTTCATTAATTTATATTGTACCCAATACAATTGTAAACGTCTTATAAAGTAGGTAAGCAGTAGGTATATAATTCAGATTTTAATCTATACGATATGGATATAGCAATGAAGATCAAAGCAATTCTCCGTATTCAGACAATCAGTCGACGTCTATTGTCGATAACTAAGTTGATTGGAAGATAAAACGTAAATCGGATGCATCGCCGCCTTGTTGTTGGCGTTGCGCTGATAAGATACCAGCTGTTATTCAGATTTATACTTAGCCGTAAACAATCTCTCACTTTCAAGTAGGTGCCTACCTTCAAATCAGTGCAAATCTATTGCGATTGTTATAACTCAATTCCTATCCTATCCATCCAAGAATCAATCATATTCTTGGATATAAAATCATATCCAAGAATGTTTGCAAGTCCATATTTGTTTATTTCAAATATTTTGTTAGAACGTTCATCTACCTACCCTTGAAAGCATATCGAAGTAGAGACCTTTCATATCTCCAAGATACGTATTTATAAACGTTCTTTAAAGAAGATGTACATCATACTTCCTACTAATATTACCTAAATGTCAATGTTTGCGCCGGTGAATGGATCTCAGTATGTTTGTTACTTTTTCACGCAAAAACAACTGACCAGATTTTAATGAAACTTCAAAATATTGTAGCTTGTACGTACAAAAATAACATACAACAGAATAAAATATCTAAAATGATATTGTTGATCTCTATAGCTACCTAAATAATTACCTACCTATGGTTTCGATTGTTCCTCAAAATTATAAATCGCAATTTCCCAATAACTAAGTAGTAAGTACCTACCCATGTTTGTTACCTAAGTAGTTTATTTTGTGTAAGTAGGTACCTATTATAATTTTGCAAGGACAATTGCTTTCATATTTGAAAGGTTGCTGTAACAGCAGAATGCTGCGGCCGTAACACGTTTGTTGCTTAACTTTAACCTACCTAAGTATGTAGGTAGGTATAGCAAGAAGCAGTGTGTAGTGGTAGTCAGTCGTGCTTAGTATCAGGTCGAGAAGTGTGCGCTGCCTGTCGGCGGGGGTGGGCATGTGTTACGGCGGCGGCCGCCAAGTGGGTCGTGCTCGTGTTGTGAAATGGAAAGAGGTGAACATGACACGTCGCCGCCGCCGCTACCCAGCGGCACCCTCAGTTCTTTACCCATAAATCAATTACTTACTATCTATCGACACATCAATCATTGTTCTTTTAAAACCTAAAGTTCACGAAAAAGTAGGTATTAAAAGGATTTGTTTAAAATACCTACCTATAAAGATAATATGCTATTGGTATTCGGTCAATTTGATGTACGAAGTCAGGCGCGGTCGTAGCCTGAAATTTTGGAGGGGGTCACTCACTACACTAATAAAAAATAGGTATCTGGAATAAAAAAACATTATTGCACAAGACACAATTTTGCAAAAAAAAATTAGGCTCGACTAAACATCTAAATCTATAGATTGCTGAACATCACTATTGTAGCTGGTCACCCTTTTTGGTATAATTGACAGTTGCACTTGTCAATTTGTGACTCGGATTAAGGATCAGACTATAAACTAGATGTCATTTCCAAGTTCTTTTGGCCATCGTACGTAGTTCATAAAAATACCACTAGATATCAGAAAATTATAAATTGGTGGTGGGCCGAGTACCAGTTTTACCGAGTAACCGAGTACCGAGTATTACTCGGTTTAAAGTTTACCGAGCCGAGTACTCGGCCGAGTTACTCGGTATAGTTAAAGTAGGTAGAATTTCGCTCGAAGAAGCTCTGGAGCGAGTGGTAATTATGGTTTTAGAACTGTCCCTCCGCACCCCGCTAATTATTCATAATGAAAACAATAAACCGCAACCGACAAGTGGCATATTTTTAAAAAAACACTGCTTATGAATTTTTCTTCTACATAATTATGATAATAGCAAATCATAACATTGCTCCAGCTGGGAAAAGACCTAAATATGTACCATTAGAAGGAATTAGACTATGATCTACCAAGCAGATCCAATGCGCAAGGTAGATTTATTTGTACCGAGTACTCGGCATTTTAACCGAGTTATTCGGCCGATTACGAGTAGTGAAAAAAGTGCCGAGTACGCCGAGTACCGAGTATTAACCGAGTACTCAGCCCACCTCTATTATAAATCTATCGCTGTTATAGATAGGGGATAGCTAGAAATTTCCTTTTTTTTTATTATTGTTGAGATTTTTCAATTTGACGTTAGATTTTGGGGGGGGTCATGTCCCCTGTGACCCCCCCTTTAGGACCGCGCCTGTACGAAGTACGTAGGTAATCTGGCTGGTCATATGTCTTTATTAAGTAAGTAAGTAGGTAGGTAATTAAGTATTCTGGTGCCTATTATAAAAATGACCTATCTACTTTAGACGTACAAGTAGGTACCTCTATATAGGTAATTAGTACTTATCTATAATATGGAAATTCTTATCAAGTTATCTTAAAGCGGAAATTCGTAATTATATTTACGTTTCATGGAAGTATCTATTAACTTCTAAGTACTTACCTAAATACCCGCTTATCACAATGAATGGGAGATAATAATTTAATTTAGCGCTGTTTATGGAAGTTTTTTAAAGTAAAATGTTAGTCGATCAAACTTGACTTAGTTTTTTATTATCTATAAGAAGGTATAATTATATATTTATTCTAAGTCTAGATTTTGAAGAATTTATGAATAAATAGTCATTGCAAGAGTGTGCTTGACACTCTTCTCTACAAAAATGTGGATCTTTTATAAAGGAGAAAGAGGGGTCATGCACGTGCAACTAATGATGGATGGATGTGGAGGCCAAGGCACCACCGCACCGGCGCCGGCGCCTTGTACGGTCACAGAGGGTCACTGGCCGACCCTACCACGAGTACCTACGTGTGCAATAACAAACAAACATTACACATATAATTTAAGGAACTGTTACTTAGTTCCTAAAAACTTCACGTAATCGATGTTTGTTCCTTCGTATTGATAATAAGTATTACTTACCTACTCTATTCTACACTTTTCATTTTTCAATGAAAAAACGATATAAGCGGAGCGACATTTACAGAAGTAGGTAGGCAAGGCACCTTCCTCCCTACGTGGAATGAACTTGACGATCCATCATTTGTTTATTTAGCAAAATATTATTTAATTGTTATGATTTATTATAACTAAGTAGGTTTCTGTTTCGTATGAGTAGGTAGGTACTTGCCAGGTAGATGCTCACCAGACTAGGTATTTACGTAGCCTAAGTAGGTAGGTACGTAGGTAGATTATAAATTAGCTACATAAACATAACAATACTGGTCTTGCTCATTTTGTTCGCTTTAAATTGATAGGTATAAATTTACCACCAGCTAAGGTACCTTAGTGAAATTCCATTTAGCATATTTTATAACTATTTCATTTCTGTACGTTAGTTTTGCAGCGTTCTTCCACCTTAATCAATTTGTTAATATAATACTTAACTGCACACGCCTCTTTTTGACATTTACCTATCTACTATTTATGATCACCACCTAATACCAGGACGACGTTGTTTCTTTGTTTCAACGCAGTTTCACAGGCTTCGTATCAAATACGAAGTTAGGCAATTTCTAAATACCTAACCTAAATTTATCCCCACCTGTAGTTTGCAATTCTATCTACACGTTCGCAATAATCGCAATCTTTCGCGAGTCAAACAAAACCTCGGAATAAAAGACATGGTGTTAAAAGACGCTAGATAGAAGAACAACACGAATCCGAATAGGTACAATTTCACTGAAAACTTGCTAACCTACTTATGGCTCTCTAATTAATTAACCAGTTGACGATTACTCCACTCTACCTACCTACTTAATTAAGTTGTCAATTTGCTCTTTTTAGTTATCGTAGTATTATAAAAGTTTAGGGACGCATTTTCGAAAAAACAAATCAATTTAAACTCTTCATTAGAATTTCTGATCTGATACTGACCTGAATATGGCTGATTCTCAACCAATTTAAACTTAGGTACCTATAAATTGGAGGTACATATGTACATCTCACGATAGTACTAACTAATTAGTTACGTCACAGACTACCTACTAAAACTTTTTTATATGTTGCTCTACGAGAAACGCGTTTAAATCTTTTGTATGGGCGACGAATCAAAGGCGGCAGGAAAATCGTTTACGAAAGGTGTTGCAGACTCGATGAGTAATTATTATTTATATTAGGTATTATGGCTTATATTAATAATATTAAAGTAAAATATAGGAAATAGCTGTAGGCTGTAGGTAACACAACTATTCTCGTAGGTACCTGAGAAATATCTTAATGGATAGTCTACTAAGTTTATTTTTATATCCGTAGCATATTAATTTATAGGTATTTTTTAAATATATTGAGCCAGTATGTTAAGAAATCAAAATAAATACCTACTTCACTCTGTGTGTGTATCTACCTACCCACTCAGATGTAGATGTCTTATACCACAATTATCTATAGGTACCTTTACCATGTCACTCTTTTCACTGCGGCACAACTGCGGCGAAATTCCACGGGCTTCTGACGCATTCTGAATAATAAACAATCTATGTTCCATAACCATAACGTGCGGTGTAAGCAGGAGCGCACATCAACCTGACGCAGAGAAAAGTTTTATTCTGACAAGTAAAGGGTTTCCATTTGTTCCTCATTGTAATATAAGTACCTACTTATCACTTGTCGCAGATGGTAGGTAGGCATCGGATTATTTCCTGGATAACTGAGTAGGGAAATTATAATAATACCTAGCACGCTCGCCTTGAAACAAGCTTCCTGCAACGGTGATAAACCTGCCGAGCTTATAATATATAATATACGCACCCCACACTGTTTGCATACCGGTGAAGGGGCTTCGAGTGCAATGTGCAAGCCTTCGAGCCTTCCTTTGTTCCACACCGAAGTAATGTTGTGAAACTGGTCTTTGACCTTACGTTCCAAATAAGTATAACAGTTAGGTAGATCGATTCATTCCGCAATCAAATTATTAAATAAGAACGTAGGTAGGTACGTACCTACTTTAGTAATTACCTGAAAATCTAACTGCTTATTTAAAAAAAGTAAGGCATGAGTGAAAATACTTACTTACCTACCATTAATTAAATGAGAAGCTTGTTTAAAGGTAGACAAATAAGTAGGTAGGTACTTAATAATAATAAGTACATTATTATTTAATTACTAATAATAGCTTATTAATTACTTAAGAACTTAAGTAGGTACTTAGGTATAAAGTATTTAGTTCGCAATAAGATTGTAAATATGAGAAATTTCTATAATAAATTCACTGATGGATGGTATCTACTTAGTTAAAACATTTAATTTAAAACTATAGGAAATTGGTATGAAATACCCAGCGATTAGAAAAAAGAATGCCATGTATTCATTCATACCTATTACATCGACAAAGTGTCCTTTTATAATATTGTTATTGGTGAGGTAACCAGAAACTTGCAAGCCGTTTAACCAGCAACAGCAGAACCGGTTTGCGCGGTTTTGCCATCGCGACGAGATCGAAAGTTTATCTTGTGACATTTTGGCGCCCACCACGGTGGCATTTACATCTTGTATCTTCTTTAATTTTCATGCGCTTTATCATTACCTAATACATGTTTTTCTGCTTTAGTTTCCGTAATCGGACTGAAGTTGGTCGAATTTTTAATTAGTAACTTATCTTTCTACTTTTGATGAATATACTCGCACGGCAGAGTATGGTATTTTTTTCTACGTAGGTACCTATGCATTTAAATTACAGTATAACATTACGTTGTAGGTAGGTAGGTAGTAAAAAAACTTAACTGGTATAGGAACCTCCTTTGACAAGTGCGTTTCAATATTACATACATCCAATGTTATTATTATCATACATCACAACATTTAAAACCACCACATTGCAAATCACAAAAAGCAAAGGCGATATTGGCATCGTTTTTTTAGTAAACAGGTGTAAAAGTTTTGCCTAGTGTGTCCCACTACTTGGCAAAAGCCTCTCCCATACTTCTCCCCAGATCCCTGTTAGTGGTTCCCACAACTTTCCATCATAATATCATAAAAATCATAATTCCAACTACTTAATTTAGGTAGTAAGTCAGGTTTTATTATTTTTAGATAGGTACCATTATTCTCATAAGTATTTACTTATCTACACAAAAATTCAGATCCAGGAATTTTTCGAGTTAGCTTGTCCATCGAGTTTCTTAGTAGTTTAGGTAGGTACCTCACTTTAATGTTAATTTAATTATCTACTTACTTGTCAGTTGTCAAGATTACATAGTGCTACTTTTTAACACTGATTTGGTAAAATTTAATTCTATAGTTTATAAAATCAGACAGAAAGTTAAGTAGAGGTAGTAAATTAATTTATTACCTAATTGTATTATATTGTATTGTATTTATTTAAGGTAAAGTCATGTATACTTATTTATTGTGTTGTACATTATGTAAATAACAAAATTTATTCAAAAAATATAAAAGTACTTACAGAATCGACAATCCGCAACAGGCTTCGTCAAAATAAACCTAAGAAACAACAAAATAAATCTGCAACAGGCTTCGTCAAAAATATAGTTAATAACAAGGAAAGTATCAGCAACAAGCATCGTCAAACCACTAATCGAAAAGACCACCACGGATCGCCCCCCGCCCAAAGGTACCCATTACACTGGCGGCATTGCCGCGCTGAATAGCCAACGACAACCTCTGGGCAAGAAACGACCCGGAGCGACGGTCCAAGCCCCTATCCCGGAGGCGCCGGCCAATCTCCAAAATAAATTTCTTCGCCTCCGAACCCCACGCACCTGCCGTCTCCACTGCCACCGGGACAAACAGATACGAAGACTTCAGGGCCGCATACTTAGCATGCTTCAACTTGGCCGACGCCTCCGCCGCAGAACCTGCGCACTGTACACTGCCAGACAAATGGCTGGGAGCAAAAGTGCAACAACAAGTTGCATCCCATAGAGGTAGTAGGTAGGTAGGTACTTATGTAAGTTAGTTAGTAATATAATATTAAATACCTAAGTAGGTACCTACCTACCCACTTAATTAGTAGTCAAACTACACTCTTGACATTTTAAAAATCAACATAAATGGTAAAACCCAAATATCAAGGTGATTCGCTAAATATAGCCGGGATGTTGTTTTCTGATAATACGGATAATACCTAATATCTCCCTACTTACATAAACTTTTAGATTTTCTCTTAAAATTACCTTCGCATAGTAGTATTTGATTAAAAACTGTAATAAATAGGTACCTTAGTAAGAACTCTGTAAATAAATTGGACAAACTATAAATTAACGGAAGGCTGCGGCGTTGCTTGGTCGTGTTGTGGCTAGGTGCTGTGGAGTGTTGCGGTGCCATGCCACCGCCCGCCGCCGCCGCCGCCGGTGTTATCAACGGAATACTTGTGTAGGTGTACCTACCTATACCTACTACTAGGTAGGTACTATTTGTCTGCTGTAGGTATTGGGACACAATTGGGATATCAAACTTCTTATTTCCCTTGCCGCCAGTGCTCATGTTGGAATTGCTAACATTGCTGTAAATCTTATTTTATCTAGCCTTATCTAGTGTCAAATTGCTGGGCAAAGGCCTCTCTCCTCCTTCTCCACGATTTTCTATCGTCAGCCGCCTGTAAATCACATGTAAATAAACACTAAACATTAATTTCGTATGTATAGGTACATCTTTTAAAAGAAATCTGAAGAATAAAAGGCCAAATTTGGCCGTCTGAGACGTGGCCGTTGCCATTCATAATTTTAAAAAGTGACAGAATGACGTTGACACAAAATGTCATCTCATTGTCAATGAGTTCCGAAAGTCTTTCTGTTTCCTTACATCTTGGTTATCAAATTTTTGTAAAATCTTTATTTCGAACCTAAAATTGATCATCTACAAATATAAAAATAGTTATCATCTGGAAAGCTTGAATTATTTATTTCAAAATATTATTATTAGCATTTAGTAAGTTTGTCAGCCAAAGAATTTATTTTTTCAACACAGACTATAAAACAAAAATTACATTCGGAATAAAGTTCGGAACACACTCATTCCATTTTCTTCAAATAAATTGCTGAGGTGGTGGGGGAAAATCGGTTTTTTGATTGGTTATCTAGTTAGTAAGCGAGCCATTTTGTTTTAATTTTGAGGTTTGACGAAGAAATAACCAAAAGAAAGAACATCTATTCTATTTCAATTATAAGTTTGATTCGTGTTTTTATGGAAGAAGCTATTAATTAACTTTCACAAGATGAATTCATCTAAAAACGACAATATGGATTTATTTGAATATATACGAGTTAGCGAAGATGAAGAGGAATCGAATGCTGTGGAGATACCTTGCGAACTAGATGGAACTTTACTGCTTTCTACCCTTGTCGCTCAATTTCCAGGCGCTTGTGGGCTGAAATACCGACACCCGGAAACCAAGTCAATCCGAGGCATTCGCCTTAGCGATGGTAAGCTACATTCACCTGGCGAAGCCGGATGGGGTAAGCACCTTTATATTTGCGTATTTCCTAAAGAGAACAAGCGCAAGATGGAAGATGTGTCTCCTGAAAATTCAGCGGCAAAAACTAAACGTTTAGAAAAGAAGTTGGCATGCTCAGATTTGATCTGTCTTGGCTTACCGTGGAAGTCTACTGAAGAATCCATACGGCAATATTTTGAGCAGTTTGGCGAAGTTGTCATGGTTCAGTTGAAACGAGATAAAAATGGTTCATTCAAAGGATTTGGTTTTATCAGATTTGCTACATATGCTTCTCAAATGAGAGCTCTAGCTCAAAGACATAATATTGATGGTCGCTGGGTCGACGTTCGTATACCCAATTCAAAGGAAGGTGTGGTACCGCAAATGCCATGCAAAGTATTTGTAGGAAGATGTACTGAAGATATGACTGCGGATGATCTCAGAGATTACTTTTCAAAGTTTGGAGAAGTTACAGACGTGTTTGTTCCTAGACCATTCCGAGCCTTTGGTTTTGTAACATTTTTAGATCCAGAAGTAGCTCAAAGTTTATGTGGCGAAGATCATGTAATTAAAGGTGCTTCTGTGTCTGTCTCAAGTGCAGCACCCAAGATAAAGAGCAAGTCTAATCCTAACTGGAAAGATGATTCCTATGGAGCCAATTGGGAGGCAAACAGGTCGGGGCAGTCCAGCAGCTCCAGCAACAATGGTGGCAGCAGCAATATTGATTCCCTTAACATGCAGAACTTAGGAATAAATCCCAATGGTGGACCACCAGCAAATTTCAATCTACCAATCAGTCTTGTAGCTGCTGCATTAAATCAAGCTGGATGGGGTGGTTTCTTAGGAGGACCTAATAATTCAGGACCAAACTGGCAAGGAGGACCTCCACAAGGTAGTTCTGGAAAAAACTGGAATAGCAACCAAAATTGGAGCCAAAATGGTCCACCTCCAGCATGGACTCAAGGAGGTGGTAATCAAAGTTGGGGAGGTGGCAAGGGAGGGGGAAATTGGAATCAAGGAAATTGGTCTAATGGCCAAGGCCAAAGCTGGAGTGCAAACAATCCAGGACCTGCGGGGTCCGGGGGATGGAATAATAAGTCCCAGACTTGAGGTGAGAGCTGCAGCCTACAAACAGACAGGGATCCTAATAGGTAACCAACCTAGTGTAAGATAGTGTTTATTATATTTACTTTTGTGTCTGCATGCATTGTGAGTCAAGCTTTACACTAACTAAACTTTATACCTATTACAGTACATGAAAGTGTACAAGTTATTTTAATTATTTAATTACTCTAGGCATTGACTCACATTGTATTTGTATTTCTTTTAAAATAATTGTAGTAATACTTTACAAATTAAATGAGAAACAGAGCATACTTGAATGTATTAGGATCCAAATGAAGTTAATACTAGAAGTAAGACAACTAGAGCAGCGAGTGTTATTTTGTGATTGGAGTGACGAGGGCTTTTCAATAAATGAGTATGTATTCTGAGATGGATGTTTTCATTTGTTAAGTCTGGGTGGGAGATCAGGAAGCAAGGTAGTGGTTGGCATTCAAATAAGAATTCAACATAATGCACTAGTCGTTTAGGAATTGATAGCGAATGAATGATCAATTTTGTCTGTGGGAGAAGTGAAACTAGTTTTTGAAGAGATATATCGGGATGTCTTGAGGTTGTATGGATGCCGCATTCCAGCTACGTGGTGGCATATGACGTGGACTGTGAAGTTCCTATGGATATCTGCATCAAGTGGTGAGTGTAAAGGTGTCTGGTGTGGTGTGTCGAATCATTTATTTACTTTAAAAATGTTTTATTATGTTCTTTTTCTGCAGTAGCATTATAAATGGATAAAAGGTCGTATCAAGAATGCTGATGGTGATGTGGCTAAGTAAGAGTAAACTTGACTGGTGTCCAAGTTAGTGCCTTAATGTTTGTATTGTTTTAATCTTGTTCAAGCATTGTATTACCTACAGATACTAATTAGAATCATTATATTTTAGATTGACAAAGACATACAGGTGGTTACACTCCTGAGGATGTCTGGTGTTACTACACAGAGAAGTAATTTCATTATCTTGAGGTACATTTTATTGTTTTCCATCGAAAGTTTCATAATGAAATTATTAGTAAGTAATCTAACCCTGTTAAATATGTTACAGCAAATCTCATGACGAGAAGAATGAAGAGAGAAGAAAAACATCAAAGATAAATGGATGTCAGCAATGCTCAATCAAGTCAATTTGGAGTCAGGTATACAGAGATGTGAATACATGTGGAACTTGATTGTGAAATAAAGACAAGTTATAATAGTTTATTCGTTTTATTTATACTCAAATTGTATGAATATGGGACTTACGTATCACAACTAAATGCCAGAAGCAGAGTACGTTTTCATGATATAATTTAATTCAGTGTGGCTTGTCATTATCACAGGAAAGAAGAAAGGGTAATTAAGCTTGGCTCAAGGTTTAGCAATCTTCCTCCTGTACATTGAGACTTTCCAATTTCTGGACAAGTTATACCTATGTATAAAACACTATAGTGTGAAACGAAACTCCTGAAAATACTTGAGGCCGCCACCGACGTTCATATTTTGGTAACACTACCCCAACTTCGTGTTCGTAGAGTGTCTCTATCGAACTTACAATAAATGCGTAATAAATGCATAAGTTCCAAATCAATAAGGGTGTCACCAGAATCATATTTTACCGTGACTTTAATTAGTTGAATTGCAAATGAAAGCCTCTTGACCCAACCTAATCTGTCACCTACTTACACAGCGTGTTCTTAAATCAATTTGTAGGTAAGTATACAAATTCAAAAATAATTACGGCCTGTTGTAATTTTCCGCTTTACCTACATTTTACGTAAACAAGTTATTCCCTCGCACGGAATGTCTCATAATTTAATATGTGCAATGCATATTAAAAAGTTGAGGGGAAGAGAGGCAGAGGAAGACCGCGACGTACTTCAGTCAAGTGAAAGAGAAAGTTAACGTCATGTCGTATCAAGAAGTTAAAGCACTGGCAGAGGATAGGCCTAGATGGCGAACGCTCCACCGACAAGAGTCTAACTCTTAAATTAAATGAATGAATGCAATAATGTACCGACCGCTGCTGTGTAAAGCTTGATGTACACTCGGCTGTACCATTGTTAGTAAGCAACAAAGTATAGCTAGGAAAACACTAAACCAAGAGTATATTTATGATAATAATAACTACCAATTCTTCTTTACAACATTGGAAAAGAAAACATGAGACTTTCGAACATATATTATGCTACTCTTTTGACGAGTAGATACCTAAACTATTTACGACATTTAGGGGCTGTTTCACCATCTAGAGATAAAATTTATTTGACAAATATTTTATACCTATCTCCATCTAAAACGTCACGTTTTATGAGATAGACATAGCGTCGGTGATACTGCAAAACCGCTAATCTACAATTTACAATACTGCGTAACTACAACCTGACAAATTTTTCAGGAGACAGTACGGGCGGGAGCAAAATGACATCCATGTAACCGCGGCGCGCTAATTTGAATTTCGCTATTTCTTGTATTTACGCGGTATTGCATATGGTACAGTCGCCATCAGATATATGGTAGCGGTCAAGGTACTCAAATATTTCGGAGCAGCATTAAATTTCAATATGTTCGTTACAATAGATGCGGCCTATAATATCGGAACATATAAATCGTCACAAATATCGGAACATTTATGGAAAATGTACTTTAAGTCTATGTAATACAATTTAAAATGCTTGAGATTGGACCCACGAAGTTATCAATAATTTAAAGTGACATTCACCGAAAAGAGTGTCATTGTGACTGTCTCTTACAAATACAACAATTAATCTTACCAAACTAAATCTATATAAAAGTTCTTTTGACGCAATGTCAAAATTGAAGGGCGTAGAATGATTAGCTTAATTTCGATAAAACGATGTCAGCTACTTAATGGCGTAATTGATTGTCCTTTGACTTTTAAAGCACATAGTCGTGGGTTCAAATCTGATGGGAGTGCGTTACTTATTTTCTGCTTTTTATGGATAAAAATAGCATTATTATTTTGTATGTCTTTTCTATCACGGAACAATTGTAAAGTAAATGATAAAAGTCGTTTTCAGTTGGTGGGTATAACAGTGTAGTAATAAGTAGTTATTGTTCTACAACAAAAGAAAATTACAAAGAATAAATATTACAATAAGTAAGTAAGTAAATAATAAAATAGCAAACTTGTTGTTGTAGGTACTTAAAATTATTTTATTAGTACTTATACCTAAGTATCTATCACGATTGAATTGTTGATCAAGTACTAGAACCTACTTGGTTATTATCTTTCATGTCCGAACTCTTTTAACGCGTGTAGTTAGTTATATTTGTATTCTTGACGTTGACAAGTCAATATAGATTCGGTACTACCTAGTACCGAATTCAAATGTGTACTATGTAGCACAGACTTAAAGTACATTTTCCATAAATGTTCCGATATTTGTGACGATTTATATGTTCCGATATTTGTGACGATTTATATGTTCCGATATTATAGGCCGCATCTATTGTAACGAACATATTGAAATTTAATGCTGCTCCGAAATATTTGAGTACCTTGACAGCTACCATATATCTGATGGCGACTGTACATCAGCGGTTTTGCAGTATCGTCGACGATAGGTTTATCTGTCAGTTAAATTTTATCAGTGGATGGTGAAACGGGCACTTAGTGTACATATGTAAAAAAGTACATAAGTCTGACCCAGTGGCGGTGGCGGAATTTGATGACTTGATCATTTATTTTACAAAGATGTCCTTCAGAAATATCTATGGGGTTTAATGAGTTGTTTTATCTGGTATTAAAATAATCGCAGGGCCCAACCAGTCTTTTTTATACATGTACCTATACTACAATATTGACAAACATATCACATTAGGTACGATTATTTTTATTGAAATTGTATTAAAATTAACAGTCTTTGATGAATGTCTTACACCAAGCACATAAACATAATGACATTAATAAGAGAAAAAAAATATTGTACAAACAAAAATAAGTAAAGTAGTGGAGAGTAGTAATAAAGGGGCGTAAGTAGGTATAATTGTTTATCAACCTATTTGTCAAATCGTTATATTTTTATACATAAACTAGCATTTTATTGTACAAAAAAAAAAAATATATCACTCAACCCCCAATACTCAAAAATGGTGATGACTTCCCAACATAAAATATAATACCAACGACTTACTGTTCATAATAAACTATACAGTAAAAAATAAAACTTGAGTCAGGGCAAGATGCATTTGTCTAGTTGACACTTTTGCTTGTATTTAACCAATACTAAACTTCCTTTTAACTACGTATACTTTTTCTTGGTTGACTAATGACTGGTTTCATAAAGAATGACAAATTAGGTGAGTAATGTTACATTGATAAATATGGTAAAGTAGTCGTGCATCCATGCAGCGATGGATGTGATAATAGAATGAAAAATACCCTACAGCGCTTATGAAGCTACACAACCTTTAGGCTTTCATCTTTTTAGCGGGTCTAAGCGCGTAATTAAGCGTAACCTGACGTTTCCCGGGAGCCCGCCGCAGCTGTCGGCGTCCATTCAACTCTGCGTCCATTTGGCGTGCCAGCTCGAGATCTTTCTTTTCTTGTTCTATAATCTTTTCAATCCTAAGTTGGTCTTGAAGTATTTTTTTAACATCACAATTTTTCAATGGACTAGATAGATTCTTTACAGCTAAGTTGACCTTATTGTCATTCAATGGGCTGTCAATTCTTTTTTTAGCACATGATCTTTTGGAGTCACTCCTCAAATATGGTTTTCTCTCAGAATTAGATTTTCGCATTTCTATCTTTGCTTTTTTTGGAGTAGTTTCATTCTCCTCCTTTGATATGCTTCCCATTGATCTAGTGCGTCTCAAATTAGTATCTAAGCTTAGTTCAGAATTATTAGGAACCTTCAATGTTTTTTTATTGTTAACTATTTTTTTAGTGGGAGTTACATCTGGAGCTCTTCTTTTTACAGCTTGGCTTTTGTTTACTTCACGAGCATTAATTTCCTGAAATAGAAATATCTCCAAGTATAAATTGCTATTCATAACATTAATATTAAATACTAATATAATGATTTAATTTACCTTCTTAACTCTTAAAATTTTGAGAGCTATCACAAATGCAGAGGGCAGACTTTTGCTAAGAGAAAGCTGACGAAGTTTGCATAATCCTTCGATGTACTGGGCGCGATTCGGTTTGACGTCACAGGTGGAAAGCTTGGATTTTGTTTCAGCTCGGATACTCGGCACGCGCATCGGTAGAATTTTGGTAGTTTTATAACTGTAACACAGTTAACAAAATAGCAGTCAACAAAAATTAAAAGGAGGCTAATGCAAAAAAGCACCTATGTTTTTATTTTATTTTATTGTTGTTTTACATTTATACATAAAATATCAAGATGTTTGTCCAATTGTAAAATTATTTGTGACTCTAAGATGATAATCACAAGAAACCTAGTTATAGTAATTCTAATAAAATATTTAAGATTAAAGACATCAAGATACAATCCATGTAACACATACCTTGTAGTCGATGTTTTTTCAATAGGTTTGAAGAAACACAACTCTTGCCTCATAGAATCTGCACTTCCTGTCTCAAAGTTTCTGTCAGACATGTGGCTTTTATGTTGCAAAATTCCAGCACTAGGCAGTGCAACAGACACAGGTAACTGAACAGATCCAGGTAAGGGCATTGATACAGGCAGTGGGAGAGAAACTGGGAGAGACTTTATAACAGCTTTCTTCTCCTTTGTGCCACTTTGACTACAATTCTGCTGCTCTTTATCTCTCTAAAAGTGATAGTAAAAATATTTATAGTAAAATTACACATTATACAAATAAACTTACAAAAATCTGTTTTAACTTACGTCTTTTTCTCCATTTTCTTTATTCCAGAAATTGGATGGAACTTTGATTTTTTTATCAGTTATATTTTTGAGTACTTTTCCATAGCTAGGTACGAGTTCAGGTGAAGGCCTGCTGTTTGTCCTAGCCATGAGAGTCTTTGGAGTTGATTCATCTGTACTTGTGTTATCATCAGTTAACAAAGGGCTGCTGTAATAATTAAATAAATATTTTATCACTAGCAAAATTTACATTTAATTTCATAATTTAATATACAAATAATTTATAATTAATTTTTGAATGAAACCCATTAAATCTCGCAATTATAGAATGTAATTAATATAATGTTTTGCTCACTTGTCTATTCCAAGGGGTGCCTCAATTCTAGCAAGGTATTCATCTATTTTAGTAGGCTTCAACTTTGGCTTACTGCTTCTATGAATCAACTTCTTAGCTTGCTGAACATAAGGTTTTTCTTCTTGCTTCTGAATTTGTTGTGCAAGCATCTCATCTTCCTTAAGCCGTTCAAGATATTTTTTCTGTGCTTCTTGCTCTTCCTGCTGAATTTTCCTACAAATAGTTGCACAATTGACCATGAAGCAATGGAATATGAAAACTTTAGAAGTAATTAACCCAAATAATATGCCAAATTTTGTGTTACTGTAGTTAGAGAAAACAAACATACTTGATAAGAAGTGTAGTCTCTTCAATTTGTTTTTGCTCAATTTGCAAGCGCTCAGCTCGTATCTTCAAGAGTTCAGCTTCATATTCAGATCTTATCTCACCAGGTGCACTCAAGCGCAGTATTGGTTTATCTGCAAAATAATGTTTTTAGCTATGTAGGGCTTCTCAGTATAATAAAAAAACATAAGACAGAAATATTCACCTTCTGGCAAGTTTATGTCTTCTCCATTTAATTTCGTATTTATTTCATTAGAAAATTTTGATTTGATGTAATCCCAGAGCTCAACGTTTACAAAATTATTTTGCTTCGTTGTTTTTCTAAGCCAGGATCCAATTCGTAGTCGGCAAAGAGGACAACACAAAGCATTATTTTCTATGGTGCCATTGAAACATCGTTGACAAAAGAAATGAAAACAAGGTAAAGTCACGGGTTCGATTACAATCGACTGACATATAGAACAAACGACATCTTTTAGTTCTAGTTTTTCTAATTTTTGTAATTTATTTTTAGATTTATACAACCGCTTCTTTAATTTGGCCGACATTTTCTTGACAGGCAGATATGACATCTATTATCTTTAAGTTGGTATCAATCAGCAGAGTCTGTTACTTTTTTGTCTATGGATGATATCTATGATGCTGCGTTTTCACTGGTCGAATGCCCGTTATTATTCTTGACAATAAGGAAGTGCTTGTAAGACTGAAGTTGACAATAATTGGTTGATTTTCGGCGTTATTTCTGGCTAAATTGTTATCAACTTTGGTTGGCAACGTGTATTTGCAGCACAAAAGTTGACAACAGTTGCCCCATGAAGAAAGTGAGTCATCTCAATTTGACGACTCATTACTTTCTCACTACTATATTTATTTTACACGGAACGTACTTTAAATTTTAGTGTTGCCATAATTTTACCACTAGTTCCTGTCGAAAATCAATGGTGCCAACATTTTCGAGTGGAAGCCATGTTGATTATTTTCTTTCTTTTTTCGTCATATACCGGACTCACATGTATTTGATGAGAACGAAAACGATCACGCAAGAGCTAGAACCACGAGAAACATGGTGGTTAGAAGAGGAATTTAGATGGTGGAGTTCTTTTGTTCCTACAGATAATTGTGCAAAGAAAGTGACAAATGTTGAAGTATTCCCTTTGAAATTTGTTGTGTACACTGAAGAAGAGTAACGAAAATGTCTACAATGCATTTTGTAGTTCATCCTTTGCCAGGCACTGAGGATCAATTGATAGACAGGTAAACACATTTATCGTATTACACGACTCCATTACGTTCATCTTGTGAAATCCGACATTCTATGTTCGTCACCCAGGTTTGAAAGATACAGGAATCTAGCAAAGCATCATAACTAGCGTTCCAGATGGCCACGTTTCTAACTGCAAGGAGAATATTCCCTTGACATTTTATCTGCAATGCACCTTGATAGCATCATAAAGTTAAGCCGTATAATGGCGTAATGCTATACCTACCTCTATCAGTTTGCGAACCCCGCTTGTACAAATGTCGAGACGTTGGCGAGTTACCGCTTCTCTGTGAGACAAAGCGACACTCACGGTCGTATTTGCCGAAATGACCCGCATGTAATACAGTGCCCCCCATGGGCTCATCATTTATATAACACTGCACTTTTGCAAACTTAACAAATATTAGACTTTCGATAAGTGCACACTTTACACAAAATAAACAGTATTCATTGTCCAATGATGATGATGATTAACAGCATTAGGTGTGCTGGATAATTGGCAATATTTCTGGGTTAACTGTTTCATCTTAAAAGCCCCAGGGTTTCTGTCTGAAAGAGCATTGGATCTAAGGATATCTACCAAATGATTATAAAAATATGAATTAGGTACATAATTATAATTATTTTTGCCACAGTTCTGTTATTGTCAAACCTTAGACAGATAAATACTATTGTACCATTTGCTGTTTACTCTAATAACCTAAAACATATAAAGATATTAGACTGTTGTTGTTTATTAACCTGCTAAGTCCCAAATCTGTATATATTCGTTTTTTTATTTTGCCTAATATTATGTATCATTTCCTGCCTATACGGTAGTTATAAGAAAGGAATCGCTGCATATAATACAAAGAATACATACTCAAATACTTTAAGCTGTTAGATGTGGTGGAAGATTATGTTTGTACATTTCACATGTAGCCGATGAACTTTGTATGTCTCCAAAATATACAATTGTTTAATGAGACCCTTTTAAACTTATTCAATATTTATAGTATATAATTATCAGATTTTATTTTTTTGCATTACAAGTATGAAGAAACTTGTTATTTTATGAATACTCTATCCGCTATCCAATAATTTACACAGGTTGTCTATAAGTAATGGATACTTAGTAAAGGAAAATAGCTACCAAATAACTTGTGGTAGAAATATTGTCATGTTATTCAAACTTTACACCCTAAAAATAACTACAGAACCAAAAGTGCAAAAAAAGTCAGAATTATCTAGCCCCCGTGGATAGATTGATGAATGGATTGAGGATATTAGTTACTCTTTCACGCAATAAACTGAACAAATTTTATTAAAACTTTATAAAGTAGTCAAGTACAAAAATATATCACATAGGTGATATATTTTTAGATATAGTGAAAACTTTTTTAGAATATTACTTAGTCTTATAGACCAATGTTGTTAAGTACCTAGGTCCTAAGTGTGTAGAGAAGATTCTTATTAGAAACAGGTATAGAAATGAGAGAAATTACTATGAGAATCTGATGATTCATTGTTGAGATATATTTAAAAAAGGCATTACTTTTTAAGCCATTCTACAGTTTTATAAAGTACAATATATGTTTTTTATAGACTTAAAGAAGTCGCTGAACGTTGGAATAGATACGGCACGGGCGCCGGGTCCTCTGCACTAAGTTCACTGCGTGGAGTACGTGCAGTCGCCGCGGGGCCAGCGCACATTGCCTGCTTGCTCGAGGATGGTACCATATGCCGGGCTGCCTTCTCTATCATTCCAGACAGACTAGACCTTAGTAAAACAGATGCTAGTAAAAATGGCGGGAATGGTGGTGGAGGTAGCGGGGGCGGTGGAACGAGTGGTGGCAAGCAAGGGGGCGGAGGTGGCGGCGGCTGTGGATCTCGACAGCAGCCGCGCACTAGAGCTCGCATTACAAGGAATTCTATACGAGCTGCACCTAGCTCTCAAGGTACCTACCAAGTTCAAGTTTAAGTAGTACTTAAACTTAAGTTTAACTAACATTAATATCTCATCATTGTATGTATTTTTACATCGTATTTTGTGTAAAAAGGATCGACTAGCCGAGCTACGGGTGTTATAATTGGAGCATCAGGATCCGGCCGAGTGGTGTCGGTGCCGGCGCCGTTTGTTCCCGAGGACTTGGTCACCCAAGCTCAGGTGGTCTTACAAGGCAAAAGTAGAAGTCTTATTATCAGAGAGTTACAGGTATGTAATGTAACAATTTTACATAAAACAGATTTCTTTGGTAATAAAAACTCTTATTCTGGGATCAGTAAGTTCAGATCCTATGATGTATTGTTGAGAAATAATACGTTTTAGAAAATATGTAGTCTACTTCAACCAAAATATTCAGTCCATGATGATGATAATATATGCTTCTTTTTTAGTGTCAAATTCATATTTTTAGGGTTACATACCCAAAGGGTGAAAACAGGACCCTCTTACTGAGACTCTGCTGTCTGTCTGTCCGTCTGTCACTAGGCTGTATCTCATGAACTGTTATAGCTAGGGTATTGAAATTTGCACAAATGATGTATTACCGGTGCCACTATAACAACAAATACTAAAAATAGAATTATAATAATAATTAAGGGGCTCCTATACAACAAACAGGTTTTTTTTTCCTTTTTTGCTCGATATTAATAATGGCTACTGGTAGACGCTTGAAACATTCACAGAATGTAATAATTATACATTTTCTTTAAAAATTAATAATAAAATTAAATATAAATAAATGTACTTAATGGTACGGAACCCTTCGTGCACGAGTCCGACTCGCACTTGGCTAGACGTTTTTTATCAGGCTTAATATTGAGTAATTAAGATCACAAAATATACTGTATAGCGTACAAACCTGGATGTGAACTTGGCGGTGAACAACTTGCTGTCCCGCGACGACGAGGAGGGCGAGGAGCCGGAGGGGGGCGAGGGCGGCGACGGCTACGTGCCCGAGGACCTCATCTCACTGCTGGACGGCGGCTTCCACGCCACGCAGCAGGACCACTCCGTCATCATCGACGCTGACGCGATGTTCTCCGAGGACATCTTCGGGTACGCGGCTATCAGAAGGTATACCTGTCCAGCTACGCTCCTCTGCCTCTCTCTCCTACCTCTACTGTAGTCTGTAGCTCCCAATCCACTCTAGCACGCTGACAAGCTTTCGCAATTTCCGTTTTTGTTGTGATTGGGTGTTTTATTATTCATAGTCACATTTTAGATTTAGTTTGTCTTATTTTGTGTAGTCTTTTTTGTTTTGTAGTATAGTAGGCCGACTCTAATGGAAGATATGGAGTAAATTTTTTGAAAAGATTTGTCATAAGTGTTTAAAATTAGTGTTGGAGTCGGCCTACCAGTTATCTTTAGGTAGATTGTAATTGATGTATTGTTTAGCCGCAGTGGCGGCGGCGGTAGTACTGGCGGGCGTGGCGGCGCCAGCCGAGAGAGCAGCAGCTCCACGCAGGAGCGCCCGTCGGAGTTCAGCCGCTGGCGTGAGCGGCAGTACTTCGGCCCGCGGCGGTGGTTGGAGTCGGCTCTTCGGGATAACTCGTGGGACAAAGATGGCGGTTTGTTATTTACTAAAAATAATAAATAAATTTTATCAAAAAATACATTTTCAAAAGCCATAACTATAAATTGCTCTGTTACAGTAGGCGAAAGCAAGAAAAAGGATTCGGCAATGACCGCATCTCCGCTCTGGGTATCTGAAGAACTGGAATACTGGGATAGCAACATCCGGTTCAGCCACATTGCAGCCACTTACAGTGAGCTGGTCGCCGTGTCGACCACTGGCCAGCTGCATCAGTGGCGCTGGGCTGACGCGCATCCTTATCAACGTAGTGATGTAAGTGTACTACTTTAGTAAAAGTTTTGTTTTCGTGTGATAATAAATCATCGCAACACTTACGTGTCTTCGTATGATAAACTTATCAAATGTATGTGATATTTCTGTCAGGCATCGAGCTCTGGTAACTCGTACCACCCTCGCTCTAACTGGCTGGGGATGACCGCCGGCGAGCGCATCATCAACATTAGCGCTGCCGGAATCAGAGTTTCCGTGCTTACCGACGCTGGCCGCATTGCTACTTATCTAGATGAATCTATCGGTAATTATCGCAACTTCTTATTTAGTACATTCTATGCTATTCAGTGAAAGAGGTATCTGTAATGTGAGAAACTTTTTACTTTTCTAGCTCTGCGTTTTTATATTCTTGTTTACACATTTACGGATTTATTTATGGTGTCACTTTTTTCCAAGCTCGCGATTCTTTTCAATAATAATTGTACCATTATGACATGGCTCTCTAAATCGGTACCAAATATCAGGAGTTTTTAATTGGAATACAATGAATAATTCAGTGATAATTTAATCATGTTTATTTTATTTGGTTGCATTTTGACGTGGTTTATTGCATTGCGGACAGTAATAATTTCGTTATTAACTTCGTGCAAAAGTTTTTGAATTATCTGTTACGTTGTAGCGCATGCCCCCGGCGCATCTCGCTTGGAGCACCCGCTACAGACATTCACGGAATTCGGCACCGACAAGGCTATCTCTCTACACGTGTGCTCGCTGTACACCGTCGCCAAACTTGACTCGGGACTGCTCTACTGGTGGTGAGTTATTCTATCACTTAGTAATATTATGTTTTATTGAAACCATTATATACCTCAATTCATCCTAAGACAAAGTGAGAGCTGATGATGAAACAGGTATCAACATATTGGGAGTCACGTTATTGCTATGTTTAAGGGGTGTGCTCCCACTGGGCCAACGCGCCCGCCTCTGGGAGAAGCACCGTGCCCGCTCCCGCAAGCAGCAGCGCGGACATTCGTCCACTGCGCCGCAGGACCTACAAGCTGGCCAGAGCGTCACCATGAAGAACGCACCTATGTATCAACCTGGTGCTGTTGGTAAGTGGAGCTTGTAAACAAACATTTTGTATTTTAAATAGTTCCTAACTCTCGAGATGTTATGTGAATCTAAATATTGAACGATCCACAGGTTTCAACATGTCAACTGGAGTGCCGAAAGTTGGCGTACTGCAAAACGCGGCTTGGAATTTATCAGATGTGTGTCGGTTCAAACTGGTGCCGCCGCCGCAGCCTGATCGTTCCGTTTCTGATAAAGACAAGAGAGACTTGCAGGTAAATTATTGAATCAAAAAAATGTTGAGTGGATTATTATAGAAATAAGCTAAGTATTTGTTTGAAATAATAACGATAATGTGGATGTTTTTATAGAATCAGTCCCCACTAACGGTGTCATCCGTGAAAGCTTCGTCTTCAAGCAGCGGAAGCAAAGACGCTAGCAAAGACAGCAACAAGGACATGGCAGATCGACTGGACATGCCGCCGCCGCCCAGCCCGGCTTCATCTACTTGCAGTGACACTAGCACATCACATAGTAAGTTTTAAATAATTTGTTACGATGATGTTAACTCATAGGAAAGTCTCTGATCTCAGCATTTCAATTAACGTGACTCTCTTTCTACAGAACGAGCAAAACGCGTCACCGTTCGCGGAGAAGAAGGCTCTTCAAACGACGGATCGAAACGCGACGAAGAGGAATGGCCGCTCAAAGAAGTAGTTTTTCTTGAAGATGTGAAAAGCGTGCCTCTGGGCCGCGTGTTGAAAGTGGACGGCGCGTACGCGGCCGTGAGGTTCCCTACCGTGGGCAAGGACGGCAAGGAGGTGGTGCCGGCCACGCCCGACGACTGGACGGCGCTGCTGCAGGACTGCCGGCTGGTGCGCAAGGACGACCTGCTAGCAGTCAAGTGGGGCGCTGGGGGAGCCGCTGGCCCGCGCGGACCTGATTGTCTCCAGCGTTCGCCTAGAAAAATCGCTTTGCCGCCTGAAGTGCAAGTTATTACCATTGCTGTGAGTATTTTTTTAATACTGTTATATCAGTCGTGACATTGAGGATTGGACACCAGAACAATCTTACTATATTAACTTTTTATATTTTAAAATAGGTGGACAGCCGCGGTGTGCACGCCGTAGTCCGCCGGCCGGGCGGTGCGCTAGCGTACGCAGTGTACGCTGTGGGAACTACCCGCGCGCTCACCGACAGCGCCTTCCCCACGGACAACAGTGCCCTACTTGGACAATCTAACGGACAGGCTATACAACTCGCTACTGCTGCTGAAGTACGTTATGTTATAAGTAATATCTAAACAATTGTAGCGGCTAACTAAGATGGTGTTGCTAACTAAGATTGTATGAAAGCGACGTTTTAATAACGTTACTTAGTCAGTTGGCATACATCGTTTTGCCATGTCGTAACCGGCGTTTACGTTCTCAGGGAAGCGAGCCGGTGGTGATGATGGTGGACGGCAACGGCGCGCTGTACCCGGTGTCGCGCGACTGCGTGGGCATGGTCCGCGAGCCGCCGCCGCTCAACCTGCCGCCTGCGCGCGCCATCGCTGCGCATGCGCTGCCGCTGCATCCGCACGGCGCTGCGCACTCACATCATGCTACGCTCAAGTCACAGGTACCTATGGCTTAAATAGAATACGGTTCGTAGGCCCAAAAACTGGCAGACCTAGATTTTATGCTAGTCCACCGACTTCACTTTTGATAATATGATTTTTATTACAATTTGTATATGCAGTGAAATGCATATTCCATGTATTCGGCAACAGGGCTTAACAATAGATGATATTGCAGGTGGCGCTTATCATAATAGTACCGGAACCGCAACTAATGATGCCGCGAGTCTTGCGATGCGATCTTGATGGAGTGCGCCAACTGCTGCATCAGTTGGAATCTGACACTAATAGTATGTAGATTTACAACAAATTATTTTATAGTGGTAGCTAATCTGCTTAATATTACATTGCTTACCATTCTTTTGGTTTTTGAGCTGTATGTAAAGAGGCGTTTTATTTCCAGAACAACAAATTCTGTCGATACTACAAGAGCGTTGCGATGGCAACAGAAACATTTTACATGCGTGCGTACATATGTGCGCGCCAACATCTAATAAGGAACCTGATATAGGTATGACCTTTTTAAAGCATATCATGATTGGTTTTAGCACCTATACTGAGTACTTTACTAATATGACAATTTATTGTACAGTGGAAAATTCTTCCATGCCCAATTTGGCTGGAAATACCGGCAGCGGTGGTGCTAGCGCCGAAGAAGCTATGCCGGCGCTGTCGTGGCCGCCCGAGACCTTCGAGGCGTCAGGAGACGAGGACAGCTTGATGGGACTTACTAACAATGGGTAAAATTTCATTTAATTGTAGTTATAGTTAGTAAGAAAGCTAAAAAGAGAAAAAATCCGATCCGCTTCTCTAGTTTCTTGGTATTTTCACCAAAAGTCCTATAATTTTTCAGTATGAGGCATCATGCATGTATAGGGCGACTGATGAATGTGGATGAAGCGAAAGAAGTGTGTTTGGATCGTAGCAAGTGTAGGGAAGTGGCCTATCCTCATGGGAAAGAGGTGCAACAGATTTGTATGTCTGGATAGCATGTTTGTACAATAACAGTTCATTATAGGTAGATACTACAAGTTGCTACAGAGAGCTATAATGTGAGTAATGTTTTGTATAGCAAAATGTCGAACAGCGGCAACAGTGGCGGCGGCGCGGTGAGCGCGGACCCGGCCGAGCGGCGCGGCAACGCACTCGCTGCTCTACGGGCGCTCTGCGAGAGCTCCGCCTTGCAGCCGCACCTCATGCAACTGCTTACTGCCAAGTAAGTGTACTAATTGAACTTGTTACGTATGATGAAAACATACGGCAATATAATACTTAAACTGCCTAAAAGGTGCACTTTGGAATTTACGTAATGTATTCGCTTAGGGATGGCATGGGCCAAACCCCGCTGATGGCGGCGGTGGCGGAACGCGCGTACCGTGCGGCGTTGGTGCTGCTGGACGCCATCCGCGCATGCGCCGACGCCGACGACGCGCAGCGCGCCGCTGCCATCTTCCCGCCCAACGCGCACCCCGATCACTCGCCGCTACTCGTGCTCTGCTGCAACGACACCTGCAGCTTCACCTGGACCGGCCAGGAACACATCAACCAGGTTACTACTCAAACATACGTATTTGGCTATTACGAAAGACTAATTTTGGTTTAAAATAAGTTCACTAAAAATAACTTATCATGTTTTACTTTGACAGGATATATTCGAGTGCAAAACGTGCGGGCTCACTGGTTCGCTCTGCTGCTGCACTGAATGTGCTAAGGTATAGGAACGAATAGTGTAAATAAGGCAAAATGATAAATTTAAGATGTACAAACGATTAAAACTCTAACATTTGGTTTCTAGGTTTGTCATAAAGGACACGATTGCAAGTTGAAGCGCACGTCGCCGACTGCGTACTGCGACTGTTGGGAGAAGTGCCGCTGCAAG
Source organism: Anarsia innoxiella (assembly GCA_947563765.1). NCBI lineage: Eukaryota > Metazoa > Arthropoda > Insecta > Lepidoptera > Gelechiidae > Anarsia > Anarsia innoxiella. Next base: position 6,761,648 of record OX387395.1, read on the forward strand.
GCGCTGGTCGGCGGGAACTGGGCCGCGCGCTGCGACCTCCTCGCCCGGCTCGCTAGGGACACGCAACTAGCCACGCATTTCAATTCCAGGTCGGCGTCATTACCTGCCTATACTGTATCTATCCAAACAAAATTGAAGTTTGAAGCTTGACATTTGAATGCCTCATATGTACCTTTAATTTGCAGAGGAGAATCGATCCTGCTGTTCTTAGTACAGACAGTTGGTCGTCAAGCTGTAGAGCAGAGACAGTTCCGCGCGGGAGGCGGTCGGGGTCGCGGTCCGCGCAAGCAGCCCGGATCCGACGCCGAGGTGGACGCTCCCGATCACGACTTGGAGCCTCCGAGGTTCGCTCGTCGGGCTTTGCTTCATCTGCTCGGTAAGTTACATCGAAATACAGTTAAGCATCAGTCGTGTAGTATCATGAATGTGTTAGCATTACTAAATAAATTTGCTAACAGAAATAACTAAATGATTTGTCGTAGCGGACTGGCCGGCCGTGGAGGCGGCGGTGATGTGCGGCGCGAGCGGCGGCGACGACGCGCGCCCCGCCAGCCCCGCGCCGCCGCAGTCCGGCACCACGCTGCTCGACAAGTTCACGCATGCGCTCATCGTCAAGTGCACCAACGAGGTATACATACATAAGACCCTTTATTTCTAATGATCGGACTAAATATTTTAAAATAAATAATGATATTAAAGCATATTATGCACATATTTTAGATGCTGGATACTCTTCTGCATACTTTAATTCTGGAGCAACAAAACGAGACAATCCCCGGACGCGCCGAAAGAGCGCGTGAGGTGGCTCGCCGCTTCGTGCGCTCCGTCGCAAGGATATTCGTCATATTCAGCGTGGAGATGGCGCCTGGAGCTGCTAAAAAGAAAGGGTACGATTCATTTGTAGATTACGGTCAACAACCGTGTTCTGTAGATCGATATTTCAGGCATTTTATGTATAAATATGTTTGTCCAGACCTTTGTCGATAACGTCGTCGCTGGTGCGGTGCCGCCGCGTGTTCACGGCGCTGGTGGCGCTGGCGGTGGAGGAGCTGGTGGAGGCGGCGGACGCGCTGCTGGCGCCCGTGCGGCTCGGCGTCGTGCGCCCCACCGCGCCCTTCCCGCTCGCCACCACATACGTCGACCTCGTCAATGGCAGCGAAGACTTGTTCGGAGTCGAACCGCTGTCGACCGGACATTCGAGACTCGCGCACGCTCGCAGGTATTTACATTTTTTGTATATATGCGTTTGTTTCATTTTTTTCATTAGGGTGTTGGAACCAGTTACATCAACTTGCTTTACCTCATTAAATGAACTTTAACGAGACTTCCCGCTCTGGGGGTTTCGATTTAGTATTTTTCGGATGATAAACTGGAAAAAGTTTGTTCAGAGAGTCGAACGCTACCGGCGGTCGCGGCGCAGCGGCCGGCGGCACGTCGATGGGGAGCTCCACGTTAGTGCCGGACCGGTCGTCTACGCCGGTGGCCACCGAGTACGCCGACGACGTTGCGGGCGAAGCGCTGGGCGGCGACGACGACGCCTCCGAGACCGACGAACCCAACGTGCCCGCGCCTGTACCGCCTACTGATGCACAACACGACGACGCTATGGGCGACAGGTAACTTAGTTATTGGCTTGTTAGTTTTAAGGCGATTTAATCGGTGAGAGTTCCCGAATACAAGTATTTTAATGAAAATAATGCTTGTAGGGGACAAGAACAACATGTAGTAGTAGAGAACGGCACTGAACGCGCCGAGGGCGGCGAAAGTGAGAGCGAACTAGATCTACTAGCCGAAGTGGAGACGGAGAGTGACTCCGACGACCAGGACAATGCCGAGTCTGCACAGCGCAGTGTGCAAACCGGTGCTACGCAGGGCTCAGATGCAGGTATGATAACTTTGCAATTTTGTACATTTATAACTTAGCTTCTTTGATCGTCGTGAAACAGATAAGTCGACGAATAATAACAGTATAAAAGTGGAATCGGCCGCCGGGCCATTTGTGTTTATTCGAATTACGTGTTGCACCGCGACAGGCATAGCGTCGATGCTGCTGTACCCGGAGGACGAGAGCGGCGATTCCACGCAGCCCGAGGACGAGGACTCGGAGGCGGGCGAGACGGACGAGCAGGACGCCGACACCGAGCCGCCGCTGCCCGACGGCGAGCCGCTGGAGCGCCGCGCCGCGCCGCCCGCGCGCCCCAACCTCGCGCCGCACTCCATGCAGTGGGCTATACGGTAATACTGCTGTTACTTTCACTAATTCGCGGACCATACGATTCCTGCAATCGAGGAAAGACAACATTTCTAACTGAATTTTTTTAATGGTTTTACGATCGTTACACAAAAAATGGTTTGCAACCAAAATTACTAAGATTCAAGGACTATGGCATTTAAGTGCGTTAGTATAAGTCTGCGAATGGAGTAGTCATCCAAGGTGATTCAAGGTAATGTTGGTGTGCGCAGATCCCGCGACACGTCCCGCGGCACAGGCAGCAGCACGAGCGGCGTGCGGCTGACGGCCGGCTCGTCGCTCGTGTTCATCGACCCCGCGTCGCTGCGCCGCTCGGCCGCCGCCGCCGCCGCCGGCGCGCACGACCCGCACTCCACCTCTACCACCGCCTCGTGTCTAGCTAGGGCCTTCGGTGAGTTTCAAACTGCATTCTAATGGATTCCTTGTGAAATTCATTTAGGAAGCAGTTCGGGTAGAAAGAAAATTTTCATATGCTTACGTTTGCTTTTTTTTTAAATAAATAATAAATATCCTCCACAGGAATTGTGATCCGTCAGATCGCAGACTTACTATGGGAGTACGAGCGTATAACTTTGCCTTTGCCGCGAGTGCTGCCGCTCGCGTACCGTGAAGCGTTGCGGTTGCAATGCTATCTTGAGAGACAACTCAAACCGACGTGGGATTGGCTCGTTACTGTCATGGACGCTACCGAGGCGCAACTGAGGTAACCTGCTTAATGATAATGGTATAATTGGGACCTCCTTTAGCACAGCAATGAAGATTGGAAACATAGTGCGCACGCAAATGGGCTCAAGACGTGATATGACTTATTTAACTCTGTTCAGGTTTGGCGCTTCCCTGACATCAAACAACGCGGGTAGTTCGACCGGAGAGAGCAGCCGCGCGGCGCCTGCTGCCCGCCGCACCCCGTCCTTCACCTCCCCAGCTACTCGCATCATTGGATTCTCTGAGGGACCGAGGGCGCGGGACCGCGAACAAGGTAAACTTCATAGCTTTACCTAATTATTCTAACATTTGAGAGTTTTTAAAACAGTTTAGTAGAGGAAAATAATGCATATTTTGATAATGCATGTTTTGATAATAGGATTCGTATCCGGAGTAGAAGCAGGCAGCGCCCGGCGCGAGTTCCTGGCGTACTGCCTGTCCCTGCTGCGCGCGCACAGCGCTGAGCACGCGGAACAGCTGCCCGTTCTGGACGTGGCGGCGCTCAAGCACGTGGCCTACGTGCTGGATGCGCTCGTCTATTACATGCGTGCCGCGCAGCCGCAGCCGCATCATCATCAACATGTTTGGACACCCGTTAGTATAATACTTCCGACTGGTGCTTGTTTCTATACTGATCGACGTAAATTCAAATAACTACGTAATTTGCACACTTTGCAGGATGAAAACGAAAATGAGGAAGGGGACGAAGAAATGGTAGTCGGTGGTGGAGCGGCCGCCGAATCTGACAGCGAGGGTGAGGGCGCCCGTAGTCGCTCGCACGCGTTCTTCCAGCGTTCTGATTCTACGCTGTGTCTCGGGTGCCCGCCGCCTGATCCTTTCAATAGTGAGTAATCACTCATCACTTAGCTTTTGATACCAATATCTATAAGAACTGCAGCAGTTAAGTGTCCTCTAAATGATGTAAAATATCTGGCCAAAAGTAATGATATCGATGATCGTTCAGTGACAATGCAAGACGCGCTGCCGCTGGCGGACCAGCCGCAGCTGCTGCAGCCCAACGCGCGGCGCGAGGAGCTGTTTGGGATGCCGCGCCAGCCCGTCACCGTGCCCGCCTCCGGGGACGCGCCGCCCGGCGTTAACAACCCGCTCGAAGGTATTCAGGCTCGCTTTATTACTGTGTAGCCTTTAAACTTCGTGCCGTCTTCTGATGTTTGACGTCAGCTACACGAACGTTAACTTTAATAACCTGTCAAGGTAATGCCAAACGTGACTTTCGTGTAATGGCTCGAGGCTTCGATCGAACCAAAGCAGTTAAGGAAAGATAGCCGGCTCAAGGATTCCAATGTTATACGTGCCTCTTTTGTCGAGTGGTGTAAGGAAGTGCCGCCAGAGAAGGTTGGAAAAATGTAAGAGTTAAGTAAAGCGATGCGTTGCGTTGCAGTGGTCCCGCGTCGCCTGGGGCTGTCGTCGCGCGGCACGGAGCGCGGCTGGTCGCCGCCCGCGCGCCCCGCGTCCGCGCCGCCCGCGCACGCGCACTCGCACGCGCTGGCCAGGGACGAACCGCAGGTAACACACCCTTCCTACGACTGCGGCAGGAACTTGTAGCAGTCGTACGTTATCGTTTTCAATATTCGTTTGTTTTAGGACTTATCGTGTACTAAAGATACGGCGACGAAAATGGACATTGACACTGATGGCGAATATTTATCAGACTCTGACTCTAACGAAGCGCGACAAATCCCGAGGAAGAAAATACATAGGTGAGTAGAATATGTATTTACAGCTTGGAGATTCTTAGCGAAATGGTCTTAAGCTGTTGTCTCGAGAATGCAAATTTTGAGTAGCCGGCATAAAGTGTGTACTCGTTGACACAGGCACATACACACGATGTCCGCGGGTAGCAGCTCGCACGACCCGACGGCGCCGGCGTCCGAGTTCCACACGCTGGTCGACACCGCGTGCTCCATTATCGAGTCGCCTCATCAACAGAACGCCACGCCATCTCCTGGTAATATTTTATTTTCTAAATTGTTGCATAATGTTTTGTAGGATGAAGTTTCATATCCGATTTATTGTTATTGTATGTCCAGCTGCAAGCGGGTCGAGTTCGTCGGCGGAACCCCGAGCCACTTCGTCTCGAAGCCCTGGCAAGACTGTCATTGTACGTGCTGTAAGTCGCTCCACTTATTTGGGGGACTTTTTCTTATCAAAATTCAACCCTACTCTTCAATCGGCTTTAACTTCACTAAAATTTTTAATTAAATAAAATAAAAAACACAATATGTTGACTAAAAATCTAGAAGTAAAGCTAAGTTATCCTATACCTACTAATATTATAAATGTCAATGTTTGTGCCTATTGATGAATTGATGAATGTTTGTTACTCTTTCACGCAAAAACTACTTAATAGACTTTGATGAAATATGACAATATCGTAGTTAAAACATCAGAATAAATAACACATATTATTTTGACATATCATGATTATTTTCCAAGAATGACGATAAATGCGTACGATGTCGCGGGCAGACTCCAGTATGAAAATATAGTGTGTAATGTAATGCTTAAAATCGAAGCTTAATCAAAACCCTATTCTATTTTATGGAATTAAGTTATATAAAACAAACATAATCTATGAAATGATTGATTGATACACATTTTCAGGGCGAATTATTGAGTGCCGCTGACCCATTGGAATCGCAGGAGATTTCCGCTCACGTGACTGTAGAGACGACCGGCCTACCGCCGCCACCGCTTCTACCGCCGCTTACAGCACCGGCACAGCCGTAAGCTCTTCATTCAATACTCCATATTTAATTAAACACATAAGACTCAAATTATCGAACGTGGAGAACAAGCGTCAATCTGATGCGCAACATTAGCAAATTTATCCACCCTTGCTTTAATAAAAGTAGTTATGTCTTAGATATACTTCGACAATGAGCTAGTATGAATTGACTTTAGGAACATATTTTACTTATTATTGAAATGTTTACTATTTGATTGCGTGCAGGCGTGCTTGCCCATCGCTCGGCGCGTCCGTATCGCACGACTTGTTGCTTGGTCGGTGGAGACTGTCGCTGGATTTGTTCGGGCGAGTGTTCACCGAGGACGTGGGCCTGGAGCCCGGCTCCGTGGTGGCCGAACTCGGCGGTTTCCCCGTCAAGGAGGTGAAATTCCGCCGCGACATGGAGAAACTACGGAACTCGCAACAGAGGGACTTGACTTTACATAAGGTATTATTCCTCTGTTCAATTTATTGAAAGAAAACTGATGGCACATTGAAATGGAATTCATTGCTTAAATGTACTGTTAATTTTTAGATGGAACGCGATCGCGCTAAGCTTCTCCAGCAGACATTCGCGGAACTGAACAGCGCGTTTGCAGGCCAGAACCGGCGCGCGCACAGTGCGCAGCCGCCGCTCGCCGTCAACCGTGTCAAGGTGACGTTCCGCGACGAGCCGGGCGAGGGCAGCGGCGTTGCTCGCTCCTTCTACACTAGCGTCGCTGAGGTTCGTACCGCGTCAATTCTTTTTACAAGATCTTCGTTTGAAAAACTTTAAAAAAGGAGTAAAAATCTATATTATGCTACGCAGCAGAGACACCAGATATTTTTTTTTTCATATGTCTATTATTATTGATTTGTATTCAATAAATATCGTATATTTTGTAGGCGTTACTAGCAAATGAGAAACTGCCACCGTTAGAGTCTACGACGGGCAGTGGCAGCAACAATACGAATACTAACGGGACATCGAGCTCGGCCAGCACCGCGGCGGGAGGTACCAGTACCAACAGTGGAGCTCGGTATGATCAAATCATTTGTTATTGTATATTCCTACCCTACTAGCACACACTATTTGGTTATTAAACTTGTGTATGTGGTGATTGCAGCAGCGGAGCGGGCCGCGCGCGTTCCAAGGATGCAACGAGGCGCACCACGGGGCGGCCGGCGGTTCGCGAACCGAGGCGCGTCCTTAGCGTAGACGCCAGACCTTATTCGCCACAGGTAGTTATTTCTTGTCTAGTACAACACATATATTTTCTTTTTAATTGATAAAATAACTTAATGACGCAATATGGTTTTTCAGGCGGCACCTGGGACGGACGGTGCGGGATACAGCGGAGAGCGATCCGGTGGTCACAATGAGCACCTCACGCTAAACCAAGCACAATTAGGCGAAAGACTTTATCCTAAAGTGAGTATACATTTTACATTAATAAAGCTTGAATCTATGTTTTGTATTATTTACTTTCTTTCATTTACTTTCTTATTATATGTCAGAAATTAAGCATTTATATGGGACTTAGGTACATTCATTACACCCGACGTTCGCGGGCAAGATCACGGGCATGCTGCTCGAGCTGACGCCGGCGCAGTTGCTCGTGCTGCTGGCTAACGAGGACGCGCTACGACAGAAAGTGCGCCAAGCCATGGACCTCATCGTTATGCATCCATCTGAAGCTATACTAGGTATGTAACAAACAAAGTTCTAAGCGAAATTGGTTTCCCTATAGTTCTTAAAATCTTACATGATTAGAATGACACATGCCAATACTCGCCGAATAGTGATGGGATGAAAATGTTAAATCGAGGTTCAAGCGAATTTTTTGTCGACTAAGTGCTTATTAGTAGAAATATTTTAAAAATAACTAGTAATTACGAAATAGCCTAATTAAGTACGTAATTAATTCTCCATTTCGAGCTCGGTTAAATATTCGCAGGTACTAAAAAACCAAAAAGTAGTGACACCGTGCGTCAATTTTAAAAAACAATGAATCTACTAAAAAGGCTCCTAAAACCTACCAAAAGTACTAAACGCAAAAAATTCTTATAATTACTTTTTTCATAGACTTTATGATAATGAAAAAATATCGACTTAAAGAACTCGATTGGTCACATCCTTATTTTTTTTTCGCGATGATATTACCTTTTTAGAACGTAAAAATATTTAATCTCATATTATTGGATAGTGTTATTAAGTATTATGTTTTATGTATCTCTACGTTTTATGTCGAAAACATTAATTTTCTTGTATGTATAAATACAGTTCATAATTTTAAAATGGTTATAGTTGTAAAAATGATTATGATTTTTGCTGTTGCAAATTACGACACTTATGGGCCGCTAGTATAAAGTTACTTCGCTACTTTTAGTGACACCTGCCATTCTAATCATGTAAGATTTTAAGAACTATAGTGAGCAAATTACAACTGAAAGCAATTTGTTTGGCTAGAATTGTACTTTTGAAAATAGTATGGCCAGCGAGGGGATCGCTCTCAGTGGCTATCGGCTCGCTGATTATGTGGTCGAAAAGGCGTTTGATGTAATCAATAATTATAGTAGTCCCTAATTTGTATGTATTGTAATGTACTTGTGCACATATGAGCCATAAATGAACGCGAATGAAGGGGACAACCCGGCAGATCTGGACGTGTTTTCGCTGTCGGAGCGCGGCGCGGCGAGCGGGGCGGCGAGCGGCGCGGCGGGCGCGGCGCCGGCGCAGGACGACGCGGCGCCGCTGTTCTACTCGCCCGGCAAGCGCGGGTACTACTCGCCGCGACAGGGACGCGCAACGCCCGAGCGGATCAACGCCTTCCGGAACGTGGGCAGGTACGCCCGCTGCACTTACTACTACTACTGTTCTATTTCGTTACTTAATTGTAGCAAAACTAACTCGAAATATTTAATTGCAGGATCATTGGACTTTGTCTGTTGCAAAACGACTTATGCCCGATGTTCTTAAACCGTCACGTGTTGAAGTACTTGCTGGGTCGGCCGATACGGTTCCATGACTTGGCGTTCTTCGACCCTGTCGTCTACGAGAGCCTCCGCCAGCTGGTAGTCGACGCGGAGACGGGTGACTCCCACTCACTGTTCGCTGCTCTTGATCTTAACTTCAGGTAATTTATTTCCGATTAACAATGAAACTCAACATTATCATACTCCTACAAGAATGTTTACTTACCTTGTAATAATTTTCTCTTACAGCTTAGAGATGTGCGAGGAAGAAGGCGGTGGATGCGTGGAGCTAGTGCCGGGCGGACGAGATATCGAAGTGACAGCGCTCAACGTATATGAATACGTGCGCAAGTACGCGCAGCACCGTATGCTACTCTCGCAGGAGAAAGCACTTGAGGTACGACGCATTAAATTGAATAATAACAGTCATATAAACTTTTTATTAATTGTTTGATAATTTGTTTGTAACCCACATGGCAGGCGATGCGCATGGGCGTATTGGACGTGCTCCCAGAAACCGCCCTTGAGGGCTTGACGGCCGAAGACCTGCGACTTCTACTGAACGGCGTCGGGGACATCAACGTTGCTGCTCTAGTCTCGTACACCAGTTTTAACAATGAAAGCGGAGAACCGCCCGAGAGACTTGCACGTTTCAAACGCTGGCTGTGGGCCATTGTAGATAAGATGACTCATCTCGAAAGACAAGACTTGGTATGAAATAAGATTTATATTTATATTTCATTTTAAAATCTACTAAAATATGATATTTATCCAATTTGAATGTTGAAATTCCTGTAAATAAAGTAACAATTGTCTAGGTATACTTCTGGACGGGGTCACCCGCGCTGCCCGCGTCGGAGGAGGGCTTCCAGCCGATGCCGTCGGTGACGATCCGGCCGGCTGACGACGCACACCTGCCCACCGCCAATACGTGCATCTCGCGGCTCTACATCCCGCTCTACTCCTCGCGACACGTGCTCAAACACAAGCTGCTACTCGCCATTAAGACCAAAAACTTTGGCTTCGTTTAGGCTAACCACTCGCCGCCATGTCTCATTGTATTTTTTAGTTTACGCCCAGTTATGTAAGACTGCCGTTGTATATTCAGAATCGAATGTGTCTAATATGAAAATAGTCTGCGCCGTAGCTTGAACCGACTGAGACTATATCTCCTGTTTACTAAACTAACTACATGGCTGGGCATATTTGACTGAATAGTAAGAATTCTGTATGCCGTTATTTGCTAATGAAGATGACCGTGAAGTGTCTGCACAAGTACATTGTATCTTTACACTAAGTTCTTACAACTAAGTATTTAAAGAGAACTGATTGGGTCTCCTACTGAGACCATTCCTTTTCAAAATTTTCGTATTTACCGAAATTTGTTTTGATGTAATGGCCTATATCACGTGTGTATTTGATCGTTTTCCTTATTTATTTTGTACGATGATGCGATGGCTTACGTGGGCAGCGTGAATCAAAATATCAAGATATCTTAACTGTTTATAAAGCTTTGTTATATATAGTAAACAAAATATATGATAGAATAATATTATGAGGGGTAAACTGCTATGTTCATGGGTAAGCTTGGGCAGAGGCGTCAAATCCCAGCTGCGGTGGTTTTTGTGATATCAGAGGAAGTATTTATGCGCCTCTATCTCTAAATCTAAGAATATAATTAGATTTCCCTTTGATTAGTTGTATTATGGTTCATAATAAACAATCTCAAAATGCTTATATGCTGTGTTTGTACTTTCTAAACCGTTCAAACTAAATAATTATGACTTTGCATAAGAGTGATTCTCTTTCGTACAAGTATAAATTTTTAAGTACGTAATGCTGTTTATCATTCACGCTATTTGCGACTCGCTGTCATGATATATTTATCTATACAGGTGTTAGGAAAAGTATCACTTTCATTTTATCCAGATTTAGTTATTTAACACATTCCACGAAAAATTATTTTTTTAAACTTTTTTTTCTTGCTCTACGGGCGGCGAGCGCGCCCTACCTATTTACTCGCCGAGAGAGTTGAATGACCTTTGTGTTAGAGCGCGCGATTAATAATAAAATTCTTAATTAATTAAAAATGAGTTCAAAAGATTTTTTTTTCTTGGAACCCGTTCTACATCACTAACACTATACCTGGTTAAAAGGATAGTGATACTTTTCCTAACATCCTGTATAGTTCGCCGCCATCGCAGATGGATCGCAGTCCGGCATTAAGTTTATCGCAATATGACTGTACTTATGCGGAATTTACTATCAATCAACTGAATTCGTTAATAATGTTACGGTAGTGACATTCTATATCCATGGGCAACTCATAGAATTTCCGGAAGCAAAAGATCATCCATAAGCACATCATTACTCCATGATTATTTTTTCAGATGAGCGATAAATAATAGTGATATGTACACCCTTGGACACTTCAATCTAGACTGATTCTGGCTGAGAAACGTGTGTGTGCGATATATTTTTATTTCCTCTCAGTCACGCACCGAGCTATATCTTTGTCCCTCGTTAACGATTTTGTGTAGATACTGTATAATATTGGGTAAGAAGGTGGATGTGTCCGAGAGCGTACATGGAACATATTTCATATTAAAAGATTTTTTGATCAAAAATATTTTAATTAACACACAATCTCACACTTAAACCACCATTATTTAAAAACAATTACATATAGGTAACAATCCTCAATACGAAATTCACAAAAAAATATTTACATTTATGTGCACACTTTTCTCTAACCAAAGTTAATTAACTTTAATTACAACAATATTCATTATACTTATAATGACTATTATATTATATTCATATTAGACAATTGAAATTGCCAATGCAAGTTACTTAATATGTATGAGACATTGTCCTTCTTGGATAAGTAACTTTTAAAATAAGTTCTGGATTACATTTATTTTTGAATGTGGTATTCTATAAGGTAAACTTAAAACTACTGGCTAATGCTAAGAAAAAAATATTGATATTTTCATTCAATTAGGTATAAAATCTTTCATCAATTGATTTGGTAGGTACAGTCAGCATCAGATATATGGTAGCGGTCAAGGTATTCAAATATTTCGAAGCAGCATTAAATATCGATATGTTCGTTACGATAGATGCGGCCTATAATATCGGGACATATAAAACGTCACAAATTTAGGATCAGAGACTGTTTAATAAGTTCGTTACATACAATCAGGTAATGATATCGGTACGAAAATAATCGTCAATGGTATCTAAGCAGTCAAGATGATCATAAATATCGGAACATTTATGGAAAATGTACTTTAAGTCTGTGCTACATAGTACACATTTGAACTCTGTACTACCTATATTGACTTGTCAACGTCAAGAATATAGAAAACATGAAGAACACAAATATAACTACACGCGTTAAAAGAGTTCGGACATGAAAGATAATTACCAAGTAGGTTCTAGTACTTGATCAACAATTCAATCGTGATAGATACTTAGGTATACTAATAAAATAATTTTAAGTACCAACAACAACATGTTTGCTATTTTATTATTTACTTACTTACTTATTGTAATATTTATTCTTTGTAATTTTCTTTTGTTGTAGAACAATAACTACTACTACACTGTTTATACCTACCAAGTGTAAAAGGACTTTTACCATTTACTTTACCATTGTTCCGTGAAAGGAAAGACACAAAATAATAATGCTATTTTCATCCATAAAAAGTAGAAAATAAATAACGCACTCTCATCAGATTTGAACCCACGACTATGTGCTTTAATAGTCAAAGGACTATCAACTACGCCATTAAGTATCTGACATCGTTTTATCGAAATTAAGCTAATCATTCTACGCCCTTCAATTTTGACATTGCGTCAAAAGAACTTTTATATATATATATAGGCATTTAGTTTGGTAAGAATATTTGTTGTATTTGAAAGAGACAGTCACAATGACACTCTTTTCGGTGAATGTCACTACAAATTATTGATAACTTCGTGGGTCAAATCTCAAGCATTTTAAATTGTATTACACAGACTTAAAGTACATTTTCCATAAATGTTCCGATATTTGTGACGATTTATATGTTCCGATATTTGTGACGATTTATATGTTCCGATATTATAGGCCGCATCTATTGTAACGAACATATTGAAATTTAATGCAGCTCCGAAATATTTGAGTACCTTGACCGCTACCATATATCTGATGGCGACTGTACATAAACAATTGATAATCATGAAATGAAAATTTAGTGCTTTTGTGAAAATCTAGTTTCTCTAATCAATTGAGACTTTTATTTACTGTATTTTTGATGCCATATTTAATTCAGTTGAAATTTTTTTATGTACTCCATAAAGAACTGCAATATGACACACATGAAGCAAGGCACTTGTGAAATTTGTACTAGGGTATGTATTCCAACACAATTCAATAAGAGCAAGTATTAAAAATCTTACTATATTAGAGTAATTACAAGACCATAACAAATATGGTAAGCTATGAAAGTACCATGAGTAAAACTGGTAATGCAAACTTCGGGAACAAACAATTCCAATGAAGTTTACTATGAACATGGGTAATATAAACAATTGAGAGAGTACATCAAAGTTTATGCTGTAAATTGAATTATCTTGCACTTCGGTACTCTTTTTGTGATCACTTTTAACTGGCTTCTTATTGCCTTTCTGTGACTTTTGTAACATTGCTTCAAATGAATTTATGAAGTCTTCTTGTTCTTTGGTAAGTTTCTCAGTTTCCTCAGGTTTCTTTATTGCCTTTAACTTAGATTCCTTGGCCTTTGATTTTGCTTTGTTTTTGTTTTCAATATTCTTAGAATCAATTTGAGGTTGCACTTGTTTTTGTACATATCTGAGGCGACAATAGCTCTTGAAGTATTGAATGCACATTGGTAAGAATATAAGAAGGAGCATTATGTGTATACCTAATAAGGTGAAATGAAAGCATCTGCTTTCAAACGTATGAACATCTAGAAATCTGTAGTTGACTGTCCAAGTATGGTTGAAGACTCTACCCACATCAAAGCTTCCTTTTAGGTATGCTACAGGATTGCCAATTAAAAAAGGCAGTCCTAAAATTATTTGCACTGCAGCACATATAAGAAGCTGTTTCACAGTGTCTTTAAGACCCAGGTTAACTAAATAAAAGAATAAGAGAGCAGGAGCATATAGGAGAATGTTCATTTTCACTGAAACACCTAAACTATAAAATACACTGGCTAAGCTCCATTTGGAGGAAATAAACAGATTTAAGGCTATATATAGGAAAAGTACAGCAATGGGATCATTGAACAAGCGCAAAACATGAATCGAATGTATTCTGTATGAAGTCAGGATAGTTATTACAAGAACATAAGGTGGAACTTTCCTTGTTTTCATATAGATACGAAGTATAAAAAACAATTCTAGGAGGTAAATGGCTATAAATATGTACTGAGCCAGTCTAATATTTTCTCCATGATTTGTCAAATAATATAGAAAAGAATATATGTATACGAAACCGGCGGGATACACGAGCGGGCCAGTGTCTCCTCGAAGCTGGCTGTAGTCGAGACTTCCATTTAGAAATCCTTCACATTCTTGCATGTAGGCCTTCCAATCTATTTCTGTATAGGGCACGTGTTCCACTACAGCTATGTTAAGTAATAATTCAGCGACGATGATAAGAAATGCCGCAAAAGGCAACTGGGCTGGATTGATTGCTAACCCTTTTATGAAAGACCATGTGAATACGTTTTTAAGTTGTTTGGTCACTTCTTCTATTCTACTTCGGCCACTCATGTTGATGCAGTTAATTGTACTTGTTGTCTGTCTATAGCTCCATAAGAGTAAGCTAGTAACGTGTCTATTTTAAGATTAGGTCACCTCAGTCGGCTAAATAAAATACGAAATGATACGAAAATGAACAGCAAGCAGCTGTTTTGCTTTTTGACACCCACTGGCTGGCGTTTAAATTCAACTGTCATGTGTCAGTCAATGTCATAGATTGACAGATTTATTTTTTAATAAGGTTGTCAACATGTTAGCTTTCTGCATGGCTTTCTGCCTGCATGCTTTCTGCCAATACAAAGTGCTGCCAATCTAGAATCTGTGCCTATAGAATAGTAAGAATATTCCAAATATTCCACATATTCAAACTAAATAAACAAATAGTTGATCTGAGCTCGATAGTGTTATTAGTCAGACGATGGCTGTTGAAAAGCGAAAACCAGAGTGAACTAACATACCTAAGAAGACATACAGGAAAGACGATGCAAAATATCTAAAGATAATTAGGTACCTACCTAGATAAGTACCAACTTAGGTAAGTATCTATTGAATATCGAGCCATCTTCTATCATTTTTAACGTGTTGTAAAGATAGACACGTCTCTTACGGCGGCGGCATCTAGTTTAATCGTAACGTAACCTATATCAGGTAGATATGTAACACTTATGTATTCGATTGTACCTAGTTAACTTATTATTAATATAGGTGTGTTTGTTTAGTCTTATGATAATTAAGGTAGGTTTTACTTTACATCTTATCTAGGTACTAAGCAATTAGAGTATGTATTCGCCATTTAATATAGATAATATATGTTGTGTCAGATAAGGTAAATGAGCGTTGTGTTTATCTGTAAAATATTTTAAAATTAATGTGAAAACTGTATTCTTTAAGAAATCTCTGTGAGCAGTAACTCTACGAATTTTGTGGTCTAATTCTTCATAATCATCAAAATCCGCCTCCAGGACCTAAGTAATGAAAAAATCCTTAATAAATTAAGTAGATACTATTAGATACTTAAGTAAACCTAATTACCTACCTACGTACTCATAATTAAAAAGCTCTCCAATATGTAGCACTATCTTCATTTATTTTACAAAAACGTCTATCATAATATTTTTACTTTGTGTACAGGTACCTACAGCAAAGGTACCTACAGCAAAGGTAAATTGCCAAACACAGCACAGTACACGTAGTAACTATTAGGTAATCTGTGACAGTACCTAGCTAGATAACTACACGTGAAGTTGAAAAACTTTTCTCAAAGAAAGTGGTTTTTTCACACAAGTAGGTAGTAAGTCAGTGGTAATAGTTTACCTGAAAGCTGACAGCGGACATAGAAAAATCAGCACCATCTATATGATAAACATCTTGTTTGGTTACAAAAGTCAATTCCAAGTGGATTTTCACTTCGCCCATCAAAAATCTATAACAAAATTACAGAAGGTTAGGTACAAGCATGATAAAAAGTTGGCGTTCAAAGTACATATCTCCACCACCGTCTTACCTTAGAAGTGCTGAATGTAAAGGTACAATCACAAACGTACTTTCGCCTTGTACGTCATACGTGGCTGAAATAGGAAGCGGGTCACATGAAATGGTATCTACCTAATAAAAACAAATTATACCTAGATACCTATACTTAGGAATTACGATAAAGTTTCAAACTATGAACTTTCGTTGTCGATTTTCAGACAATCTTACAAGTAGGGAAATGCTACCTACCTTTCTTTTCTTTCTTGCTGATTTTTTGTATTTATTTATCTCAAATAGGTAGGTACATCAACAGACAACAGATCATAACATTAAATCTAAATAGTATTCATAAAATAATTAATATAAATCTGAAATCTTGCATGGCGTACCTACCTATGCATTTAAACCTTGGTTTTTATTTACCTACCTTTATCTGTGCCTAACCTATACTTATGTAAGTAGGTATTTTACTATCAAAGTAGTGACGTCACACTTCAGTTCAATAGGTATAGGTCGCGCCACGTAAAAAGAACGCTGGAAACAAGCGAATGGGATGAGTTCGCACATGGCTACATTTGCGCACGAAAGTACTAGATCTTTTTACGTGGCGCGACCTATACCTACTTATTTTTTTTTAAATAATTAACGTCAAACTCCCCATTTCGAAAGTGTGATGCTCATTTATTTGATCCTATTTTTTCGAACAGTCTAACCACGGCAAGTCTGATGAAGCATACTACGTAGTAGATAACCATTTTCTGTAAATTTTTAAATGAAGTCATAATAGTAATCATAGGTACCTACTTAAGTAGGACCTACCTAAGTCGGTACCATAAAATGTTCTTAGCACAGGTTCTTAATGTAGGTATTGTAGACTCTTTGTATCAGTTATTATATCAATTTGAGGAATCTGGATGAAGGTCTTTTCTATAAGAAGCTCTTACGATAAGATTTTATTAGAATATTATTTTCGTCAGTTTTCCGTCATGAAAACACATTTGAGTGCACTGAGCCGTAAAACTTACTTTCAACTTCCATGAGCGGAGCAGACATCTCTACATTCATAACGAACGGGGTGGGCTCCGTCATATAGTTCATTGAGTGTATTCCATGAAAACGTATTGCTAGGTCATCCACTTTCAAGTACCGGACGTCAATCGTCGTATTTCGAAACCTAAGGAAACTAAAAAACAAGGTAGGTAGGTATATCTGAAAACAGGTAACCAAGGAAGAGATAGGGTGCTGAGGTATCATAACGCTTTAAGTACTTAGGTGGGTACCTACTCATAAGCCAACGTCATAATTTTATGATCACAAGTTTTCCGTTTTTTAAACTTATTCTTTCGGCTTTGCCGTAGTCGAGTAACATGTACATACATACATATCCGTCACGCCTCTCTCCCATTGTGGTAGGCGGAGACCACTTCCTTCCACTTGCTACGATCCAAACACACCTCTTTCGCTTCATCCACACTCATCAGTCGCCTCATACATGCCCGTCGGTTTAGAGTACTCTTGATTATTGTTTAATGGGTTCCTAATAATGAAAAAGATAGGAACTCACTCTATTTGTACCAATTGATCGTACTCGTAAATTCCTTTTTCTAAAGGACCGACGTTTTCGATGAAGTATGTTCCATTCTCCGATTCTATAGCAGCTTCTAAATATAATGCCACGAAATGACTTGCTTTCAAATCATCGACATCTAAAGGGTAGTATTTCTCTTGAGTACTGACATTACCATATGTAACGTTTACATTTTGATCTTTCAATTCTACTTTTTCCGTTGGTTCCGGTACAGGCGTCGTCGTCGTCGTGCTAATGCGTGGTGTAGTCACTATTATGATCAGATCGTGATCATAATCACTTGAGTTATTGTGACTGTAGTCGAGCATATCCTCATAGGTTACATCATCTAATCAACACCGAAAAATACCGATTAAATAATCAAAAAGTACCTATATAAGAAATTGTGGCACAGCGTGTACCAAACATACCACTTACGTTGTGTACTAACACTTGATAAAATCGATAAAAGGGCAAAACTAATAGCGAAAACTGAATGGTTCATTATGAAACCTAACCAAAATTTTCTGTTACTGCTTAAAAGAGTGCCTAGACAACTCGAGAATGTTTTTAAATCAGACGTCATCGTTGCAGAGCCGGATTAGCCAAACCATGAGCTACAGGTACCTAACTACTAGGTAATTTCAATAGGTAAAATGCATTTTTAAACTTCTTGTTTTTATTATCAATAACACGGACTCGCTGCCGATGCGAGCCGAATCCGGCACTGCATAGAAGTTTAATAATTTTTTGTTATGATTGGCAGAGGCGTGACGGTGCCACTCTGCTTATTTTCATATTGGGACGAGACGCGACGGTCGGGCTGTGTGTGCTGCGCTCTTACAAATCCGGTGATAATAAAAAATGACATTCAGTTTTTAAAGCTGACAGTATAGGTATGGATTGGTTTTGAACACATTTTGAAAAAGAAGTAGGTACCTACCTCTCTAGAAGAACTTGAAGTTTTTGTAAGACACCACTAATAGATGGCGAGAGAATACTGAAATACTCGTGTTGTATGACAGTATTGCTCAGGGATCCGGTAACCCATTTAAAAGGATAACCGATATATAAACGGTTGCAGAAACAATCGGTAACCTTTCAAACTGGTAACCCTTAAATACCGTTAACATTTTGAAACGGTTAACCGTTGAATGATTTATAAATCAATAACCCTTTAATTAAACGGTTAACCGAATGAAACGGTAAACCGAGTGAAACTGTTAAGGTTGTATTGTCATCAGAACTACATACAGCTGCCAATTTTCATTACGCTACGATCCTTGGAAGATGGTCAAATTGCTTTCACAAGATTCCATTACATGGTTAGCTACATACACGACAACCTATCAAAAGCGTGTTAACAATAATAAAAAAATATTATATTATTAGAAGTCATACATGCCAGCCGTGCGCGCGACGGTTTGGCAAAATACAATATTTAACCTAATAGCATTCGATTGGGTTAACCGATAGATAAACAATAAGGGTTAATCGAATGTAATAAATACCTGTTTTTGATTCTGTTATTCCATCATTTATAATAATCGATTGATAAGGTTAACCGAAATTATTCTGTTTTTGCTTATACTGTTGACCCATATTTTATTTAGGTTAATAACAGATACGTTTCGGTTATTAATAGCAACCGGAAAAACCCTGGTATTGCTGAGTTGATGATGAAGTCGCGCCATATCGCTCAATTTTGTATTGAGCTATATTGATGTTTGTGGCCGTTGCCGTAAATTACTTGATGTAGTCGTGGCTGCATAGTTGACGAGTATTGAATTGACTGGAATTGAGCAATTTTAGTTGCCCTTAAAAGATATTAAATAACAAATGTCAATATTTTCCTGTTTCGTGTTTGTTACCTATCTACCTTTGAGTAGGTATAGAATATACTATAAAGAGGTGCCACATTTTTTTATATTCAAATGAGTTTATGATAACATGCCAAGGTTGGCGCAAGTTTTTCATAGTTTTCTTGGTAGATGACCTGTCAAACGATAAGAAATTCCATTCAAAAATGGAACCCATTTTGCACCAGACCAGACACGCAGATCCAGACAGTATGGCCTCGGAAATGGCACCTCCTATCTACTGTAGGTAACCGCAGAGGAATAATAAAGTAACTGTATCTATTATGTTGGTTGGTACGGCGGGCTTGACCACTTTGAAAAGTAAAAGGATAATGGATGTTGATGTTATTAATTAAAATTCGTTATTAATTGAGTATATCTTTAATAGTTATTATTATAAAAAGTACTTAGTTGCCTAAAATGCATTAGCAAAATGTATGGTTTATTAAAGACGTTTTAAATAATAATTTACATAGGTCTTGTTATCTTGTCGCCGCCATCAAGTAGACGCCAGATGTATTCTTTCGGAATGGTTCCCACAGCTTCGCTCATATTCCTGAGGATTGCTCTAATTGCAGTTTTAACCACATTCTCTTGAATGTTATCAAACGCTCTTTTTATAACTCTATTGCTATTTTGGATTCTATAGTCACTTCTAACATACAGTTGCATCTATAATAGAAAAAAATAATAATTTAGCAGGTAGGTAAATATAAATACCTATACCGAATTACCGACCGACCTACTAACATTTAGGTAGGTACCTATACGTATTTAGGTATCCTAGGTATGTATCCAGTTAAATGTTCTGACAAAATAAAAAAAGTATTATAATAATAGGTTTGTCCAAATATGAATGCTTATATTGAAGGTACCTTTAACTTATTAAAATAAGGTAGGTACCTATATAAGTACTTAGTTCTGTTGTTAAGTAATTTTAGTAGGTAATGCATAGGTATCTACCTACTTATACGTAAATAAATATTTTAATTACCTACTTACCTGAACATTTTCCGCCTTTATTGTGAAGTCTGCACCAGTAATGGTATAGTTATTATTATTATTTAATAAATTGAATTGTATAGAGGCATTTATTTGGAGCCCTGTTACTATAAACCTGGGAAACAAAAATAACTTAGTTTCATGCAATACTTAGGTACACATACAAAAAAATACTACTTATAGGTCGCGCCAAGTAAGAAGAACTTTAGAAACAAATTAAAATCACGTGTTCGCGCATGGGTACACTTACGCACGAAAGTACTAGGGCTATTTATCGTTTCATTCTTTTAAGAGTCTTTTGCACGCGGTTACGTATGTTGACTTATAGACTATACGTAGGTGGTGATGATTCTGATTACAAAGGTTATGAAAATGTCGACAACGATGATAATAAAATGGGCACTTTTGGCTTCAACACCGCGTCCTTATCTGGTTTTCGCGCCACCCATGAAGACTTAATGGAAGAACAATATGTTTTTTTTTTTAATATCCGAATATTTTTTAACATTTTTACATATTTTACACTAAATTCAATATTGATTGGAAGTTGTATATTTTTTTTATTTATATTCCACCTTACTAATACTACTAAAAATATTTTTCTTTCCTTTGTACGTAAAACCATGATTAAACACTTTTGTGCGCGATGGTATTTTAAAACAAATATTAAACGTCAGACTCAAAAATGGTCTATGCGCATCTGTCAGCTAGGGTTCATTTTACGTGGCGCGACCTATACTTGAATAGCTCTTCCGTGAACTGCCCATCAGTGTGATCAAAGCATATCTACTGTAACGCAAGTTAATACTAGGTAGGTATTTACTAAATACCTACCTACCTAAGACCTAAGACCTAAATACTATTTACCTAAGACCTAAATACTATTTAGGTCTTATGTTTGAATGAGCTGCGTAATTGAATTCATAGGTAATTAATTATTTACCAACCCAACCCACTGCTAAAATTTAGATACAGATACTTGCTTAGATCTTTTTATTTGTCTACCCTTGTATTTGTTAGTAAGGAATAAAATGAGATGTTACAATCTTCCGCGAGTTTTCGACTTTTCACCGAAGTGTTTTGTTTTGCTAGTCTAGTCTAGATGATGGTAGGTACTTACCTACCTAGTCGGCAGATTAGAATAGCGTAAGTACTTACTTCAAATACCCCGAAACTGGCAAATTGATGAATCGTAATTTAACTATAGTGCTGAAGAATGCTGAAACATTTAATTAATAATCATCTTCATTTTGCGTTCCAATTTATTAAAATACATTTTTATAAACCCGTGTGATATCGTTTTGTTTGAATTGCATAAAGGTAATTTAATGTTCTCGATGCATATTACCTAGGCAAGATACTCGTACCTACTTACACAGATTATGGTGCATTGCATATACTCACTTTCTCCTTGTATTTTATTTTTAGCAGTAACGTGCGCGTCCATCCTAATTGAAGATTTAGAAGAGTTTCCTAGTCGAATTTCTAAATCCTTAATTCTCAATCCATTAAGTTCTTTTACAGTCAAATTTGATAATAATGTAGGACCACTAGAAACATGTAAAGTTTATATACTTAAATAGATAGAAACGTTATAGTAGGTAGGGGAACTGTGTCTAAAATGATCCCCCTAAGGGACTAAGGGAAAGCTAATTTGTGAGCAAAATATAAAAGTAAGAGTAACCGTTGGAGAGGTATCCGATAAAGCATTTATTTAGCCACAATTTCGCATACCCCTATTTTAGGATCGATTAATATTTTTTAATTTATTAAAGTTTTAGCAAACCCTTATCAAAGGATCATTTTATACACATACCTATAGGGTATAAAATGATCCCTGGGTATGGACAAAATGATCCTAGGATCGTTTTGAATGCTTAAATGATCTTAAAATCTGTCTCTTCACAAGTTTAATTACCTACTTGAAAAACCGGCCAAGTGCTAGTCGGACTCGCATGCAAAGGGTTCTATACGATTTACTAGGTTAACATTAGCAGCAAATACCTACATGAAATGACATCGATACCTAACCAAATATTCTAAGAATATTTCAAGTGCCTTACTTTTGCCAATTGATACTTATCTAGCGAAAAAATGCAAAAAAAATCTGTTGTAGATGCAGCCTGAAATATTTGTTTAATTATAATTTTATTGTTTATTTTTAAAGAAAATGTATAATTAAAGTAGGAAAATCCTCGAGTACCTATACCACGGGCTAACTTGAACGAGTAAAAAAAGAAAGTAATCAAACCTAAAGCTCATATTATATCGAATGGACGGTTTAAAAATTCGAATTGCTTTATTGAAAAAAATCACGGCTAAAACGATCCCAGTACTTATCATTTTATCCATACATAGACCAAATAAAGGAGGGAATAGAAGTTGTGTCGTATCAGGTGCTCAAACGGACGGCAGAGAATAGAGAAGAGTGGCGCAGACTCCACCGACAAGAGCGACGCTCTTAAATTTATGACGATGATGAACTGGGGATCGTTTTACCTCAAAGTCAACTTTTTAAAAAATAATCAAAAAATTTCTTTTGCAATTCTACCCGCTGTCAAAATATTACCAAATCCACATAGAAACCGTTTGTAAAACTGGCATTCATTCACATGCAATGTAGTTTTCACAATAAATCTTTGATTTTGGCTGATTATAGATCAGACATAAAAAATTTCTTTTTTTTTATTTTCTCCTCGTGCATAAGACCGCCATTAAACTTCATCGGGTAACTAAGCAGGGTGTGGGGAATACGTTAGAGGTTAAATCAGATAGAGTGCGATAGTAGTTTATTGGCAATTGGGTGGGATCATTTCACTCTGAGGGATCATTATGGACACAGTTCCCCTACTTAGGTAATTTATTAGATACCTACAGTACCTAATTATGTTTTTAATCTAAAGTTAAAGCTATAGGCTATCTTCGTAAAAAGTAAATAGGTGTCTTAATTCAATACATCACTCATAAGTACTTATAGTTAGTTACCTATTAAATAACTCAAGTAAGTACTTAGATCGTTACCTCGCAGACGTCGCCGGAAGGTCAACACTACTCCGCACAAAAGGATCTATAGGACCTCCCATGATAGCTTCACTTTGCATTGCAGATGTAATGATAGGTAGGATGTTTGCTGCAGCCTGAACGTCTTTCTTATTTAATGGCAAGTATTTTGTGTTCAGTTCCGATCCCAGCTTCATTTTCGTGGAAAGTGGCCCCATGTCGTATAAGGGCCCAAGCTCGAATGCTGCGTTCGAAATTCAATATCAGTTTTCAGCGGAAAAACTAAGGATTAAAATTAACCTGTCTAGATACTTACATTTGGCCACTATAATCAACGAACACACTATTAGTAATGAGTTATTCATTGTCACAACGGTAATCGGAACCTTTACCAATAACTATGGGATTTGTTACTGTAATAAACGGCATTAAAATTTACTTAAGTATTATACCATTGCCTGAAAGTTATATTATTATAATATTTGTAGTTTTCATGATCGTTTGCGTTTGATTGAATATTGTTACCAAATTCGCTACGTTATGCTTCAGGCTGCGGCCTCGAATTTCGCGGGCAGCGGGAGCGGCGGCGGGCGCGGCGCTGCGGCGGCAATGTTTTTGAATGAAACCAGCGGGCAATGAGCGAGCGGGCGCTATAGCGGTGTAGTGTTGTGTCGCTATGATAGGTATTTGTCGAAAGAAATGTATAAAAAACGGCGACAGCATCTTTTTCTATAAGTACTTTGTTCGTAACATTCGATTTTTGTGGATGCACGATAAATGAGTAGAGACGAGTGACGAAAATGAGCATAGGTAAGCAATAAGAGCAATAAGATTAGATGTTATTATACCTATATACGAACTGTTTGACTTAAAATATTTAAATAAATAGTACAATCTACACTATTCAAGTATACTTAGTAAAAGAATTAAAGTATTTTGGAATTATTATCTTTTTAAGCTTTTTGTGGTTCACAATTTTCTCATTTTTGCTGTTTTCCTTAATATAGAACATGGAACAAAAAAAATTGATGAATAAAGTAATAATAATAATATGAATTAATAATTTTTCAAATCAAAATAATAAATCAATAATTCTACCACGTCCCAGAAGATCTCGACAAGTGACAAAAAAAAACTAGCACATCACTACAATGCAGAGCACGGCTGTCGTCGCCCGCTCCCGCGCCCGCCCCGCTGCCCGCGCCGCTGTTTTCGAGGACAGCTCCATATAAATGTATGAATTTGATCTTGCCGCTCCCGCTCCCGCTGACGCCCCGCTGCCCGCGAAATTTGAGGCCGCGGCCTCAAAGATAACCTAGGAGACCTGAACTTAGATACTTACGTAGAAAGTCACAGCACAGTTGCTGCGTCGTCGTCGCAAGCATTTACGGAGGTACCTACACGAATATGACGTACCTACACCTACCTACATATTACCCACAGTTATACTATACATATAAGTAAATTGAGAATCGATTTTCGGTAGGTACCTAAATACATAAAATTCAGATTATGGTTTCCAATTATTGTTTTCTGCCAATGACAATAATTGTGACCTTATATTTTGACAGGATTAAGTAGAGAAAACAGCACTTTATTAGGTACTCCTAAGATGCCGATGATTTTTGCCGAACTTGACATCCTTACTTTTCCATCTATAGTAATACTTCAGGTAGCCTCATACGTCTACTCTCACCTAGACGAATACAGGTCGCGTGGCCACGTTAACGCAAAAACCTTGCGTCACGCGGACAGGCTGACGCCAGTTACCCATCGGCTTGCTAAATCTACCAAGCTCACACATGTCCTGGGACCAACCATTTATAATAAACTTCCTGAAGCGGTGAAAGAGTCGCCTTCTTTAAAAAACTTTAAGTTTAAGCTGAAACGTTGGCTCCTGGAACACACATTCTATAGTCTTAATGAGTTTTTAAATATTAAATTGTAACATTGCAATTATAAGTTAAGTACTTAAATGTAATATTATTATTATTATTTATAATGTTTCTTTTCTACGTTTTTGTATTTTTGTAATTACTCTAATGTATTAAAGTAATTAGATATTATTTAAACCATCAATGTGACATGTAATATTTAACAAATTACGAAATAAATGATTACCTATGATTATGATTATGATGACTTGAGCTCTCCCTGAATTATGTCGTTTTTTAAATGTAGAGACGAAACGAAGCAGCAAGGTCCACATACAAAACGTTTCCTTTATTTTGTTTTCCTTAATCAAAATAAATATGTAACTAAGTAGGCTACTTATTTTCTAATCCACTTATTTAGATTAGTTACCTACACAAATGATAAATAAATATTAATTACTTAAAGATAAAAACTATAATGTTTAGCAGAAGGAATTTCTTAAGTGCTTTATTTTACGAGTAGGTACCTAGGTACTTATTATGTGATAATGATAATTTGTAAAAATAACAAAAAAACTTGAGCGTCGTAGGTAAAGACGTTAGTAACTATTTAGTTATCTGTAGCTATACGGTAGAAATGTTGCTTATTTCCTAAGCTAATTTCTTACCAGATAGGTAAAGGTATAGACTTTAAGTTTGCTAATAAAAGATCTCACGGGGTAGATATTTATTCCCGTACCGCCTCAATACTTGATAAACTTATTAGGAACTTTCTGGCTAATACCAGTCCTACGTTGCCAACTACAGATACCTAGCTCTAAAACACTTCTGTTTGCTGTTTATTTTTCAACTTTGACGGCTCTTCGTCAT
Organism: Anarsia innoxiella; assembly: GCA_947563765.1. Lineage (NCBI taxonomy): Eukaryota > Metazoa > Arthropoda > Insecta > Lepidoptera > Gelechiidae > Anarsia > Anarsia innoxiella. The sequence goes on from OX387395.1 coordinate 6,787,728, forward strand.
TTGGCTTCATCGTTCGATTCAAATATAGAAGTATTTATAGTTTTTCATTACATAACAATAACAATAATTAAAAACAGTGGTAGGTACAGATATCTGACCTGAGCGATAAATTAGGATATTATAAGTATTATAACTTTGATTTCGTACTTTGATTATTACCGTCTGAGGATTATTATTATGAAGAATTTGTAGATTTGGGGGATTAATTAGATAAGTGCATACTTTTTTCGATTTTAATTTGCAAACCTGATATTAAAAACGGTCATAATTATAAATCAGCGAAGGTTGTATTAGACGTGTGATGTATTAGAATCATTTATTATGAAACAACTTATCGCATTATTATTGTTGGCTTTAGTCAGCGCAAATGCGTCTTTTGGTAAGTTTCTTAAAGTTTTAAGTTTCTTAGAGTTTTCTTAAGTTTAAGTTTTCTTAGTTTTTTAAGTTTAATAGTACTTTTCTTAGTTAGTCAGTTAGTTCTCATAGTAGTTTTCTTAAGTTTAAGTAACTTAAGTTTTCTTAAAGTTTCTTTTAAGTTTCTTACATTCTTCTCCTTTATTTTATTATAAGTATGTTAATTATTTTACCCTCTTCCTTATTTGATCACCAGATGGAAATAAAGCAGGCAAATCAGAACCCGTTGTTTCACAACCTATTGTCGTGTCATCCAGCCGTAGTCTCGTGGCAAACGCTATACAAACTGCTCTCGAAGGCTTCAGGGACACCGTGGTCAATGGCAATGAAAATTTCCCACCTTTGGACCCTCTCGACGTTGCTCACATAGGCCCTTTCTCTTATAGCGCTACTGGGTAAGTAATTACTACATCAGTAAGTACCTATACGTAAATACAAGCGAACAAGAGTAGTTAAATAATTATAAACATAATTAAAGTAGGTAGATATGTACCTAATGAAACTGTTTCTGTGCATGACGTCATAAGAAGCAATGACGATCTGCATAGTCCTTGTTCTCTACCTAATTGGACCCTTATAATCCAATTTAGACAATATCAACCTCCAAACAAAGCTCATACTTACGACCGGACCGCCTTAATATACCTATGTATGTAGGATTGTAGGTATGTGTCTATTTTACAGCGTGCGTGTGAATGCGAATGTTTACAACTTCAACTTCCAAGGACTACGGTGGTATGTGGTTGATTACGTAAATTTTGATGCACTACGACTTGCTCTGGGAGTGAAGATCACAGTACCTTGGCTTATCGCCACTGGTGAGTTATATTGACAATGTACTCGTATTTTTATCAGTAGGTAGGTTATATACTTATACTAGTACACAGGAAGGATGTAAGATCCAAGCCGAAACACAACTATAGTAAACACTTAGGTACTCCAAAACTGAATAACTGTCTTATGGATCAAATTATGATAAAAAAAATGTGTCTCCCTACTACCTAAGTGTGGCAAGGCAACTGATCAAAATAAAAGTAAAAAGGTTTTCTCTCGTGTTCTTTGGGAAAAGTTATCCAGTTTCGCAAATATTCTACTATCGCTGTATTTCGATTTTCGAATTACCTACCTAGTTAGATCGATCACATTCTGTATTGTTCCAAATGGCGTTACGACAACAACCTAAGAAAGAAGCATTCCCTATTTCCCAAATTGAACCTAGGACTTACTGTTATTTTTCTGTTTAAGGATCATACGATGCTGCTGCTAGAATAACTCTATTGTCGCATAATGCTGGCGGCGATTTCAGGTAATAAACATTAAAAATACGAGTAGGTAAACCAATGTTATCACAATTTTAGGATAACAAAATCAAAAATGTTAACCATTGACTTGCACCTACGTACAGGGTATTCGTGAATCGTTTGGAAACGTCAGTGGACGTACGTGTTGGCGCTAGCATCTGGACCGGTACTCTATTTTTAAGAGAGCTTGATATCAACATTGTTATCCATGATGTTGCTGTAAGTTATTCAATATTATACCTGTGCTTGATTGGTAAGTAAGTACCTAACTTACTTATTAAAGATTGCTTTACTTTTAAGAAGGTATAGAATTCCTTGTAACCTGTGGTCGGTTTGGTACACCTTTGAGTGATAACAAACAATTATCTACATTGACACCTAAAACTTAGACGTAGGTACCATTCTTTTCTTTTGCAGATTAACATTACAGGAATGACCGGTTCTTCATTGCTAAACAGTTTGATAAACTCGTTCGTACAAAACGCAGCTCAGAACCTCCTCAAAGATGAATTGGAGACCCTCAGCCAAACACTGAGTCGGGAGTTGTTCGATACTATCAACGACTTCCTTTCTAATTTCTCACTTGAAGACTTGTTGGGTTAGGACTTTAAGTGAGAAACACCGCAATTAATAAATACTTAAATACTGAAATGATTTTTTAATTTTATTATTCCTTATCCCCACCCCGAGACAATATGGTATGTAATTGGCAGTGGGTCTTATGAAGCCGCATAGTTTTGCTGTGGGGTGTATAAGATGATTAAATGCGCATATCGTTATGAGTCAAACTTAGATGGCAACTTATTAGTACCTACCTACCTACCTACTGTGTCAATGAAAAGGGCCGTTTTTCTTTAAAAGATAACGAAAACATATTTTATTGTATGTGAATAAATAACATTTATTCTACCTCATCCTCTATCCTTACTTATTCTTCTACTTCTTCTTCTTCTTCATCTTCTTCTTCTTCTATATCGTCCTCTACATCGATTGTGGGTGGTTCTGGACCCTGTTTTTTAAGTTACCGTTTTAGTTTACCGGATTGGCGCTGGAGTCTTGAATAGGTATGTTTACAGAAATTGCCGGGCACTGTACACTGTACCTACACTGAATGTGGCATAATCTTATGACCTATCAGGAGCTTTCGATAAGCAAGCGCTATGAAGATCACAATGACGTATTGCAGGTAGCGGATTATCGATAGGTACCTACTATGTTCCAACATGTTGCACATCCCTGTTCCTATTGACAGTTTCCTACTCAGATGTTAACGTGACGACTATAGGATTTGAGGAATTGTGATAAAATTATTTAAAATATTTTTAATTTAAAAATAAACATTTAATCATAATCATATTCGACATACAAAACAAATGACTACCTAGGTTCACGTGGAACATAAATTGTATGAAAGTTAAATTACGTGCTTAGCATCGGTGGCTGCAGCGACTGTGGTGGTGGTGTTCACAATGGCTGCAGATGTACAGGTCTTCACTTTACCGTTGTCGCAGCAGAGCGCTTCCTCCGCCGTCATGTTGGCATACACCCATGGCTTATCGCACGTTTTGAAGAAAGCTGATAACTGAAACAATAAATAATTCATAGAAAGGAAACAGGGTATAGGTCGCGCCACGTAAAAAGAAAGCTGGAAGCAAGTGGAAGGGACGAGTTCGCGCATGGGTACACTCGTGCACGAAAGTACTAGGGCTATTTTATTGTTTTATTCTTATGGGTTTTAGATCTTTTATATTTTTCAAGGGATCGGAAGACGATAGGGAATTCGGAATCTTCTCACTGTTGTCTCACTGTATACTTAGAATATATTGTTGCCGCTGCGGTCCGCTTCATACTTTTTTTTATATTTTCGACTGCATTATGCTTCGCTCAACTCTTCGCTAAAAGAATATTGTATACCTTCATCGTTAATCATTTTCCTTTCATTTCGGTGTAAAACCAAGACCGTAATATTGATGATGACTACCTACATAAAAAAAATCTAAACATAATTAGTCCGTCTTTTAGGCTTCTAAAAATATTTGAAACACATTTTTTACCTGATCAAATATGTATAAATAAAAACAAAGATACAAATTATCAAAGTTACGGAGAGGGGGGTATTGACGTCACTCCTAGGTAAAAATAGTACTTAGGCGTGACGTCATGAGTATCTTTAACTCATAAACCAAGTAGCAGGTAAGTTGATTTTAATGTTTTGTAAAGTAGACTAAAGAAACAAGATAATGCATGAATATTAATACTTATATTATTAAGTATTATTATTTATTTTTATTTTTTTTTTATTTTTGTTTTTAATATACGAATTGGGACTTGATACCTAAGTAGGTACCTACTTAGTAAGTATTTTTTTGACATTAGTTAGGTACATAAGTAGGTATACCAATATAGGTATATTCTTACCTTTAGTTCATCTGCATTTTTCAGTCTGTTGCATAAGATTTCTGGACCCTTGGCTTTTGTAGCTGTAGCGAGTGCAATACAGAGGCTTTTGCAAGTGTTTTCCCCTTCGTCGTCACATTTGATCACTAAGCCAGGTGATTGAGAGAGGAGCGGCGTGACGTTGGCCTCGGGTGTCGGCGTCGGGAACCCGCCACATGAACAGTTGCCCTTTGGACCATCATCCGGTTTCGTCCTGGATAACATATTGGAATTATGAAATGACGAGATCATATAGTCTACTAGGAATACGATTTTATAAATTGTTAGGGCAAATAGGTACCATCTTTATAACAATATAAACAGCATGAAAACTTTGACGTTAATCAATTAACGCTACTTGCGTACCTAAAGTACCTACTTTGGTAGTTAGTTTGATACGTGGTCAACGCCAAATGCTTATTTAGCAACCGTCTACGAGACACATCCATCTTTGTGGGTAGTAAGTAAGTCAGTACTCACACTTTGACCTTTTCCTCGGAGAACACGAAGGAGAGTCCAACCAGCAGGATGACGCACAGGTCGCAGATGAGCACCTTCGCTGACATGTTGCAGGCGTAGAGACACTGGCCACGAGTACGTCGCCGGCACTTTCTTTATAAAGTATCTGCAAAAATACACTAGGGACACCATAAGTTTGCGGACTTTTAGAATAAAATATCACATTCTAAAAATAAAGTAGGTACCTAAAACATTAAAGCAAATTAAGTTCTTTAATCCTAAAAATAACGCTTTTTTTAACCAAGATTTCAATTTAGGAAGTTTAAGTTTTACCAATAGGTAGAGTTACCTAACCAGAGCTTAAGCACTTATCAAGAGTTTAGTAGGGCCTGAGACTAGTAGGTAATTTTTAATCTTATAAAGTACAGACTGACTACATTAGATCTATCTGCAGTTTCCATCGTAGTTCAAAATCATGGTCACCGTCAAGTAAAACGACTAGTGTTTTGATACTATAGTATGAGGTATTGTTATGATTTGACTCTTATACGGTAAGCTGTTAACGGGTCGCATGGACTTAGGTATGGCTATAATGGTCTCATAACGTGCGCCGGAGACTTATCAGAATCCATTCAGTTTTATAAACACTTCTCGCCGTTCCTAACTAAGAAGTCAATGTGGCGTGAAATCTTGGTTGTCTGTTTTTATTTAAATATAAGTAGATACCTAAATGATGGCTTGCCAGAAGCTCTAGATCTAATTGGTTAGGTGGTTGCATTTCTTTCTATTTAGGTAGGTAGGTATCTAAGTTTATTTTTTCTGACTATAACTAGGTACCTACCTTAGGAGGCCCTAAACCTCTATGTATATTATCAATACTAACGACAAAAAAACGAGAATTTTGTTCAAGTTGAGATTTCTGAGTTAAGTACCTAAACTTAAACAGGGAAACTTCGTGCACCATCTCCCCAAACAAAAATAAAGTAGGTAGGTACCAGTCAATGGCATTGCTAAAGATGTTGTTGCCAGCTGTAGGTACCTATCAGAGAACAAAATATATCAAAAAAGATTCCCCTACAAATTGCTTGAAAACCTCGTTCATTTGCCTTGCTGGTGAAGAAACGTGAGGCGGGTAGAGTAGGTACCTACCTACACGTTGTGGAAAAAGTAAGCGTGCGGTCTATAGCAAGGTGGGTGGACCGACATTAGTCTTTGAGTCGAGTTGAAGATTTGGTTTAGAAATTCAGTTGTAAGTAATACATTTAGCTAATTATGGAATTCTTAGCAATATTTGTATAGTACCAAGACTTGGTAGAGCTTTATATCACTGTGATTGTGAGTGATGAATGTAGGTACGAAGATAAACACTGCTGTACACATTGGACCAACTTGATGCATCCCTAAGGTTGCTATTTATACATTAGCTATATAAACTAATGATCATTCTGCATTAACGCTTCGATAAAAATGGACGTACCAGCAGCTATTGCAGCAGTTAACTACATGTGCACCAATGTAGAAATTAACAGAAACGGCGCAAAAGATGATGTTAGATGCAGGTATTCATTCGATGCATATGTATATGTATATGTGAAAGTATCATGTTTTACATATGGTAACTAATTTAGTAGAGTACCTATTTAAATAAATTTAAGGAGTATTACAGTAAAATACATCACTCAATTCACTTAGGTTACTCTTTATTTTATGAGGTCTCCAGTCATATAAACTATTTGCTTAAAAAAATAGCTACACTTGAGCGGAGTACAATATGTAGGTTGTCTATATATCTAAAAATAATGAACTAATAAAGTAAATACACCAATTGAAATCAAAATATGCCCTCTTAAGGTTTTATTTCACTTACACTGTAAGTGTACGTACACACATACCCTGGTCCTGCAAGGCCATGGTAAGAATCTAATAAAATACTTAGTCATAAATTATGAAAAATAGTATTTATATGTCTAAATAGACAAATTGTCTACATTCAACCTTCATCTTACATATTATTTTATTAGCTACATACTAATAATAATAGGAAAACCTTACCTAACTTAAAAAAATCACTATTATTTCATTTACACAGTTCACTGAACTTAATAATCAGTCCGATATAAATGTAAATGGTACATCTCCCTCCATTAATTAAGTATTATCTCTGCGGTGCTGGCTTTGGTTTAGGCATTTTAGCCAACAGGCTTTGTATTTCTTTCTTCTCATCATAGCTCTTCCACATCTCGTACAAGTTAATAATGGAGCGCACTATTTCTTGAATCTGAAATATACAGAATAAAATAACATTTTATTTACAAAAAACAATGTGCAAACACAAGATACACCAACAATGTGACCCTGTTATAAATACTATATTTAAAAACAGAAAAAAAAAAACATAAAACCAACTAGCAACTAGATACAATCATGTGTGTAAATAGAAACTGAAAAAAGTATAGGAATGAATAATATAATTCCAGTGATCCTATGTCCACAAGTTCCACAACTAACCTTATCCATATCTACATTAAGTTCTGCAAACCAAGGTTTCAAGTTCTCTTTTCCAAGCATCACACATGCTATATGCAGCGCACCAATTGCTATCTGTAATAGACAATATTATTTTTTATACATACAATACAATTGAAATTATGGACAGAAATGAAAATGTAAACACTAAACTCATATTTAATGTACCTGGTAAGGTGGATACAGCAAACTGACATCAGTTCTCAATGAATCATTAACTATTCTCCAAGCATATGTGAGGAGCTGATCATCTTGACCAATGTCTTGGACAAATAGAAGCAACGGTCGATATGGTTGATACACTATCAAACAGCAATCCAAATTCTCCAGTAAGTAGAACTCACATTCCAGTATGTGATTTGTTCTGTAGGGAAATTCTTGTTGACCATATGCATAGCTGAATTTATTCTTAATTACAGTTTGGCAAGTTGTTATTAGACGAGAATTAGATATGACACCAAATTCTTCCACTTTTGAGGCAAGAAAAACGCACGTTGGTGCCAGGAGCAGCGGGTCAATCGTTTTCAAAGAATTCCTAGCGTAGAATCGTTTGAAGTAAACAGTAGCTGTGGCAATCACTTGTTGTCTTAATTTCAGCTGTTCTCCAAGAACTTGAATAATACTTGCAAAGAAATTAAATATTTTTTGGTACTCTTCTTCAGGTAATATATTCAAGTCGTGTTGGCGGTCTCGTACCAGATCCTGTTTGTCTAAAATCCATTGTTGATGATGAGAACTCTGCCAAAAATTGCCAGCCATAATTTAGTAAAACACAAGATGTACTTAAATAAATATTTTTGTTTAATTTCTCCGTTTTTTAGTTGGTTATTTTTTGGTTGTATTCGTCAAACGTAAAAAAGTCAAATTGATAATGTAATGTCAATGTCAAATTGATTTTTTTTAAATTGGCGTCACGCGGTTTGCGTCTTGGTAGAGTCCATTTCACGAAAGAAGTCCCCTAGCCGCGGCGCTGTATTTCATGTCAAAATTGATAATGTTGCCATTTATGAGTACAACATCTACCTATATTATGTTTATTTCACTTGTAATTTATTAAATAATATTATTTCCTGCATATTTCGACTGTTCTTGTCATTCCATGAGTAGGTTGATATGTATTTTGATAAAAATATCTACTTAGCTATATTTCTGTTTTGTAAAAAGTGTATTTTTATTAAGATAACTAAGGAGTTTTCTACCTACTATCAGGGAAAAGGTCAGAAAATAGGGAAAATAGACCTGTCAAATTTAGTTCCAAAAATATCCGGGGGACTTTTTTCGTGAAAAGCACTCTAATAAGCCTATTAGCCATAATTGTCAAATGAGGTGCCACACTAAAAGCTTATTACAGATGGCGCTGTTGGCGACTGAACCTTGTTTACATTTTGTAGTTATTGTGGATGATTACAACAAATTCATCAGTCAAGACATTTCATGAAATCTACGCATGAAATAGTTCCCATCCACAGACGTACCTATAGACCGGTTTTAAACGAAAAACCGTGATCACTAATCAATGGCCAATCATCAGCCTGTATTGTCGCTGGAGTAGGTACTCTATGCTATTTGCATTGCAAGCTATTTAGGTAGGTAGGTCCAACTGGTCCAACGTCTCCAACGTAGATATTAATCGTTCCGTGAGTGAGATCCTTTATTTTTATATGACAGTGGCCGGCCTGGCAACATTTCAAATGGTGAAGAAGGAAGTAAAAGGCGGGAAAGTTTTTGGCGAAAAACAACAAATCACGGACGTTGACTGACTTTTTGCTGCTGCCGTTTTGTAGTTGCTTTCACTTCTTTCATTTTGATTTCTTTGGTGCGTTCTTTTCAGCTGCTCTGCTTGGACTTTGCTCAGGCTCAACTTCGAAAGAAGGCGAAATAGGTAGGTATGTATAATATACGGTACCTACCTATAATATCTGCGAGGCAAGCAAGATTTACTAGAGAGGTTATTTTTTGTATTTATTCTTATCAGCAGTAAAATCCATAATATTATGTACATACCTACCAAGTTATACTTCATAAGTGTTCGTATTATTTTATAGAAAGTTATCTTCAATAACAATAATTATAGCCTATTTAAGAAAATATTTTCGTCATGTTAAGATTTTGATAAGTACCTATCCAAATTTGTTTTGTTACCTACTTATAATCTATTAAAAGTGTGCGGTCAAATCTGCGTAACGTACAGCACCGAACGGACGGTTCAATACGCTCGCAATAGCCAATAGGTTCTTCTCTGGGGAAAACTGCACTCTTGCGAATCTAGCAATAACTTTAAAAAATGACCCGTCCTAAGTGTTGTCAAACCTAACCTACAGGAATAAAGGAAATTTCATTTCAATGGGTTTCAAGTTACCTATGACACGTCAGCCGAAATTACGCCGCATAATTTACTACAGCCGATAAACTATCGGCGCGGTACGTAACGCAGATGTGGCGTGACCCTAAATAGGATACCTACCTACCTAAACAATGCATGCGCTTGATGTTTGTGCTCCTGTGTTGTTTTTCCTTTATAAGTTGATGGATAGGTATTTGGTTAGGTAAATGTAAACACAGACGGGTACTTAAAATATTTATTTCATTATTCAATTTCCAAAGCTTATGTAAGTAGGTAGGTAGTAAGTACTAACACTAAGAACTATATATTTTATGTACTTACCTAAGTAATACCTACCTACATAATCATTTAACAGCTGATTTATAAAAAATAAAACTTAAAATGCCAGCTAATTTTATGCTGGATCTAAGGATGTAATTTGGATATAATATTTGACAATAAACTGACTCTAGTTCATGGGTAAAGTAAGTAAAATGGCAAAATTGTCTCCAACGACAGAAGCCATGTTATAAAATAATAATAATAAGTAAAACGGTTAAAAATAACAGGGAGGTAGGTACTTATGAATATTTCAGGTGAGGATTAGTTCATAAGATTTTAATGTAGGTGTTGAAACACAAATGTAAAAAAGTAAGTTTCACAAGCACAATTTATAAATGAATTTAATTTGTTACCAAATTGAGTTTAATTCTTGAAGCAGGTAGGTACCTAGGTATAGGTATATTTTTTATATTAAATGTTGAAATAAAATACATATTAAGTAGTTGCTAATGTAAATCAATAAGACTTACTTTAGTATCCACATAAACATGGTCCCTACAAATATTTTGCCTCTCCGCGAGAAAATCTTGTATTCAGGCCCTGCGCTTTTTTGATGATTGACTTTTTCTGAGCCTCGTCAAACCGGTTCACTTGTAAGTCCACATCTCGACTGAATGGCCGTCGTTCAGTCTTTCCTTCCTCCTTCTCCTCTTTCTAAAAAAGTACAGATTGGTGAAATGAACATACTTAACAATTTACAACACAATTGCGTAAAGTAGCTAGTAAAAGTAGTTTGGGAAAGTTTTATTCATACTAGGCATGTAATGAATGACAACCCTGCCCGGAATTAGATATAGGCAATTACAACATTTATTTAATTCTTTTTTTCACAGGTATCCTAAATACAACACACACAACCATCACCTGGTTTGGGATTTCACAATGGCTAATGTGGAAAATGTATCTCACTTGAGTTTCTTTAAGTATTTGGCTCATATGCATTTCGGAACATGCGCGGTTGACGAGCCTAACAGATTAATACTAACAGTTGGTTGTAGAGAAATATACATAGATAGTATAACAGAAGAGGATATTGAATGGCTTGATCAGCATCTTGAAGTCGCATACTTTAGCGAAAACAATGAAAAGAAAGTTGATGCGAGCGTACGTAACTCGAAACATACGAAGGCATTTTATTTGAACATGGATGTTAATAAGCTAATTGGCAATAAAGGGTATGCGAAACCATATAAACTGAATTTATATAAAGGTGGAAGTTTCTTTTCCACTCATCGCGATACAAGTCGCCCAGGACTGCTTGGAACTCTTATCCTGATACTGCCTACTGAATATAATGGTGGAGAGCTCTGCTTCGGTGATTTTAATGCAGAAGCATACCAAATGCAACATGATGAAAAGGCTCGATCTAAGAATATCCGCTTCATATTTTTCGACTCAGAATTAGAACATTCAGTTTCAGAAGTGACAAGCGGTAATAGAATAACATTAGTTTATAATGTTTTTGACAACGAAACGTCTGCTAAGCAGTATCTACCTCAAGTGTCTTACACGAAGGTACCAAATGATTGGATAAATGAAGTAATTCAATATGCCTACGGGTATTGTGATGGCAAGAACAACATTTTGTTCGGAACCTTTGCCTATCAAAATTACGACGTCTTTGCAACAGTGCTCGAAGCTTTAAGGAAAAAATTTGATGTTATACGAATAACTGTCGAGAAGGATTGTTACTTTAACAACGATTTATCAATGGTTACTACAGTTCATGTCATTAATGATTCAGATGACGACTCTGATAGCTCTGAAACATATGACGAATTCAGTTACGACAAAATGATTGTGCGTTCTTATAAAGTTGAACATGTTTTGTTCTCAACTAATGCTGAGTGGGAAACGGAAAAAAGTCGAAGTTATTCTTATGGTGGCAACTCTCCTTGTTCAATTGTTGAAGAAGTACATTACTTTACAGGCTATTTAATAAACCCCTCGTCGCCAACCTGATAATGTATACAGACGTTAACAACTTCCTGAGGTATGGCTCTTTGTTCATGTGTTATTAGGTATTTGTTAAATGTATGTTGTAAATTAACATTTAACTTTATTAATACCTTACGTAGGTACACGATTATTAATTTGTCTAATTAAGTAGGTACATTGTCAGAATTTAGTTCTTTTTTAAGGTAAATAAGCAAAACTCATAGGTATATGTTGTACTTGCATGTAACTTTTATACATGATTCTGATCAATAAAAATATTAGATATGTTACAACTTACCTTTTTTTTCTTTTTCAACTTCTTTTGGTGAATTTCAAGTAAACTTTCTTCCCGTTTGTGTTTTTTTTTATGTTTTCTGCAAATAAAGAGGAACAACAACGTTAATAATAAATAATCGATAATTGATGGAAGTCTCAAAAAGATGTACCAACAATAATAATAGGTATAGTAATTGTTTTGATAAACTTACTTTACTGCTCTTTCTTGTTCTTCATCTCTGCTGGCAATGTGGCGCGCTTTCGCATTACTTTGTAGTACCACTTGCGCATCTTCCTCTTTTTCTAGTCCCGCAGCTTTGCGAGCTTTCTCTTCGGGGGTGTCTGTCCAACTTGACCTGTAACATCAAAAAATAATAATTGCCTACTTACTTATAAACAAGTTAAACAATTACAGAAAACGTAGGTACTGTACCTATCAGACATATCCGGCCCTTCCTTTGCTCTAAAACTGCGAGCCTCCAGTCCCAAATATTTAGCCTTTGCTTCTGGTAATTCTAGCATCCATTGTTCACGACTTGTAACATCCGATTTTTGCAAAGATTGTCCATCCAACTTTTTAATTTTCATATCTAATGCTCTTTCTTCTAGAAGTTTGTGTGCGTCAGACCATTTTTCTTCAGCTCCAGCAGGCAAAGGTCCAATTCCATCATCTTCGTCGGAGCTGACGTATTTCACGTCATCAGTATCGCGTTCTGCTAATACTTGGCGCATATCATCTGGTATAGAGGGTCCTGAAACCAAGAAATGCTATTGGTTATTATTGAAGATGGAATATAGGTTTGAGTAGATTAAGTAGACAAAAGCAGCTTACCAATATTTTTAGTTTTGTTTTGAAGATGAGGCGGTAAGGCAGGACCTTCAATTTTGCCATGATCGTATTTTTGTCGAAGATGCGGCGGTAGTGCGGGTCCACAAATATCAGTAGTAGCAGCTTGCTTTGTGTTGTTATCTGACATTTTGCCCCGTTTGAGTTTGTGTCTCAGATCCGTCGGATCAATTTCATAATTCTGAGAATCATCATCACTACTGATTTCACCTTCTTCACTTGTGTCTTTTTGAGTGATTTTTTGTGTCGACGTAACTTCAGCAGTGTCTACTAGTGATACAGCTATATCAGCTTTATCTATATCTGTTGTACTTGTTACTTCAACAGGTTCACGATCTCTGTCTTTACTAGATTTAGAACATTTTCTTTTGTGTTTCTTCTTATGTTTTTTTTTCCTTGTTTTATGAAGCTCTTTTTCTAAGTTTAAAAGTTTTGCTCTCAGTCTTTCGTCATCGGAAGAGTCAATTTCACTAGATTCGTCAGACTTCTTCTTGGTAGTAGGACAAGGTGTTGATGGTTCCTCTACTTTTTCTTTGATTACAGCCGGTATCATGCTGTAATAAGATCCTGGTTGGACTTCAATAGAAGCATCACTGTCATGTTCTTCTGTTGGAATAGGACTTTTTCTTCTCTGAGAGGGTGTAGGTTTGTGGATTTCGGATCTTTTAACTTTAGGACCTGGAGATGACGATTTTTCTCTCGATTTTCTCACATTTTTTTCCCTGGACGCAATTGGTTTGATGTCATCTTTTAAGTGTTGCCTCATTTCATCTTTTAAATTCCACCTATGTACAGGAGACCTGTGGGATTTAGATTTCGAATGCCCCTGTTTATCTTTACTGTTACTCCTGTACTCTCGTGGTTTTGATCTAGGCCGGGAATCAGTAAATCTAGCCCTCTCACGATCACGTGATTTCCGGTATGGGCTTCTATCCCTTGAATATCGCCTTCTGACTGGGGAGTGTCTAGGGTATCTATGTCTTTCCCTTGAACGTCTATCATAGCGGTCTCTGTCGTCTCTTCTGACATGATCTCTATCAGATCTTTCTTTTTCAGGTCTACTTCTTCCTAAAGAGCGAAAATTATCATCTTTTTTAAGAGGTTTTTGTTCATCCTCCTTTTTAGCTCTACATTTGAATCTACCTGTTTCTGAATCACTGCTAGATTCATCCGAAAGCATTTTGGTTATGTATGACCTAAAAACAAAAACAGGAATTTAACTTAAACAGGAAAAATAAACTACTCTATTGAATATATTGCATTTATTAAATACAAATTAATAACTTTATATCTAGTTAACTATTAGTGTACCTAACATTAAAACATTTTTGCAATTTTCTTAGCACTATAACGAATAGATTTTAAAAAGCCAGCAGTTACAATGCCTTTCAATGACTGCCTCACACTGGATTGCCACACTAAATCTTTTAAAATTTGTCTAAGAATTACTGCACAATCTATGTCATAAGCGACAGCACGGAGTACATCCTCCATGTCTTGCTGAAGTCCACCATGGTTCCAAAACTTAACTATCCTCTGTTGTGGTACCATAGGCAACTGCATCAGGTGGTGTAGTTTTGTCTCTGGATGTTGATCTTGATGGCATTGAGCCTCTCCAGCTGGGAAGTCTACATAGGCATGGAATTGCTGCAAGATTGGTCTGTAGAGTTCGCGAAAGTTTGATAATTGGGGTTGTACTATGTTTCTTACTTTATTTTTATTTTCTCCAAAAGTCATTCTAAAGTCTCCAGCATAACTTAAATTGGAAATGGCAAAATAGAAGTCATATTCTGAAAATGATTCTGGGAGTATAAGGAGAGCTGTGTGCACTGCAGATCGCAGGTTTGACTGTAGAGCATTTTGTAAGTGGGAACTGTTAGTTTGTTTTATGATTTCTACAGGCTTGTGTAGCCGGCCAGCGACATATAGGTTGTCCCAATCCAACAAATCTGCAATCAAGTCTTTTTGAGAAATAACACCATACTTAATAGTGACATTCTCTTCTGGTAGATCCACTAACGTATTGAAATAGACTTTTGCGCCCCAGTTTTCCTGGAATCTTGCAACAAACCCTTTGCCCAAGAAGCGAAGTGCGGAGTAATGTGAAGGATTCTGTTGAATATTTGTTCCATGCCATCGATATGAATTATCAACGCAGTAGATAAGATCTATCATGCTTTGCTTATTTTGGTTGCCCATTTGAGGCTTCACTGCTGATCCATAAGCAAAACAAAAGGTGAAATTTTGCGGAAACTTTGTCAAGATCCTATAGTATAATGGGGAAATATCTTTAACTATCCCAGCTGTTTTGATCGCCACCGACGTCATTTTAACTGTAGATGTAATAATATAGAAGTAATATATAAATCAGCTGACCTGGGATACGGTTAAATTAGAAGCGAAGAAATGTTTTAGGTTGTTTCTTGGTTAGGAAAAGGTCATCATGAGCTTTTACGCTGCGATCAATTCCTTACGAAATTCCATAAGTATATAAATTTAGTCTTATTCACAGGACTCACTAAACTGATATTCAGTTTCTTGCAATTATAGATAAAGTCTGGTAAAATTATCTTGAAACACAATTAGCAATTAGGACAACATTTCACCATTTTCTATAATCGTTTTCATTCATTCAATCAAGCAAGCAAATCAAAGACAAAAGAAGTGAGAGAGAGAGAGACAACTTGCTGGTAAACATGTGGTAAACACTCGGTATTATAATCCTCATAAGAGTGAAAGAGTCCAGAAGTTCCCTAGCCGCGGCGCTGTATAGCATGTCAAAATCGATAATGTTACCATTTAAGTACAAATTTACCTATATATTTCATTTGTAATTTATTAAATAATACTATTTCCTGCATACTTCGAGTGTCTTGGTCAATCCATGAGTAAGTTAGTATACATTTTGATAAGAATATCTTTTTACCTATAATTTTGTTATGTAAAAAGAATATTTTTATTAAGATAAGTAAGCGTTTATCTACCTACTATCAGGGAAAAGGTCAGAAAATAGATCTGTCAAATTTAGTTCCAAAAATATCGGGGATCCGTACGGATCAGTCCTATTCATTCATTCATTTCATCATTTCATTCATTTGTCTGTCATTTATTTTTGCATACAAATATTTTCACGAGACGAGAATTTTCGTAAATAGGCACTTGTATAAAGTCGTTAAAATCTACGAAGAAAGTTACAATCAATTCTCATTTGGCGTACATAATATTTAGAACAGCATATTGAAATTGGTATCTGTTGTGTGCTTAAGTGCTGATAAATTTTATTCATATTTACAGTTGAGTTTTTTGTTTTCATAACCTTTGCCTTTATATTGCAAAAAGCATTTCGGTAAATTTAAATATGTCTAGTGCCGATCGAATTGATTTTGAAATGGAAGTTGAGGTAGAAAGTGCATCCTCGGGACCGGTGGCAGATCCGCCAAACCCGGCGTCTCCGGCGCCGCCAGCGGCTGGCAGCAAGAGTGTGGTGGTCACAACCGCTACTACGGGCTCCGTAACGGTGTCCTTGCACCCCCTTGTTATCATGAATGTCTCTGAGCATTGGACACGCCTGCGGGCTCAAGAAGGATCTCCTCAGACAGGTTCTTCTTTGTTTTGGCAGTCGTAACACATTTATTTACAATAAAGTAAAATAATTGTAGTACTTTAGAGAAATTTCTTTAAAAAATATGCTGTAGCGCTCGCATAATTTTTCTGTTTTCTGTAAACTCTCTTTGTGCACTATGCTATAATTTATTATAAATTAATAACTTTTGCAGTGGTTGGAGCTCTTATAGGCAAGCAAAAAGGTCGCAACATAGAAGTGATGAACTCATTTGAATTAGTATTTAGTGTTATTGATGGAGACATCATCATAGATAGAGATTATTACAATCTGAAAGAAGAGCAATGTAAGTATGGTTTCATTTGAATGTTAATCCTGCCAGGAGTGATGACTGGCAGGGTGGACATTTTAGAGAACATTACTTGAAGGATTCTCTACTATTAACTCCTGTTACTTTTAGTCAAACAAGTGTTTTCGGATATGGATTTTCTCGGGTGGTATACAACTGGGGAGGCACCTACAGAGAGAGATATAGCTGTACACCGTCAGATCTGTGATATCAATGAATGTCCAGTTATGATGATGCTCAACCCAGCAGGAAGAAATGGAGATGTGAGTTTGAATGTAAAATCTAATCTACTATAACAATAATATTGTTAAAATAGATTTATTCCTTTATTTTATCAAACAACACATAACTAAAATGTTTATACTTATATAAAAAATTTGAAAAATTGTAAATCCAAACTTGTACCATGATGGAAGAGCGAGACATTCCCAACTCAAATTCTTTGATTACTTTCTAGGAAGCCACAGCAAAATTTTTGTAAAAGATTTACATAAATAAAGATTATTATCTTATTCATTAATTTATTTATTAAAGTTGACTTATTAATTAATACTTTAAATTTTAGCAATTACCAGTTGTATTATATGAATCAGTAATTGATGTAGTGAATGGACGCGCTACAATGTTACTTGCTCCGCTGACATATACACTGGCTGCTGAAGAGGCTGAACGAATTGGTGTCGACCATGTGGCTCGGGTTTCATCTGGAGAAGCTGCTCTAAATAGTTTAGGTAAAACAATAGACTAGATATTACTTTGAATTAACAGTAAATTAACAAACATATTCTGCAGATTTATCTGTAAGCCTTGTAGGTGATTGTAAGCTAATACCGGATACAGATAGATAATTGACTGAAGCTGAGTTGTTTTATACTTTCAGTGGCTGAGCACTTGACAGCACAGCGGTCGGCGATCAAGATGTTAGTGTCGCGAGTGCGGGCCGTGCTGGCGACAGTGCGAGCCATCCGCGACGGTACGCTACCGCCAAGGCCGGCTCTTCTACGCGAGGCTCGTGCTCTCTCCAACCGACTGCCTCTGCTAACTTCACAACAGTTCCGGACTCATTTCTATAATGTGAGTATCGAATGCATGTGTAAATATACTAGGTTTTGATTTGGAGGGTAGGTACGAAATTCATTCATCAGTGGTGTTTGCCACATGGGATATGGGGTATGTCTAATTATTTGTTTATTTCTATTCCACAGCAATGCAATGATGTGGCACTAATGACGTATCTGGGTACGATCACAAAGGGCTGCAATGCACTCAACCAACTTGTGAACAGATTCAATGTGCTCTACGACCGACAGTCCATGGGCCGAAAAATACGTGGACTATTCTTTTAAACAATTGTGGATGTGTGCCTGGTGAGTGATTTTGTGATACAGTGGTTAAAACAACATTACACACACCTTTATTTAAAAAAATAGATGTACTTTAAAAATACAAAAAAATCTACACCTTTAAGTTCTGTTGTTATCAAAATGTTTTAAAACTGATTTACGTGTTTGGTACTTTAAGAATATGTGTAGCAATTAATTATAAAACAACTTATCTTTACGTATTTTAATAAACAAATACCTAATTAAAGGTCTTCATGTTTTAATATTTATGCCAGCACTAAGTACTTTTAAGTTTCTGCAGTTACCTATGCAAATAAACGAAAAACAAGTTCGTTTTTCGTTCTTATCGTCCTGGTTCGGCAAAAATATAACATTTTGTTTTACAAGATATATTATAATTAGTAGGTATTTCAAATATTAAATAATATTAAATAATAGAATTATGGACCTACTATCACGATAATTTAAATAAAACAAATTTTTCGTGACGCAATTGTTTAATGTCGCATCGTCTGTCGAGTATTTCATAGTATATTTAATTACACAAAATGAATAAAACTTTGGACACATTGAGATTCGAGCTGTGGAAGACATTTTCAGTGAAGACAATCTATTCCTTTTATTTTTTTCGATGATGTAGTGAGACAGAACTAATTCATAAACACCTTGAACCTTATTATTGTGTGTACTGAATGCGTACACATAGACAGTGTAGCATAGACTTGATTCTAATGGGCCCAATTTTTGGCTCAGCTGCATTATTTTAATGCAAATTTGAAATAGAAAAAAAAGACCCAAAACTGATTATCCATAAAAGCAGGATTGGTATTTAAATAAAAACAAAATTAGGAACAATAATTAGGAATTTTGTTCGAAGGTTTGTTTTATATATGATAAAAATAATTGATTTTGCAAAAACCCAAGACTTTATGAATAGTTTATCTAAATACAGACCTAATTAACAACTGCACTGCTCTCTAATTGTTTTATTAAAATGTTAAATTTTATCTTTTTATGTAAAATTTTTAAATTTTATTTTATGGAAAATTGATTAATAAATCTAAATCTAACGATGTTTGGTTACTTATATTGTTAGACTTGTACTTTAATTGATACATTTGTATAAAAATACTTTGGTTAGGTTTACATTACCTACCCACGATGAAGTATTCAATAATAATATTGCTTTCCTGTATGTATGTAACATTTCCTAAAAACAGCACAATTATAAATTAGTCACAGCTGGCTAATCATGTTACCTATTTTATTAAAGAATTATATATTATCGATTATTTTAGTTTAAATAAATGCATATTATTATCATAGAGTTGATCAAAGTCAACAAGTTTTCTTTTGAATTTAAAATTAATTTGGATCCAGTAAAAAGTCTGTATCCTACTATTACTGTACCTATATTTTGAATATTTTTATAAAAAGCGCCATTGACTTAGTTGATAAATTGAATTTACTATTTCTATAGATGTTTTTTTTTTGTTGTAACTTTGTTACATGTCGTCTGGTATTTTCTCGATTCCAATAAGTTCGTCGAACAGCGAATGGTTTTCAGGGATGACGTGCGGTTCGTGCAGGGTTTGACGCGCGAACTTCAGCACGGCTCGCGTCAGTTGGCCCACTGTCCACTTGCGGTCCACTATAACGCGAACAAGCGTGTCCAACTGTAAATAAATTAAATTTTTACTTGTAATGTTTTATCATTTTTATCTGCCAAAAAGATAGCGCTTTTTTCATAGTGTTTTTGTTCCTTTGTGAGAGATGGATTCATATCCAGCTTCGTTATTTGGACACTGACCTTGAAAAGTTTTTCGTTGCTAAAGGTGTAGTAAATAAGTGCGGGCACCCCAGCGACGCTGGCGGCCAGCCACTGCAGCAGTAGCTTGAGCTGCGGGTGTCCGCGCTGCCGCCGCCCGCAGCCCCAGTTGCCGCTCGCCACCGGCCGGCACGAGCCCCCCGACACTATCTTGTGAGCCAACTGGTTTAACTGACAACCAAACATAATTCTGAACCTCTCACTGATTTGATTAAATAATTTAAGGATATTATGTTATGAGGAAGAAGTCTATGACAAATTATGATTGTTATAGAACTCAAGTTAGACTACGACGTTCCCGTGTAGTTTTCTTATTAACTTCGTTTTGTTAACATGCACACATAATATATGTTTCGACAGAAAGCAAAGATAATACTTAATGTAATATTTTTAATTTGTTTCTTAGTATATTTTGTTAGTAATATTTTGGCATGACATTGAGATTTAGCGACAGTCAGGAGCATGTCTGACCTTAGGTGTCTTTAGTTTGATAGTAACTGGTTCGCATTCGACAGTTTCTTCAATCGTATCTACTATCATATTAATCATCCAATTAAGTTTCTTCTTCCTAACTTCTGGGTTTGTCACTTGTGTTTGTGTGGAGGACGACTCTGTACTAAAAGAGCTCGACCCTTCCCTGTCTACCACACGTTGCGTCTTCAGTTGTGTGCTCTTTAATACCTCTTCCGGAATAGACTCTTTTACTTTACGTTTCTGTCAAAACATATAAGTTTATAAACGTTGAGTGAGGTCATGTTGAAGTTATAGTTTAACAGTGTAGTGTAGAGTGCCTATCGATGTCCTAAAGATCTGACAATTACGCCTGCTCTTTGTCATAATTTTATGCACGTTGCGTGTTACTTACCAGCTGTGCAGCTAGCCTGTGCCTATGTCTAGCAAGTTCAAGAGATAGAGAGCGAGCGGCGAGAGCGATTCGTCTCGGGCCGGCGCGGTCTCGAGTATCGCGGCCATACAGCTCCGCGGCCTCTGCAGCCCCGGCTGCTCCCGCATGCGTACCGAGGGTCATTGACTCACTTAGCGTCCGTTTTAACAGGGAACCGGCGAATCTGTTGTCAAAAGACGACCTTTTAAGTTATCAGAAACCAAGTTTTTGTAAATCCAGCTGACTTTATAAGAAAATTTACCTTATCACAGCCATGTCTCGAGGATCTAACTCTCGAGATTTGTGTTCTCCAGATTCCGCGTCCACTATCGGATCGCTAAGCCACTGGTTAAACTGCTCATACACTTCTTCCAACTCTGACCTATAAAGTATACGATACATTGTAGACTGTGTGCCTATAACACAATTTAAAGTCACATTTTTCATTAAATTAAAAAATTCACTTACGTGTATTCTGTACTGAAGCTATACTTAGAACTATTCCCTGTCTCTTTCCTCCCTAAAGGCCGATTCATCGGCGAAGGATTGCCGTTGCTTACAGTTTCCTTCTCTGTAAGCACGAAGCCAACAGAGCCACCACGTTTGACCCTGTAACCATAACCAGCTCAAATAAACCTTGAACAAACAACAACGGTAGATGTTGTTTAGAATATTTTGTTTTTTTTTCTTAGTTTACCTAATATCATTATCGTTGACCCCGGCACCAGATATGCTTACACCGACAGCGTAGCTGGAGCTGTCAGTAGACCAGTCCCCTGTGGTGCTGGTGGTGCAGGAGTTTTCAGCCTCTCTTCGTAACGCGTCCCGCAAACGATCCGCGAAGCTTATCCTTCGCTCCTCCGTTGATAGCTCTTTTGAATATTGGAATGAGTGCGGTCGGGCACTTTCACCTCTTCCTTCGTCTTCGCTGCCGCCTTTACATAAAAATGGATGATCACAATGTTTTGATTCAATTTAAATATACAAAAAAGTTAAGGTTTGAAAACGAGAAACTTACCATAATCGAAACTGTCGTTAGCACTGTGAAATTCGTCGTCACTTGAATTACAACTGGAATACAGGCTGTCTTCTTGAGTCTCTAAGTTTGGATGGCCTGGTCCTCTCGTTACGGGTAGGCATTCACCGGAAGAACCGAGTACTATAAACCTTCCTCGGCGATTATTCAGGGTAGCTCCGTCGGGAGACAGCCAGCATTTACGTTTAGATAACTCAACACCTAGAAGAAGGTAAAGGTAAATGCTAGGTTTGGAAGTACTATTGTTATTACGTTTTTCATAAAAATATCTTACTAGGGTCATTTAAGTTGAGGGTGGCAGCACAATACGTCTGTGGCGAAGGACTTCTGCTGTCATAGCTGTTAATAGTGCTGCACGAAGATGTCTGCTTTATCATAACAGTAGCTTCCACTTCTGGAGGGGTGTGGCTAAACGATTCCCCTGAAAACATTAAATATTTCGTTAACGTCGCGTCGTTTTAAGTAATATGAATCATGTAAATAAATAAAGCTTTGAAATACTCACCAATAGGAGACAATCTTCTTTCATGTCTCGGATTGTCCCTGCTCTTCATTGGTGTCTGTTGGAAGGCGAGTAAGCACTTGTTGAGCTCTCGTAACACGTTGTCTTCTTCCCACTGGCCTAATGGAAGCGAACTATAGTCTTCTGGATCCATTAGACATACTGTCACCTGAACAAAAGTGGTACAACTTTGATATTTTTACTGTATATGTCAATAAGTGAATGAGGCTTACTCCTACTACGTACCGTTTTAGGTTCATTGAGTAGCTCAATCTTGGTCTTCTGTTTCTTGTCGCAAATCCGGCTAAAGGCCCGGACACCTTCTACTTTGAGCACCTCGTTGTCCTCCAAAGATTCCACTGACAACATTGCCGGCAGTAGCTCCGGCATCATGAACATTGATAAAGATTCCTGGAATTAAAAACAACAATATTTATTGTCATTTTAATTTTTTTGTTAGCACGAGTATGATCGGCTTGCCATCTCGTGATATCGCTATTTTACCTGCGATTCTCCATCAATGAGCGTATCGCCCCCCACCCTGCTGCTGGCGAAGCAGACCCTAATGGCTTCCTCGTTCTCACAGCGCTCAGGCCGTCCTTCGTGTCGAACGAGCAGCTTGCACAGTGGCAGGCTACATTCCAACCAGTCTTCAATCGTCAGCCATTGCTTTGATGTCATCACCTGTAGGAATACATAAGAACAAATAGCTGTACAATTTGAAAGCCGTAGAAACTTCAAAAAGTAGAAATCGTAAAATCAAAACTTTTGAGAAAATAATACTTCATGCATTGACTTCATGACTACCTGTCTGCTTATTTTGATAGATCCTTCGTTGTTATTCTTATCTAGCCACTCGAAATAGTGCAGCAAACTTTTTAATTTGTTTCTTTGTGATTTTCTGTAATTGAATTAGGGATTTAATTATCTTCTGGAAACTAATGAAATAGAATTAAGAAATACGTAGACAACATACCTATGTAAATTCTTAAAAAAATGTGTAAAATTGAAGTCTTGTAAAGTTGGGTGTGTTTTAAGCGTTCTCTTGGGAAAAGTCGAGAAGAACGCGTGAGCAATTAAGGACGATACAAAGTTGTAGTCTAGTTCCGTTACATCACCTGCAAAAAAAAGATTTTAGAGTTTTAATGTCGCTTATGGGCGCAAGCAAGCTTGAAGAACATGCGTGCATTTTATATGTCTCACTTTGTTGTTGTAAGCTAAACATGAGTCCTTTTGGCGGGCGCCATCTCTTCAGATGCAGAGCGCGGTTGACCATAATTCGAATGGTGTTGTCGATGAAATTTCTCCGCTCCTCTTCTGTCATTTCTTCCTCTAGGAACTGTTCCAGTCCCTTCAGTAAGTCAGGGTCTTTAATATCGTCTTCTGGATCTATTCCGATGCTAAAAACATATTATTATTAATCATCCATCAGTTGCTAGGTTCTTATTTCCAGTGAATAAACATATATATGCGGCTGGGTAATTATCAAGTACTTAGAATTCAATGTGGATTGCGGATTTATGAAGAGAGTAGGTATGTGAAGTTAAGTTTGTCCTTACTTGCACATGTCGTGTATCTTTAACATGCTGGCGGTGAGTTTCGAGGTCGACGACGCTAGGAGCAAGTGTTTCAGGTGGCGTTGTACGGAGGTCCACCACGGCAGGTCACACGGGAGCATTACCAACGCCATTCTGAAAAACAAATAAAAAATAGTACTTATACTTATTGTAAATACCAGCTTAGTACCTACCTACAGAGTCACTTTAGACTAAAGTTCCTTAAAAAATCAACACAACAATTACATACATTACCTAGTCTAGGTACTATAAAACGATGCAATGCTGTAAGGTCTTATTAACCTCGAGACGAGAAACCGTTTAGAATAATTTAATTAACAATTATTCTAGTACATATTTCTATAACGATCTTTTCCTTCATTACATAGGTAACGTTCGAAATTCGCGCCTTAGCCAAGCCTTAGCACTTTGGTGGGACAAGCTTGAGACTTGGGACTATAGATGTAAGGCCGATTTAAAACCAATGAAACCAACCGGTTTTAAAGGAAAAAAAAACCATTTGGATTTAACACTGTTTTATATAATTACAATTAATTTTTCTATAAGTGGTGTAACAGAGTACTACCTAAAAAACTGTTAAACATTTTTTTATACTACACTCGGCTTCAAAAAAATCGCACGTCCGTAAAAATAGGCTTTAAGCACTGTTAATCCTTAAGACAAGCAGTTATTCGTAGCAATATTGGTATCATTTGAGAGCCCTATAAAAACTCTTTAAAAAAATATCCATTTCATTTAATTAAAGAAAAAGCTTGACACTTTAAGTAACTGTGAATGACAATGGAACTGATTCTCCTCTTCAAATTTTGTTTGTATTGTTTTGTTTTTTGGGTATAAAAGGGTCGATACAGCTTATTGGGGGATAAATTTGCTACCAACAGTGGAAGAAGACACAGAAGAATATCTTTCATCAGAAAAACGTCCTTGAAGATGGACACTACTGCTGCTGAAGCCGCCCAAGTTATCGCACTACTGCAATCAGGACTACGTCAGTGTGATGTTGCTCGGCAATTGCACTTGAGTCGCTTTTCCGTTCGAAGAGTGTACCAGCGGTTCCTGCAGACCGGTGGCTTTGTCCGAAGGCGTGGGTCTGGTAGAAATCGCTGCACTTCTGCGAGAGATGACCGATTCGTCGTATCGAAGTCTTTGAGAAATCGGTTCTCTAATGCTGTTGAGTTGCAACAGCAGCTTCAAGCAGTTCGTAGAAGGGCCGTGAGTGTCTCTACAGTTAGAAGAAGACTAAAGGAGAGAAATATTGTGGCTAGAAGACCTGCCACGGGTCCAAAATTAACCGCAGCGCATCGGCGAGCACGCCTGCAATTTGCTCGCGCCCACGTCAATTGGACCCTGGACCAATGGAGAGCTGTTCTCTTCTCAGACGAAACGAGAGTGTGCCTTTTCTGCAACGATAGACGCAAAAGAGTATACAGAAGACAATGGGAACGTTTTGCCCAAGCCTGCATCCAAGAGACGGTAGAATACGGGGGCGGTTCCTGCATGTTCTGGGGCGGCATATCTGCCGACGGCAAAACTGAACTTTCTTGCGTCTCTCGGACCGACGGTGCTCGCGGGCAAGGGTCGATGACTGCTCACCGGTACATCACAGAGATCCTGGAAGAACATGTGGTCCCCTATGCTGGATTTATTGGCGACGGGTTCACATTAATGCACGATAACGCTTGCGCGCACACTGCTGGAATTGTGCAGGGCTACCTTCAAGAGGTTGGGATCCCTGTCATGCAGTGGCCAGCGAGAAGTCCAGATCTGAACCCGATAGAGCACCTCTGGGACCAGCTGAAACGTAAGGTTAGATCCCGTAATCCCGCTCCCGCGACTCTTCAGGAGCTCCAAGACGCCGTTATTGAGGAATGGCACAGAATCCCTCAAGAAGAGGTCCTAAGGTTGGTGCGATCCATGAGGGAGCGCATGGAAGACGTCATTAGGGTTAGGGGGGGTAACACTAGGTTTTAGGTTAGTTTTAAGCAACTTTGTTTTGAAAAATTAATCAGATTTCATAAGGGTTTTTTAAGGATTTTTATTGTTTTGTAAATTTTTCTCAGTTCCAATAAAAAACATTGAATGAATTATTGTTTTTGCATTCTCTGTTTCCTTACCTTTCAAATGATACCGAACATTACCAATATTTCATAATACAAATACGATTGAAAGATGTTTAAAATAGATTTCTTAAAAGGTGCGATTTTTTTGAAGCCGAGTGTATATTATAGGTACATACTAATACACTTAGCCTGTTTAGTCCTAGTTAGTCTGTCCGACCAAAAATTACCTAGGCAATTGCTTTTTTTTTTCAGTATGTAAACAACGATAATATCGTTGTTTATATTATATTATAAACAGGTACCAAACAATTAGTTTCAGTCGAAAACTCGTTTAAAACCTCCCAAGTTTTAAACCATACTTGGTTGTTTTGGTTCGTTTTCTTCGTTTAAAACCATTTTTTTTTTGTTTATTTGTGGTTTAAAACCTCTTAAAAAAGTTTAAAACGTTTAAAATCGGTTGATTTACATCTATACTTGGGACATATCTGCATTATGTATGTAATAAATAAAGCATGTGGTAGGTAGAGCCGCGAATAGCTGCGAGGGAATCTAAATCTGTCTTTGTACCACAACTTATCTTCGTAACGTGCTTCGTAAACGCTCCGGAGCAATTGACATTTGACGTTCTGTCTGTTCGGTTTTTTTTGGTTTGTTTTGACATTTCGGTTTTGGATTGCAGTTTAATTTATTTACATTTCTATAAATTGTATTTTGAATCTTAAATATATTTATTGTACCTAATAATAAAGTTAGCCGAAGCTTAAAATAGGTTATGGAGATCACT
This sequence comes from Anarsia innoxiella, assembly GCA_947563765.1. Classification (NCBI taxonomy): domain Eukaryota; kingdom Metazoa; phylum Arthropoda; class Insecta; order Lepidoptera; family Gelechiidae; genus Anarsia; species Anarsia innoxiella. The sequence goes on from OX387395.1 coordinate 6,814,514, forward strand.
TTATGTAATACAGTTGCGAATCTCGTGGTATTCAGTCAGTTACGAAACGTTATCAGTACTGTGAGCGAGCGAACTTAGATAAGTGGCCAAAAATATTGCACAATAATTAATTAAAATGTGCAGTTAGACAGCTTGCAAGTCAATTCATCACTTAGAGAAGGTGTAACAGTCGAATGTATAAGTGATTTATGATCGCCAAATGCCATATCGGTACATTTAGGTTAGGTTATTAATTATCATATCTCTTATGTGTCAAAGTACAAAAACGTATCAAAGTTCATATCGTGACGATGACTGTAAAAAGTAAATTGCTCAAAGCCCTTATTTTGGGCGCACCAGCTTCGGGGAAGGGTACAATATCGTCGCGAATAGTAAAGAAGTATCCAGTTGAACATATATCTAGTGGAGATAAGCTGAGAGATCACATTGAGAAGCAAACGGATCTAGGAAAAGAAGTCAAAAGATACTTGACAGAAGGAAAACTAGTCCCTGATGAGGTGATGATAAAATTTATGATAACGGAATTGAAAAATGTAGAGAAGAAGCCATGGTTATTAGATGGTTTCCCTAGGACAGTTGCACAAGCCAATGCTTTATGGAAAGTGCAGCCCGTTGATGTAGTTTTAAATCTAGTTGTTCCTTTTGAGGTAATCATTGATAGAGTAAAGAGTCGCTGGGTGCACCTGCCATCGGGAAGGGTTTACAACGTCGGGTTTAACACACCTAAAGTAGACGGCAAAGATGATGACACTGGGGATGATCTAGTTCAACGACCCGATGATAAACCTGAAGCAGTCAAGAAAAGGCTTGACATTTATGAAAATGTGACTCGCCCAGTTATAGAATTTTACAAACAGAAAGGTATATTGAAGGAGTTCGAGGGCCGTACTTCAGACGAAATATGGCCACAAGTAGTTGCTTACTTAGATCCCATATTTGAGAATAAGTGAAATATTAATCAACTGTGCTTTATGTTTTTGTAATGTGTATTATTTTGAAGATTGGTGCTAGTGTCATAAATATTAAGCAAAGGTATAGAATTCATAAAGATACTTAACAAGTTCATATTAGTAACAAAACAAGTATAATTTTGATTTTGATCACTAACTTTCTGATATTTAAAAAAAATGAAATGAGTTATTTTGTATGCCAAATATGTTTCTAGTGATAATATAGGTATTTGGAGTCCAATAGGTAGTCTTCCGTAATGCCGTTATAAAGCACAAATTGTATTTATTTATAAATCATGTTACCATTTGTTTTATTTGATCATTGTTACTACAAAGTTCTTTGTAACTATTTAGATTTATTTACATAATAATATATTGTGTGTTTGTTTTTTATATGATAATTATTTTACTGTACAACAGTTATGTTTACAATTGTTATATGTTTTTAATGTAAAGGTACCCATGAGTACTAATGTTATTCAAATAGATTCGTGGCAGTAGTTTAGTGTTAGAAATAACATTTAGAATTGAGAAAATATACACTGTATAAAGATACTTAAAAATCTTTTATTTCTGTGTGTGTTCTGTGTTTAATAAAAGTTTCTATTATTATTAAAGGAAGTAGGGAAATTTTTGTCAACGCTTGTTTGATTTCGTTATAATCTAAGCGTCTTTATCTTCTGTTAATTCTAATACAATTTAGATTTATTTGAGATAGGTACAGTACATACATACAATTATTTACTTACCTCCATTATTTCATTTAACTTTACTCTGATATTGCTAGGAGGGAAATTTAGATACAGCAATACTGATATATATTATTGTATTTGAAAAAAGTTATTACTTAGTTGTTATTCCATAATAAGTATTACATTCCAGGCACTAAATTAAACATAAGTGTTTATATAGTGTTTAAGTGACCTACAGTTTAAATACAATTATTTTAATGTAAAACGTTTTTAGAGAGTTTTTCTTACTTGTTATTAGTACTTATAAAATGTTGTAAGTTTATAACGTTAAACTTTCTAATGCTTCGTAAACAGACTTTTGAGAACACAAATATTACTCACCTGAAAGCTAGTTATGTGGAACACGGTACAGTTAACAATCACTATTTCAGCACAACAGTACCTAGCAGCCGCTAAGCGACGATAGCCTTCTTTTTACGCACTTTTCTCATTGTCTACATAAAGATTGTCCAACGCTCTTTTGAATGTAGAAATATTGCTTTCGTTTCGACAGAAATAGTATGTAGTGAGAGAAAACGCGGACCGGCCGCGGGCGATATGCGAGCGCGCGAACCCCAGTTATTTTTAGCAGCTTTCGTGCATCGCCGCTGAAATTAGATTGTAAATAAAGAGTTTGGGTTAACGAGAGTCGTAGGCCTCATTAATTCGCGACAGTTGCACTCTTCCGAGATGCCTTCGAGATCGCCGATGGACCCCTTTGAAAGCTGGCTACTATTCGACGTGATTCATTTCTACGACGAATCCGGGAACTCAATTAATTGCGGTTCTAAACATTTCACGGTCATATAAACTAGGTTAAAGTAAACTATTTATAGTAGACTTGTAATCGACGAGTTGCTCTCGTTGAATATTTTTTAGATAGGTACTTATTAGTAATTATTAACTTTTTAAAACTATTTAATTATTTAACAGGTAGGTACCTATGATTCCATTAATTATTAATATTTGTAGTTTATCAGAAGTCAGATAGCTAACAGTAGTTGGTGATTTTGTAGATACTTCTGGATTTTGACTGATTTCTTATGTATGAAAATCTGCTTTGAAGTTTACAAAGTCGCACACACATGATACGGACTTGAATTAAGTAGATTATGTACGGATGGAATTTAATATTCACTTAACACACTGATCAAAATTAAACATCGATGTTGTTGCATGTAGTTTGAGGTTATCCGATCGGTACAGGAGATGGAAGAGCAGAGCGTGAGCCTACCGTGTGGCGCGGTCGATGGGCCAGGCTGTACTGACGCTGCTGAGCCAACTTTCACTGGGGGGTGAGTACCCTCGCCGGGCGCCTGTCGCGCCTACCCCCTCGCCAGTGACGTCACTGGCAGCGTCACGACCTACGACGCCGCCGTACGACGCGAAGCTCAATACCGCGCTCCGTGCCTGCTCGTTGTCTCGTGAAATGTCGCTGAATGCTCCCCGACAGGTTACGTAAAGTGAAATATGAAAGTACGCGCCGCACTGCCTGCGTCAGCAAGGGACGTCATCCTTGTACGGTTAAGGTCGTAACTATCACAAATTAAATGACAACCTTCTGATTCAAACAATGTAGACCCCGTTTCTGAATAATAAGAACGTAGGCAATGAATAGTGTTAAAGTACCTACTTTCTGCTGTTACTTATTCAAATAACTGAAAAATTACTAACAAAGAAGGTATTTCGAATTTGTTCAAAAAATCCTAGACATTAAACAGGCGATTTCAACTGATAGGAATGTTTGCCCACCTGGTTTACCCCAACAACTCGCACTTCGTGTAAATATATTATGCCTGCCTACAAACGAAGAACGACTCGACATTGACTGCCAAAACAAAAAACCTTTGTTCAAATAACCGAAATTGTATTTTCAGTCAACTTGGTTGATAGGTGGTTTTGTGCCATTACTAAAGCGTTTCAATTTTCAAGATTTTCTTTACATTACTTATCCCTCGGATTTATCCTTATTCAAAAAGTCGGTACTACCTACTCACCTACCTACAAACTTCTTTTTCAGTGAGTGAACGAAGCCTAAAATTATATTGCCCTTGAGGGTTGTTTAAATTCAATAATAAACATTGAAGTTGTAGGCGTCCGGGATTTAGTGTGTAGAGCGCATGCGCGAATGTTCTGTCTTTTTCTAGATGTTAGGGCTACGAGCGGATGGCATGTTATTTTATCGAGCTCTTGTAAGTTCATGTCGGCCTGGTATAAGCTACGCCCGTGGAAAATCGTTGCCGCCCTACGTAGCGCCTCTGGGCGGGCGAGGGCGGAGCGGTCATTGCGCTGCATCACATTACTGCATAGGTAGTCTTCTTCTTCGATACTTAAGATACCACCCGTTCTCAAAAGCACTAGATACCTAACCCATTATTTTACTGATCTCACTATGATTGAAATTTAGTAGGTAGGATACATAGTATTCTATCGGCGATTAAAAAAAGTTAACTAACGACGTAATGGAATCAAATAACCTTCAACAGGATTATCGAGTACTTACTTACTTACACAGCTTAATAAGACTCGTCTAATTCCGTCGAGGTCTTATTATACCTAAAAGTCTTAAAAACGAAGCCTCCCACGTATTTTGGGAAGCCATGTAACCGCTCTTTATAATACAAAAACCCTTCAAGCTGCGAGTATCAACTCTGTATAATTTATGAAACCCTAGTAAATATGCCACGTGACGTCGACTCTGCGCCGCCCTACCCGGCCGGTGGGCGGAGTAAATAATTTTCCCCAAATTATAGAGGTGTTATCCTTATGTCATGTTATCATGTTTTTTCATTCTAAAAATGAGTCTGTTTATAAAAATAAGCTTAATAATTGGCAGGATATTAATCAATATGATCATTGATCTTAGTGCTATACGAGCACTAAGATCAATGAATCTGTGAGGTTGCTAAAATTTTGCTGAGATATGGCAATAGTTGAATTTAATATAAATTAACTAAACAAATGAATTTAGAAACTTACTTTAAGTCCCAACGTAGTGCGGTCTTACCGCAATCTGCTTACAGAGGCGTGACATACAGAAAGGGGGTGGTACTTACGCAATAGCGAGCTGAATAGAATTCGTTCTTCTGAGATGCTAAGATGATACATCTTAAACTCATAAAGTCCTGGTAAAATCGACCTCTGGCACGGACGCGTTACCCTCGGGAGGTTTCATCTCGCGTAAAGGTCACGCTAAATGCCAAGGTGCCTCTCGATTTGGCAGGGTTGCCTTTACCTAAGCCTTTATTTGCCGGGCTACCGTATCTCGAGTACTCAAAGGTGATTACATTATAGGTAATATCTAAGTGAGTTCAATGTATCTCATGTGGCGTGCCTGTAAGTAGTCTGCATCCAACAACCAATCTTTATGCACAGTAATTTTTATAATAAAAGTAGAAATATTGTTAAGTTCAAGGATTAAACCAAAACCAAAAAGGAGAGATGACAATTTAGACGATTATTTTTATACTTCCCTGCAATTATATGTTGAATTGATAATAATAGTTATTTTACTTACTAAGAAACACAAAAAAAGCTTATTGTTCTGTAGGTACAAAGCAAAGCTTTTTTCCCTTGTTCATACAAAACATACTCGAAAATATCATTTAAGACGTTAAATTATAGAAAATTGGCACAGCATGTATCTGTCGAATCTAGAGGTAGATTTAATAATCCTGGCACTCTATCTAGTACTGTGTGGTGCACACAAATGTTACCCTACGCAGGGAGTCACCCCCACGCGGGCGCCGTGACACGTCAGCGTTTGCTTGTGACCCTTGTTACTAGGGCATCATAGCTACAAAGAGCCATCTGTCGTTCTACTCACCCCTCATCAAGCACATGTATCGACCGAAGTTTTCGCTACATATTTGCAACTTTGCAACTAAGCACTTAGTAAGCTGCTATTTCGTCCATCAAAACGAAATCGCCAACTTACTGAAAGTGATTTGTTTGCCTTTAAAAAACTTCGAAGTTACTTTATGAATGAATGTTCAAACGAATCAGGATAACTCGTAGGTGTGAATTTCAAAAGAGAATGATTACTCAAAAAGTCCTAGTATCGCTTTTTATAAATCATAAGTAAAGGTACGATACATACTCAAGGCACGATGAAAACAAACCAGTGAATGTATGCAAGAAAATTAATTCATAACAGAATGTATGAGTAGCAAAATATTTAGAACCTTTTAGTATTACGACTTGTGTTTATAGGTACGAGTAGCTGGCCGTTGCGGTTTGAACTCGAGCGTCCCACACTAAATCACCCTCACATATCAGCCCTCCCATTCTACGCTACGTCATCGTCCCTCACCCTCCCGATAGTTGGGAAACTATTTACACCTATTCGCTGTGCTGCTACCCTATTGTACTGCACTAGCTACGCGGGGCGCCCGCGTTTGTTGCCAGTTTGTTACCGATGTACGCCCCTACGAACTATGCGATCCTAGTACTTTCGTAGTCAAGGCGTTACGTCACCATGGAAAATTGTTTGAAGGCATCGTAGCTGTATAAATATGGCCTACGAGGAAAGCGCGTAGTCCTCGTAGCCGTTGGTGGCGGCGGCGGCGTAGCGCTTTCTCCGTAGCGTAGGCTTTATTTATAATGAGAGAAAATTAAATTTCAGGAATTCATTAAATTTTTTTTCTTTATTAGTAATTATAACACTATTACATATTGAAACTTTATTGAATTTATTATTTCAATTTGAGATTAAATAAAAAACTCGCGTGTTATGTTTTCTACTACAAAGAAACAGATGTACCTAAGTTGTATGTTTATCTTATATTTTTGTATTTTATCTTATACTTTTCTTATATTGTTAATTAGCTTTTTTGATAATTGCGTAGTTTTTAGTTAGAGAGAAATTCGCCTTCAATTTCTTGTTTCCTGGTACAAATAACCTCTGGACCGTTGAGGCACGCTGAAGCGTGTCGACGAAGGCACTGTCGCTAAGGACTATTTCCTATCACTCGTAGACTTGTTATTTGTGTATTCTGTTATTTTGAGTTTATTTCTTCAAGCCTATAAATACCCATTGAAATAATCAACAATTTTATTTCAAGGTAAAGCGTATATTTTACAAGTTTTGCGTTATTTAAAATATCACCCCCTTATTCTTTTAAGTTCATAAATTTTTCATTATACTTACTACGCCAACTGTTTTCCGAAGTGGGTTTTCGTAGTCCGTAGCGCAAAGGCTTCGTGGTAGCGCGCTACGAGAAGCCGCCGCCGCCGTAGCAGTCAGCGTAGCGTAGGTAGCGCGTCGTCGTAGCATCAGATAATGGTAGACGGTTTCTATTACCCTGGTATACAAAGCCGCAAAGCCTCTGGGGTGGTCCTTTTCACAGAATAGTAGAATAAAAAATACTTCTAATAAAAAATGTTGTAATTATTGGTAAAGTAATAAAAAATGGGTATTTAGCTAATAATGGGTGTACTTCTGCTTTACAACAAATTGATTGTGTACTTATTTTTACGTACTTCAGTTTCTCTTTATAGTGTGGTGTGTTTATGATTGTTATTTAAGTAGGCATAGATACGAGTATATGAAACTTTCAATTAATTTTCTAGTATTTTGGGAATCAAGGTGATAGTTCGCGATGGTTCGGGTTAGGACGAAAGTAGGAGACTACAAAGTCGATCTATTTATAACAGATACCTAAGTACTAAGCACTCATAACGATAAAAGCTTAACTAGTCTTATATTAGAGTCGGGCTAGACTATATAGTTTAGAATAGAAGTCTTGTAGTTATTCCTCTCGTACATATGCTGCCCGAGTATACTAGCGTTTATAAAAGTACCTAGGTACTCTATGGCACTATATTTTCTTAGGCAGGATACACTAATACTAATTGTTTTTTGTAAGGGTCCGTACTTACATACGGTTTTACTCGAAGTCGAGTAAAAATCAACGCGTGGACCACAAAAGCTGTGTTTTACTCGACTTCGAGTAAAACCGTATGTCAGTACGGACCTTAACAGTATGTTGGCCTCGTTAAAGTACTCATAACAGTTTTGTTGGCAAGTCTACGCAGATTTGTCTTGATAAAAACTTAACTAATGACATACATTTTAAACCACTTCTAACATGCTTCTAAATTATCTGCCATCTTGTTTTCTATTTCATCTGTTTATTAAATATATTATTACTATAGAGATTAATAGAGGTACCTACAGTTATAATTTTGAATGAAATAGCAACTTGTTCTTGTTAAACTTACGAGTATGTACTTAATAGTAAACTATAATTTTATTTTATCGGCAAAGAGGGAATGGGGGTTGGTTCGAGGTATGTTTCGCACACTTCCAAGCTTTTATGAAGCCTTGGTACAATCAACCTCGGGTTCAATCACAGCATGGTACGTCATTCGTAGTACACCAATCACGAAAGTCGGCGGCACACAAGCTTACTGTTTCAAAATTCTTGAATACTGGCAAAGTGTGTAAATGCTCTTTAAAAGTAACAATTAGATCATGCTTATTTATTATGTATTTACAACTTGTATTCAGTAAAAAAAATAATTAAGTTTACAGCATTTTATATTTTCTAACCAATGTTTGTAAAAGTGGACTACCAATATCATATACCTACTACTGTAAAAGAGATAGCAACTGTACTCTGTCACCCTTCCTCAGCAGTAACAAAGTGTATCACACATGTAATCCGTTCACATGATATCAAATGTAGCAAAATCAATAAAGCATGCAAAGCCCGTCCCGATCGATGTTCGGGTGACGTCATCCACATGTATTGATTTTTCGCACCCCATATTCTAGTCTGTTATGCGCCCCTAGCACCTAAGTATGCCGAGAAAAGCGTTAGCTCGATGAAAACTTGAGAAGCCACTGGAAAATCTTAAGGTGTTTCCATTGTTTTCTTGGAAAACGAGATATTATGGATCTAACAAATGCGTGTAACAAACGGAGAAAATATAGGAACCTAAATGGTGTTTTCTTTTACCTTTAATTGCGTTGAGTAGATATATTGTATTGTAAGCTATATCAGAAGGGTCTGTCAGTGTTGATAAGTTTATTAAGGAAGTATTTCCGCGCAATGAGTAAATTATCACTGCGACTGTGGCCAACAGCGGCGGCGGCATCAGCGAGTGAATTGAGTGCGACTCACTTGCTATCCCGCCCACCCACGTATCAGCGGCGACGGCTGGGGAGTGCGCTTCCACTCTATCCCTCCGGTTAATCCGTACTACACCTCTTCGCGCGTATGGTCGCCTAGTACAGCCAGTTCTCTTTATCCGAAACTTTTATCCGTTATTATCCGGGTTATCTTCATCAGTTAATCCAAATATGGGGTGTTATCATTTCCTCATATTTTCTTTAAGTGTTGCACTGGTTCAATGTTACTCGCAATCTCAAAATAGCTACTACTTTGAAAATCATAAATACTGCGATGACTTATCGCCTTATTTTGGTGAAATAAATTTGGAGCAGATCACCGGCGTCTGGTACGGAGTGGAAAAAATACCTCATTCGAAAGGGGAGTACAAGATAGAGCGGACCAAGGAGTGCTTTTACATAGACATCAAGGAGCTCTACATTGAGGTTTGCATTTTCTTTATTATTTTTAATTCGTATAAAATTAGAATGATTGTTTACTCTTAAAGTACTTGCCTAAAAGTTTAGTTAATTCGATTTCATATTAAGGAACCTCGCTTGTTACCTACATTAACTGCATACCCTAGATAAGTAAAAGATACTAAAGTATTGAAAACTAGGACACATAAGTCTGAGAGCAGGTACTTCTAAGTAATTCCCGGACGCTGGAGCAGGATATGAGGTCGAATTAATTAACAAGTTCATGATAGTGGACATGTGAACAATTCGTAAGGAGTGGTTGTAGTTATGAGTCGGCAGCGGTAGCTAATTAGTGCTTCGGCAACGCGTGAAACACAAATTAGATTAACACCTCGAAAGTTTAATTAATTATGACTCAAATAATAATGTTCTGTCTGTTCTTCACGTTCGCCAAGTCTATGGACTATAAGTTTTGTCCTAACTTACATCCTACTCACGATTTCGACGAGGAAGTTGTGCTAGGCATGTGGTACATCCACGAATATATATTCCACCTCGAAACTGAAGTTAAAACTGAACACAATCCGTATTGTCCCATTATACAAATAAGAAAATTTGAAGACTACGTTAGCGGGGGATTGATACAGCGGAATTTAGTAAGTTCACTCCTGCCTCTTCCAAGTTCCGCGCTCAAGCCACAAACTATTGTATTAAAAGTTGTTTTGTGCTTAGTGCTGTTGTAAATTAATTTGGTTCTTTGTTATTTTCAGCCTACACCGCCGACTCCCTATGGTTACGGGGACCGATCAATGTCGAATTATGACTATAATAACTACAATAATCCGTCTTATATGTATACTACAAGCCCTTACGTGAATCGCGGGTTCGGCCTGCAGGAACCATACCGAATTAGACATTTCGTATTGGAGTGGCACGAAGGACTCTGGCAAGATGACTATCACATTAAAGTCAACACTTCTCACAAAGGATTTTGGCCCACGGATGTTCCCAATGGATGTGAGTATTGCCTATACTAAAGTAATACCTACCTACATATGTATTTTAGTATCAGATTTGTATCAGGAAAATAACAACTTACCTTTCTTTCATTGCGCAGTTTTTTTATTCCTCGAATTTTTTTATCTATGTTTGAAATACTTTTAAGTTATAAATAAATATATAACTATCAGAGATACTAAATTATTAACTTTATTTCAGCTGTGGACAAAATGTATCGCTTCTTCGGCGGCGTTATCCAAGTGTTGAAAGTGGCAAATAACCATTTGGTGCTGAACTTCTGCATGCGACTGCCGCACTCCCAGCTGTTCAGCGTCGTGCTCTCCCGGAACGAGAACCAGCTCACCCCCGAAGACCTGGCGTCCATTCATAACGTGTTCACTATGAAACATCTGTCCACTTCGTCTCTGAAGAGAGTCTGTGACAACGGAGCATCTGCTCACCTGCCCAGCGTGTTCATACTAGCTATTGGGTTTTTGATTTGGAGATCTCGTAATTAAATAAAAAGTCTGATCTGAACTATTTATCAGTAGGCATTTTAAGTCAGAAATAAATAAAGTAAATGAATATGTCTTTTTAATATATTTTGCTACACATCATGTAAGCTAAATTAGATATTGTACTGTACCTATTTATTTTATATACCTATGCGAAATACGTTTGACTGTTGTTCTTGGCGAATAAACTATTTTTGTACAAGACTTGAACTTTATTTATTATTCTTACCGTAGGTACCTGCCTAATTTTATTAAAACTTCCTACTAACTTGTTATCATTGGCGCCTATAGCCTAATAGAAGTTGCTTTATTTTTATATATTTCAAACATAAATGATAGATACTTACCTATTTCGTTAAGCATTACATAGGCACCTAGGTTTAGTTACTCTTAAATTATAAAATTCATTTTAATTTGCACGTTGAAATCTAGGTATTTCGTTATAAATATCTGTCACCTGAGTTTGCTTGCTAAGATGTATGATTTATGCAATGTAAATTAAAAAATAAATACCTAATTAAATGTAACGACTCTACAAAATACCTATACGTGATTAATATTAACATGTACTCGTAAAATTCAGATTGAATAAGTACTTAACACTTTGAGAGTGCATCTTGCGTCATAGGAGCGCCACTTGCATTGCGCTACCTGGACCAATTTGCTAATTGGCGAGCGCGGCGTCACTAAGTCCTATTACCGCGTCACTCGGACACACGATCTCGAGTCATGCTCACTCCTGCAGTGTTCCTGTACATCATCTGTGAAGCCGCGGCTTTGTGCGGCTCCAGCATCAAATGGTCACATGTTAACATAGAGGATGTCTATGGCGTGTGGTACGGTGTCGGCTACGCTCAGCATACACCCGACATGACAAACAAACCCGAAAACATTGGCTGTATAACGCTCTACATTACCGACGCTGAAGACTTCAATGACGAGTGGCTCGACTGGACCGTGAGTACCTAAGTACTTAACATTTCATCCATTAGACATTAGTACTTTTGCTAATTATAAGGTTTCCTACAGTAGCTAATACAATTAGAAATAAGTCCGTAGTCTGTGTAAGAAAATGTTCTCCTTAATTTATTTTAATTAAATTCAAGAAATACAAGTTCAGATTCTTCAGTTCGTGGCATTCTGAACTTTACCTAAACATTACAAGAGTTATGTGTCGCGTGGGATGGTATTGTAATGTTAAAATATAATTACTGAGGCAGAAATTATTTCTCCCACTCTTGTTCATTTCAAGATGAGCTTAGTGGTATTACTTATATTTTAATATTATCTACTTATTGCCTCCCGTGCCTGCTTATAAATAGCTTCGTAAAATGTATTCTAGGAAAATTGAATTAGAGTAGGTAGGAAGGTGGATAAAAATAACATTTCAAAATTTTCAGATTCCTCGTAAAAATTACAGCCAGGACGAATGGAGATCGTATAGAAATAATCCTTGGTCCAAAACATCTATGTCAGGATCCTGGCTCGACGTTAGACTGAAAAGACATGCCAAAAGGGAATCACAAAGAAATGCTCGAAATAAAAGGGATACGGGTGATAAAAGGATAAGAGTTGTGTGGGACGAAGATGGACAAAGTATGGAGCAAACTTACGTATACAGTACCGAGGCAACGGGGCTCTGGACTGAAGAGCATTGGAGGCCTATGGAAAGAGAACTAATTTCAAGAGGAATAGGTAAGGTTACTTAAGCATTTAGAAGACCTCATGCTGACTAACACTAACACTTAACATAAAACATTTTTTCACTTTAAAGTTTTTTATGTTTGTTTCAGATGTATGGTATCCTGACGACCCACCTCGTCATCCTGAAGTGATACGAATCATGAAGGTGTCTTCAGACATGTTACTCATCAACCACTGCTCGGAGTCCGGCGGGCGCGGGGTGTTCTCTCTCATCCTACGACGATCCCCAGCCAAGGTGGACTACTGGGCATGGTTCGATCTACAGAAACTATTCTTCGACTATGATCTACCTAAAGTGCACAGAAAAGCTGCAGTTTGTGCCGGTTGTATACCAATATTATCGATATTTGGTTTTTTAATTTGCTGTTTTGCGATACGAATGTTATGACGCCGGGAAATTTTGACTTAAAATAAAGTTGTTATAAGAACTATTTTGTTATCAATTAAAAATACCCTTTTGTTATAATTTAAAATATTTAGGTAGATACTTAATACGAAAAAATGGAAACGCCAATCGTAGTTATTGTTATTGATAGAATTTATAATCGCAAGTTGTAATAAACATCCAGGATTCATTCAATATTTCTGACGTAGGACTTATTTTATTACCGACAAGACAAGTTGTTTGTGTTGCCCCCGAATTGACGACGGAGCAGTGGTAAATCTTGTAATAAAAATTGACTACCGTGTTTTACAGGCGAAGGTTTTGATTCTAGTGCAAAAAATACGATAACTGTGACGTGTCAAGAAAGTATTTACGAGACGTGATGTCATTATTATTTGAACTATAATAACAACAGGAACTTGGTTTCAGCATCAAGGATGAATGGTTCTTCACCAATTTAAGCACAATTTAGGCTTTAGGTATAGGACCTCAAACAGAACGATCCGGATCTTGTTGCAAAGTCAGACAGACATGAAAAACAAGTTGAATTAATTATAAACATGATGCGATAAGCAGTGGTCTATGAGGATATAGCGTTGCCCTCCGACCCGACGGGAGGTCGCCCCGCAGGAACTCACAGCAATTAGCGTCTTACAGGGGATTAGGAAATAATAGCTTAACGAGCAATTTACTTTATTAGTAGGAGTGTCCTTAATATTGTATGTACCTACTTATTACTTCGTAGGTATATGGTACTAAGGTACAAAGAAATATACCTAGTTGTACCTACCCATAGAAAAAAAATCATCCGTATGCTAAAGGATGGGTATTCTAAAATTAAATTTTAAAGTATCCTGCGTTTCACACCTTGTTATAAATATTTGTTTTGTTTAGGTAACATAGGTAGATACTATCTAAACACAGTGACTTTAATCTTGCTAAAAGTAGAAAACGTTCTTAAGACACAATAAACGTTGCAAAAAATGTGTTGCAGACCCGTTTTCCCCTGCAATGCAATAAGTGCGGTATAACGAGATAAATGTAACTTACTTCGTTTTAATTCTCAACAAGTGATATGGTAAAATGAGTGTGCATGTAGATTAGTTTACATCATCCCACTCTCGAAGCCAGCGCGCAGTCACACATCTACCTCAAAACACGCGACGCGCGCGGACGAACACGATGTATTGTTTACAAGCGCCTCTTATATTCGTGGGGTTAGCATTTATCTCTGTGGGGGTAGAATGTGCGACCTACTACCCGCGTTACGCCGACACCACCGGGGGCTACTCCAGCGGCGGCTACTCCAGCTACCCCAGCTCCACCATAGCCAACCTCTACAACAACTTCCCATATAAAACCGCGAGCTACGGCAGCGACCTCTCCAACTTCCCTGAAGCGACGCGCTACCCCAACTACAGCCCGGCCTATGGATACTCTACCAATGGTTACGCTGGATCTGGATACTCCACCACCAGATATCCGAATTATAACAGTGGATATTCTACGTCCGGATATAACAATTTGTACAGCGGCAGTTCGAGTAACGGTAATTACAATAATAGATATGGTTCAAGTTACACGACGGGATACGGAGTCAGCCCAGGGTACAACTCTGGATACAATTCAGGATACGGTACAGGATCCACGGTCGGCGGCGGTTATAGCTCGTACGAGGCTCCTTTCATTAGGAATGTGGGGAGCTGTGTGCACAGAGGTCCTCAGACGGGGATCTGGGTGGACAGCTTGATGGGCATGTGGTACGGCGTGGAGTACATTCAGCACCTGGGCGCCGACTCGCACATTGATTATACCAAGACTTGCATCGTCATACATATTGCAGAACCGATGGATCGGGTGAGTGGTTTAACTGTTCAATATCTATTCTTTTAAAACAACGTAGCCTGGAAAACGTAAAGTGCAACACGATGGTACTCGTACTCGTATTTTATTATGCATCGCGAACATAATAACATAGACGCGAATGTAGGTACGTACAAGAGCTTACGAGTACAAGACCTACATTACAATGACAATTAGCTAACATCTTGATCATTTCGACCAGTACGTACCGGCTTGCGTGATTGTAGAATGCCTACACAGAGTTAAGAAATCCACAAAGCTTTCAGGTTCTTTAATAAATAAAAAAGATGTAGAAATATGTAAGTAAGTACCTAGGTACTTGTTGAGGCAAAGTTTTTAATATGTTTAACGATGGCCATGAAAATTTTGATTACCTTTGTCGTAATTATTGCCTCAAAATATAAGAATAGGATGAACTGTTAAAATGAGATCACCTTAAAAGAATCTGAAAATGAAGATTTTAAGGTCTAAAGATTATAAGATCGCGGGGTCAATCGAGATAACATATCGAGTGAACGTGAGTCAACGCGAGCTCGCTCTATAGATTGTTCGCCTCTCAGTCTGCGACGGTTAAACGCGCAATATTTACGCGCCAGACAGAACTTTTAAATACTTGGCAGTTCTGCTGTTGTAATATTTAATTAATTTAAAAAACAACGTGCTTTGTTTTCTACGTGCGAGGCTAAGGTAGTGGACGTGTCCAATTCAATAACCGATGTAAACAGTGATTTTATACAATGGGGTTTGAATTCCACGGTGTGCTGCGATTGCAGCTATGGCTACTAGTTACATTACTCATAGCTGTTGAAGCTCAGTTAACGAATTCTACAGAAAATAATAATACAGTGACATGTGAAATATCTCATGAATTTGACAACCTGGATATCAGGAAAGTGCTTGGCAAATGGAAGGCTATAGAACTGTACATGCACATCAGTAACGAAGGAGTTAATTGGTTCAAGAGTTGTCCTTTAGTGACAATTTGGGAAGCTGAAGAATTTCCGCGGACTACTTTTGGGGTAGGTTTCTAAGTTCTTAGTGCGCGTATCTTAGAAATGTAACTCTATATTATCAACTTTCTTTAGTTTTTATAAGTTTTAGATCAGTAAGATAACTGTTGAAAACTTTAAATATACATTATGTACTTAATATCGTTCGTAAACGATATCCATTATTCTTTAATTTTAATGTGTCACGGGCTCTAGGAAATACTTAAGATAGATACCTACTTAATACTTATTATAAAATATTTATGTTGGTAAGTAGGTACCTTATAGAATCTGTGTCAGAAATAGGTTTAATCATTCTTATGTATAGATAGGAACTACTGTAAACATAAAAATACACGTCTTCTGCATATAGGGAGGGCTGCTTATAACGCGATGTCGGATCCGGTATTATGTCTAAACTAATATAAAACGGGTCCGACACACAAGAACTGGAAATGCGACATAAGTTAGTAATTTTAGTATTCTGCCAGAGTTACTTGTATAAATAAATTATGAACCTATTAGGTTATGTTTTATGCTATAGTAAATTATTGCAACATAATAGCTAAGTATAGGTACTTATAATTAAGTACTTAGGTACGTACATAGATAACGGGGAATCCTGAACAAATGTTCAGAATTACTAAGCCTTGTTTTTCCCGACCTCAAAACACTCGTCCCCATATCTCACTTCCCTGACACCTCACATCCAGAGGGCATAGCTCCAGCACGGAGCTTCGAACCCATTCGTCATAATTATTTGAGTTTGGCGGTCTCATTCATTTGTTTTTTTTTAAAGCCAGATTCAGTTTTTATCTGTATGTACGAGTTTTTCTATAGTTTATTAAAAGTAGCTTGAAATCCACAATAAAATATAACAACACACTTTATATGTTTAGCTTAAACGCTTAACTCTGAATACAGATATCAATATTAAATCCTAAACGTATGTGACATTCTGTCAAAGAAAATTGGCTCATTGTCTTGTAACAAACAATTGGCGTTCCACTTGGGTGCCCTGTAAATGATCCCGTTGATGAGTCACGCTGTATCCAATTAACTCCGCTCCTCATCGTAACGAGACCCGTAAGTCTCATATGCAGGGTTCCTGATTCATCCATCACCTTGTCGTCGTCAGGCTTACAACCACAACTTATTAGTCGTTCAATTTGAAGCTGTCAACGATTACACGCGACCTCTTGTCGGACCTCACCCACGTAGGTCATCTCCTGATCAACAGCATTGTACAGGTCAATGTCTGACTCATAGTCCTGTGAAATTTCTCGAACGAGTGACCCCTGCAACTGGATATCTAGTTAAATTAATGAAGGACCACACTCGTAACATACTGGATTCATTGTTTTGTGTATATCTTGTAACATCGAAATAGGTTGGCGACAGGCGTTCATACTTGAGTCACGCGAGGCTCGTTCGTAGTTTTATTAATTGTGTGTTACTAAGAATTACATAGTAAGATTTTATTATTTGTAGCCGTCGACGGAGAACCAGTTATTCCACGTGCAGCACATAAACGCGAAGTTCCGTCAGCAGTACCGCCACCTGCGGCTGCTGTGGGACGAAGCCGGTCACACCACCGAGTACGCACTCTACTTCCGCAACGATTCTGCTGGAATTTGGAACGTCTTGGATGGACAAAATGGTAATGAACTTACAGTACCTACTAATAGTTGGTCTGAGATGTCAGATAAATCATCTTAAACTTAAACACATAAAGCCAGAGAACACTAGGCCGAAGTAGGTACAATATTTTGAGCTAATAAATTTTATAGATGCTTAGATAGATAGAAATTCTTTATTGCACACAAAGAAATACAAATAAAACTTAAAACTAAAACATTGTGCGCAAAGACGGCCTTATCACTAAAAGTGATCTCTTCCAGACAACCTTTGCAGTAGGACTAGTTTAGGAAGACTGTAGTAGGTGTGTATTTTATGTCATTTAATCAATAATTGTCTCGATTTCAGGGACTCTACCGAATATGCCAAACTACCATCAGTTCAGCGGAACAGTGCAAGTACTTAAAGCCGTCAACGATCACATGGTGCTTAACTTCTGTCAAGAAGGCTTGAACGGGAGGTTACCACAACTCTACTCCGTACTATTTTCTCGTAATCCCGGTGATCTAAACCCGTGGGAGATTGATTCTGTACACAGTTTGCTGCAGAATAAAAAGTTGTCTACCGCATCTAGGCGGATGGTATGCGGCAACAGTGGGGCTAGGGCAGCGTATAGCGTAGTATTCTCACTCCTAACGGGTTTCCTAGCTTATGTTGTGGGCTCCTCTTAACTTGCGAATATTTCGATCCTTCGAAAGATAGTACCTTTGATTTTTACTACGTATCGAAGTGCAGCATATACTAATATAAAAATGTTCTGTACCATGATCTTTTATAAAATTAAATTCGTATTTTTATAAAGTGATGTGATGATGACAGATTTACGAAAAAAACATCGTATGGATGATCTCATATCCATGAATTTGCCTATGACTAACTTGAAATATTACCAGTTGCCTACATGATACGACCTTAATAAATCCATACAAATCTTGTATAAGTAGGAGTCCCCAAATTTTTCTGAGACCCGTTAGAATGAATACCTAGTATTAAGTACGTTACGTAGCGACTCTGTCCTATACTTATCTTTCGTTAAATTGAGTTCCCATCGTATTAATGTATTGTTAGTTTTAACAATCTACTTGATATTGTCGAAAAAGAGATATCAGTTGATACTTGTTTGTCCGTCCATAAAGTAGAAACTAATAACATATTATAGTATTTGTTGTGGTGGTTTATGTTATGTCTGAAAGGAGTGAAATATGTCGACTGATGTTTAAGTCGTGTTTTGTATAACAATGTATGAGAATTAGTGTTTTTAAGTTTTTCTCGTAAAACATAGGTATAAGTATGAAAAAAATCCTTCTTCCCATAAGATTACGAATTAAGAAATTACGAATGTGTTATGTGCGAATGATAATAATATTGCATCTAGTGTAGGTTCCCATTTAATATCAAAGGTAGGTAAAGTATTTGTTGAATTATGTACTAGTACCTACCTATCAAGCTAGGTACACGAAATAATTACAAATACTTATGTGTAGTATTGGGTCCATGATTATCAACAGATATTTTTACTGTAGTATACAATGATTATAAATCTGTTACAATGGTTACGTTTTTAAAAATACGAATTATAATTATTTATTTTGTCAAATACCAAAGAATGTTCGTAAGCTAGTTAAGTTACCTATACTTTTATCTTAAGTAACAACTGTTTCAAACATTATTTTATGAGTACGTCAACGTTAATATAATTATATTCAAATTACAAAGCATTTTTGTTTAACGATGAGTTTATTAAGTGTATACCTACCTACTTTTCTATTTGACGTTACCTTCGTCTTCCAAAATTAAATAAGTTTCGTAACGTTAAACAAGATGGAAAAATATAAGTAAGTATCTACCTACTTAAGTAAAAAAGACTGAACTCCGCTCTCCTACAGAAAACCCAGGTTTCCTAACGGATTTTCATTTCCCACAGTTCATTGGCCCAGTAACAATGACGTCATAGCCGCAAACGGGGGGATGGGTTAAGGGGTGAATATCGGCCACGGCACCCCCGTGTGGTGCGGGACGCGCCCGCCATACAATGTAGGTACCTACATACTTTTTAAAAATCGTTTAGGTACAAAAATAGGTATTGAAACACTACGGAACGGATAATAATTTTAATAAATAACATTATGATCATAGAATTTATGTAGGAATAGGTATCGGTACATATGAGACTACGTCATTAACAATCTTGCACTGAGATGGTACCAACTTTATAATTTCCAGTGGATTAGAATACACGATGTGACCAAAACTGTCAAATGTAAGCCCGAACACATTTTTTATTTGAACAATTTCGTGTAAAGTGTACTCTTTCTTCTTGGCCACGTAGATTCCATTTTTCCCACAGAAATGTGCCTCTCCTTTATGATTTATCTCAATAGCACGGAACACCTTTTCTCCCTCGAGTAATATTCTATACTCAGTACCATTTTTGATCATATAAAGGCCAGTATCATTGGTTATGTACGAGTCACCGTCGCTGTCTATTGCAAATTGATATATGTGCTCGTGAATCCACTTCTCGTGTTCAGGTTCCTTTTGATGCTTGGAGCCATGGTGGTCAATGTACTTGTATAGTTTTTGGGAAGGATACGTTATGAAGTAGAGGTGTTTTCTGAAAAACATGTCCCAAATGTTGTGATGCGCAATAATCTTCGCGATATTTCCACTGGTTAGGTTCATCCTGTAAATGCCACTGCTGCCACCGAAGTACGCGATTTGTTTGTCTTGGTCAATAGCTGTCGCAAACCCATTTTCAACTTCTGTGATTGTTGTCTCAGATCCGTTTTTCAAGCGTCTGATTTCAAATCTGTCCTCCGTGTCATTTCCGACGTTGTTGCTGAAGAATATTTCATGTTGTTTGTGGTGATGTGACAGTTGGTACGGGCGGTTCAGCCCTTTAGCGAGAATTTCATTTCGGTGAAAGACCCCGTGGACATCTAAGCCGTCACATTTAGGTGCTAACTTAACAAACTCTATCTCCTTAGCACAAACTACAGTAACTACGCACAAAAATATAATGAGCCGCATGATTTGGGAGCACGGGACGCCCTGCTAGGGGGACCTTTAATTCATACTGAATGCGCGGGAGCCCTCTGATCGACATCTGGTTGCGGTCCGCGGTCCCTATTATATAATCACGCGATAACTAAAAAATAAACGGCGCACGGTTAAGTACCTAAGTATGTAGGTACCTAGTTCAATATTCAATGTCCTACTGAGTGAAAGGTTATTCTCTTCAGTTTTTCGCAGTCAGTAGGTAATTTAAATACTTTTCATAATTTCAACACCTAAGTAGGTACCGACCTAAAACTATTACCTACGTTTGTTCACCTATCTCTCCGACAAAATGATTAAATCTCACGTTTCTCAGGCTTAATTATTGCAATTACCTAGGTACTCGTAAGTATGTTATACGTAGTAACACGTAACACGCCCGCATGTGATTATTTACTTCCATCTAACAAAAAATGACGATTTTTTAATCAATTTACAATCGCATAGTTTGAGAATATACCCGTTGATTAATAAATGACGCCATATGTTGGACTAATTGGAATTGAAAAGTGGGCGGAAACAAGGTACCTGCTGTATTTTTATCAATTGTAAACAAATATGATTTCCAACAATTCCAACCGGTACCTACAGGGAATACAGGTTGCATTATTTGGTAGGTGTTTTGTTCTAGTGGAAATTGTCTAGATATACAAAGAACATATAGGTACATAACGGCGTAAAAAGTATATAAAGGTGCATAAAAACGTGTCTACTACGCATGTAAAGGAGAGATTTACAAAAAAATACTTAGGTACAGCCATTTGCACGAAAGGTCAATTAAATTCCTTCTTTAGCCGTCACAGTCGTTTTTAAAAATCAGTATAGTTAAGACGGCATGATGTTTAATAGATCATTAGCTAACGAACCTCACATGAAACTTGTCGTTACGTTATTTATTTACAAAATCTAAACAAGTAATAAAGTACCTACTCGAAAATATTTATAGAAATAGAAGAAAGATAAAAAATAATGCTGGAAATTCTCTTTGTTACTTAAATAGCTATAAAAAGGCTACGTACCAAATAAAGAACCATTAACTGTTGTTTGCAAAATGTTGTTACTCCAATCGTATTGGAGAAGTACCAGGCTGACAGAAACGATGCATTAAAGTCCGTATGAACTGTTTAAGAGAGCTGTAGCTTGTATCTCGCTCCCACGGAGGGTTGCGCCCTCCGAAACCTCCCCAACCCTCTCGAAACGGTCCAATCTGCGACGAGATGGGGCAGTTTCCCATTCCTAACGATCGTTATACAATATATTATTTGTTGAATCTATAGGTGTTCAAACTTTTTTTTAATAGTTCTGATAAGTATACCTTTTACTAGCATCGATTCAATTTTAAAGCAGTAGGTAATTATGTATGGTTAACTATAACCATGTTTATTTTGGGTCTAATCTAAACAACAAATAAGTAGGTAGTAAAACTGCGTTACCTACGTTTACACTAATGTAGGTACCTAGAGGTATGTCATAAAGTTAAAGAGTTACTGACATTAATTTTGATTTCTTTCAAACTTCTTACAAAGTCGATATAAAATGTGAAATTAGGAAAAAGCCAGACAGTTTGGAAACTCCGACCCTTTGTTGCCTACGCTCCTTTCATTTATGCCTTCCTAGTAGCAGCGTATTCCCGATTGGCGTGGAAACGTTTAAGGTTCCACGTGACTCCGCCGACAATCAACGTTGCTTCCACGAGATTGGCTGCTAAACCAATTAAAGGAAACCGTAAACAAGGGGATCTTGGAATTTCACCGAATGGACAGTGGTCAAGGTCTGCAAATTGCCGTGACAACGTCGCGAAATCGTCAGCAGAGGTCGATTTCACCAGGGTAGCATAAATCTGAGGATGCTGTTTGCGAATTTCATAGCGGGATGAAATCCTCTCACCCCTGCACAAATCTGGAAAGGGAAAGAGTCCCTCCAATGGGAGGGACCTCCTACAGGGGGATACACAAACGTGCTACGAGGCTACGCCGCCTACTACGAAATACTCGGTGTGGAATGCGAACACTTCTTGGTAAATCTGCTATCCTAGTACGCTGGGCGGTTTCTTAAATATTTTTGCTATTCTTAAACGCCTGGCGTGAAGGTGAAATAGCGGAACTTAAGCGAAACTATGTTGATTTAATTTTATATTTTAATCAAATGTACTTATTTAATACGAGTTATGAGAAATTACTTAATAACAAAAATTTACTATAACTAAAAATCACAATTTTAATAGCTGACAATTAAATTATGAATCCTTACATTATACTTCACACGCACCAGCGGATGATACTGTCACTGTTCCTCGAGCGTATGTCACTCCGTCTTTACATTCACAACCATCCTGAAAAAAAAAACTAATCCTTGTCAGTCGGAATTTATTAAGTAATGAACATTTCCTTTAATTATGTTTTGACATTCTCCATATAGGTTTCACGAGTACCTAGTGTGCAAAAACTGGGATAGGTACGTTTAGGAGATCGAAGGTTTGATATTAATAGCATGAATAAATTGTTTTTTATAACGAAGAGTACTTACAAAAACATCTTCAAGCGAAGCACACGCTGGGTTTTGTTCATAAAACTGCACTTTCTCGATGTTGTGTCGTATGATATCGTCTATCGGCCTCCTGCCATTGTCAGCGGTCAGTCTCGCCACCAGCCCCGTGTTGTGTCGCTTCACCACTATATTCTCCATATTCTCTAGTACCACAGGGCTGCCGAATATAGCGCTATCCAGATACTCACAATAACTATTTTTATTCTTTGGTATGTTATTGTTAGTCACGTCGTTACACATTTGTTTTTCAGTCTTTTCTTTCTCGAGGTAGTTTTGATAAAGATCTGAGCTAGGTTTGTCCTCGCGAGGTCGAGGTCTTCTTAGTTTCGCGTATGCCTCAGTCAGGTATTGAAATTTGAGGAAGTATGCCAACGCGTCAGCTACACTAGCGGACCCACTTTTGCGTTTATGGTGGAAGCAGAGTTTCCTCTGAGGTACGCTGGCGCCGCCGTACGAAGAGTAACCTATGTAGATGGGGGAAATAATAAAACATTAAAATATTGAACTCACTTTTGGCGTTAAATAGTCAATAGTAAAAAGAAATAGCTTTACCGTTCCTACTACTACAAGAGCAGGGTGTGAGTAGAGGCGAGCGCTCGTGCTCCATGGCGGTGGGCGCGCTGCGCGTACGCACGAACCGGTCGCTGGTCCACGTGCTGTCCGTATACGGGATCGATTCGCTGTCCGACTCTAGCAAACATTTCTCTGAGTCCCGCAGCGAGAAAAATGTGAGGGTTACTACTGCCTAGGGGATATAAGTTAGGATTTTTAAGAAATATGATGCTGGAAACAACATTAAAATATGTCATTGGTCTACATTATATAAGATCAGCTCGCGTTAAGGTTAACGACAAGGCTAATCTTTAAAAAGTTACATATCGGAAAGAGGAATAAAACGAAGCTTTTAAATGTTGTAGCCTTTCAGGCTGCTACTAAAGACAATAGACATAAGAAGATTCCTGTGTTAACAGTTGCTGATAAGTCACTGAAAAGATCTTTAAATTGCCTTAACGACTAAAGCTATATTTTTATTGCAAAGTTACCATAGTGAAGCAGGCAGCGGCGCAGAGAGTGGCGCACAAAGGGAACCCGTAGGTCTGTGAGAGCGCGCCGCCGAGCGCCGGGCCTAGCACCTCGCCGAGAGAGTAGCAGCACGACCACACGCCCGCTACCGCGCTATATGTGGCCAGAGCCTCGGGGCAACCGCCTTCGTAACTGGGGGAAAGATAGATAGTGCAAAGATTAAAATTTGTTAGGCAAGCGTAATATGATCGGTGGTGTTTTCAATAGAATTTACTCGTATTTGAGTAGATTGGTGGCCTTAAGGAATCTAAAAAGGACTTAAGAAAACTTCAGACAGTAATTTACAGGTATATTGGGCATACCTAATGCAAAGAAAAAACAAATACAATGCAAACGTGATTCGTACCAAACACGTTTATTTATTTTTAATAGTGCAATGACCGATTGTAGAAATCAAATCAACATACCTAACTATAGATAAGAACTGTAGGTAGGTACCTATATTGTAATAATAGGTCTTTACCTATGAAATTGCCGTTTTACAGTACTGGCCATTTCAATTAAAAATATTTTTTGTTTAGCTAAGAATTCTAATTTCAAATTAATTTCATTTTAAAAATATGGAATTCTTTTTCCAAAAACAGTCATTTGTTTATTGGTTAGTGTTACGTTTTCATTGCATTTCAATCATTTGCGTCAACATGGATACGTTAAAAATTCGAGTAATTATGGAATATGAGTTCCGTCGTGGCAGCAACGCGGCACAAGCGGCTCGCAACATCAACGACGTGTACGGAGCTAACACTACAAACTAACGAACCACTAGTTATTGGTTCGCTCGCTTCCGTTCTGGAAATTTCGACCTGAAAAATGAACCCCGCGGTCGTCCGAAGACTTAGGTCGATGCAGACGAATTGAAGGCGATCGTGGAAGCTGATGATACTCAATCTACGGCTGAATTAGCAGCAGCATTCGACGTTAGCATCAAAACAATATTGGTCCATTTGCGTCAAATTGGCAAGGTAAAAAAGCTTGACAAATGGGTGCCCCACGAACTCAATGATCGCCAGCGCCAAGTACGCGTCGAGACGTGCCGTGCATTGCTCAACAGACACACAAATGAAGGAATTTTGAACCGCATTGTCACCTGTGATGAAAAATGGATTCTGTTTGATAACCGTAAGCGCTCAGCAAGTTGGTTGGATCCTGGTTCAGCACCTAAACAATGCCCTAAACGAAAACTTACCCCTAAAAAGGTGATGGTTACTGTTTGGTGGTCTAGCACCGGTGTGATTCATCACAGCTTCTTACCAAATGGGGAGAGTATTACTGCAGATGTGTACTGTGAAGAATTGAACACAATGATGGAGAAGCTGGCACGTCTCCGACCAGCATTGGTCAATCGCTCCTCTCCGCTGCTCCTGCACAACAACGCGCGACCTCATACCGCACAAATGACGGTCTCCAAGTTGCAAGAACTGGGGTTGGAAGTTCTCCCTCATCCACCGTACTCACCGGACCTTGCCCCTACAGACTACTACTTTTTCCAGAATTTGGATAACTTCTTGACTGGAAAAAAAATCAATAACCAAGAGGCAGTTCAAAACGCCTTTGAAGAATTTGTTGCCTCTCGTCCAGCTGATTTCTTTAAGAAGGGCATTAATAAACTGCCACTGCGTTGGCAAAGATGCATTGATTGTATGGGTAATTACTTCACTTAATACAAATAAAAATTACATGAAAAAAAAATAGTTTGAATTTTTTCATACAAGACGGCAATTTCATAGGTAAAGACCTAATAAGTATAATATTCTCTACCTACATAGATACGTATTAATTAGGTAGGTGAATAATAACAAATCTTACATAGAACTGGTCAGTACTCCTTGGAAAGTCGGTAGTAGGGTAAGAGCTACAGAGATGCCGAGAATACACAGCGCTAATAGATCCAGCCATAGGTCTCTGAAAAATTGTTAATACGCATTAGTATTAAATTACAAAAAGACAGAAAGGTAAGTATCTATATCGACAAAAGAACATAACTTTATATTCAAGAGATATTTATCTAAAAAAAGACAAGTGACATCGTCAGACTTACTTGGGAAGACCAGGTATGAAAGGACAGGGCCCCAGCAGCAACAATCCAATGGTTGACAAGAACAGGCCCCAAACCATCATGCACCAATGGTTATGAACTCTAAAATCAATAAATTAAAGGTACAAATTAATACTTCACTTATAATAAAAAGTATCTTGAAAATCTTGTAGTAAACACTTATGAACTCACCTGTCTGCAACCCATCCCCATATTGGGCTAAATATTCCGTATAAACTGGAGAAAAGTAAAAATATCAACCCGATTTGATTCGTAGAGAGTCCAAACTGCCTTAGATGAGGTTCCAACGTAGGGTCCAAGAACGCCCACGTATTTGATACTATCACAATCACCAGACCCGTGATTATTATAGACGGAATCGTGAACAATCGTAATATTGAACCAGTTTTTGAACCAGATACATACTCTGTAAAAAAGTAAACAAGGGAGATCGTAAGCTTTGTTGAATTTATTTAGCAATCCGATATAAAATCTTTTTCGATTTGAATACACTGGCTGATGTTTTCTAAAAAATAAAAAACTATTGAATGCCATTAAATAAAAATAAAAAAATATTTTTTTTAATATTATTTTATGGCGTTCTAATTGAGATTTGAAATAGTGCTGCCAGTCGTTTACAAAAGGCGGAATACACTTTTGAAAAAAGTGCGATTGCACCATAGAGGTTTTACCTTCACAATCCGTGAGTAACAAGCAAATGACTGGTACAGTCGCAACCATTACGATGCCTAGACTGTAAAATGGTAGTCCAAAACCCCCGATCTACCTGGAACATTGAACATTTTAGTAAATTTTAATAAATACTCCGGAAAAGCGCTCCTTCAAGAGTATAATCGTCAAAAATCGAAAGAAGAATAGGCACCACATGGTAAAAAAAAGAAAACCATGTACCGAGTATAGAAGTCCGCCAATAGCTGGGCCGACAGACATCCCGAGGCCAACAAATGTTTCGAGGATGCCTAGAATGGAGCCGATGCTGTCCGGGAAGGCGTTGACGACAAACACGTAGCTGGCCGTGGAGTAGGCACTCGCTCCGAGAGCCTCAAGCCCGCGGACCACGAAACACAGAGTCGTGAAAGTTGTCGTGTCTTCTATTAATACTAGGGTGCTGTAGGAATGTTTAGAATAACGTAAATACGTAGGTACGTCGTAGGTAACGGAAAGAACATCATGGAAATCCGGTAGAATTTTTCGATTTGCAAAGTCCATGTTATTAACAAGTCATCATGTAGGTAAGTAGGTATTCGATATGATAAAATTAGGGTAAATTAACAAACATATAAGTAAATAAAGTGATTTACCCAAAGAGTACATTACACGCCCCCGCAATCAGCATCCCGGAGGTAAACATGAACTTGGCCCCTAGCGCGGGAAGCTGCAAACAATATGTCACTTCAGGTACCAGTACCACTATTAGCTAAGTAGGTAGGCAAGTGTTATTAAATTAGATACCTATTTTTTAAGTGATCGGATGTGTGTTTGTGTGTGTGTGGTGAAAACTGAAATAACACATATTTGAATATCTTTAAATTTAGATCTTTAAATAGGTACTTAATTCTAACACCTATTGAGAATCCGGTGGGATCTAAAGAAAGTTTTATATTCGTAATCTAGCACTGCCTCTAGCTATCTGTAGGTACGAGTATGTATAAAGTTACAATGCATTTCGTATCTAATAATAGGGACCACCGATGAACTTGCAATCACTAGTCACTGATTAGGTGTTTAATTTACGAGCCGACTCCCACTTCTACACGGATTCTATTTATAGGTATCACAAGTAAATTGATAAAACAGGATCCTTTTTGTGACGTCAGGGAAAGTTTCCTTAACTGGAACGATAATAAGTAGGTATAGTACCTACCTACATACCTATTATTATATTGAGGATAGTCCACGGTAATCAAAAGCGGGAATTACCAGTTTAATTTCAAGCTTATTTTAATTATTTTTTTAGAAGATATTGTTAACTGTCTATCTACATGTTTCGTGACTTCTAATTAGGTACCTACATACACCTAAATATTGACCAAGTCCTAACCAAATAGAAAGAACATTTGAAGTATGAGAAACTAATGAAACAAGTTTAAATAGGTGCTTATATACCTCTCAGTTTTATCTTTTAATCTCACCATTTGAGTACCATAATTGAAACAGTGTTCTTACATAGGTACAGGTACCTACTTATGTAGGTTTTAGTAAGTAGATTCAATAGTACCTAAAGCTAAAAACGTAGCTAATCGGTAATCACCACTTAATCGGTATCTGTAACCACTCTGTAACTTTGTCTTTAGGTTATTTCCACATTTCTCTGCATATACTTACATACTTTCCAAAAAACGGTGAGGTGATAAACATGATGATGGCATAGAAGCTGAACACCAGCCCGCAGGTGGTGTCCGAGAGACCTTTGGCGGTGGCCTCTCGTGGGAAGAACGGCGCCATGATGGACATAGAACAGAAGCTCATGAAGTCCACCAGCGCGAGGACGGCTAACGTCAGCCGCTGTCTGCTCGTCAGCTGCCATATCGCACTCGGCCGGAGTCGTGTTTGTGTTCGTACTAATCTGAAAGTCGGGATTAGGTTCTAGGAAACGCTCTCAATTTAGCTTTAGTACTTTTATTCTTAAACTGTCGTAAATTCCTTTGCAGATGTAGATTCGATGTTCCGTCTTTAACGTAGGTACCTACTTAGTTGTTGTAATCTAGTTTAATAATTCAACAGCATTCCTTCTATTACGAGTAAGTAGATTCCTTAAATCCTATTGACAAAACGTTAAGAGCGTTAGAAAAAACGGTTAATGTATCGGAATGAATTAGGAAACCTTAGCGATGCTCCTTTTAATTAACACATCGCTGAATAGGTCTAGACTAGATGTTACTAATGGTTTAATCTAAAAACAAGCTACACAATGATTGAACTCTGTATTACTAGGAAATAAAATACAATTAGGTACCTTTTCGAGATACGCGGTTGTCTGTACCCCTGTCTACCCCCTGTCTGTGGGTGGTCTGTGTCTGTGGGTTGTCTGTCTGGCGTCTATCTATTTATTGTCATTATACTTACATTAATAACTTTCTACCTTTTGTGGCGAAGGAAGGAAAGGTTTATCGAGTAGGTAATCAAACTACTTATAGAAATGGAAATTGCACGAGGCATAAGAAACTGTGCCATAGATATCACGTGCCCCAGTCTCGAGACACGTTTATTTGAAATTAGTGCGACTAGGGTAAGGTGTGTTGATGTTGATACTAGTTATCTATCAGGTCTTCGAATAGTTATTATTATCCAATCACACGTGTAGCTGATAATGTAGGTACCTGTAGTATGTTATAGTCAGTTTATTAACACACAGTTATCGAATAATTTTATCAATGTATCAAATTAGGTAGCCACTCAGGTTTCCTTTGAAAATCAAACCTTTAAAATTTACCAATAGATATTTTTCATTTGTTACCTAATTAAATAAGTACCGAAATTAAAAGAATCATTAGGAACGCTTTATTTTAATGTTTGCCTAGGTCACTAGTCGAATAAATAAGGATTAGATTGATTAAGTCAGCAATCTAATTCTACGACTAATCTACCGAAAGCTACTTATTTGGTCTGATAAATCCAAGGATTGTAGGTATCTAATAGGTATATAACTAAATACTGAACTAACCTTTCTCTAAGTATCCTGATCTCGCTACTGACGTCATCAGGCTGTCCTCCCGACCAGGAGTGTGTCCTCCGGCGACTGTGACCGGAGTCGAGCGGGGAGCGACGCCCGCACCAGGTCGCCGCCAGGTCGTCAGCCCGCGTCGACGATTTCACCAACCTAGGCTCAAACACACTGTCCAGCGACGAGGGTCCTTTCACACTACCATCACTGAGATCACAAGTCCGTTCGTCTGAACCCTGAGATATAAGTCTTCGTCGCTCCGAGTCCATGTTGACGCGTTCACCCCGACAGCTCGCCTCGATGGAACTCACTAGATTTAGCCAGGACGTTATTAAAGGAGCTCGTAAACAAACCGCGCGATATCGAGTGTCAATACAATACTACCGGCGGCGGCGGCGGTGGTGGTGGCGCTGCCCTTATCAATCCATCGATATCTTATCACACATAACAAATAAAGTTGGCCACTGGTTAGTTTCCAGGGTTAGTCATAAGAACAGATTGTGGGTAACTCGGAAATATTTTGTAGATCGGAAAATATACGAGTTGATTCAACCCGCGGTGAATTTAACTTGTTGTTTTGTCAAATCATAGCATCGATTTATTATTGTATATTAACGTTCTATAATTGAAAATCAGTAGATATGTGATAGCAGCTGCATAGTGCAATGCAACTACGTAATATGTGAACACACGCACTTCAAATTAAATTGGTTTCTAAGTATAAACAGTAGGTGTTAAGTTTCCTGTAAAATGTTTACAATCAACTGGTATAATTTTGAGCACTGATTTAAGTGTTCAAACAAAAAAAAAACTACTATAAAATGAATTACTTTTATTTAAAACTTTAGTAATATAATTTTATTTACATGTCATTCAACGTAAAACATGTCGCAAACAGCGTATAACTTTAACATTTCTTTAATTACTACTTCATTAACTTGCTTAATTACCGACGAATTTTAAATCTTTACGTACACTTTAGGTACTACTTTAGGTACACATACAAAGGTACAAGAATATTTTATGTAATTCTATAAATATCCATTTATTCTAACAAGTAGACTGTAGATATTTTTATGTACTTACACATAATGTTATTCTTGTGTAAAAATAGAGTTTATACTTTGAAGCTACCACATACCTATCACATTAATCTTAGACTTACCTTCATTATGATTATTTTAAAAGCGCATTGTAACCGGAGAGCAATATTTAGTACTTACAATATTATATTTTAGAACAGCATGATTTCCATATTTTCATAGATATTTTTCTTAATACTAATTAGTATTCAGTTTGGTGTTGCGATATGTATGTTTAAAAAAAGACTTTTTGCTTGATTTTAAAATGTAAAAAAAAAAAACATTTATAGGTCTATATATATACACACATCCGGGTCGTGTCCAGGACGTGTCAGGGAAAAAATATTATCATTCCATACATTTTCTATGGATTCGTTCACACACGTCGTCAATGTGTGTAGTTACATAGACCATTAATCCGTATGGTAAGTACCAAATCAGGAGTTTTCGCCAATTCGATAGTAAAGTGACGTAGTGGACGTGTCAGATGTAAGCCCGAAGTACATACGTGGTTGTAGGGCTTCGATTAGCTGCGTTTTGTGGTCGTCTAGTGTTACCGAGAAATCTATAGACATTGCGTAACACCAGTAACAGTATTAAGTAATCGACATCGCGACGCATGCCATCGAACCGACTATACTCTTACAAGATAGATTTGTCTAGATATTTTTATTACTTAGGTAGACATTTTTGTTTTTAACAAAAAATCCGTCAATCTTTTCATCAATATTGTGCAGGATACTTACAGGTTTAGGCCCAGAACACACGGGGAAACGCAACTGCAACTGCTAGATACTTTTGAGTTGCATCGAAGTTTCTGCTATAGACTTTTAAGTAACTAGCAGTTTCAGTTGCGTTGCAGTTGCGTTTCACCGTGTGTTTTGGCGCCTACGGATGACACACATTAAGCCAGCCAGCATGTTAGCGAAGTTATAGAGCTTTCATAAACAATGACCAATTTTGATAGGTAGTATTGTACGTCTTATCAAGATGACCCTTATTTAAGTAGGAACAACGGCCTTAGTAAAGTATTTATTTAGGTAACATATGAAAGTAAGACGAAGCTAACGATTTGAGAGAAATAAGTACCTTAAACACACTAATTAGTTAAACAGCAAACAATGTTTGCAGAGATAACATCTTGAATTTTTTTAAATATATGTTCAAATAGGTTATCAAACATTTACCTTTGTATTGTTACAAATAGTGTTATAAAGACTAAAGCTCCATTAACTCTATAGAATAGATCTTTAAAGACCTTTTATGCAACTCAAGGTTAGAGTGATAAATCATTAGCGTAACTTTTTGCTAATCATTCTTGCTAATCACAGGAACTGTACAAGTTTCTTTATTGCGCCGTAATTTAGATAGAGACGGCAATATGCGAGAAATAAATGAACCTTTATCATAAGACCCATGCATGCCTTATGCATAGTATGATCGGCGATAACCAAAAATAAAAGTTACACGTTTTCGTAATCTTTTCTAGTCATTTTTCGCTTGAAATATCAAAACAAATTGTTAACGACGCGTTTTTACTCAAAGTAATTGTATAAAAAATATAATTACTTATGTCTATTACATAACCAGCGTCCATCATAACTTGAGCTGTTCAAGTTCCACTAGTAACGCTTTCTCTCCGTCGATCTTCGCCAGCTGGTTCAACTCTAGCTGTTTGCCTGCTGCCTTCTGTGCTTTTAGCTTTTCTATGTCGCTTAGTTTCTGAAATAAATACATTTTAATATATTGAATAAAGGTGATGATTCATCCCTAAATGCTTAATATTATTTTGAATACCAAAATTAAACTAACGAAAAATTCGATCTTAAAGGTACCGTACCTTGTTCAAATTCTTTATTTTCTTATCCTTCTCCGGGTCGCCGGTGGACACGAAGGGCCCGCGCGGGGTGGCCGCGGGTGTCGCGAGGCACTCATCGCCGCGCTCCTCCGCCTTGCGAGCTTTGCGGGCCTCGCGCTTCTCTTTCTGCTTTAACGCCTGCTTCGATGGCGCCGCTGAACATTACAAAAAGATCGGAAGATATAAACGATCATGGTAAAAATCAATTTGACTTCTGTAGTATGCACGCACTTTAACACAATCTCAAGAAATCAGGCCACTGTCGGTCAGCAACGAGGCCTTTCGTGCAACCATCCTCTGCCTTTCTAATAAAATTCCAACGAGATTTCCGAATTATTAATTAATCAAAAATACTTACCATTAGGATTTTCTCCAGGCCGATGTGGCTTCTCATGTTCATGTAGGGTAAATGTGGAGGGTTTGTTCCTAGCGCCGGGCGGGCGGTAGGCGGCGGCGGCGGCCCTGGGCGCGGCGTCGGGGATCCCGGCCGGAGCGCCGCGGGACAACTCGCTCTTCGGGAACTGACCCGGCTGCCAGCTGATTGCCAACAACTGCTCCTTTTCTACGCATTGCCGCTTGTGCATTAATACTCCCGTGTAATGCCAGATTTTGTAGCTGGAAATGAAAATATATCGTTGTAACAAATTATACGAAAAGTTACCTTATTTCATACTATTAATTAATTAATTAAAAAAAAAAAAAGTAATAAAACATAAATATAATTCATAAATAAAACTATTTAAATAATTAGTAATTTTAACTTAGAATATAAATTTTAAAATATGTTTAAGTTTAAGTAATTACAGTATTGTTATAACTGATCTCATTCTAGTTTTAAGTTTGTAGCTTTGCTACACAATTTGCCGTGCCTAATCAGGGTCCACATTTGGTACTTTAAGTTATTTATAAGATCTGTAAAAACCTGTGGAGTGCAATAAATGATTGAGTATTGAGTATACAAATCGCGCGAATTGATTCTACGCTACATATCTATACATACAGTGAAATATTTTATCAAATACGAAACTACATCACAAGAAAGACCACTCACCCATTCCCAACAGTGAGCCTCGGATACGTAGTAGCAGTAATAAAGGTCTCGCCACGCGGGTCCCACTGCAAGCTAGTGGTGTCGGGCGCCGAGCACGCGCCCAGCTTCTTGTACCCGCGCATGTCCCAGACCTCGATGTGGCCGGTCGCTATGTTACCGAAACCGCCGAGCAGGACATTTGTTAGGGAGTTAAGGAGTTAAAAGTGCTTGTATTTTACAAAATAAAGGTTTTGTTGAAAGCTATGGGGTCATTAAACCAGCTAATATAATTCTTGTATTGAGATGTCGCATTTTAATAATTATATCTGACCTCGTCACTAGCGAGCAACCTTTAGCATTAAAAATCAATGAAATACTAATCAATTAAAAGAAATCAGGGAGGTTTGTAATATATCTATTTGAAAAGGATATGAGTTCCTTCTGGCGGGAAATAAATAGCATTCCATGCTCCAGTTCCGAATTCGAACAACGGGTCACACTTGGCGTTGAATATCGTCGCTTTGGCGGGCGCGTGTCCGTACACCGCCACCCACTCGTTAGAGTTGCCTGGGTTCCAAGCGATCGCATGAATGGGACCTTCTTTGCTGAATGACATGTTACCGGCGTTGCCTTTCACGTCACCGTACGATAGCGCTTGCTTGCCGTAGTACGAACCGCCAGTTTTGTCTACCTACAAACATATCTTTAAAATAATAAGTTTTCTAACAGTTATTTCCAGTTAATGAAAAGTCCTTTCAGTTATATTCATTAAATATCGAAACTATTCTGATGTCAGATAATCTGAGTCATTGGTATTAGAGAGGCTTTTTTTTTAAATAGCAAATCACTTTATTAACAAGATGTTCACTAACATCAGTCTGTGTGAGCGTAAAGACGTTGGTCCCGCGTCGGTTCCAGTGGAAGGTGGCCTTATCCGCCTGGAAGGACGAGCGGCTCACCACCGCCCCGCCCTCCGCGAACGACGGGTACTTGAACACCCGCCAGAACGATGGCTGGCCGGCTTTGCCTGAAATATTATTTGATTGAATTAAAAATAAGTGGATTTTTAAATTTTCTGAAATCAAGAATAACAAATTCTAGCTCATATCTGTCACTCTTACTTTAAATATTGTATTGAATTCTTATTTTTACTACTTTTGTTTAAGTTTAAGTAGTAAATACACAACTTACCCAAAGTGAATATAGAAAAGTAATAATTGGGTGCCGGGCTAGGTGAAATGCTAAATGCTTTGAGTTTTTCTGCTTGAATATTCTGTACATATCTATCTAACTTTGCATCCTCGTAAATATGTACAGTGCCATTCACTAACATAGCAAATAACTTCTCGTCCGATGACCATTTTGGTTCCCTGTACAACATATTCAAAGACATCTTAATTTGTTTTACTTCTAAACAAGATAATAGCAAATAAAAATGGTTGTTATTATTTGATACTTTGCTACAGGAAAATTATATCCAAAAAGTATTAACTAAGAAAACTTCTTACCATCCAGTTTGATTCTTCTGTACAAACGAACCAATGTTTTCTCCGTTATTAGATTTAAGGATGTGCATATTAGGTTTCCCTTGTGGGTTCTCCTTGGTCATGGCAAACATCTCCCACAACATGAAGTAGTTATCAAGTGGGGAGAACAACATGTCTTTGAAGTTGCCATTTATAGAAGCTGTTACAGACCAGTCTGAACATTTCACTATTTCAGCTCTGAAATATAACAAAATGAAAAATGTGGATCCATATTTTAATCTTGATGTTACAAAGAACATTTGCATATACTTATGTTTTTAATCTGAACATAGTGAAGTAAGCGGCTCACTGTGAGCCTATGTTAAGTATTTTTTAATAATAACTGTCATGTAAAGTAAATGTAAATTGAACAGTACAAAAAAATATTCTTGATCATAGTACCTGACCAGTTAACTACAGAAAGTTGTTCTGTCACATCCCAGTAGCAAAGGTCAAGGAGTAGATAAATAATCTAGTTATAATTTAAATATTAACTAATACATTTTTGACCATTATAGATGAAACTTGTTGTTTTCAATTTACTAGGTAGTAAATAAAAAAAACATGAATGGTAATAGAATCGCAAATTATACAAACTTTCTATCAGTTCTGTAAGCAAGGTAAGTGCCTTTAGGGCTGAATAAGATGCCACGGATGTTGGGAGTCGTGTCGTCGCGGAGAGATTTCTCAACATACGGCTCCTTACATTCCACTAGAAATATACTTTTATTGGTCAAACCTGAAAATAAAATGGGATGAGAATTATTGTGAATACTACCTTGTATAATTAGAAGACAAAAATCTAACAAATTTTAATTTTAATATAGTTCCTAAAATAGAAAATTTGGGATAAATAGAAAGGAATTCAAACAATCTAACCTACTGAAGTCAGTGCTGCATCTTGGCTTATCAGTTAGAAATATAAACATTTTAGGCTTACCACTAATGAACGGTACCGAACTCATCTTCAATAAAGTTTGATATCGATTTCACTACTTTATCCTCAGAAATTACACATTTTTAATAAATTTTATCGGAAAAAGTACGCAGCTGGCTCCGTTACACTGACAGTATTATTTTTCGAAAATATTTTGGCCTTGTACCTAAGCCCTGATTGTTTTAATTATGCCTAAAAACATTGTTTCAAGGCTAACATTAAAAACTAAAAAACAAGTTTGTTCAACTTTTTAAAAAGATTTTTTGGCCTTGTTTCTTAATAATTGAGTTCGTAAAAACACACATCAAGTCACCATCAAGTAGAAAACCACAGACAAAACCGAAAAACTTAACAGCGGTAAATTTCACGGGGCTTTGAATTTTTTTCATTAATATTGAGAAACTTATAAAAAGAAATAAAATCACGGTAATTAAGAATTAGTAAAATAATATGCTGTTTTAAATGGTCCTAAAAATAATGTGCGTCAGCCTAAAAATTATAAGAAAATATGAATGATAACGAAAATGGCGGCGTTGATTTGATTGAAAGAAAGTGAAAGAAAAATAAAGCTTTGATTTGGATTGGATATTTCTTTGCTATACTTATAAATCAAATTATTTCAGGAACACTTCTAATGTTTAGTAATATTTCTCAATTACGGAAGCGAACTCCTGAGAATGGAACAGATCGGGAAAACTTTCTGTCCCTTCTAGTGGATGAATATTTGAATACTTCTTCTTTCGGTAAATATACCTTTGAGCTTCAGATTTTTATTGTACCTACCGCGAAACGCAATAATTAATAATCATCTATAATACATATATATCTTCCAAACAGACCTATGTTTCTCTGAAATGTGAAAACCAGAACAAAGAAGTGACCATCATAATTTCACCTCAAAAGCTCCTTTATCCTTACTTATGTACACACAGCAAGTTCCTCTTACATTCCACATTTATTTAGCCTTGCTTTGTAAAAGAATCTCATTGACGTAATTTATTTTTTGTTTACAGAAGCTAAATGTCAAGTTTTAGCGAATTTGGCAAATTTCGCATACGACCCAATTAACTTCGGTTATATTAGGGATGTCGGTGTCTTAGACATATTTCTGTATGTCCTGAAGAACGAGACTCATCTCAAATTACTACACTTTGCTAGTGCAGGCATCTGTAACCTGTGTAATGGTAAGTTATTGGTCATCAAACATCATTTAGGTATATTATTGTATTCTTATTCAATGTTTCATCAATTAATAATTTGTCATTATTAACTATCATTTGTTATTAATTTTCATTGCAGATCCTGTAAACATAGACTACATTGTTTCAAATGCAGGTCTGAAACCTCTTATAGCTCTGTTGAATTGTGACCATACAGAAATAGTAACAGATGCAATAACCACCCTGATATATTTAAACTATCAAGAGACAATAGGTGAAATCACCAGCCCTGAGGTTATTCAAACAATGCAAGCTCTGAGCAAAAAGGAAGATAAGAGAGTTGCTAACTTGGCTTCTGTATTTCTGCAAGATGTATGTAACATTGACTGAGCTGGAAACTGACATTTAAATTTAAAAAATACTACTTAAACATAAAGAATGAATAAAATGCTATCAAATAGATTCCCATATATAGCCATTAACAACAAGAACTATCAAAAGATATGTAAAATACATACCACGACTTTCAGTACAGCTCAATTTAAAGCTGGTGACAAAATAAGGATTCAGAAGACGCTTACTCAGAAAGATTTGGACGCATTCTCAAACCTCACAAGTGACCACAATCATTTGCATAAGAATAATGGCAACAAGAGGCCGATAGTTCATGGGGCATTGTTGAATGGGCTAGTGGCTGGGCTTATTGGTACACACCTGCCAGGGCCTGGTACTGTATTAGTGTCACAAACTATGAAGTTCCCCAACAAGTGTTTTGTAGGAGAAAAACTGACTATTAGTGTAGAGTTGGTAGATGTGAGAAAAGTCCTCAAGGTGAAATTTTTCTGTGTTGTTGAGGAGGAAAAGAAGGTTGTGTTTGAAGGTGAGGCTAAACTGATGTTAGCTAAAGAAACTTAAGGTTTTTGAATATTTTTCCTTTACCTAATCTTTTCATTGCTATATCTACTTTAAAAGTTGTTATAGATAGATACAAGCATTTGCTTGCTTGTGATGATATTGTGTAAAAATAAAGTCTATGCTTGAAGATGAAAATATTAATACTTTAAAATAACATAGTTTTCTCTAATGCTTGTAAAATTTAAAAGGCAGTTTCTGCATTTATTATTATTTATAGAGATTTAAAGACATAGGCTATGAATATAATCTTTTGATTGATATTGTAGTGTTAAGAGACATGTGATTTGTACAGCATTGTGCCAATCAAGTATTTGTTTAAGGTTAAACAGAAAAATTATATTATGTCAAGTACAAGTTAGCTGTAATTAGAATATAAAGGATATCTGAATTTTGAAGAAAGCTGTCTTAATATTGAGGAATTCTGTCCATTCATTGTCCATTATTAAACATGTTATTGTCAATAACTATTAAGACTGATAGCCTCTAGTTTCTTCCCTGTTTTGGAAATGTAACATGCAAAAATATCCAAAAAATATTTAATATTCATTCTATTTTATAGAGACCTACTTAATATGTCATTATTGTGTAATTCAAACTAAAAATGAGCTAGTTATAGCTATAACAAGTGCTAAATTGCATTTTTTGCTTATTTTATTGAAATTAATTGTAATCGGATATTTCTATTTAAAGCACAATGTACACACTAAGGAAATCAAAGTTGAAGATCATAGATATAACTATGTATGTACTTTTATGTTAACATAATGTTCATACAATTTAGCTATCTAGGTATTTATTTTTTGAATAAGTCTTTGTTATAAATATTGGTTGCTATTTAAACGAGATTATTTACTTTTTAGTATATGCCAGCTATTTAATTTGTTTGGATCACAATTTTGCTAACTCATACATGAGTAAAAAAATTAATATTTCAGTGCTATATTTTTTTATTCACGGCACTGTAGGTAAGTGAAAAATGTACTGAACTGGCAAATAGAACCTATTGTTTGTTTCTTGTTTTCTATACCATTTTTGTACTTTTGATTTAAGTGTTGGATTTTTTTTCTTCTAAATATAATGTCTTGCTTGTTTCAATCTTATGTTATTTATTTTAATTGTTCCAAATTAGACTTAAAGCGTATCTTCCCATTCACTAAAATAGAATGTCTAGTTTTTCTCGGAAATTCTTTCTGTAGATGAAATGCTATGCTAGAGTAGTTTGCTTGAGTAGAATTTAAAATGAAATGTATGCCTATGGCTGTGGTACTCCTGACTATGAAATTCAATAATTTCAATATTTCTAGAACTTTTTGAACAATAATTAAATTAAAATGTGCAAAATAGATGAAAATAAAAATTAATTTACATCAACTACCGAGATCTTTGTTTTCATAATTGTAGTGTGTTTACCTGTACCTAATTTTGATCTGAAATTAAAATTTTGTTTATTTTCATACTTTTGTGTAGGTACCTATCTTATTATGTTTTAATTAAATTTTGTAGTATAAAAGTTGAATTTCTTGTACTATCTATTTAATGCCATGAAACGTTGTACAAGAAGAAAGTATCCTTTAAATTACTCTCCAGTACCCACGCTGATAGAAAATAGTAATTTCAGGAATGCGCTTATCTGTATGATGTGTTTCTATGTAATATCGGATTATTAGATGATTTTCTAACATCACGTGCCGAGGTTCCGAGCGGTCGCCGGCGCACGTATCGCTTTCAATCGAATTGCTGATTCAGCACTTTAAGCGAATTTCTTCGAAACGACGTCATGGCTGTCTCCGAAGATGGCTTATAATAATAAGATGTGCGCTAAGGGATCAGTTTTCATTTACGTCGGGCTAAGCTATGTGATAAGGTCCAGCTGGTAGCAGTGTCCCGTTTGGAACTCCTTTGATTATTGAAGTAAGTTTTTTCAATTGTTTGTGTACTTATTTAGTGAACCGTAAGTCGTTAGTACCTTTACATGCTCGTGAATAAAGTTTGTAAGATTGAAATGCGGCGTCCACATATTCGTACCGAAGATTTTTGTTTTTACATAATTGTGTTGTTTACAGGTGTATCAAAATGCGAGCAATGAACGTAATATGGTTGATGGCAGCCTGCAGTTTGCTGATGGCGGTCGAAGCTCGTCGGAAACTGAAGAGGGATGAAACGGAAAGCCTCAAGTCTGTAGAAGACTTCGACGAAGACGAGGCTACCGATGATGAAGCCGACGATGTAAGTTGTATTTTTAAGATAGTGTTTGTGTACTTCCTCACCGAAATAAAGGAACGTCATTTTAACATGAATCAAAAACTGGTTCAAAATCGAAAAAGAACTATAAAAATAAGTTGGGGAAAGTTGTAAGGTTTCGTGGGTTCACGAGCAGATTAGTACTTTTCTTGATTTTTCAATTCACCGTAATCATAATGCTTTTAAAGGAAACCTAGGACCTGTACCGATAACTCGAAACTTTTTCTTATGAGGGCGTCGACCCTAGGCTCAAATACAGTCATTGAACTGTTCTGCTCCGTTTCTCTCGGCTTAACTATTTTTTTTAGATTGAGTTACTGCGATACTTTATATCAAATGTTATCTTCCTTTACCTAGGTTGAGCCATGCCAATGTGGAGTGTTCATGTCGCAAGAAGCAGGTGTAAAGGGCGGGCGACGAGGCAAGCCGCGCGGTCCACCTCAGGGCGAGCCCGTAGTGACGTATGACACCGACTCTCCCAGTTTCCCTTGTGGCTCTATCGGATTTAAACATTGTATCAGCAAGTGTGTGGATGTGGTGAGTATAGTCACTTACTACTTACTACTATATGGACTTTTAAGAAAAAGATAAAGGCTACTGTCAAAGAAAAGCAATTTTTAATTCCAATAGGTACCTACATACTTATTTGTTATTCGAACGAGCCTTGAAAACGTACCCTCAGACAAAAGCACACAAGTTCTCTTACAATAATTGCCAACTTTGATAATAAGAATTAAAGTTTACGTGCAGTGGCTAACGTCTTAATGCCTTATCATCAAAACCCGATATTTATTGAGGGGAGATTGATATTTCCTCGTGGGAACTTGGTAGCAAAAGGATTCACAAGAATACCTACTGGTACCAACCTAACTAAAAATAAATAGTTCATTGAAGTGAATCGTTTTCGCATGAGCCTCAAAAAATCACAGACAAATACTTAAGTTTATTATGTAGATACTGTATCGTAAAAGCATTAGTTTGGTTCCTAGATAAACACCCCTGTTAAAGGTAGATCCAGCATCTAGTAATTTTTTCACAAGACATCTAGAGTGAGACAATGAAATACATTCATTGTAAGTAGTTTATCCACAATCTATGTATAGAATGATGAGTAGTTACATTGAAAGAGCCGAACAAACCCTCGCCTGTTCCCAGCGCCTATTGATTTCCCCATTTGTAAGCGTCAGTCCTAGATAATTTTATAGCCTAACGATCGTGTCTATTCCTAGATTCTGAAGTACCTGCCCCGTGCGGGCCCCGTGATTTGCGGGGCGGTAGAGCGCGACGTGCACCGCGAGAGGGCGTTCTTATTTGTGCGGAACTGCGACGCTGCCTGGACGCCCACCAACTTCTCCGCTGGCAAGGAGTTCTGCTGCACCGACGGCCAACATCACAAATGCTGACATTTGTACGTACACATATCTGAACATTAGATAGATTCATCACATCGGCTCTTGTAGACAGCTTCATCTGACTACGTAAAGTGTCTATCTCCTCCGCCATCTGAGAAGGTCCAAAGTAGACGCAAACTACATATTTTTAAAACGTCACGTCACGTGTTTTCCTGATTTTTGATTAGATTTGCGAATAGGTTAAAATTTCAGGAGAATGATACAATTTTATTGTAAACAATTTTTTTCTTAGATATCTATTGAAATTTTTACACATTTTATTTAACTATCGATATCTAAGTATAGTACATTTTAAATTACCTACGTGGTACCTATATACTTACGCAAACATCACACTATGTGGTTAGAAAATCTGTATGAATAAGAAACGTGGTTTATTCAAGCGGTTTCAGTATTTCAATTAAGTTTTACAGCTATCTTAAATAAGTACCTATAAGATTAATCACGTTTTAGTACCTAAGGAGAAGTACATTGGTTAAGTACTATGTTTAACACATAATTATAAGGATATTCCATAATGTTTTTACAGTTTGTAAAATGATTCTAATAAATGAAATTATACTTTTTTATGATTTGTAATAATATTTTAATTTGTTATAATGTATGTGAGAGCTAATCTCGTCTGAGCGAGTGAATAGACTGTCATTAAAGCTGGCCATTAGCTGCCGTCATCATTCGCTCTTCACTCGTTGACTAGTATAGTACCCAATTGGATCTAGCTGGATCTTACTTAATAAACTTGTAATAATATATTTCTAAGGTTTATCCCACCGGTTCCCACTGATTTCTGATATGTAGTTCCTCATTGCCGTCATTGTTCAATGATTGTTTAATTGCTTCATCTTATCTGCTTGCGTATTACAAATCAATCTCAAAAGGACCACAGACGTTAATAAGAATTCCTGGAGTACTTAGGTAAATAAAATGTGATTGATGTCGTCATACTATATTGTAGGCGATTTATTTATTATTTGAAGGTACGGATGTAATAGGTGCAGTTTCTAACGTGATTCATACATAAAGATTTGATGACGCGATGAAAGCTCTAACAATATCGTAGCACCTTAAGCCCAATCATAAAACCTAATTTAGTTAAGTAGGTGAGTTATTAACAACGTGAGTAATAGAAGATAGGAGGGAGTTCTATATACTGGCGCCCTAATAACACTTAAGGCGCTCCTAGTCGCGCCTTATCCGGCGACTCGGCAAGAATGGTGTCAATGGAGCTCCCTTATCAAGGACTAATACGAGTGTTCATAGATGGAGTTGAGTACTAGACGTGGCGGTGCGTAGGGCACGCGGGGGGCGGTACGGGGCGCGGGGGAGCGGCGCGGCGTGACCCGGATCGCGCAGGGTGAACAACCCCGACACGTGCCACTTTCTAA
Organism: Anarsia innoxiella; assembly: GCA_947563765.1. Lineage (NCBI taxonomy): Eukaryota > Metazoa > Arthropoda > Insecta > Lepidoptera > Gelechiidae > Anarsia > Anarsia innoxiella. The sequence goes on from OX387395.1 coordinate 6,857,775, forward strand.
AAAGAAACGCGCGTCGTCGCCCGCGCATCCTTGCGTGGAGCTGGATCACTGCTGCTCTATTACAAGATTAAAACGTTTTGGCACCTCACCGCCGCCAGAAATAGTCCGTATCCTGACTCGAATTAGGGTTTTATTTTAGAATGTGCCCATTTGCGACTGAGGTGGTTGCCGCGTTTTTTACGAGGACATTACCGGCTTTATCGGTTCCGTGTGTTGATGACCTTTACGAAATTGTTAGATAACTTTAAAATGCAAAGAATAAAACTTATTCTAGAATAGCTAAGTAAATTATGCAGCTTTATAATGCCCACTTCGAGCCAAACCCGACTTAAAACGACTCTTGTGTTTGCCTACAAAATATCCTGTATGCCCTAAATCGTAAGCGATCAGATGTAAATGATAGTGTTGCTTACAGATAGGTACGGTTTGTTGTGGGAGTGGTGAACGGTATACTCTGTTGGCAATTGGTTCGCACAGAGAAACTGCTACCTAATGCATGGTAAGCGTGGGAAACTCTATTAATATCATGATTATCACCTGCGCATTGGAACTTGTAGTTAGTCCTGGTTAATATCGACAAGCAAACACCATGTCAGAGGTTATTATAAGCGTAAGCTGCAGTTATTGGATTGAAATGCATTTAACTACACGGCTACTAAATATTCGTTGTTTATAATCATTGGGAGAAAAGCCGTGATTATGGTTATTGGCACTAAGAACTTTACAAAATTAGCTCTTTGGAAATCTTATATTGTGTGAGTGAACATCATAATTTCAGTCAGTCAATGATGAGTCTTGTTTTATTGAATTAGCTAGAAGTTCTCAATTCGGCAAACTGAACTATTTCGACAAGGCTCTACTTACGTTAGTACCTAAGTATTTAAGTACTGTGGCTCTACCAATTTTTAATTTGCGAATTAAAGCGATAAGATAACAGAATTAAGTTCTGACATCGAGATGCATCGCCAGTATTTAACGTAATTGTTTTTGGTAATTGTATTTTGTATGCTTATGTTAAAAGGAGCATGTTCGACGTTCGTTCTTTGTAAGGAACTGGCCTCTCGCGATGATCGATAGGTACCGGTCTGCTTTAATGATAACAATTTGACTATGCCTCGAAGCGAGAACTTGAGACTTATGTTTCAATTACCAGTGTATTATGTCGATATTAAGAGCTGGGGGTATGCTCTAGGGTTATTCTTGTAAGTTACGAGGGCAAGATTCATATCAACATTGGTGCTAGTTACTGTAGGTACCTAATAGATTGCATTTTTTTTGGCCTATTTATAACAAACAACTGAGTTTGTTCATTCTATTAAATAGTAGGTAATATTTAGTACTTAGTTTCTACTCTGAAGTAGAAGATTCTATGACTATGAGACAAGGAGGTCAATATACCTAATTCTCAGAAAGGATTAGCTTGTCTTCACTATTTTAACATCTGTCTCTCTCACTTGGTTGCTAAGCAATCTAAGTATAATAAACGTCGCGTAGATGTTCTATCTGACGGCGCGCTGATGGTTTCCAATACTTATTGAAGTGGTGTAAAGTCAGCGTTCCCCGAATCGGAGTGCGGCGCATGACCCCAGCGCGGGCGCAGCGGCCGCAGCACGTAATGTCGCGTTATTGTAATGCGTTGCGCAACGCCCGCCGCGCCGCCCGCACCGCGCCACTCGCCCTGAGACCACTGCCCTCGACCACTTTAATTGTTATTAGAGGGTGCTTACCGACCCGATTGTTTCCAGTTCTCAACTTCCATTTCAAAACGAGTTTCTGTGCTGTGAAGAAGAAGTGTAGCTGTCTGCAATAAGGTTCTATCCAATCCTAGAACGCTCTCCTTGCAACAACGAATCATAAAACTGTGATTACAAAGTTATATCATACTTTTGTACCTGTAGTTGTATGTAAGCACTCTAATAGTTTATCATAAAAAAAATTAGAAGAAAGTGCTCACAAGCATTAGGTTGCTAACTAGGTACTTACCTACCAGCTTCGTTAAAGTCTTCGTCTTAGAAGGCATTACTTAATCTTCATTTTATATTGACTATTCGGTATCGATAGTCGAGTGTTCGTCGGAAAACTATAAAATGCTTTTATGGACGTTTTCCAACGGAGCACTTGGATGTATGCGGAGCTTGGATGGAGGGTCGAGGCACGGCGCGCGGGCAGCGGGGGCAGGCGACACACTTTCTGAAGGGCTCTAAACTTGGGCTTTGTGGCTACCTTTACGAGCCATCTATTCGTAGACCTTCGATTTACCATAAACTGTAAAGGCTGTTCCTTGTTTTGGAAATTGGACAACCGACTGTTCTGTCTGCATACCAACTTTTCAGAGTCGAAAACCATTGCTTTTGATGAAGCTTCTATTTTACATTTAAATAGCAGCTTGTTCTTCTTTGATTTAGTCATATCATGCATAGCAGTTAAATTAGGAATCTCGTCACTTCGCATTGCGTTTTGTCTTGCGGCTCTACCAACCTACACTCATAGTAGGTTCTTATTTAGGGTGGTAAGTAAATCTTTCTAGAAACGCTGCCTGAAATAAGAAGGCAATGAGTTTAAGTGCCCTATCCCATATTTATTTTTACCAAGTGAATTAGAAAAGCGGAAACATAAAGAAATCTATAATATTTACCTGAGTTGGTACCTATAAAGGTAAGTAGAGTCGCTGCTACATCGCGTCCCAATAGTTTTTTTTTTAATGAAGCTGAAAAACTTTTATCTTCTACCTAAAGGCGTGTTTTATTCAACATGGAAGATTCCATCTCCATTTTTTTATTATGAATTTTGCTCCAGTAGAAATTGCAACAACACAGAAAAATACTGAATCAACATGTTAGTTTCGAATCTCTCTCTACACTCTAATGAAGGAATTTTATTTCCAGGGAATGACTTACAATTTACTTGAAGAATTAGTAAAACATACCTACCTTAGCGTACAATTGTTACTACGTTGCATTGGACAAAAATGCTAACTAGGTAGGCTACAAAATTTACAAATATTTGTAGCCTATGGTGAAGCATGTAACTAGGTACTTGTAAGACGTTGATGGTCTTTTTGAGCCAACGGTAAACTCTCTTGCAAGGAAATTAAAATGTGTGCATTATCTGAGTTACGAACTGACTGGAATTAGTTTCTCCAAGATGATAATGAACCTTGAGAATCAGAGCAAGTTGTTCTTTGCATTTGCGATCGGTAGGTAGAATGTGTTTTAATAAACGTCTATAACTATGATATTATTATTTATAAACGGTCATTTATTCCTAACGCCTGTATGTAAATACCTAGATACTCTTACCAAATTAAGGAAATTACGTCACTTTAAATTATTATATGAGCGAAATGCCTTTTTGTGAATTGTACATAGTTGGAAAACTGAAAGACTTGATGAGAGCGTGGTAGTTTGTACCCACAATAAAATTTCACGTCGTCGAGTTGTTTTACAAACTACTTACCGTAAATATAAGTACTACTATCGCTGCGCACTCAAAGGAGGGAGGAAATAGGATAACGGTGAGCGCTCGCGCACTGCGCAAGAACTTGTCAATATCGCGCACCGTTCCCCTGTCTGCCAGCAACAATGTGTCATTATAACCTCACTGGTAACGGAAGCCTTCCCACCCCCTCGCACCTCCGGCTACTGCATACTTCCGCGGCGGAGTTCCAACACTCGCTGCGGGCCTATCTTAGCTGGTCCTCTTCAGCTCGATATCGCCTCCCGTCGCTCTACCGTTCACAACTTTTTGCCAGGCAAATGGAAACTGCGGAGACAGTGGGTAAATCGAGGCCGTAAGGCTGTCGCTACAAATATCATCATGTGATGTGAATTACAAACGCGATTAGAGAAAACTGGTGACAGTGCGTTTGTGCGGGATATCGTGAAGGTACCAGTAATAAGTACAATGTTAGCTTATTAATGATTATTTATTACCTACTATACTACTTAATTAAATATAAGGTCAACGAAACTATAGCAGTCAATAACTAGGCTTTTTTATTACTTAAATGCAAATGGTACTTAGATGAAAAGAAAGTTTAACAGCTTTTTTTTATTACTTAGATGGATATGAAGAAGTCTGCCTGAAACCAATCTTCGTGTACCTACAAATGTGATTCGTCATTACAACCACAGAGGTGGCAGTAGTCTGCAGCAGCAGGTAGTAGTTATCTGGAAGAAGATTGAACAAAATTAAAAAAAAAAAAACAACTAATGCGGGTTAAAAAAAATTCAAATCCTATTTTGATTTTATTTTGTAATAAAATCTTTTTGCAGCAAGTAATGAAGAAAGACCCGCTGCTAAATTTTAAAAATCGAATAATAATTTATTTTTTTAAAAGGCAATTACAAAAATGTTTTCAGAACATAAAGCCAGTATTATTTTGTAAAAATGGGAATACACTACTCAATAATCCACAACAGCTATGAATTTGGTTTTCGTTTTGATTGTTACCGGTACGTAGAAGGCCAACATTTTAATGCGTACCGGGATTTTAGAAAATAAAACTACATACGAGAATAGTATAATAAAGAAAACTACTTACATACCTACAAAAAAAACCTAGAAGAAATAGGAAAATATTCTACCCTTCAACTTACTCATTTACCATTTCTGGCCCAGTGGTTCTTTCTTAATAGAGTTTGTACCTACAGTAGAGAACAATTTTGGCTCCCGATTTATCTATCTACATTCAGTACCTATTTTTAAATATAAATCCCTAAAAAGTAGGCCCTGTAAAATGATCTATTGTCGTTTTCCATCTAGCTACAAAGAACAACACAATTTTTTACCTCTACGGAGTGGGTAGTTTGTTTTTCACGTTTGTAACTGGACCACGACGATGGTGGGACCGTCCGTAAACATGGAATGCACCAGCGCTTGCGCAACCACTGCCGGGGCCGGGTTCAAACGTGTTACACGAGGGAGACATAAAAAGAAATATTTTATTACTGAGGCACACAGTACCACTAAATGTTCAGAGGTGTGGGCGCTCTATTCATCATTTAGATTGCTGCCTCTAAAGGAAATGTACTTTCTTGTATACAAAGAGTGTAACTTGATTTAAGTTCTGTGTAGGCTTTGGTTTGCCCCAAAATATTACAAAAGCAAAAAAATAACCTGAAACAATAATCTTGGAATAATTTTAGAGCTAGGTATTAAAAGCTCTATACAAAAGACTTCAACGCACTGTTCGGATAGGCAGCCCATTAGATTACTAAGCTCGTTCATGTTTGTCCTAAGGCTTCCTTATTGTTTATAATGCATATTAATAGAGTCAAGAATCGAGATGACTTTAAATCTAACGCAGCTCGAGCTTGGTTCCGTCGTCAGTAAAAACTTCTAGTCATAATACGGCATTAGTAAAATTATTTTAAGATAAGTACTTTAAACAAAACGGTTCTTCAATTTGCATTTGCAGTCAATTTTGCAACGCTATAATTTTATATAAGTCCTTATCTAATTTGCATAGAAACATAAACTATAATGTACCTACCAATACAGCTTGTTCCAAAACGAAATACAGTAGGTACAAAAGGTAACAAATGAAAATAGAAAAATGAAAATTTTTATATTCTCTTCATTTATTGGATCAGCAGACAGTCACAATCAATTTGGACTTTGGATAAGTACCTACTTACTATTTTTTTTCGTATTCCGAGCCATGTTCCTTGATAAAAGTTAATCAGTACCTAACGTAATGTTTTGGCATGGATACTTAATTTTTTTCGATATTTCGACCCCATATTGGCAAAAGTTAAGTATCACGAGTAATGACTATGTTTTAGAATGTTAAACCTTTTCAGTTACACCGTCACCGTGTATAATGAAATGTGGTAAGTATATTCGCAATAAGCTATGATTGGAGTTATCAATTAATGTATTTACATGTGCCTTTAAAACTTTATTGGTAGTTCTAATGAAGTCGCAACATTGGAGAAGTAACAGTGAGGTATTTGAGAAGAACGTTGTAATTAAATATTTTAGTAGGTATTTACTTAATAAATATATGTCCATCATCTGAGAATTTGCTAACTCTTTCTCTTTTTACATGTTTTGTATAAAAAAAATAACGTTTTATATTTTGCTATGGTTTTTTTTTACTGTAGCTTACTTGTATTGTTCGATGTTCGAGTTTTTATTAAAGTTTTTAGTAAGTACTTACAGTCCCTCTCAGACAGATCTTTTATTTTTGGCATTGACAGCTATTGTGTTTGGTTTCATAATAATCGAATATCTTTAATTAAAATACAACGGTTTACAAACATGGTAGATAACTACAGCAAAGTTTTACTTCTTTCATCTAATGAAGTACATACAGCATAGTTATTAGAAAATAAATTTAGGAACGCATTAATGTTGAGTTTTGTTACAGTAATTGGTTATTAAATGCTAATTAAGAAACGGTAAAACCACTTTAATTTAAAGTACTAATTTATCACTGAACGTAACCAATCATATGCATTACATACACTGTATATTTCTTTTGTTTATTTTAAAACTTTTAAACATGATGAAACTTATAAAATGCAAGTATTTTATATTTATTTGTACTACTATCTTTAAGGCCAATAAACCATTTATTGGTATTTTCAAATGGTTTACTGAAATGATTTAATTAGATCCTTATTGACTCGTTATAAATAGGTACTTAGGATTTAACATGTCATGGGATCCTATTCTTTGTATGTACATTTCTCATTTGAATTTGAAAATTAGGTACTAAGTATGTACTAAAACTCTTAATACTTTTCTGCCTTCATTTTCAGTATTAGCTGTACTTTTGTTGAGTAGAAACGTATCATCATTTGAAGATGACTGCAGTTTGTGTAACGGAAATGAAATGTATTTACCAGTATGCGGTTCAGATGGCAAAGTATATACAAATGTTGATATAATAAGATGTAATAATTGTGAGTTAGAAGCTAAAGGACTGCCTCTGGTTAGAAAACTTCCGTATAGTCCTTATTGTGAAAGACTTATTAACAAAGATCCAGATCCTGATGACTACTGCGACGCTCACCTTTATATAAGACCAGTGTGTGATACTGACGGTAACGTCTACGATAATGTGTACTCGTTTCATTGTCGCAACAAAAGATTAAAATTGCTAAATGAAAAACAATTAAAAATGGTAGGACAAAGTAACGATGCCTGCAGGAATCAAATTCGAAAAGTGCATCCCCGTTTTTTTTGAGCGTTTTACTGTTTAAAAGGAGCTACTTACTGTTTGGGTAACTTTAAGTTTGTAAGTTTTTTTGATTAAAATTAATCTGTAAATATTTTATTTAACATTATTGTTTTTCATAAGGAGTGGTTACAGCTAAACTATGTCATCATATAACTAAGCACGATATAATGTAGAGCTTTTAAAAATGTTCTAAAAAAATTGAGGGAAATACGCTACGCAAACTTTTCTTGGTGCTAAATGGCATAAAATAGTAAATAGTGAAGCAACCAATAGTTCACCTCCTAGGCCTCTTGCGCCCGCGCCGGCAGCCATCGGCAGGACACGCGAAGGTCGGGGCACGCCTACGTCGCAAGCGCAGCCCGCGGCGCCCCGTCACTCGCGGCACTCAGTACCCTCCACCATTACATGTATTACCTTCAAGCAATATGTACGTACAACTAAAAATTTAAAACGTTAATTACTCGATGGTTCTGCTCAGAAATCAATTTTATGAAGTGTTTCAGCGGGTGAATTAAAAACTATCATACAATGGTATCTAGTTGAAAGATGTAGAGCAACATTTTGTAAGATACAAATGTAAGGAGAACAAAAACTATCCTATTTATAACAATCAATAGACAGCGTGTCTTGCATCCAGTCATTAATACAAATTGGCCAGACACCGGTCAGTTGAGGCAAGGAGTCGCGGTCAGCTAATTGTCGAGCATTAACAAGACGCTGGCCTCAATAGAGACGGCGCGACATGAGCTGCGCCCGCGCCACCCCTAAGGATGCTCATTTCCTTGTAGCCGATTACGACTCGTGGACTAAAAAAGTACAATCATAGTGCTCTCTGGCGCGGAACGCACTGTCCTCATTTGAATACAAACGCAATGCGCGTGCGCACACACCCTTAACTGTACACAGGTACTCCTTGGCAAATGATTAACGACTCTACCAAACAAACATTACAGTCTACATTGCTCAGCGAACAGTCAATACGTGCCCTCTTTTCAAAGTCGAAAGAAGAGGGACTCTCGCATGCGAGAGAGGGAGGGCGCTATGGCCGAGGAGGACGGAGGAAGATAAGGGCATTCACCCCGTACCCCGTGGGTTGCGACTAGCGGCTCTACAAATGATATACAAGCACATAGATGCCTTTCTCTATTTAGGTGCGCACGAGTTTCGAAATAGTGGCCGTGGAACTTTTTGTTGGGAGGTGGATCCTGTTTGGTTGCGTCAGCGCGATAAGTTCGGCTATGGCCGCTAGAATGTCCGGCGTGCAGGTGTGTGTCGTCCACACTCGCCGCACCGCCGCCGCACTGCCTCGCGAGGTGCCAACCTTTCGGTGACGATCGCTAAAGATGCTGCCGATCATCTGTAAAAAATCCCTTCTAAACGCGGGATAAAGTTCAAATCACCCTGCAATCAGGTTGACCTTTACCGCTTCAAAAAATAGATAGGTACATACCTCAAAAGCAAATAACATCAAGTTGGCCAAGATTTTAAAATTCCTGCCCATTTACATATTAATGTGTCCAAAGCCAAATGTAGGTAGTAACAATAATATGGGGGTGGATTAATATGACTCCATTGAAACTGCACGTGTGCAGTGCGTACCACCGGTTTCTTTGTCTGCAAGTACCTACCTAATTCTTATATGATTTTACTTTCAACCATTTGTGGCACCCTATAAAAAGGAATGGGAAAATATGTGGTCATATTCAAGAAATCTATATTAAGTCAAAATCTTTTTAAATCTGAGTTGCGTCGCTAAATAGGTACCTATGATTCCCCGTGTTCAAATTACGTGGGTAGGTAGTACCTAGGCACTAACAAAATAATTATATTTTGTATAAAATATAGGTACTTACCAGTTTTTAAATGATGTATATTTTTTTAATATAATGCCTTTTCATCCAGCAAATCAACTTCCTTTTCTATCGAATACATGCAGGCAGAACAGCTTAATTTTTAGGTTTATTCACGTAACATCGGCATCCCTCCCAGCATTCAAAATACAACATTACAGAAAATTTGGATATTGTGTCTGGAAAAGCCGGGATCGATAAGATATCGAGACAATAGGATTTGATTGTTCAAATCAAACCTATATCTAAGTACATCGTATTTACAACTACAGTAAAAAGACTAGAAAAAACTAAGTTCAATGAGAAGGTAGGTACTTGTTTTCATACTAGTAATAGCACGAAAGTAGGAATATCAGCGACCTTCTAATTAAGTCTATTGAGTTATTGTCTAATTTGAGGTTTAAACTTATTGCGATTTAAATATGAATGAATAATCAGAAAGTAAAAATAACTACCTACCTATATAATAGCAATCCTTGCAGTCTATTTGACTTTCAATTTTAAGGTAAAATTGTGTTTTAAATAAGTAGGTTTATTTAAAACACAATTTTACCTTAAAACTGAAAGTCAAATAGACTGCAAGGATTGCTATTTGGGCGGAGTTATAAAATGCATCAGTAGTGCTTGCATCAGTTTGTGTAAGCTTTGTTGAAATATGTTTCGGTAAGTACCTACCTAGGTATATGTAGATAGTTTTCCATGGCATAGTGTATCGATCCGCGCAGATAACTGTGGTCCTGCGGGGTGGGGGCCACCCCCTAGCCGATACATCGATAGTGCCCGCATCTGCACTAATCTGTAGGGTGCCGCCCGCGGCCGCGCCCTATGCACTGCCTAATTTAGACCAAGCTTGAATACGGGTCGACGGCGGCGTCCTATTTCCAGTGCCTACATACTACGCATACTAAATTGTTTTGGGGTGATTATGACGATTAGAGATAATGTTAAAAACTAAAATAACAAACGTCTCTACTAATAGATAGTAGGTAATATACAATATTCGTAAGAAAGGAAGCTTCAGAGCATTATACTTAGCTAGAAAATAAAGTTAAATAAAAAACAACTAACAACTCCCCTGAGTTAACCCTTTCCTGCCGGCCAGCGTCCAGTCCAAAATAAGAACAAGAGAAAGAACAAAAATAAGTAAAAATAAAGCAGCGCACCCGGTCAACCCCCCGGACAAAAAGTACAAGACGGCCCTCCCGCCGTTCCCAGGAATGCTTTGTATGATGCTGCGGCCCCTTCGGAGGGCCTTCCTCATTTCGTGGGAGAGTTTTCACGATCGCTTTTTTATCGACGACCAGAGGGTGATGCGTGCCTTTGATACTATTTTACTTAATCGATTCTTTGTGCTAATGAACTGAGCTACTGTTTAATTTCTTTATCTCTACTTAAGTAATTTTGAGAAATACATAATCTTATTCTTGTAAGAAAAAGGAAAAATGACACGGAAAGATGATTTGATAAGGCACCTTAAATAAGTTTGATCTCAGATTCTTCTATTGTCAAAATTATCTGTCTATAACTATAGGGTATTTAAAGTACTTAGTTATGCAAATGCACTTCATTCAGAACCATGATTTGACATCGTAATAAAATTCACGTCAAGTACATGCATTGAAGAACGTTGCCCTAAACAATGGCTCGTACTGTGACAATCATATTTTATTTGCAGGATTAAATAAACATATTGTTTTTTTGATGCGATGTGGCGGTAGGTATGGCTGTGGCGGTGAGGTCGTGGCAATGTTAATGTGGCGGGTGGCGGGCATTAGACCGGATCAGTATGAATGGGCGCACTCCCGACCGTGCTGTCACGTGACGTGAGTCGCTGCCCGTGACGTGGAAACCACAATTACCTCGAAGGAAAACTCTACTGGATGAGGCAAAGGATTGCTTCTTCTGTCAAGTGCATTAGAGAGGATTGTTTTGAAAACAAAAGGAAATTGAAGCTCTTCTCCGCGTAAAAAAACCCAGAGGACAAAAAATTGTGGAATATAGGATATCAAAATAACTCTACCTATTAGTTCCGTTCCCTACATTCAAAATCTGAAACTATAAAGCACAAATTCTAGGTACTTAATTTAATAAACTTACCTAATCTTTGTTCTAGGTAGGTATTTACGAGTAGGTATTATTTTGCATGGATACCTAAGCAAAGATAATAGAACATAAATTTTATACTTAAAGCTGCTGAACTAGCGCCTCATTGACACAAATTCCTGTAATACAAACTGCAATAGTGCAAATTGCATTTAACTGACACCAACTGGTTAACAAGCGGAAATTGGTGGACAAAGTAACAAAAGTCGCATCCAGTGCACCTATTGCGTCGTTGTTGGTAAGTTTTGTTACCGCGAGCACTTGTCGCGGGTGACACGGGGAGTCACGGAGTCAATGAGCAAATGGCACCCACCGCAGCCCCCGGATTTAATATCGACGATAAACAATCCCTAACTCGAGTGTCAATTGAGGAAGGTGGCGATAAGAGGGCACTCCAAACTTGTGGGAAGTGCGCTCTGCTTCACTGCGTGATGTTTTTATTAGCTGCAAAGAATGTGTCAATAGTCGGTACCTAGCAGGTACCTACTTGTTTAAAGTAAACTTATACCCTTTTGGTTATTGTGTGAATTGGTTGGTTATCGGTTTTCGTCTCTCTCTACCAATTCTAAACTTTCTACAGTATTTAGCTCCTTACAAGGATTACCCTCCCAAGGCGGGTAAAAGATTGTGGAATACGAGGGCAACCATCGTTGGTGTGCAGACTAAATAACATACAACAAGCTTTTATGGATTTATGGCACAGGTAAATAGATCCTCTTGGAATTATTTATTTTAATTTTAAAAGATTTATAACCTACCTACAACGCTACGATTATAATTATTGTTTTCGTGTCTGTATTACAAAAAACAGGTTTCAAAATCGTTATTCCTATCTTCACTTTGTAGGTTGGAATCCGAATAGTTATACTTAGGTACTTACCGACTTACTGAATTCAGTAACATTCTATCAAATTTACATTGTATGTAATTTGTCATCATTGAACAAATGACGTAATAGCCTTACATCGGGGTTCCGCACACAAACAATTACCTTCGATTGAATAAATTACGAACGATAAAAACAAACTACCCCTATACTTTGTACCCTAGAGACATTAAAAACTTTAAATATTTAAGTGTTGTTCCGACTGTGACATAGAAATCTTATTAGATGGTGTTAGAGTGTAGAATAGCATGCCGTTTCGTTGATAAAATGATTGTAAGTGGTTGTTAGAGTGTCATACGGTAAATTCAGAGCAATTCGACGCGATAGAGTCGAGGCATGCGGGTGGGGTGCTCCGTCCTCTTTGTTTTTGTCGTTTTGCTGCGCACCCGACGACTCTGATTGTGATGAAGGGTGCATTTTTATTTTTTGTAAAGGTATTCAGTATTTATAGAGGGCGACGCAGCAGACAACAGTCGGACGCATAATTATTTTTTGTTTAACTTTGATATTAAATCTTAGAGATACGTTTCCACTAGGTATAACTCGAGACAGGCTTAATGACTGCTCTTAAAGTTGTACATCTTACATCTTGTCTTTGCGACATGTACAATAAATGGTATCATATGAGGTAAGTTCCTACTTACCTAAATAAGATTAAACTAAGGCAATTAAGTAAGGCAATTAACGCAATCAATCTAAGAAAATACGAAGTACAAAGGAATAGAAATAATATTTCGTAAAAAGTTTATAATGTCGAAAATTATACCTACTTACTTTTATCACTTTTCCTTGGGACAGTACAGTCAATGCACTTGTCACACCCGCTACCCTGCGCGCACGCATTTAACATCGTTTACTCATACACTTAGCGATTCTCAGGGGTGGCTCCACTCATGGGAGAGTGACTACCACTGCATGCTCCAGTACCCACCACACTCTAGTTATTTAGGGTGAGGGTGTTTTATTAATTCCTGATTTAATCGAGGAACTGTACTCGAGAGAATCGCAGGAAATGAATGCAATAGGGGTGTATCCGGTCTGGAAAACAAGGAATACCAATTAAAGAGTTCGTACCTATGGCTATCTAAATCGAACCAACTTATAAATGTAACATCAACGCTACTCTTTTTTATTTTATGAGTAAAAATAAAATCAGGTGCCTAAATAATAAAGCACGTCCCTTAAAAGAAAGTACAAGAAAGGCTCGATAAAATAAAAAAGTTGTAACTCCGGTCGACATACCTGTAGGGTTCGAGTTAGAATAGAAGGCATTTCAAAACAAAGAAATACAAATGGAGTCTTTGCCCTCTGAGTAGCCCTCAGCGCGGGCGCACAAAGGGCTGTGATTGCGAGGAGGGCGCGGGTACGGCAGGCGGGGAGGGGAGGCAGGGTCGTTCACCCCGCCGGGGTGGCCGCCCCCTGCGTCCGCGCACGCTTGGGCGACGGCCTGTAACGTCCCTACCGTGCAAGTATTTATAAAAATCCAGCAATCTCCTTAATTCTCCTTAGTAATCACTGCTTTTTCTAATAAAACAAGAATAAACGAAGGGGTAGGGAAACCAAGTGCATGGAGGGAATTGAACATTGTAATCGCTTTGTAGGCTCCAAAAAATATATTCATCATAGCAATTTGTGAATGTGGGACATTTGCATTTTTCTTAAGTAAAACATAAAAGCCACAATTCGTAAAATAATCGAGTTTTGGGAGTCACTTCAGTAAATAAAATGCTTGGAAAAACATGCTAGGTACCAAATCTTAAATTTTGAATTTTTGGCATACCAAAGTAGGTAACATCAATAAAACCACTTGAGCATTAAATTACCATGAAAAAAGAAAGAAAGAAAGAAGAAAGAAAATTCATTTATTCGAAAATGCTGTGACAAAATACACACTAAAAGTAGACAACAAAAACGTGAAGGTATTTTAGTTAATAGACAATAAATCAGTGGAATGTGGATGGAAGTGGCGAGACCCCCAGGCCTCAGGGCCCCACCTGTGGATCTGCCCCTCAGGAAGCGGCAATTTGCATCACAATCAAATATAGCCCCTGCACTATGCTCGTTTCCGGCGGGACTCGGGGCAAGTGCCCCCGTTCCGCCTCTCAATCAGATACGTACCACGATAGGTATCTAATTGCATTGTTTTGGTGGAATCTAGCAGGTACCTATGTTGAAGAGATCCTTATCTCATTATCAGAGAGTCGCTACTTTATAGCTACTTATCTGGAGATAGACGAAACTCTTGAAAATGAAGCATCCCAAGTTAGAAAAAAAAATAGTTTTTTCAATTCTTTCTAAGTTATTTCTCGGAATTTCACCAAATAGTTTTCTTGCCACTTACCTATTTATACTTATGTATTATCACAGATATCGCTCAATATTTCCCATCAGTTTTCTAATCATCAGTTCGCAAGACAGTACTAGTGTAATCACATGAATTTATAAGTTAATCAAGTGTTCTCGCCTAGTATTTGTTGAAGGCTAGAGGAGCACAGTCTCAGTGATCAGACCCCGCGACCTTCCGATTGCTAGGACACGACGATCGCCCTCGCCCGTCGCGTCCCGCCATCAACATTTTATTACATTTACCTACACTAGATACCAGTCTAACGTCTAACCGCTTAGCTCAAACCACTATTGAATGAAATCCTTATAATTGTGGTCCTCCTCACAAAAACCATGTGGAAACACTAGGAAAATCCCCATCTTTTCCATAATTTAAAATTAAAGTTACCTCAGACGAATTTTGTTTCACGATTTATCTGATTCCATTAATTAAGTAAGTAGTAGCTTCGATACTTTGATACTCTATCTAAGTTACAAGCAAGTAATAAACTATTGCAGTGACATATGACATGTCTCAGTCCATAACTAGACTATTTAGCTATCTAAAGGTTTATTTAGCTATAGGTACATCATGATCAAACCCGTTTTATAATTGAGATTTGTGTCATATAAATATTTAATAGACTATCTAGAAATATCTATACTAAATAGTTAGGTAGATTATTTTGCCATATAAATGTACCTAAGTCTACGTACATTGTAAACGGCTACAATGAGACAGCGACAAACTAGCATTAGTCAGACTTTGTATATAAATGGATGTAAATTACATATAGGCAGAGCTATGTTCTTGCTTTACTTTGGAACTGCAGACAGAAATATAATTGTGAGGCAGCGTATGATGTGCCATCAGGCCATCAAGGACAATTTGCATTCACGTTGCAATGTCGCGTACAGATCTGCCCACGTAATTTATGTGAACTTGATCTTATCTGGCCAAGGGACATGTGTAGCTGCAGCTTTATTTGATGGAAAGGGTTTTTCTAGGTGCTCCCAGGGAAGGACAGAAGATACTTAATTTACTAACTGTATTGTGTTCTTCTTCTTCATAAAATCCTTATTATTACTGTCCGGTATGCTTCGTGATTGAAAGGAGTACTTATGTCATCACTAAAAGCATGCTTTTGTTTTAAAATAAGAATAATTGTATCCAATTATAACTTTCATTTGTTTCATAAGGAAAAAAGTTGTTATTTAATCTGCCATTTTTTCAGAAAATTGATGAAAAACTGTAGGGCTTTACAAACTAAACTATCCGAACAAAAGAACAACCCTTTTATGTGTAGATTTCAGCGATAACATCATTAAACTCACGTTCGTGTACCTAAAAGGTACTCAGCAGGACCTCATTGCATGTCAGAGATGTGCTCGCTGGTCACATGCCGATAGTAATCGCCACCGCAAATAATATGCCACGTTCTCGCTCATGGCAATGTAGGTAGTGCTTACAACTAACATGAAATATCCTTGAACGTTATAACCAACTCATTCTAAGCATCGTCTCAATCAAAATTCTATTGAACTTGAGTAAATGTTGTGCTTGCTACTTAGTCATATATGTTATCGATCTTTGTCGAATGAAGCTACAAAGATAAATTTTGAACTAAGTATGTATTTATAGATCTACCCTAAGTACATTTTTTTGCTTTAAAGTTTATAAAAAATTACATGTAGGTAATACCTATATTACATCTATAAAATAAAACTAAAATTCTATCTACTAACAATGTAGAGCCACGTAGAGCTATTGTTTTAATTAAAAGAATATTTTTTTTATGTTTACTTAAGTACGATTAGCATTTTGAATGTAGTAGGTATATATGGAATAGATAATAAAATAGGTATTTAGATCCCAGTAGGTAAAGGTGAATCATTAGTTATTTTCCAGCCATCCTACCTACCAAATACGACTTAATATTTCCAACAGAGTATTTTACCAAGTTAGTTTTCCTGACGGGGTAGGTACACAGCGCCGGCAGCCAAGGGTCAAGGCAAGCCGGTGTTTTTTTAAAGTAAACTCCGTCGTCGTTGCCCAGAACCTAGCCCGCTTCAGTAGACCCTGACCAAATGCCAATATTTCTTATTATACTCGAATTAATTTTAATTTAATGATTATTTGACTTTTTACTGAAGCCATGGTTAAAAAGGTATTTAAAGTTGGTCTACCTATTACTATTAGTAAAGTTACCGTAGTTGCAGAAAAGGCTCTCAAAGACTAAGTACAGGTTTAATGAAGTGTTATTTTAATGGTCTTTTATCCAACTAGGTAGATATAAAATGTTATCTAGACTTAACGAGTTAATAAGAACATTAAGAATATGATAGTGAATCATTTACGGCGACATCGATAATTGCCGATTTCAAAGCGAGCAATAATTTTCTCGATTGTGTGAACACAAGTGTCATTCATTGCGCATGTGTGTAAATTTTCCCGCGCGGAGGGTCGCGGCGGGGCTCGTGTGAGGAGCGCGGTGGTGCGGGGCGCGCTGTCACTGAGGGCGCGGTGCTCACCCGCCGGGGCCTCTCGATCGCCGCCCGCGCAGCCGCACAGCCCGTAATCACTGCGCGAGGGCAACTCTCGGAGGGAATTTTGTTGTCACTCGCCTACGCTGACGTCATCCCGTACACTCCTAGATATTATGCAATCGAAAACATTGTTGCCGTGACTCTTTGGCGAACGGTAAACCCTTCTCCTAGTTCCGAATTATCACGCTGCGAAGCCCTTTCTCTAATTAAACATTCCTACTTTTACGATGAGCGACGACGAGTCGCCATAATACAGCTGAGAAGTAGGAAAAAATAACGGTGCAAAGCATGATGAGTGCGCCTTTCGGATGCACACGTGTGGGACGCGCGCGTTTGCGCAAGCGCAGGCTCCCAGCGGACGATGATGGGCCGCCGCTAACGCCGCTTGTGAGAGAAAGGTAGTGTTCATGCAAGTCATGCGATAAGAGGGTCGAAGAATTTCGTCAAGTATCTATCGGTGGTCACCCAACCTCCTTGCACAAGTTATAGGTAGATTCTTGATATTGAAGCCATTAATATAAAGCTGACATTGGAAATACCATCATAGATCATTGCATTACACAGTAACCTGTCAGGCACAGCTACTTATACAAAAAATGAGCAAGGCTTCAAATTAGGAATACAAAATCGTCATTTTGAAATTCGTCATTAAGACCGGTACTATTAGAGCATTACCACATTATTTGGAACCGACAACCAAATCAGGTGTTAATTTTCAAATTCTTCCGAGTACCTACTACCTCGGCAGGATGCCCTCCATTCACCTGCCTGCTACACGTGGGGCCGCTTGCGCAACCCAAGTGCGCCCGCGCCGCTGCCGCCGCCGCCGCCGCCGCCCGCGCACAGCCGCGTAGCATAGCGTTACTTTTCTACGGTCACTACCCTTCCGAAGGGCCTTCTTTCAATGCTACGCATCGACTTCACCAGAATTTATTTCGTTCTATGGCCATAGCTTTGAACATTGGAATACTATTAAGACACTTTTTTTTTTGTTTCATACTGTTTCCGCACAGAGTAAGGAACTGGTCTATTCAAATAATGTTAAAATAGGATAAGCTATGCAAAATAAGGGTGTTAAATACAATAAGTATTAAGTGAAGGTCACGATTATCATACAATGGCGGCATACCGATCTGTAAGTCGGTCCGACACGATGACAACATTTGTTACGTAACTAATTTACATAGACATTACATTACTCTTCCCCGCGGACTGATTGGCACTATCCCAGGGTTCACCCGACTGGAGTTGCTCTTATAACATTTACGTATGCAAGACTCATCACCACCACCAGACCTCTCCCAGTAACACTTACTTTTCAGGACGAAATTGAAAAGTTGATAAAATAAACGTATCGAATCTGCCTTAATTCTACGAGTAGGTAGCAGACCAAGTTCTTATATGATCTGTATTCGGTAAGTATCTTGTTTGTTTACTTGCGCGACGAGTCTTCCGGGCATTTAGACGGAAATTTTGTCCCAAAATCCAAATTATAAAAATCGACGATACGCGAGTCGCGATGGGTCATTGACCCCACGTGGAACCACCCTGATTTCAAATCGCTCGTCTCTGTCTAACTCACGGGCAATTACTATGGTAACGCTATTCACACCGCCCATTCTCACGTGCGCGCGCGTAGCACCACATCAAAATCTCTATCCCTCTCTAGGAGCAGTAGATTATAAATGCTGATAAATATAAATCTCTACAATAGGAAAAACTAACTGAGAACAATATTTTCTTGAGTTTTCCAATACAGCTACAGAAAGTAGATACATAATTAGTAAAGTAGAGACAAATACAATTAAAATAATTGTTTGTTTCTATCTAACGAAAATACTAAGTAAGTACCCACCAGTTGTAGGCGGTATAGGTAGATAAGTGAATTAATACATTCGATGTCAAATTTTTAACATCGAACTGAATAAATGCTTATCGAAGCAGATAACTCATACATACCTATCTACTACCTTATAAAAAATAAAATTCATACTTGGTTAATGACCAATGCTAATGACGCTGAAAACAATGAGTCGTTGCTAAGAGCGACATGTAAAACTGTCGAGTGTTTACAGAGAGACGAGTAGAAATCTACTCATAATATTTCACAGTGTACATTTCTCAGTTGTACCGATTCGATCCCTATTCACGGAGCCTTTCTTTCACTAGTACGTAACCGTGGAAAAATAGGAGAAAAGGAACACACTTTTTTCTATCTTTTGCTTGTCTACCTCAATCTTTTTAATTTATTTGGTCGCTCGGAGCTCTGAGAACGCAGCAGGTACCGCTAGTTTGGGTTCAATTCGCTCGCTTTAATTTCCTGCCTGATATTCAAAGATAAGTCAAATTAGAAATTTCTGGTCCGAATTCAGACGTAAATTGATGTTATCTCGTGAAATCGGTACTTCTCCGACAATTTTATAAGTAAATGCTTGTTGTGAGTGCTCTCCTTTCAGAAATTATATTACATTGCTTAGCTGTAACAAAATTAATAGTTTAGGAATCATCGTTTGCTACGGCGTAGTCTTAAATTATGATCGATAAATGTATTCGTATTATATACTTGTGAACAAAGCGTTAAGTTGAACAAGGAATGAAGCAACGTGTGTCCTCAGTTTATTCATAGCCGGGTCGTGTAAATAAAGCGTGGTTTTGCTATGTACCGTCGTCGTCGTAATGAGCACTAGCAGGCAGTAGGTAGGCGTCACCGCTCAAGGTCTCACGCTCTGGTGGTGGTGCGATTATCTCAACCCACGGTAGATACCTATAGATAGATTGCCGTGCACACAATCGTGGATAAAGGAAGCACTCACTTCGTCACTATTTAACCACGTACTTACGTACTATAGATTAATTAGATACATCTCGTAAAAGGGTACTTAACAGACCTACTCCTGAGACCTGGCAACAATTTGTATAAAAAATCAGTTTCAAAGTATTGAATTCCTACTAAAAAGCTTAATTTTACTGATTTGCGAATATTTTGTCTAGGAACCTATAATTTGGTGGACAATAGTTAGTATCTCATGATACCCGCTAGATCTAAACCTTTGATCGCACGCCGAATCATAAAACAACTATAAAATGGTACTAAAAGGAAATTGCACATTGCTACGTTGGCATACCTATTTGTCTAAGTGCGAAGCAAAGGTGTGAGTACACAAGTATCTGATGTGAAAGTCCTATAAACTCAAGATGGACCTCTGATAGCGCAAACATTGTAGTGATGACCAAAATGTATGATTATGACTTTAGATTGTTATTGCTCATCAGTTTATACTCGCGTTGAGTTGGATCTTAAAAGATATGCACTATGTCAAGTTGTACAAATACTAGATTCTTGAATTATGTACGTCCTAGCATTGATTCATATAAAAGTCGATATGAGATACAAAAACTGGGGAACAACTAGGCACACTAAAAAGAAAAACTAATAATAACTAATTACATTGTTACTTTAGTGCACTTTACAATGTTGTGGATTGGATATTAAACTAAAGCGATGACTGAACAAATTTCAAATAGGTTAAGGATTTACGAGCGTGCGTTTTACTAGTAATGAACATAGATAAGTAGGTAGACTGAATGCGCCCTTGTTGACTGATAGCATGTCATGGAGGCTAGCATGCGAGGTAGGAGCTGGTCCTCTAAAATGCTGACCTTGTCGCGTGGGAGCTAGAAATCGGCGGCGTGCGCTTGCGCAATTGCAACCACTCGACGCGCCTCCGCGACCGCGGCGCTCGCATAGACCTATGCCTGCCCTTTACAAGTAGTTCCTTTGTATAATTTGTAACTCATATCGACTTTTAAAAGAATCAATACTTACTAGAACATTTTTTATCGATTAAACTTTGAATAGATATTACATACATTGCGTTATACTGGCAGGTTTATGTACACAAATACCTACTTAAATACTTTTAATTTAAACAAAAAAAAAAAAAACGAAGTCTTATTTCATAGGTAGGTATAGTGCATTAAAAATAAGTATGCAATTTAAATGCAACTTTGTAAGTACTTTTCTTTTATAAAAGGTTTTTGTTTTGTAAAGTGTGTACCAGAGTGTACCTATATTCTTGGGTAAACAAAATAATGCCCAAACCGCGTAAGATTGTACGTTCGTGTACAACAATAAGCTTCTCAAACAAATCCAAGTTTTGGTCTATGAATTGATAGCAGCAAGTGGGTGTATTCCCAGTGCCGCCGCCGCCGCTACCATCACACCGCGACAAACAAGTGGGTGGTGGTAGGAGCGCCTCAATTAATGGCTCTTATATTTTAAAGCTCTTATTTTTTTTCTTTTTTTTTTACTTTTTGGTAAACCTTAATAGGTATCAATTCCTTTTAAATGTAAAAATTAAAATAATAAAGTTAAGTAGTTATATTGAACTTAAGCACAACAAAAACAATGCAAAAACACATCTCTTGTAATGTTTTGTGTTCAAGAATTAAAAAATTTTTTTTGGATAAAACTATAATTGAACCAGTGTCTAATTGTAATTTTCTTAAACTTAAATAAGTTTAAAAAGTTATTTTTAACAATAAAATAACAACATAGTATCGTCTTTTTAATTTCCGCCATATAAAAGACTTAAACGGGGTCGTTTCATGTCGCACACCTAAAGGACACCACTGTTGTAGATAACCACTAACATTTTAAATGTGTAAGTGCTGTTCAAGGATGTCGTTTATAGAGGTAATATACGTTGGAAGCTTTAGTTTAAACTCAAAACCAAGTCTAAAGTTACAGCAGCTTTCATACGTCTGTGGTCTAAAGACATGAATTTGAAAGAATGAAAGTAACTAAGATAATAAAAGCAGATTTTTGCGAAAAAAGACTTTTGAAACTTTTCTTATAAAAATTTTTTTCTACAGGCCATGTTGGATAATGTCATACTACAAACTTGTTTTTAAAAGAAATATTCTGACTTTTGACACAAATAAATAAAGCGCGCTCAAACTCAAGATTACTTTAAAATCTTGTTTATTAGTAAAAATTTATCTTCAGGGAAAGGAATACATATTAAAGGCTATGTGATGCTGTTTATAAATAATACTACCTTGATTGAGTGGAACGGAAGTAGGTAAATACTTTTATTTATAATTTGTTTTTATTAGGTTTGAAAATAAATGTGCCTATTTACTTACCGTAATCCATGTTTATTCACAGAAGCATCTGTTAAAATAAGAAGCGAACCACAGTTACAAAGCGCGCCGGATATCGTTTAGGGTTAATCGATTCACCGCCAAAAGTTGAGCTTTCGTGAGATGGAATTAGAGACGAGCCGCGAATAACGGTACGTTTCTAGCCGCCGCCGCCGCCATGTCCGACATACACGCGTAACAACCACAAAGCGCAATGCCTAGTTTTATTGCCACAATATTTATACTCATAAAAATAACTCGCTAAAGGAAATAGGGACCTTAAGACGAAGAAGAAGAGCAGGTAAGATTGGTAAGCCACGTTACTTTGTGTGTTATTTATTATACCTAAGCGTTTAAGTATTATTTAAATTACTTACTTAGATTTTTAGTTTTATTTAAAAGTTTTTGAAAGGATAAAAAATAAAAGTAAGGTGAGTATTTGTTGAAAATATTTACATAGCCACTTGCTTTTTGCCCTTGAAAACGACAAACCGGCTTTAATGTCTCCAGCCGCTTGCATTTGCTTATGATATAATACAAGCGTTATTTTGTTTATATCGTGTCGTTATTTATATGCGGGTGATGTACTCTCTTTGCTTATTGAGAGGTATCGGTACAGGTGTCACTGCGCAGACGTCTCGAGCCAAATCGAGATCACGAGATACGACATGACATGTCGATGATAATGCCGATTAAGATTATACTTCAGTACATGTTTCGTTTTGCCGCGAGTACTTTTTTGTTATACAAGAATATGCATTTTTGCAAACCGTAAAAAAACGCGTCTCTTCTCAAATAAAAAAAAACGTAAGGCGGCGAATTTCTTAAAACCTAAAAGCCCTATTCAAGGCCTAAATATAACTGAAACGATATCAAGAGAAGTTAAAAGCCCGGGGGGATATGTTCTGTCATATTATAGCAGTGGTACAAAGACTCGTTTGCTGTTGGCTCTCACCCACTCGCCCTTCCTAGAACTGGGAGGTGCGGCAGGACCGCGCCCTCGTGCTGAATTCACTTGACACACTTAATAAGAATCCACACGATACACCCGGACTCGATATAGTCGCTAAACGTTCACTTTATCGATGCGTGAGAATTGATGTACAAATTCACTGCCTGTATTGCAATCGGCGGCGGCGAAGTCCTTTCGTGGTTTCGAAATATGAGCTACTTTTAATAACCATTCTGTAGCATTTTTTTCTTTAAGTACTAAAATGTTTTCTTGTTAGCGTACAAACCGGAGATTTAACCAAGTCTTAATGCGGAATTATATTAACAAGGTCTGTATTAAGTTTAAACAGGTTAAGGGCTGACTTAATTTAGGCTCTTCGAAGAGCCTAAATTCAGTATACAATTCTTCCTGGTCTTTCAATACAAACCATGTTGTGCTAGGATCTCGTCAACTTAGGTAGATGACTCAGTTTAAAGCTCAAGATTTACTGCATTAATAAATTGAAATCGATTATGTCAGAGTTCGTATAATAGTCATCATCGGTGAACGTTTCGTAAAATGGGCATAAAATCGTAATTTAGTAATGGATCGACTGTCATTACATTACCTATCGTATGGATGCGTGATGTATAGACGTAATAACATTAATTTATTTTAATTAGTGCTGTGGCGCTTTGTTTAGACTATTGTGAACGGTTGCTTGTTTACATTCGGTATATTATGCAAACAGTAATCCTTACTCATAGAATAAGAAGCCATTTTGTAATTGTATGGAATCTTTTCAACTGAAAACATACATGAAAAAACAATAAATCTGACTACCTAGGTAACATCATAGGTCATTGTAAGGAAAATATTAAATTTTAAAAACAGAGTTTCATTCAATTTTCTGAATGTAGATATTTCAGAACAATATATGTGTATACTCTTTTGGGATATCTGTTTAGTAACAGCATACTTCAGTGAAACTAAATATTTCGGTATATAGTTGTACTATCTTCTTACGTAAATGGCATGATCTCAAACCCTTCCTACATTTTCTAATGTCATATATTTTAACAGCATTGCCTCCATCATAAATGCAGGCAATCACTGTTTAGTACTGCCTCTAAGTACTTTACACCTGCAAGTCGGAGTTTTCCCGTACCTTCACTCGTGCGGAACTACCCGGAGAACAAGCGGCGCAACGCGGATGTAGCTCTGTTTAATGAGCTTCGGCCAACAAAAGGATTGTTCCGAGCTGTGCGTGGAATAAATCAAACATCCACGGCATGATCTTGAGCGTCCTCTCACCATTGCAATGTGTTGTTTCATGGCGTGAGATGTCTAACAGTACCGGCGAAAATTGAGCGTCCGAATCGAGTCAATGAACCGAGCCCGACCGTTAGCCGCACCAATTCTAGCAGGACGGGCCCTTCTACTCCTATGCACCCAACTTTTTCGTAACCTCGATACGAGCTACTCTCAAAAGAAGTGTTACTAACGCATAGCTGCGTCTTCATACCGCGCCGACAGGTTATTATGCCGATATCAAAAGGTACTAAAGCCATTAAGATCATTTCATAAATTTTACAAGCCTTGAAATCATGCGCCAATGTTTTCAAGATGTTTTACGCCACAACACCAATGGGATATTGGTGTTGTGGCGTAAAACATAAGATGCTAAAACTGAAACAAGTCTTGTTTCTTTGGAAAATAATTACTTCTATTGTCTGACTTGCAATGAATGTATATCTCTGCGAACAAACGAACGCATTTTCAATTTCTGTAGAACAATGGGGAAGATGCAAATACAATATTTATAAAAATTTTGTTATTAAAATGTTAAAAATATATAAAAGAAGGGCCACTGCAAGGTTTATATTTTATATAATGTTATTTTTCAACAATAATTACGAATTTAAAGTAGCTTGAAACGGAACGGATTTAAAACACCAATCAGCGTTCAGTGACGTCACTCCTGTTATGACAACGTATTTGAGGTTATAGTTGTAGTAAAAAAGTGAACATTATAACGAGAATTAATTGCATTTTTCGAATAAAAATGGAAGTTGGGTTTGTCAAAGCAGACTCCAGGAATCTACCAAAAGTTAGTGTTGACATGGTAGTGACTTTTTTTGTCGAAAGTGCAGAGTTTTCAAGTGTAGAAATGAAAGGGACTAAACTACTACGGTATGTGTAAATCATTAGTTAAATTTGTATTTCATTCATTCAAAAGTCATTGACAAGTTTGGATAAGTAATTACGTAGGTATAATAACTGTTTCTTTTGCATACAAGCAGATTAAACTAAGCTTTTATCAAATATATCCGCCGACTTACGTCAAAGTGGTCTTCACAGCATCGAATGATGGTCTTTGGGGAATAATTGTCATTCCTCTTCACAGCTTGAAACCACTTTTTTCGCAGTTTTGGGTCAGAAGGTCCAGTCAAAAACAATTTATTTGGAAACTTCTTTGAAGTAGATGGACACATTGGCACAAAACATACGTCAACACGGCTTTTTTTCGGAGTATCTATAGTATAGTTATGATCGCCTGATGTTGATGGATAGTCCATTTTAAATTTTTACAAAAAAATGTCTCGTTAGTCGAGAAAAATGCAAAAGTATAAAATACATAGAGGACGTACAGTACGTGGGCCAGTGAGTGACAGACAGGAGTGACGTCATACGAACTATAGATCCGTTTTCGCGCGAAAATTCAAATTGACAATTTTAAACCCCATTTTTGCAGTAAATTACAGTCTTTTCATTTTTTTAATATACTTGTGGTCTATTCTACATGGAGTTCTTTGAAATAAACACAAAAATAAAAATATCGCATCTTCCCCATTGAAAACTAAGAAAGATTATTCCTCATCACAAGCTATACGTGGTTAGGTTACCTGTTTTATGCATCAGTAAATAAAATATGATGTTCAGGTCGTTGCAGAAGGGCATTGATCTTCGAACGTCAACTTAAATTACAACTAGAGAATTTTCTCCAAGGTATATTCATATTTTAAAAGCAACGGATTTTTTGTATTATATTGGAGGAAATTAACCTCACAATACTGACTCTATCTAGAAAACTCTATCTAAAACATATCAGAAACAAATCATCATCATTCCTAATCATAGTGTCTAACCAGGTGCCTAGGTACCTAATATTGTCAACCCTATCCTAACCACGGCCGTATCGCTTGCATTTGTACACACACGTCTCTAGAAAGCTGAAGGATTTCTTTTTGTTCGCAGCTTTTACCACTTGTAGTAAAACAGTTACAGCCGAGGCGCCGACCGTTGGTCCATCGCGCGCCGTTATTGTAAAATGTGCTTGTTCATCGGATATTTGAAAGGAACAGATTTTTTACACATTTTAATAACCCCTCCGTTATAAGAACATAGCAAGGTAGGTGCTACACAAAGGTGTTTAGGCACTTAAATTAGAAACAGTAATTTGATAAGTACCAACTTAAAATTGTTTAAATCAACTTATTTTAGGAGTGATTGTGCGATTCATTTATCAATAAATGCTTGAGACCTTTTAGCTAATGAGGTAATTGTGCTTATTCCTCAATCGAACTCGAAACTACAACAATTTGCGTCATAATAATTTTGCAAAGAAAATGTATCTGGGTAAATATGTCACTTTTATTCCAGGGCATGTTTGCTACAGGGAAAGTGTGTTGGTAAGCTTTTATGCACCGACAGAAAGTAGGTCACGCTGTAAGGATTTCAGCTAACACTGGCATGATGACCTAGGTCAGGTCACCGCTGAATTACACAGCTCGTCAATCGATACGAGTTCGCGTAGAGGTCGCCAGGTGATTCCTGCTTATAAAAGCAATATACTTACATTCTAGTTTTGAATTAAAATCTCGATGTCGCGCAAGATATTAAAGTCATGTTTTTTCACGTTTAGCTTTATCAACTTCTTATCAAGTCAACTTTGCTCATGCACGATTAATAACAGACTTTGCTTATGAAACTTATTTTATCTCAGAGTTCATTACCTATTTCTTATAACGGAAGTTATGTAATCGTCCTTTTGTTTCTTTCCAAAAAAATAAAATAATGTTTTCTAGAAATGGCAAAAGCCGAATGAAAAATAAAGTACGGAGATAAGTTTCCCAGGATGCTTCTGAAAATTTTCAACAAGTTTGACATAATGAATAGTAGATTTTTTGATAAAGCCATTCATTTTTGATATGACATGTTATTGATAAATGGGTGACAGTTGATCTGTTGCAACATGTTGGCTGTCGGCACGAGGGTGGGGCCGATAACACAACCAGACCCAATTGTTTATCATTTATCGGCTATCCTATGGCCGTTTGTAGGACCTGCTGTGTATCACTCCAGATAACCCAGACGACTGTAAAATTCGTAAACAAAACAGATTTAGGTACTTTTAGCACTTGCTGATATTTGACTAAAAACTTATTCATACGAAGTAGACTAAAGTAATGAGACCGCCCTAGACGTATGGAATGTTTTCCACGTTATTGAAATGTTGACAAGTTTAGTGCTCGCTAGAAATTCAGGACTAACTTGGCTCAACACCAATTCGACGGATATTAAGATCTCAGCTTTAGTTTGAGTAAAGGGTGAAGATAACGCGGCTAGTCCAGGTCGTACCCGGGAACCGGCCGTCACGCATTGTAGTCGCCAGGACTTCACGTCGCATGTTTTCCACGATTCACTTTTGAAACTTTCTAACCCTGTGTTGGCGGCGCGCGGGAGGAGGGGCGCGCGCTGCCAGAGAGAGGGTACCGACCTCATTGCCCATTGCCACTCCTCCCGCCGAGACGGCAGGCCATTTTTATTAAAAATACTTCCGACTCTCAAACGCGCGCGGTTTTTTAAATCTCAGTAACGAAAGTTCAATAATTTTTTTCAAGAGTGGATAATCTGATGACTTTAGTTGGACGAAATCTAAAATAAAGTTTTATTTTTATTTATTTGAAAAACTATTTAAAACTTTAGTGAAGTGATTTTTGAATTAAATAAATGAAATAGAAGTGCGCCCTGCGATCTATTTTCCGTGTTGGTTCGGGTGCGTTCGTTGCGAAAAGTGGCGGTGCTCGGGCATCTCCGGCGCTAATCGCCGCGTGAAGCGTCCTACCAACCCCGCCCGTGGGGGACAGAGACGGCGCTCGCTGCTGACATGGCGACAACACGAATGGATTGATGCTTTTCACGTGGAAAACTCATCCCTCCAACATAACATCTATAGATGTGAGTACCTACCTATCTACATTGATAAACATGATATCATAAACATACTCACACCAAGACCCTCATTTTCATTGAAAACAGTTGTAGATAAATCGTACTTTGCTTATGATAATATAATTAATTCTTTTTGATCTGGGAAAATGATATTTTCACTCATTGGGACTGAAATGCTTTGTCAGAAACGAAGATAAACTTGTAACATTTATGGACACAAAAGTAAACAAAGAATTAAGATAAAGTAAAATGTTTAATTGTACTTCTATAAAAAAAAACTCCTATGAGTAATGTAAAATATGGGTAAATATTTTTCTGATCTCAGTGTAATTGTAATATTATGGAAGACTTTTCCTAATCCCTCTATTTCCCCTATCGGTTAAGGTAGCTACGCAGTAGAGCTAGCCGCCTGAAATAGCAGACTATTGACGTAAACTGTAAATAACTACCCTAGGACGACGTATAGAATACCTACTTAGTTGTTTCCTAGAACCGAGGCACGGCGTAGGCAGCGAGCGAGGGTACCTAATCTCAGCAGCGGAGAGCGAATCAATAGATTTCAATAAATCAATATTTTGCCGTGCACCCTGCGCTGAATAAATCGAGTGCCGCCATTTGGATGATGACGGCGTATTTTTTGTGAGAGATATTGAAGGCGCGGAGTCGGTGGGTCGGGCGCTCGGCTCGCAGCGCTCGTGGCGCTGTGGCGGTCCGTGGCGCGCCCGCGGCCGCGCGGGGTTGCGCCGTCAGTCGTCGGGTGAGCGGGGTGCGCACTAAACGCGGACTCGGACTATGGCGGAAGGGCTGATCCTCATTCCCATAAAAGGGTCGAGTTGATTGTGGTGCAGTTTCGTGTGGTACGTTCTCTTTTATTAGTGCAGTGATATAACAACGTTCGGATGGGTTTTATCTCGTCGTATCTGTCGATTTAATGTGGATATCGTCGGTAATAATACCATTGTGATGACGTAATATAACGCGCTCGACTGGGTGCGTAGTAATAATTCGAGCGCCCGTTTATTCCGCGATAACGTCGTGGTCAGCACCTGTGGATGTGGACTGGAATATTCTCAATTTCTGTCATTAAAAATAATAAGAGAATCTAACAAGATTCTTATAGGAAAGGAAAACGCGACGATAATGTTCAACCGTGTAATTTAGATTTGTTGTAACGTAAGCAATAGTGCAGTAGGTAGGTAGTGTTCGTGCGAGTGTTGGCTGTGTAGGTATGATAATGCAAATTTATAGTGTTGGCAGTGTAGGTTACTTACGTGCCAGCAGGATGTTTTTTTTCCTACCGCAGTGCGCTCGGCGCGCGGATCGCCTCCCGCCGCTAGAGGCGCCCTCGATTTTTTTAACCTTGATTCTGTAAAGCAATGGATTCATTCACCAGAAAGTTCATTTTTTTATTGGCCGCACGACTGGCTGGCGAAATCTTAGATTTCTATTTATGAGGGAGAAACACAATTATGTACGTCTTCTAAATTGTAGGTATAAGCAGGGAGGTATGACCTACCTATTTATATTGCAAATACGTGTCTATTCAATTATTTTGTGTAAAACTCGTTTTGCTACAAATCAAAGCGGTAATTTAATCATTTCATATCTATCTATTGCATATTTGTAATTAAGTTTTAAGTACAATTATCTACTTAGTAATAATTTGTCCCTTTAATAGGACTACATTTTTGGCATGTCCATTACCATAGCCATTATGGCATTCTTAATGAGTTAAACATTGTCTATTTAAATACGTTTTAAATACGTTATAGATTAGCACTAACATTCTAATGGAGTCTTCAATTCTCTTGAAATAATTATCGTTTGTTAACATTACTTATTGCATCTTAAAAAGCGGTGATAGGTACCTATAGGTGTTGGGCGAATAAGGATGGTTTCTAATAGTTTCTTTATTTCAAACAAAGAATCTAAACTACAACAAGTGAGACTACTTCTATTGAAGTATTTAGTCCCTAGGGAAAAAATCCCACTTTTCACACACAAAGATAAAACAGTTTCTTTTTTTTATGAGAGAATAGAAAATGACACGCTGAGAAGAGCTATCGCGTGAATTTTCTCCGAGGATAATAGCGTGACTGATACCACACATGCTGTAATCATATAGAGTAATTAATCAGACTCGGCACGAACCAAGAGAAATCACAGCATCCCCACTTTCTGTTTTCAGTTTTCTTTCCCAGATTAAAATGACTGTTATTTTAGAAGTACCTACTTCAGCAAAATTAATTTCTTACATAGGTTTGCACTGAAGTACTAAGCAACATTCAAAAAATCAAATTAGCAAGCAAAATACTTATCTTAAACTCACTTATTGTTAATCATATTTAAGTATGTATATCATCATGTATGTCTAATGTCGACGTATTGTCCTATTTCAGGTTCCCCTGCGCCCGTCACGCAAAACGCACTGACATGAAAAAATATATATTGAAATGGCTTATAAAGAGTAAACATTATCTATTGTTGACATTTTGTTGAATTGTTCATGGAACGAGAGAGAATACTTATGTATACATTATTGAGAAATTGTTGGTATAGATTTTAAGTCTGATCTGCAAAATCATATCTTCCAAAGAAAGTATCTATACAGAGAGCAAGATGGCCACTCAAAGATTTTGCTTGAGGTGGAACAACCACCAGTCCAACATGCTGTCGGTGTTCGACCAGCTCCTGCACGCGGAGACGTTCACTGACGTCACCATCGCCGTGGATGGCCAGCTGCTGAAGGCACACAAGATGGTCCTTTCGGCCTGCAGTCCTTATTTCCAGGCTCTGTTTGTCAATCACCAAGAGAAACATCCAATCGTCATATTAAAGGATGTTCCCTACTCGGACATGAAAAGTTTACTAGACTTCATGTACAGAGGGGAAGTCAGCGTCGATCAGGAAAGATTGACGGCGTTCCTGAAGGTGGCCGAGAGTTTACGGATAAAAGGGCTGACTGAAGTAAACGAGGAAAAGTGCGACATCCCAGCCTTAACGAACTCTTTGATCCAGCAACAGGGCGGCGGCCCTACCCCCCACACTCCTCCGCCACAGCTACACAGGATACATCCTTACATGCATCAGAAGAGACCCGCGGCAGGTATGCCGACAGGCGGAGCGCCCCCCAACCTATTAATGCCCCTATTGGGAAATGCGCTAATGCAACCAAAAAGAAAACGAGGTCGACCGAGAAAACTGAGTGGTAGCTCAAGCGATGCGCTAAACACGGCAGCGAGCCCACCGGGAGAGTTCGTGCCCGAGTCGGCAGCTCACGCCAACCGGGCAGGGGAGCAGCTGGTGCGAGGGTCGCCGGAGATGCTGGAGGTGAAGATGTCGATGGAAGGCTTCGGCGCCGAAGACGGCGGCACGTCGGGCGGCGAGGAGGGCGGTGAGGCGCTGCTCATCGACGAGGGGGACGATGCGCAATCCACCGACGCCCCCGCCGGCAAAGACTCCGAGGCCGCAGGTACGTGTTTAAATAAACTTCTTTCTGTACCAGTGACGTTTATAAACATTTTGCCAACCATTGTGTAGGTACAATGTTTTCTCTTGTGGTCAAATATGATGAACCTTTTTGTATATGCGACGGGTTAAAAATCTTTTCGACCGGACGGACGACAAACTTGTATAAAACTCTATTTGAAATTTGGATGAGGATGTATCGAAATTACTTTTTAGTTGCTTATCTTTTGTAAATACGTTAATCTTCCTTTCCGACAACCTAACACTGTTACATAACAGTCAAACGAGTTTATTATTTTAAAAAATAAATAAGGGAAAAGCTAATGGGATATAAGCTTTGATGTTAGGAAGATAGTTTAAGTGATAAAGTGAAGTGTACTTTGAATACCTACTTATTTATAATATTTAAAGTTTATTCAAAAGGGGTAAGTGATAATCTATCAAATTATTATTGACATTTCGAAGTAACAGATGCTTTTTCTTCTATAAATCCGACGTTAACTATTGCTTGCTTTTCTGCTTTCGGGGAGAGCTATTAGAGGAATGGCCAGGGGCAAATTCGGTGTGGTAATGGTTCCAATACCTAATTTAATTTCTTCTGTCGAAAACTTCTTTAAGTATTAAATGCGGTTTAAACGAGTAAAGGGAAAACAAACAAGGCTTATTCCCAATAGCTTTCCTACATAAAAAGCAATTGGAAATATTCTAGTTCATTTAATGGCGGTTTAAGTTATTCAGTTATATTCTACTCACACGTTTACAATATTTTTCCATCCACTAAAATATTTCCAATAAGACTATTACAAATTCATAATATAATTAGTAGCATACTTGCTAGTTCGCGATTTGAGACCTGAAATTATCAAATTTCAGATCCCGAGAAAGTACCAAAAGAGGAAATCCAATCAAAGTATCCAAGTAACGGTCCGGTGCTGTCGATTGAGAACGGGTCTATAAAGCAGGAGCCGAACTGCGACGCCAACGACGGCTTCAACGAGCCTATCGAATACAAATACAACCCCGACAGAAGCCGCGAGAACTCCAACTCACAGGAAGGCCCTATCAAAGATTCCGACGATAAGAGCAGATTAGGTCGTAACTTAAAGCCAAAGAATAGTAAAAAATTACTACCCCAAATGTCAAAAATTAGAGCACGAAACTTATTTAACCAGCTCTCTGGTCTTTCAAATTTAAATCCTGCGCTTAACAGCTTCGATAAGTTTGTCCCCGAGACCGTACTAATGCCCGCACTCGCTACTCAGCTGTTCGCCGCTGAACTCGAGCAGAACAACCTTAACCTGGCCAACAACGAGGCCGCCGACTTGTCGCAAACTAACTGGGAACATCGTATATTCCCCTCGCCTATTAGGAAAAACAATATGGGCGGCGTCGGTAATTACCACGAGGAAACCAACGAGTCCGTTAGAGACTATTGTATCAAAGAGGGTGAGAATGTGTTTCGATGCAAAATCTGCGCTCGAGTTTACACACACATAAGCAATTTTTGCCGCCATTATGTCACTTCTCATAAGAAAGACGTTAAAGTGTTCCCATGTCCTATCTGTTTCAAAGAGTTTACTCGAAAAGATAATATGATTGCACACTTGAAGATAATACATAAAAATCAGCCCAATGCGAATGAGCAAATGGCGAAGCAGGAGTCCTAATTTGTTCGGCGGTTATACTCAACTAAATTTTTATTAAAGTAATGAGATCTGATTTAGCGAGAGTAGGTTTCTCCTTTAAATAAATTGAATAATGAATAGTATGTAACATATAGATTGCGGTTGAATAGGCATTCGAGCTCTAAGTTTCATGAGTATATCAATAAGTTTGTTGATACTGACGATATAAGAGTCGTTTGTTGTTATGATTATCTATTTATTTATGTTGTTCCATTGTTTCTTACGAGTGCTGACTTCAAAGAGATTTAAGAAATTTTCTATAATTTACTTGTTATTTTGCACTTAATTGTTACTTAATTTTATTACTTACAAAATTTCAGGGTACAAAGCAACTACTCATGGTGATCGTTACTTCAAATGTAGTCTATTCGATTACTGTTTATATTCTGAATATTACATGCAATTCTCATTGAACTGAATTAGTTAGTTAAATTAGTATAGTAGTAATATTAGAGTGTGCGGCAATGGCGAGCCTTTAGAGACCTAAGACTGTAGGCTGTCGCAGTTACGATCTACTTATTTAATTTATTGCGGGAAAGGCTGGGTATCATAACGCCATTGTCTAGCGGTATAAAATGCATTTTCATTTAACTTGCCTTATTAGTGATGTTAGTTGTAAATAACGATTTGACTTCTCCGAAGTAGAACTCAACACAGGCTATGATTTTATTTCTAGAGTTTGTTAAGATTAATTTATAATATTTTATTAATGTTGAAAATTTGGTTGTATAAGTACTTTATGCCGTTCAGAGGCGTATGGATATAAAGGTAACAGCGCAAAAGCGAAAACAATCATTATTTAGGGTAGCTACAAATCTCATTCATTATACAGCGAAAATGTAGAGTAGGATATTTATTTACAAATCGTAAGCACATTCAGTTCCTGATCCATTAAACCAATCAAGCCCCAAACTTTATTGTTGAGAATTGTAGGAGTTTTATAATATAGGCACTCATCTCTTACTTAGAGGACTTTACAGTAAAGTTTAATGTAAAACATAATATATCTACCTACATGAACACATATATTCCTTATACAAACATCAAAGACAATATATCTTGCAGATGTGTGGTATTATTTAAACTAGGAGGCTAATATAGAATATCTATCTAGTATAAAGTATAAAATGTACCACCCCAAAGATGATAATGTAACTCGTGATTGAGTTACTTACATATTTTATTCAGTTTGTGCTACTATGAAAGTATATGCCTACTTACAAGATATATTATTTGAGAAAGATAATAATATACTTATTAAAATATAAAAATGTAAATACTTATTTGGAAAATACAACACGACGTTGTTATTAAAGTGATTAGCAAGGTGCTTTGAAAGAAGTTTATTAATAACTGGAATCATGAGATGATTTGTAAATTCTATTTTAGTAGGAATCAAAATGCCTTAAAATGTAAAATAAGGAATGGTACTTATAAATTATTTAGTTAATCTTAGAGGCAAAATGTAGTCTTCCATATAAAGATAGCAACATTTTTTCCGTCAATAATAGGCTCTATTAGTATTGATTGAATGTCTCTTCTTTAACGAAGGTAGAAAGACCTTCTTTTCTTGATGTTACAATTCGACTGGAGCCTTTAGACAAATAAACATACCTAGCGTACTTACTTAATTGTTGGTGACCAGTACAATAGTACATTGTGTGAAGTAATGTTTCAAGCACTTTTCTAAATACTCAACCTATCTACAAAGGATATAATTCTATCGATTTCTTTTTAAAATCCCAAGAGTTTTTCCTCGATAATGAATTGTAGGTCCAGGAAGTAAAACGCTTGCCTATTAGTGTGCCTTTACTTGTATAATAAGTTAAATATTTATCGACTACTAGACGTCTAAGAAATTTCAAAGAATGTTATGTATATTTATTTATTTTCATTATTCAGAGTTTACAACCTACTTTAAGAAGCTTCCTTAGAAATAGAAACCTTTTTAGGCCCAAGTAGTTAAAATACGAGTAACGTACCTTTATACTTAAATTAAGAATATCATCTCATGTTTCCCATTTTATTTGGAAAGCAAAAATTAAAACTTTTGAGACGTAAAATTATTAATGAAATCATATTATATGATTCGAGACGATTGAGTCTTGATAATCAATATTAAGACTGTTAAAAATTCATAAAACGAATTTATTGTACCTACTTTCATAAACTTTATAATGAAATTTATCTCGGACAATGATATAGGTAGGTACTTAACGGGAAAAATAGAGTAATAAGGTGAGGCTACTATTGAACGTTTTCGAAAATCTCTATGTTATTTATAGTCAATTTAGCCAGTGCCTAAGCTTATCCCATGCAACACTTCTTAAATAGATATAAGAATCGATATCTAAAGTTTAATTTATGAACTGTCACCACGCGAACTGGACATCAACTTGTTTCAATTATTTTATTTGTGAAAATGTCTGTTACTATTATTCAAAATGTTTAATTAATTTATTAAATGTTATATCATCAATTGGTGCTAAATTATACTTGGATAAGAGTACGTCGCATATGATGTGACATACCTATATATGAAATGTCCCTAAAAATATATATTACACGAGCTAAATTTATTTATCTTTGTTGATGATTGTTTTTAAAATCTTAAAGATACTTGTTTTCATTTTTATCTTATTATATCTAAATGTTTCAAAAACAAGTGAAGTTGTTTGGTAGAATCGGATAACGTTTGTAATATTCAATCCTAATTACGACATAATTATGTAGCATTTGGAAATAGTTCTTAAATAGTTTGTATAGAACACAAGCAAGAGTTAAAGATTTACGTCTCGTCGATTATCACTTTCTTAAAGCAATATTAATATAATTACATATAATATGAATATTTAAATTATAACAGTTGCATACAGTACTATTGTAAAACTTAATATCATTTTTAAATTAATTCATCGTAGTAAAGATATTGTTCCGATAGCGGATTTTCCGAAAACAAATTACCTAGTATGTATAAATTTGATTTGACAGCAAACATAGATGTACTCTTTATAAGTATTCCACAGATTACAGAATAATTAATGTACTATTATATAAAGAAAAACCGCGCGAAACCACTCATTGATACCGATGATGTAGTAACATGCAAACAATTATGGTACCAACCTACACAATCATAGGTACTACCCAAATATGTATAGGATAACTGGTAATTATGGATTAATTGCCTGCAGATCGACGTAGGTACCTACCGAAATATCTTGCCATGAGTGCAGAATCCATTTACCAGTTATCCTGATGATTTGGTAAAAAAATCACCAAACTTATAATATTATGGCTCTCATACTAGTTAATCTTTTACGAGAATAAAACTAACAAAATGTAAATTTATATTCATGCGATATACTAAACGGAATAGTTTTAGCCAAAATGATAAGAAACTCCATATTTTTGTTTTTTGCACTTAGACAATAGATAATGCAAAGTGTAAGTCTAGAAAGATTTAGAATGAAAAGTTACACGACATAGAGCTAGGTATTTGTTATCAAAGGAAATACATTGGTATACAATAAGGCGTTAATTACTATTTTTAGAATCTTTAAAGAAATAATAAAAGTTACAGGAAAACATAGCAAATCTTTTCTTAGAATGTTACTGTTATGTTTTGTTTCGTTTGTTAGTTACATTTTATTTACTTTGAACCTGCTTTATTTGTATTTGTCAAATAGTTAGATAATGGCTCGGGCGTTTTGTGTCCAAGCGCACTCTACATACATGTGTTTTACTGTTATTTACCGTGTACTTACGACTATTTGTCTTGTGATGCTTCAGGCAGCTATAACTTGACCTAAGAATACACATAAGGTTTGAAACGATTGCCGTGACTTTAGCCCGACACTCGGTAACAACGCCACGTGCGTGCGTCGAGCCGGTGCGACTAGAGGCGGCTGCCGGTCTCTCGTGCTTTCTCTCTGGTGATATTTACAACAACGACGATGGACACTAACAAATCATGTTATTTAAACAACTTATAATTAATTGTAGCAAAGTAACAACACGGGTTATTAGTAAAGATTAGATTAAAAGTTAAGTTATTTATAATATCGTAGACATAAATAGTGTTGTTAACAATGGAGTGAATTTTCGAAATCCTAGGGACTTGTAGTCACGAAGAGAGGACTGATCAGGTACGTTATGCTTCGATTCTCTCTAGATGGTGTGGTTAGAGCTAGATTACCTATGTTTAACGTGCTTTCTATGTTGCTCAAATTGACGCTATGCGGTAAACAGAGTATTTTTGGTCCAGTACAAATTGTTGCTTGTATATTTTTATTTTAAACTATACAAACTACGCTGTCCAGATATTATTTAGTTTCGAGGCTAATTAATTTTAACTTATGGTTTCTTTTGTTGGAATGCGTCTCTCATTTGGTTTTCAAATTTTTGTTTGTCATGTTAGTTATTTTACCTTATTTTCTTGGATTCCTAATAGTACCTACGCAATGCTACAAAATATTATAACTTTTTTAACTTGAAACCCACCTTTTGTGATCTTTAAAGCTAAGTTAACTGAATGTTATTTTTATAATTAATGTACCTACCTACTACTTAAATACTTGCCGAAATAGTTCCAAATGCAAACACTTGAGTCCTATTATATCATAGTGAAATCTATATTCTTTTTTTGTTATTATTATTTTTTAACTTATTATTTAGATTTAAAGATTATTTCGAATAGATTAAGCAGTCTGACTTGGCTATAGTTCAATGTTTGTTCAAATCTTGGCTATTGTATGCACCAAGCTGTGACATCGATGCTACTTAGAATGTGCTCAGGCACTGAAATGTAATTTAAATCTATTTTATTTTTGTTCATTTTTAAATTATTTTGAATTATAGGTGTTTTTATTTAGGATTTACATTATATGGACGAGTTTGTTAATTATATTTCTTCATGATTGTCATAGATTTGTTATGGTGCTATCTTCCTTCACACTCGCGTGATGATTACGATATGATTGAACTCTGCGAACTCGTCTATTAAGTAAATACCATTGATTGTAGTTTATCATATATCTAAATCATGGTCAAATCAATGTCATTCATTAAATTTGAACAAATAAAGGTTAATATATTTTATTTTCGTTTTTTATTTTATTTACTTACTCTAATTTAAGTTTTTACTTCTGAATTTATCGAACAATGATTTAGAATGCTGCACGTTTATGTGTATAAGTATCTATATCTGTTGCACTTGCCTATAAGTACTAAATTATTGATTGCAGACCGGGGAACTCCTGATTCGGAAAACAAAGACTCAGCAGGCGACGGTCACGGAAAGATACGTGTGAATCCAGCAACGCAAGCATCTACGTCGAACGAATACCAGAACGACTCTCTTAACAATAACTTACAAGGCAATCAGATGCAGCGGCCGGCGGCCAGGAGGCGGATACGGAGACGGGCCAACTCGGCGTCCAATGACCCCGCGGAGCAGCTCACTGAGATGTCGGTGCGGGGCCTCAACCTCTTCCGATACGCGTCGGTCAACGAGGGCGTCTACCAATGCACCGAGTGCGCGAAAGAAAACATTCAGAAAACGTTCAAAAATAAATATTCATTCCAGAGACACGCGTTCCTCTATCACGAGGGCCAGCAGAGGAAAGTGTTCCCTTGCCCTGTGTGCTGCAAGGAATTCTCGAGACCTGACAAAATGAAAAATCACATGAAAACGACACACGATTGTTACGTACCTAAGGACTGTGTGTATCCACCGAATGCATTCTTCTTGCTGCCTGGCATGGAGGGTCAGATGCCGCCCGTCATCAAGCTGGAGGGCATGGGGGCCGGGTCCCCGCGGGGCTCCACGCCGTCCCACTCCTCGCCGGACCCCGCGCAGGTCTGATGCAGCCAGCGTCTGTAAATCGAGTATTATTGATTCCACGTAAAGTTAGCACATTAGGAAGAAACATAGTGCCTTCTATAAATGCCTAATAAGTAATGTTTTTCTACAATTAGTGTTTTTAGGTAATTTAGATAACCGGAGTTCAATTAATATATCTATGCTATTTTTGGATAAAAATTTTGGTGTACATTTTTATATTGTACCTATTATGTACTACATTTTATATATTTCCAATGATACCGTTATGCATTTAATATCTAATGTTTGTTACATAAAGCTCATTATGTTATACATGTTAAAAGTATGGTTGTGCAAATATTAGACAATAAATATAAAAATATACAATTGTGGCCAGTTACGCAATATTTACATTACTTACTAATAATAAATTTTGACAAATAACAAAGCACAAACGGGTGCTGAGCAAGCATATTTAAGGATAACGAAGTGCCTTGTATTGTAATTCAGGGTCAATGTTAATCGAAACTCTTCCATATTTAAGTAGTTCAAAGTTGGCCAACAAATATAGTTAGAAATGTACCGCAAGACACCAACCAAAGACTGTTATTAACATTTCATCTGTCTTGGCATTACTATCGTTTATGCAAATTTAATTGCACGTTTAATTTTAGAGTTTGTTAAATAAGCGTGACATTGGTAAAAACGCTAAGAAACAACTTAATTCACAGTTCATAAATTTTATGTATACTAATGAACGTTATTTTTTAAAGACTACGAGTATTATGATGTAGCGTTGTACTGAATTAATATTTGAATGTTAGTAAGTTTACTGTTACTGCACCTGTTTGAATCTATTACTTACTAGTTGCGGAATATATTTGAAGAGTAGTATCGATATATTCATATTGTAAAACCTAGCAGTGCCATAGCACTTATATTATTTTGTTTAAATGTATAAATATTTCCGTGTCTTACTGTTCTCTTTTAGAGTTAGGTGGTGTTCTAGGTGTCCTAGGCCCTGAGACGACATAAAATCACCAGTTCTTCCATTGATAAGGAAAATAACATTTAAATAATGTTAACGGTTACGACTAATCTCCAAGTTTATAATGTTAAGTGCAAATCTGAGAAGATTATTTTAAGTATATGAGCAATTTTATTAAGAGAGATAATAAAATATAGATTTTAGATTTATTACTTTATCTACTTACTTAAAATATCGGTTATAGTTTGAGTTTTGTATTTTAGCGCACAATAATTGAGATAGTTTATGTGAAGTTTATTTAAGTTGTCGTAGGTCATTTGTATATATTATAGTTTAACGGTGTAATACATGAATCATTAATATTGCGTAGTCGCCAATAAGGTATTAACAATCGCAGTGTGATGTAATAGTAAGCCAGCGCCAGTCAATCGCACAAATGTTTCTGAAGAGATAGACCCCATGCGCTAGCGCACCTCGAGGGTCGACGCGATTTTATTTTAGATTTTTTCACACATTTACTTTATTTCAGACTTTTGTTTTTCTATGACTTACTAATTGGGGAGCGTTATTTTTTTTTTTCTTTTGTAGTATTTTATTTTGTGATATTAGTGCTAACTAAGTTGGCGACCATGTTCTTTGTTGAGTTATTGTAATTCTTTAATTTCATCTCTTAACACATGCTGCAAGGCAGCGTAGTTCATTAGGTGATATCGGACACTTCAATTAAAATATTAAAAGTATTACTGTACAACTAGCTCCTTATTCATATTGGGTATGTTGGTTAAATAGATAGTTCTTTCAGCAAACGTTTTATGCACATAGGATTATAACTAATATTGATTTCTAAAATTTCTTTTCACGGCCTGAACATCATAATAATTTGCTAAGTAAGCAAATTAATATTATTTGTAAATGAATACAAGAAACACACGCACACCGTTTTCCGTGCGTTATCCATTAACTCAAACCGAAAGTATCACGTATCTACTGTTTCGATTATCTAAGTTTGTGTTAAAATACAAATGAATAGAAAAGTTTTCCACGAATAATACAAGTATCACACAAAATCATGTAAATTGTAATCTGTAACAATTTCAACTATTCGTCAATAATGTAAGTTTAGCAGCAGACGTTAATAAAAAAAAAACATTTAAAAAAACAATGAACATTAGATGTTAGATAAATATAAGGTGGCTTTAAATTAGTGAACGATAGAAAAGGATATGTATGTACTCGTGATAACAAACAACTTTTACTATGGGACCAAGTATGAAATCATAAAAAAATGTTCCTCCATAGTACTATCAGCTGATGTATTTTGTATGGGGGGTTCAACGTTTTTTGAATGATTTTGACCTTGGTTCCATAGTAAAAGTTGTTTGTTATTACGAGTACATGCATATCCTTTTCTATCGTTCACTAATTTAAAGTCACCCTATATAAATATTGGTACAGATAAAGTTTATTTTTACCCGTTGGATTCCAAAGTTAATGGATAACGTAAAACGCGTTGTAAATAGATCTACGTGTTTTTAATTATATATTAATTAGAATGTTTTTATTCATATTATGTGCAATGTTTTTCAAACAAATGTTGTTTTTA
Organism: Anarsia innoxiella; assembly: GCA_947563765.1. Taxonomy (NCBI): domain Eukaryota; kingdom Metazoa; phylum Arthropoda; class Insecta; order Lepidoptera; family Gelechiidae; genus Anarsia; species Anarsia innoxiella. The sequence goes on from OX387395.1 coordinate 6,899,554, forward strand.
TTTCTATATTCTATTGAAATGATTAAAGTACAGATCAAATATTTTACTTTCTACTTACCTACTTTATAGATTTTGTTCACTCAGCCTACTTATGCTGATAAAGATATAGGTACCTATAGTATGGGTAGTACATACTTCAATTCCTTCTTATTCTTATTCCCTATAAATCTGATTTGATTTACGTATAGGTAACTGTATATTGGAAGGAATCGTCGACAGTATTTCATTGATCAGTAAGTAGAGGTTGGCCATATTGAATTTAATCTCTCGACTATTCCTTATTTTAAAGATATATTTTAAGACCGTTAGATTTTCGATAGTGTTTATATACTTAGTAACAGTTATTAACAAATACTACCACAGTTAAACTGATAGATAACTTTTATAAGTCTTTATCGTTGCAAACATCAAAGCTTTAACAATACTGATGTAAACGACAAGTTTATTTTTATTGTAACATGAGAAGTAGATTTATTATGAAGAGAAGATCTTACCATCTCACTGAATAATCTATGTGGAATTATGTACACTACAAGTAATCCAAATAAAACTGGAAAATTAATACTTTCTTTTTATTTCCTTTAAGATAGTTAAATTATCCTATAAGAACCCAGCTTCCTTTACATACTCTCATATTTGCTTTCAGTACCGTTCAATAAGTACTTAGTAAACTATTTACATATTACGTGTCTATTTATGTAATTATGTAAACAATTACAGAGTACCACTTCACAGACGAAGACGGTAACACCATGCCAATAATCACGTTAGAGGTGATGTCTGATTCAAGCACAGAGCATGTTCAAACGCAAATTGAAACTGAAACGATCTTCAGTACTGATCACATACAAGACTCGTCCACTGGGCTGCACTTCCTTACTGAGAGCGTCGAGGAAATCACCATCCAAAGTGACGAGAAAGAGGAAACCAAAGAGCCCCTTAAACTAAAGAACGATTTGTTCGAGTATATGCTGAAGAGTGATGGCAGCGTAGTGTGCAAGTTGTGCGGGGAGATACTGCAAAGTCGAACGCAATGGTACAGGCATAAATACAAGATGCACGTCATACAACCACTGAATCCGGCTCCACTGTTTCAGTGCGAGCAATGTCTCGTTTTCTTCAAAAGCAGGAAAGGTACGTTGATAAAAGATCAGAATTACTAACATTAAAGGCATCCATTGAATAGGTTATGAAAACTAAAAGCTTATCAATATTACAAATGAAACTAACTCTTCACAGGATATATCGGGCATATAGCTAGCAGACATAGTGAATTGCTAGCGGATAGCAGTCCAGTGCTAACCAACGCTCAAGCCGAAGCAGCAGTGAGTGAGAAGTCAGTACAGGCCACACCCCAGCAAACTATAACTGAGCAGCAGGAGCAACCAGATCCTGAAATGTCCATACCAGTTACCAGCGTACCAAATTACCAGGCCAGTGTAGTGAAACAAGCACCTGCAAGGGTAACTGAAGTTAAAAGGGCTTCCAGAGCATCGTTTTTGATAGGTAAGGCTAGGTAGATAGTTGCTCAATAGGTAAGCTTCTTGTATTGTTCAATTTTAAAATGTAATTGTCTACTTCAGATAAAAACAGTGCAGAGTACGAAGAGAAGAGATCTCGTGAGGAGAAGCTGGTGGCGGATATAATAGACCGTGTGCGACGCGAGTGCGAGGCGCAGGGCTCCGGCGGTCCGGCGCGGCGCGGATACTCGCGGCGCTACACCGTCATGAACACCTAACGCCGAAACAAACGCGCCTCCTCCGGGCGCGAATTTCCAAGTTCCTAGACGCTTACGTTGCCCGATAAGTAAATCAGGCGTCTCGAGTGTTGTTTTGTAAGTGATGGTCCGCCTATTTTACTGTAAAAATGCCAAATTAACCATCGATAATATAATGGACGGCTAAATGATAGTGATAAGTGAAACACAAACAAAAAGAGCTCCGTATCTATATTACAAGTACTATTTCAAAGTTATAATTATTTATTTATAGACTAGGGGGAAGTGGGGCACATTGATACACAAAAATTCAAACTCCGTTTTAATACACAAATGTCAACATATTTGATCATTTTTTTTGCCGGGTGCATGGCCTGATATGTTAACTTATAATTAAGTTTAAAAAAAGCTGATAGAAACGAATAGGGAAAAAGTTATGGCGACTTTTATAAAAAATGGATTTTGTATCATTCTACCCCACCGGTGGGGCACCTTGATACAGAGAGTGGGGCAGCTTGATGCGTATTTTATTTCCGTAAATATTATAATATTTTTTCAAAATAAATCGTTATATTACTTAAATTGACCAAATAAAAAGCAAATAATGCTTGGTATCTGAAAAAATCACGTTATTTATTCGTTATTATTCGTATTAACGATAATCACAATCAGCCTAATAATGAAATGAGCTAGGAAATAAAATTGTCATCAAAAATCTAGAATTTATTAAGATCTTAAACATAATTACTCAGTAATCAGCCTAAAAGTACTACAGAATTGGGCATAGTGAAATATAGAAATAACAAAATAAAATCCTCTATCAAAATTATAGGAACTTTTTCTTAAAACTCATAATCAAAAACATCACAAAACTGAAATCCTAAAGGATTTTTTCACATTTCTCTGCTTAACTTTAAAAGTCCGGACCATTTTCTATAATAAATGAGATTTTTATGACTACTTTAAAATACTAACGGGGCACTTTAATGCACTAAAGGGGCATTTAAATACACTAACGGGGCAGATTGATACGTATCATTCTGCCCCGCGCTTTACTGTATCATAGTGCCCCAAGGGACTATATTCACGAAAAAGTAATTTATTATTTTTTAAATCAATATTGTATTAAATAAACATATTAAATAACATTTATTAAAGTATAAACGTACTTTTGGTAAAATAAAACTATGAAAACAACTAATAATATGGAGCTGAGACACAAACACATTGCTCTTAAAATTTTAGTTGTCGGTCCCAAAAACACGTTTGTGCCTGTAAAAGCAAAACGGCGAATAGGCGGCGAGCATCGTCACAACTATCATCCTAGTGGATGTCCTTGAGCGTTCTAATGATGTGTCCGTGTTCGTATCGTTTTTCAGTATTTCAAAACAGGTACTGTATCAATGTGCCCCGAGTATCAATGTGCCCCGCCTCCCCCTAAGTATTTTCCGCTCATTTTAAACATGGACTCAAAGCTTTTATCTTTCCTAAATATCGATCGACTAGAAGACTGTCGTCGTTTTTTTGCAGAAATGATAGAGCATCGTATCTTGTAGGTATAACAATCTTAATCTTGATCAATGTGAGAGTTCTCACTTATTTCACAATATGTACCTATGTTTCGGTAACATCTCAAAATAACGGCCTAAGTTGCCCGCTTATCTTTGCCAAATAGAAATCTTTACATTCTTGTGCCAATCCAAAGTACTTAATAGATGAATTCGAAATGAAAGTGCCAAAAAATGTCCAATTTAGTGAAAAGGCATCATGTATTTTATTACATTTATCTACTTACGTTTTATCTACGTTAAGTGTAGCATGTGAGATTTTACTATTAAATAATTTTAAAATCAATAATACGCTGACAAATATTGTACATACTTACTTACTTGTCTATTTAATATTTTCATTATAAAACACGTTTAAGGAAGCGTTAACTCAAGTGTCATTTATAATTATTATATTGATGTAAGTTATTAAATCGTTTCATGAACATTTTTGAAATGGAATTCGGAAATTTGGTCTGTCCTTTGACGTAGTTCGTAAGTGAATAGCGTAAGCTTATTTAGGAACGAGAATGAGACTGGTCTAGACATCAGAAGAAGTTAGTTATTGTTACAAAGTTTAAGTAAGATCCTATCTAGGTACCTACCTATGTACCTATTGGATTAAAATGAACTGAACAGCAGCCTAATAAAACCACTCCTTTTTAACAAAAAAATATGCCGGGTATTGTACACAGCTAAGATGACAAATTATGAAGTTGAAGTATTTTCCCACGCTGGCCTAAGCTAAGTTCAAACATTTTTTAATATTTTAAATACGAACGACGTCGGTGTATATAATAGCGAACAGATAATTTTGTTAGGTCGCAATTTTGTCACTGGATGGATGTATCAAGTGGCCAAAATTTGTGATAAAAAATATTGTATGGTGAGATAAGTCCATAGAAGATCCATAATTAAAAACGTTATTGGTTGTTTAACTTAACAATGTTTGTTTACTTTATTATTTACTTATGTACTTAGTATATGGTTAATGATTGATTACATTTTGTTATCTACTGTTATGTTACCTACAACGTGCAATATTAGTAAGATACGTACGTGTTACCAAGTTAAGAGTTACCAAAGATCTCAACGTTTCTGTAAAATATGAACTCCTCATTCTCTACCATACAGTACATAATACATGTTCGATGTTTGAACTTTAATAACTAAGAACTTTCTCGGATATTTTCACATAGATAGTACCGTTGTACCTACGTCATTAAAGTGGAGAATTTTACCTTTAGGTAGGTAATAAATAGCCATTATGTACCTATGTATTCAGATCATCTAAATGTCGTTTAAATATTTGTCTAAACATATACTTACCTTAAGTAATCGATGTGTCAAACTAATGTAAAATATAAATTACGTATTATACGAAATCTGTGATGAATGTGGCTCAGAAATAAAAAAAGTCTTAGAAATACATGTTTTCGTTTCAATATTATCCCCACAATTCTTAATTACTTCTGAGAGGATCAAATCCTGGCTCCCAGTTAAACTGGATAGAGAGCAAGGTTGGAGACCTTCCAATCAGGCATGATAGAATAGGTATCTATGCCTTTATCTGTCTGTACAATTCCTACTTAGGTAACTAACACGACATATCGTAAAAGTAAGTAGATACTTAGTGCAGTTCGCAATAGCGATTTCACTACCTACTCTAAAATTATTTTTCACCATCGGATTTCCGCCAATAAAGCCTAATTTCATTATAAGTTAGGTCTAACTTGGGTATAACCAATAAGTGGTATAAAATAACCAAGGTAACCACAGATAACTAAATAGTTACGTTTATCTGTGTCTCGTCTTGTCTCGTGGTATAACAACCCATAACCACAAGTTTAACCAAAGGGTTTAACTGTAATTTTGGCAACTCACTGACACTAATTGCCATAACATAACATGTCAGAACAAGTGAACAATGACAGAATTACATCTTGCTTGATTGACTGCATCAATCAAACCCACCCATAACATAACCGTGCCATAACCCAAATATCACTTTTAATATTTTCATATATTTTTTATTCATTTTTTTGAATTGCTTTAATAAATATCCAAAAATAATATAGCAGCAGTTCAAGTGATAAATAATCCAAACCTCAATATGCCACAAAATTTTCAGGTTTTATGTTGCCACAAATGTGAAGTCTTCCAAGTAAGTCTTCTATCTACCTGTACTGCATAAATAACTATAGATATGGATATTGGATATGTACTTTATAGGTACAGGATTAGTAACGATACCTTTATACCGACCTACAAAACTATAGAATAGTCGCTTCATTTAACAATCGTTCATAGAACTCTGTTATTTTGTTATAGGTTCACCAGGTAAGCAAGGCTCCTAAGTGGGAGTGTAAACTTTGTGGCGAATGGCAGCCAACCAAAAATGAATACGGCGTCGGTACGGCCAAAGACTGCCGCCTCCTAATGCAAAGACTTAACGGAATTAGTGCTGAGCTAAGCGGTTCGCAGTCAAAAGAGACGATCTCCAAAGAACTAGTAAAAGAAGCACGGCTCATAAACGCTGAAAAATCTGGCAGATTTAAAAAGACTCTTTGATTATGTGCTAAAATAAGTAGGTACCTAAATAGAAGCCAATGTATCATCCAAGAAACATCCATGAGTGCGAAAGAAAATGATAGACGTGCTTTGGCGCGTCTCCACCGACGTAATTTGTTAGCATCTTTGGAATCAAGGAACGAACGATGGGCTGATGCACTGATAAACTTTGGTAAATTTTTGCCAACTCTAAAGTCCATCATTAGGCCTCCCGTGATTAGCAGATGCTCTCAAACATGCATCGCTTGCCATCAAAATATGTTGTGCAATTTTGAAGCCAACAATATTCCGGGGCCAGCACCACGTAACCTAAGAATTGACAATGAAAATACACCATCTGATATCTCTTTGTATCAAATTATACCAATGATATTATTATGTTTGCTGCTGATTATTATATTTCATCAATCTTTTTTAAATAAGTACGTGCTTTAGAAACTAGTAGTTTACTTACATCAAGACAAAAAGTAGTACTTCAAGACAATAAACGACTAATGAAAAATGACGGCATGTAAGTAAATTTTAGTTAAGTACCTAACTACCTACTTAGCTACTTACAATATTGGGCTATATCTACGTAAGGGAGTATAATAGGAATGTGGTTAATACCGCCATGATAAAACATGGCTGTATAAAGGTTTATCCTTTAGCCTTGTTTGAAGTAAAAAAATTAAAAAAATTAAATAAACATAACCTCACTTTTTGCTAGCCGCTAACCGGCCAGCGGCGGCGGCGGCGGCAGGCAGAATATAAAATAAAAAATATTTAATCAAGTGTTTCTATAACATTGGCTTAACTGTTTTACAATTAATTTGCTTACTTAGCTTATAATACTACTAATATACCTAGATATCTTGTAGACTGCTTACATGAGTATTTACTCAGTTTTCTTTGACCGATTAACATAAATTTACTGCTCACTATGCCCCAAGTCTTTCAAGTTCTACGGTGTTATCAATGCGAAGTTTTCCAAGTAAGTACCTATAGGTATCTAGGTACCTAATTTAATCTTTCACATCCCAGAAAAAAAAGAACAATAGAAAATCTGTTGTGTCTGGGTTTATAATTAAGTAGTCAATGGGATGTGATACGTTAAGAAGAAGTCCGTACCTATGTTTTATTGATACAAATACTTAAGATAGGCCCAATATTGGTACCTACTAAGTGGTTACTCTTAATTTATAGATACTTAAAAGTACTTACCAAACTATAATTTTCTTGTACTTATTACTTTTTGATCGCATCTTTCGATAAAGTTTGGTTACAGCAATAATTTATTACCACTTCTTTGACATGTAGGTTCATCAAGCAAAAAAATCAAACAAGTGGGCATGCAAGCTTTGTGGTGAAAAACAATCGTTGAAAAGGCGTTACGGCGTTGGCTCTGCAAAGGATTGCCGCTTACACGTGCAAAAATTAAATGGTATTAGGGGAGAACAAGATGACGTCAAAAATTTACTAATAGATTCTGACTGTGATGAAGATGATACTGAGAATGTAGCCGTCAAGGTTACCTCTAACTCTTCTAAACAAGAAAGTAAGTGGTCAGAGTATATCGATAAACAGACACCAAATACACCAGATGCTCCAGAAACAATGTATCTCGAAAATACTGAAGTTCTTTTAGAAATATCCAAAAAACGCAGAAAAACTTTTAAATGTCCTACTTTGAAGGCTTACGATACAGAAACCATTCAGGACGGAGATGTTGGCTATATGAATAAAGTCGAATCACCGCACTCAACTTTTCAAACTGAATCGCGAAGTATGAATAACTTAGCTAGCAGTAAAAATAACAATATGAAAGATCCTTTAGAATTCCAACATGCACCTAGCAGTTCATCTAAATGGGCTCAATTTATAAGTGAAAATAATCCTGATACAAATCTTGATGATGAATCTGATGAGGTTCCTACTTCTGGTAACAAAGTACTTGTATTTGAAAACTCTAAGAATTCGCAGGAAAATCTCTTTTCTCTTTGCGATGACCAAGATCTCGATAGTATTTTAGATATTTAGGTAAACTTGGAAAACTTAAATTAAAATAAAATAAAGCTGAGCATTTTAAACGATTTTTATTATTAAAAACCAATACACATATCATCACAATGGCAACAGTAATATCACTTTTATAACCTCTACGAGAACTACAAATAGTAGGTATTCGAATTGTAATTTAATTAATAAAATGTTACATCTACAAAAAAACTTCGATGCTTAGGTACATTTTAAAGATTGCATACAATTTTATAAAATACTATAGTATAAATATTTAGTTAAAGCTAGAAATACACAATTTATAGTAGGTAGGTACATTAAAATACAGAATGTGTGAAAGTGTAGAAATAGATAGATTGGTAGGAAAGAATAAATAAACTCATAATTTAGTCATTCTTAGGCAGTGTCAAGATTGTCTTTGAAAAAATAATAGGTACACGATTGTTTGTTTGTACCTACGTCGGTAATTAATTACAATTCAACCAAACGGTCTTCAGAAGTTACTCAAAATCAGAGAAAGAGTGAAAAAATGTCTATAAGGAAGCCCTACTACATTCGATGATTTATAGTTTAGATAACACATACTTATCTCACTATAGAAGTTGTCAACTATTTCCAAACTATCAAGAGATATAAAATCTCAGCGCATCATCCCTAGAACTTGGGACTCGTGACATGTAGTCAGAGACGAGAACATGCAGAATGCTGCACAATGTTATTTCCTTTTTATTGTGTATGAGTAGACTAGAATGCTAACATGTGCCGTCGTCGATGCAGCTCTCGAGCTCTTGCATATCGCCGACCGTAGCCATTCCAACGTAAAGCCCTGAGAACATACAGAACGGATTATAAGTGACGGACGTCCAACCACCATTTTTTAATTCATCTACTTTTTTTTCTCATTTTACCTTTCATTGTAGCCGGCAGATTCTCCTCTCAAAACATGCTCACTATCATAACGCCTGCTCATAACTTCACCACTGTTACCTAAGAAAAGTAAAACAACATTTAAGTAATCCAAAGATCAATGCATTAGCATAAACATGAAGGTAGAATGTACCATAATTAAAACTTACCAGCAGGGTTTGAGTGTGAAAACCGCCGGCACGAAGGACCTCGGCATGTGAGTAACTGTTGTAATTGATTGTGGAAATACTCTTTTTCCGCTGCAGTCAGATATTTCACTCTGTTTTGAGTTTCAAATGGATCTGTAAAGGTCATAGTATTTAAAGAACTCGAACTTATAAACAAATTACAAACTGGCTTAGATAATGAGACTTACCAATCCTGAGATTATAATAAGTGACGAGCCCAGTGACAAATTCACAATAGAGCAGGTTGTGGGTGGCATTTATCGTACGGACGCAGTTATAAGTGTTGTTGGAGGCACTCATGCAGAAACAGAATGGGCCAGCAGTCCACAGCGGAGCCGTTCGCCAGTGGTCATTGTCATGGCGGAAACAGTTCATACGTTCCGACTCGCACAGCCTTTCGAGCTCTGCCTGTAATTTCGAATGACCCTAATTAAACATACAAAAGCAAAAGGTTTTTACAAAACAAGGTTTCGATATTCTGGTGTATAAGTTTTCTATTATAGATCCGAGACATTGTGCGAATCGTACCTTCTTCTTAGCTTTTCTCATTTTTTTGCGTAATCTCTGCTCTTTCAGTTTTCTACGTTCGTCCCTTGCTTTCTGTGCTGCCTCAGCGTAGCCATGCATAGGTTTCACTCGTCTGAAAAAACGACAATTTGGAAATAAATATCAAATATACATTGAAAACTTGCGTGAAGGCAAGTGTGATATAATTTTAAGTCGATACCCACCTATTTTCTTCACAATAACAAACGTGTTTATCTTCATTTTCTATAAATAAGGGGTGTAACCTCCTTTGGAAAACGTCGGAAGGCTTCGAGAATACTCCCATATTGTTAGTATCTCTGTTGGGATTCTTACTTTCGTATTCCGATGCATCAAATCGCGCTGGACCTAAATTTGATGGAACGGTCGACACTGCTTTAAACGTCGTTGTAGGTTTATTAGTTGTAAAGGGTGAATTCATTTCAGTGGTTTCTGGCTTTGTTTTCTCAGTAGTTTTCTCTGACTGTAGAATCTTTTCAATTGATGAACTAAAATAGTTAACTCTTTCAGAGAAGTCTACAGGAGAAGATTGATCAGTAATCACTTCATCAGTTATCTGCTTCGATTTGGAAACTTCAAACTGCTTTGTAAATTCAGTTGACGGAACGTCTTCTGACGTAGTGGTTCTTTGTGTAGAGCTACGACTATCTTGTTCTACAACAGGATCTAAATAATTACCCTCAGTTATTATAGTCGTTATTTGAGGTTTTGGTAATTCATCCACTTCTCCAACAGGTTTGCCACTATTCGCAGTAGCAGTTAATACATTTTTAGTCACAGTTTCAGTCATTGAATCATTTTTCAACTGTACTTCGAATAATTCGTCTTTGGTATTAGCATTTATTGTCGGCATCACGTATTCATTGGATTGTCTGAATTTTTTATCAAAAGCGGTATTATTTTTATGTTTCGGCTTAAGTCTATGAATTCTAGTTTTACGGAGATGGTCTTTTGAGCTATTGTGCTCGTGGATAACAGTTTTATTATGCTGGTGATTGTTAACAACAACGGTTGGAAAAGTTTGGGTTTCCATTACTGGTTTAGCAGTTTTAAGATGTCTTTTTATTTCTTTCAAGTCTTCTAATTTAGTTCTTAGTTGTCTAATTTGATCTTCTAAGCTCAGCCTATTAGTGTGCCAGGCTTTTAAGTCATTATAAATTACTTGTGAACAATTAACTTGCCCATCTTTCTCTATTTTACATTCTAATGACGATTCGTTATTGTTTGTAATTGCTTCATTTCTATGTTTATGTTTGTTATGGTTCCAGTGTTGGGCTCGTCGTTTTGTCCTTTTATGTTCTATATTATCTTTGGTTCGTTCATATGCAGCAAGAAATGCTTCCGTTTCTTTTATAAGTTTATCTATTTTGGCCTTCATGTCTTTACTCTCAATTTCATTAGTGGGTTCGTTTCTGAAACCGAGATGAGCTATGCTTGGATTCTCTTCAAGAATGCTTTCGACAGTATTAGGTTCAAAAACGTCATTGTTGATAGATCTTCGAGTTCTCGTTACATTTTCTTTTTGAGTTCCAATAGGTCTTCTTGCGATAGTGCCATTAGTTTCTAGTCTGGTGTACACGAGACCGCTAGGAGTGAAGCATGCGCATTTCTTTGTGCTCATCTTTGGTTGTGGTACATTTATTTCCGGCTGAAATTAAAAAATCTGTTTAATATTCATATTATCAGTATCTTTCATTAAGCTACTGTAATAAACATTCTAGCTTACCTCATATTTACATTTGTGTCGTCGCCATCGGCCATTAACAAGGACACATTTCCACTTACGGCCAGCGGAACAAGGTGCCCTTAGCTCTGCTTTGGAGCACTCTGCGGCAATCCGGGCAGCCTTTCCATTTAAAATCACTTCAGTTGGTTCTGGAAATTAAACAAGATTACAAACTAGGAATTCATAACAAACTTAGCGTTCATAATATATTTTTACTTACGTTCAATCTTAGTGCCGGTTGGATTAAGATAATTGATTTGGCCGTTCACGTCTTCGGCGTCTAGTGCCTTCTCGATGCTAGCTTCCAACAAAGGGTTGTGACTCTCATTCGTCACTAGAGGTTCCGATGACTTTGATTCACTGGTGTCTGTCTCTAAGCTTTCCTGATGATAAAGTTTTAATACATTTAAAATACCTATGAGCCAGTATTTTTTGCAATATGCAGAAGTAGACGAGAAATCAGTAAATTTTGTGATTTTGAAATGAAATGAAATGATCATTTAATCCTGTAGGTTTTTGACAACACTTAGAACGGGTCATTTTTTAAAGTTAATGCTAGATTCGCAAAAGTGCAGTTTTCCCCAGAGAAGAACCTAGCAAGAAACTCTGTAGGGTTGCTCTTTTCAATTTAAGTTTTACAAATCTCAGGCATAAACACAAACATATACCTAATAAAATTAATATTTCAAAAGAGCTATCCATAAATAAAAATTTGACCCCGCAATATCCAGGAAATTTTAAAAGAATACTCACATCATCATCATCGTCGTCTGGTTCAAGGAAGTCATCATCATCGGAGTCCTCGTCGATATCATCCCTTTCTGATGATACTTCGGGATGCTGCGTGGTTGACCAGTCACCGACGTTCATCTCACGACTGTATTTGTGTGCTGCTGTCTCGCGGCGTCCAGAACTGAAAGCATGTTACAAAAAAACTTGTACATGAAGCTAAACGTAATGTCTTACACCCACCCCACAAAAACTTCGTAGTAGGTACGTCGCTTAAAATCCCCATTAAATTAATTTAACTTTAAAAAAATGTTTCATGACTATTTACGAGTACCTATGTGACTAAGAAATAGAGTCAGAGTAGAGCACCTACCTTTCAACAAGGAACGTGTCCGGCCAATGCGCAGCAGCCTGCCGTCGACGCCGCGGCTGTAGCAGCGGCAGCAGGGACCGGCCATCCATATGTGCAGGCGGCTCCACACCACCCATATCCAAAAACGTTGGCGCCAAATCAATATTCAGCACTATATCGTCTACCCTGTATTCGACAAATTTTCTAATAGGTTTAAGTTTGTAAATATTTTAATTTAGTTTATTTAAATAGTTTTAAGTTAATTTGTATATTTATAAATTAAAATAAAATGTTTTTAATATTCACATAATATTTTAGCTTTATCCTCTCTTATTCGCTTATTTCTTTGTTATTTACTTAGGTACATGCAAACTTTTTTTACTGAAACTTTTTTTACAACAATAATTTACAAAAGAGGTTATAAATATTTTATGAAGTCACTGGCCGCTATCTACAGAAAAAAGTTAATACAAAGCCATTACTTAAATAAAAAAAAATATTTTATATGGCTTTCAAAAACCTTTTTTTTTCGTGGTTATGCAACCAGTTAACGCTGACAAAAAGAGTAAAAATACATGCAATCTCCATGGTAGGTTAAATTGTGAAAAATAACTTACACAGTGCCAGGCTCAACTCCCGGACCGCGTACTAAGAAGGGCACTCTTATATCGAACTCAAACGGGAAGCTTTTGCCTTTGACCAGTCCAAATTGCCCCAGATGGTATCCGTGGTCTGAAGTATACACCAAATACGTATTGTCAAGTTCTCCTAAAGCTTTAAGCTCTTGATACACTCTTTCCACCGCCTGCAAGTATAAAATAAAATACAAAAATGAAGAATCAACTACGGCAAAAATTAATTAGATGAATTTATACTAGATTTTTTCACTTTTCGCGTCTCTGTGTTATAAAAGCCAGTCAAGCTTTACCTTGTTTCTCCAAGTATAAAATTGTATGAATACAATTATTCGGTCACAAAGGTCAAATGCATTTAAACGCTCTAAGCTAAAGTTCGCTATGAATAAATTATTGTTGCATCATTTACCAAATGCACAAAGCTTTTCTGCGTTCGTTTAAAAGCTCGCTTAAAATGAAAATTCCTCGTTGTGTTCATTCAAAGGTTTTGTTTGTTGATTTCATTTGGAATTGTGTTGAAAAATATTCAGTTTGAAATATCGCTGGATCGTTCGTTAGGATAGAAATGGAGTTTTAGGTAGAACTGCGATGAATATAAATCATCAGGAATGTTTCTTGGCATACATAACTCATATCAAATACATATACAGAAACTCCACTTGCTAGTCAAAGCACTTTCATGTCTTTTCAACAAATCTTAAATCAGCTGTCAATAGTTTGTATTTACAAGCATGGGCACGCTCTTGTATAATACGCTTTGGCTTTCAAATTGCATCGACGATTGCATTATTGATAAGACACTTCTAGTATGCTAAACTTCAAGTGCAGGGCTCGCTGCTGCCTTAACTAATGCCCTTAACGATCTGTATTCCATAACGCTCGAAGTCATCACTTTTTGGAACCAGCGCGACCGTAAGTTCAGAATCACCCTCCGATTTCCACAATGTAACTTTTCCTACAAAAATGCTAAGAAACCCACCATATCAACACTTTGCAAGGTCTGCAGGCGCTTAGTCATCAGCAGGTCAGTGAACTGTCGATGGATCGGCTTCATCTTCTCCGTCACTCGCAGGATCCATTGCTTGTCGGGGTTCGGAGCCATGTCATATGTTGGTGTGCTGTTTGATAGAAGACAGCTGGTTAAAAATGTTGTGTACCCTGGGTAGGATCGAGGATCGAGATTTAAAAATCACCACGTGCTTCCATTTCTCACACCTTAACATTTGCTATCTGCCTTTAGGTACAATTACTAAGCACAATTGAAATAGTATAAGTGGACATGTCTAACCATATTTGTTTATCTATTTCTCACATAGATAAGTTCCATTAATAGACAAGTCTAAATAAACTTCCTATTTTCTATCATGAACTAAATTATTCAGTTGGGATACAGTTCCTATACCTACCTACATGTTGTACGTTCGTGTAAAACACCGGTACTACATACAGACTTCCTTAAACGTCTTAATTTATTTGCAGCGACTTATAACGTACGATTGGGCTAAAGGCCGCGCCGCACGGGCCTGGACCCGACGCATAAATTAACCACAGAGCCGAATCTAGGGAACAATGTCTTATTGTTAACAGAGGCATTGTAATGTAATCAATTGCTTAGTTCTAGCGATCAGCATCGGATTATTTTGAAACAACTAAGTATGTAGGACCTATTAGATAAATACTACATGGCTTAAGGCTTTATAAGTGACTTGTGAAATCGATAATGGGCGTGATAGGTATGTAGTTGTTAACTAATATACTAATTCGACAACTTTTTAAATAATTTATTGTAATCGGTAATTTCAAATTTAAGCTTTATCAGAAGTTCCATTAACTCGTTTAATCAGTAGAATAAGTATCAAATAGAATTACAGAGTCTCAGAGCCTCTTTAAGTTTACTTTATTTATATTACTTATAAAAATCATGTAAAAAACGAGTAACGTATCAAAAGCCGCCCCTGAGCGCACCTCAAGTTAATTGTCGGCACATGAAAGTCTCCTCGATGGCAAATAAACGAGGATTTACAATCGGATATAACTGACGCTGATAAACTCAAACGATATATTCCCACAGACTGCTAGTGTACATGTTTTAATTGCTTGCACTCAAATTAGCTCACCTTCAAACTAACTTGATATCAATTTGCTTTTGATATAGATACCTATTATATTTTTTATAATTTAACATCGAAAGAATTTCACTGGTACGGAATTGGATGTAGCGAAGAAGCTACTTAAGTACCTATATAAATACCTAACAAGTAGGTATTATATCAGTCAGGCGCGGTCCTAAAGGGGGGGTCACAGGGGACATGACCCCCCCCCCAAAATCTAACGTCAAATTGAAAAATCTCAACAATAACAAAAAAAAATAAAAGGAAATTTCTAGCTATCCCCATAACAGCGATAGATTTATAATTTGCTGATATCTAGTGGTATTTTTATGAACTACGTACGATGGCCAAAAGAACTTGGAAATGACATCTAGTTTATAGTCTGATCCTTAATCCGAGTCACAAATTGACAAGTGCAACTGTCAATTATACCAAAAAGGGTGACCAGCTACAATAGTGATGTTCAGCAATCTATAGATTTAGATGTTTAGTCGAGCCTAATTTTATTAGGTACCTAATAAAAAAAAATAGTAAGTATGCAATAGGTTTTTATTTAATAATAAGATTAGAGGAATATAATAGCATACTTATTAAAATTGCTCACTACAAAATTATTACAAAAGATGGAAAATGTATTAAGAGATTTAGAGAAATTAAAATAAAACATTACAAGTTCTTTTATACATTTTTACACGACTACGGCGAAGCCAAAAGGAAGTGTGTTTGGCAGTCTATGTATGTATGTATGTTCCACCGTAACTTCTAAAATACTGAACCAATTTTGATGAATGAGGTGTCAAAAGATTCGTAATAATACGGCGGGTGACATAGGCATATAGATCGATTCGCAAATACAAAAAGACGACTTCCATTTGTTTTATAAGTAATGTATAAAATAAAATTGTGTCTTGTGCAATAATGTTTTTTTATTCCAGATACCTATTTTTTATTAGTGTAGTGAGTGACCCCCTCCAAAATTTCAGGCTACGACCGCGCCTGATATCAGTTTTCATCTCATAGTATTGGTCTTAAAAACAATGCAACCCAAAATTATCTTTCTTTTATTTTGTAAACTTCTTAACTACTCAACTGGATCCTCAGATAAATGTTAAGTAATAGATTATTTTTCTTTAATTCTTATTATATTTTTTTAATCTCTCAAAACCAGCATTTTAACAAATCGTTGGTGAAATGTGTCCCCATTTTGTCGCGGGGTCGATCCCTTAATCCACTATAACAAAAACTGGACAGAGATTCCGACGGAGACAAATCGCTTGTCAAGCCTTGAACTTTCTTTATTCAATTTTCTCACAATTTGTTTGTTTATCCATTTTGCATACTCGTAGGCGTAGGTGTGTATACCTATACCTACCCGCTTTTGCTAGATATACTTACTCCTATGTTGTTTTTTCAGTGGTTGAAAAACAGCCTTGCGATAGTTTTTATGCCGCGATATCGCTTTGTTGTCACAATAGTAGTTTTTGATTAATTTTGTCCTGTTTATTTCGGAAAGATTGTTAAATTCATCCCTCAAAGATCCTATATTAAAAGCAATTCTTATAAATAACGCTTCTGAAACATGATTGTTCAGGTATTTTAAAGGCATATCACGCACCGATAAAAGCATCGAAACAAAGGAAATTAGCGGAAATTAAATTAAACGGCATGCGCATAAATTAAGCCTGAATCAAAGGGCCGACTGGATCGATTAAAAAAAGTAAGAAAAAATAAGAATTTCAGAGAACTAGACCTGCAATGCAAAGTATAGCATATGCGCATGCTTTATGCATGTATTCCATGTCCGGGGCGTCGACGCGGCGGCGCGGCGCGGCGCCACAAGCTGCGCAGGACCTGCCTCTTAATATTCCGCCGCAGCCGATGTGTGGTCCACAACCCGTCCTATACCAGCTCACACCGAACCGACTACATCTACCCATACAACATCTACAACACTAATGGAACCTAAATGGACCTAAAAAACACCGACCACTTTTCGCAAAGCGTTTTTATTATGTCCGATATCAATATTACCTAATTATTAAAGGATTCCGTCTAACTTATGATTTTTTGAATTTAGAAAAAATAAATTGACTATTTAATTTATGAAGAGGTTGATCGTGATGATATTCTCACAAAATTGGGAATTTTATCCAATTAATAAAGAACAATCACATTAAAAGATGCTTCAACAAATAACGCTAATGGGCACTCGTTATTACTGAGAAAAAGTTTTTAGATAGGTACTAATTTGTATTTAAAGAGTCGTTAAACTTTTTAATCCAAACAAATCTTATCGGTGCAAACAAAAAACTATTTGAGCGATATTTTAATGTACCAAGCAAGTGCCTATCTAAGTTCAATAATTCATGATAGGAATAAGAATAGTTGTTAATTTCATATTGGTATTACTTAGGTACTTACTTAACCCTCTGACATCCCACTGACCTATTATAAACCCAGACACAATAGATTTTCTATTGTTATTTTTTTTTTCTGGGATGTGAAATAAAATATACCTAAGTAACTCATAAATCAACAAAGAATAAGTTTTTAATATTAGCAAAAACTATCCGGGTAGATGCATATCTATCGGTACATCCCGCCAATTACGTATTCAAATATAGATTCCCTACGTGTATGTTTAGGATATTTAAATCAAAGGAAATGCATATTCAATAGGTAGATTCGGTTCGGGATCAAATTGCAAGCCAATATCGACGGATGTCGGCAGCACATCTGTGAAGCTGCCTTCCTATACCAGCTGTCGCAGACAAACTTGATTTATTGAACACCTCTCTGTTTTAAACGCTAGGATTTGAATTAAATTCAAAATGAAAATCGGTTTAATTTTAGAGAAAACTGCCGCCCGAGCGGAGGTGACATGTGACAATCTAATTTTAACTGTACGAAAACGTCCTATTTTGTTCTTTTTCACCTGTTTAATCAGATCAACATTATCATCAAATCATCATGTCATCCTATGTAGAGATAGCAAAATTCTTAGAAACTAATCTACAGCAGACGGATCTTCAATGAAACCCCAAGTTTAAGTGCTTGGATGGATCCCTTGCTTTCAATTACTGATGGTTTTCTTTTACCAAAATTAAGCGACTTATTGTAATGATTTATTATAAATTCTCATTTTATACAATAGTCCCTACCTGTTATTCACCTAAAATCGATTCTGTCTTAAAATAGACTAGGTATACCAAATTACTTTTTTTTTATAGAAATCAAACAGGGCCTCATTCTCCCAAAAACTTTACTGATTACATCGTATATTCTTTGATCGTAGCTGGCGAAAAAGCGAAGTAGTCTGAATATTCTTATGAAACATAAATCAGCACGAGTCGAGGTAGAATTACGAGTATTCAGGCCACACCGGCCGCTCTAAGTGTACCTGAAAATTTCGGAGTGCTTCTATAAAAACAACTACGAGTACTTCGTCGGCGCGAGAAATTTTAAATTTGGGTTCCGTCTATAAAAAAAGATGTCCACGTTCGTAGTAACAACGTTTTAAAAACATGTTTCTCATTGCATCCTAAACGTTTAATTATAATTTGGGAAAGGAAAACGCCTTTTTTGACAGGACCCAAGATTAAGGATAAAGCACGTTTTTTTCCAACCCGTGAAATATGATGGGATCCCGACACGCTACATTTACGCAGTTCTGGGTCCAAATATATTTGCTTACTGTTCTCAACTCCCGAGACGTAACTTTTTGGTTTTCCTCGGGCCCCCAAAAGCCGGTCAGATCTTTAAATATTTAAAGAGGCGCAAGATGGCGAGGCGAATCCGCACCCGCGACTCGCCCCAGCAATTATGTTTTTGTTGAAATATTTAGGAAACGTGGCATTTAATTCCCACGAATTTTATTTTGGAAAGTGAATTATTTGCATTACACGTATTTAAGTCGCAAAGTCTTGTTACAATGTTTATTTATGTTTTACCGAAACTCGTCGACAAGATTACTGAACCTCATAAATAAAACTTTCTCAATGGAGCTCTTTTCAACGATTCAATATTTGCGCTTACCATGTCAAAGGGATATGAATTTACTGATAATAAAAGTCGTTGTGAATACTGGCGTTCATAATTACAGGCACGCAAAAAATTTCAGCGAACCCAATTCAGTATGACCTATCATCGTCCTACCTAATTGAAAAGATAACACCGAAATAGACAGAGCCACGACGAAGCCCTTGCCTGACCTGACCTTTCCCGCTAATGCGCAATAAAATAAATTCTATCAAAGCTTAGTATTAGCACCATTGAACTTTATCGATTAGATAGATGACCTTTAGTTTTTAGATCAAAAATAGACTAAGGAAACTTCCGCTTATAAACATCGTAGCTTATATAGATAATTACAAGGCACCGGTCTATAGCAATTGTGTTGGGTGTCTCGCGTCATTAGGCCCGAATAGCTTGATTGTTTTCGTTTTCCTTAATGATAAATACAAAGTACTGTTACCTTCTTTTACTACCTTTAGAAATAATGATTAAGGTGTTTTGATTGATCAAACGAATATTACATGAAATCTAATAAATCAATACCTTATTACTTACTTACACTACCAGATTGAAGAATACAGATTGAAGTTATAGAACAATAAAATCTTTTGAAAGTAAAATAATAACAATAACATCTATTTTAGACGTGCTTGAGACTTTTACCGTCCATTTTTGGTCTGAAGAAGACTTGTTTTAGAACAAGTACAACATGAACTTACGGAGTAGTCTCAAAGCGCATTTAGCATAAGTTAGGGTTTATCTTATCGCCGGCACGTGTCTGGCACTTAAGTTTAAGTAACTCGAATGTAGGTACGCTGTTGTGTGATATGAATATTGTGAAACCGGTGATATCAAAGAGAACAAACGAGATATCGTCCTGGTGCATTGCAAATGCATTTTATAGTCAATAAGAAGATTAAATAAACCTTGATTGTTTAAAAATGTCGAAAATCTTTTTACAATCGGGTATCTAGGTATGGTTGTAAACAAGTCACTGAACACATATTCTGGAGTATCGTTCGCTTTATATACGAGTAGTTATAAAGAAGTAGTTGTATTTTATGTTAAGTACTCAATTAGAATATGCTAATGACTCAAAAAGACATTATTGATGTACCTACTCATGTTTCTTGGCTAGATATAAAATTGCAATAATATTCTTTACGTTTAAGTGTTGTCTTGGGCGTTCCGATGACTGGAACCGGTTTAATCCAGTGCATCGGTGATAGCTGCGTCTGTGTCGTCGTCGATATGATCTTTGGAAAGTGCGCGTCCCATACACTCCTCGATAACCACGCTGGTGTCAGAGGTGCTAGGGTTATTTTGATATGCACATGTTAGATATTTCACCGGTAAATAATTGATGAAGATAAATCTTCAGAAACTTGTAAGTAACAGGTACTTACCTATTTGAATCTTATTTATGAGTTTGTTAATTAGGCACGTACCTAATCGAAATTCTTTTTAAGCATTAGAAGCACATTAAACTTAACATTTAGAATTTGTCATCCGCATTAAAATATAAGAATAACAATCGAGGGATTTGAACTGCAAAGAAAAGGTCGCAATTACTCAAATAGGGTATACATCATTTTTGCCTTTTTAAAAATAATAAAACTTAATAAGGGCGAGCCGTCACTGCTACATTGCGTTTCATACACTTTTTTCCTATCCGAATATCTATATTAGTATAATACTCACTGATGCGTGGTGACGTTAAAGAATAGATGTGAGAACTGCGGGGCGGAGTCTTCAGGACCGTGAGGGGCCGGGAACGACATCACTAGTAGCACTGGCTTACGGGTGAACCGACGCTTTGAGGCTCGCAGGAAGGCGATCGAGTCATTCGCGATCAAGTCTGGGTAATAGTCCTACAAAAAAACCTTTGTGTAAAAGATGAGGGCATTCAAGAAACTCTCAGAGCTTAGGTCAATAGTTTTTTATATGTTCTTGTGTTATATAGCAATATGTAATCAAACAGTAGCAAAATATCTCTATCATAAGTTACTAAATAAACGCTACCGCATCTGCATTTTGACCCGCAACCGTTGGGTTATAGAGTTCCAATAACCTGTCTCTACATCATGCTGTAATTCGCTTTTTAAAGTTAACTAACCTTAAGATAGTCGTCTCCGTGTTTGATCCTCTTGCCGTTCATGTTCACGCTGTAGTTGTAGTACTTGGAGTTCATGATGAGGCCCCCCCACTCGCGCCAGCCCGGCGGAATGTACGACCCGTTGTACTTGTTCAGATACTTGCCGAAATAACCTGCAAACAAACGTTCTTGTTAGACAATTGAAGACTTTCTCAGTACAAATGGAGCTGGTGTGCCACTTATGATTAAAGGTCTGTAATTCTGTAGATACCTATCCCAAGTCTCCCCAAAAAACCAAATTCCTAAAATATTGATTATTTACGTCACATAGAAGATCTAATCTTTGAAATAGTCGCGTAGGTACCTAATTCATTTCTGAATTCTTTTGCGAATGTACCCTACTTCCAGATTTAAAAGTAAACAAAAGTATAGAATTGTTTGGCGTCGGTAACCGCACTCCATCTTCCTCCTCTACCACATTAATAAAGCCTCCGAAAGTTTTATCGAGCATACATAATTTCAGCGTCGTGTTTATTTACAGCTGGTGATAAATCGCAAAACCCTTTTACGGAGCTTAAATAACACATCCTTTAAGAACATCCGAAGATGTTAGCTACATTAAAACGTTAATAAAATATTACCCACACTGTACAAAAATAGCAAAGTGATTTGAACTTTTGGAGTAGGTATACATACCTCTAGGTAATATTTAAAATGTATCTGCTGAATTTACCAAAAATAGCTTTTCTGGAATAAAGGGATTCTTTTTGTTCAAAGAAGGTTTTTTCAATCGAGTTCAATACGGATTTTTATATAAAATACATGACAGTATTATCGTACCCAAACCAAACGCAAGTTCTGTTTATTCATAAGTCCTTCAAACTTTAAATCACGAAGTTTAAAAACATGCGCTGCACCGCGACTGCGCTTAAGTACAAAGTTCCACGGTTCAATCAACGTGTTCAAATAGAAAAGACGGCAAGCTGAGCACAAACGTAAAATTTTCAACCGAGTTTACAACTTGTGGACAGGGAAAATTACTTGGAAAGGAGTTCTGGAAACCACAACGGAAACATGAGTACATCCACTCCCTTGATAGATGTCCGGATCTTTACTTTAACTTTCAACGATTTGAATTTTATGTTATCCATCGGAGAAATCCTGATGTAACTTGGGTATTTAGATACGTGTTTTATTTGTCGCATAATATTTTCGCAAGATTAAAGAAATAAGATTAATTTTATTATAATTTAATGGCAATATCAATTCAGCCTTGCAATTGTGAAAAAACACGCATTAGTACATATCTAGAAATTTCAAATAGTATCTAATAAAGTACCTTAGATAACTTTCTTCTTGCAAAGCTATAAAAACATTAAAGCAGACATTTGCTTAATATCAGAACCAGCAATAAAACGGTTAAGGAGGTACCTAAATAAAAGAAATGCAGCACTAGCATTGTCTTAAAGAACAATAGTTCTGGAATTTTAATTTAGGCATGTCTGATGCAAATGCTGGGTTTTAATTTGGCTGCCGTCTGCTCCGTCAGCTGATGGAATGAGGACCAGATACTGATTACTTCGCACTCAGATATCCACTAAGGCATGAACTGAAGCGGTGTCTAGTTTTCTACAGTTAACTGATAAATAAATAGGTACCTAACTAAAATTGTACTTAACCCTTCCTCCACCTTTAATGCTTATTAAGTAGGGTAAAATGTGTAAATAACAAATTAGGTTTAACCCATAACAAGTAGATAGTACCTACTCCTAATAGAGCAATCCTAGTATTCCCAATTTACACATTACATTCGCGGTATCTAATCTGTGACAGGCGTCTATCACTTGCTATCGACTGTCAAGTGGGAGCGCATTGAGCCAAGATCAGCGATAACTCGACTGCGCATACATTATGTGCACCAACATTAGACTGTTTGCATAATCGGGCATTGAAGCAATGGCTGATATCATGGTGACACGTTTTTCCTAGTAGATAGTAGTTACTTGTAAGAATATGATGCTCAACAAATCGCTTGTCAAAAAAAGTACAAGCAAAACATTTTGTATCAACTAAGCCCTAACAAATAAAATCCTGAGCACACAATCCTAATATCTGTCAGAAGTGACAAACTGTAGGTCATAAGTCGAGTGCGGAGTATTTACGCGTTTCATTAAAGTGACACAGGTCGTAGGGCAGGGTTGGCCAACTGCAGGCCGCACCGTCTTATTTCAGTGCGACCCGCCATCCGCCGTCCGTTTGCTGGAATTCCATTCACTGTCAACGACCTTAATCTCGTACCGGAGTGACGTTGACAGCTCCTGCCTGCGGTAGCTGCAGGGTACAAGACCCTAGCAGCTACTATTTCCTACTCATTAGCTTACGTCAACTCTGAAACAACTTACAATTTGCACACTATTTGCATTTGCTAGTTCCGTTTATTTACTTTAATAGATGGAGCTCAAGGAAAATATACCCAGTGCAATGGATATTTACAACGCATTCACCTTACAGAACTGCCAAATCTTGTGAAGTTTAAAATAACGCAAAAAACAAAATACTTCGTATATTTGTATCGGTTTCACAGGTAGATAAAATCCAATTTCAATTGGAAGGGCGCCTTATTCCCTTAATTTCATTTATATTATATCTTATTGCCCAAGTGCTTTAGTAATAAATTGTTCACTCGTATCGACAGAGTTAATTTCGAATTGAAACAACCAATATCTTACCCGTCGTCGTTGACCGATAAAATATGACAATTCAGTTCTATACTCGCACAAATTGAAGGTAAATAGTGCTATTGTAAATGGAATACAATAAACAGTTATATTTATGTAGTGAAAAGGTCATAGATTGCAAAGTTGTCATGGTTAGGCCGAGGCGTTATCTACAGGAATTTAGAGGGTCGATGCTAATGCTACTACCACAAAGCCGTTAGCTGTTACAGTCAAACTGATAGGAGATAGTGGGCACGCGACCCTAATCTTAGCCTTAAATAGCATAATGTTCAGTTCAGTTTACGTCACCACGACTTAGTTACCCATTGGTGCAAGCTTTATAACTTTATTGCCCAGTATCAAATGTTGTAAGTAAATGCAATGCAGTAATGCAATTCGTCAGTAAATAAATACAACATTTTATTTTAAAGAGCTTTCTTATGAGTCTATACTGTTATATTAAGCTGTACTGTACCTCTACAGGATTTCACAATACAAAGAAACCAGATGACGGCAACAGATTATTCTCTACATAGGTATAATTGTAGAATTGAAAGTAATTCGAGTCTGTATTTAAGTGAGCCCTTATAATCACATGACAATGGTAGAGAGGCGTCGACGAACGTTGCCACCAGCCGCAGGGCAATCTCGTTACTTACAGGGCTGCTACCTTCTTACTTATTTTATTTTAACATATTCGATATACCCATGATATACCTAATAGAGATAAATCTCCACTCATAAACAAAACATCAATTCTTCATTGGCATCAGACCGGGGGCTAACTCGTATGATGTGAGTTTGTCATACATATGAACGAACTAGTAAAAGTAAAACCGCTTGGGTGGTTCAATCGTAAGAACAAAGAGGAAATAAACTTAATGGAGCTCTACAAAGGTGCCTGTTATTGTTTTCAGAGAACGTTAAGTGCCAACAGCTGGGCAAAAGCGTCCGTTCACCGTTTTCGCTGTCATATAACTTACGTTATATTTAATATCGTTATTGTTATTGAACTCAAGCATCTGGCTGCATATCCAGGAAAGAATGCAGCCCTTATTACACCCTAGTGAATGACAACCGCGTAATGAAGGAACTGCGTCATTTAAAATGAGGACTTTCTGATGAGGTCTTCAGAAGGAGGTCGCGAGGCGCTCACCGTTGTTGGTACGCAGTAACATTTTAATTTATTTCTAAATATAACCGTTTAACACAATTTAAATGCATATAAATATACAAATTGTTATTTGACTTCAAAGCAAAATTGGAGTTTTCTATCTGTGTCGTTTTTATACTACAATGTCATGTCTTCTGACGTGTATACTACAATGTCATGTCTTCTGACGTGGTAACTAAGTACCTACTTATTCGTAAATGTATCCATCTATTCTGATAACGGTCATATTTTCTTTTATAGCCATAGAGATAAATAAAGGATTCTGTTGCTTGCATTTTATCAAAACTAAAAATATTGTTAAACCCGTGAAAAGCAACATGCTCTTCGCATACGTGTATAAAATGTAGGTGAGTGTAAGATTTGAAACCGGGTCACAGCTTCAGGCGGTCTGCAGATTTAATCTGTTCTAATAGCGGAGAATAACGTGTTTACCTACCCGGCAATATTTTTATAAGGCTTTTCGTTGTATTCTCTTTTGTTGAACGAGGATATTTTGCTTTAAGTACTGATAATATTTTTCTTAAAAAGTAACCTACGCTAATGCTTCGAATAGCAAACTTGGCTGTGAGGCTTTCATGGAGATAGAAAGGCAAACAAACCAAAAGTTTAATTCTGAAAGTTTAGTAGGTAAATAATCCCACGAAAATAATGATAAAAATACTTAATATATAAAACACTTTATAGGATAATAAATAAGAAAATCTCTACTTTCTACCGAGAAATTCAAAATATATAGTTTATTATGTATTATGTATCTGTTCACAATAGTGAAAGCTTATTGTCTGAGACCATAAACATAATCAAAATAGCGTGAACACAATTCACAGTTACTTGATAATGAAAGGTCCGAGTAAATAATAATTGCAATAGCCATTCATCACTTCATCGCGTTGGCCACTGTTAGCCGCTATTAATTTATGGGCCGCGGCGATAATAATAGAATTTAATGGTAACGTATTGGACTGGTCAACATTATATCTGTCAGTTGACATTGTTGCCCCTGAATTATGTATTTACTTGCTATTAATGAATTAGCTTGACTTCTATTTAGTTAATTGTGCAGATTTGATGAGTGCCGCTGAATATATTAATTAGCTACATTAAATATTTACTTTTGTCGGTTCTTCGAGCTAAAACATGGAATATAAAACTTTACGCTCGAATTACATTTTTAAATCGTCAGCTTAATGTAAAAATATATATCTTTTTCACGTGATCTTTCAGGCAAAAGCCATATTTGCCGATTTTGCCGAAACAGATTTTGCTAAACAATAAACCCTTTGTAATAAACAATACCTACCGTGTATAATGTACTTAAATATACAAAAAAAGTAAAACATACATTCAATAGGCAGGGAAATTGTACAATTGGTAAAGGTAACGTATGCTCATTTCCACAACACGCAATACAAATCAGTGGGTAGAGTCGAGTCGTTCATTGACAAACAACTATACTTATATGAATGAGATACGCAACTCGTACGCATATAAAATGGCTTCGTCCAACCTGGCCACGTGTTGCGCCCACGCAGCAAGAAGCAGAGGAAATGCTGGCCGATTTGTCTGACCTCTTCTAGGCTCTAGCTGTATGTTGTAATCTAAGTGCGGTGATTTTATTAAAGAATGAGATAAACGTCGGGTTGTTATTGTCTTCGTTTTAACGAAGGAAGAACGTGGTAATGATGATACTTTTGTTGAAGTAATATAACAATTATTATTTACTGAGATTGAGATTACTGTATTTACCTAAGATTTCAAAATATAAAACGAAGCTAGCCAGGTCAGGTCACTCTTCAAAATCCGATTATAATTCTGTTACTTGTTTTAATCATATAACATTACTTAAATTAGCTTGATTTTACTTAAATCAAATCACTCTTACAAATCGTTACAGTTTAAAAATGCCATTGGAAGGTGTTGCGTGCGCGCCGCCTTCTGTGCTACCGCCGCGCCGCCGCCGCCGCCACGTCGTGGGCGGTAAAAGCGCGACCGCGATGATAACAATCTCAAGCTACTCATTACTAACTCAACACTGATCATTACACTAAATAACATACTTTATCATGTCAACACCTTCAACATTTAAGTTAAGAAGGTTGTAATTAATTAACAATTTGTAGAGACACGAAATTGGCACTTTCATTATGGTGCTAATTTTCTAACAACCTTTATATATATATATATACCTATATACAAGTATATAAGTTTACATAAATGTTTGAAATCATTTATAAACATTTTATAAAAACATTTTGTATACTAAAAATTTGTTAGAAAATGTTAGTAGGTAAACATTTTTTATAACATGCTGTGTGGGAGCACCATTATCAAATTTGCTGCCTGACAATGCTTTTACGCTACTCGGCAAAAAACAAATGGACTGTATAAAAATAGAAATTGTAAACATGTAGAGTTACCAGTTAACGGAATCCAATATATCAACACTGTGACACAAAATAATTTACATGCAAAGCGTAAATATCGTATGACTGTTATAAATTCACATTAAGCAAGCACAGATCAGTTAAAGATATGAATATCAGCAAGTCGGCATCATTCGACTAATCTAGATCAATCTGGATAAGAGAGTTATTTTTCACGTCAACGACCTCTAGCTCAAATACCTAGAACACAGGTTATCTAAACAGACTGACTGACTCACCTTCATAAAACACACGTGAATTCTATTCTGAGCCGTGATTTACTTTTATAAGTCCAATATTTATTTGCTGACAGCACCAAGAATTTTAATGCAAGATTCTTTTCGCTATTTCTTCGTATTTTAATGGTGAAGATGGACTTATGAAATAAGTTATTTTATTATATCGAGTATTTTATCTAAAGCATTTACGACTATCCATATTTTCACTCCTGTTTTTCACTAACTAGGAATCTACGTATAGCGTAGAGCCAATAAAAACTAAGAAACAAATCTAATTCATTATCATTACCTACCTGCAACCGTACCAGCCAGTGCACTGGACATTTCATAGTACTTAATTTTTTGACTATTTTGTTCGCATGATTGATTGAATTATCTTCTTATGAGAAATCTTTGGAAAAAACCTTTAAAACTGATAGACGAAACATTGGAAGTCATTGAGGCACCAAAAATCTTTGCCAAAAACATAATTATTAGTATGTACGTAATTAAATAAATAAGGAGTTGGTGGTGGGTGGGCTGAGTGCTGAGTGTCACTACATTATTGAAGTGCAGTCAAGGGCGGTCGCGGCGACGGCTGACGGCTCAATTACGAATACAATGGCTGAAGGAGTTCGGACAAAAACGCTGCCGACTGCTGCCATCAGCCTGTCGTCGAGTGCTCACAAGTATGGCTCCTAAGATTCACAACTAACTCCTGAATGGGCAAGATTCAAGCGGACTTATAATTAATATTAATAACAGTGTATGTAGGCACCAAGCTTTCTACCGTTCTCCTTTCAAACAAAATAAACGATAGGGTTCCATTTCATTTCAAATTACTAGCTATAAAGATATTTTACTGACTTGTTTGGGTTAGGTTAGGTTACAGAAATAGGTACTTAGAAATTTAACATTTGCTTTGCTTCGTAGTTGAAATATTGATCTCCAATTACCTATTAATAGTAAGTTTGTAACTTGAGAGTGTAAATAGCTTTGAGCTCAGTATTATTATGGTAAAATTACTTCGACATTTTCTTGGAACACGTCAGTACCTATTTATTTGGTTCAAGGAGCTTTTAACTACCACTTAATTATTAATCCGTATAATTCAGTCCCTTTTCAATTTTGAAACTATTTCGAGAAAATAGATTCTATTTAAAAATCTATTACCATAAACGATTTTGAAAGATCGACGATTACCTAAAACAAAACAATATTGAAGTATCTGAAGTTCACAGGTTCTCGCGGCAAGTGGCGCGTGGGTGAACCGGCGACGGCCATTCAAGCTCTCATCCATTCTTACTCTGCGCCTCAATGGACTATCAATAAACGGCTAATAGTCCGCATTTGCATACCATTTCCATAAAATTACATTTTTATAGTGAAAAGGGTTTAGAAGTTCATTCACAGAACAGGCGATAAACGCTTTAGCTACTTTACTACCACGATTAAGTTGGCTGTAGACAAAATACACATCAACAATATTATAAAATCGAACTTTGGTTTAAGTTTCTTATAAATATTGAGAAAATGAACTCGTTTTTTGAACTGTCCTGTGGGCACTTGGGCAGTAAGTAACGAATGCACACAGATGCAGTAGGTTTATGAAAACAATACTACCTTTACATTCAAAGTTATTATCTCTTTAAACTTTGGACAGAGCTAACTTAATAACCTATGCATAACAGAAAACGCTGTGGACAAAAATAACGTACCTATAGCCAGCCTCTGCTACCCTATTTTCAACATTTTCATGATTCAACTAGTTCGTTAGCTCTCACGAAGTCACGATTGCCGTTTCGGTTCGCGGCTACGGTCTGGGGTAAACGTGAATGTGACTATTGCGGACTCTCTCGCCAGAGAAATTATTCCACTGAGAAATTTAATTTGAGCTCTGTAGACAGTATGAATTAGTCTCCATCCGGTTTATAAGCAGGACGTCCACAAAGATATATTTTTAA
Organism: Anarsia innoxiella; assembly: GCA_947563765.1. Lineage (NCBI taxonomy): Eukaryota > Metazoa > Arthropoda > Insecta > Lepidoptera > Gelechiidae > Anarsia > Anarsia innoxiella. Next base: position 6,929,185 of record OX387395.1, read on the forward strand.
CAGAACAATTGCCACAATTGGCGTGCCGTTAAATTACGACAAGAAATCTTCCTATGACAAGCGCAATTATGAAAAAGTAGAATTAGATTCAATTAGTGACCTCTATGCGGGATGAAATAAGACTTCCTCTCATCAGATTTGGGATGCTCATTTTCGAATTAGAAGAACACAGACGGAGCTAACTTAACTAATTATCCTCTTACGGATAATAGTACAACCAACAGAGTATATTACCTAATTTAAAATGTATCTGTTGACATCCAATTTCTTTAATCCGTCCGTTAATTTGAAAGCAATCGACCTTTGTATAAGTATATCCAAAAAAGGCAATTTTTATTGAATACTTAGGTCACCTATTACACGTTAGTAACAATTTAGTAATCTATGCTATTATGTACAATCGCATAATAATTGATTTGGATGCTCAGCTCATACCAAAAATATAATTTTGTTGTTTTTCTTAATATACATATCTTACATCCAGTTATATTATACGAGGGCCAAGTGTTAGGACCAAGGGCATTTAATAATGGTCGACGCGTCTCTTTCGCTCAGCTAATTGTCGACGATTTCAATTAATACAAGTTCACGGTCAAAGTACTATAAAACTAATCATTAATCAAGTAAAACATTTCAAAGACCTCAGAGGAATGTTGATGAGTAAAAATATCGGTCAAAACTGTTTTACCTCGTACGTGTACGTTTTAGAGAACACGAATGAAAACTGACACTTCATTATCGAGAAAAATTTCTTTCGTGACCAAATACGGACCTATTAACCTCTCGTTTACGTCTACCTACTTATTTGACCTATGAGTTCGCCCACGAAATGGGAAGGGCCAATCATTGGAGCATTCTCCCCACGCACCATGGATTGCGAAAGACGACAACCAGCGCTTTGTTTTCTTTTGCATTTGTATTCCCATAATATTATGATACATGTATGTATATCTTCAGCTTAACGGTAATAGTAATTTATTATTTATTAGCCAAGAGTTGCTCATTTACATAATTGAGGAAATGTCTTAATCTCGACTTCCTTCTACATAAAGTCACTTGAAGCGATTAAGTTGAAATCTACCTCCTAATAGAGTATTAAAAGGAATCGTGATTGCGTAGGTATTACCTAGTAGCGAAAGTAAAGTCCGTAGTTAAGGGCGGTTTGGCTCGCAAACGAGTGATTAATTTTCTCACGCGTAATTCAACCACTTGAATAATTTGGATCAACCACCAGAGTTTAAAAACCGCGCGGTTTCTTAAAAAAAACAGTAGGTACTTTGCGGCAACCCGCCGAACCGCAACTGCAGGTGCTAATGCCCTCTTACTACTATAGTTAAAAGCACTAAGCTGATTATTTTTAAAATAATGAGTTTACAAACAACAGTCGTTACATCACTGTACAGTTTGTGAGGTTAAAGTATGCTAATCAGCTGTCAGTGGTCCCTTCTCACCCGTTCGTGACGAGAAAGTGAGTTTACTTACTTATCTAGCCACTAATGTGTGACTTAGCGAGTGCAGCTAAAAGCTTCCAAACAATAATGCACCAAACCCACAAGCTCAGTGGAATACTAATGTGCAAGTGCAAAGCCCGATTGAGGACCTTTTACAAACTTTACATTTTATACATTTAATGCTAAGGAAATAAGATAGGTAAGTATATCTTACTAACAACATTCAGTAATACATTGTCATACCGTCAGAGTTACAAGTTTACAAATGAACCTTATACTTAATTAAAAGCAAAAAGTCCGAGATTGAAGCGAATAGCAGACCACAGAGCGTCGTAACGTAACCACACCGCGGTGACCACAAGTAGGTCGTTTAGCCCTAGACTTACGAGCTACACGGGCCGACCTACACACAATTTGTTTCACTAAATGGACAGGGAGAATGTAGTGCTTCTTTTAAACCACAATTTTATTAAAGGACTACAGTGAGAAGGGTGTGAAACTAAAAAAACGTACGCTAAATGACTGCAAAGTAATACCTGTGAACAGACAGACAATGTTGCGCACTGTTTCAGCAGATCGTATTGTCAGACAAACTGGCGACGACGACGGCACGGGGCGCGCATTCACAGATCTAAAGATATCTTGATTCACACAGTAAGAAACTGTAGCCTATGGATAAACAAGGAAGCAAAAAGTTTCATTTAACTTTTACCTACCAAATCAAAATGTCAAACAACACCATGCTATTATAAAGGATTCGTCGGTCGATTGTTATCTTTATTTCTCAAGAAGAACAATGATTCTATTTTCAAGTAAATGTACTTATTTAAAAACAATACCAACAACAAAAAGCTTAAACCTGCACAAAATTAAAGTCAGTACTTCACACCTATTGAGCAACCCGTTTACCCAACCTTTGGTATAATGCGGGTCCCTCAAAGGTGGTGATCATACTACAGCTTTAAATCACGTACAAACAGGTACCTACTTCCACTTACAAACGGTACTTACCCAGAGCTACTCGTTCTTATAACTCGAATTTATAGTTAGGTAAGCACCTACCTCAGTTGGAATGAAGCCCCAGGATTAGAACGTCAGAAACAGACGTCGCGACCTAGTTGCAAGTTAGAATACCAATCTTAAGTACCTATCCTCGAGTACTGAGTTTGAATTACTACACGATAAAGGTAATTTAAAGCGGTGGTAGCCCAGTTGGTAGAACGCTTGCCTCGAATTCTGAGGGCGTGAGTTCGAATCCTGGCGGGGGCCCGTACCTCTGAGTTTATTCTCATGAACGGATCAATTTATTCGATTACCACTTGCTAACGGTGAAGGAAAACATCGTGAGGAAACCTGCATACACCAGAGAAGAAATTCAAAGGTGTATGTGAAATCCGCCAACCCGCACTTGGCCAGCGTGGTGGATTACGGCCTAATCACTCTCTGTATGAGAGTAGGCTCGTGCCCCTCGGTGGGGACATATATGGGCTGATAAAGAAGAAAGGTAATTTACGTTAAGGCGTAAACCACTTTACGGCGTAATACCTATTCCCTTTGATTTAGGTTTCACGTTTTATTAAACTTACAAATGTTTCTTCTCTTTCTCTCTTATTTGTTTGGTAAGTTGATAATTTATGAGGATACTATTAAAATAAAAGTAAAGCAGTTAAAAGCTAACCTAAATCCCTTTTACAATGTGTCCCAATGCCATAAAGTTTTAAGTCCCATCATCATTATAATATAGTCGTACCTACTATTGAGCTATTTATCAACGTTATTATTGTACAACATCTAATGTTTCGACAGAACAAGCATCATAAAGATAAGATCGCCTCATAGAGACATGTCTATGCGCAAAACGGGCGCAGGTTTCCTAGACTGCTCGGCGGCACACAACGGCCCGCCGCCTGCGCCTACGCATCCACCGCCGGATATAATTCACCGCACATCATCGGCCGCGTGTAACGGTGATACGTCTTTTATTGAAGCTATAAACGTGCCCAAATTTAATTACCATTTACGGCATAAGGTAGGCGTAGAAAATTATAAAGTATCAACTTATTTCCCGAACCCAACGCTCACACGTTAAATATTGATCTTTCAAATTAAAGCTTAATTTCCGTTCAACAAAGTCACTTTTATATTTATAACAAATCTAAAGAGAGTTTCGGAGTGAGTTTGTATTCATAATAAACAATGATTCCATTACCGTCCATTTCCCGCTCTTCAGCCACGACCAGACAATCCAATTGCGAAAAACAGAAAATAGCTAACGAGAATACGAGTTTACAGTTTGTTGCACACTCACTCGTTTAAATCCGTGCTGAGTTACATGGTAGCCCTTTTAGTGCTTACCTACTTAATTAGGTAGGTATTACCTCAGCGGACTAGACATGAAATATGCCCAGTAGAATGTCTAAAATCCATTTCAGTACAAAGTAAGCTGAGTGCTGTGTGTTACTGCATGGACTGGACATTGGACTGGAGCGGATTTATTTGACGAATACATTGTTGGTTTATGGTAGCTTTATTTGAAGTTCTTTGTTTGAAGAATTTTTTTTTTCAAAATTAACATCTTTAATTAAGTTCATCCAACTTCAACAAAAAAAATTATCAATTTGCAAACTCTACTTAGGACATCCTTGATTAGCAAAACCTGACATGGTAGGAGTAGGTACAAGTAGGTAGGTGCCTCTCTAAATCATTAGAGAAAACAGATACAAAACGCCATTCTCATATAAGCGGACAGCCAGTAGTGCATCTTATCTCGAAAACCTACAAAGTGCAATCCCACGCGGCTCTCGTCTTCGAGCGGAAGATGCAATTTAACGATTATTTTCTATGTTCATATGGTTGGAGACCTTAGGGCTGTGGGCGAGGCGGAAGGGAAAGCAACGGATTTATGATCGCTCGTTTAGAGCATAAATTTACAAGCGGAATGGAGACTTAACAGCGGGTTGATAAATCGCGCGCGCGTGCCCCGTGTCGTGTCGCAGGGCATTTGAATTGCATTTACACCAGGAAGGGTGAACTCGGCTAGGATTCGACGCCGTAATGATGTTTGTCTTGCGGAAATGAAACACTGCCTTTATTGCGCAGTTACGCTGAATAACGGAGGCGAATTCAGAGGCAGCGTCTCATTATACGATTTTATTGTCTGACAGGAAACCTAATGAAAAACCAGGCAAATGGTTTCACTTGACACACCTTAAGTAACCAAGAAAACCAAAGACACCTCATGTCTCAAGCTTAAGTACGTAGAGTCTTACTAATCTCAAAGAAAAGAAAGCAAGTGTCATCGCAAGGAAACCAGCACATGTGTGATTATGTCAGGTCCGAAGTACGAGGTCCGAGGTACGTCAATCGGCACGCAGCGAATCTGAGCCGACGGATGCGCGAATCGACGATCTCTCTCCCCAAATACTAACAAGGACAGTTCCATCTACAGACATATATGAGTGTGACGTGTGATGCGGTCAAATAGCTACCGTCCGGCTGCCCACGACGTGCGCCTACGCGACCTATGATACTCTTTAGAAAATCTACATCGCGCATGAAACTGTCCACTCCAATCCACTATTGATTTATAGAGTCTAAAGCAATCGTTGGAACGCAAGTAGGACAGTTAGCAATCAATAAAATGGTGGAACAGTTTATAGAAGACTCATCCTGCTGCAAAAATAATTTTACGCTTAAAGAAATAAAAATATGGCGGTTGGGAGAAATTCGAGATGTATGCCATCATATTTATTTTCAGTTGGAATATATGCAGTCTCAATGCGAACATTCATATAAAATGCGAAATAACACTTTCAAAGGCTTTACCGGGATTTCTGAAGACTCGCAAGAACGGCTACGTAATATTTTTTTACTTTCGCATTTCTTTACTTTATAATATTTAATAAATATTTAATAAATACATACTTTTTGAAAGTAATAAACTGATTAAAGATTTACTTCGTAATACTTATTTAAAGACAAACAGTAAAGACCAATCGAAACAGCAACCACCCAACCATCTTGTTTATTCGATAGTTTGTTTGGCACGCGACCAGTCCTGGATTAACCCTTAAGCAAATTAAGCACTAGCTTAGGGTCCCCACCCCCCACGTCCATCACCCACCTCATTCAAAACTATACCAGAAAAGTTTCCTGTTTCTAGTCTAGCGCTGCAGTTTTAAAATTCGCGCCAATCTGTCATAAGTTCATAAACGCGCTCGTGCTTGCCACAAACTTAAATTTTCCGCGATCCGATCAGCCAATCAAAAACCATCCCTTCCCCGCAGCGCGGGGCGGGCGTCCCTGCCTGCCCTGTCACCCGCGCAAATTTGTGTAGTGTAGGAGTAATTTGTGCTAGTGCAGGTTTCGTGTAGGTTTTTTTAAAGACAAATTCTTGTTCTTTTTCTTAGCGAGTGGACTGACCCCACACAAGTCCCTGTTTCAGAGTTTTGAAACCGCTTCACGGTTTTTGACGCGGTTTTTGATTAACGACAATTCGAAGGCGGCCGGGACTAGGGTTACCATATCTCAGGATTTGTCCTGAGATTACCGGACTTTTCGACTTTTCTCAGGAGTGCGGCCGGACTTTGTCAATCTTGTGAAATCTCAGGAATTTCAAAATACAGCTTACATTTTTCAAAGATCTCTTTAATTAATAGTTAAATCAACTAACATAAACTAAAAAATATCTTTTTTAATGAATAATTGCAGTTTAAATCTATACCTACTTAATCATCCTAGTAAAACGTAACCGAAATAATCTTCTTTTGATAACAGATTGCAGTTAAAATGTATACTTTTTTATACAGGTACCTACTGTACATAACGATGTTACGTTTTTAAGAGGAAATTCTCGAACTGTATAAAATCTCAGGACTTTTATATGAGAATTAGGACTTTTCTCCGGTGATATAGCCTGCAATGTCCTAACCTAACTGACAAAACTAACACTCACAAAGTGAAAAATCATTACCTATGTTGTCAACTACTGCGCTATGCTACTAATTCCTGTTGACATACTGACAGGGGGGCCCCACAAGTGTGGATTGCTTAGGGCCCCGAGTAGTCTTAATCCGGCACTGCACGCGACTATGTAAAATATCTGGCTAGGGTGTAATTTAGATATTTATTATGTTCCTACCTATAAGTTGTTAAATAGCTGTTTTCTGATTCGCTTTTGAAACGCCCTTATTTAGGTAGGTTACTCTACTCTACTTGAATTTAGCTTTTGATGTGTTGAAGAGCCATTTAAATGCAATTGTAAGAATTAACATCAAAGTCGTAAACCGCTCCATGCTGATCGTGTTAATTTAATTAGAAAGTGGTATTTTAATTTGGCGCGCCGTATAAAGCGGGGAGTAGTAAAGTTCAGTAAGTTGAGTCAGGCGGCATTCCTGGTCTTATTGCATCACAGTATTGCCTCTCTGTCTGGTGGATAAGAGTGCAATGCTCCTCTACACGTAATCCTATGATGTCGAATATAAATACGTTAAGTATAGTTTTCCTATTGTTTGGACTTGATTAATAAAAATAGGTATCACGTGTTTCGTACATAGGTACAGAAAGAAAACAAAAACCTATCGGCGGACTAAAAGCACACTTTTGAAAATGGAACCTAACCACAAATACTCAGTGCAAAACTTTTTTTATAAGTTAAAGTGCGACGTTCATTTGTTATTGATTGCGTCAATCAGCAGTTTATTTAATACACATCAGGCTATAACTCGCATTCTCAGGTGCAATCGTATCGCATTACTGCACATGTATTAGTTGACAACTTCATCCGTAGCGCTAGACGCGACGGCGGCGACTGCTTTATCTTGCCCCGCACTCGGCAAAAAGCTTTAATAGAAACTCTAGATGATTGACGATTGAGTCACGTTTTTCGATATTAAGTTACATAGTATTTGGTATTTACGAACATGCGTGGGCGTAAGTAAACTCCTATGGTAAACTAAGCAATGAAGTTGTAAAGATGTGCAAAATTAAATAAAGCTTATCTAATTCCTAAGTATGCTAATAACATAGATTTCTGAAATACATTGCCTGCCTATTCCACAACTTCAAAGAAGTAATAAACATCCATCGACAGTATTTTAGTATTAAAATCACTTGTTTACGCTAGTCTTATTCATACAATGTTACCGCAATCAGTTTGTTCCTAATTTGTTACCCATAAAATTTATTCCAAACATTTGTATTTATTTCAAAACACAGTCCGCATTTCAATGTATTCTGTTCGGTCGAAACCAGATTCAAGCAGCGTTCGAACAAAACCTTCGTAGTGCAATCACGAGCGATCGTAAACTTGTGACTTGGTTATAAAGCAGCAATTATGATCTTTTGTATTAGATACCTACGTATTTATAATTTCAATGCTCTTATTAAACGCGTGATTGAAAGAATTTCTTGTGTTGATCAAGTAATTAGTGGCGATTGACGCCGCCATAACGAATTCTTGCACGGGGTATATCTAGAATAAGGGGATATTCCAGCTCCAATTAAAAGCTATTCAATACAAATTGCTGTAATTATGTAAAATATGTTTTCATATTAAAATATTTATCTGCACGAAGTAGAATAGATTTCTATAGCTTGAATATCTCAGAGGTTCCTAAGTATGCTAAAGACTTACCAGTACGATATCCAGCATTGGAGAGGTAGGTGGCGAATGTGTTGGTCTCGTGAGTTGCCTGCCACATCGGGGACGAGCAGTTGTCGTTGTTGGTGTACACGTTGTGGTTGTGCACGTACACGCCCGTCAGCAAAGAGCTTCTGCAAGTTTACAGTAGCTCCTTCAGTAAGTCAATTGATTACGTTACGTAAATACGCAGATACGTTTATGGCAGAAGAAAACATAGATATTTGCAAAATTACAAGCTAATTTCCAAACCCTTTTATAAAATAATTTGAATTTCAGTTGATGTCGTATCACAAGAAACGAGTAAACTTTTCATCAATTCCAAAATCACCATTAACATGCCAGTCTGAATGAACGGCGATCAAAAACATAAAGTTGGCGTGTACCCAACTGCGTTAAGTTTACGAGCCATTGCAAAAGTCCTCAAATATTGCAACTGAAAGTAACGACACGAACTAAACTCCACATTGAAAATAAACATGTTTTGCAAGCATTTATATAAATACTCGTATTAGTTAAACAACAGACGAACCTGGATGGACAGCACATCGGAGTGGTGGTATAGGCGTGACGGAACTCCGCTCCGGCGCTCCTGATAGCTTTCATCGTCCGCGGCATGAAGTTCAAGCTCCCCAACTCCACGTCTTGGTCATCAGTCAGAATAAGGATTATATTCGGCTTCCTTTCTCTTGGCTGTGGGTACGGGATATATCGTTCCTGCCACTTATTCGGCAACTTTGCCTTTGGCCTCGTGTTATTCTCCTTTGCAGGTACATTATGAACTCTATCCTGCATTCTGCCGTGAGTGACTCTTTTCCTTTCTGCGACTTTATCTAAATTGCTTCTGTTCCACTGCCTTTCTGAATCCGTCTTTCGAGATTTGTCGTCTCTCCTTAGGCTGAAGGGTTCAATGGTCTTGTTGGAGTTATGGTGGTCTTCATTGGAATCGGATCCCTTTCGCCTATCTCTTCGGACCTCATGTTCCCAGGCTCGTCGTCTGTCGCCGCGGTATTTAGAGCTGTTCCTATGTCTGAGGTTTCTTCGTTCCGGTAGATCTGTCAGGGTTCCATTGAACGTAGTGCGATTTCGATTATTTTCTCTGTTCCTGAGTTCTCTCGCTCGAACTGCATCTTCATCTTCTAACGAATCACGTTTAGCAGATATGAGAATACAATTCCAAGTCAGAAGTATGGATATTAATTTCAGATTCATGGTGAATGATAATAGTTATTCTATCACAGAGCTAACTTCTAGGAAGTGAAATAATTCTTATGCTATTATCGTGGGTTTCACGTCTCCAGCGCTTGTAACGAGCAGCAAGGATTTTTCGCGCGATGCGCCATGTTGAACCACCACCTAGAACAACAAAACAATCAATTTCAGTTAAGCACGGAAATTTGGGAAATAGCAACGTTTATAAATATTGAAGTCTGAAATAGGTTACCCGAATTCGAACGCAAATCAATATTGGTGCATTTAGCGTCCCGCCAGGTTTGGAAATCAATCGCAAGTAGCTTTTAGTGGGATTGAAGCCCTCTCTACAAATAAATTTTCTCCCTGCCCACACGCAATGTAAACTATATTCAAGCTACTGAATGTTTGAAATTCGAGTTGGATGCGAAACGCAAAACATTTTTTTTTTGTTATAAAAAGTTACATATAGGCATAAGAATGCATATTTGGAGAAGTTCACTATTATTCAAGACCAAAGTAGATAGATACGTTATGAGAACTGGCACGAGACAACGTTTTTTAACAACATTTAACACTCAGACACCTCTCTATTGAACAAGGCCGAAGCAAAACAATTCCTTTTGTAAAGTTCTCGTCTATAAATCGCTATCAACATTCCAGTTTTAAAATCCGATGTCTTAAAATGTTGGTGCGTGTGCGATTCGCCGCACCGATCCTGATTTATACGACCCATTCCGATGGTGGTGGTAATGGATGGGGTCGGGCTGCGATCGATGCTGTCCGTTGCCAGTATACCTAATCTAGTCGCATCACAAACTCTGTTGCATCCCTACATAGAGATCGTCTATCCATCCATCCCAAGGGACTAAGGAACTGTGTTGACATACAAGATTCTGCAATTTAGCCTGCAATCTGATATGAAAATGGCGTCCAGACTGTCAACGTTATCTATCTAACCATTGAGAGAAAATATAGATTGTAAGTATAAGGGCCTATTACAGATAAAAATGAAAGATGGTTGATGATGAGTTGCACAATTCTGGGTATTACAATATTAAAATTCGCGTAGGGTTGGTCAGTACACTGTACTCCACACACCCCTCAATGACGTAAGCATTATGCTTCGTTTACACGAATCCTTTATTTCCATGCAAAATGCTAATTTCTCTTGATTTAGCAAGTTTGCTCTCCAGCGCAAGCGCTAAATTAATTAACTTTTGCACGAAACATTTATTCGTGTAAACAAAGTCTCTTAAAATAACAGTTTCGCTTGGTATCTTAGAGTTGTTTATGTGAGGAAAGCACGAGTTACTTTATTTACAGTATGTTTAACGAAGGATCAGCGAAGTTTTGAAGTTTGTTTTGCTTTAGAGTACAACAACCCTGGAGTTGGAGAAAATATTTTGTTACTGACTTTTAATAGGGACTTTGATCTAGTTTGTACTAAGTTCTTGCTACGAGTTATAAATGTTACTCATATTATAAGCGTGAAAGTTAAAAATACGGCCATTTTTAAATGTACCTAACAACTTTGTTTAATATTGCGCGTAAATTTTTACTATTTAAGTACATGCTCGTGATGTTACATAGGTATACTTATTTCAATTTGATAAAGGTGAAAATGCTACCCTAACAAGGTGAATTTGATTCATAACATTACGATACAACAGCGATATGGTAATTCTACTACTCTGTATCTTAAAAGATATGCCAAATCTTTTGTCTCGTATAATAATATACCTAGGTACTTTTGATTCTCATTTAGCATGTTGGTATGTAAGTACGAGTATATATCGCCTTTATAACGGTAGATACTTGTGTAAGAAATTAATTAAAATTTCCCAAAACTCAGCACAAATTTTCCAAAAGAACAGTTCCCCGTTGAACAGTTAAATAATCATAATAAATTAGAAGTTAATCACCTATTCGGAAGTTTGTTCGTTTATAAATCCCCTAATGGTAGTCGAAAACAAACTTCAATCTTTGGGAAGTTTCGTTTCGTTCATTTCAACAAGAATCAGAAAGCTGGGGTTTGCTTCTGTAGACTACCATCTGATAATAAACTTGGCAAATCCTAGACAGACCTTAGCAGACGTTTGATGTTTTTTTTTTAATCTACGTGGGATTTGTTATGACTGAAGCTCGAAGGTACGTTTACCGTCAGCTATGTCGCAGTAAGGTCTTAATTAGATTAAGTAAACTAAAACCCACACTTCATTGAAAGAGACGACGTCATCTTTTCACCGAAGTGTTTGATAGCTCGCAAATTAAGCACTCTGTATAAGTACCTATTTACTTAGATACCTGCAGTCGGACGATCAATCCCTAATGAATAATATAAGATCATTAAAATGCGTTCATTAGTCGCACAATCACGTACAAATACCCGACAGTATCCACTACTTCTTGTTTTTTTTTGCTTCTATGCAATTCATTTAAAATAAAGATACGTCCTTTGTACGTATGATATGAAAAATTGGAGAAAATAAGCGACTCTATACAAATTATCATGTTTGTTTTTTAACACTCTTTAGCGATGTTTCGTTAAACAAATCCATTTCTGTCTTCATAAAGATAATATAATTTGCGCCCACGCCTTCAGCTGCTTCGTAATGCACTATTTACAAACTGCCTAGCACATAACTTGTTAATCATGTTGTACTATTTTGGTTCAGTGTTGCGGAGCAACGTTCTAAATAGATATCGTTTATTCTCATTACTGGACATCAAGTCTACAGAACTGGGATTATTTTAGTCGACATTAAACTCGACAAAGCATCGACATGGTGGGATTAGCGCGAGTTCATTGCGTGAACGCGTGGTAGGTGGTATGATTAGCTTCGTACGTAGTTGAACACGATTTTTATATCCAATTTTATAAAAAGAACAAGATAAGGGGGATCTTCTTAGTGTCTGACGGGGGGTTTTCTGAAGTTTTTTAACTTGACTTTCATATTTGATAAGACATTTTTGCTTGAAGAAACTTTAAAGTAACACTTTAATAATTCAATTAATAAGTCACAAAATAACGATTCATACGCAATTAACAAGTCATTACGCACCAAAAGCGCATGCAGCAATATTTTACGACCGAAAGCAACATTAATTACGCTTATCACTATTTCAAGTGTTTGTATGACAGCACCGCTATATTGATTGAACATAACGATGGCATATTCAACTAAAGGAGTTAGGGCCGGTCACTGGTCACCCAATAACATTTAACTGTGAGTAACATGAACCCTACTTGCTATACATATGTACTTATAGATACCTATTAATAAAGTCAGAGCATATAATAAAATGATCAGCTATGGTAAAGGAATGATTTCTCACTAGGTATAAACCGACTTTTTTATAAAACTGACTAATCGAATCTAAACTTGACGAATAAGTAGCTTGGATAGATAAGTACCTACGTCTTTAGTAAATAAGTAACATTTCATTGAAGTAATTATGAATCAAATAGTGTCAAATACGTGAAAACCAAGTGATATTTTGAATACGCCCCTATTGTGGCTCACGTTTCATTTATTAGTGGAATTTCAGAGCAGGATCGTCTAGGTTTGCAACCATTAACCTATTGAGTGCCGGAATTCCAGGCCACGCACAAACGTCCACTGACAATCTGTATAAAAGCCGTTTCCGTGAAGCAATGAAAGGCTACGAGTAGGTATATCGATTTACCTGGTCTTTTATTATTAGACATGAATCAGTACATATCTGAATGTTAGAATGATAATTTACGTCGCCCTAGATTTTTATTGGCATAAATATTCTAAAGCTTTTCCATAGTCAAGCTTTTCCTCTAATGAAATGAGTATACTGTTTCTTCAGTTTATAAAAGTAAAAGCATAAACACGGCTTCGTTTATTTGTTTTTCTACAAGAAATCTAATGGAAAAAGTAGGTAAAGAGACGATGTAGACGGAATTAGCGGGGAGTAAACAAAATCACACAGCCGCTCCGAGCGAGCTGGCGATCCATCGTCACCACGCGATTCTTTCATTACCTCTACAGTGTATTTAGGGTTGACACATGAATGACCACAAAAATAACTTATCTCTACTATAGGTATTACCTCAAAATTCCTGTCTTATTTTTTCCTACACTACCTATATATCTAAGCAACAGCAAAGCAATGAGTTTCTCTGAAAAAAACACACGGTATGTGCAATCACTTCATCCCCAAATAATATTGTTTCTTAAATCTATTGATTTACAATCGTCAATCCAAACCAAATCTCAGTTACAATTCTAATTATTTACAATTTTTGTTGGAATCTTATTTATAAAGTTGATATTGTCGCTACCAACCCTAGTGATATAACTACTGTAACAGCGGTAACTGCTGCGAAACGATCCAATCTACTAGTTAACACACTACCTACATGTCTTTGTACTGGAAATATCTACCGGTGATGCGCGCGCTAAATCTGTTCTATTCCTTACTAAACTTTGCAATTTACCAGCTGGCAGCTAATTTTATAGAACACTGCAGGCGACAGCCGCAATAAAAACTCGAGCAAAGCGTTTTAAAGTTAAATCGAAAAGCCCACAAGACCACAAGCAGGCAGATATTGCTAAGCTCGGTCATAAACTCGCTGTAGTATAGGTATGCGACATGAAATTACAGTTAAAACAGTGTGTCTAAAAGCCTATGAATTAATTACTTAACACACCCAAATAAAGATCAAAACAATAACCTAAACAGTGTTTATAATTAAAACCAGCTTATGTTACTGAGGTAGTAGGCAATACTATACGATTTATGGTCTTGTACTCATAGTTGCAATGCCTTAATTAACTTTCAACAGCTGTTGAAACAAGATTCATTTAGAGAAATTCATTACATCCTAGACTTGACAGTTATTTTGTTTAGATTTAAGGAACATGGTAACTGCCAGATTAGCGAGTTGTGCCAGCTACATTTTAATCAAGCCAATAAAAAGACTCCAACAAGAATATCAGAACTTTTTATAGTGATTTAGATTTATAAATCACCACCATCGTGATCTATCGTCTATTCGGGCATTCCCACGAGACTGCTTGTGAGTTGCGCCGGCGCAGCCATCTGGCACAACCAGTCGGCAGATTTTGTTTGGGTTCATAACAAATAAACACTATGATTATGACGCATTTCACGCCTTTATATCGTCATAGTTGGTAATATTTCAAGTTATAGATCATGATTGACCTTTGTCTGTTATATAAAAAGATGCTAAAGTAGGTATGTATCTACCCAGATACTTACCGTATAAGAATTTGAGGTACCCACCTCAAATTCTTATACGGTAAGTATGTACCTCTATATGAGTAATGGTAGTTTGATGTATATGTTTGTATACGACTGAGTTCAAGAATAACTAGCGGACTTCACACATCATCGACACTTCAAGATAAAAGAAAAAAATAAAACACACACACACTTATGTTCTATTTGCAAAATCAATTCCGCAGTGTTAGCCACAAAGCAAACATCCAGTTTTAGACGGTAATGCACTTCGCTATTTGTTTGGTCGCCGTTTGTATCGGAAAGCTCGCCAAAACATAATACGAGAATACACGGGCGTCTACGAACAAAACGGTCCTAATATTAGATCTTATGCGATGGACGACTGATGGCAGCTTTGTTTATGCTAAGTACTAGGTATTCAAGTACTTAGGTACCTAGTACTTTGAATCACTCTTGCCTCTAATGTCGCCTCAGTGACATATTGTCCGGTGCCTAAATAATCTAACTCTCTATTTCAACTCAAGCCAATTCCTTATTTGGAGATTTAAACGTTAAAAGTTTCCTCCTTTCTTGTTCGATACAATCTTTTCATACAAACAAATGAAATTAAGGTAAGTAAGTAACCGGCAAACCTCCGCAATCTAGGTATATTGGCACAGTTAGTTAGACATCCTAAATATTGATTTTACTTTGTGTACTTCAGGCAGGCACTGCTTTAAATATTAACTGTATCAATCTACGTCATTACTTTAGCATAGCTCAGAAGCCGAGAAACTAATAAGAGAATTAAGGATAAATTTTTCGTAATGAATATGACGAATGGTGGCCGATGTAGAATGTCTATTTTGGGGTAAACATTCTTTGAGTCATGAACCTACACCTACACCTACACAGTACCTAGGTACACTAAATAACAGCCATATTTTCAGCGTCAAAAAGAGCCAATATTTAAGGGATAGCCGTACAATACCGGACAATATCCACGAAATGCGGGGCTCGTGACCCGCCCGGCTGCATTCCTGACCCATCGCTCCACTATTAATAAATTCTTCCATTCTGATAGTTTTTTCACGTACTACACCAAACAAGAGCTCATATTTAAAGGGTCCCTATCCTCACCTATGATCGATGCTCTATTTGCTAAATAGAACATCTGCTACGAAGTTTTTTAAACAAACAATTTTAATAAAGGATCTCTATCAACGCGATAAGTATTCCATATTTTGATAGGAAAGTTCTTTAAAAAAAAAACACTTTTAAACATTATGTACATCTTTCGAATTGATGACTCGATTACCCGTACGTTTTTATGTTTACTCGCATATTATGAGGTCTTCGAACCGAATGTCTACGAATACCGTTGAATTGCAGGCAATAAATCCAGTTCCAAGCAATGAATAAACTGGCTACTGAATAAATTGGCAAAATCAATAAACATTTTAGAGATCAGTAAGCTTAGTTGCTAGTTCTCATAAAAGAGAGCCCAGCTGTTCTCAACTATTTTGTAAGTGCCGCCACAGCACCGCCAAGTATTGTAAATGTACCAAATCTTCCTCTTCCTCTTGCAGCATTCAATGAGTAATGCATGCATGCTCCACAAAGTATAGGTCGCGCCACGTAAAATGAACCCTAGCTGACAGCTGCGCATTAGACGATTTTTGAGTCTGACGTTTAACATTTGTTTTAAAATACCATCGCGCACAAAAGTGTTTAATGACAGCCATCGTTTTACGCACAAAGGAAAGAAAAATATTATTAGTAGTATTAGTAGGGTGGCATATAAATAAAAAAAATACACAACTACCAATCAATATTAGATTTAGTGTAAAAATGTAAAAAAATATTCGAAAATTAAAAAAAAAACATATACTTCCATTAAGTCTTCATGAGTGGCGCGAATGCGAAAACCAGATGAGGACGCGGTGTTGATGCCAGAAGTGGCCATTTTATTATCATCGTTGTCGTCACTTTCATAACCTTTTGAATCAGAATCATCATCCCCTACGTATAGTCTATAAGTCAACATACGTAACCGCGTGCAAAAGACTCTTTCAAGAATGAAACGATAAATAGCCCTAGTACTTTCGAGCGTAAGTATAACCATGCGCGAACACGTGATTTTCAATTGTTTCTAAAGTTCTTTTTACGTGGTGCGACCTATAACTTCGGATAAGTTCACATAGATTTCAGCTGCACTTATATGACTTACTTATAGATAAGTGGGATAGGTTGGCATATTGAACTTTATTAACCTTTCAACAGAAATATTTATGTTTGTAATTAAGGTGCCAACGGATGATTTAATAAATCTAATAAGCTAGTAACAGCCTATAAACCAACCAATCAAATCAAGTTCGTTAAGACTAGTTAAAGAACCAGCTACGCAAATTAGCAAAAAGCTTGCTTTGACACCTCATAACTCTAGTGCCATATATACGTGATTTAAACATGGTGAAATTAGCATGTGAATGATAGAAGTCGGTATAATCCGTTTAACTCCGACCGCAACTGCGTTTGTCGATTAGAAATCAATTGATTTGTCTAATATCAGCTTTAACACGCGACATTAACTTGGAAGAGGATCGCAAAAAATTAATAACACACACAAGACCGGTATTATGTTGGCAAAAAACAACTCAATCGAATTTAGTTATTAGCCGCCTAGCGCCGGAACAAAGCCTATAAATAGTTAGTTTTTATTGTACAGTGGCTAGCTGTGTTTTTGCTTGCGGGACGGGCTCGAATTAACTAAGCTCTCGTATTAGTTATTATCTTGGTAGGTAAATTATTTATTAAGCTAGACGTTTGCGTCAGACGTATAAGAAAATCACAAAAAACATTCGGTTAACCAAAACTCCTATCAATAAAGTTGTTTGTTTACTGATCGTTATTTATATTATCATAATATACTTTATAAGTATCCACTTAATTTTGCTATAAAGTAAGTGATAGGATATCGACTTCATTAACTATTCACACTTTTAACGTGATTTCGCTACAGGAGGTCTACATGCACACACATTTACTTAGGTACTTACAAGGAAATAAAATCTCAGGACCTCCTCTTAAGACTTTCTAACGCGTCGAAGCTCTCATAAAAGTTAAATAGAGGTTCTGCCAATCACCTCATAAAAGCAGTTAACGCTCTCCTTTGCAATATAATTTGCATATAGATACAAAAGTGGTTTCAAGCGTACTTCCCATGCGTAGATTTCTTTCGGAAAATTTTAATTCCATACATTGTTTCTTATATATGTATATACGTATTTAAATCAATCCTTTAGACACTATCAATTTCGATCAACTGGCTGATTTTTTGCATAGAGTTCCAAAAAAGTTTTTAGCGAAGTTTTCAAAAATGAATATAAGTTATTATTTTAAATATACTCAGTTTGTTTACGATAACAATATAACATCCAATTAGGATAGGACTTTTGATATTGCTCTTACAAATAAATAGGCTGACCTTATTCCATCAGTTTGGCGACTGTTTCATATTCTTAAAAGCAGTAGCTATTGTGCAGGGTTACAAAGGAGTGCCTTACAAGTCCGCGGAGGGTTTTGGAAACCCTTCAAGGTTGGAGGGAGCGAGGGAGCAGCGCAGGCAGGACCAGTCGCCCGTTTAATATCACCCGCGTCGGCTCGTCGCCAAATATTTGACTTGCGATTACGTGAGTTCTTTCAGTTGGACTGGACT
This sequence comes from Anarsia innoxiella, assembly GCA_947563765.1. Lineage (NCBI taxonomy): Eukaryota > Metazoa > Arthropoda > Insecta > Lepidoptera > Gelechiidae > Anarsia > Anarsia innoxiella. The sequence goes on from OX387395.1 coordinate 6,947,402, forward strand.
GCTCGGTAATCTTAAACCATTATTTCATGTTTTGAGGTTTTTCTATTATTGACGCTTTCGAGAGAGTAAAGTTAGTGCACTCCCATCAATGGAAAATCTTACATTAAACAACAATCCACAAAATAGTTACAAAATATTTGCATAAATGTATGTTACTCCTAAATATTTTTCACAAATCGACCACTTGTTGATTTAGTAGGAAATGCTAACCATTAACTTTAGTTTGTAATAAATATTTATATAAACACGTTATTTATCGCGAAGTCTGTCAAAACAGCGAGTCGGGCTGAAGTTACGTTCCCCTTGAGACTTGCTTCTGACGTCGAAATGTTTTTGTGGGAACCAACATTTTGTACATTCAGGATATGGAGATTTGCTGATACATCTGTTGTTACACTCGAGTGCTCCTCCAAGTCTGGCGTTTTTATTATTACTACAAAAGAGATTTTATTTGCCTATTGTAATGTCGGTTATGAATATGGATTGAACGAGGTACCTCGATGGTTATTGATGCATAAATATGCTACATTGTTGCGGACTATTTACTGCTTCATTAGTAGACTTTTGTTACAATTGATAGAAAGAAATAAATACGAGTATTACATGTTTAAGGTTTAAAAATAATATAATATGTGTTCTGTAACGAGTAAATGTACCTATTCAGGAAAATGTTAACATTGGAAAATCGCAATTTTTAATCACTTCACGATTTTGAAAACATCTACAAAGAATTCTAATCTTCTTCCTTCTAATTACAAGTGCAACGGGGACGCAAACAGTACAAAGATAAATTTTAGTGAAAAATATATAAATTTCCAAATAGCGTCCGCTATTCGTCTTCGTCGGAACAGTATAGCCGTGGCGACATATCCCCAGGGCGAGGGACTGAGCTCCGAGCACACCTGCTCTTCTAATTAAACCAGACCCGACGTGATAAATTTGCCGCAAAATCCTGAATTTCTACCTTCCACTAAGAGATATTATGATGGGTTAGTGTACGTCTTATGAGAATTCATAGTAACTAAATTTAGTTGGGAGTTTAATAAAAGTGTCGGAAGATTGAGCACACGTGACAAATATTAATGAAGCACATAAACCGGTATGTGCAAACTACAGCGTAGGTTTTTAGCAACGGAAGTATAGTTCATAATTATTATTATGGAAACTCTAGGCAGGTAGTAAATAGGTATGTAAATCTAAATATGATACCCGTTATTAAAGGATAAGTATGTAGGCATATAAGGAAGGAGTGATATGATAGTATCGGAGACTTCCGAGCCGCGGGCCGCCTTGCATGCTAATAAAGAGAATTTTTGTTAACGGCCTATAAAGGCCCCTCTTAGTGTCCGCTTTAACTAATTAATATTAATGGATATTGCCCATCTAACAAGCTATCCAGTTTAAGGACCGAAACGTGCTCTGTAATCTGTCTTATTATTGAGAATATAAACTTAAAATTGATCATTAATTAGATGATCCCGTTGAGTTTCTCTTTAATTTATTTCAATTTAAAAAACCTGAAGGTACTCTTCTATAAGTATCTGTTATTTGGTTAAAGTTAAACTTTTTCCCAAACCATGATAAAATGCGTTGACATTTTGTAATATTCCAAGTAGGTATTTTCGCAGATTTTAAGCTAAACTGGGTCAAAGTATCCCAAAGCTCCCCGCGGTTTCACGCGTGACAAAAGGCACAATAAAATGTTGGATAAAATATTTATTTCCGTAATAATGTCGTCCTAATTGGGAGCGATCGTACGATGGCGCGATGCGTTTTTCATCTCACGATCAAAGTGGTCGTACGATGACCTAACAGGTGTCCTAATAGATCGCGCGATGTCTATCGTGCGATGCCGTCGCTCGATGGCTGGCGTCGCGCTTTACGCCACTTTAACGATGGCTCTTTATAGAGATGCACAGTTTTTGCTGTCGGGCAATATTGCTTTAAAAATTGCAAATGACATTGAAAAAAGGAAACGTAGACAACATAAAATACTTTATAGATCCAGAAATCTGCGCGGTGAATTTTTCAACCTTTATTTTGATGTACGAAATAACGAAGAAGACTTTTACGATTATTTGTCCATGGCAAAAGAAACATTTGACTACATCTGCAATGGAATACGTAGCGATTGTAATCATAGAGTGACCAACTTTAAAAAACCCATTAGTGTGGAAGAAAGATTGGTATTAACAATCAGGTAAGTTTTTTATTATTATTATGTGTGCGTACATTTAAATAAAAGACAAACATTTTATGTATTTATTATATATTTTTATTATGTATTTATTATCTTTTTTATTTTTCTTTCATATAGGTAGTCATTATGTCGGTTTAATGTGCAACAGAGTATATAAAACACTTCTTAAGTCAGCAAAATTACGTAGAATTCTAGTTTTAAACTACTGGATGTACAAATTTTAATAAAATCTTATAATCAACTATTACGGTATAAAAAAAGGAATAATCACACATTCTTTTATAAGAAAAAGAAATTGAGGTGTAAAAAATCTTATATTCAAGAATCATATTCAGCATTAAATGATTCGTAGAATTGTTGTGTGTTTGTTGGTGGTGCCATGGATGGATGTGAGGATGCGTGCACAGGTGAGGGTATGATTGTTGACATAGTAGATGAAGAGTTTGAAGGGGGTGATGGCATAGCTAGAGAAATTTCGTCTGCTATTGTATTCTGTAATTTACTTTTTAATCTTAATTTTTGCACTGGATTCATATATTTAAAATATGGAGCTAGCGATTTCAAAAATAGTAAATCTTCATCCTCAACTTCTTTTTCTTTCTCCTTAAACGCTTTAATTTTATCTTCTTCGATTTGGATCATTCGACGCTGATATTCGGTTAAAGATTGATTTTCTTTACGTTTTCTTTTTTGGGATCCACTTTGTAATCCACTATCTAAAGCTTCAGTTGACAAAGCACTCGAGCTCTGTGTATTTGTACTGCGCACACTGGTAGACAGTGGTTCGTCATCAGAAGATACAAAAGTCTCGGATCTATTAATCATTGCAGTAGAATTATCTTCATCAGGCAACTGAAGATTCTGCTCTGATCTTGAAGTGGATGGTAGGCTGGCATCATTATCATTATTTCCAGTTTCTTGATGAACACTATTACCTTCGGTTGGTCGAGGCATTGAAACATCCTTTAAAAACAACATATGTTGGTAATAGGTCCACTTTCCTGAGTAATATTGTTCATTTGGGCTTCCTGAATCTCCAGAGCGAGGCTTACGAACTTTTTTCAATTCTTTTAGAAAGACATCCCTTAAGTGTCGCCACCTAGTTTTAACGTCCATTTCTGTAATAAATAACAATAAATTTTAATTCGTGTTATTATTTACAGGTACTTAATAACAGGAACCTCTTTTCGGAAATTAGGAGTGCCATTTCGCATTTCAAAAACCGCAATAGCAAGTATCGTGATGGAGGTTTGTAGTGCAATTTGGAATAATTTTAACGAAATACATATGAAGTTTCCTAGTATCGAAGATTTTAAGGAAATAGCAAATTCATTTTCAAATAAAAATAAATTTCCACATTGCTGTGGGAATCTGGACGGAAAACACATTCGTGTCGTAAAGCCACAACTCTCTGGAAGCATGTATTTCAACTACAAAAATTATTACTCAATTGTTTTATTAGCGATCTCCGATTCAGACAACACATTTCGCATCATTGACGTAGGTGCATACGGGAAAGATAGTGATGGAGGCGTTCTCAGCAATTCAAAATTTTTTCAAGAACTTAACAGTGGAAATATTCAATTACCACCCGAGGAACGATTACCGAATAGTGATATTGTGGCACCATATGTATTTTTAGGGGACGAGGCTTTTCCTTTGAAAACGTTCATAATGAGACCTTATCCAAGAACACAAGCAACAGGAAATGCAGATAAATCAAGATTTAATTTCAAATTGTCTACTACAAGGGTCGGTATAGAATGCACCTTTGGAATGGCTGCTAGTAAATTTAGAATTCTTTTAAAAAGCATCGAAACATCTGTGGATAATTCAATTAAAATTGTAAAGGCAGTCTGTCTGTTGCACAATATTATAATACACAGAGATAAGAGAGAATCAGAATTATCTGTAACAAATAATCAATTAAATAACAATTATGGAAGACTTCCTCGTAATAGAGTTAATAATCGCGCTACAATAACAGCAATTAACGCTAGAGAACTCTTCACCACTTATTTCCTTAATAGAAATGATTCCTAATTATCAGTTAATTTACGTCAATAGGACTTAGTGCATGGTTGGCATACTAAATTCACCTATGAGGAGCCCCACTATGGGAAAATAAAATTATAAAAAATGTAAAAAATATATTGACGATTCAAACCCTCATATCTTCTAACGTATACCACTTACGACAATTTACTTGACACATGTTTCATCATTGGCTGTCACAATTTTTTCCCCTTACTGGGGCTCCTCATGGGTGAACTCACTATGCCAGGCTTCATAAAAAAATGTCAGAACCTCTTCAGTAATGAACGGAGGTACGATTTACGATTACGATTCAAATTATATCTAACTATACTAAGTCGATACTTAAGCCGTGTGTGTGGTATACATTATATAATTCTGGTTGTGATTAAAACTAAGCTCAAATTACTATCTACTTACTTGTTTTATTTACGTTCCTCGCAATTATATCCCATGCTCTTTCACTTTTCAACCTGTTTTTATAGTCCTCACTCTGTTTATTCCAAACAACAGGATGTAAACGTACTTGGTTAATTAAATCTTCTTCGAATGTCATCTTGTATGTAACAGAATAGCCAAACGCTTTACACAAACAATGAAAACACAAAATGGCGTCCGGCCGCGAGCGAGCCGAGTACCTACTGTGTGTCACTGGTGTTGGCCCTTGCCCCTTTCTTTCGTCCCGCGCCCCTCGCGCGTCGACGCATCGCGTATGTAACCAATTAGGACACTCAAAAGAGATCTGTTGCTTTGATTACATGATCGCACGATCAAACGCATCGTACGATCGTTATTAAGCATTTCATGTGCTCGCACGATTACTTGCGAGGTTCAAATAGGACACTCTGATGAAATTTGTATGTTTGAACTCATCGCACGACGAGAACGCATCGCGCCATCGTACGATCGCTCCCAATTAGGACGACGCCTTTTACAATCGTCGTCAGGTGCTGAGGGACGAGGGGTGCGCCACAAATCGTCAAATACGCTCGCCACCAAAATCTAAGATTTATCCACTCTGTTATGTTTTGCAGTAAAATATCTTAAGTAAATAATTATATAACAATAGATATTATTTTAGACAAATACATCTTTTGGCGATGATGCAATTCTGAACTTGTTTGAATCTAAGCATTTAAGAAGTACGACGAGATTACCTCTAACGGGCACGGACGTGTGTGAACGAATCCATAGAAAATGTATGGAATGATATTTTTTCCCTGACACGTCCCGGTCACGTCCCGGGCACGGCCCGGACCTGTGTAGATAGACCTTTATGCTTATGCTATTTGTAGAATTTATTTAGATTTGCAAAACAAAGCAACTCAAAATAAGAAGGTAAGTACATAATAAAACATCTGCTTATTATCTTTACGTGCCTAGTGTGTATCGTACAATACAATGCAATAAGGTAGGTACTGTTTTATTGCGATTACAGTACAAATTCATAGAATTGAAACAAAGTTATTGTGCCATTTAGATTTAGTTATTGGAATTGAGTTTCCAATGCGAATGTTTGATTCGTATGTATTAGCAGTCATTCATGAACTGCTGTACTGCTTAATTAAATTTTCGGTCTGTAGAGAGATTATAGAATTTCTTTGAAAAATCAGAAGAAGAGTCCTATCTAAATGGTTGTAAGTATTTAGGTACGTACATATAATCAAATCGTGAAGAAATGGAAACAGAAAAGTCCTGAAATATTTGTTGGCAACACCAACAAAAAGTAAAAAGTAGTTTTATATTTCTTTAATGTAGCAACACTTTTTTCACTCTACTCTAATTTCCCGCTATGCTACGAATACGTGTGCTTTGTAACTTTTGGTGTGTCAAAAATAAGTGAATAAAAACCCAGTTCGTGCCAATACTTGAAGACTTTCATTAATATAATTAACATTATAAACCAGCCCCAAGATCTGCTGCCTACAATATTCACTTTCAAAAATTACGTTCTAGTTTAAACATAGGTAGGTACCTATACTTACCTACTTAAATAAGTAAATAGATAGGTACAAAAAATAAGAAGGTAGGTATTTTTCCTTTGTAGATAGTCTAACAAATCTATCAAAATGTTCCCTCTCAGTGTTTTCCCAAGACAAGTATCATCAATCTATCAAAAAACTCGGAGATACTCTTTTATACTGCTTACTTCTACATTTAATTTCTCAAAAGCTTTACTTTTAATAAAGTTGATTCTCCTGACGCGCGGTTCGACTATTAATTTGTATTCAAATTCCAATCGTAAGCATTTAAATATTCATGGCAACTATTAAATTATAAAGTTATTGCGAACTACCAGTCGAAGACTGCAAATCATCGATTTCATTGCAACTTGATGTTCGACATAACATAATTTAAACCATGTTGCCAATTTTATCAGGAAAATCTTAATTAGGAGATTCTCTTTTTTAACTGCACTGTTGGAGATTCTTATTAGATCTTTAAGCAACATATCCTTTCAAATTGTAAATATCTATGCGCTTTTTCTTTGCATTGTTTTCATTATGTTCAAATAACATAGGTACCTACTCGAACTTACTTAATCGCAAAATCTAATCCCAAATCCAGTACGATAATAAAAGTATATTGGCCAAAAGTGGTAAACGAAAGCCTTATTAGAGTGAGTGGCAATATCGGCGCTACGTAAACGGCATATAAGAGCGTGCTTCGTGCGATATATTCGCTGTACTTGGCCCACGAGTACGACAACGACAACGCTTTTCCATTACATACGAGCGGACGGACGGATCGCTCGCCGATAAGTACTGACTGTTCCCAAGGGAAGGCCCTACCATTGGAGTTTGCAACCTAAAAATAAACACATTTTTTACATAAAGTTCCGCTACTCTCTCGAGCTTACCTTTATTAGGGTATTAGTAATGGTCACTGCTAGCATCCTTCGATCGAAAGAGCCATATTCCGGATAATATCTCGTAATGCCGTCAAATCTAAAATGCATGAACGAATAGTTTACTCATGGCAGTTGAAGACAAATATTACGAGTAACTTCTAAAGTGATATCTTTCTAAAAATACAATTTCTTTTTATTCTTCCAGAAAGGCAGAAAGATCCAATTTTGAAATTCCAATATTGAAGCTAAATGAGGATCAGAAATAAAGAAATTCTATTTTAGACGACAGTCGCCTTTATCAAGAAGTCATAAAATTGCCGCAAAAGGTATTGAGTAAATACCATTGGCTTCAAAACCCAATGGTAAGAGCGCAATTCAGCTGAAAAGATGTTTTATTATTATTGTACAAGCCATGTTCGGAGCAAGTGGACATTTTTACAGAAGGAAACCGCTTTCTGAGTCGTAGTCATTTCCTTTAAAGGTGCAAATCGGGCGATATGGAGGGAATTACTATTTCATGACTTTAGGACCGTCATTACTGGAATATGAGAAAATAAAGAACAGCTCTCACACAAGCAACCGTATTCATCGATTCCAAAGTAACATTAGACAAGCTAGCTAAGTTTGAGATTGATCTTTTCCCCATTATTCGCTTGTTAGCTTTTATAACAATAATATTATTACGAGTTACAGACATTCCGCATTGTACATAGTCGAAAATAAGTGGGTAATATTCGTACCTAATATCAAAAGGTCGAGTCAAAAAGCGTTAGGCGTGTGTATGAAAGGCAGCCGGGCCTAATACAAAATAATATCCAATATTTTTCCCTCAAGGATAGGTAAATAATATAACTGTGGTTACGCAATCGTGATGTAATATCCTCATTGTTTATTTAATCGAAAAACTGATTATTGCTTTGATATTTTCTGAATCAAAGTCTGTTAAAATAAGTGACACGTTTCATAAAAAAAACACAAGTATTTAATCCTAAGTCCTGCCGCCTGAACATACATAGGCACAGCGCCTTATTTTATTCCTATAAAAATATGCAGGTTGTCATTTTAGTTTTTGTCCTTCGTTGTCCTTAGAGTCCTGTGTCGGTACGAGAATAGATTACCTAGAATATAATTATTCAGAGTGCGCTGCCGTATTCGTGCTGACTCCCTGGAACAGCCCATATTTGGTGACCTCAGCCGTGGGCGCCATACTTATTGATTTGAAAAACATGCATCGGCATTCCTAGAAGGATGGCGATCACACCTTATAGGAGGCGCACGCTCCGCTGGGGTGAGGTATGCAGGTAAATATAAAAGTAAGTCGGTATTCACTGAATATAGCCTTAACTACTTACATGTCTAGAAAAAGTGACTTCTATGAAAAAGACAAATACCTATCTATAGGTACAAGCATTCTTATACTCCGGCCAGTCTTCGTGGTTATATTTCGGCTATGAATAGGTACTCATGTAAATGTTAAATACTGCAAAAAAGAAAGAATCATTCTAGGTAAGTATAACTGAAGGAAGACCGACCACGACGGCGCTTCAAAACATTCTAAAAAAGTGTGACTATAAAATAATTGTGTCTCTGGTGATTTTTACTAGATAGGAATGAATGGAGGCACAAAGAATGCGAGTCATTCATAACTTCTTATGGTTTCATTGTTACAGCCCGCTGCCTGCCCCAGGTGTTTAATAAAAAAAGGTTGCAATTGCCAACAGCCTATGTTTTTCGTCCATATCTTCTAATTTGTTACATAAAATATTTTTATCATAAACTTCTGGGATAAAGACGAAAACCTAACACTAGTTTTCAGTTTATCTTTATTTAGTTCACCACCTAATGAAGAGGTATGGTTTGAATCAGAAAATAGTATACGACTGTGAATTTTCTTCATCAGAAGTGCTAATTCCGGATAAGACATTAAGGCAATTTCACCATTGTTTCGACGAGTGGGAACTCGTTAGGTGCTATCCACATTTTCTTTATTGTTACTACCGCATTTCCGGAAGCAAAAAATAACCAGGAATTATTCGTTCCAGTAGGTACTTTTATTGAAACAAAAAAAGAGATTACCGTGCTAATAAATGCGATTAAAGGAAGTACAATACAAAGTAGCTATTTGCTATTTATTGTACCACCACAGATGTAATTTACACGCTTACAATAGTTACCAGCCACTTTATTAAGTGTGAAAATAATTTATGGCGCGAAACTTTTGTCCTAGACTGACACATGTTTTTAAATACATAGGCGTGTTGTTTTTATTTATGTAGTGCTTTATGACTCTATGTTGCAAATAGAAATCGACTGTAAGTTTTAATTTCAGAGGACTGCGACAACACAATAGCAGCTTTCTTTACTTTAAATGTCTTATCTGAAAAAAGTTATGATTAGTATCTACCTATATAACTTTTGAATTGACAAATAATGAGAATATTGGAAATACATAATTGCTTAAAACTTACCTACGCGTGTTGCCATATGTTATAATATACCTAATGCCAAGAACAACAGTGTACTATATCTAGCCACGTATTAAATAGTAAAAAGTTGACCCGACCCGATGCCATTGACTCCTGTTGCCATAAAGGCAGCTACCGTCTGCATTTTATTGCGTCTCAGTAAGTCTCTGCTTATTTCAATGCTCTTTTAATACTACAATAAAACTAGCCGTTGCTGCTGCTAACTTTTGTAGGAATGACACTGGTCTCGAGACATGATTGATGTATGCTCACCGTGCTGTTTTATGGAGACGAAGGTACAAAAAACAGCAAGACAAGTCATCTAAAGGACCGTCAAGATCCGTCGCAACACTGCAGAAAAGTTAAGACTTCCTTTTATTAATATCTTACTGGTATGCGTTTATTAGTAAAATTAAATTAGTTAGTTGCGAATTACTTGCATTACTCAAGTGATGATAACGATGGTCGGTATTATCTATATTACATTATCTACTTCTTTGTCATAACCTAGAAGAGGTACCTAACTACATTCGTCATTCCCTACAAAGTGATATCTAAATAAAATGATTCAAAATCTGATAATAATATTCTGAATAACTGTTTTCCTTGTTTTTCATAATATTTTTTAAACATTTTCTACTATAGGTAATTTAGATCTTTGTAAAATATGCTTAGAAATATTGAAAGTAGGCCACATCTTGAAGTTTGGAATTGCGACGGCGGCACTTTACTTTCGAAAGGGGTAAATCATGTTAAAATGTTACCTACTCGTACAGCTACCTTAAAAAAATAGAATTTTTGAGCGGAATAGTAAACAATGAAAGATCGGAAGCACTATCAGATAGATCAATCCCAGTGTCCTCGGAACCGTGACCAGTATATTGCATCAAGAAATATAGGTCGACACAAACATACATTAATGCAGTATTTATCGCGAGTGCTGGGGGCGCACCGCAGCGCCGCTGGACCATGGCGGAGTCCTTTTGTCATTCAATCCATTGTGGGCCTTTGTCGGCTGCGCCCGAAGCCCCGGACATTCGACATGGGGAATCGGAATATGTTAAATAGTCCATCCAGTATCCTCGAGATACAAATTATTATTATCATCACTAAACTGACCCTCACTATAAATCGAAGGGATCTTTTTATTATATTAGGGCATACGAAGGTCATACAAGTGCGTTTAGCGCTCATTTATATAAAACTGCATGTACTTATTGCCGTCATTGCAGCTTATTAAAATTGTCCTGCAAGTAAACACGACTGTCTTAACTGCTTCCTGCCTGTAGGCGGCAAAAATGTATGATATTAAGTGAAATTTAATAGATGCCTAATAACGCTTCCCACGTTTACCCCGGGGTGTCTCGAAATAATCACCGGCTACCGCTGCCGTGGACCTTCTAATTGCAATACTTTGTGCCGTTTTATATTCTAGGAGTCTTCCCTACCATTTGCCGTACTAAGCTTGTTTTATTGCACACTCATTAACGGTTTACTTCAAGAAGCAACAATGAAACGTTTAAGGCAATAGACATTAGACACTGCCGGGGCCTTTGTCTCTCTTGTTTTCTGGAAATCTTAGGTACCTACCTACGTAACTTTGTCTAAAATAAACTTATGTACTTATCTACCGTTCTTACCCTGAAAGGTATGTCAAGGTATAATATTTCCAATAATTTTGATTTGCTTACAACATTGTTCGTTTATGTTTGACTATTAGTTTTGAAATTTTACGACGTTGCTTTGCATTACATCATTGGGTATCTAGCTAACTAAAGATGGTATTCAGTAATCAATCAATATTAGTTTTAAGGTTCTGTATTAAAATTATACGATACCCTACCTATTAAAACTCATGCCTATTATTAGATACTTATGTAAGATATTAGACCAGGCATAATCGTAATAAGATCGAAAAGAAAAAGATAATCTGCCGTAAAAGAACATCTACTGATAAGTATTAATACTACTATTAAATTGATAAGTCATTGGGGGTAAGTAGGTATAGGTACGTTGAATTAAAAACATTACGATGTTCAGAGGCCAACTAATGCCAGGGTTTCAGATAAAATTGCATTCGGGTCATGTCGTAATTAATCATATTTATTTTTTATGCTCTTATCTCTTAGATAATTGCAGTACGACAACAAGTGCCTCTAAGTGCTGGTGCTTGTTTTAGTTTTTCACTTAATAAACTTGAAGACGGGATTATTTCGCTGGAAGTTAACTCATTATTTTAGCTATACCTTCTTGCATATAGATAATAATTAATTAGTCTGTGAAATAAACAAAAATAGCAGTTACTTATGACAACTTAAGTCACGGCTATAAATAAGGTTGACGATAACGCAGACATAATCGAACGATGTGTTCAAGAATTTTGAAGGATCACTAGACACTCACCGTTATTATAGGTGCAACAGGATCTCGCATGCAGGCGAAGCCGGTACTTTTCACAAAACTGGAGACAAGAGAATAAAACTAAAGACTTAAGTGAAATCACTACGTATAAACTAAGCAAATAACAAACACACTGCTAAACTAAACACGCGGAGTATATTTTAGTGTTCAAGTCTGTAATGCGGGCGGTTGGACACTACGTAAAGTTTTTGACGTTTGAAGTTGCGTGGAAGTCACGATCGCACGGTCGGCCGGGACCCGAGCCGACACAAGACTGCGTATCTGCCGCCTTGTAGCCGCCCGTCCGCGCGCCGTCCTCGGAATTCACGATCCTCGAGCTTTCATACCGCCGGAGGAGGCGGCCGTCCTGCTCGCGCAACCGGTCACCTGCTCCCTAAAAAACGCTGAGAAGCCTCTGTTTCGACGAAATTTGAACTAGACCGAACCCTGTTGTGTACAGAAAGCGTACCGGGTACTTAACAATGCGCATTGACACGCTTCCAGAGAAGATTACTATTTGATGAGGTTCGTGAGCTAGTTTAGAGTGTATATCGGCGTCGCTCGTAGTTAAGCGGTCGAGTGTTCGCACGCCGCCGCAGACTGTAATTTGGATACATTATCTATCATTGGAGATCTCGTAAATTGCGGTGTGAGAGCGGGCGGCGGGCGCAATGTGCTGGGTCCGCCGGGCTGGCTAGCGCTGGACGCCCGACCAACTTGGCGCTCACTTGATAATGAGCCGAATCAACAGCCAGGGTATTTTAACGGAGGACTTGTAAACACCGATACAAACCGAACTGCGTTTCTTCGTATTCAATTCAATTAACTGTTGTTGGTCAGCATTATCTAGAGAACATCCTGAGTCAATATTTATAAATACAAAGTAAAGAAGCCCATTGTGTACATCGCTCTATTGTGGACTTGAACAAACTCCTTTATAGAATTTACTAGATTAGTTACCTACTCATGCAAAATGTACGGTTTATCTAATTTATTTATGGAAACAAAACTTGGCTGTTGTTCCTCTATTCTACGATAGATTACCGGATTAGCGTTTTATGGATGGATGTAAAATTTGATCTATCATTTCCTATTTTAAATTGGACCCATGCGAATTGTAGTTGAATCGTTGGCACCAATTTAGTAATTAAACAATTCGGGTCGACCGTTATAACAAATATACGCGGATAATCGTCGGTATTTTATACCTCAATCAAAGTGAGGGCTATAAAAAGCTCCTGTCAGTTGTCTACCGTGAATAAACAAGCCAGGTTTTTCTTATTTCTAACATTACGGTCTTCCTGAACATGATTGAAATCCCAATATCATTCGATGCCTTTTTATTTTATAAGAACAACCCTTGCCATCCTACTTGACATAGGTATAGCTACACACATAGCATTTTACGAAAATTATTCTCAAAGATCAGCGTTAAAAAAACTCGTTTCATGTAAGTATGACCAATCCTTAGAGTATGATGAACCTGCTGATAAAAACACTTTCTAATAACGTACTAAATCTAAGTCAAATTGAGTATTGAACAATAGATACCTAGGTACTAACATTTAAAGAAACAGCACGTTTTTTATCTTGTAAGTAGTTATCAAAATGAATAAATAAACAAATACAATGGGTAAACTACTTAGATGCTTTCGTTTGAAAGATCTGATAAACGTTTTCTTTAACTAAGTAGCAAAGTGTTAATACCAAAGTTGTAAGCTCAAACAAGACATGCTGCACTTGATGGCAAAGCGTTTCATGCTCCTTGCGCTTGCATGTTAATCTCTGTTGACCTCTCGCTGCCCCCAACTTACTTTATGTCGGAAAATACTGGCTCTAACTTCTAACTGAAAGCCAAGGATGCAAAAGAGCATTTTGTTCGCCAGACATTTTGAACAAAGGACCTTTAAATTGGGAACTTTTCGTGTATATTTAAGTATTTGCAAGTGGGCAAAGAAGGAACCGATTTGTTAAGTTCTAATATTTAATGTAAATGGATTTTTTTTTGTCAGTGTCGTCGATTACTTTAATATACGTAGTACCTTCTTGATGCGCGTATGTATTTACCTGCCCAATACTCCCCCCATGCCTGTATAATAGGAGGTAACTTTCAAAGACATATTTTAGTTTCCAATATGACAAAAGTAGTCATATAAGTACAAACATTGACCCGAACTTCAGACTTGCAAGAGTTCCAAGTAAGTCCTTTTAAATAATTTACCCGTTAAAATTCAGAGATTTAAATGATAGATATAAACGAACGTTGATCAGTAGTAAGTACTAAGTCAAGGTGTGATCTAGACGACACGGCAAAGCACTTAACTCATAGCGACAGCGGCAGCGCTTCAGCTTAAAATAGACAGATTAAGTTGGAACTTTGCAAACCGCTATCTTAAATCCTATTACAAGTTCCTGTTTAAGGCTTTGCGATATCTTTTATTTTTCGGAAATATACATTCAAGATTCAAGCTTCCGATTAAGAAGGTAAGTTAGTAGAAAGTTAAGTAATTGATGTATTTTTCTTTGGGGCTTATGATAAAAAAATGATGACTTTTATCGATGGAAACAAAACTATATTTACTTAATTGCAAACATAGGTACTCAGCTTTTATTTTATGATATTTTTCAATGCTTTCAAATTGTTTCAAACTTTTTGTGTCCACTTGTGAATTTCTCGATGTTTAGGGCAGAGTATAGGCTGTATAGGTTTAACGGTACGTCTCTTCTCTTAAGCTAAAATGTAAAAAGTTTACATATCATTGTTTGATTTAACACCTCTTCTGTGCACGTCATTGATTTCTATAAAAAAATATATTTAGTTGTTTACCACTTGACGTCTCGTCCACGGCTTATCTTTTTATTTACTAATTTTCCAAAAATTTACATGATTTTTTAAATCTGTTTCGATTTCTGATACTTTTTAATTTTGCGCGATTCTTTTAAAAAGAGACCATGGCAGGTAAAATATTTATCACGTCTGTAATAAGGTATAAGTTAGGTTTATAAGTAAAAGGACCTTGTCCGTACCTATCATCACAAAATTCAAATGAGCTCAAACTGAAAAGATAGAGCAAAGCTTTGTATTTATTCTAGAAATTGGAGATATCAATCCAAAGGGCCGCGACGTAGCATCGTTACACAAAATTAACTAACCTACTTAATTAACAACCTATTAAAATGATCATAATTTACAGAACCAACAATAGTAATAAATATTGGGGACATGATCGACCAAGCAATCGGAACTCCTGAGGTAAAGCAATTTGCCAACCTGTACAAACTTTTGTAAACTTTAAGACCGCAATCCAACTCCATACGATGCTTGAAGATAACTTGTTTTAAAAGTAAACGTTTACTTAAAGATCGGAGTAGTGGACTTCAACTTGCTGCAGACTGTGTTACACTGCATGGCGCAGCAGCTAAGAGTACTGAATAAGAACGTAGAGTTACGCGGGAAGGCAGCCAACATGCCCTGCGGCCGCGAGCAGAGACTCGTGCAGACCATTTTAGTGAAAGAGTTTGCAATCACCACTGATGAGGGACAACAGGTTACTGACTTTTATTGCATTTTTGTCTACAGTGAAAGCTATTATAGTTGATAAAAAGGTTAAAGCTAATATCGTGAGGCGTGTGCGATTTTTTTAAATAGTTCTATCGTAGTCTTTGTTCTAAGTACTTAGGTAGGTACTGAAATGCTTCAGAAATAAGTAATATATGGCTGATTCCACCGTTTCGTTCAGATTTGCCATCCAGACCAAAAACTCATATGATTTTAACAGTTAGCTAAAATGTTTAAATTGAAAAAGTTCACGTATAAGTAAAGCTAAAAGACGCATCTTTCATTTAATCGCTAAATTAATTAAATAAAAAAAACCCTGAACAAAAACATGTCAAAATCTCATTACACTCCTCATCCAGATACCCACCCTGAGTTTTCTGAGATACTTTAGTACACTTTCCTACGGTAAATGTTCAGGTTTTTTGTACCTGAATATCAAGTTACACTATTACAATTAATAATTTATAAATAAACATTAATAATTCATAGCGCAATATATAAAGAATCGCACTTAAAATTTTGTCAAACGAAAAACTTCATTCTCTTCCACGAAAATTGCAATCAACATTATAATGTGTTCCCAACCCTCTTTCTACTTTTGCCCACGCCCACGTCTCCCGCGCCCCTCTGTCTGCCTTAACAATTTACCGAGAAAGACAACGCGCAGCCACACTAAAAAATATTTCCGATTTAAGTTCTGAAAATCGCTTTTGTCACAGGTTCGTACACATTACATTCCATTGCATTTCTAAGTAAGCTCATGATCAAATTAATTTTATTTTAGACAAAATTATAGCTTGTATGTGGGTGTTTTCATATTATACTTATTAAGGTCATTGCACTTTTAGTTTCGAAATAAATCGAGAAATTCTTCCTAAATTTCATTCCTTTCCAATTCATTACATTCCATTCCCTCCAATTTTTTGGCGGAGGGGAATGAAAGGTTTTGGAAGTTAATGAAATAGTTTTACGGGTAGTAAAGTAGTAATATAAAACACTAATAAAGATCATGTTTTCGGTATTAACTGACGTTTTTTGTAAAAATAACATTATTAATAAAACGTTACCTACCTTAATGAGTATTGTCGTGCCTAAATTTTTATATTAAGCAACTACTTTCTGTTATTTTAGGTATATTTTCTTTTATTTTTTGTTTTTTTTCCCTTTTTTTGAGTGTACTGTGTGTAAATAAATCTGCGTGTTATTTTTAAAATGTAATTGTGAACTGTTGAGTTTGTGTTGTGTGTTGTTCTGTGTTTGTAAGAAAATAAATGTCTATGTCTATGTCTACATACTTTTTCAACTTATGTAATTCAAAAAATACCAACCTATCTAGGTACCTATTTACTTAACGAAATTCAGATTGAAATGTTAATGGTTGGCCTTATTGTTATTTTTTATACTCTTACAGACCGCAAATTAATATGAAAAAAATTTCTGACAGTACATTTTGCTTAGATTTTGACAAGAGTATTTTTTAGAGTTTATGTGTGTGCGGATCTCGAGTACGTGATAGATAAGACAAGTCAGCGAGCGTGAAAATATTCCTGCATCGATATGGTTCCGCTATATCACGGCCGCACATATCATCGCACGACCAGCGTCTTAGTATATAAGCGTAGCTTCAAGTCATTACTATTGTCCAGTTGCCTATAGTCATATCACTATGTAACCTTAAATATAATTTCTGCAACAACGCTGTGCCATCTTATTGTCACCTATTTTCTACCGGGCCGCCGCAGTGGTGACCGCCGCCGATTGAACACGCAACTTCGCTACTTTGAAGATGGATCTCAAGACAATGCAAGCACTTCATCGAGGCAATCTAGTTTCTGCTTTCCATCAGCGGGTCTCACCGACTCTGGATCAAGAAGTGATTCACTATGTACGTAGTTTCGGCCAAGTACAATACCAGCATCTGGACCCGGCGCTGCAACAACTAGCTATTTTAACGATTAATTCAGGTTCCTCAGTAAGCAAGAAATACGCACGAAGCAGCACAAATGGACGAACATCGAAACAGGGTCAAGTTTACAATGAATCACACTACATTGAAATTTTACTACAATTATTGAAATTAAGACTATCACTTGGACAAACTACACATCGTTATGGCCACGACACGCACCATTTTTGGAGAGAATAACAAAGGAAAAGGCTCGTCGTTAGATTCGCAGTAATTTTTAGTTTTTGGCAGCAAGAAGTCAGAAGTTCCTTGCACTGCCGTATTTGCGGTATTTTGTACCAGACTCTGCATTGCAATAACGTGAAACAATGAAACACATTAAGAACGCTTGGTGCCCATGAGCAGGATTTGATAACCGCCAGTGTATGCAGCCCACGACTGTAAGAGAAACGCTCGAGCGTGGAAGTACTGCTGATGTTTATTGAATTAATATAAAGAATTTGAAGATTTTTTTTATGATGAGACTGCGCAATAACCACGATGATGTCCGCAACGCAACGCTCTGCAGTTATTGGTTGTGAAGAAATATTGATTAATGGTAAACGCTTTAGTTTCCTTCGATTACTCTGGAAGAATCATGGGTGCAGCTATTCAGC
The DNA here is from genome assembly GCA_947563765.1 of Anarsia innoxiella. Lineage (NCBI taxonomy): Eukaryota > Metazoa > Arthropoda > Insecta > Lepidoptera > Gelechiidae > Anarsia > Anarsia innoxiella. The sequence goes on from OX387395.1 coordinate 6,965,473, forward strand.
GAAGAAAGGAGCAACAAGCGAGGTTTTAGCGGCATTTAGAAGTCCTGTTTTCATTTTCTTTTCCAAAGGGGGGAGTACTGTGCGGTCCTCGAGTACGTGATAGATAAGTCAGCGAGCGTGAAAATATTCCTGCATCGATATGGTTCCGCTGCATCAGCAATCACGTAGCTTAACACGTCCGCACAAATCATCGCGCGGCCAGCGTCTTGCAGCATAGCTCCAAGTCATCACTATGTCCAGTTGCCTAGAGTCATATCACCATGTAACTCCAAATATAAGATGTACAATTTCGCCGCGCCGTTATAATTGTCACCTATTATGCAGGTCGCCACAATGTGAGTTTCTAGTTTAGGTGTTTATACTTTTAGAAGTCTATTGAAATGTTCCTGATACGTAAAAAAAAATTGTGTTCATTTTGACACATACGATTTCCATGAATAAGTACGTTTATGAAGAAAAAGTTTGATTTTTTAATCAATTTTTTAATACCGACTAATATTTTTTCATTACCTTCCAAACAACATCATTACACTCTCACGATATTTCATTACATTCCATTGCCTCATTACACTCCAACGATTTCCTCGAAAACTATAAAAAAATTTAATACGTCCAAACTAGTTTACTACATCTAGACGATATACGCATCTTTTTAGCATACCGATTTTCGAAACCGATATAAAAAAAATAATAAAAAAAATATAAAAAAAAAAAATTTCGTGGAATGGTCGAAATTTGCACGAAACGGTGGAATCAGCCATATGCGATTAATTTAATTTTCTCTTTTACCTTTCAGAATTTTAAGCAGTTAGATTCTGGAGGTACGAATCTATTCTAGTTTAAGTCTTATATACCTACTTATTATTAGTTTCTTTAGTTATAATTAAATTATTCCGAATCAACATATTATTACCTATTTATGCAAAATTCCAGGAGACGACGGATACATGTAGATAGAAATAAATTGAATTGGAATCGAAATGAAATGCAAATTCTTTTATATTTCAGCTCCAACACCTAAAAATCCGGAAGACACTATATTAGTCGGTATGTAATGTACCTCTCATTTAATACGTAGGTACGTACTTGGTAACTTAAATCGATGATTGTTACGAAAGTTTGTTATAGAACCTAGGTACCTACTTACTGGCCTAATTCTACTTCGTACAAAATTTTTAAAAGATCAGAATTAAATTAGATATCTTAGTTTAATGACTATACTAACATACCTACTTACCTGTCTTTACATACAATGACTCTCTGTTTACAGTGCGACGATGTGCGAAATCCGATGAATCCTCAGACGGTAAATATATCTAAGTACCTATTTATTAGTCACCTTACCTTCATATATAGAATCACAGTTTTGGTACTTCGGAAATCATTATAGTATTCTGTTATATACGTAGGGAAAATATAGGCCATATTTCTCAGTCAATTGCTGCTGAATTCTCACACACCTAAGTCATATCTACGTTAAATTAAACCTATGATTATAATTATTCAAATAACAGAAGAGTCACTGAGTCCTCCCGAGACACGCACTTTTGCTACTGGCGGCGGCCCCCCCAAACCAGGAACCCTGCAAAGTGAGAGGGAACAAAAACGCCCATTGTCGAAGATTACTGTCGTTACGTTGAGCAAATTCAATTTGCTAAGAGACACTGTTGCCGACTTAAAGAAAAAGGTCTACGGCACTATGCCGGAGAGCGACAAAATATTAGAAGAAGTCAGGTTAGGTTGTTTTTGACAAAATATTGTTTTTAAGTAGAACACTCGTCCTACATACATTAAACGTGTTAGTTTTGTTCCACAAATATGAACCACTATACTATCTATGAAAAAGGTAAGTACGTTAAGTATTCTGTAAGCTTATTAAATGTGTAGGCGTAAAGCTCTCAGAATGCTTTTCAGAGCATAAATTGCGATGTAGAGCTTTAATATCACAAATTGAGCGGATTATCTTCAAAGACGTTCTTCTGAAAAGTAATAAAGTTGAGTCAAATAATTAGGTACTTATACTTTCTCTTATCTTTTAAGTTTATAACCTTCTCAGATCTTAGTAAAGAAATTGATGTTATGATAATGTTACTCCTCAAAAGTACACTGAACAAGAATCATGGCGGAAAAAAGTATAACTTGTAAAGTCATCCACAGATCCCAAACAAACATAAATGCAATCGGCGACATGTGGAAGACGTTGAACGTTCAGTCTCGGCTGGAGGCTGCCGAGAACAGCATCGCCAAATTGAGCTCACTCGTTGAAGACCTCATCGGGGGGAAGGTTCCTAAAGTGTAAGATTGTTGGCATTTTTGGAGGATAATTTTAACCAGGTTTTATTCGTATGTTTCTATATTGTCAGAGTTTTTGTGGTATAATATAAACCCCTCATTCTTTTAGCATTGTGTAAAAATCTGTTTTCTTGACCATACCTTTATGTCATCATGTAAAGAAGTTCGTAATATTTTAGCAACACAAGTAGCGTTGCTCTGACTCTAAAATTTGAATTGTTCACGTATTCATGGCAATGCATAAAGCTCCTTTATGACGCAGATTCTCTGTCTTGAAGTTTTGCATACGTATATTATGGATACCATGACCCCATCTGGTAATGGAATTGAAAGTAGGCTTAAAATAAACTTATTCTGCCTGTTGACTCTTAGAGTTTCATCAAAATAATATTCAAGATGAGGTTTTTTTTGTTATTGATTCATTTTAAGTTTACCTACTTAAATACGTTGTATTCATGATAATGACTTTCTTTGTATTCAGATCGAAGACCGTTGTAGCAACAGCATTCACAGAAGGGACACCTGGCCCGCCCGGCCCGCCTGGGCCGCCGGGACCCCCGGGGCCACCGGGTCCACCAGGACCTCCAGGGCCCTCGTCTAAAAGTAGCACTAGTACAAAGCAACCGTCAAGCGATGTAGCTCAGTCAGGTGTCTCTCAGGGAGTGAGTTCATCCGCTGCCGAAGCGGTTACAGGAGTCTACCAGGGTGGAGCACCAGCGTCCTTGTTGAAACTCGCTGCGTTCTCTGTCAGTACAGGTCAAGGAGAAGGCTTCTCGGATATGTCTGGCAGTGACGAAGCCATCAGGAAAAACGTGAAAGACTTACGTATGGATCTCGATAATTTATATGTTGCATTCTTCCGGACTATGGATGGAATCGGCATCGGTGAGTATTCAAAAGTAAAATTAAATATGATGAGAACTAAAACCGATATTATAATGATATTTTTAATATACATAGAGCCAGTGGATTCCGGCAAGCAACCATCAATAGCATTAGCTAGATCGATGGCAGTAACGGCGAAAGAGCTGGAGAGGGAGAAAGAGGAACGTATGTTGACCCCGACAAGCTTCGCGGGTTACAGTGAAGCAACTTGTAAGTTTTACTGGCCTTATGAAGAGTACCTAACTACTTTGAGTAACCTATTATATTTGTCCTTATTACTTAACTAGAAGCTGTCCGCGACCCGCGCATTTGTCGTCATATCTTGGAAACAACACATATCTTAAAATAATACAGCTTTTAATGTTATTCTGATTATAAGCTACAATATTGTAAAGTTTCACTAAATCTGTTTAGTAGTTTTGACATGAAAGAGTAACAAATATCCTTACATAAATCCGTCCGTTCATCGGCGCAAACATTGACATCAAAAATAGTAGTAGGGCAATAGGATAAACAAAAAAGAACCTATAGAACTAAACCTATAGGCAGTCAATTTCGAAACTAGCACATAAAAATCATAATAGACCTAGATATTATTATCAATTCTGTAAACTTAGAAGTGCTACACCTTTGTACATAAATTGGATGATGATTTATATTTGTAGCGAAGGTATCTCCACCAAGGTTCAAATCAGCAGAATTGGTCAATTTAGAGACCAGGGTGTCTGCATTGGAGAGCAAGATCGCGGCTTGCGGTGAGACCGGAAACATAAAAGACTCCAGTGTGCTCAGTAAGGTATAATACCTATAACATTTAGTGCAAGTTTCACTACCTAAAGATAAAATTTTATTGACAGATATTTTATACCTGTCTCTGTTTAAAACGTCATGTTTTATGAAATAGATATATTAGGTTTATCTGTCAGTTAAATTGTATCTGTAGGTGGTGAAACGGGCACTTAGTCCTTCGTAATTTCTAGATTACGGCATTGGAAGACCAAATGAATTACGTGATGAGGCAATTTGGAAGCGGAGTCAGTATGGACAAGAAAGGATTCTCACAAGATTTAGCTAAAGATATTCAAGGTAATTAAGTATAATTGTCTACTGCAGGACAAAATACTAAAAAAGAATTACTGATAAAACTAATTCCATTTTAAATATGGCACCTACAGTTAGTTGAATAAAAGGTAACGAAAGTGAATGCTTATTTATATCACTATCAAAAAGCAAAAACATACAGAACGATTTCCAAGAGATAATTAACATAACGGTCTTTTCTTGAATATGGACTAATCTCAATTATGTAGTAGCGTGGGGTTCATAACAAAGTTATTTTTGTAGGTCTCATGAAGCTATTCACCGTGGTGCAAGGCATGCAGGGCCAATTAAAACAAGTGAACGACACAGCTACGCAGCTGGCAGCCGAGAAAGATGACCGCCAACGGCGTATGAACGTAAATAGCATTGCTCATTAAAAACGCTAAGTAGTACCTAATTAACTACAGCCTTCTAGTGCTAAACAAACATTGCATTCTACCTTCGTACGTACGTACTTCAAATAAGAGTCACTGTTTTTCGAAATAATAAGCAAAATCAAAGTAAATAAAAGCGAATCGATTAATTTATCACTGCTTCTGCAGTATTGATATTGTAGCAGTACCTCTTCATACATACTCCCCCGCAAGTTAGTGACCTGACCAGCCGTAACAGTCGCCAATATTTTCCCCTCTAGACCCTCTTAGAACAAATCGAAATGCTGAAGATAATCAAGCTGGACAGAGAGGACATGGCCGAAGCAATGGCGGAGAAAGCAGACTTGCGGCTGTTGGCGCGTAAAGTGTCGCACGATCAGTTCGAGATGGCCTGCGATGATCTAGCTAAAGGATTGGAGAATGCGATTGGGAAACTTAATATGCAGGTAAAGATCTTTATGTAGGTACCTTACTTCCTTCATGATTAGACAACAGGTCATCCTACCCAAAATTGGTAGTTACGCGATTAAGTTTTTGTACCTTATCTAGATAGGTATATCTACAACATAGTTTGTATGTATAACTGGTAAGGAAGTGACTCCCAAGATTAAAAAACCTTGTCTAGATTTTCTTAGCTTTGAAGGTAAGTAATAGGTATTTCAAATTCCACTTCTCAGGGAGCACTATGGCAGCAAGCTCTGGACGACATACAACGTGAAATCGAGACAAAACTGGACAAGATGGAGCTGTCTCCTGTGAAAGACTTCTTCAACAACAAACTGAAGCAACTGCAGGAGAGCTTGAAACAACTTTCTGCATTGCGGCGTGAGGTGGAGGCTGCTGGCACTAAGAGAAGACTTTTGAAGTAAGTACTCTTTTCATAAACCACAAGAATTAATACATATGATCAAGGATTGCCTTGCCGACGAGCCATATCTGAGAACGCCACCGTAGTTTTGTTGCTAAAACTGAACAGTAGCAAATGAATACAAAGGGCTTACTTCACGTCCTTTGGCCGATAGTCATGTTCAAAAAGTAAAGTGCATATTCAACTATATTTCAAATAAAATGAATGATTATATTGTATTGTAGAGACGTGAATTGCATATCATGTGATGCGAAAGTGGTGATGCCGATGGACGCCGGACCCTCCATTCCCGGCATGAAACCTCTCCCTGCCAATCTCTCGATGAAACCGTACTTGAGCTACGAACTAGGTTGGTATTAGCGCAGTTGCATTATTGAAAAGTTTTAAATCGAAAGGCAAGAAATAAATTAAAAAACTAGCTAATTCCGTGCATTAATTTGCTAAAGACATAATTAAAACTAGTATGTGTTAATCTACAAACTTCTTCCTCCTATACTATTATTTCAGACGCAATTCGAAAGGCGCAAGCGAGTAATTTCCAACAACGCAATATGCTTGACTGGGAAACTATTGACAAGCAAATGTCTGTGCCTAGGCCACCACAGAAAGTGCGGTAAGGACGTACCAGACTCTATACTTTAATAGGGTTACACAATTATAGCCAAGTGCAGGAACCTGAAACCATCAGGTGACAGTGGAATTCTGCATACATAGCTTTACATCATATCACGGCGCGCCGACAACAACGCGGGGAGTCGTTTCAGGTCTTATTTACATAATTGAGATCACATCGGAGCGATATAAAGAAGATATGCGATTTAGCCTGAACCTTCAACTATAGGTTATTGTCTCCTACGTCAGCTCAATCTGAAATTGGATCCTATACGAAAAAAAAATGCAGTATTGTTTGAGACGTGGTCATCGCCAAAAAACTTTAAAAAATCAAAAACCTTCAGGTCTGACACAGACAAACACCTTTGCAACCGTTACTGCGGTGGATCGCACACGGTGACGACGCCGGCGCAGCGCGTGGCACGACTCGGACACTTCATGAAGCAGTGGGGACCGGATGTCCTGCCCCTTACAACTGGCTTCGCCGCTGGAGACGACGGAAAGGTGGGCTAACCACAACATCCTATGAGATTTAATAAGAGGACTAACATTTAATAAAAAGAAATTAAAGTATATTCCTTGAATACTAAGTAAAAGATTTAACTTTCGATTCAGATGTACAAAGTAGCTGAAGAAGCAGCCAGCACGGGACCAGGTACTTAAAACGTTTTTCATCTGCTTTTACAGTCACATTACCTAATATACGTACGTATATTAACTGTTTACATAATGCAGGTGCAGCTGCTGACGGAAAGTCACAATCAGCACGAAGATCTTCTACTGAAAAACCATCGAAACCGCCAGGCACCGTAAGTTACGAGAGCTATAGTGTGAACGAGATAAAAAAATTCAAAGGAACAAATGACAATAAAACTGGTATAATGATTGTCATTATAGTTTGGCAAGTTAGTGCGCGACCTTCCTGCGGGGTGACAGACGTTGGCGGGGACGAGGTAGCACGCCATAGTGACGTCATTCTAGTGCACGGCTATACACGTAGAAAAAATTGCCAGGATAAATCTTGCGGATATGTTTTGAGGTAATATAAGAGTGAATAAAAAGATAAAACTATTTTTATTGTTTATAATTTTTTATTGTGCCTGAATATAAATTATTAGGAAAAATAAAATAAAAAACTAAGAATCATCATCATCATGTCAGCCTATGGACATCCACTGCTGGGCAAAAGTATCCCCCAAGGATCTCCACTACGACTAGTGTCGTTTGTGTATTCGACAGATGTTTTGTCATTTTTTCAACTTTAAAAAAAATTATTGACTTTATTTACAACTTCCTTAAGTTGTCCTGAGACAGGCTTATTCATCTCCGGATAATAATCTCATGTGCGTCGAACTCAAAGAAATACAGACCAACTAGCATGTGTGGCCGCTTCGACAGCGCGGCCGAGACTGCCATATTTGACGTGCAAATGCACGCGTTTCCTTTCCCCGCTACACCTCCCGCTACCCGCTGACTTCGTGGCTACCTCGTCCCCGCCAACGTCTGTCACCCCGCAGGAAGGTCGCGCACTAACTTGCCAAACTATAGTTTTCCGAACCTAAGAGCATTGTTTGGGGGGCATATCATCCCTTACACAATATTGAAGTTATTTTGCATATTTCATTATTATAATGGTGAGAGACGAATAGAAGTTTTAATTATTCCATTTCTTTAATCCAGGAATGCCGGTGTCTAGAGCCAGGTAAGCTTTAGTATTTAAGTAGTACTTGTGCGAAAATCATTAATTAATTGTTTTTAAACTAATAAATGTATAATTACAGATCGCGGGGGGAGGAAGTATTAATAGCGATTCATTAGAAGAAGGTGGATGGATTACCGTTGAGTGGTTAAATAACAAAATTTACGCTATGTCGTGCAGGATCCTGAATTTTGTATTTTAAAAAACTAGTACAACTATTAAATATACAAAAACATATCTGTATTGTTACATACATAATCTTATTGTAGAGTTGTAATCGAATAAAAAAAATATTTTTCAGATATCTGTCGATTTATTTGGTAAATACATCGGTACATTACCATACACAGTTAGCTTATGAAATAATGTATCACTAGACATTTTGAATCTACCTAATGATAAAACAACAAAAATGTCTTGGTTGCCTTGTGAAGAGGCTAATAATCCTATATCACCAATCTAAATTATAGTATTTACAGGACATCACATGAAAGATATTTACTGGAAACTAAAAGATACTGGTAATCGCAATATTACCATTTAAGTTTGCAAATACAGTTAAGAAATCCTTTATACTTAAATGCATACAATTAAGAGTGTACATACTACGATTCGTTTTGTAAGAAAAATAAGATCCTACTTTCATATCTTCCTTTTATCACATGTTTGCAATTATAAAGCGCACTGCACTCACGTAGTATTACGGAATTATCTACTAGACAGTGAACACTTGAAACTTTGTATTCCATTTCAGTATAAGTAATGATAAACACCGGTAAAACAAAACGCACTAATTAACCGTGAATCAACCAACCACATGCCACGACTACCAAATATTGTATTGAACATTAAACGACGTAGTTCGAGACGAAATTAATAGCATATTACTTGGATGTTGTTATGGTGCAATCTAGCGATGCCGACTGCGGTAATTGTTCCCGTCGCGGCTGTAGCGGCGCTCCTTGCGCTCTCCGCGTGACTTATCGCGCGATTTGTCGCGCCTGTCACGATCGCGGGCGTACTCCTTATCGCGTGAGCTCCTACAAACAACAACAATTTCTAGAGATAATTTCTACTGACATGTCCTTTAATAGGTATATCTCCACTAGCGCGCCTTCGTTTTCGTTTTCATATTCAGCTTGGAAATCAATTTTCAGTTCGTTTGTGTCAAGCGCTGTGCCCTACCGTTTGACACATTTTGAGGCGTGCGCTATTGTATGTGCTATGGTTTTTCGGGCATGCTTCAAAAGAAAACGCAAGACGAACGTGAAAGCGCGCTGGTGAAGACATACCTATTGATTAGCTAAGTATGTTTTAAAAACTTTATTAGCCATTACCCCGGGCTCATAACAAAAGAACGGACTACACAATACATCAACTAGTAAAAGAGTTTACCTGGAGTCCCCAGCGGAGCGGCTGTCCCGTGACTTGCGCCGGCCGCCAGAGCGCGACCGCGGAGATCTCGAGCGAGACCGAGACCGCGACCGCGCTTTACCGCCGTGCGGAGACCCCTCGCGTTCGCTATTTAGGTTGAAATCATCGAACCTGAAAATATTAGTAGCTTTATTTAATTCTGGAACTTACGAAAAATAATTATGATATTGGTAGGACAATGTTACCATAAACAGCACACCCCTCAGCGGCTCCTTACCTGTTTTTAGGGGCAGATGTATGACTAGAGCTTGAGCTGGAAGAACTCGAAGAGGAAGATGAACTAGACCTAAAAAATAAACCTTTATTAATTAACAAATCTTCGAACAGACTTATCAAGCAAAAGAACTTTTAAATAAAAATAATCAAATAAATTGGTTCTCATAAATAAGCAATATTACCCACTTCTAAGACCAACCTTCTCTTACTGATCTTGGTCTCTGGTGAGGTACGTTTACCATTTTTACTGGAAGGAACTGAACTATCTTTAGAGGACTCCCCATCTTTAGCTTTGTCGCCATCTAGAAAATCATTGTCATTGTATTAAAAATAAACATATGGCTTAATTAAACCAATAGTTACAAGAAATATGAAAAAGGAACCCACCAGCTTTTGAGGATCCCTGCTCCTCATCGCTGCCGCAAAGGTCGTATTTAGCAAGGTCGGCTTCGTCTCCGGACTCCTCGTCATCCTCCTCCTCATCTCCATCTACCTTGGGCGGAACAGATTTGCCCTGCAACAATAAATCTCCAAATAACATTCTTTAAATTCAAACATTGGTAATAATGTTTTATTATAACTCTTATATACAGACCTTTTGTTTCTTATTCTTCTTGTTTTTTGATGTTTTATCCGGAACTCTAACAGTCAATTTCAGTTTATTTAATAATACCGGTTTAGGCAATGCAAAGCTTTTAAAGTTGCCTATAACCGGTGCATTTTCATTTATATGTGGATGTGTTTCAGGCTTTTCTTCCGGTTTCTTCAAGTTTATATTCAGTTTTCGGGCAGCTGGTGGCAGAATTACAGGTCCAGGGTCAAACATGTCACCTAAGAACGGAGTGTCACCAGTATTTCCATCGAGTTGTTGCAACCGCCTTTCAATGCTGCCTTCTCCATTTGACTCTGTTTCCCATTCATCATCATTAGTTAAATTAATAGTCTCCACTGGTTGCTCGCTCTTATCATTATTTTGCTCTGTATCTTCTCCTTCTGTCCTACTTTCGTCAATTGTAGAATTTTGTGATATTTGTTTGATATTTTGCAAAGCCATTAGAAGTGTGTCAGTGTTGATGCCAGAGAGAATATTAGACAGATCCACCTGAGGCACTGGGACTTGGGAGGTGATTACTTCATTATTGACTTTTTGAGGACTTGCATCTTGGTTATGTAAGATAGTGGGTGTAGCTGGTAGGATGGTACCCTTATTCTGCTTCTGGTGATTTAGGTCTTCATCTTCACTTCTTTGTATGTTTAAATCATCATTGCTTTTTATAGTTATTGACTCAATAACATGCACTCGTTTTGAAGGACTTATTGTTTTCGGCATCGGCGGCTTAGGCAAACTAATTTCACCTACAGATAAACTTAGCACTTCATTAGAAATGTCTACAGGAATGCTTTCGGGCTTAAAATTTAACAGGTTACGTCGTGACGGTTGATTGTCTAAACTGCTCAATATTGGCGATTGTGACACTGCAGGGGGGTTATCATTAATATTATCCTTTCTACAAATTGTGGGAGTGTCCTTTAGCAGATCTAATAATTTGTCTCGCTTCTCCCTAATGGCAGCCGTTGCATCATTTGTTGGAGATAACTCCATAGCATCATTAGATTCATCAAGTGTAGTGTTTGGATAGATATCTTCAGATTCTATTGAACGAAGAGGCGACATATTCCTCTCCTTATTTTCTTTAGGAGACTCGCTTGTTTTATAGAGATCATCATCAGTTGCATCCCACTCTACTTCGTACTTTTTTCTAATATTGTCATATTTCTCCATGTCATTATCACTCTCATGGTTTTGTTCAACTTGACCTTCTGTGCTGAAGATATCCATTATGCTTCTATTTTTACTTGCAGAATTAGTCTGAACAACATCAAAAATACTTGATGTATTCTGTGGTGATTTCTCAACAGTAGCCATTGATAACTTATCAAATGAAGTGTAGGGATTTACAGACAAGAAGTTATTAAAGTCATTGTTGGAGAAATCAACATCACTGCTAAATGAATAAGATTGTGGTGCTGACAAATAACCCTGATTGTCCTGCAAACCTGGGACACTCTGGTTGTGAAGAGGAGTAAAAACATTTTTTTGTGTGTTTCCATTATTTTTGAGATCATTTTGTTTTTCATTACCTATTGTAGACCAGAAACTATTACCTGATGGAACAGGTGGTACATCACAAGTTAAACTATTATTTACAATCTGTTTATTAGTCTGCCTGTCCAAAGTTTTACTCCAAAATGAATCTATTTCAGCATTTACAGAAGTCTGAACCGGAGTCTGAGTTTTAGGCTGCATGGCTGTTGGTTTAGCTAATGTCCTGTGTTTACTAGATATAGATTGGCCATTTGCTTTGGCCCAATAACCCTTCTTCATATTATTTTTAAATGCTTGATAGTTTTTTCTAGCATTTGAAGCGAATTTTGTTGGAACATATTCACTTGAACATCCATCTGTATCTAGCACAGAACTTTCCTTACATTTCAAATTCATGTTCCGTAAATTGGAAGTATAAATATTACCAGTTGTTAGAGGAGCTAGTTCAGCTTTTGGAGCAGTACTGTAACCTTGAAATGAAGGCACATTTCCTGCCTCATAACTGTCTGTTTTTTTAATTGGGGTACTGCGCTTTTTAAATCTTTTTCTTGTAGCATTGCTCTTGTAAACCCTTGATAAAAAGTCATCCTCGTCACTATTGTATGATATAGACTCTGAATCTGAAACAGGAACAGACTGCCTGGCAGGAAGGCTTGTTTTTGAGACATTGCCAGAGCTTTTAATGGATTTGGTTGCAGATTTTTCTGAATTGTCAGATTCAGAGTCAGAACTACCTGAATCACTTGAGGATTGTCCATGACGTTGAGAGGACCTAGATTGACTCTTAGCTTGAATTGTTTTCTCATCTTCTGAACTCACAGAACTGATTGTACGAGCATTTCTATTATTACAAGGAATCACTAATGTTTCCATACTAGCACTGCATTCTCTTAAGTTCAGTAACTTATTTGAAGGCTTGGTATTTTTTTTATCACAGTCTTCCTCATCAGATGATGGTATAACTATTTCATCTGGGTTGGGTAGTTTTTCAACAACTTTTAGTTTAGTGTTGGGCTCTTTAGTCACAGGCATACTGTTTGTTTCCATGTGAGCATCTACCAAGCAGCCCGTAGTTAGCAGTTGCTGTCTCCAAGCAAATATGGTTTTGAAATCTGGTGCTGGTTTATCAAACATAGACTCAAACCTCTCTGTACTGACTTTACAGTTGTTATAGACAATTGCCCAAGCTGCGACCCGCACTCGTTCTGCCACAGTGTAAGTAGTGATAAAACTAGAAGCTGGAGTAGATCCGGTGAACTTGTAGACTACTTCATTATTAGTAGATGTTATGCTGTTTTCCATAACTGGATTAAAAGGTTTAGCAACAGGAGATTCAGTGTTTTCTCGTTTACTCCTCTTAGGACCAGTTTCATAGCCAGAAGAAGCATTGTGATCTCTATCACTAGTACTGTTATATCTCTTGCGTGTTGCAAAACCATTCGGTTTACGAGGGAGCATGTGAGATTGTCGATAATAGTTAGTTTGGTTTTGTATCTGGTATTTTCTGAATGCCACATCAGTAAGAGGTTGGACATCACAAACTGAGCCGTCACTGAGACTACCACTTATTTTTTCATGATCATTGTTTGCATGCACCATCTTAGGTTCCTTCTGCAGCTTCTGTACTGGTGGCAATTCTTTGAAAACTGGTCCTTCAGTGGTTCCAACCTGAAGGCAGGAAAAATTATCTCCACTTTAGTAATGATGTGCTTTATAAATGCACATAAAACATAACATCAAGTCTTCATAGCTTCAAAATTCCTTTACCAGCTGATTTATGGCAATTCAGTTTTTTTCAATAAACAACACCGAGACATATAAAGTTAGCAGTTTTCATGAAATCTTAATGAAATTATTAAATTAAACAAGAAATGGATAGTGCAAATAAACTATTTAAAACAAACAAGCAGATATTGAAAGTTCACGATAACTCACCTTATCGTGCGTGTCAGTCCTCTGTTTATCAGGCTTTCGTTTGCGTTTTTTTCGACCAAATTCATCATATTCATCATCTGACGAAGGCTCACGACGTCGATACTCGACAACCCCGCGCTCATTATAGCCTCCTCCATATCCTGTACGAGCTTCTACCTAAAATTATAAAACGTCAGTTGACAATTCACAATCTATAAGCAACTCGTTAACAAAGACACAAATAAATGTAGTAGAATACATACTTCACCAAACTTTGGTGCATTGCAAACATTGCACGTCTGACGCCGGGCCCAGTTGACATTTGCGCATTTGTTGCATTGCCAATCATCTGCATTGAACAAGCCGCGAGACTTTTCGGCTGCAGATTTTCCAATTTCCGTGCCCAGCTTCTTTGTTTGAGATTTCCCTGCATCCGGCTTCTCCTTGTTACAACGATAACAAGACACGCGACGAGCGAAGTTGATATTTCCACAATTCGCATCACTGCAAATCCAGTCGCCGTCATTCATTTTGATACAGGTTTTGCATTCATGACCAATTTACCATCGTCAGTTCTGCGATGTATTTGATCGCTTTTTAAAAATATATGATCATTTCCAAATACTAAGATTACGATTGTAAATAAAGACTGACTGTTGACGGCGATAACCACTTTAAAAGAAAACCAAGCACTCTTTTGGAAGTAATCAAGCTTCTTTTCATGCCAGCCATGACATGATGCAAAGAATGAATGCAAAATGGTGATTTCCATAGACAAAATTACAGCAATAATATCCGGCTAGAAGTAGTGTTTCCGGCGTTAAATATTTATAAAAAAAATACCTTCTTACTTACCTACTTTTATTTTAATTTCATTAAGTGTCAATAGAAAGCAAAATGACTAATAATTTTAGTAAAAAGTATATTTTTATTTTCATAAAAGACCTATAATCAATGTTTAATAATGTACACAAAGCTTTATAAAGGCCAATGAATTTTGACTATGGTTACATTTCATGGAGGAAAATAAATCTAGAAGAGCTACCTACCTAATATTTAAACAAATTATGTTGGTATTTGCCAAAATTTGCATACATAGTAGGCAGTGGAGCAAATGCCTTAATAATAAATTTCTATCTATCCTGGTATTCTGTGCCTTAACCGACATAACCCAAAATTCATACCTATAAATATTCGTATATTTGCCTATCATTCTAATTTCTATAGTGTTTAAAACTTGGTTGGACGTGGATCACCTCTAGGACTTCATTGTTCAACTATTTAATTGCTCTATGGATTAGTCGAAATAAAAATTAAAAACTACTGGACATATTATTGAGGCAAACAACAATAATAAGTTAAATACAAACAAAATTATCGTAAAAGTTTTAAAAATAAAATAGATTTATTTAATCAAATTATTTTAGGCATCACGAAGAAATAACATTATTTTAGGAGAATTCCAAATTTTTAAATTTGGCGGAAAAAAATACCGGGAACGCGCGGGGCGGGCGCGCGCTTCTAGCTGTCAAATCTCAATCAAAGTTGTTTATTGATAGGTTACCAAATATTTTTTGCGAAATTTTTTTCTTTTTCCATGTAATTTTTCCTCGTGAATAGTTTTAACATTATTTCAACCCTCATGTCACTTCTTTACAAGTCATTGAAAATACATTTTTGTTATAAATTACGACATAACCAACTGGATTTGTGGTGCATTTGTGGTGTCAAAAAGTACGCGAATATTTAGTGGCAAGATTTTTGCATAATGTTATCGCATGATGTATGAAGATGATAATATTACGTCGACTCCTAAGCGTTACGCTCTCTCTGAAGTTACAAACTCAGCCAGCTATGTGTCGCCGACGGCTAACCTAAAACTATTAACCAATGTCGCCCTGCAATACCCCACGCCTCCGCCAAGCTCTGCACACCGCAAAGAGAAATCTCTCCAAATACTTTGCGACAGGTAAATAATTAATTATTTCATAAAGTTCGAATGCTAACGGTTCCGATTGTTTTAAGCACAGCATTTAAATTGTGAGCATTGCCATGAATAATAGAAAATATTAAATCAAGATTCACACTTATGAATCTTGATATAATAACAATACAATGTTATTAACTTATATATTTTAAAGTAAAAGATAATTCGTCCCTATACCTGTATTTACAGATTCCTTAATCTATATCCACTTCATGGAAATGGTCCTGTAGAAATACAATTGGACAGCACAGCCGCCCGGCTCGGAGTGGAAAAACGACGCATGTATGACATAATCAATATACTGGAAGCGATGCAGTGTGCAGTTCATAAACGAAAAAATACATATTTATGGCACGGAGGAGCTAGACTTAATTCTTTTCTAAAAATGCTGAAGAAGCAGGGTGAGAGCCTAAAATTATCTGAAGCTCTGCGAGGCAAGGCACCTAAACCACCAGCACCCAAACACAAGACACTAGGAGTTCTAGCTCAGAGATTCTTGATGTTATTTTTAGTGGAAAAGCCAGTAAGTACACAAAATATTCTAATTTAACAAGTGTTTCTTAGGTAGGTATCTCCTTTATACATAGGTTCTTACAAGTATCGTTTTGTTTATAGAACACTCTGATCAACCTTGAAATGGCAGTTGGGGTACTGATAGAAACAGCCAATAAAAGTAAAACGGTTTTATCTCCAGAGCAGCAAGATCGTCAGCACAAATCCAAGGTACGGCGACTTTACGACATTGCCAATGTACTGATTTCTATTGGTCTCATAGAAAAAGTTTCAGGAAACCTTATTTTGAAGAAACCAGTATTCCGATATGTGGGTCCATTAAAAATGAAAAAAGTTGACAAAATGGTGCTATTGACTCCATCTCCTGTTACCCCACTCTCAGTGATAGAAAGCGGGCAACGCTTCACACCTTGTCAAGTATTTGCAGGGAGATCTAAACGGAAACTGGAGTTCACTACTCCAAACTCCAGCAAAGACTTAGGAGTCACCACTCCGCCACACACTCCGTCACACAAATGGGATGAAATCCTGTTTGTTGCTGACATGGAACTGACTAGAATTAACAATGGCACATTTATGTGATTTTATTTAATTGTTGTGATTCTTAATTCAATTTTTTGAAACATTTTCTTAACTTGTCTTCCAGGGGATTTTTGACATGCAGATAAAATTAATAAACACACTTATAATAATGTTCCTATATTTAAATTCTATTATGTTGTTGGTCAAAACATATTTTATGTTGTCTCAGACAGAAATGAAGTAGTGCAATTAAATATTATATACTTATCTAGTAGAAAATTTTGAAAATATATTTGTAATTTTAGAGACAAAATACAGATTAATTAATATTATATTAAAAGATCATGGGATATAATTTGACATAATTAATTTTATCAAACATAATTGAAAGGCATTACTACTTGAGTATTTGCTTGCAACTTATATCGCAAGGTGTTATTATATTCTTTAGGGTACCTAAGTGTATCCAGACTGATGGATTATTTTGTTGTATGACTGACTGATTGTATTCTTTATAAATAAATACATCATAACATATTTTTATATCCCCTAGAATATTAATATTTTCTTTGAACATTATAAGAAGAATAAAAGAGCATGGCAGGTATGTTGACAAAGTTTAAGGCAATTTAATTAAAAATTAAAGTGCCTTGCAAATACTGCAGTTAATATTTTGGATTTTATATGAAGTTGCTTTTTTGTATTTTAGGTAGTTTAATATTAAAGGACATTAAAATAATAATTAATCATTTGTTTTTATTTCATTCCTTTTTAAAAGAAGAATTAGAATATACAATTTACTATACAAAATGAGATATGTTATTTATTTACAGTTAGAATATAATCCAATTAGTAAACAGGTTTGTAAAACTTATTGATGAAGGTATTAGAGACACAACTTCAATTAATATAAAATATTGGTGCAACCAGTTTAGATTATGTATTTACCTAAACGGAAAATTATCGCTTTTTCTTTCAATCGAATTTTGAATAGGTAAATATGTGTGTGTGGTGTGCTGTTTAAGTACATATTAATCAACTGAAATTTCTTTATCATTATACAACCTGTATTTATATTTATTTACAAGTGTATTGTTTGGTTTATGAGTAATTCTAATACAATTATAAACAATAATAAAAAAATAATATATTTTGTATGAAATAAGTAAGTTTGTATTGCAATTTTTTATGATTCAGGGACAAAACAAAGAATAGTTTACTTGGAAATATTTGAAGCACCAAACATGAACACTATCTATCATTAAACTACTTTCACAATAATTAACTTAAATCTTAATTAAATATTTCTACCTAATAATTTGCATTCTAATGAAATACAGGATCTATGATAATAAGTTAACATTTTTAAATACTATATTGCAGTACATAGTAGACAAGCTACAGTAGTTTCTCATAAAATTAGTGCTGTATTTATTTGCTTTGCACTCCTTCCTATTCGAAATTGGGTTCTATTATGATGGGTCAATGTGGCCTGGAGGTGGGAGAAAGAGAGGCAAGTAGCTTTGTCACACTTGCTCAATCATAGGAAACTGTTCAGGATCTTGTGACGGCGGCAGAGCTTCTGCATCAAAGAAGCTGGCGTGGAGAGCCACTACTGTTACTGTTGCCCCTATAATTTATAAAAAAATATTGAAGAACTATTTTAAGTTCACTTTCAGCGCGGCGGCCATCTGCGTAACGCAGCGCACGCCCTAAGGGACATAACTTACCTAAGACCCAAAAGAGGACAGCTCCTGCACCAGCCAACCAGCAGATACCCATAGATCCGGCAGCAGCTATGGCATACTGCTGTGTTTTGGTCAACTCCCAACCACCAATCTAAGTTTTAGAGGAAGAAGGTAAGTCAAAAGTGAATTACATAGATTATCCCCTCACTCATGTAATATAGAAGAAAATGTTCAAGAAGTTGCAAAACTATTTCATAACAAGAGGTAACAATTTTGAAAAAATAAATTAATTAGTAGACAATTTCTTACAAAATAACTTCTTTTACTTTATGTTTCACAAAAAATTTGTTAGTTTTAAATTTACAACTGTGTTAAAAGTGTAGGTAGGAAAGTAATCAAATCATGTTAGGCAAAGAAAAAAAACAACTTACTCTTGGCTGCAAACAAAAATAATAAAAAAATAAAATAAAAATAGGGAGCAAAAAAAATATTTCATAAAATAATTACTACATATTACCTTCCATGTGTTGGGCCCTGAAGTCAATTTTCTATAGCCAAAGAAACTTCCAGCCATAGCAATGAGAAGTAAGGGGCTTGTTATTCTGGAACAACATATATACATTATTTATATTAAACAGAAAATAAACAAATGATTAAAAAAAAAACTTAAAAATCTAATACTTACAGACAATAGGCAAACAGTCCCAGGAAAACAATTAGATAATTGGCTTGAAAGTACTCTATGTTGCGGTAGAAACGACGGGAGAGTCGGGGCAGTGATGCTGGTACCTACAAAAAAGGAAGACATTATTGTAAAGAGTATGTTAAAAACAAGTTATATAAGTTAGTGTTGTAATTTGTGTCAATTATGGATTACCTTAAAATTCTCAGTGGCGACAAACTGTGTCCATGGTTTCCTTGAAGCCAGAACTCCCATAACCAAAGCAGGAGCCGCCCCACTACGGATTGTCTGCAGTACCCTGCTCAGTATTATCATTCAATATTATATGCAGACCCAAATTTTTTTACATTGAAGTAGGTAATGTAGGTATGCCGCAAATAAAATTATTATTGATATGAATTCAGCTATTTATTTATGTTAGTAAAGCAGTTTATTGTAAACTATGTGGTGTGTCCGTTGATTTCATATTATCCAGTAGTTATTCATTGTAAAATAAATAATAATATAAATAAATAGAGGAAACTTCATACAGTTAAAACTTTATAAAGTTGGTGAAAAAAAAAACATGGGTTTATTGTTTGATTAATATTTAAAAATGAGGCAGTGAACTCGATTTACAACACATTTCAAGCGGTTAGCGACGATAAGAACCTATGAAAATGATGGTTTTGAAAACACCACGTAGCATAAAATTGTTAGTACACTTACAATTCTATATCATTCACATACTTTTGGAAACCCTTTTTTTCATCCGTTGGATTCATTTCACCAGATAGATCAATGTTAACATTGTCAGCCATTATGATATTGTATTCAAGCTAATTTAAGAAAGAAAATACAAAATTAGAGTACGAAATGAAGCGAATCGGAAACTTGTTTGATTTTTTTGTGTAGAAAGAAATAAAGGAAACGTCAATGTCAAACTATTTTTTTTGTTATTCTATCATTTATATTCATACAGCCATACAGTTACGCAGGTTTCCATACAGCCTAGCTTCAATCATTTTCTACCATGTTTTCTACCCATAAAGCCGTACTCATACTCATAACTAAGACACATGCGGGCGCAAAAATCGTGCGATTTTATTATTCCGTTATCACATCACATACGACAGACAGACAAACAAACACGTAAAACTTGAAACACCCCTCTTTTTGCGTCTCGTCGTCTCTTGTCGACAGTAAAAAGGGTCATTTAAGTAGAATTTGAAATTCAATCCTCGCCACCCTGATCAGCTGATGTATTAGTCCAGTCAGTCAAGACAATGAATTCACAATAATTCCAAAAGTTTTCAAACTTCGGTCAAGTGAATGGTACATTGGGACGACAATAAATCTCATTTTGCAACCTTGTCCGCAGTCCGGAACATTGTTAAAATTGCAATTAAATTAATTTTTGCTCTATGGTCGTGAAAAAAATTCCAAAAGTTCTGCAAACTTGGGGAAGTTACGTATTAAATTTGCAACCAATTTAAGTGTACGGAACATTTTTTGTTATTAAAAAAACCGGCCAAGTGCGAGTCGGACTCGCGCACCGAGGGTTCCGTACAAACCTGCAAGGTTTACAAAGTTCGTTCATTACGACAATCGAGTCATAACTATGGTATTTTTATTGCAAAATGAAATTCATAACATTACAATGGGGAAAGATGGAGGAGCATAAATTTAAGACAAAGATCTCTTTATCGTTTAAGTAATCCTTTATTTTATATTAACACATATCATTTATCTATAATATAACTGAAACACTTATACTAGCCTTGCAGCAGACTTGCGAAAGTTCTTTTATTAAAGTTATTTATTTACTAAGTTTTTTAGTCACTATTTAGAAATCTGGTTCAAAAATATTAATTAAGTATTAAATTTGAACCAGACCTGTAAATGGTGACTGAAAAAGGTGTGAATAGTACCACATTGAACATTGAAGTTCGAAAAAACGTTATCAATAGTTGTACAACTTCGTGTAGTGCTACTGTTTATTAACGGAAACATGTTTATGGAGGAAAAATATGTGGAAATTCCATTTTGGGGATTCATTTTGGCAATTAGATCTAAGTATTTGATATGAATTTCAACTTGATAGCTCTACGCGTTCATGAGGAAAAAAGTAATAAGTTTATATTTATTAAAAAATATATATTTTGTAATGTAACTAAAAATTTAAGGTTTTCGGAATTTTTCCTTTATGTGTGGTATAAAACGTTGCTTCATGCCAAATTTCAAGATTCAAGGTCGACTGGAAGTACCCTTTAGGTTTTGATTCCCTTGCAAGTACTTGCGAGTTTCAAAATATGCAGCTTAAATTGCCGTTTCTTTTGATTGCGTTGACATAGAAGTTTGATTTTGCTACAGCTTAAAGGTATTATAGACCTGAGTATTTGGTATGAATTTCAATTTAATACCTCTACGCGTTTATGAGGAAATGGGTAGTAAGTTTAAGATTATTAAAAAAAAAAATATTTTGTGATGTAACTAAAAATTTATGGTTTTCGTAATTTTTCCTTTATCTATGCTATAAGACGTTGCTTCGTACCAAATTTCAAGATTCTGAGTTCACGGGAAGCACCCTGTAGGTTTTGATTCCCTTGCAAGTGTCGAAAATTTGCGCCATAAATGGCTGTATCTTTTGATTGCGTTGGCTTAGAAGTTTGATTTTTTCACAGCTTCAAGGGACAGTAGACCTGAGTAATTGATATAAATTTCAGCTTCATACCTCTACGCGTTCCTGAGAAAAAGGGTCTTGACAGACGGACGGACGGACGGACAGACGGACAACAAAGTGATCCTATAAGGGTTCCGTTTTTTCCTTTTGAGGTACGGAACCCTAAAAATTAATGTTTTTCTTTATTAAACTGAAGCAAACGTTCCAAAAGTTCTGCAAACTTGACACATATATCGGAAAAATATACCGAACGGTTGTATAAATTTGCAACCTTTTTCGTTGACCGGAACATGTTTATTTATAATTATTTTTAATTCGTGGTCATTTTTTCGAGTAAGCTGGTCTCGGAATAATTGCAAAAGTTTTGAAACTTGGTTGCAAACTTCGAAAACATCTATTCTGATGTATTTACAAATTTGCAACCTCATACGCTATCCGGAACTTTATGCAATTTGCAAAAATGTATTTTTTTTATTTTTTCACCTTCAAGAAAATTTCAAAAGTTTTGCAAATCGAGCGGATGGTCTTATTTTGGGATCGATACCACTATTCAAATTTGCAACTTCGCACGAGACCCGGAACCTTGTGTTATTTGCAAAAATCGACTTTTTTTATTTTATTACCGTCGAAAAAATAAATAGACATAATAAGAATTTCAAAAGTATAGAAAAAAAGTATGAGGATATCAAATATTCGTAAAAAGGTAAGTAAACATTAATGGACGACAATGCGTAGGTGAGTAACAGTGTATTTAATCCCCAGATTCGTTTTAATAATCAAAAAATACGTACCGGCAAAATCCTACGTCCGGTTTAAATAAGCCCAACGGAATTTATTTTTGGCATAATCACCTGTCATGTAAAAATAGTAGGTACAAGTAACACAAGGTTCCGGGTCTCGTGCGAAGTTGCAAATATGAATAGTGGTATCGATCCCAAAATAAGACCATCCGCTTGATTTGCAAAACTTTTGAAATTTTCTTGAAGGTGAAAAAATAAAAAAAATACATTTTTGCAAATTGCATAAAGTTCCGGATAGCGTATGAGGTTGCAAATTTGTAAATACACCAGAATAGATGTTTTCGAAGTTTGCAACCATGTTTCAAAAGTTTTGTAATTATTCCGAGACCAGCTTACTCGAAAAAATGACCACGAATTAAAAAGAATTATAAATAAACATGTTCCGGTCAACGAAAAAGGTTGCAAATTTATACAACCGTTCGGTATATTTTTCCGATATATGTGTCAAATTTGCAGAACTTTTGGAACGTTTGCTTCAGTTTAATAAAGAAAAACATTAATTTTTAATAACAAAAAATGTTCCGTACACTTAAATTGGTTGCAAATTTAATACGTGATATGAAATATTATATCGAAAACTTCCCCAAGTTTGCAGAACTTTTGGAATTTTTTTCACGACCATAGAGCAA
The DNA here is from genome assembly GCA_947563765.1 of Anarsia innoxiella. NCBI lineage: Eukaryota > Metazoa > Arthropoda > Insecta > Lepidoptera > Gelechiidae > Anarsia > Anarsia innoxiella. Next base: position 6,988,458 of record OX387395.1, read on the forward strand.
AAATTAATTTAATTGCAATTTTAACAATGTTCCGGACTGCGGACAAGGTTGCAAAATGAGATTTATTGTCGTCCCAATGTACCATTCACTTGACCGAAGTTTGAAAACTTTTGGAATTATTGTTAAATTTTCGATTTCGAATGTCTATAATGACTGGAGTATATGACGTTTGTGATGACGTTTGTTTGATGCTTGGTTGGTTTGTGGTGTGCCTCTGCCTGTGCTGTTTTTTTGTTTTAAATAAAATTAATTGCTCATATTTTGTGGTGTGATGTTTTATATTCTCAGTTTGCTTATTCTATTAACTGAATCTCTCTCTTTGGAAGAGTCAAACTCGACGTTATCGCCAGACGGTAGGCAGTTTTGTAGGTTATAAAAGGTAATTATCTATTTTCTCTTTTTTATGAATTATTCCCTTCCAGAGTTCATCTTATGCCGACACTGTGGGAGCGATATTTCGTCTTCGGACTTCGTTGTATCTATGAAAAGTCCAGTATCTAAACATGTTTATTACAAGACTTTGTTTAGTAAGGAAATTTTGATTCAGGTGCTATCAAACGATTTCTACATAGACTTTCCTGTTATCACGGTGAGACAATCTAATTGTATCACCACTGGTGAGGTAAATATTTATCTGAAAAATTAACTTCACCTGCTGGTTAGTCCAATCAATCAATTGATTCAACTCAATATTTCAGTGGGAAGAACTTGGCTCCTGGTTTCCTGGCTATCGCTGGAAATTTTGCATTTGCGCAGACTGTGGAGAATATATAGGATGGTATTTTGAGCCTATAGATCCTACTGCAGTGTCAAAAAAGCCATTTTATGGTCATATCCTGTACACATTAGTAGGAGAATCTTGTAAATATTACCACTTCTTGGGTTTGTGTGTGGGTTCTTGTTTTGTTTTCAACAATACCTCAAGCAAATACTAGTTTTTAGGATTTTATTGTCATTGTGTTGTTTTTACCATCATGGTCTAATTGTGCATTTTATATTTTTGACCAGAGCTTGGCCAATTTTTAAGGTGGGAAAGGGTTTTAAAAAAATGTTTTAAATTATGTTGAAATGTCTTTGTTGCAGTTTGTGGAAGTTTGTGTCAGTGTCCAATTACCAAGTACATTGTTTAATAAAGATGATATATTTTTATTCTTTTATTTCAGTTGTGGATTCATTGATGAGATACCCTACACTTGGAAGTTCCAACTAAAATGTCAGCAACTGATTCACTGTCCCCTGAAGACAAAGAGTTCTTAGCCAAATGTGAGGAAGAACTTAAACACCGCTATACAGATGAAGATGAGGAATTTATGAAAGTATTCAATTCAGAGCCATCAGTGCCTCCGATCATAGAATCATGGTGGGTGCCACAGAACTCAGGGCGCAGAAATGATCGTCGTAATAATCGGCGAAATCACCCGTACGAAAGACCAGGGAATAGAGACCGACACTACCAAGACAGACGTGACAACTACGGCGGGGGCCGGAGAGATAACTATGAATGCAGAGGATATAATGATTACGGTGACAGAGATCAAGGTGACAGGGGATACGGGAACCGGAACCAACGCCAACGATATTATTGACATTTCATTAGGTCTTAATTTGCTAAGGTTAAGCATTTAAACAATAAACTTTTTCAAAAGAATATATTCTCAATTATTATGGCTTGATTTACATTTTAACAACTTAGAAATTACATAATAAATCACCAATAAAATAATGCAGCTACAGCGATCGTAAGTTTGAAATCATAACACAATAAATAAATATATCTCACTGCTACTCAACAAGTCTACTGATTATAAATTTGCAACAATAATTATGCCGATACAACTTTAAAACCTAAGTTCACATATCTTTTACATTCCTGATGTACACAAACAATAACAATGTCAAATGATATAGTATGGACAGGCACGCACGCCTTCAGACCTAGCTCAACAATTCAATAATTTTTGCTTCTACATAGATGATTACATTTTTTTATATATTTTTTCTTTGCTCAACTCTACCATCAATAAATAACTGTCATATTGAATACTTCGCATGGCCATTCACAAAAATATATCTCTCTAATCTCAAATAGGAATAAGTTGTATGTATGTACATTGAAAATAAAGTAGGTCCATGCGGATCGCGACGACGGCGCTAGGGCCGCGGCCGTCGGATCCCTTACTTTATACGACCAGATAGATCAGAGTAACATCATGCTAAGTGACACGATTACTAAGCACAATGACGATTACATTCATCAAGCTCTCTAAGAACTATTTTTTTTTTCACTATTTAATAATATTTATAAATCGGCTACTCATCTCTGTACTGAAGCACATAGATAACACATTGACAAAAATAATTTCTCGTTTGCAGTACATCGCATAAACTGAATCTACTTTTGATACAGTAGTCGTGTGCCTTGTCGTCGTACAGCGACCGAGACACAACACGATATGATATTTTACACTATAGTATCTATAACCGACCAGTCGACTATGAAATACAGTGACAATATTTAACATATTATAACACAACGCAACCACAGTAAATCACAGTGAAGTGTAACATAATTATGCTCACTAACTTAAATATTATGACTCAATACATTCAGACACGACAACTTAACGTAGGTACCAAATTCACTACACAAATAAACAACATATTTATACTGGCGGTGTCACCACTAGCTACGGCGCGTGCGCGGGAGGCGCTGCTCTCTCGCACCACGCGGAGGTACTTCAACGAACAATCAACACTGGCCAACACCAATATTACGGCGCCTAAACACATAGTTAATCGAATGACCGATTCTTTAGATATAAACGTCTACATAACATTATACAATGATGTTTATCATTACAAATATGTTTTAATTTTCTTAACAACAATGCACAATATTAATTGTATGAATTGACACGTAATCATTAGCGGCGCGGAGTCGCGACCGCGCCGCTACGCCAGCTACTCGTCCCGGGCGCGAGACTTCCAACTTATACTCGAATGACAATTGACTAGGATTGATGCACTTGCTCCGGAGGGCCGCGGCGGCCGAGCGGTGCCACTCCATCCGAACACGCTTCTAAATTCGGAGAGGATCAAAACATTGGTCGAGTTTCAGTTCATTTGACTAGAAATGCGCGTAGCCGTCTGGATATGTCGACGTCGTACCGCCGGTCGGGGCGACCCGCGTCGCTACGTCTCGAGTTGTAATGCGAATACAAAAATCGTGATCAGACTCATCGGTACTAAAGTTGAAAAGACTGACTTGTAAAAGTGTCAAATCTTCGTAGCAAATTTCATAAGATAGTCTAAAGCTTGTTTTTGATGTGAAGTAGAAACGTGGAGCGGGGCGGCTCGCGACGCCGGCCGCTCAGATGAAGGTCCAGCACTCCATGATCTTCACGATGAAGTCCTCGCTCGTCGTCAGCGGCTCGTTGCCGTACGTCGTGCAGCGCTGCGTGCGGCCCAGGTACAGGTCGCCGTCCAGCCACAGTCCGAACTTGCCGCTGCAAACGTTACGTATCGTCAGAATATAGGACTTCATAACATTACTTGACAAAATAAAATATTCGAAATCTATTTCTCAGAGTAAAACTGTCTCGTATACTTACTCTCCAGCTCCAATAGATATGTTGTCGGCGCTCCCTCGAATGAAGTACATGTTGTCGCCCGTCCAGCCCCAGTGCTTGAATTTTGTTTTGACTGGCGTCGGGGAATCTGAAAAGTTAACAATTTAATTATTCTTTCAACACATCGTCCATAAAAAGGTGAAAACTGATACTGGATGAGGTAAATCTGCGTGCGTTCGACGTCGAGATAACACCGTGGCAACGTAATAAAATGATTACCGTCTTTATTCTCTTGGTCAGGTTGTTTTTCGGTGTCGTCCTCCTTGTTGTCGTCGTTAGGTGCGGGTGCGGGGGGTGCGGCGGCGGGGGCGGCCACGCGCTGGAACGAGAACAGCAGCGACTCGCCCGTACCGTAGAAGTGCTCCGACGGGTGCAGCGCGCACGACGTCAGCGCACCGAATACCTGCAATATTCACACCACTTGCTTAGGAACTGATACTATTGAAATGAAGCATCAATACGTTTGCCGTATTGGACAATGTTTGTAGCCAGCAGGTGTAAGATCGGTGTACCAGTACACACTACAATTAACCCTTTAAAGTCGTGTTCCACATAGCTATAAAATAAATGGTGTTCAACTTACATTATTATCAGTATCTTGTATGACGAGTAGCACAGGCGAGTCGACGCGCTGCATCTTGCGGTACATGGAGGCGAGCGAGAACCCATGCTGGCTGGTGCTAAAGGCCAGCGACCACATGTAGCCCTGCGCGCGCGCCGGCAGCACTGTGCAGATTTTCTCTCTGAAATTCAAGCGTTATTTTTTTATATAAATATATTTCGATGAAAGTTTTGTTATTTTTCCTTCTATTCATGATAATTTAGTCATGTCATAAAATAATTAAATTTTAATCTTTACTTTTATAATAGTAGGTAGATACAAGTTTTATGGTAGGACGGTAGGGGGATATTGCCTCATTTTGATTGAGTTTATGTCTTGAATATCCGATATAATTTGTTTTTATTGTTTGAGATATTATTGCAACACGTAATTTAGTATTAAAGATAAATCCTAAGAAGCATAATTTCTGTATACCTAATGTAAATATTGACAACTCATAAGTAATTTCGGTAGACAAACGAAGGGTAAGTAGGTACCTAGGTACGTCCAATTATGAAAATTAACGTCGCCATTTTATGATTCTTACATGCGTGACATTATTTATTTATTATCTGATAGATAAGATATATGAATAAATAAGGTGTCCTAAAATAGCTCATTGTTACACGAGATACGCAATACCTACTCCGCGACACACCTACTCAGCAACAGGTTAAATGGAAATTAATTAATTTCAATCCGTAAAATTGCAAGTTTTCAGATAAAGCAATAGGTAATTACGTAAACGTTAAGAATTTAATGTACCTAAACTTAGGTAACAAGTACCTAACCTACTGAAGTCTTGAACTAAACTACTTCTAGATCTTCGTAAGTACCTAGGTACCTACGACAAAAAAATTACTTAGGGAATACCAGTTTTGATCCAGTTACGATTTAAGTATTTCTTCTTCCAAAACGAGCTGATTTCGGTATAGGATTTGCGAAAAATGTCGATTTAATTAACATAATTCAACATTACGTATGCATATTAGGTTATCTACCTGTGTTCCAATGTGAATATTTCCGAAGTGCCGATGAGGTCGGGCGGCGAGAAGTCCATGTCGACGGACGCGCCCGACGAGTACAGTGCTCGACGCAGCTCATCGCTCATCGACAGCACCTGCCACACACAATGCTACTTAACAAATGTTGCTTACTGTAAGTCAGAAAGATCCACTATGGGAGATTTTCCGATATGTGACAAACTTAGCTATCTAAACAATTTGGAAACAAAAACATTTAATAGAAAAATCTTAAGTTTTCGCCACAAAGGCTCTATTGAGAGGACATGCGACAAAGTCAGTTCCAAAATGCTTTTTTATATCTGTATAAATTCAAAGTAGCATAGATTAATAGGTTATTTTTATTTATTTATGCCAATAGGAAACCTATAAATAACGCCAATCACAAACAATAGCGAAAGCTGTAACATAGCAATTACTTAGATACCATTGTTTAGTTAGGTACCATTCGCGTGCCACAATGAAAATTATAGACAATACAACATGATTGATAATTATTTAATAGCAAAATGATAGTTAGGTACCTGCTGGGCTATTTTCAAACTTTCTGTAATTAACGTTTCTTTTTTTTATCTGAATAAAGCATTTTTGTTACTGATTCACTTAACATTTTCTCTACAATTGCGGTGTTCGGCGAAGTTATAAACTTACAACGAGAGTTCTGTTTTCATAATTTTCTAAAATTTATCTACTGAATAACAACTACAAATAGAAAAAGAGATAGTGAGATATATTTTCATTACAATATGCTATGCCGCGCCTCTGAACATTACAAAATTCTATTTTAGATTAAATTGGGTTACTTACTTACTACACAAAAATAGTGTAAGAGATAAAAAACGGTGCTGTCCATGCTGAATAAAGAATAATGAATAAAACGGTGATAAAAAATTTGAAAATCGAACAATGCAATGAGATTTTGATCAGTGAAAATGAGGATGGTGTGGAGACAAGATGCACTAGTGACGTCATTCCGTACACTACAGTTCACATTCAACACACATCGTAGGTACGTCTGCGCATCGAGCTAAACATACAAACGCACATTCCGGTGATGATACATTAACATTAACAAACAACTAATAGTGCTTAATTATTAAGTAACACAACATTAGGTACATCTAACTTAAGTCTAATGAATGAAATACAGATAAAATATGTGGGAATCTTATGTGTAGGTACGAGTACAATAGCAAATAAGTAAATCTAAATGTTATATTAATTATGTTTACACACAACACAATTATATAATTGGGTATGAAATACGCTAAGTTTGGTGTAAACGATCTAATGAACATGCTAGTTGCTAATTTAGTGACCTAACTTTAAGATAAAGACCTCGCATACATCGAGCTTCAGATACAAGTGAATTAACACACCGTGACGACGTGACGTTTCCAAAAATTCTAGAAGCGTGCCTTTTCTGGAAACTTGTATAACTATGTTTTCAACTCACTAATTTTATTACACACGGTTTTGTCCCACGGGTTTTTTGAAAGCGAACTAAAATTTGATTTAGGTAGGTATCTATACATCTTGTTATTTAAGTATTTATATTCCTTGCAGTATTCAAGTATTCTTATGAGTCATAGACCATTTACCCTAAAAGAAACAGATTTATCGAACAAAGGGTTTTTTTATCAGTCAATGTGTAGGTATTTGCAATAAAAGTAAACACTAGTTTAACGCTAGTTTAGTAAACACCGTTTGTCAACTCACCTCATGTAAGGATTGTATGGTGGTTCTTCTGCGCAAGTAGCGTAGGGTATCTCCTGGTCTGTGCGGCAATGAGTGGATGGTGCTACGTCTGTGGTTGCTCACGACAGACACCATTAGAAACTCTACTCGTCGAATTTTCTCCACTATCTGACGCACTAACTTTCGCACGAAACGGAACATTTTCTTTGTGTTACAACGACGTGTTTCAAGTAGCAGAATTTAACTGTATATTCGGAATAGACTTGACGATTAAAGATATAATATTGTGGTGAATGTATTACACGGATAACTGCTTAATGTAGCTGCAGAATTTACCGTAATTCACGGCTGTATCCCTATAATGGCCATGTTGACCTTTATTCGCGATCAATTATTTTCCTAACAGTATCATTATGTAAATGTTTCTCTTTCGACCGAGATCCTGCATGAAGAGCGAGCTCGCGACACTAACTGAAGTGTCTGGTATCTTTACCCTGGATTATACTCTATCTAAGTTTTTATTTTAGCAAGAGCGGATTACACTTGGATTATCGCTAATTTATGACTTGAATATGCCAATAACAACGACAACTGATAAGCGACGTGGGTCAACTCATACAGAAGCAAGAAATGAAACACTTGATTTACCAATGAATACTAAATAAATATTTCCTTTTTGTTTTGTAATGAATATTCATAAGTTTTGTTGAGATTGTACCTAGACGTATTTCAACAATACTTACACGCACAACATAAATCAAAGCTGTCGGAGCTAGGCACTACCTAAAGGTGACATTAAATAAGTAGTCAACAATAAAGTAATAAATAAGATTTTATCTTAACGGAACAAACGTTTACCTTTGTCATCTGCAACATCTCCTAAGGATGATGTCAAGTCCATCATTATAAAAATTTAAATCGAAATAATCTTTTGTACGGAACCTACAAATTGGATTTTTTGCAACAATAGGTCATTAATGTAACTTGAGTGGTGCTTGTAATGACAGTTTAATCAGCAGGCAATAAGTTTCAACTATACAGCGTTGTAAAGTGAAGTGAATATCTGCTGATAATGTTTACCTATCATCGTATTGGATTGATCGCCGGAAATAAATTCAATTTATTACCTTTCGCAAACTTGTAAATACGCATTTATTAAATTTCTTTTGTGTAAGATTACCTTTTAAAGTTTGTTATTGACTAGAATCTCTATGTCCAGGAAAGTAGCCAATTAAAAAATCAAAATGAACGGAAAAGAAAATTGACGTAAAAGGAAATATATGACAAATCTGTTATTAGGTAGTTGTATGCGGTTTGAATGGCTTTTATTTGAAGGCAAAAGCATATCCAATATCGACAATGGCATTATTAGCGTGAAGGCCTGATCGAGGTATACACTAGCAAACTGGTATGGCTTTTTTTATAATTCTTGGCTATGACTGTGTTTTATTATTGAAGGCTGCAAGTTCCTTCAAAACAATAAATCTCTGTTTTAACATTTGGTTTACTCAGACATCATGGCTTGGAGAATTAACGGGTATAGGTTACACAATATGAAAATTACAATTTTCCCTATTTATCACCTAGTAGGAATTCAGTAGGACGCGACAGAAATAAATTGATTGCATAGATAATGCTAGTTAAGCTAGAGCAAGCTTAACTCATTATGATTATTGATTCATTACGCGAAAGCTAATTGTTGAATGTCATTAGATAAAGCGATATAAACTACCTAAAGAAATATCGTAAGTAGGTACGTAGGTACATTTTGTAATCAAATTAAAGATATCTATCGCAGAATCGGCTGGCAATCTAAAAATAATTACACACGTCTATTTATAACTTTAGAATAAAATGAGGTAAGTACTCGTAGGAACCTAAGTAAGTTTTTAAAGCTATTGTTTATATCAACATCAAGACAACAACAGAATATGAACTTGCACATTGTTTGGTTATTGTGTTTTTGCGTATAAAATGTACAAATTTTGTTAAAAAATCTCAATGTTTTTACTAAGTATATTGAGTTCACAATCCACCTTGAATAGCATTCTTGATGCATACAGTACCCGGTTAATTGACTAGAGACGATAGCACGCGAATTGTAAGTAGCAAGAGCGTAGTGCTTAATTTTAAATTCAAATCAGCTACTTATATGAGAATACGTAAGTGGACTACTATATGCGATTTGATTCAAGCAGTATAAAGCGGCTGATTTCAGAGTTTTCTGTTTAGGTGTTGAGACCTCGGCGCGGCCCGCGACGGTCATTCGCCTCTCTCTCTATTTATAGGCCTAGGTTCCTGTTGTTGCTGCCAGGAAGAATAGACCTTAAGAGCTATACAACTATCAGACGATATATTACCTTGCAAAAATGTATTGCAAGCCGAATCTTTATACCTACTAGATTCCATTAAATTATTAATTTAATTTATACTCATTTATTAAAGAAGCGCGCTTCAGTTATAATATTTACTAAAGTTGAGTAACTGTAATCATGACACAACATTAACATTTTATCTTTGACTTTGTTTGTAAAATGGCCAGTTAAATAAATATTGCGAATGAAATGTAATGTAGCAAAACACAGCGATGGGTAAACGACGCAGTCGATATAAACGTTGCTTCACTTAACAAAAAATACAATACGGCGAAGGAAACCAACAAATTTTACTTTGAAAGAACACGATACTAAAATTTTAAACAAATCGATGAATGTGCCAGGAATTACCAATTAAATGGAGAAAACATGACTTTTTAGCTGGATTGCTTTGTTATATTTTAATCGTGACTACTTTTGCGTATGTTTATCCAAGGTTGATGACGCCACTATATTGTACCTGCATCTTGATATAGATTCGATATCGAAATGTCACCGCTTGTAAACATTATGACTGTTGAAGTTTATACGATGTGTCGAATGTAACGGTATCGACACGAGGGCTCACCTTATCATTTTCGAAAGCGACGGCGACGGGCCTCTCTGGCGACGCAGGCGCAGGCCCAAGCCGCACCATCTCTATCCATTTCATAGTCTGCATTTAGATTAACTGTTTGCACACGTTAAGAGTCTCGTGTCCCACAATGAGCAGCTGAGATGTGCAATAAAAAAAAAAAACACGTCCACATCACATTTGCGGACGCTTAATTTAGAAACACCCACGCGATTACAAGGTTTCGTAAGCAAACACTGAACACTGGCGTCCGTCGCCACTGCTTATAAACAACAAGTCGTTTGTATCGGTACGACCCGGTCCGGTTTAATGAGCGTGTATTAATCGCGGTTACATTCTTGTGTATTGTGTTGTGCGCGGGAGCAATTGACGCGGGTTCCTACGATGAGTAGTTAAATTAGGTAAATATGCGACGCGGGGCGCGAGTACGGTAGAGCGGCGCCGGCGGCGGACTGCTGACGGCGCTCGAGGAAAAGAAAGGCAGCACGCGGCCGTCACCGCACGCCATTCCAGCGCACCGCATCTAATGTGCGGACACACGGCGCCTGCCACTCATCTTACATTCGTGAATATTACACGAGACAATTGCAGGTTTATTATGTGAAGGAAGATTGTTAAACGAAAAACGAACTCAGAAACTACCCATTTAGAACTGTTTCATTGGTGCTAATTGTCGGCAACCAGAACATTGGTATTGATTTTCTACTTACTTATTAAAAAGTAATGAAACATGAATATGTCAATGTGGTCATATCATAATGGGAGATAGTTTTGATTCGAGTATGTCATTGCACTGACGCCTGACCCGAGTCTGAAGGTGACAAAATCGCATATCCGGGCGACTTCCGAACGCACACGACCTGTTGGTATTTTACAAAAATTTAATTTAAATTCTATTGACAGCTCCATTGAGCGTTTAAAAAACATTAAATATAATTTAAACAGACAGGTTTGCAACTTTGACAATGTTCGTTAATGCTGCATTAATTAATAAATTGCAATTACGCAGGTAGTGAATCGTCGTCAAAAGACATTCTGTTTTGAGGTCAAAGTAAAAATATTTGACTTTAGTTATTGTTTTTTAAATAAGTAATAATCATAAACCTTTAAACTGCATTCTTTACAAAGTTACACCGAATTGTTTTTCAACTATATGCGATGAGGCACTCACAAACAGGAGGTAGATTCTAGTGTTACTAAAATATCGTGTCAATTCACGTCAATCACTTCTATAAAATTAATAGGGAAAATGATAAATGTAAACATTCTATTAACAAATAATGTGTGATTAGTTTCAGATGCACAAAAACGTAAATGTCGAATCCATTCTATTCAACTCTTGGATAACAATAAAATAACTACATGGGTAATCAAACTTGAGGTATCCATTATGTTTTCTTCAGGTTTGTGTAATCTAGTCGATCAGCAAACAGGCTAAAACCGCCTTAACACTCGAGGTGGAAGACGACAACTACTCCAGTTTTTAATTTCGTATGCATTTAAGGATCTTAAGTGTATAAATCAGCAGGCTCATCCAACCCATTGCGCAGGCGTCAGTGGCAATTAACAAAGATAAACCTTTATATTAGCTCGGCTCCAATTGAAACGCCTGCGCTCCTTCACAACAGACATGCAAATTAATTGTGAGAATAGTAATTGGATTTCATCCTTGGCCCTCATGAACTATACAATGTCAGCAGAGAATAAATTATTTATTTAATTGATGCAGATATTAAGACTCAGAAATAGCAAGAACGAACATGATATGTTCGAAGACCCACTGAATGTTAAATCGGTACTTAGTCCTCACATTCCACTGAAATGTCAGGCAGGTACGTGACGTGATAATTTTTATTTTTATTTCGGGAGGTTAAAAAATTCATCTGAACAGAAGAATAGCCAAAAAAAACGAGCGATATGTATATAAAAAAGTTAATTACAGCGACATTTGCATTCGCAATGTGACAAGAGCCGGTTAGTGTTTATTGGAGTAGGTATCTAATTGAAATGACTCCATGGCACAAACAGTATGCTAATTAGATTTAATATTAGCTTCTTGATGAGGGTGCAAGGCTTAAACAAGATTATATTGAAATAATAATATGAGACGTAGCCAATCTTAGTACCTATCCGTTAAATTAATTGTGAACTACTAAAGTAAAAAGGTTAAGTTCATTTGACGTTTAACAATTTTCATCAAAACTAATATAATGTACCTAACATGCTTGTAACTCAAGAGTTAAACAAAAAATTGTTTGTATGTATCGAGAAGGTTAATGAATAGGTGAGGAATTTTTTGTGACGCTGCCGTCGACAAGATTAGACGTAGGATCACGAACTCGAATACCTAATAGAACAACCTGACGACTTTATTAATAAATAATGACTGGCTAGGCCTATTCGCTTTGCAAGTAGCCACGTACTTTACGAGTCAATAAAAAAACAAAACACGATCCTTCCAGCTCTAAGGAAATGCATCTGGTTCTGAACTGGACTGCGACCAGATCATCAATTAAAGTTCATTAAATAAAAGTTAAGCGGACTTCACTCTGGTTTCCCCAGCAATTACAAGAAAACAGAACAATAACATCTCAGATATCATTTGACATGATTCATAAAACACAAATATAACATAAACGGAAGTGTTTATTTATCGAAGATGGTAAATTAACAAAAATAGAAACAAACATCGGAATAATCCCAAAAACGGGGACAAGGTTATACTTTAGTAAATCGTTAGTAAACCGGTCGACCCCACTGCTCTTATAAGGAACCCTGTACACGGGCCGTAAGCTGCCGGTCCGTACACCTTCCGGTATTTCATCATGTAACCGATGAAGTTGACAAAACGTACCTACGAATAAACGTGTATCGAAGTTATTGACAAAGCATAGCTAACTAACCAAAAAAAGTTTAACGACTCCATACGATCACGCTTTCACTTCCGCGATCTAAGTTTGCAGAGTTTTGTAAAACCATTATCATGCCTATAACTACGTAAACTAATATGGATATTAACGATGTGGTGTCATGTACAGGATCTACAACACGTGAAGCTCGATTCGATGACGCAATCCGCATATTTCGATCAGACAATCCGAAATGCGACCGACATAGGCACGTGTCAAATTAAGCTGTCTGCTATATTACTGGTGATGGACAAGCTGAAGGCACTGTTTAGTTACCTACTGCTATTGTTTATTATATCAGGAAATCGTAAATTGCTCGATAACATTGTAGTTGGGAAATGGATACATAAGTACTTTTATAGAGCAAAACATACCTATCGGGGACAGACATGTAGTAAATTATTAGTTTATGAATGTTGTGTTCGATCGTAGAGCTTAAGGTTACAATTCGTTACAATATTGCTATGATATAATATTGCTACTTTTGATGTTATTATTTAGGATAAGAATAAGTTGTTCTATCTTTCGACAACAATTTGTATAATTAGGCTCAGAGTATTTTAAGCACCACCCGTTGTCTCAAAAATATGCATCAAGTGGACACCCTGCTTATAGATGTGGAGAATGACCAATTTAATCGCCATTATAATGATTTGATCCGGATGTAGTTGCCTAGTCATAGTACCCGATACAATAAAGGTAATTCGTAGACAATTGGCACGGTGCCTTTTGGCCCAATTTCAACGCGGTGCAAATTCATGGCTAAGGTCTCCCTGTCCACAAATTTATGTTACTGTAGTTTCATTGATCGAGTAAAAGTTCCAATTACGATTATTTATCTTCCAAATGTTTTCTTTGTGTGGTTGGCGCCAGATTGGGAAACATCTCGAAGTAAACGGCATATTAACTCATCATTAACGGTTGAGAACTATCGATATCACTGATATGAAAAATTCCATTGCGGTATTTTTAAAACAGTAACATTGCAGTTTGAAATGAAACATTTCCACCAAATGCTAATGGCTTCTTAATGTGTTATTCTTTAATAGATTGTTATGTGTCTTACTTATTTATAACGCAATTCATACATAAAAACAGAAGGTAGGTTTATTTTTCCTTATCTAACGACTTGAACTCTTCAAAATGATCAATTGACTTTCTTCGCAGATCTTGACATAATTTTACATTTATCTCGTATGTTGTTTATTTACTAGGAGGTATTAAATAGTTTTGCTACAAAGTTACATTTTACACGACCTTTGTCATATGTATTTATTCTTATTAATCTGCTTCGTTACAATATCCGTTAATTCAATATCCCCTGAAATAGGCAACAAAATGTACTTTATATGTTTGCCTTCATCCTATCTTAATTTTCTGTTCACGTACCTATTTAAAATACCGCTTGTTGTAGACATCGTGCGATTAAATAAATGGGAGCCTGACTTTAAAAGGCCTGTTTACGTGCATGCAAATTAAAATGCAGTGAGTACCTATCCACATAAAAGTGGCTTTAACCTGTATATTGCTGTGATACCTGTATTGATTACTAGTTTATTATATTCGTTCTTACAGTGGGTAGAAGCAATATTTGCTTTAAGCTGAAGTGCGAACTAAACTCACGGTATCGTGACTTTCATATTGCTATACCTACTTTAGATTCGGCGGCGCTTTGCATAGGCAATTAGATGCTTGTAGAATATAGATCCAGACCAAACACTAATCTATAGAAAATGGCAACAATTTCTACTATTAAATATTAATGATAATTTATATTCGAAGTTTTTTGCATCAATGTCCGAGATTACGATGTAAAATTTATTTAAATACTTGATTGATTTTCACAAATACTAGCAGGAATATAAAATGTGCTTAAATGAATCTTTATCAGGTCACGCATACATAACGCTTCATAAACGAATTATATTAGCCCGATCTCGCTGCGTTGAATAAATTACCAAATTGCTGATGTTTTTTATGCTGTGAAGGATTTCTCGAAACGTAAACTTCTAGCCACAGCAAATTACACGATAAAGTTAATCTTGCGATTTTTACTGGATATAAAAGTAATTCCTAGTGGAACATAGACGAGCTGAAGAGTGATGAGTAATGAATGTTTAATCCTATAATCAGTCAATGCGACATTACATAAGTGGAGTGTAAATATTACGCAACGCACAATGGCGGCTCGCGGCGGCGGCGGCGGCTACAGCAGATGATTACGGGGACGGCTGCTGGGCCCATTGTTCGCCACCCATTGTACACATGCCACGTAACATGTCACCACACCACACTTTTTACCATCATCAATAACTACTTATACCAACTACTCTGATAAACCTAGCACGAGCAACATTTTACTATATTTGTCTACTATTATTATTAAAAAGACGTTAATCCCTTAACTCATACGGCACTAAAATACATAAAGTCCACTTATTACCTATTTACAAGTGTAACTATTCTATTTCAAGACAATTGGTTCTAATAGTGCAAACATCTAACAGCTAAAGTAATTGTAGCCTCCGTTGCAAGGGCTCGAGTCGACAAGCATCGCCTCAAGTCGGGATAGCATTCACATACAAACTACGGGTCAATTTATAGAAACAACGGAGAGTTGCCGAGTATGGGAGTGCTCCCTAATCTCTAAGTGCATTACACTCGCGGTACAACTAAATACGCGGGCTGGTCGTGAGATGGACAAGGCCGTTTACTGAATTGCTGCTTTTATTGATTTCCCGTTTTGTGAATAGCAAAGGACATTTAGCTGACCGCACGAGACGTAGCTCACGTACGCACGGAAATTTTGGGTCGTTTTGATTATGTATGTTGATTATTTTAACGATTGTTATATTTTTAAATTTTCCGGATAGTGTAGAATCAGTATCGGCCGTGGCCACCCCGCCAGCCCGGATCGCGAGCGTGCAGTACCTCCGGGCGCGGCTCCTCGCCCAGCGAGTCGCCGAGCGCCTCCGCCTGGCTCTTCATAATCGAGTATATTTTCACGTACGGCGCCTTCAGCAGCTACGCCCAACCAATTCTCGTCAATTATTTGTGTACATATTACTAGATACGCGTAACTACAGATAATATCCTTAGGACAGGTAATTTTTTTGTATTCTTAGCTGATATGACAAGTAAAATTATTATGAATCATCATAATGTAAACTGCATTTATCAGTCGTATAAATTTTATTCTGCTTAACCTATCCATGGGATATTACCTGACTCCCTACACCTATGTCAACATAAGCCTTATGTCCGTTATGTGTAATATGTTTGTGTGGGTTTAATATACTTAATTATATGTATAGGAGAGCTGATAGAACCGGACAAGATTGAATGTATAAATAATCCATTAATAATCAGGCTAGACAGAATAATTGGAAAATCATAACAAGATTTTCCTTATCGAGCTGAACAGATTGTATCGACGGAGTAGAATGTAAAACTATAAATACATAGGAGACCACCGCGGATGGAAGGCAATCAACTTTCAATCTTGGCGTTGTTCCTGACAATCCTTCTAAAAGTAGGTATGATGATAATGTCTAATATTAAATGTTTATATGAACAAAATGTTATTGAGTATAAAAATTAAAATAAAGATAAAGTGCGGTATTTGCCAACCACTTATTCGTAAGTTTTATCAAATTTCATTGGAGTAATACTGAGATTGCGCTCCGAAAGCGGCGTGAGCTCTTCTGGCTACTAGGAGATCAAAACATCTCCAAATGTAATGCACCGATAAGGAGCTCATAATTGTTTTGTTTATGTCGCCGGAGCGTGCTAACAGCAAGACGCCATAAACATTGACGGCGGAATTTACAAACATGCATGCATTAGCATCCCGTCAATAGTTTCATAAATCAAATTTCCAATTTGCATGTTGTACAGCCACAGTCTGTGACTTACCGCCGTCAAACAAGTTACATAACAAGATAAACAATAAAAATGGCAACAGTGCAACCATAGAGAAGAGGTAAAACATTCATGTTCAATGTGTACTGTAATGTGGGATGTGAGATGCATTGTCGTCGATAAAAACGTGTGTTAGAAAGCGCTGTTAGTCCCAAAACGTGTCTTTAAGAAAGAGTAACTTAATTAGGTAAGGAAAAAGTAGTAAAGAATTCAAAATTAGAGTAGGTCTTACCTCCCACGACTCCCTGGTGATATCGGATACGTCGCCGGTGCTGCCGGTGCGCTCCTGCGACAAACATCACGTACTTAGAACCAAACACATGTACACACCGTGTGAATACACTGATACACGATAAACGCTACAATTTCCTAGAAAAACATGTATTTAGACGTTCGTTATCTAACTCGCAATTTGTTTTGATGCAGTACCGTTTCTATATAATAGCAGTCGTAACATCTTTGTCGGAATTTGGACGAAATCAACATATATTTGGCCATTGGTGTTATCGTGATGAGACCTAAACAAGAAGTGATAATAAAAATGCCAGACGATGATGTGTACAATGGTTAATATATTAATTAACAGTAGGTACGGGCGCAATGTCATAAATATCTTGTAAACAGTCCGTTATCTAGATGAGCGATGATGGCAAACGAGATAGTGATCGCTGAGCAAGTAGAGCGCAGTAGCGATTATTACACTATAATAGGATGCTGCGACCATAAACCGCGCGCCATATTCTACTACCTAAACGAAATAGGTACCTACTGATTCAGATTACGTAATAAAATGAAAATATATTACAATTAGTTTAATTACAAGAGGACGATATTTGAGTTGGTAACTGTTACGTGGAATAAAATCATAATCTGTACCCATGCAAAATACGAGATGGTTTTCTACACCTTGGTTCCTTTACCCAAAAACATGAGCACAGTTGGAAAGCGTATAACTTAAAACATCTTTCTGCACACAAACATACCTTCTGTCCAGGTTTAGTTTCATCATCGTCGAACTCAGTGTCGCTGTCGATGAGCTCGTAGCCCTGCGCGCTGACGTCGCCCAGCGGCCCGTACCGGTCCGGCACCCAGTGTGTTAGGAACTTGAATAGGTCGTCCACCCTGTACACGTTTACTTGTTTGAAAGACTCTTTCATATTTTGAAGGTTATTCATATAATAGGTATTAATTATATAAGTTGTTTTGCTATATTTTATCATTAGGTAGGAATTTAGTTATAGTACGTTATAGTTTATAGAGCATACTCAAACAATGTTTCATCATGCGTAATTTAAATGTAAAGTTATTCATTTTCACCAATAACTTTGCTTTATTCGATTTCTGCTGAGTTAGACCCCTTTGAAAAAACTTACAAAAGTAACATTAACTATCTAGGCTTTAATTAGAAATGTATGACCGTGTCTAAATCGATCAAGTTCGTGTAATAAATGTCAAAGTGGAACATATTCCAATTTGTGTCGCATGTATTGAAACATCTTACAAAGAATTAAGACTTACGTAACATTTTCTTTGCAAAACTGTTCTGGTGTTTATAAAAATACGACTAGGTACCGTTGAGGGCACACCAAGCTTTACACAGATGCACCTTATTTCATAAGATCGTTCCAGATTTTATAAAGGGGGATCTGAATTTGACTTAATATATCTCTTTCTTTTACAATTTTCATCAAAGAGCAAGCTAGTATAAGAGTACTAACCTGTTTCTTGGCACTCCAAACCAGTACTCGGGCTTCATGCGCTTGCGGCCGTAGGACATGAGTGGGGTGGTGCGTGGGAGGGGGCGGCCGGCAGGCTTGCCCATGCGCAGGCGCAAATACAGCGGCGGGTCGTCGCTGGGTCGCGCGGGCCGCGGTATTAACTCTGGATGACGATATTTTTAAGATGTTGTTAAAAGTTCATTACATCTTTATAATGTCACACTGGTGGATAAGGATGTGCAAATAAGAATTGTATAAATAAGGTATAAAAAGCGCTGTTGTTTTATGCATTGTTTTGTTTCGTTTGGTTTCTCCATACAAAATCGACGGCTGCGCGCAACGCATAAAACAACTCGCGCCTAAGTTAATGTATGTAGAAATCTGATCGCATGCGTCTGACGCTGCGAGTAACGCATAAAACAACAGCGCTCTTAAAACAATTACAGAAGCATAGTATCCTTCTGATATGCGATTAAACAAAACAGCTTGATACTTAATAAAGTTTATAAGAGTGAATACAAACTGTCAAAAGACGCGAAGAGATCAGGCATGTCGTCCACAGACACCATACTGCGGTAATCGAGCCTCGGCTGGTTGCTGCCGCTGGATGACGTCGACTTGGTCTGCGAGCGCCCGAACCCGCCCAGCGAGCTTCGTCTAAACATACCAGGGGTTTATAAGCTTTGTGTATTAGATCGAGTATGTAAAACGTGGTGGGATTAGCGCAGGGTAGATTAGCAGGCGAGATAAGCTGCGTTTTTTGACTTAGTGCTAACCGATGTTTAAACTAAGAATCAAAAGCAAGCCTAACTCGCTCACTGGTAATGTAACATGCGCTATCGTAACGCTGGATATCATCAGCACATTTTTAAAGAATTGGCCCTTGTTCACTATCTACAGATAAATTTTATCTGACAGATGTTTTATACCTGTCTCTGCCTAAAACGCCATGTTTTATGAAATAGACATGGGTTTATCTGGCAGTTATATTTTATGTGGAGATGGTGAGTCAGGCACTTTGACCTTTACATAAACAGAAGCGCCTTAAGTTAGTATACTTATTCAAGTAAACGTGGAAATAAATTATTATAAAGTACGCATCAGTCATTTGCAGGGACAGTCATTAAATAGTCGTTACATTAAAAATAAAATAATAAACACTGAAATACAAAGTTCAGCACCTGTGGAACAGTAGCAAAAAGATTAAGTTAAAGACAAGTAAGAGCGAAATCTTCAACTTTTAATTTTAGGAGATAACTTAGCGTTGTAAAGCTAGCATGCTTCGACATAGACAATCGAGACTGGAATGATATAACAAAGGTGCCAATAAGTTAAATGATTGTGGATGAGATGGCTATGATCATGTACATATCATTTTAACAATATAAATCCTATCATGATATCGAATGACATGATGATGAAATGAGTACTTCTATGAAGAAAACTCTACCTCATGATTTAGACTAAAATTTTCCTAACACATATACAACATGCCATTCAGCACAATTATAGGTAAGTGAAAACGGAATTTGGATCGAAAATCTGTTCTAAGATCGGCAACAGTCGTATAAGAGACAAAAGAGTTAACAAATACATCAGTGAAGAGGCCTAGAGAAGAGTGTTACAAGACAAAAAGAGGCTAAACAAATACACTTACGCTACATGGATAGATACTTGAAAAACTTAACAACGCGATTAATTTATTTTATTTTCTAATGCGCCACTATCTGGTAACATATGTGATAGAAAACGAGAAAGAGACTGCTTTCATCTAAAAGATCAAAACAGACCTGTTATTTCGCTTACCAAACGACTATTGGCACATTAGAAAAGAAATAACATATTCCTAAAGATACGCAACATACATAAAATGTTGCCCTCTTACATTCTTCAGTATTTAGTCATTATGTTAGTAAAGACAGAATGAGAAGACAAAATTTTCGTAACTGCGCATTTAGGTCTTATTGAATGAACCGAAATAAAAAAGTTCCATGTAGCGTCAGTAATTGGGCACGGGACCACCAAAGGCAAACACATAAGACATAACGGGGACACAGTAACAGCGCGGCGTGCGACGTGCCGCTTACCCCGACGCGTCGTGGGGCGTCTCTTCCGACGGCGTCTTACTCAGGAACAAGCCCGTCCCCAGCTCCACTAGGTTCATTGGCGAGCTACCAATGAACACAGTGAGCCGTTCCAGTTAGCATCCACGGTAGCAAAGGAAAAAGTCGAGCCCAATATTAATTTTCTTCTAGCACGTGTATATGTGTGAGCGCTAACTTGCTGTGGTTTCGTGATAGTTTCGCTCTTTCGCATGTAAAGGTCACTTCGAACATAAATGTTTGTAAGGAACAAACATATCTTTGTGTAACCATGTTCATTTAGTATTGAAAAATATGCTAAACAATACGAGATTTATCTAAATTCATCTTATTACCCTTTACATGGAAAGAGGCAACTCGTTCGTTACGTTGTGAGCAATCGAGCAAGTTACACTATCAATACATTCAGTGGTCATGACTGAATTCCGTAGCCACTATGTGTTATATTTATGTTCCAGTGCTTATGTACTCAAGTTGCAATCCAAGACAACGTGCCTTTTTAAGGAGGAGTTAGTTGTATTAGTCTTTTGTTAGCGTATTGATTTAAGGCGACGTTACTTGGATATTTTATGTTATGTGTGTAGGTTTCGCACATACCTGTTGAAAACTTTGGAGAATACACTGGTAGAGTTGTGGCTATCCGCGGAGGTAGGTAGAGAATCTCCTTGCGAGCTCTGGGAGCCCTGCGCAGCGCCTTCGCCCGTCAGACCCTCCACCCATGACAGCGGGTATGAAAGCCTCTTTAACATCTACGGAACGGTAATAAAAGATAGTTTATTATATGGGCAAACTTTTGTCATCTTATGGGCACACAACAATGAATGCAGCTCTTTTGGCGGAAATCAAACATTTAAATATCACTTAGGTCATTCGAATTCAAAGTCTTCTCATATGTATCTCGAAGCTTCCAATATATCTAAAATCCACGCCTTATAGGTAAGCTAAGATCAAATTCATATTGTCCAGCTGTCATACCTTCACAAGAGTCGGTAAATCGGAAGCCAACATTAAATAAATCAAAGAGAAGTTGGTACCTTATTCTTTTTGTCGGGTTTGTCGACGTTCTCCTTCTGGTTGTTGCCGTCGAGCGAGAAGGAGACGGCGGCGGGTTTCCGGGGCGCGCGCTCCGCCTCCCCCAGCGGCGGCGCCGACAGCGGCGGCTCGGCGCGCGGCAGGCACACCGGCGGCACCCACTCCGCGGACAGCACGATGTCCGCGTCGCTGTACACCTGCACACAACACGACCCTTTACTTCTCTCTACAGGTCGATAGATACGGATAAGCTTCGATAAAGAGACGAAAAATCAGTGCCAAATTTATGTATTTATAGCTGAGAAGGTAATTTGAAAACCAATGACACATAAATAAAAAGAATATGAAAATTTGATAGAAATATAAAAGATCATTAAAAAGCATTCACATACAAGTTTGCGCAGACTGAAAAATATATACCTTTTGGGCTAAGACCTATGAGACAAAAAGAGATCATAAGTATTAGCAGGAAGGTTCGTGTTTACGTAGACTGTGTATAAGACACTTTTGTACATACAAGATAAGTGAGACCTATTAAAACCAGAAAAGATCGTAGTTCAAACACCGTACGAAGATTTACTCCAGCCGTAGATTAACCGTAACCAAAGAAAAAACGCCACAGAAGGCCAACTTCAGACCGTCAACCAGAGTCGTATTTCTTGCCCCGCCGCCTCTCACCTCATCGTGTGAGTCGACCGACATCATTTCATCGTGACTCAAATCTTGACCCTTGACTTTAGCACTGACATTAGTCGGCCAAGTAAACTCCTGTTCCTCAGATTCTGGCGTTTCAAATATCGTGTCTATTTCGTGATAGTAGCCGAGCGGGTGATCAGAGGTTTCTAGAGAGTTCTGGAAAAGCGTGCTGGTTATAATGAGGAGCGTCCTATGCCACGGGTTAAAATAATATAGCGTTTGAAGGTTAGAAATGGTGCAAGTGCAGTTTTTAAGTGAGTTATTAAAGCAAATAATAAATCAAAATATCTGTAATGAAAATTCAACCTTGTTGACAGAATATGGATTATCGAATATTAGACTCGCTTTTAGCAACTTGATGTCATTTTTCCCTGTCTAAACCGACTATTCAAACCTGAAAACCTCTTTAAAAAAAGTCTTATCGTCTTCAAAACCTTCGGAAAAAGTTACAGATTTGAATTCAAAACCTACCTTCTTGGAATTAGTGGGTGTGACATGCAGCACGGGGTCCCGGATGTCGATGCCGGAGTCGTGGTAGGAGAGCTTGACGAGATGCTGCGCGTCGTCCGCGCCGTCCGCCTCGCCGCCCGCCGCCGACTCCGCGCGCTCCACGCCGCCCGCCGCCGCCTCCAGGCTCTCCTCCTTACCTTGCTCCGTGGTTGACGATACCTGGAACGCGATATTTTATTTTACATTTTTATTGACGTGGCAATACCTTAAAACTCGATACTACTATTGTCTCGTTACGCTCGTTGTCACGTTCCGCAAGCGAGAGCGCGACATTAACGATAGAGAGGCATGATCGGCGACTTTGCGACCGACTTTTTTAATTTGAACTCATTCAATGCTGACGCACTACAAGACTATCATTACAGAAACCCGTTAGTCATGTACCATACGAATCCCCCCGTTTAGTAAGTCGTGTCCATACTCTCACAAAAATATTACGTCAAAGCATGTGTAGGTACTTGAATTGTATGGTAGATTGCTACCATAATATGCTATTGAGCAGCGCAGATATTAAACTTAAATGCCAGTTATAAAATTACGATGAATGTTTTAACAGGCGCTATCGTACGATCATATGTAATATATCAAATGTAATTACTTAGATACTCGTAATTTTGTTCAATTCGTGAAGTAGTTTTGTAGAAATCGCACTAGCTTACCTCGCTTCCTTGATCAATAGACATTCTGTCTTTGCTTGGAATGGCCCAGTGTTGATCCAGTAGGGATTTCCTCCTGTCCTCTGTCGTTTGTTGCTGGAAATTATCAAAACATATCCAATAAGATTCTTGGAACTTTACACACACACACACAAGATAATGGCGATCTTTTAGGCTATGTAAGAACTTTGATAGCTAATACACAAACAGTAAAGCTTCTGTCCTGATTATCAATTGCTAACTTTTAATAGCCCAATTTCCTTATCAACCCATTTGACGTTCCCACATAAAGCACGAGCCCACTATCATACAAGAGTGATTAGGACGTACCGTAATCCACCATGCTGGCCTCATGAAGATTAGTCCAATTTATAACACTTTTAAGCACTTATTAAGCGAAGTTTCTTCACCTGTAGCGCGGTAGGCGTGACGAGTTCCCTCTCGAAGGCTTTAGGGAAAGCGGCGCCACCGCGGTCCTCCTCAGAGCCGGGCCGCTCCTCCCCGGCCGCGCCCTCCTCGCCCTCCGCGCCCTCCCCGCCGGCTGCCTGCAGCTCGGGGAACGTCTCATCCTGACGGAAAACAATTTAATAAGCCTTGTGAATACAATATAATAATGAATATAATATTTTTATTAACGGTTCATTTAAACAATTGTATCTTCTCTCTTCTCTCATAACTAATCTGATGACTGATACTTACTTTGACTAGAAGTGAATCCTTTCCGGGTGAATGTTCCGATTTATTCATGTAGTAAATCTCGGCTTGCTCAGCTCTGTAAACATAAGTTATCCATTTTAAACTAGGTCATACTTTATTGACAAGAATTTTATTACATATCATCGTGATACTTTTTTAGGAAACGGGTTTTAAGAACAAGTGGTGATAAGATAACATACTAGTCATACTTAGTTCGTTTAAATCATCATAATATCTAACAACGAATTACAATGAAAACAAAATACGACCTTTCTTTGATCTGTCAAAGAAATGTCAGAGCCAAAACTAAACTTTATTACACAGTTCGTGTTATTATTATTCACACTGCTGGCCGGAAGAAAAAAACCTTATTTATATAAAATTATTAGTCACATTTTGCTTCTCAATTTATTTATTTATTTATTTATTTAACTCTATTATGTAAGTCCACTCACTTGTGCGCACTGTTATCGGAGCTGTGCGTGCGCATGTGCGCGATGTCGTAGAAGATGGCGGCGTTGACGACGTACTCCATGGGCGCGATGACGCCGTACGACTCGGGCCCGTGCTCCATCACCAGCGTGTCCGACACGTTCGGGTCGAACATCACCGCGTTTGGAGTCACCAGCAGCACGCCTGATACTACGCCCTAGAGATTTGCAAGTTAAACTAGGATTAGTAGGTAAAAAGACAATTAAGAGCTCGTTTCACCTATAGCAGATAAATTTTTACTGACAGATAAACCTATGTCTATTTCATAAAACATGACATGTTAGACAGTAACAGGTATAAAATATCTGTCAGTTGAATTCTATCTGTAAGCGGTGAAACTGGCCTTGATTGCTATATTATCTATACAGTTTGTGACAGGAATATTGCAATACACCGAAACATACACTCGCTTCTGCTTTTTTCTAGGCGAATAGAAAAAATCATACCAATAGAGGAAAACGCTAGCATACATAAATAGGGGGTTTCATAATAAGCTTGATGCAGAGTTTCTAATTTCACTATCTATACTAAGTACGATTCAAGAAGACTAGTCAATGCGTAGGTTGATATGCTTACACGAAATCATAACAAAAATCTTCTTAACTTGGAAGTGTTTAGCAGCTGATTAAATATTTTGCTACTGCTATTTTTCTTCATACAATCGAAAGCAATTTGCGTTTACTTTATCACATCGTGCGAATTTCTAAGAATTGAAAAACAAATGGATATCGGAAATAATATGCATCTGTATCCATAAAACATTTGTGCAAATAAATAGCCATTCAAATATTTCTTTCATACGTTGTATTATTGTTTCTAGAATTTATAGCGAGTGGTCTTATCGGTAAAGAAAGGGTTTCAATGTCAATCGAGTTATGGAAGTGGAACAAGTGATTAAGATTTATATTTGAGTTGGCATTTCTCCATGAATTCGATCGTGACGCATTCTACTAGAAAACTAACTAGGCAAGTTTTCGCACTCATTAAAATTCATCTTGTTTGTAAACTTTTGCACGCTGTGTGAAAAGTTTGCGAGAAAATTGGTTTTCAAAAGTTTAATAAGGTGGGGTAAGAGCGGTTGTCATGTTATTTTATTTAGATTCAACACTTAGTTCAACCGCTGACTCATCACAACGACGAATCTAGGGCCCTAGGTCGAGGGAAGTCGAAGAGACAAGTTGGCAGGAGCGAATAGTTTAAATATGGTTTTTACACCGTGGAAAATAGCCTAGGTTCAATTGATTAACATGTCTTACTTGTCCATCAGTGATATGTCGAACGTTAATCTTAAGGAAGCGCTGCGGCGCGCTACTGCTGGCCGGAGCATCAGGGGACACCGGCCGCAGGCTGTCCAGGATCTCTGTAAAATACACCAATACCGACATAAGTATCATTGAAATAATGTAAAAACAGCTCGGACTTGTTTGAAAGACATGACGTTACTTAATAACTAGATATTTTTACAGCTATTTTCCCACGTTTTGGTGTCACGTTGTCGTATTTATACGCGCGTAAAGATAACTAACAAATAAAATCTTACAACGAGATGATAAAGAAATTTCAAGACAACCTGTTATTTAGTTTTTTTACGTACCAGATAGGTAATAGTTAACCCGTCAAATGCGATAGTATCTTAGTACTTACAATAAAAATAGGAGAATTATGTAAGTACAAGATAGAACACTATTTATTTACCTTTTTCCTGCGCCGGCTCGCTCGGAGCTCCCTGCGTGGACTCGGAAGTGTTGTCGCCGCTCTCGGACGGCCCATCCGACTCCTTATCACCATCTGGAAACCGACAACATTCGTCACTTGTTCTGTTTACCTACGTCACCACACCACAAATACTTAGAGCCTATTCGTATATGGTAAATTACACAACGCACCATACCACCGTTTCAGAAATTCAAAACTAAACATTCTTGTAGCACTGAAACGACAAGGACATTATATTATCTGGTTATCGCGCGCGATAAAACGAGTCCATATCTTGAGCATGCGTCCGTTCGACGCCGAGTGTCCGCCTGGGAGACTGTTATTGGAATAATTAGGGAGCAACGCTAGATATTTAGAGTTTAAAATAGCGTGGGGGCGCGTGGCGCTCGTTCGCTGCCGCAGTGTGCACTGCTCAGTGCCAGTGCCACGCCGCCGGCGTGACAGCTGAAATGTTGTAACTCTTATTTACCGTGCAAATAGTAGAAAAGTTCCTCGACTACGTCACACGTAGATGAATACCATCAAGGCTAAATGTTATTGTTTTTCTTTACGCGCGGACAATACCGAATCAAGTATGTAATCAACGTTATTGATACAGATTATTGCTAGTATTCATAGTTTGTTTACATTAATTGTTTCGTCGCTCGATTCGTGACAACAAGTCTCGAAGTCAGAGACACGAGAAATCCAATCATCAAAGGAATGTATTATTGTTTAAATACAGCTAACTAGTTACAACATAGTTCATCAAAACTTGGGTTTATGCGGATTCATTTGTATAAATACAATGGGAATTATAAATAGCTCTTCTACCCGAGCAGTAAACACGTTATAAACTATAAGTGATTACGTTTAAGTAGGAGGGACCCATATATCACGAAAATACCTTATTCACATGTCTTAAGTAAGCCGTATGATATTATGCCAAATCGTTGAGCTGAAAACAGCGGTTACAAGTTCACTGCTCCGAATTTAATGTTCTTTGTAATGTTAACGTTCAGGTTCAATCGTAAACCCTGAAAATAATTGGCAATTTAAAGCCCGCCCCGATAAGGAAATAGATGTTGTGAAACATTTGACGAGTTTTGCGATACCTGCGGTTCATCTACTAACACTTTGTAGATACCTTTCTTCAGCTTGTTTTCTATTTAGGTTGTTTTATATTCACTTCTAATCTACTCGTTAAAATAAAAATATGCATTAAACTATATCCACTCGTTTCATTTAACATTACATACCTAATTCCGTACTATTTACGTCCAAAAATATTAGATCCACAGATTTTAAGAAATTGTCCATGAAGTAAATGTAGAAAACTTTATATTTGACTCTTGGCTACTTTAGGGATGAAGCCGTTTGTTTTCAACGCTGACTGCTTATCGAATGGCTGAAGGGTAACTAACTAGAAATAATGACTTTGCAATATCTATCTCTTACCGGCCATAGACGCGACCGAAGGCCGAGTTACACAAGATACCTACAAAATTTCACGAATGCTCAGTCATGGCTCATTATTTGAAACTACAGATAGACAGCTTCAATTTATAACTGATTTCAGGTATGCGATACAACGTTTTATTTAAACATTAAGTTTCGCATTTATTCACTAAAAAAGCGTATCTTGAAAATAATAAAACGGTTCATTTAACATTTCTTAAATATAGCTAAATCGCATAGATACCATTACTTATGAGCTCGAGTTCTATCTTAATTGTTCGGCAGCATTAAATTTGGTACACTTCAATATCTATAGGGGCATAAAAGTGATTTTAAAAGCTATATTAATCGTAGCTAGCGTCTTAAAACATAAACTCTTGAACTTTCGATCATTCCAAATATTATCTGAGGCAATATTTTTGAGACGAGTTTCTTATGGGATCAATAAATAAATCTGTCTTTATTTATGTGGCTTTAGCTCGGGAATGGCCACTCGAAAAGAAAAAAACTTTCTTAGAGGAGAACAGTGTTGTTTATAAGATATAAAAACAAGAAATATGTACCCAGTCATTCATTTTTAATACCCAAGCGGTGTTTACAGTTTTTACTGCGCATTGTGCGGCTATCACGTGATTTCCACATGAAAATAGCATATTTTACTAGTGCACTTGATACATAGAGAGCGCCAATATGGAACTGACGGATAATAACAAATGGCTAAATGGAAATGTATCCGTTAGTTGGGCAGGCGTCAGCTGTCCGTGACGTGCGACGTTGGCTGTAATCACCGCCACCGACCACTGATTGGATGACTGATAAGCGGATTGTATGCAAGGACACCGTTAACCCACAAAGCGGGCGAGTGAGTTCACTGAACATTACGTCACACACATACCTACTCAATAATTCACGACTTGTTCGCACGAACTCATACTGCCTAATTAAATATTTCTATTTTGTTCCCCTTCTTTATCTATTCTGGACTTTTTTTCACTAAAAATATTGAAGTAAATATTTGTTGATTTGGTTCTACATCATGTTTCTTTATTCCCAATCAATATATTCTAAATGTATTTGTTGCGTGCGACAAAGATACCAAACAAGCTGCTCCGCGAATGAATCAACTATTATAAAAGTCTGTTAGATCTATAATTTTTTATAACTAGAAATGCCAAGAATCTTTTAATTTATTACTAAAGTATGAAGTTTTCTATTAATTTAAATTTTCTTTTCCTACGTTTTAGCTAGCAATCTTCAAGGTTCTTCGTTATAGAAGTAGTGCTTGGAAATGAAGCTAATTATTGATTTCCTGTCACTCTTTACTGTCTTCGGTAGGCGTGAAGGCACATCGACGGAGTTTTACTTGACTCGTATTCAAATTAATGTCTGGCAGTTGGTTTTGTTAAAATCGATAGCAATATTAACCTCAAACACTGTGGCTGGTTAAAAACTGCCGCATTTATCTGGTGTTCAAAGTTCCACAGCAGGAGAATCCTTAGAAATGAGAAACACTATCCTAATCTTCCAGCCAAGTTTAAATCCTTTATCACCACGGACGTAAACATGTGTTGGAGTATTGCAATGCATTCGATTAAAGACTTACTAAGTATGATATTGAAGATTTAAATCAAAGCTATCATTGATACTACGAGTACGAAGGACAATACGTTCAATAATGTTTAAATTGATTCAAATAGTATTACAAACATTGCTTCGTGATAATATGAGTTTGTTCTCATACTATTCCATTATATTATATTATAATACTGCAATACGTTCTCAAACTCTATTCTGCGTGTTTATTTCTCATGAATCTGCGCACTCTAAATCAGACCAGACAGTCTAATTGCGTATCGCTTAGCGTTCAATAAATAACAGCCATATAAGAAAAGCTAAGCAATACAGAACCTTTATAACGTCTGTATTTTATAGGTGGATTTCAAACGTGATCGCACACCTGGCAAACCTCTGCGACCTTAAACTTGGCTAAATGCCAAGTGTTTTTCACTTGGTACTATAATTTATCATCAACTGCACTGAATTTAAATATTACTTGGCTGTTTCAGTGACCTTTAGGCCTTTAAAAGCTGACTTGAGGTATTCGGGATCAAGATAATGATTACTTAATAAAACGATGTGGGTGGATGTCGGCTAAGAATAGTAACACTTCAGTTTTTCACGTGGGCGTCGTAGGATGTAACTAAGTTAATCAAGACAACACTCGAGGAAGGGTTCAGTAGGTACCCTCCTCGGGTTAAGGCTTTTGCCAGCAAACTTAACGGGATCGTCAACCTATCTGACAAGTGAGTTGATGGCCAAGTACACCTCGGAAGTAAATAAAGAAAGGTTCTCGTGTTGCAGTGTTACCCTTTAGGATTATATCAATAATGCCCACCTTTCCTCTTATCGGGTACAAGTAGATTTTGTCCAGGGAAAATGAACTGCGTGGCAAGGCGGTTCAGCTTGGTGAGTTCCGAGGGTGTAGTGTCGAACCGAGCCGCCACTGACGTCAGGGTATCGCGGTCACGAACCTGCACAAATAATACTTTGTTAAATTGTATCCAACTGATGACTAGTTCGGTTTTACCTTTGAGGAAAAAATACGGTAAATGACTAATATGGTTTTTGTCCGCACTACATTTTGGTAATAAGGGACAATAACCCTAAGATACTCAGTTTTCTCACATCTGTATGAATTTCCAGGTTTTATCGTTCTTACTTGCATTTAACAATCAATACGGTACCGTACAACCTTCATTTCTGATCAGAACTTTATATTGAGATGAGATGGGTCAAAATGATTGGACACAGCTTGACATTGCACCTGTATAAGTACGTCGATATAAACCAGATCAGATAGCTGTAGTCATCAAGATATGTGAAGTGATAGCCTAACCTTAGCACAGAGATCGATAAGAACCTTCCGTTGCAAAATGACATCAAAGCCTTACCGTATAAGTCATAGTTTTGATCGGTGGCGGAGGGGGTAGTCTGCTTTGTTTGACTTGCTCGTCTTCATCTGAAACAAGTGAACGAATTTAGAACAATACATATGCTCGAACTATACCGGAGCCTCTTGCTTCTCGTGTGATTATAATAATTCCAGTAAATATTATGTAACGTATGGTGTTATGCATTTGTATTACTTATCGAAAATATGCATATTAAGTAACACTTTTCCTTGTAACAAAACCGAATTTAGACTGCGGTTTTCCTTCAAACCCTTTATATTTATAGGTCCATAACAAACAAGTTTAGTTTCTTGTTTACCCGATTAATTTGAATATACAAAAGGTAAACGACATTATTTAAAGCTCAGCCATTAATAGAGGCGGCGCCTAGTTATAATGGGCAGTGCAGATTACGACAGATTGCCAGTTGCCGCGACTAAAGCTACCGGCGTTAATTTTATTGCGCGCCATAAAACATGCAAAAGTGCGCGCTTTGCGACTCTCACGCAAATTAAGCCCGGCTATTATAAGACCTTTGTACAATAAACCTCCACAGAGATTGCTCCCTGAACGGTGCGATTTTAATTCTAAAGTACCAATCCTCGCAAGTGAACGCTACATAACATAATCGCTATACAAACTTTGAATCGCAAACAGATAGAAGGTGGACTTTGTAGTAGTATTTTATTTAAACTTTAACAAATACTTATCAGACACAGGAAGGAAACTCTGCTAGCTTATATTTCAGTTAGAAAACTGAATTATGTTCAGTTGAGAAAAGTGTCTTGAAAATTTAAATCTGATTAAGTATAGGCACAGTATCGGTAAAAGTAGTACCTCCATAATAAGAGATTAAATTGACATTTGACAGTTTAATTTTTATATTGAATCTATTAACTCTGACCTCTATTAATGACAGTGAATAGAATAATTACACGATTATAAACGTATTAATTTGTACCTTTTACTTAACATAATTAATAGACACTTAATAACCCGTTTACCTTTATTTAATCAGATTATAACATAGAATCGACTCTATTGAAAGTTAAATAATTACACGTGTAATACAATGCTCGTCGATGGAAGTAATTACATTTCTCATTAGTCATTCAACGAGAAATAGGCAAAGGAAATTCATTATGTTCTCTCTCGAAATGATTCCGTCCGGAGTCGGAATGAATAGCTTTAGTTGCTTATGCGCAAAATGGTTTCATAAATTTTCATTAAATTAATTCTGGGGAATCACGTCGAAGACGAAGGCAGACAAGACAAATAAATATGGGGCTCGGGTAAGATTCTAGAAAATTCTACGGATTAATTATAACTGCCTTACGGGCGACCCAACAGGCTTGTTTGTTTGGAAAACGTCTTGGTAATAAAAATATCCGCAGGCGCTCATCCTCGTGCCAAAAACGTGCGACATCAAACTTTTAATGGATAGCGCCGCAGTGTAAGTTTCACTCTTTATGTTTAGCGGGTAAAGTTATTTCTCGGTGTCATAAAATTAAGCGCTTTTACAAGCATAGGTCTCTGGAATGATCTTTCCAATCGTTAAACAATGTCGTAAATTACGTAAATTTCTGAAAGTAGTGTTTGCAAATCGATGGCTTATGCTGAAATCTATTTGTAAGCTTAGCCAAGCCACTGCCAGTAAGTTGATTGATTTACGAGTGAAACTAGTTATTTATTCATACAAGTAGAATTGGCCACGAGAGTAAATTCGCAGAGTGCGTCGTAAATAACTTACGAATACGAATTAGAAAGGTATGTGGTAGATACCTCTATTGACTGCATCGAACCTGCCCTCGACCTTGGAGCGCAGCGCCTCCAGGTCAAAGGGCGCCGCGAACCCGTGGTCCACCGACCGGCTTTTAGACCTGTAATACATAATGTAATAGTTAACTACTGCACATAACTTTTCCACTAAAAAGTAAGTACCTTTGTGTTTAATAATCTGCCAGATACAACTCTGATCAATTTGTTTACACAATGAACAATCGTGCCCTTTTAGCACACAGCTGCTATATGATTATGTACAGTAATCTGTAGCCTATAATCAGTCAGCTCGTCATATGGCATTGTTTACATTTCGACATAAAAATCCCCTCCACTTCTATAGCCATCGATACATCGAGACAACATCTATCTATAGAGGTCATCGCCCTAGCTGTGATTGTGTTCAAAAGTTATGCGTCCCAAATAACTCGACACAAATAGACGACATGACACACCTACGGATGCCATTGACAGGAAAATGGCGACCGAAACTTCTAATGTGATCAATGCATATTTTATTAGATCCCACAGACTAAACTAACTTGAGGGTTCAGTTACCTACAGTTTGGTTAAATTAAACATGATCGGGTCATCATCACCCGTGACATCCACATATTAGTAAACTAGCGAAAATGTTATGGGTCGACGACGTAATACAGATTTTTCTAAAAATTTCAATCAGCATTGTATCTACGTGTATGTCTTTTATTTTATCTACGTATATCTCGTAATTCCATCCAATACCAAGGAATCTTTGGGTGGATTAGAGGGATTACACCATCTGGGCGACACTTCTCGGACAAACGGCTCAATCACGGGACAGATTAGTTTTTGAGATCGATGGCATTCGGCTATTATGATGGCATTAAACATATATTTTTACACAGATACATATAAATCGGCAATTAATCCAGTAGCTACCCCAGTTTTGTCATTACTTTCTTTATAAATAAAGAGCACCAATTTTATTATTTAAAAATAACAATCGCAGGCGGCTCGAAATAAATACGTTGAGCAACATTCTATGGCATAGAATAGAATAGACGATAACCGAACACATTTGTGGACAGGCGGTGCAATGAAACACAATATCTACTTTCTAATGATGCACCATACATACGTTCATCTTGGTAAAATTTTGTGTCTAGGTAAGTTCTTGTCGAATAAGTGTCAGGTGAAGTGGTTACCTTTTAAACGACTGGTCGATGCTCTCCGCACTCCTGGACAGTTGCTGCGAGGCGCGCCTAGACCTGCATGCAACAGAGACCACGAGCTACAGGCACAGCATGCAAAATAAAAATAAAAACAACAAGTGTTCTAATGTTCTTACTCGAATAACCGCTAGTAGTGCAGCAAATGACGCAACCTCTGTTTGTTTATTCGAATAAGCCCATCTACCGTTTCCAAACTGGTAAATTTCAGTTTATTTTGATGAACGAGCATAAAATTACTCAATCATATATTTTTCGTTACTTATAAAAATGTAAGTATTATGTTTTACATTTTTTATGTGAGAAAAATATTTATATTCAACCAGTGTGAAAACGGTCGTAAAAAATGTTTGGTGAACCGAAATGTGTATATCTGCGTGAAAAGAATAAATAAACCAGCAAATAAAGTGTGTTTATACCACATCGATTCATGCGATGGGTCAACATCTAAATGTACGACATGCAATGCATAATAATGAACTAAATATGAAATCCTATCATGATAACATTTTCAAATGGCTATTCATACCTACTACAACATTATCATCATAAATAATAAATGAAATTGTATTAAAATACCTACATTTCCTTTATACGTATTACATACTTATTAAAATTAAACATTGGTATAGGTATCAAAGAATCGCAGCTGTTCCACTGTTTATACTAATATCGATAGTGATAAATGTTCAGTTCCTGAATGTTCATTTGTGTCGTGTTAACATAGATGTGTTTAAAAATTAATTTAGAATTTTGCAGGACACTATAACAAACATTGTTTACGTCGGTAAACAAATTAGCGTCAAAGATAAATTTGATTGATGTTAATGTTCACGGCTACAAAATACATCACGATAATTATAAGAGCATTGTTTAACCATTATTTTTTGTGTCACGACTGATGCTACTGAACTAATAAAAGTCGATTCATCATCACGGATCCTTATACAATAAAACATAAAAGAGATATTCTCTGTATGAAAATGAACTTCGATTACAAATTAATTAAATTAGTGGATTAATGCAATTTAAAAGTGGTGAACGCGAGTATCAATTTGTTGTAGTTGGTTAAGAAGTTCTAACGCATTTTAATCAAAGGGCTTAGCGTATTTCAACCTGCGACGGTCTCTAATTACGTAAATTATTAGCATTAATTTAGAGAAGACTTCTAAGTTCAAGCGTTTTGCGTTACATAAATGCTGTGCAAGCTGAGTTACCCGGAACTAAGGGTAGCCAGTTGTTCTTGACCCGGGAAGTGTAGTTCTTTCTCCCATTTATGAAGTGAGTGCGTGGGTGTGTAGGGGGTCTGGGTATATTGGGGGCTAGCAGGGGGTCGCTAAGACGCGGGGTGGGCGCGTCCTTGACACTGGGCGGCGGCGGGGGCCGCGCGCAGCGGGCGGCTCCGTCTGCGTATTTACTAACACAGCCACCATGTAATCTCCGTTGGCTTGTTTACAGATTCTCTTTAGCCCATGGGTATTACAATTCCATTAATACATTTATCCTTGCTCTTCTGACGGCAGAATAACAGTGGTGACAATGAATTTGGACTTACGCATAATGTCCTCCTATCGCGTCACGAAAATTACATTATGCTTAACCTATACCTATTTCTGTCGACTATAAGGAGTATTTTTTAATAAATCAACGCTATTTAGGTAGCGTTGATTTATTCGTAGTACGCACTTAGGTTGTTAGTTGCCGAGTAGCGTAGAATCACGCGAAGTGCGTAGATTGTTTTGTTTACGTTACAGCTACAAGCACGGTAACTGGATCCGCGACTGGATATAGGGTGACACTGAATAATGTCCCGGCAGCCGGAGGCTCCCACATGTAATGTATCTACATATTATAACGTGAGCACGAATAGGCTACATGACACTGAAAATTAATATCCTGCCGAGCATTTTTGGGTGGTTGACTGCTAAAGGCTGGTCTAAAAGCGTTCACAAAATACCGCTTACCGTAGATACGAGAACATTTTGTTTGGCAAAACATTTGACTTTCCTTTGAACATCTGTCCTTCTAATAAAATATCGCAAGTTGATTAAAAAAAAACAAAATCAAGAAACATAATTAGAAGATTGTTTCAATTTCAAAAAACAGAACTCGTGTCTAAACACTGATATTGTTTACAGGAAAATGTTTGCTTCAAAATTAACTTTGTAATCGTGGTTTGTTTACGTGAATTCAATTCAGGATAAATTGAATACAGTTTTAGTATAATATAAAATTGCCTCCACCTAACTCCCGACACGTGTTCCTAATACCCAAGATCCGATTTGTATTTATTTGTGGCTACACGGACGAGTGTCTAGAAAATAAAATTTGTTACATGCCTACAGTATCAGGTACACCCTCGAGCAGTACGTAACTGCGTGAACGAATAAATATTATCAAGAATATTACGTTACAAAAGTTACAATATTGATAAATATTGTTTAGGATAGTTTACTGACCGCGGAAGATTTACCAGCATTACTCAATGAGGACAGCAAGGCCTGTCAATAAATGGCATAATCGATCAACGTGCACATTATCGATGTAGCTTTAACGAGATAATTTATAGCCTGCTATTATGTAGATTGCTATATGCACTAAGCGCTATTTACAACTTGTTCCTTATGGGTAGGAAATAATATAAAAACATGTAATAGAGAGCCGCTAAGATAGCTTCACAATCTATTTCGAGGTAGTTGCTTCATACTAACGTCTCACAATTGGGACGTTAAAAACAAACATGTTATTAAACTGTAAGTCATAGTCATAACCAATTACATGTGTATGTAGCCTTCACGTTAGAATTCATAGAAGGCAGCAACTCAACCTTTTGGCATTATAATCCCGTCAGTGCCATGAGGCCAGACTCCGGACGGAAAGGAAGTGGAACATAACTGCATTGTAGCAATTATAACGAAAAACTGATATAGTTATCTTATTACATTATTTATTCAACTATATGTTTATTTGTGGATGGTAATTGCGCAGCAAATAATTTAATGCAAATCTGCAATGTAAACACTAAGATTGAGAGTTGCTATTGGTTATACGCATAATAATGATGTCCGGACTACTTATGACTTAAATGCGTATGGTTCTTCAAGACAAAGCAAATTAATAGGGTATCTATGTTTACCTACACTAAGCCATTGAAGCCGAACAAGTGTTAGCCTAATTTTTGGGTAACACGCATCCAACTTTTACCCGAAGCTGACTAAGTAATTACGTGTTTGTTGATAGGATTTCCATCACTCGATCGTTGCTCAAAAAATTATAGATGAACGGTACATACATATTATAAACACGAGACCTTACATTTACTTGAACTAATCTATTGTACTTGTTGTATAATTTGATAACGCTTTTGGGAGTGAGGAAGTAGGTGTTCTAGCGGAGCAAGCGCCGAGGTCGTCGGCCTATGATTACGAAACGCAAGTGCGTGTACGATCGCACGTACTAACTTTTGATTTAACCATTGCATTTAATTAAGAACGTAAAACATAAACCCGAAACAAGGACGCGCAATGATCTTTCTCGGCTTTCTCAATCGAGATAACGAATGGTTCATGATTCGGAGTTATGTAAATGTCCCACTTTACGTTGACCTTAATATTAAATTAAATAAAAACTACCTAGTTTTTTGGCATTGTCTGTCATTGTGGATAAGGTATTGTCAAAACAAATAATGATGATTAAGGATTGCGTGACATCGCAAAATGTAGTGCGAATACTAGCGATTTTAGACGGCGCGGCGTCGTCTTGTCAACGCAGACAAGTGGGTGTGGCGGGGCGTCTTGACGAAACATGCGCAGGAGTTGCACAACCACTCTTCACGCCAGCTTCACTATAACATGGACCTTCACAGGTTCGGAGGAAACATACAATCGTCGCATCGCAATCGTATATAATTCGCATTACCTTAAATTAAAAGTCAAAAATAAAGGAGACAGCTTGTATGTAATTGACCCAGTTCTGAATAAGACAGATGGCGACTTTATTTTGAAAAGTCAAATCAACAGCTGTGGCACAATTTGCCTAAAGTAGGCTTCAACAAATAAGAAGACAGTTATCACAAATTAAAGAGCATTATAAAATATCGAATGTGGAACGCATTCGAGCACATGGTGTAGGTATCTAACCTAGTAGCTTAGCAGTCAGCAGCACACGGCTCGTTTATAGTGCCATTAATCATTCCGGCCACCGATCGCGTTACGGATTCATACACACACACCGTTGCAAATACATACAACATACTTATTACAAAATATAACTTTTATTTACACTTTTATGAGACTTTATTAACACATATTTTGCAGTTGCTCAACTTTTAATTAGAGTGCATTGCAGCTTACTGGATAATGATATTGCAGAAATGCAATACGAAACAAGATCTCGTTTACTGCGGAGCCGCTGTATGTAGTGCAAATGTATTTTATGTATAGTACTGCAAGTTGACGAGTATAGTATAGAATGAGTGATCATACCAGCGCGCAGTGCCGCTGGTGTTACTAGCTAGTTGACCCTAATGACTACTGCGGCCTTCTATGCACTGTACGTAAAAGGATTGACAAAGATACGCTTTGGCTCAATACCTTCGTAGGTAGATCGAAACATACCTACCTACGTACCTAGGTACTTATAATACGCTACATGTAGGTGATTTTCAAAGTACCCAATGTTTGTTATAATTGTTTCAATAAATTAAATTCTAAGTAGGTACGGATTAATTTGATATGTACGCTTTTTTACGTTTAAATAAGCTTCTTATGCTTTCTGAATAACACAATATGTCTTCTGAGTATGAATACTACATACTAAAGCTAAAGTATAATCTTATCAAAGTTATGACAAGCAATAAAAGAAACTTTTTATGTGTCCAGTATAACAAGGAGGCAAACGCGTAGGTAATCCGCCGCGCCGCGCGCCGTCGAGGAAATCGACGACGATAAAACAGTCACAAGGGGTTTGCGCAACCCCACACGCTCGCTCGCGTGTTGCGAACGACGACGTCCAACATATAATAGCTCTGATCAACAATCGATTTCATCACCACCCATTAGCTCGCATCTCGGAAAAGCCTCATGTCAAGCCGTCACTAACACACGGAAAGCCGTGGCATGTGTCAGCGCATTTCCTCCACAATTTGTTTAGACATCATTACCATTCCCTGCCAACTGATATGCATCATGCATCTCATCCCGAATACATTTAGCTCCTGGTTAAAAACCTTTTTTATAACTGGAATGAACCTGCTGAACGGCAGACGATGTTATCAGAAACACAAATTAAATCAGTAGGTAAACATGAAACCGCGATGGAAACACATTATTTACCTATTAACCAGTCGGACAAGCGAAAAGTCAATAATGACTTTCAGGTAACAGAATATGACTCTGATTTTATTTATGTTTACAGAAAAGCATATGTATCTATATAGTCATACGATATCGACTTCTATTTAGCTCAGGTCCTTAGGTGTGTTCTATAATGTGTAGTAGAGATATGCGCACTATACTTAGACTGTCCTGTCCAGTTCGTCACTCGGTCTCTAATTGCGGAGCTTCATAATTAGTCAAGTGCCGTCGGCAAACGAGCGCAATTGGCGCAATGGGGAGGAAATGGGCATCTATCCTCGAACACATAGTACCTACAGTACGAACCTAATTTATAACCTCCTCTTACAATGGATCGCAAAACACATACAAACATCTTTGTGCTTTCGGGTCCAACGATAAATTCTATAAGTATCAGTTGACACCCAAGCAACAAATGTAACCATAGTAGGAGACATCAAAGCCGATTGTCGCTGTAGTAGGTACTTTGACAAAAAACAAATCCGGATTTATGAGATAATCTATTGACAACCAAATAATAATCTTATCGAGCAGTTTGAAACATGAACATTCGAGTATTTGAACTGAATCATACCTAGGTTCTGTCGGCAAAGTGACACTTAAAACGACAAGAAGAACAAGAAATCGGTCGAAAGCAGCCACTGGCATAGCTAAGACACATGGTGGTCGAGGCGTACTCGTATAAATTTGCAATAAAATAAACTTGAGCTCGCCACACATCTCGAAACGAGTGCACAAATGCGACCGTCCTTGCGCAAGTACCTACCTGTACATTGAGTCACACGCTTTCCGCGGTTTTATCGGAAGGAAGTAATAAATGCAGATAACTCAACAACATATCAGATGTCATTCATAGCTAGAAACCGGGAAACGGTCGTGAAGCCAGCGACGGCAAACGCAAACAATGCATGTTAAGAGAATCACTAGTAATGTTCCGCGCAAACAAACCGTAATGTGTGTCGTGTTTCATATTATTTATCTAATTACCATAACCAATGTGTTAGCAGGTAGTCGTAAACATTTATCTTGAAACTAAAATGCTTACGCGTAGCTTAAAATCATGAGTTTCAATAAAATTATACGTATGAGTAACGTAGTCTGACAACCCACACTCAGCTGCAAGCTTTGGTTCACGCCAAATTGATTTTAGTCGCACCATGTCGTGTTAAATGAATTTACTCATTACATCATGAAGTTCAAAAGTCAATCACCATTTACTCCATTTTCTTGGAGTGTAGGTCACGGGATTAATCCATAAATGGTAGGGCACTTGCGGTCTACAATATCTACGTATACCAAAGTTGGGTAGCGTTTAATTTGGGGTTGGCGCGCATAAATGCAGTCTATAGGCTATCCACAAAACCCGCTCGTGAATTGGTTGGTATTGATCGGTGAGGACAAAATTCGAAATCAAGCCTCAATTTAGCACAAATAAGGTCTAAATTAGAAGGCTGGTTTCGACACGGCTGGGTGGCCACGAACTGGACTACGACAGCACTCGTTAGTGGGGCTATCGGCGCACCTAGCTGCCTTCACAATGGATGCTCCTCACAATTGATACTTACGCCAGATTTATAATCATTACTACCAACTTTGACTAACATTATTATCGTTTAAACTAACTTTAATAAAATACCTTAGATATTGGAAGTCCTGTCCCATAATAAGGTTTAACCTATTTTATTTGCCACATTAAGGGGAGTTCTGTAACGATTTGCAAAAGTTCACGGCTATCTGATGACGGTGATACATAAACAAACATTTGGAATGTTTCTTCTAATGAAATCGGTCTCATAAAATATTGTGTTCAGTTGCAATAAATCTTGCAAAACTGCTTTAAATGTTCATATCGCTGTTTACTATCGATTTAGCAGTAGCCATTTAAGAACGTAAATGCAAACGAATGAATCAAAATGTTTTAATAACATGAAACTTCGTAACGGCAAGAGATCGATTTTATGAAAGAAACCATGTCAAATATCAATGTACAGCGATAAAACTACAATCTGGAATGTACATTAGTGATAATGAAATATGATGCTGGCTGAAATAATGAAATGCCACAATATTTTCTGAATTTTAAGTAAAAGTTGAAGAATTTTGAGAACTCGCTCACAGCCTCTACTGCCGCGCCGCAAATTCGTGCATCTGATTAAATTCGCAACAGAAGAGCGCGGCGACATCATGCTCTGGATGATTTATTTTATGTGGAAGAAGCCGAGAGCTGGGCCAGGGTCGTAAACGTATATCCGTCTGTGCGGGTCCGCCGTCGTCCGGCTCGAGGACATACGCTTCTTTACGAGTTTTACGACACACGAAATAGATTAATGTTATGAATATCACTGTTTCATTCATTGCATTGCTTTAAACAAAAAGCGTCAAAAATTTACCGAGAAATAATTAATCTGTGATTATCTAGTCTAGATTTTTCTTTAGGCAATGCAGTTTAAACATTTTTAGGCAAGCAAAACGACACAGTTATATTAATACTGCAGTGTTTCCATTTGCAAATACATGTATCTTTAAAAAAAACAAATCAGATAAATTGATATGCATTAACGAAAACAGAAATATTAACTGACCCGAAGAGACTCGAGAGGTAAAGATAAACGTGTACCAAAATAAACAGTTTAAATTAAACGGCGATTAAGATAATATTAATTACAGCTTTTATAAGAGACGTAAACATGAAGCTCAAGCGTTTGACCTCTGATGTGAACGATACATGACTTTATCGAAACCATGAGAGTAGATGTAAGTGGTAAGTACCTAAACATTTTATCGATCCAGTCATTCTATGGAGAAATTCTTATTACGCATATTCCAGGTGATTTTACTTGTGATTTTAAATAAATAACACAAAATATAGCCATAATAATGAACGAATCAACGCATTTTCGATCCATATTTTCAACGCTATCTTGTTTATTTTGTTACTACGTCCAGATAGGTCTATCTAATAGACATTATCAAAAAGGGCAAAGATTGTATACCTACCTACTATCAGACTTGGCTGCATCAGGCGGTTACCTA
Source organism: Anarsia innoxiella (assembly GCA_947563765.1). Classification (NCBI taxonomy): domain Eukaryota; kingdom Metazoa; phylum Arthropoda; class Insecta; order Lepidoptera; family Gelechiidae; genus Anarsia; species Anarsia innoxiella. The sequence goes on from OX387395.1 coordinate 7,030,570, forward strand.
ATCAAACTTTTCTATGTATGTATGACATTGGAGACAACTTCAATAACGTCTATTTTATTGATTGTTGTTAGAAAATATCACTGATTTAAAAAGCAGCGCGAGACTAGCGTGACATGCCGTTGTAGTTCGAAGTCATCCCTAATTAGTGGAAAAACCACAAGGGATCTTGCAAGAATCAACAAACGAATGTCATCGCCAGACACATACGAGACAAAGCAGTTTGTATTGTAATAGCTTGTAATCACACAGTTGGCCAGCCCAGAAAGCCCTGGCGGTGTGCCAGCTTTAGGAATAATGTTTTTCTTCGAGACGCACAACATTATCTTAAAATCCACACTTGTCAAAAATAACGCGCGTAATCTTTTATTTTGGTTTCCGATTCCAAAAATATATCTAATGTAGTACGTTTTATATTCGCATATCTACAAATGTACGCCTCTAGATAATTTGCATTAATTACATTGGTGTCCGTCATTTGCAAATACAAAATGATAAACAACGTGGGTCCTGTTGGCACTATCCCAAGCATTGATCCTATATTTGTGGAAATAAACAAACCCATCATGTATCGTAATGAAAATTCTAAATAACCATTTCAACGAGTTTTCACATGATCAACTTGTGGTAAACGCAATAATTTGAAGGATATTATGGTCTAACATTAGTACAGAATGTTTGATGTTGAAGCATTTATTTTGCTAAAATTTCAAAGTAAGGCCAAAATTGATGTTTTATGTATTAAACTGTTTTTTTTTTTAAATTAACTGTTTACATTTTGTTGTACGCGTGCCAAGAGAATGATTTTCAATTACGCTACACTTTGATGCTGAATATTTTCAAGATATCTTTGTTTTGCAAAGCCGTGTGGCAAGTACGTACTTACTTACTACGAGTATTATGACCGTGAAGTATTCTAAGGCAAACCACTAAAAATAGCATGCCTACTTAACATTTTAAAAGGAACATAAACAAAAACACATCCATTGATAAAGAATCATTCAGAAAAAATACATAAAAGTATCGACAATTTAAATTAATATAGTTTGTTTCTTGTACTTGACCGATTTACTTTAAGCTTTACGATACTATAAAGTCGCTCTTACAAACTCACGAGGTTGATAAACGTAAGCATGTACTTAAATCTCGGTTTGTTTTGTTGCGAGGAAGAGATTTCGTTTATAAATTCTTGTGGTTAGTCTTATCAGGATAAGAGCGGGCTTAGTAGAAAGGTAAGTAATCAAGTGTCGTAGCTGCAGCGCTATATAAATTGCAAAGGTGAATGCTCGATTGCGGAAACAATCGTTCGGAGGTCACGCAAACAGTGACGAAACTATTTTGCCCCATGATGACGTGGAGTTGGCTGGCTGTTGCAATGTGCTTCGCTCGAATACCGACCAACACACTACTACCTCTTCCATAAACTTTTACTTATCCCACGTATTAATATTTCCAGCTAACAAGAAACGCCAATAACTGATTAATAACTTTTCCTTTAGCTTAATGACGTATGAGTTGCTTAAATTCTAATTATCATGAATTTATCCTGTAAGTCATTTTCATTTAAGACGAGCTGTATTTTTGGTTAAAGTAGGTAGGTACGCCATCTTACAAAATATTTTTTTACAGATAGAACTTTTGTACAAAACAGGTCGACATCTATTTCCGGCGAACTAATAGTCATCACCTTCATAGAGATTTATGGCGAGATTCCTAAAATCACATTTGGTTGGTTGTATACGGAACTAATTTTCACGAGTGGGCTGATGAAGGTCGATGCAAATGGGGTTCAACAAACCAAACTGATTCAAGTTCATTATTTGAATTCTGTAACTCGAAAACCTGTAAAGCTTTATTATAATGATTAGTTTAAGATTAATTATGAAGAAGAAAAGGATGACTTCTCGTAATAACTTAGAACTTCAAGAAACGATTAATAATATTATATTGAAACGAAATCAGGTTATAAAATAAACCAGATAAAAGTACATTATTTACAATCGCTTCAATAAAAGTGAAACGCGAATTCGAAACGTGTGTGGGAATACGAATTCTGGCAATTTGTTATAATATAATACCACACGATTGGATTATGGGGATGTGACTTCAATTTGACTATAACGCAAGAAAACGAGAAGCGAATTGATATTCATTCTTAGATAAGTAAATCTAGTTCTGTAAAGATATATTGGATTTACATCCATCGCATATTAACATTGAAATGCTATAAAAGGATAAGTACACATTTATCTTTGAACATTTGTAAACGGCAGAAGACTTTATATTTACCTACCTATATGTATACGAAATTGACTACTCAGATTTTTATTTGTTACCGATTAGTGTCAGTGAGCACTGTTTAAGATTAAGGTACCTAAGTAGTAAGTAGATATAAATATTTAATAAAAAGTATATGCAAGATAAAGATTTCCAAAAAATAACACAATACCGTGTATGTTTTTGTAGCCAAAAGACGAACTAAAACGTACGTGCCAACTAGCAAGGAGATAGCAAAAGTGTCAAGGTGAAAATAGTATATTTTGCACACACTATACATACGAACAAGTTGAGCACGGCTTAGTCGCGATGAGCTTAGGAAATCGTGACCAAATAGGTGGCCGAATCACCTCTAACGAATGTGCTAATATCGAAAATCTAGTTAGCGGTGAACAGCAAACATACGACACGGATCATTTACAATAACAACATTAAGGTCATATTATAGGAAACCTTCGCTACATGTATCATTACACCGGCTATACACCAGTTCACTACGTTGACTGATGAGGAGTTGTAATATCGTTGGAATGTAAGGGCATGTGGTTTAATACCGACAATCCTTTGAAGTTCGCACATTAATGTTATCTGCCCGACTTAGTCCTGCCACTAGCTCGAAGCTGAATTTCTCGGGAGAACAATCTAGAATGTTACAAATTAAGTAAGTGGTATTATAAATTGCAATATGCTATCTACTATTAATCAATGCTTATCATAATCAAGACAAACCTTATTATGATATAAAATTGAGTTGATATAACAGTATACCGTCTAAACAATGGTGGTGTAGGTATCTACTATATGAGCCTGTGGTTAAAACACAACGATAAAATATAAATTGAATTTGCAAATAGCATTTTATGTAAGAATCGGATTATGTATGAGACGATAACGGTACCAAGTTTTGTCACCGAATATTTATTACAATGCAATGGCTTGATTGTAGGTGAAACAGCTTATATTTTATCGAGATCAGTTTCTCCAAATACGTCATGATGCGCGATGACGCAAAAATATTAAGTACACAGCTCTTAGCCAACACTTTGGTCGAGGTATTAGAAATAGCAAGCATAACATACGTATTTATTTGAACACAAATCAAATGATTAAGTACAATACGAAGCAATATAAATCCTATATAAATTAACCAAATATTTTTTTGATATCTCAAGTACAAAAAATCATTGTCGGTGATAAGAATAATGCCCGCGTAAATCTTGATAGCGCTTGGGACTGATTTATCAAGACGAAACCATAAATTCTATCACGTAGGTACACAGTGCGATGTAATCGGTACACATTTACATTTCAGCTACTGAGGGATCATTAACATATGGAATTTTTTCATATCTTGTAATCTATCACGAGAAAAGTAAACTATAATAAAAAGTTAACTGGATGGTAAGAATCTGACGTGGTGGAGGGCAACAGCGGTGGTCTGCACTAAGTATTTCATAGAAAGTGACTGATTTAAATTCAACATAGGTCAGATACATGGAAGCTGACAGTGTGTAAAATATGATTACTCTCGAGTATAAATACAAACGTAGCGAAGTGACCCTGAGGGCAGCACACCCAGTTTTCTAACATTAACAATCAGACTCGGAGTAGTGCACTTTGAGTCAAGGAAATCTGGTTTCATGGTGTCGCATTTACTCATTTCCATTCTAATCCCATACGACGTACTCGTGTAAGTATCTACTGAACATTATATAGCATTGCATGATGTAAACAATGGATATTAGTTTTATAATTGCTATTGATGAGTCCGTAATCTTTAAACAACAATCTGAGTCACTAATATAACAGAAGAGCAAGTTGTTAGAGATTGATTTGGCTTCAACAATTAAAAAGCGAAACAAGATTTGTACCTGTTCTTTAACATGTTATCTGGTACGAAGACATTCCACCAAGATGGTCGTTTCTGTCGTACGTAAGCGGGTGGCGTGTCGCTCTCTTCATCGGTGTCGTTCCCGCCGGACTTCCGTCGCTTCTTGCGCTCGAGCTGCAGGCGTGCAGCCCACGAGCGGCGGCGGCCCTTGTCACCGGGTCCAAACGAGTCCACACCGCTGGGCACAGCGAGCGATGCCCTACGAGCCTGTTCGGGCGGTGGACCATCAAAATCTTTCAATTGTCTGTATCTCTCGGCAAATGTAGCATCCGAAGCTCTACGCCCGTTAGTTATAAAACGCGGCGGTATTTTATTATTGAAAATGACATCGAGATCAGTGAAAGCTTCGTCGTCATCAGTGTCGGGAGCGACGGGCTCTTCGCTGTAGCGACGCGGCGTTTCATCGATTGCTTCTTGAAGGCTAGCCAATGGCAGGCTGGGTCGCTGCTGGGCGCGTATGCCGCGCGGCAGCCGGGGTACTGGTCGAGACTGCAGCCGCGCTAGCGCCAGCGGCACCGGCGACTCGGTCAACGTCGGCTCACCACCACTCATTGTCACTGTTGCAACACTCACTTGTTTTAAGTCTTACACGTCACTTTATGGAGCCAGCATCATACGATCACGGCTCCACCATTTTCGATTTATCGTCGTTTGAAATAATCCAGAACATAAAAAATACTTTTTAAAGTATTTATTGCTCTTTTGCTTCGTGCGCTGATCCTATTGGTTATAACTAAATTTTACATCGATCCCAATAAAAATTGTGGTTGTGGCATTATGTATATTTAAATTTTCCACATTACAAAAGCTGTTACAAGTATCTGAAATTTGTCTTCAATAATTAGCTTCAAAAAATAAAATGACTTTTCACCAAACAATATCGAGCTGCCAAAATCTACAACAGCGCGAGTCTCACTGCGTCTTTGTTTCTGCTTGTCAACAAATTGGCCCGTTTCGTCGACAATGCGCTAACTAATTCAGCGGTAATCGTCTTCAATGAACAAAAATTTAAACCATAACGGTTGATTAATAACTATGTCGATCGTCACGCATGCCAGAACATTTCGAGAGAGATTTTACACTCACGATATTTACAAGAATGATGTAATGACTTAAAAATTACTGCTGAATGAATATACATGTCAGTCAATGTATTGAATCAACGTGTGGACATGTGGCTCTATAGAAAAGAGCGAAGATTCTATTTTAAGCTCATTAATGAGTTGTAAGAAATCGTATCGACAAGTGTCGGCGCTAGGCCATAATAAGTAAGCGAGCAGGTGCAGCTTTCGTAACTGCATAGTCTGAGCGGCTCGCGACTCGTGCGCATGCCCGCGGTCGCCTCGTACCGGGGAAAGTTGCTACCGACTTGTATAAATAGCCAACTCGTTTAACTAGGGTCGAATCTGTTATCGTTTGATGACATTTTGATGACACTTTTGACCTTAGTAGCGCCGGATGTCTTGTACTTAGCTTGGAAGATGTCCAAATTTTACAGGCAACTGAGATCATTTGCGCGTGTCATTATTATCCATAAAATTCGTAAAATATAATCTTATTGGAACTAGTCTATTTCGTTAAATGAAAAAAACTACTTTAATTTTCGTTTCTGGAACCAGTCTATTTATTTATAATCTACCTACGTATGAATTCAACATGTCATCTACCTACTGGTTCACGACACTAGTTAGCTCGTGTATATTGCGTTCACTTGGAATAGAAAAACACAATCAGTAGAGTCGTCAGACATTCGTTATCAAGGTCGAGAAACAATTGAGTTTATTAATTGACTCTCATTGAGCTTACAGTAACATTAATATAAATACTAACAGATCAACACGGTGGATGCCAATGAACCAAACCAAACACTAGGTTGGCCGAATCATAGAGCGCTATATTTATTTAAAATCTATGTTATATTAAAAGTTCGGGTATTAATTTCCGGGAAAGGTGCAGAGATGTGAATTACGAAAATATTTCGAGATTGAGGTCACAATATTAAATAGGACAACGAAGAGGTATAATTAATTAAACATATATTAATAGAGTAAACAATATGAATTAAGCCCATACGTAGTAAACTGTTAACATAACCCACATATGTCAGTCAACGTGAGGAATGGCCTCCCAATGTCGCCGAGGAGATTAACCTCTCTTGGGAGGGCATACCTCGCGAGTCGCGATCTTCAACACATCACGATCTCTAATGAACACGACATTGGCGAATCATAAATTATAAAGAACAAGCGACACTATCTTAACGAACTCGCATCGAACACGCCGTCGCTCCAATTTATTGGTGACTTGTAAATATTTATCGATAGTAATCAATTGCACACGATAGCCTGAGAGCGTTCAGGAGCCCGAGATCTCCTTACGTTTCGACTTGTTACAATAAACCGATGGAGATTGTTGACAACAAATCAGACGAGAGGAGAGACTTTATGGGTGCATCCGGCAAACTGATGTCGCTTACAAGACATCGTAATTTGAAAAATCTTTTGATGTTTCACGACGTTTACATTTCTTTTGAAGAACACAAGAGTACCCGCTGGGTATTTTTATTTCTGTGATTAACGATTTCTCAATGCGATCTGACAATGGGCTTTTTTGCTCAATTTATTCGTCAGTGCAGAAATAATTAATGACCCTCGTGCAGCATTTTTGAAATATTATAAAAGGAAAACCAGTTTCATATTTCGAAACTTATGTTACTTTCCTGATTAAAACAAATAAACAGCTATTCACTACGATCCCTAATGACTGGCGTTGTATTAAAAAAGCTATCGATTCTTATGTGCAATTATTGAGAATAAACAATGAGCTGCGATGTGAGTAACTGATGGAAAACCTTGGTGCCAACATAGTTATAGCCGTATTCATAATGGAAAACGTTTAGCTTCTAAATCGTTATGCGGTTTATGGTAATAGCCAGAATGGTGATAAAGCACGCACAATCGCTCATAAATGTTCTGGCAACTTTGGCCATGCTTGTTCTTCCATGTTTACAGCACGTTGCGAATATTTCTTATCTAGTTAAACTAAAAGTAAATCTCATTAACACGCTTTTTATGACTGCTTTAACCCTAGTTATGTATCATAATTATTTTCAACTAAAATATAGAAGTATAATATTGTAAAGTATCAGTAGTGTAGCGAAGTAGGTGGGTGGTGCTCATACTGGCTGAACAATTGAAATATTGCGGAAAGAACAATTAAACAAGTCCATTCGAATGAGCGCACACTGACATAAAAGGTAATTGATAGTTTCCTAAACGTGAACGCGAAATGTCGAATGAAGGTTACGACAAGGACATAAAACATAAAACTCTCCATTAATAATGTCGCGTATTATATTTACAGCAAAAATAAGGAAGAAAGCTTTATCAAACGTAAAGACAATATAGTGGAGAAATGAACAGCTCATTGAAATGCGAAACTTTTGAAAGAAATAATGAAACTTAAAGGTTAAGGAAAAAGCTTTAAATTGTAAGTAACGTTTACTCTGAAATGATACCTAAGTAACATTCTTACTTCGGATAAGACTGACATTCTTCAATGAACAAGTCATAAAACATATTTGTGAATATTTTTCGCGTAGATATTTGTAAAAATGAAGCTTCTTTGATTTCTATCACACGTGCTCGTCATTTGATACATGAATGTGCAAATTGTCAATGCACGTCCAAGACGTCACTGTTTATTAGCGTTCGCAGAATTTTATAAAAACATGAAACTATTTGCAACTCAGTCGTCCTATTCAATTTTTTTTAGTCGAACATACCGGATACTTATCGTTAGAATTCCAAAGCAAGAAACAAGAGTGACAAATTATATCTTTCGACGATACAGTTAATCAAAACTATGTTGCACATATCATGAACAATTAATTAAATAATGCAAATGATCCTAAGACGATTCTGTGGGATGACTTACCTCGCTCGATAGTACAACAGGTAGATAATACTGAGGTATTGTCGTGCTACGTGACTTAACAGGTCATTCTGCATTATCACAGGGAATACATTAGCGAGAGCAAAGCAAGATACAATAACATGTCGACAAACAATAATAGTCCTCAACACAAACAAGGCATAGGCAATGACGCTACCCCACGCACGCGGCATACAGATTAATTGTTAGCAAATACACTTAAACAGAACAAAGAAAATCGCCCTCATTAATTCAGTTGAAAACTTCATCAATTGTGAGTGGCTATTATATTCTATCAGCTACCAAGGAAATTCTTGCAATAGTATTCAAAATGTCATCATTGTGTAAGTTATGTGTGAGTATCTAATGCAATGAAAATGAAGCGAGTAGAAAATATTATGTAAGTACCTATCTTAACAATGAACAGTTAATTTTGTGTTTTGAGAATATCAGTACAAGTTGACACTGCCAGCAATAATAAGTATTATCTGGGCCACCGTGACGGGAACATCGAACTGAATTATTATTATAACAAAGTAGACACAATGTAGTAACTGTTAAGGATTGAAACAGAACTGGGCTAAGTATTTAAATTAGGAACGTGCGTAATCTTGCTACGACCAAGTTGAAGAAATCTTTTTACTAAAACAAGTAATTTAAGAGGATTTATTTTAAATCACGTACGTGTGAAGACAAAGACAACTATTATATTTAACTAATACCCCAGCACTCCCGATAGTTGATTTGAAACAAGTAGTTAAAAACAAAAACAACGGTATCAGACTACGAGCAGCCAGGAATACATTTGCAGGAGGAAAATGTGATTATTTTGCAGGGTGTTTTATGGCACGAATCAGCTTCAATTATTACCAATAAAGAATAATTGCCACATCGCATTACTAAACTAGGAATAGTCTCAACGGGCGGAAATTTATAGCAACTGAGTTGATGAGTTGAAAGCATACGACGAGCCCGAGGGAATGAAACGGAAACGATAGTTGTATCGCAGGTGGAAATAGCCGTTTGTGATAGGGAAATATGAGTTTGAAAATAAACGCTACAAATAATTATTTTTAAAAATCCCGGTTTCGTAGCAACATTGATAGAAGATTTAATGTAAACAAATCATCAATATGCATTTATGTATCACATTATTATGCTAGTGAGTATCACGGAGAGCACCAGTTACGAGTACATTCCTGTTCCGAAGACACGCGAACTACATAAATGATGAGAGTGCCTTACGATTAACATCATTCATCTACCGTGCTGCAAATCAGGAACCGTTCAAAATTTGTGTTTATGTTATGAATGTTCGAGCAGAAATGCAAAACAGGATTTTTGGTTAAATGTCTCATTTCTACATCATCGCATTTGGAATGAAGCCGCATTCCATGGAACATTCCGCGGTAATATCCCCAAATCTGCCACGCATAATGCTTCATTAATCAGTGCCGTTTGCAGCCGGCACCGACTGCGGGGACCCGATTCCAAGACGCGACAAAACAAAAATATTACTTCGACGTAATTGAAAGCTCAACAGAATCGAACTCTCGCGTTCATTAGCACAAATAAATCAATTTTAATAGGCTTTCTGACATTCTCAAACAAGCCAAACTTGGAACATAAACGTTTTATTATTTAACGAAATGCTTGAGTGATTTTATGACATGTCATTATCATTAAACTTAGAAGAGACATAGATACGTAGGAAAACTAGCGAGGTATAATGTAATAGATCCACTTGACGGCTAGCTTCATGTTCAATAGTCTTTAATAACACCATATTTGGAAATGCCATATTGCATATATTTATTATAATCCATATCTTACATAACTTTAACGGCTGTAGTTTAGGTACCTTATCCTAGATTTATCACTCAATGTTTAGAATGAACTCTCGCTAAATAAGTTTAAGTACGGAACGTTAGTTATACAGGGACTTTAATATATAGGTAAAGAGTAACTGTATGAACCTTGCTAACGTAATCGAATAGTATGCAAAGAACTATTTTTGTGACCATACAAGCACTTCTATAGGAATGGCACGTACGTTTCTAAATAGATATAGTCCGTGAGTGTATCGGTATGTGTGTGTATAAGCCGGATTCCGCAGTGGTTCGAATCGGCCCTCCTCCGGTCACATGGTCGCAATGTTGCGGTACGTAGCAGCGCTCAAGTTACGGCCATTGCTAGAAAAATGTAGGTCGCGTCCGATTTCAAAGTAATACAAAGCGCAGCGAGACTTGCACAACTGTACCAAACATTTCAATGACATTCAGCACAATCAAACATCTGAAGATACGACTATTTGCACTCGTGATAAGATATTTATTAATTACTTGTAATAATTATCTACCTAAATATAATTATTTCTAGATAGTTAAATGCGGCATAACGATTTAGAATCAAGCACAAATGTGTTCATAATAATTTGGTGTTTTCAATTCCTTATTCTGATTTAGGAATCTGCAAAGTGTAAATATGAACTTCCAAAAAAATACGAGAGGTCAAAGTTGAGGTAAGTACTACGGTGAGTACCTCTGGCTGCAAAATTTTGATTGACATTATAATAAGATATTTTAGTTACATACTTTGTTGTTTTACTGCAATACTGTAGGTACCTATCTATTTGAAAAAAATTAAACAATAATGGAATATTAAAATAGTCAATATTTTTTAAAATCTATTATTCTATGATGAAAGAAAAACGTGTTTACGTCGTATGGCAAACATTTTGTCAATAATATCCAACGAGTAAGAATCTGATTAGCAAAAGATATGAAACAAGATAGTGTGATCGATGTAACAATACTTATAGGTAACACTAAATCAAAAATATTATTTGGTAAGATACGAGTAAATCAAAAATTGTTCACCACTTTCCAGTTATTTGTATTGCCAGACTTCTATTACTTAACTGAATCTCATGATTTTATTGAGCTGGGATTAGGTATCAATCACTGACAATTGGTATGTCCCCTGGATCGCAAAGCTAGTAGGTACTCATAATTTGTTATTATGAATATGAGTAAAACCACAGAATAGGTATAGTATTAAAGGTAAAACTGGGATTTCTATTGTAAAGTTTTAATGTCTTATGGAAAAAAATACCGTACTTCTAGATATTTGGTATGGTTTCAGGCAAATGCTTGACTTCTCGTGTAAGAGAACTGGAACCTGGAACCTGGTGCAATGAATCTTATCATAATGGCAGCTACATTATCGTTCCTACAATAGGATTAGAATTTATAATAAACTATGAAGCGCAACAAATTAATCAAACAATAGTGGGTCGTAAAAGTTGATATTATTTGGTGAAAAGTTAGAAGTTCCCAATCATGTAACTAGTGTGGGAACGTGCAAACGATGGTTGGCACTAAGTTTGCAGAATAAGTTGGTCTGGTGTTGGCCAACAGACAACGTCGAAAACATCGCAACGACACAAAACTTTCTGCAACTAGCCAACAGTTCATTCGCTAGTTTTGATAACCTGTTGATACATCTACGAGAAAACTTCGTAGACGCTCGTAGCAGGTTACCTACTTTATATTTTTTTATTCGTCCAGTTTCTAAATATTTGGTTCCAAAATGTGTCCGAAATAAATACAAGGAAAACAAACCGGCTGGGTTTGTTTATACCAAAACACATTTGAGGGTATTCAAAAATACTAACAAATTAGAAGTGGATGATGTATAAAAAACATTCTTTTTAATTTTAACAAAGTAACTTGGTCTTTGTCACCAGCATGTGTTGTTATCATAATAGTTACTGCTTGATAAAATATTGAAAAAGCAGGTGCTTACTACCAATTAAATAAAACCGTTGTAATTTCTAACGAAAAAACTAAATTATGTGTATAAATGCCACACAAAATATTGGGATCGATATAAAATGGTGTAAGGGCACATTCGACGGTGTTCTTACGGGTAACGGCCAAGCACCGACCTCCTTTCCCCGCTGCACTGGCGCAACGAACAAACAGAATAACTAGACGAAGACGTCGAAGCACGAAATCGTAGCGGAACCTGCGCGCGCGACTTTCACTGCGGCACTGGCGCATACGCAAGGACGCGGCGTGCGGAGCGCTTGGCGCTGAGAGTGCTACTGCCGATCGAGTCGCGCCGGCCGGTGGAGGGGCCGCCTCTGGACGTGCTATCTTCACCTGATAACACCAACGCTCCCAAAGCCCACCGACCCACCCTTATCAGCGACAGAGCCTTCTTTTCTAACGTGTAAACATCTCTTATCAATGCCGACCTCTATTTAAAATGACACAAAATATTTTATGGAAAACTTTTTCAATAATCTTATTTATCTTTGAAATTGACAGTATAATAGAATTTATAAAAGAAAACCTAGTAGCATAGGCCTACATGATATTTTAATTTGCAACTCTGTCATCATGGAATTTCACTTCCTACGTAATAGCAGGTTTATTTTATTGTATTCAAATTTCGCCTACTTCTGTTTCGTGTTACATTGTCTACAAGTACCTTCGGGTTGTATTATAAGGTTGTAATTAATGTACTTATATGTCTTTATGTATAAACTACCAACTAGAAAAGCAGCCCACAATTTCATCGAAAACTCTCTGTAACTTAAAATCCTGAAAAAAGAAATTTTTCAAATAATGTCTTCCGGAATCGCCGAGATATTGTGTTCTTACAGCGACTTTAAAATGTAAAGTCTGTTATGGCTGCTTTTGTTTCTCGTTGTCCAATGTTTTGTTCTTAGTTATTGTTAGAACATGTATGTAAGGAGGTCACCGTTTATCGGTGACTCACATAAAACATAAGATTAAAGTCACAACAACACCAGTAACACGAATAAATCGATAAAATACTGAAACGGTCACGACAAAATGCAGCAAAAGTGGAACAAACTAAATATGTAAGTACTAGATGGCTGAGAATTATACAGTTGTGAACTATTTTGTCTTTCAACTGAACAGAAAATGCAAATGGTAGTGAATTATTACAAAGCTTGATTACTTTAATGAAAGCTTCGCGTAGGTATAATTACTAAGAATCGAAATACGAAGCGATAGTATTTCAAACAAAATTAGAATAACGATCCTTTTATTTCAATGAAATATAGTGTTTCGGGCATTAATAAGGGAATTATAAATTATGCATAAAAGATACCGATGACAAATCTAAATGGTTTGAGGTAATATTACGCCAAACGAACGACTGCTTAATGCTACTTGTCATCCGGCTATCTACTTGCTCTGCGAATTTTACACAATATCCGCCCTTTCTGTGTTCTTGACATATTACCGTGGCACAATGACGAAACCTCCTCCGATATATTTCATTCATATTAATTTAATTTACTTGAACCGACACACGCCAATAACGAAATAAATGTATTCACACTTTCATTCATTACCAATGCTTGTTGTCTCTGAATAATGATGGTCACCTTTCTGTGCTATATTTTACTACCTATCAAGTTTATTTTAATAAACTAGTCAGAGCAAATCGTCCTCAATCCTGGCTCTAGGGAAGACATGATTTAATTTAATTTATTTAATCTCAAGGTTTTGTCTCTTCATTACATTTGGTTACTACTAAGCAAACATTGAATGTAAATGTTAAATCGTGGTGTGGTGTAACGGTAGGTCAGCACTCAGTCATCAGACGGAAGAAAGTGTTCACAACGGTACTCCGATTGTAACAAAACTTCTAACTAATGAGGCCGTCACGGCCCAATGAACATTGATTTCGCGAGACACTTACTTGTCCTTTCGCATATGGAAACAATAATATTAAAGTAGCAAATTAATTTACTTATTAACCTTTCATAAAAACTGTCACTCATGTGATATTTATAGTTATTTATAACGTATCACAAGAGCAATATCTACAAGAAAATATTTCCACAACATTCACATTTTATGAGTGAATAACACGTGAGACGGCGCCGATAAGGAAAAGCTTATAATTGCAGGAATTATCGCCGACTCTGCCTCCGCATTGTATTTAAGGCCTATAAAGGAACGCCTACCTTATAAATAGAGCTTCGTTCGGTTTACAATTTTACATCCACGTACAGCACTTACACTTGTACTTATAGTTATAGGGATCTTTATTTTGTTATTATTATTAATAATTCATTTTCATTGCTGAATAGCATATATATGACTAAAACTTCTATCGAATCAATGTCATAGCAGAAGTTCAAGCTGAATTTATCAGTATAAATGCACAGCCCTAAACAAGATGGTGAAGAATTTAATGAAAGATTGACGTACCGATCAGAATAGATTAATAAGTCGGCGGACACAGTAAAGGACATTAATTTTCATATTACCATAACAATTAAAGTTATCGACGAACACTGACCGTGACTTTTGTACGAGGTCAAAGAAATAAATGGGCACACGTTTCAAGAAGACAGACAATTGTGCCCGTCATACATTTTGATGACAATAATACCCAAAAATTAACCAGTTATTTAATGTTATCATAACAGAGTATAATTCACTCATACAAACCTTCAAAATACAGAGTACACAATTATCAAAAAACCTTAAGTGCCATAAGGATTAATTAATACAATTTTAATCTTTTTAAAATATTAAAATTATGTAAAACATTAAAATTATGTAAGACCCAAGTCTTCAATCGTTATATATGCACAATATGTAATGTAATAGATTATTAAGAACAAATGAGACCTAAGTGGAGCAATGAATAACATGGCAGCAAAATCAAGTCACTATAGAGTTCGGTAATGTCAGCAATTATTGTTGGAATTAGTCACCAACTTCATCAAAGTCGAGATGATTTTGGCCAAGTCCCAAAAAGGTTAATCGCCGGCAAAGTCGTACCGAGTGTCGCAACGAGAAGTCGACTTCAACAAAATAATGTGATTGTAATTAAAGGATTATTTATTTGTTTCTTTGTTCAAAGATAACGCATGATCCAAAAAATGGTAATTGTCGACAGACTTCCATATTATCTTGATTTTCATAGCAGATTATCAAGAAGGGAATGCAAATGTACATCGAGAAGGAAGGACGAGTGTGTTTGGTAAACAAACTCCGTCTTCTGCGCTTGCATTTGTTTACATTCTGCTGTAAAGTAAACGTACCTTTTACAGCAGGTACAATTACTGAATCCTAGAAAATTTCCAACAAAAATTCTGCCTTTTTCCCGCTTACGACCTTTCCGACGTAATTGGAATAAATTTTCAATCTCCCGCATAAAAGCAATTCCCGACGAATAGCAGAAGTTGTATTGGTACCTACCGAAAAAGGGATCCATCAATGTGTCAAAACGTCTCTAACACAAATATTGTAATATTTGCATAGTAAGCGGTTAAAAATTCTTTGAATGTCATGAAATACATAGGGAAATGAAAATCGTTGCTGAAAAAAAAACAGTTATCTACTCGCATAAGGTGGACGTAGATTTATGGTAGCAATGAGTTATGTAGAATGTATTTTATTCATTTCGGTGAATAATTTTGACGCTTACCTAGTTGGCAAGCTTGATGGAATGAATATTCATAGAGTGCGAACGTACGCTACGAGAGAAGACCGGCGCAACCACGTCGGCGGAGACGGCTGAGGCGTGGGCGGCGGCGAAGACAACGCTACGTAGCTGAAAATTCAACAAACTTTGATTTGATTAGGGCGAGGGGCGCAGGGTAAACCACTCGCTTGGAACAATAACATTATCGACCCAGGACGGTGCGGTGACACACAAAGAAAGGAAGCTGACTGTCATCGTAACTGGGTAAACAGGTAGAGGTGAGTGATGACATGACTCGTGACAAAATCTGAGCAGTGATAAATACTTAGTCATTTTGTATCGATTCTCTGATGCCAATGAACGCGTTGCGTTCATAAATCTGGGCATACGTGACCGTTATCAGACAAGTAAGTAGGTATTGTCTGACGTCAAATCACGGCAAATCAATTCAGAAATTGAAAGCGCAATTTAATATTTTGATTTTGTAGTAAGTAGTGGTTGAAAAACAATAACAGCATCTGTTGTAATAAATTACTGTCTAGAGAAAACAAGCCGCACAACTTGCCCCTAAGAGCCTCGCAAGCAAATATATATCACTTTTTCAAGTGACAAAAAATGTTTTACGATGTAAACATTATCTCGGAAAGTGTTTTCGTAACGAGGCTAAAATAAAGTTGGTATGCCTCCTAGTCTCAGAACAATGGCGGCGGCGCGGTTTCAGCAAACATTTCTTATCTTGACAGGTTTACTTACACCAGTGTCACCACTAGCAAACACGGCTTCCGAGAATCGTGTTGGTATAATGTTAAATTGGAAGCGCCAACACATCAACGCGCTATTTTCTCTTCTCATGAGTTCATAGAAAGGTAGTTGGTCGCTTTCGTTTCGCTGACGTTGACTGACAAGCATGGAAACGAGACATCAAGACCGCTCCATACATTTGTCAGCGTCTGAACGAAGGTGAAGGGCGCCTCCCGGACAGACCTCGCCGGTCGATATAAAGAAAATATACTAAGCGAGTGGTTTATTCAAGAGACGAGATATATAAGATCAGCAATAGTAAAAGCCTAATTAATGGATTTTCTTGTGCGGGTATTTCGAAAATCTAAAACAATCCTTATTCCGTACTCACTCGATCTCAGTACTCCAAATGTCATCATCGTCCTCATCGATTAGCTTTAGAGAACGGCGTTCACCTTCAAGTGTTTGACTTTGATTATCGCACATTTTACGAACCACCTGCAATAGGGAGGCGTAGTTTCGTTTGTTTAAAACAAACGACTTGAAATAGACTCGATTCTTAGTTACAAAAGTATGTAAGTAGACAAAAGTTAAAGAAGTTCATGAATATAAGAGACTGAAGAAATTCAACAGCGCGCCCTTGCTACTTTATAATTATCGTAGTGTTTAGGTAGGTTTTGAAGTATCTAAGTCATCAATGTCATTTAAATAAGATAATAATAAAAAAGAAAAATAATGAAAATAAGTACTTACTTACCCAAAAGAAAATATAAAACTCATTGAAACGTATAAAATTAAAGACACTCTAAATGTTCTTATTAATGTTAAAACAAACACTTGAAATTATAACCTCCAAAGATTCTCATAACAGCGTTATCAAATTCCGAAAGGAATTGATAAATACTATGTGTATCTGATATACAGCACCAATTAGATATGAACGAGATAGCTAAATGAAACGTTATCATTAATTATTTCGAAATCGACCATAGAAAGAAAAGTTTAGGTATAAAGTAGACAGAAAGTCAAGTGATTGATAAATTAATACGCGCATTTGCAACGCCTACATTAATTATGAAATAATAACCGAGATATAAGATAAGAAATGGTAATTTCGGTGATCAGTTTGCGGTTTTACGGAGGTATTACGATACGATACGATGATGGGTAGGTTAAAGCACGTAAAGTAAAGCAAAATAGCCTATAATAAAAATGGAGAGAAAATACAGTATTCAAATACCTACAGTAGTACCCATTTATCACTTTTCTGGTTGGTGTAAGAGTGAAAGAAACCTAAACGAAGAACCAATTGGCCAAAGTAAAGTGAGGTGCTAAATCTAAAAAGAATGTGTCACCATCAAAGTATCATTTTCTTGGGAGACGGGCCCTCGTGCAAGATACGTTACGTGAAGCTACATAATTTGAAACTGATGTCATTGTGAGCAGTTCTATTATTGACGCATATACCTAATGAATAGATATAGTCTAGGTACAAGAATTATCTCACATACACTTTCTAATGAACCTATATCTTGAAAAGTTGAGATAGATGTACAACGGACTTCGTTTGCTCGTTTGAAATCAAAAACTTGCACACGCAATTAAATGTACGAATAGTTTTGAGAAAATTTGAAAGTATCTAAATGTTATCGAGCATTGATTGTGTGTGGCCTGTTGCACGTCGCTCCGACAGTTCCAAGAGTGTCTCGAGTGGAGGATGCATTCAGGCGCAAATGGCTAACGACGTGATGCAGGATGCTGCACTGCATCATCGTCTTGAGAGCTCGGGCGCCGCACGCAATCATTCAATTACTGATTACAATTGAATTCGAGAACCCACCGTAAGATGGTACGATCAACCAAAATAACTCATCTCATCCTCTTTACACATCAATTGGTACAATAAATACTCATTACCGCTATGATATGTACTTTAAGGGATTTAACTTGAATAAAAGATACTTAGATGACAATAATAACAAAGCAAAGTCAAAAGAAAACACAGCAGGATGTTTTTGAGAAAAATATTTGAGCAGTGTCAGCCGTCTGTCAGTTTTAGAAGATGATGAACATTAAATGGTGTTCTTATCCAATTCTTTGCTGAATAAACAAAGAGGGCGACAGTGAGGACGGGGGCTCGTCCTTTCGTATCATTTCAACATCGTGACACTATCTCATCGGCTACTGCGCAAAAACGTTCAGGCGTTCTGGCAGGCGCAAATGTATTATTAACAATATAGTCTGATAACTGAGATAAATATGTCATGATTATGACAAACAAGTTATCAATAGTATCATAATATTCGACAATCATAACAGTTCTACATAAACATGACTACGTATACTTTAAGACTTGTCTGTGTGTGATTGAAGTGTTAAAATAGATTACTGTTCCCTAAACTGAAAGGTGATACGTATAAGTACTCGTAATTATGTATTTTTCAATGAATTTAATTGAAACATATACAACTTTCCTTGACCAGAAGAAAAATCAACCTAAAAGTAATTAAGCTCTTTTTATAGAGTATTTTGTAGAGAACTAGCTAACATTAGAACTTACATAACAAATGTAAAATATGCAAGTTCACTCTAAAAATAAAGATTACTGCTTAGTGTTATGTTTTATGCATATAAATCTCCACATTACGTACATTCCTAAACTGCGTCTTTATTATCATGACTTGATTCTATTGTTTTTGAATAAATCTACTTAATTACTTAGTTATCGAAAACTTTAGATAAAAGTAGTTCTTCGAAAGGCAGGTGTGCATACTTGAAGCATCGCCAGTTTTAAAATGAATTTCACTAAATTATCATATCATGTGTGTACTTTAGAACTGTCAGATAAGTATTTAAGGAATAGAGAGTTTGTGACTCACACCATCTGATTCATGGATTTGCATAACAATGTTAAAAACATTTTGAATATACCTAATTAATTGTTACGTATTGTATACCTTACAACTCCTGGTAACTGCTATATAGGTAGGTACTGCCTACCATTGGTTGAATACGAACACGAGCCTACATTTAAAAAATCGGGGACGAAACTGCGCAAAATCGTACGGCGGCGCGGCGCGGCGCGGCGGATGGGGATGGTTCCATCGGCTTACGTTCTAATATATTGATATGTAAATATGAAAAAGGGTAAATAGATACACCTGTAGCGAGAGTATAGGCGTGAAATCGATTCAGCGACGCTAACGCGGCTACAAAGCGGTGCGCTTTGTGTGGAGAGGGACGCGCGTGACGCCGCCGATGACAACGTCGTCTTTACATTGTACCGTCGTCGCTACTCCTGTGGCCTCGTGCACTGCCCATAATCACGACTCAACCAACACACAACGTCGGCCATTTCACGCCTCGCCTCGTTATTCGTCGTCAGGTGATGCTCACTTGGTCAGACTAAAGTAATTACGCCAATCACGCTACACGAAGGTTGAATCGCCAAATTATGTCGTAATTATCTTATAATGTGCTTATAATTTAGTACCTTAATGACTGTCATTTCCCAGAGAAAGAAAGAATTAAAGCTGTAACATCCGGACACGACAAATCCTAACTGTAAAATGTATCTGCATAGGAAGAACGAAAATATTATAAACATGACTTGACCAACTATATACTCCTAACTTCTTGTTGGGTACGTTATTTAAACATTGTGATTGTATTCTGTAGGAGAAAACCTTGGAGCAGTGCAGTAGTACGTACAGCAACATAGGCAGTTAAAACTCAATAAAACATACTGACAATGAGTATAATCGTGAATTGTTACGGCTAGTGTAGATCCTACGCCATTCCGTTAGCATTGCTTATACCTACATGTATAAATATCTAAATAAAACACTGAAAGTTTGGATTTCCGGCTACTTTCGTCCTTCGCACGAACTGGAATCCTAATCGATGTTACGTGCCCACTATCTACTACATAAATGTACCTAAATGGGAACCCTAAAAACACATGGCTGGGATTTGCTTTACTCATTCGTATTGGAAAAATATACAGAACAGATTGTTGGTTTCGCTTTGAAAACCTTCGACTTTGAAGGTATGATTTCAGGAAAAATAGGAAGCCAAAGTGGTAGCATTCTTGTTGTGTACACGTGGAAGAAAGTTCTTAGAAAGAAATTCCAGAACCCGTTTAAATCTGGAAACCATGTGTAACTAAGGTCTATGTGTAGGTAAGCAGGAGGTAAGCCGTGCTATAGCTCTAGATGTGTAAGAGATATTACAAAGAGACAATGGCAGGGTGGCCCCCTTCCACCCGCTCGTTCTCAGTCGCCTAAACATTTTATATCGGCCAAGGACGCACTCCGACATGCAACTCCCTTGCAACGAGTCTTTAAGAGTGTCACGCTCACTAAACAATCATATTATAGCCAAATATCGTATCATTATGAAGATTTTCGAAAATATGTTCAAAGATTTCTATTAAATAGTTTAAGAGAAGTTACATTAGCAATTTTGAATTCGAAGACAAAACGTAGAAAAGCTATTTGCAAACCAATATCCAATAAGACATAGATATCGACCTCGTTTTTACTAGGTATATTATTTCAGGCAAACAGTTTTTCTGCCTAGCGTCGTCGTATCGTACGGGCATATTTCCCTGTATCATTTATTTTGCTTTGAGCGTGGTATTGCTTTCGTTCTTTGATCCACACAACGCTCTACTCTCACGTTCGTGTTTCATTTGCGTCTGTGCTTTGCATATAAAACAGTTTTTGAAAAATAAGTGTGTTTTATAGCTTCACTACAGTCTCTATCATGAAAAACACGAGACAAGAACACCATTTTATGAAGGTAAATGTAAATTTTCAAAACTGTACAAGTTATACTTTATGAAGTTAAACAGGAAGAGAGGCATAAGCTTTTTAATTATATTGCCTCATAAAGGGGCGCGGTAAACAAGCGAGATTTAGTTTGGTTGGAAAGCCTGCCTAGAGGAGATAAGGAGCTGCCGAGTGTTGGAGCACACAGGGAGATAGGGGGTATTGCACAACACAAATATTTGTGAGCTACGCCTATGGACTGGGTAAACTTCGTAGGGATCCCACCCATCAATGTGTAGGTGAAAAAACAAAATTAAGGGAAATATTTGCTATAGAATACCGTTAAAGCTAAGACGTCCATTTCAAAACTATTCGTTTTCGAAACAACGAGAATCTTGCAGTAAAGTTCAAAGAGAGTATTAGCTTGCTCATACCTACTAGAATGTAAAGGATAGCTAGAGCACTAGAAAATAGAGCTCTATCTTCAATTTAAACATGAAACTAGATCAAGTAATCCTCTGCTGCTGCAACAAGCGGCTAATCCGGAATGCATTCATATAAATTGAGCCTGCGCTCTGCGGGGAGGCACTACAACTTAACACAAACTCACCCAAAACTCACTCTACCTGAACCATTCGCAAATGCTTTTTATTGAATCATAAAAGCTACATGTAATGCTTTTGATTTATGAATTTCACTGCATGCGTGATATAGACACAAAAGTTGTTGCGTTCAAAACTGTTAGATAGGTAGTAAGTTATAGTTTCTCCGCGGAATGGTAATTTGTACGACAACATGTCGAAGTATAATGTGGGTCTGGTAAAGTGAAGTGTTACAGGTATGGAACTAGGCAGCTACGTGTCGGGAGAGGTCGCCCCCGCGCCGCACCTGTGACGAGCAAATTGGATCGCCAGTGACGTTGCATCCGGCACTGCAAATTGAATGCCGCTCACTGCCCAAGCTTTTCCCAACATTTTTCCTCGACAACCAAATTTAATACAGGAAATTGAGTCGAGTGTTCGCAAGTCCGTTTGAAAGACATTTTCTGAATTTGATAGCTTGTTTACCACATTTTTCAACACACTATTTTTGGTAATTTTTTGGAAGATTTGAGTAGTCTCGCTTACTCTGAAATAAACAATTTTTTTGATACTTTGCCACTAGTTTTAGCACAGTTTGTAGCTATGACACCTGCCACTCCACTCAGCTTCTATTTATCAGATCAGCTGTCCTCACATGTAATAAAATTTGTATTTATTAATGGCGGTAATTCGTACTTTGCTCTATATTACTATTATTGGCCAAGTCATCTCGGCATTCTCGTACCTATAGGCAACGCAGGCGGCGGCGCCAAGTTATTCAAAAACGAATTTGCCAAACAATCATTGAATATATTTTATTCTATAATACATCATCATATTGTGAAATAGTAAAGCTAAATATAACCGCTTAAGGTAGGTAAAGGAAATACTTCACAACAAGCTCCAAGCATCTAGGTAATAGTTGGCTGGCAGTTTATACGGGCCATTTACTCACCAACGTGAGAGTAATAATAACCGGAATGTTCTCGAAAATTACCCTCTCTTACACTTATCACTATCTTTATGCCCTGAAATTTTATTACAGAGAAGATGGATCGAGTTTTTCAGCCACAGTTTTTGTGGCAAGTGAATTGTTTCAAGTAATAGAGCGGAGCGGTATTTTATGATTTAGTTGATAATTTATGAAGTCATAAAAAAAGTTCCGTACATTAGTGATTTAAAGATAAATTGAAGATTTACAATCGGTACAATTTGAATCGAAACGTGCCAATAAAAGAAAGGGAAGGTAAGTTCCACGAAAAGGTATTTACAGTGAACACGTTCAGTCGCGTATAAGGTAGGTGGTACGCGTAACATTCAAAGTGAAACCCTTCATGTGACGCGTGGCAGGCGGCGGCGGGTGCCAAAAGCCAGCCTCGCAGAAAGTATTTAATAAAGGCCCTTTTACTCGTGTCTGCGCCTCACAGACCGGGTGACAACAGTTCCTGTCACACCCGATTTGCCACTTTAATGTGGATCCGGCGACAATAAAACTTTACTGCCGAACTCGCTTCGACAGTGGCAAACACATGATGCCTATTATATATTACAAAAGATGTCACTCAGAAAATTGATGTGCGATAACAAAAACATAGCTACTTATTTTCAGGTAGTCTTTTATTACCTATAACTACGTATACTTGAAAATTTATATTACATCTAGCTAGATACTTGAAATACTAATACTTAAAAATAAACGTGAAGTAAACAAAAACACACAAAATAATAAAGTACTTAATGAATAATAAGTAAATAAACATAAAATAAATCTATATATCTATATATATAAAAGAAAGTCGTGTTTGTTACAACACTTATAACTCGAGAACGGCTGGACTAGGGATTGCAATCCGGTCCGGCGGATCCGGTAATCCGGCGGATCCGGCGTGTTTTTGGACCTACCGGATCCGGTGAGTCGGCTCCGGATCCGGTACCGGATCCGGTAAAGCAAAAAATACGCATAAAACAGTACTGTACGCAATGATTTCTTAAATGATGAAAATGTGACAGAAACAGCAGACGAAAATATGAATTCCGGTTCCGATTCTGATCTACAGTTACTTAATTAACGGCGATTAGGCCAACTAGTGTTGAGGCAGAAAGGGCCTTTTCTACTGCGAGTTATATTTGTAATGCCATCAGAAGCAGATTAGGAGACAGTACAGTCACGAGCAATAATATTATGTGTACACTGTCACATTTTTAAACTATCGTAACTTCTGCTGTTTCAAAAATATATGTTTATCAATTTATTTAATTATACAACCAACAATCATATAATTATTGAACAACTTGACAAAAACTTCGTTTAAAACGACAGAAATTACGATACTTTGTAAATGTGACAGTGTACACATATGTGACTCGTGACTGCACAATACAATCAACATTAAAGGTATGTTTTCTAAGATCGTATTTCAGGTACAGAAATAATATTCACTTGCATTATGCATTGCAAAAAATAAATGCTCCTTGTTTTATTGTCAGGTTATGGACTGAAATTGAATTTATAAGTACAAAAAAAACTGTTTTGTTAACTTGAGCCTATGTAGATTATTAATAACCGTTTAATATTTATTATTACTGAAGTAACTACTTTCAGATACTTACAGCAATAGGTACCATAATATCATATAAAACAATAAGTGAGAGTCTGACTTTACTTTATTATTTAGAATAATTTTATTTAGTGCAAATAGTACCAAAAAATACAATTAATACAAAAAATTTGATTAAAAGTGATTTTATTTTAATTAAAAATGTATTTTATTTATCTTTTTATGTATTATTATCAAAACTAAAAGCACTAAATACTAGGCCCCAAGTAACTTTCTAATCCGGTAAAATCCGGCCGGATTGAAAATGATACCGGATTGCAATCCCTAGGCTGGACCGATTGCCATGGTTTTTGATTTGTTGGATTTGTTTTCGTCCCGAATAGCAGAATACATCTTAAAAACAATGAAAACTTTAAATAAAAATTTAAACAATAAAAAAATTAAATTAAATTTATTACATGTCAAGCTGATTTGTTTATTGCATGTCAAACATTTGTTGTCCAATCCTGTCAAATAGTGTAACAACTATTTTTTTTGGAGCTTATGGCTTATTTTTTTCTGAAGATGTGTGCGTTCAGAAATTTATTTTTAATTTAGGGAATAAAAATTCTGTTGGTAAAGGTTATAAGATTAAAGAAAAAAAATCTACAGGTTAACAAAAGTGTAAATGTCTTTTTATAGGTTGTCTATGATTTTTCTTGATAAGCTATTCATACGTAGTGGTTAAATACAGGGTGGCCCGTCGATTGACGTCCAAAAGGAAAATTTGGATTCCTCGTGTCGTGGGGTATCCGAATCACCCCCATGTATGTTCCGCGATTTTTTACGGTTTCCGAGTTATGACGTGTTTTCTGATTATTGAGATTTTTCAAACAATCACCCTAAAAAAGTTCGTAGAAAAAAAAGTACAACACTTTTTCATAATTTTATTTTTGCATCAGATGCTTCATAACCTGTACTTTTATGCATAAAACATTCAGCTTCGTAACTTTAATAAAAGTTGGGAAAATGTAGGTCGGAAGAGGAAAAATTGTATCGGCTGAAAAATAATCAAAATCTGCAAACTTAAATTAAGAGGTTAAAATGATGGCTTCATGGATTTTAAGCTAGCTTAAAAAATGCGCCAACTTCTCAGCTTTCATAATCATTGAAAAAAATTGGTACTTAATGGGGTAATTTTGCTAGAATCAGCCTTTAAAGAGAGCAAGGTGGAAAAATTTCAGAATTGGACGTTTGAGTAATTTTTTTTTTCTTTCATATTTTTATGATCACCTAAGCCTCAGTAGGTTTAAAGACAGTGTTATCTTACCGAAAAGTACAAAAAAGGAGCCAAGATTGACACATTTTGAGGTTTTGGAACACCTGTAAGAGATGATTTACACCTGTGAAACGCCTGGTTTGTGCTGCCTTAGTGGTAAAGTGAAATTGCCATTATTGTTTCGGCACGTTGAGCAGCATTCGACGCTGTGAAATATACTCTCTGACCGTTCTCTAGATGCACCCCCAAATGTAAAACAGTGGGATGACGTTCGTGAATAAGGAAGGTAACGCGACATTGATTGACTGGTAGGCGGTACGAAGTTCGCCGGGACAGCTAGTATAGTAATAAAAGTACCAGCAAACAACTAACAATGCCAACAATAGAATTAAAGCTACTTTTGTTAAAGGTTCAAACTTTGTGCTGTTCAAAGGAACTTTATTTAAAATAATATTAAATAACTTATTTCAAAGCGAAAATAAAAAGGGATTCTTACAGTTAAAAATAAAGTTTTCATACAGAGTTTTATTTAAAAAGTTGTTTCGTTTAAATTGTAGAATCTGGAAATTATAGGGGTTCCTTGAATTAATGCTGGATTTCAGTCCACCCACGCTACACCAGTACAGACTTCATAAAGAATAATGAAAGCGACTCTGAAGGCACGAAATACAGTTAAAGTAGAATATTCTCATAACATTTCAACCAGAGAGGACAAAAACGTCTACTGATTTGCAAAATTCGCAAAGTCCCAGCGGAAGACAAAAATATGCAAAGGAGATAGAATAAATCAAACGTTGGTGTTGGTGTTGGAATGACGGAATCGAACGCAGTGCTTCGTACCTTCGCGGATTGTGACAAATTCGATTTGTCGTCGCAAATCCGCCGTCATCCGGCTGACGGCAACGCACGGCACGACGCGACGCTGCAGGGGCGTGACGGCGACGCCACGCGACAATTCACTTATTTACATCTACGCTACGCAATTCATTGGAATATTAAACTGCAAAATCGGGTTGCAGAGTTTAAAACCATATGCGAAAATCTGATTACTTTTATTTAAGTAACTAATAAATTAATACATACATGTTTTTTCAATTTCATCATAAATGGTTAAGTTATAAGAGCGTCTGACTTTATCGTTGTAGTACCCAGTTGTATTTTTAAAATTTTGTTTTCAAAGAGAATTTTATTGCGTCGGTAGGTAGAGTTTCAGATTCAATTATTTCAAAAATACAATATTTTGCCGAAACTAAATACTTATGCGTTTCTATACAATACCAGAAAACTTGTCACAAGGGTTTTTGATTTACGTTATAAAAAGGATAAGGTACCTATTAAGATGAAAAATTTTGACAGACATGCGAAAAAAGATCTTTGGAAGATAAATAAGTTGTTCCCACAGAAACAGAAATTTGCGTAGCACTTAGGTACAAAAGGTAGGTACATTAAGAATTTGACAAAAGCCATGCGTTTTCCGCGTAGGTATAGCTAGGTAAAGTATAGGTAGGTAATAGTGCAGGATGTCCTCGGAGCTCGTTGAAACGCCTGAACGCATATTTCCTGGAAGGTATTCGCTAGATAATAAGGATTGCGTGACTTACTGCCAATGAAAGGGTCCGGTGATTCCATCTTTGAGGCGATCCTTGAGCGAGCGTTGGCGCGAAGGGCCGGGACCCGGGGGCAGCATGCCCGCGCCGGGCGGCGGCACAGGAGGCGGCGGCGCGCGCGCCGGTGACGACATCGCTCACACTCGCCGCGCCCTCTCTACCAGCCTCCCCACAACAACATCACACCACTGGCACCGCCAACACCACTAAAAACGCGCGCTGCAACACAACAACACAACCAAAGCCACATAAATAAAAATATAAAGCCAAGCCAGAAACTACGCAGATCGTGGCTAAAATTAAATAGTTTAAGCGACATTGACAATATAATATTCATGGATCTATGCCAATAAAATGAATTGACTGTAACAAAAAGAATGAAGTGCATTGTGTAAACGAGTGTAGATATTTTGGAGTAGGTACTAACTAATCAGCCGTACCATAAGATAACTCAAATTCATTATAGAAACGGTTAGCTCATACACAAACAAAGCTTTTTAAAGCAAAGCTAAAACATAATTTTACATGGGATCTGTTTTACAGAAAATACGTAAAAGGCCTGCCGCAAAACTCCCAGCGCCTAAATTTATTTATTGGCAATACTAAGAAAACTCGGAGCATCATAACTTTATCAGGCATTTTTATACTCCCGCGAGGGCAACGTGCAACTTCTGGCCAAATTCAATGAACTTTTGTAGGGAAGTTACTGGCTTTGGAGAATAATTACGTCTCTATCTTGAAATAAGACGGGAAATATTTCAGCCATCTTTGATAAAAGCGCCATTGTCCACGTGTAAGCCTTTCAGCGCAATATTTCAGTGTAGGCGTGTTGGCCGGTCATCTCGTGAGATTGTACCCATTTTCAAGTATAATAGAACTGTCAGTCTCGTTTCATTCAATAGTCGAGTGAGATCCGGCCGCCGCTTCGCCGACGACGTAAACATATTACCGGTATTATATCTAATGGAACACCTTGTTTATGCTCCGTAGGTAGATTTAATATTTATTATAATCGTACCTGGTTTAACGAGTGTGAAGAAACATTAATTTCATCCATCAGGTTAGTAAAGTACAATACTTTGCTGCACTCTAAGATGTTGTCGCGAATTACCTATGTCAATATGTCATACATTATGTTATTTAACATTCAACGTGATTAAAATGGTTATGATGTTATTTCCAAGACTCGTTATTTTCGTTTACAGGTATAAATGTACATTTAAATAAAGCACGTAGAATAGGTAATTACTTCCTAAAGCGAGATGTGGTTTGGAATATATTAAAGGAACGTGTGAAAAATAAATTATGCATCTCTGTCTGGGCTCTCCTGCTTGACGGCGTCGGCTTTATATTAAATTCGAATACGTAATGCGACAGAGGTACGACATCGTTCACCTCTTTGAGCTTTCAAGCACGGTATAAACATTATTTAGGTGTATTTTCTCAAAGACGCAGCTGTCACGTGGAAAATCAGTGTTACAATCCACAATCTAGTACCTAACTGAACGATCAATAGACGGATGATGTACGTACATAGGAAGGTATAAACTAAACTAACTAGACACTACCACTAGGCTCACCTACTCTTTGATATGCACTGTCAGTTTCGTAGGCTTATTATGCAAATTACCGCTATAAATAGCTTAATATGCATTAACCTACTTGGCTTGACAAACACTTCCTGGGCTCCCTATGACAGACAATCACCCGATATTTCCGATAAGGGCTGTTCCTGGTTAATTTATGATGACTTTTTCCGTTTCAACACTTCCAACTTCAACAAACTGTAACTTTAATACAAGGAAATGTAACAAACTAATTGCATAGATTGCAAGGCCTATAGGTACATATATTTTTAGTTATATCGACACAGTGTAAAGTAGTGCAGGGCGGGGGGTTGTCATAGACTTCCGCGCACAGGTTATCTGTCGCCACTTCCGAGGCTCGCGTGTGGACCCGACTATTAATAAACTGTAACCAGACCACCCTTCACGACTCCCCACAACATGTATTCTATTCTACTACACCATCCACACAAACCAAGGCGAAACGTAAAACTTCAAGTTACTCATCAACATTATTACTTAACGAGCCAAGTTTGTCCATCAACCTGCGATTACCTCCACGAAGCCCGACAAAATGCCAAATTTGCATAATGGCGAGATTGAATGATATCGCACCTTGACCTAATTTTATGTGATTCGAGTGATGAATCGATAAAACTCGCTACAAAGTTCACCGAGGGATGCCGTGACTTAGGTAAGGGTACCCGCCGTCGTCGTCGCGGGAATACGAAAAACCCCGTTTATAAGCCCTTTCACTAAATTCAAGGTCATCATCATCATTAAACTTAAGAGCTTCGCTCTTGTCGGTGGAGTCTACGCCACTCTGTTCAAAAAAGGTCAAACATGGAAATATTGTTCATTACGTATGTGTTTAAACAGTCTTACAAAAACAGCCCTCACAGAAAGTTCCTCATTTGCAACTATTTTTGATCGTTCAAGTTTAAAAGCTGACAACTACACAAACTATGTATTGACTTAAAAGGATAGGATGACAAAATAAAAGGCTGTTTGGGGCAATTAAGTGGTATATAGTAAAGTTGGAGTGCGAATACAGAACGGCAAGGCAACAGCAGAAGCGAAAGCATTTATCGATCGGCCCTAGTAGCGGTCGCCCCGCCCCGCGGCCCGCACACCTTACGTAAGTTCAGCTGATCGCACCCACCCTGTAACCTTGGCGACGACGAGCCCTGCACGCCATCCTGGGAACCTTCCGACTGACCCTCGAATGGTCCCTACCCGACTCCCAGCTGCTGTTTCCGTTATATTCTATGAAATCGATTCACGAACATTCTTTTCAAAGAAATGTTTGAGTTCTGCAGGTACTACTTTTATTTTCCAAGAACAATGCACAATTAACGTGAATAAAACAAAAGGATATTATTACGCAAATTTGAAATAAGTCTAAGAGGTAAGGTAAGAATGTTCATATCTTCTTCTCGAAAGAATTTTTATATTCCATAAATCTCATTGCGAGAAAAACCTCTCTGCGCGACAATCCTCATGGCTAGCCTAAAATTGCGAGTCCATTTTATTTTATTTATTAAATGGTAATTTATTTTCCCGTCAAAGTAAGTTCTTTGCAAGGACATCTCATTTTGAAATAAAATTTGCTTGATTAAAATCCGGGTCGAGAGAGTACTTTAATAATTTTGAATGGCAAGGTTGTAGTAGACGACCACGTGTAAGTGTCGAATTTTGGAGAAAAGTCTACAGAGTCCGGTACCGAAGAGAAGAAGTGCCGAGATCTGTCAGACGATCATATCTCTGAATTACACGATAATTAACTTCCTTTTACGAGTTTGTCAATTATGATAAAGTCATAAATAGCGAGGAATACAACAGGAATAAAATCAAAACATAAATAATCACGAGTCAGTCTTTTTTGCAGTATAAATCCAAATGTTTGCATAAAATCAAAATATAACGAGATCTAAAATGTTAAAGTAGTAGGTATACAAGTTTTAAATAAAATAATTATTAATTATTAATTTTAGTGATCATTATATTAATTTTCGGAACTCGATAATAAGAGTTACAGTGGTTCATAATTTATCCTGCCGCAGACAGAATAATATCAACAAGAAAATTTTCATTTCAACAAGAAGTAGGTTCCGTTCCGTTGCCGTTAAATGAAGAACTTTTTCCTTTCTTTCTTTGCACAAGTCGTGTTTGTATCCGGCGGGTCTTGTTCACTTAACCGGGAGTGGGGGAAGTACGCAGTGGGCGCTACGGAAGCCCGGGAGAGAGAACAAAAGAAGCACACTGTACTGCCCTGAGCGAGCAAGGTTACGAGCTCGGGAGCGTGAAGCGTGCCTTCCTAATGCTCACAATCCTACATACGCAGCTCACATCAAGGTAGGCTTCACGGGCCAAAGAGCTTTCGGACGGGAGGGACGTACACTACTACCTACATTGTATAGAGTTAATGGCATGAATAGGGATATAGAACATAGTAGCGGTTGTAAAAGATCGAGTCCACCAAGCGTACGAGTACGACTCGTTAAATATTTGACCGGTGCCGCTCGATACAAGCGACCTTGCGGTAGCGACGCGCCTGCTCGCTACCGAGTGGCGCCCAGCGTGGGGCTCCCGATCAGCTGTTAGCTACCCACGCCTCTATTAGTCAACAATGCACTCTTAAATATTCACGACTTTCGTAGATGGCTCGGAAAATTCTACATTTTTAGTGGAACCGAAATTTGCTAGCTTATGAATAATATTTCCCTCGGTGTGGCTTTTGCGGTATGACAAACGAGCCGCACTTGACGAGCTCTGGGGAATTACCACAGAAATGTGCAATCTCTCTTTTTACAGTAAAATACCTAAAGATTTATACGATTGCAATGATTACCTACTAGCTTAGTTCGAGACATCAAATTATACACCGACCCCAGTAAAAATTTAATTACCTACTCTAGCTGTAAAGACATGAAATTACCTAAAATATAAATCTACACACCCATAAGTAAACCTACATGATTTCTAAAAAATTCTGATACCATCAATATCCGAATACCAACGAATATTAAACACGTGAAATGAATCTACCATCACCGTTTAATGACAATGATAAAATCAATCAACATCCTTAATGAATGAAATGATAGTGAGAACATGGAGCATTCAACTGTGGTTCATCTAATGAATGATAGTGTGCAGTAAGCATCTAATGTGGTCCATGCAACGATGCAACGAACCGAAGAGGAAGGACGAGAGTGGCGTGGAGAAGCGCAGACGGGAGGTTTAGCGGCATAACGCGCACGCGGTCTGCCCCGAAGGCTGGAAGCGTGCAACTGATGGAGATAATATAGTAGGGGGTGCGGGGCGGGGGCGGGCTGGGAGCCGAGGGCGGCGGGCGCGGGAGGCGGCGGCAGGGCGGCGGCGCACGTTGCTGGCGCCCACCGTGGGGCGTGGGGCAGCGCACCCCACGCCTCCACCTAATCACATGACGGTTCCTCGACACCTATTCCATTGCAATACGTTCTAGATATAAACAGAGAAACTGTACCGAACATATATACAAATTAGATGCAGAAAAAATAGTCAAGCCACTAACACTGTGGTTCATAGTTCTCAGAAGTAGCAGTATCTTTGAGAAAACAACACAATATACCTACTGAACATGGGAAATGGAATCACACATACCTTTATAGGATTAATTTTTCGATACATAAACTATGCAGAAAGGAAAATCTCTGGGAATGGAAATGATGGCAAATACTTAGGTTGCTTCTAATGCTGCTGCTTAAATTTAAAGACGCCCCCAGAGTCTAAGTTGCGAGCTAGTGAAGCGTGTTAATTTCTTGAGTTAATAAATCGATTAGGCACTGGGCACCCGCCTGTCATGATAAAGGATTTAAGGGATTGTTTGATTAGCGTAATGTAGGCATTAGAGACGTGGCCCAGATGGCGGATTTGCGATTCAATTTACTTTTATTTAATCAATCATTCAATTTTTCTGCTCTAGCTGTGTCTAAAATTGGTTTTATTCAAATTGATGGATGAGATTCACAGTATGTTTTCCCATCAGTTCGGCTTTTCTGGTTTACTTAGAATCACTACACCAGAATAATAACTCTGAATCGAACTAAACAATCGGATATTAACATGTCACATCATCTGCCAGAGCCACCGTCGATCACAGAGAGTTGTCAAAAAACCCAAAGAATACCGCGGCTTTGCTGCCCGCGGTTTTTTATAACAATATATACAGACGATACTTAACAAAGGTACACTTTCTTATCATCAATTTATTTTGTAAGAACATGCAAAGGTTAAAGTTTGTAGGAACAGGGCTATCCATGTCGATGTATCAACGGAAACAGTTTCAGCGAAGTGAGTATCACCGGTATCAATTCACCATAGAGGTAGGATTCCACTCGCTCACCTCCGTTTTACAATTACTGAGCACATAAACCTTTCATTTAGCCCAGGCTTAGTACCTGGGCTTTACAATGAAACGAGGAATCAATACGAGTAATCTGAGCAAATAACGAGGTTCCGCGAAACTAAGCCGGCGGTAAAAGGCTTTTCAATGACTACCTTCCACAAAGAAAAGTAACTAACACCCACTTCCGAGGTTCTTAATACTTTAAGCCAAGCCAAAAAGTTGCCCACATTTATACAAAACAGGAATACTAAAGCATTTACTTGGATTTCTATGATCTTAGAAACGTTACTGATGTATATTGTGTGTAGGTAGATAGCAAGCGCCGCGAGTGTTCCACTGCTGGGAAAAGGCTTCCCTCAGCTTTTTTCTGACTGCCCCAGGCCGTTGTCTCTAACCAATTTAATAACATTAATATTCATGAACAGATTTAGAAATAGATGGATAGAACTTTGTGGAAATACTGGAATAGCCTTATCAAAATGAAGGCATATTCTTTTTGTCATTACGATTACTAACTTGTTCTATTGCACGAATAAATCTTAGACCTAGCACACTGCGACTCGGTTTCCTTACGGAACGTTCTCTCTCTAGCCGGTATCACATTTAACACAATAATCCTATTAATGTGTTTTTGTTCCCCTTGGTCGCATCTTCCCGCAATCAAATGAAGCAGCAATCACTTAACGCTCTTCCTTTTTCTAAAACAGATTAATCAAGTTGCGTTTGTAAAGTAGAGCATCGTTTTCCGGTTTGCGGCCTTGACCCGGCCTCAAGCGATGTGTACCTGCCCGCAAATTCGGACCACTTGTTTCAGAGGCCGTAAGTATGCTGTATCATCTATATTCTGTAAGTAGTAGGACGGAACGGAAGTATGACGTACACGTGCAAAGCTTTAATTCCTTCAAAACTATCTGAATATGATACGGTACTGTTGATGCTTTAGGAATGGGCCTCTAAATCGACTTTTCCAAGCATGATGCCCAAAATTCATAAAGGATATTATTTAACTATAGGTATTGAATGTGAGAATTAGTGGATAAACGTACAATATATTTAGATAAGTACATAGCTTAGATAAGTCCTCTGAGTGCATAATCAAATAGCCACTGTTGGTGGACTAGAATTGCTGCATTCAGAATTCCGCATGTACTATTCCAGATATTTCGAAACGAAATTCCAAACCAGGTTTCCGATTATATTGTACCTATCTGTATATGGCCGACTACTGTACACTACGTACGTACTTTATACTTACATACAGTTATATTTGATTTCCCCCCAATGCATACACGCGGGCTTTGAAATGGACAGAGATGTCAAATGCAATTCAAATGGGATCCTTTTAATTAGCAAAAGTTATATTTACTAGCTTGTAACACACAATTAAATTTCACACAATTACATGAACCAAGAACGTAAATGTAGAATATTTGTAGTGTAGAGTTGAAAAACAACCTACCCCAAGGAGCAGAGATCAGCAAACATGACAAATATAAATATGAATTGAATACTTAATAGGTATATACTAATTCATAGTGTGTCTAAAATTCCGTCCGCGTAGCAAAGGTGTTGTGTGTCGTTCTTTGTGACTAAGCAAACTACAAAAAGAACCTTGAAGCTTCAAGCGATCGGTATTTACGATGTTTTACTTTAAAGTAATGTTTCATCACTCACACCGCCACTTTTAGATGTTTGTACCTAATTGGGATTTGCCCGTAGATTCGCATGTATGGAAAATGAAAGATAATGCCCTTTCTCTCTCTACGAAAATTAATCAAAATCGGTTTATTGATGTAATCATTAAAAACTTTATAGCCAGACCATTACTTTGGTCACAGATCATAAAACACATGTCTTTATCAGTTAATATAACTACATAGTAATTGTTGTTTTGATTCTTTAACCTCCTAAGACCCACTGTACTTTTTAAAGTACATTATATACAAACTATTTTAAACTCTATGTGTTAAACTTTTTTGAACAAAGAATACTCTTTTTCTATTTATTTGACATTTTATTGACACACTTGACGTATTACTCCAAATCATTTTTACAAAATTGATTATTCATTGTATCAAGGGTATATAAGTAAGAAATAATAATGGCAAATTGTAAATCATGCGGGAACACCGATCACACCCGACGATCATCTACAAAATGTTTAAATTATTTACCACCTATAAGAAAACGACAATTGACTACACATGATGATTCTACCAAATTGGAAGTTTATGTTGTTAAACGAGGACTCAATTCTGTGTTATGTCCATTGTTAGACCCATTAGAGAAAACTAAACTTTTGTCAGAAATACGTAGAGATGTACGGGATTTATCGAGAATTTTTATAGAGTTAGGTGTATTTGTAAATTATTGCATGAAAAAGTCAATGGATCAGAAATTCGATAAACCCGATATATTAAATTATGTCTACGCATTAAAAGGAAAGGGTCCTCATGCGAGTAAATATCGAGAAATTTCTAATAAAACTTATGATGGAAAATTGAGAAGTTTTATAATACAAGAATTAGCAAAAACTTACGAAACTATACTACATACAAATATAGAGATTCACGCATATTCAAGATTGTGTCGTTACTTTAACGTTAAACGAAACGATTCTCGTATTTATGATGCATTTTACAAGAAACAGTTTTTAGAAAATGACAAAATATCTGATGTATGTAAATTGATCAATGTAGATACTTGTAAGAAATCGTGGTGGCAAACTATACCCATTTGGATAAAAATTCAAAACGAGTTAAATGAACGCGAAAATTGTAAATCGTTCAATTTATTCCCACAACCTAGACACGGATTGAAACATGTCATGTATTCATCTAGAGGATGGCATGAACTTTTACGTAGAGTGGTTCCGAATAAAATTACAAGTGAATGGAGGAAAATCGAAAATCATTTAAATGAATTGTGGAAACCCTGGTTGGTTGATATTAAAAATTTTGGATGTTGTATACAAACGGATGGGGTTAGTGTTAGTTTATCCATTAATAGATATGTAAAGAAGAAGCCTAAATCAGAAGAACCACCAAAGAAACGTTTGAAAATAAACAACAATAAAGTTTACAACAAAACTATAGCGGTAGATCCCGGTTCTAAAATACCTTTGGCTACGTGTAGTGACAATTTAAAATTTAAACGCATTACAAAAAAATGGATACGATCCCATACTTTGGAATGGAAGCGTGATCGTATACGCGATCGTGTATTGAAAGATGCTCTTAAAGCTGAAACAGAAGTTCGCGAAAGTATTCAAAGAGAAAAAGATATTATATTGACATCTAAATCTACAAAACATGTAAAGGAGTACACTGTATTTAGATTACAATGTTTAGATATAATGCAAAAACCTTACGAGGATCATAGAAAGTTAACGAGATTAAAATTTGACAAATATATACGTACCGGTAAAACTGAAGAGAAAATTATAAAAGAAGTTTTTGATGGAGGGGGTGAAACAATTAAAATATTATATGGTGCAGGATCAAGTTTCATGAATAACGCTCAATTTTCAGGGCGTAAATTTAAACATGATTCGTTGTTAAAACGATTACGACAACGAAAAACTATAGTTGATATAGTAGATGAGCATTACACATCACAGGCTTGTTCAACTTGTAATGAGAAAACAGGAAAGTTTCATAAAATTAACATGAACTATCGTTTCCGCTGCGGGGTTTGTCCAAACTGCAACAGCGAATTCGATAGGGACTACAATGCTGCAAAAAATATATTGATCAATTACAAAAGGTCTACCATATGTAGGCCATGATATTCTTGTTATTGAATATCGTAACTTCCTAAATAATAGCAATGACTCATGTGCAATAGGGTTGAATATCACAATTCAACATATTGTAGCGTGGGTCTTAGGAGGTTAAAGAAGAACAGTGCTAAGTACCTATACGTTTTTATATATTAAATCCTTGTTAACCTATTTAAATCCTTGTTAACCTATTTATATAATTACTTCATTAAAATAGTTGGTAGACCATACACACAATAGGTAAACTAATGTTAGTTATTATGACAAATTCATTACTTTGTAATTACAACACTAACATGAAATAAACACAAACCATTATACAGGGTGTAACAGAAAGGGTATATAAAGCCGAAACACAGCGATAGTCCTCATGAAACTGAACAACTTTCCCCAAGGAACATGGGTCGTAACTCGAAAAAAAAATTTGGATCGCCCATACTTACTCGATGCGCTGATCGGGCATTTTGTATGGGGAGGCGAAATTTTTTTTTCGAGTTACGACCCATGTTCCTTGGGGAAAGTTGTTCAGTTTCACGAGGACTATCGCTGTGTTTCGGCTTTATATACCCTTTATGTTACACCCTGTATAAAATTTTATTTCAGCCAGACATATTTGTTTATTGGCCATATGATTTTATAAATAATGTTATCATTCTCTGGGGACTGCTGTGCTCAATTAAGAATTGTAAACAAATTGATAATTTTATTTCTGTATGTGATAAAGTTGTTTAGAAATTATTTGTAAGTACGTATGTACGTATAATATTTGTAACGCTTTTTTCCCATTGAGGTAGGTAGAGACCACATCTTTCCACTTGCTACGTAGGTATCCAAACATACCTTTGGTTATCTGTTACCTGTTACATCAACATTTTGTCATTCTCTTACAACATGCACATCAGTTTACGCTATGGTGAGATCTGGTCTTTTTTGTTTTTAAAATCATAAATCATTTTTGAACAAAAAAATGCATTCTAATTGTTGGGGGAAACAAAAAAAAATAGAATTATTCGGCAAATTCTCTGGTCACTATATCTCACTAATTTCATAACTGACAGTACAACTCCAATGCATTGTAAGTTATAAAATACTATTTTATTAATCTACTAGGCTTATAGTTTTGTATTGATTGTACAAGTAGAAATAAAAGTGTTGCAATGACTAGGAATTCTTTGATTGTGTTTTATCTGTTCACAGTAGTAACATACTTTTATTTGCTATATGAATTAACAATCAGACAATCACATTGCGTATGTGCTATTAAAAACTTACCTACTAAAAATTCATACTAATTTATAGCTGGTATTATTTTGAGTCTATAAAAGTCAATAAACTTCCAGTGAATTGTAAAAAAAAAAACAGTTTTTGTTTATAAAGTATCATGACAGACATCTTCTTCTATTTTTTGTCAAGAAATGGGTCAGCTAGGTTTAATTGATATAATCAACTCTAAATAATTATTTTTCCTAGAATTGTCAGTAAAGTACTTACCTGCTGATTGCCTAGACCTCATACATAATACTTGAAAGTGCTTTAGAAGTGTATAAGTAATTCAATGCTGATATAAAACAAAAACATACAACTGATAACTTACTGAACAAGGTACGAGTAACTGATAACCTTTCCATTGCTGATAAGCGTAAAATCTGTTTGTTTCATAAACAAAATGTATTTTTAAGATTTATTACTTTATAAGATTGCATATGATGTGAAAAATATGGTAATTAAATTAGTCCATGTTTCTTCTGATATAATACTATAGTTTGGATTTGCTTTAAGGCTACTGAGACTTTTATTAATGATAATTCCATGAATTGCTATGATGTTTATAGATAGAGTGTAAGAAAATAATTAACAAAAGGCATCAGTTTGATTGTTTTAGCAAAATAGTTCTTTCATGTAAGTACCAGACAGCACCCCAAAGACTCTATCATGAAGCAAAATTGAATGTGTATGACTACAAACAGTTTTCATTATTTTAGAAGGATATTCGCCTGCATAGTTTTTATATTAATTCTATACAAATGGCAGGGTTATGGGTTTAGAGACAATTTACATTAAGGTAAGCAAGCATTTGTTCTGATCCGGTTCTTAGAAAAGACCCCGTTAACTAAAATAGAAAATATTAATATTGTTTGCATGAAATCAGCTCATGTTAATTGTTATATTTTCTTACAAGAGAACCAATGTTAGTTTTGCATTAATTAACAACATAATTTTACTATGAATGTTGCAACAATATTTGTGATATTTTCATCAATGTTAGATTTGTGAGTTCACTGAGTTTCCTTCCGGGCAATATAAGGTTAAGGTATGCAGATAGAATTAATTTCTTATGAGTACCTAAATACAGTAGGAATAAAATATAGAAACATTAAAATAATAGTAACTACTGTTATATACTTACCAATACCACATGCACAGGAACCCTGGAATACTTGTCTACTACCTACTAAGAATAATTATGATTAAGACTTACCTTATAATAACACATAACTTAGCTTATATCTATTAAATTATTCTACAGAAACCTTAGTATAATAGTTATAAATATATACATACATGTTGGAATCCGCGAATGTATTGATAGTCCGGTGCAGGATACAACAGTGTATTGATATTCCTGGGACAAAGCCGCAACACCGCACGGGAACAACGTCGACGCAAAATACAAAAACAGTCACAATACTACTCCGACCAGCGCTTTCAATTAAACAAGATAAAACAAAGTCCAGTACTCCTCTTCACAAGTCACAATCAATAAATATGCA
This sequence comes from Anarsia innoxiella, assembly GCA_947563765.1. Lineage (NCBI taxonomy): Eukaryota > Metazoa > Arthropoda > Insecta > Lepidoptera > Gelechiidae > Anarsia > Anarsia innoxiella. The sequence goes on from OX387395.1 coordinate 7,070,177, forward strand.
GTTTGTAGAAGGAACCAAATAAAATAATGAGAATTTTTGCGATGCAGTTTTTAAAGCGCAATTTACACCATTTTACATAGGCAAAAGTTTATTAACCACGGCATTTTAATTGCGGCGCATTTACTTTATAAAAACACGCCTATTAAATGTTTACTTAGGCAGTAATGTCCACAATTTTCACATAAATTGTGAGAAAAACGGAAAAAGGCGTTCGACTTGCTATGCGCAGCTGTCAATATTTTTTTATCGCTTCGAATCAAACCAAAACAAGGCATCTAGCGCCATCTAGTAACGAACATTGAAAAGATTGCTACAAATTTCACCAGTATGTTCGTTCCATCGCTGTACAAGAAGGAACATAGAAAATACCGGAAGCGGAAGTGAGCGGAAGTTGCCAAAGGAAACAAAACGGATTTCAGCCAGAGGTTTCAGCAGTCCTAAGCAGCCTGTGTAAGCAGCAGTCAAACAAAAATTTTCAAAACATGTTCAAAACAAAATCATTGAGGCAGTTTGGTTTGTTGTTATATTATAATAAATCATCGACGTAAGATATTTAATTTATCAACTAAATAAATAGAAAAAATGCGGAATATACTATACAGATAGTACATTATTTGTCAACTTATTAAATTCCTTAAAATAATTAAAGTAGGTACCTATTTGTTGTGTTTTGATCAGAGTATCGACTTCGCTCTGATCAATGGAAGGTTCGCTGATATTTTTTAGAGAATTAAGTGAAATTAATTATGCTCTAAAATGTAAGATCTTATTGTTAGTAGGTAGGTGTCGAAGTGACCAATATATTTCACTGCCTCGAATAACTTATCGATACAATGTCGTAAGCTAACGTGCAAGAATTTCGTTGTAACTGATAAGCCTGAACTTATTTCATTAATAAAGTAATTACCAATCCTGTTGTTATGCAAAACAGCTATGTATAAAATTAAGGTTTTTTGTAGTTAGAAACCACAGTTTGTGGATACTAGCATCATGGCAACGAAAACTTCATATTTCTGCGTCGCTCTTGTACTGGTCCTTAGCGTACGTATTTTAATAAGTACCTACTTTCAATATTTTAAGAAACTATATACTTATAACATTTTTTAATAATCTTGCATTTCATAAAACACACTTAAGTATATTCCAAATTCCAAGTTACCGATGGCTTAAGTACCTACTTAACACTTTTCTTTTCAGGTTTGCTCAGTGACTTGCCAGTACGGAGGTGGCTACGGCGGCGGTGCTCTGTCTTCCCCCGGTTACGCTCCCCCGCCAATAATCATCACAAGACGTGACAATGACGACAAAGACCTCATCTTCCCCATCCTCCTACTTATGCTGCTAGGAAACGGTTGCGGAAACGGAGGATGTTTCTAAAATAATCATTATACTTAACATTATTTTTACAACATCAATATCTTAGTAGTAATATCCAATTGAAAGTAAACCTATTGATTTATGAATACTTATACAATTTCCAAAATACTAACGTGACATTTAAAAGGTTTTTTTATATGTAAAAAGGAAAACTAAAATTATATTCGATGTCTTTAAAAAAAGTCTGTCTTAATTTAAATGACCCTCTAATTAGATAATAATTTAATTGTAATTTATTACCATTCTCTAGAACACAAAGATAAATTACCATTTAAAGGGGTAAAGTGTCTCCCATCATACTCCTCTACTTATTGAACTATTTAATTTCTGGAACAGCAATATTGGAATATATTTGGAATGATATAAATATGTATATTAATTAAAGCTTGAACAGCTATACTGTACATCTACAAAAAGACGGATTAAAAAAATATGTTGCAAAGCTGGCACTTAAAAATCTTCAGGTTCTGATTGACATTTTCTTTCATTCAGTTCATATTTCATTCTTTTCTTCCTTCATTCATTGACAGAAGACAAAATTTTCGACACGATCAATTCTCGATTTTATTTGGAACATTTATTAGAAATCGGGGACCTAGTGCTTTTATTCTTACTCTGAGACTTGTAACGTAAAATAATTATGTTTAAATCATAAGTAATGATTAAAAGTGTGGTGTCAGAATTACCTTATGACCAAATCAACGCAATACTTTCTCCAAAAAATTGTATCTTATCGCATTGATTTGATTAGATAAAAACAATTAATAAATCAAAACGTTTCCTAGTGAACTGTGTTCGATAATTCTATTAATGTATAGTCATTCTAAGTGATGAATATAGACAGGACCGTGCGAAATGTCTAATTCGAATTCAGTTTGCAACGATGAGGACGAAACATATCCGCTGCACGAGTGTGTGTTCGGCGGCGATGTACGGAAGCTATCGGCGCTGCTGCGGCTGCACGATGTATCCCGCAAGGACAAACACGGCAACACGCCGCTACATCTCGCCGTCATGCTGGGCCGCAAGGAGTGCGTGCAGCTTTTGTTGGCGCACGGAGCGCCCGTCAAAGTCAAGAACCTCACAGGATGGTCCCCGCTCGCTGAGGCCATCAGTTACGGCGACCGCCAGACTATCTCATCTCTCGTGCGGAAGCTTAAACAGCAGGCTCGTGAACAAATGGAACTCGGCAGGCCTGATCTTATAAGAGCACTAGACCAAATTCAAGACTTTTACATGGAATTGAAATGGGATTTCCACTCTTGGGTGCCTCTCGTCTCGAGAATATTACCCTCTGATGTGTGCAAAATTTATAAATCTGGTTCTGGGATAAGATTGGATACTACTTTAGTAGATTTTACAGATATGAAATGGGAGAGAGGAGATATATCTTTTATATTCCAAGGATCAAAGCCTCCAAGTGAGTCCCTTACTGTATTGGATAATAGAGGCAAGGTATATCAGCGAGTACGATATGAAGAAACTGAAAATGAGATAGAAGATGAAGTGGATATACTTATGTCCAGTGATATACTCTCTGCACAAATGTCTACTAAAGGTATTTCATTTGCAAGAGCGCAGTCTGGATGGATATTCAGAGAAGACCGTAAAGAAACAGTTGCTGGACAATACAGGAGTGACATTTACACTATTACAGGACTGGTATTAGAGTCCCGTAAAAGGCGAGAACACTTGTCCACAGATGATCTTCAAAAAAACAAGGCAATTATAGAAAGCCTCACTAAAGGCAATCCTCAAAACTTGGAAACAAATGGCGAACCAGTTCGTCGAGCATCCCTCAACCCTCCCCCAGACTGTGGCGTAGACTGGGCAGCATACATATCATCTCCACCCGGGCAGTATCCCAGCTTGGGACGAGAAATTGTTTATAAAGAATCATCACGAAACTTTCGTGCCACCATTGCAATGAGTGATGATTTCCCACTCAGTGTTGATATGCTTTTAAATGTTCTAGAGGTAATAGCACCATTCAAACATTTTGCTAAACTCCGTCAATTTGTTGCCATGAAACTGCCCAAAGGTTTCCCTGTGAAGATTGATATACCTATTTTACCTACTGTCACAGCAAAGATCACATTTCAAAGGTTTGATTTTCGAGATGACTTAGCTCCAGACTTATTCATCATACCGGAAGACTACACAGAGGACCCGTTGAGGTTCCCTGACTTATGACGCATTGATATTCTAACACTGTTTGAAATAAGCGAGAGGCCGATGTGGCGTCGCGAGGGGAAGCGCAGCCGCATCTGGCGCGCGGGTCGGGGCTCCAGGTGCCGGCCCGCGGCGCCGCGCCTCGTCACTATAGAGTTCCCCATGCTATTCGGCCTAGGGAGCTCCTACTCCAGTCACTGTGTTGTCTTTGTGGAGTAGTTAAATTTCTAAATGTTGTAGGTGTACAAAATTGATCGTGAACTGTCTTGTGTAGGGAATTCAGCAGTGTTAGAATAACAAAAATTTTTAGTTTGTCAAGTATTTTAGAATAAAAAAAAAAAAATAGTTGCAGCAGATTTTGTATTAATAACATCTCAATTTAGGTAATAATCTCTGTCTTACTGTACATCTGGCTGAAGCCAAACAAGTAGTATTATATTTTATTCATGGGCAACAACTGCAAGATTTTGTAAAGGGGTGCATATATATGAATTGAAAAACATGTTGATGTCCTGAAAGGTCATGGAAAACATGGAGTCGGGAGTTGAATATTTTTACACAAATTCTTGATGCATCTTATTCTGTCTTCATTTCTGTAAGATTAAGGAATAACAAAGTTGCCCATGCCATGACTTTATCATAAGCCTACTTAATTTAAAGTGATAGAAGCAATTTCATCAATACCCATAGTTCAACATGAATGTGTTAGCATCTAGTTAGGTAAATTTATAGTATACCACTAGTCTCACTGTGTGTTACATAAAATGACCTAATCTTATTATTTACTTAAGGGAAAAACAATATTCAAGACATGACCGTAACTTAGCATCAATCAATGTTTGTAGATATAACGTAGGAAATTCGTTGCTCATACACAGATTTGCGTCCAATATGGTATTTGTATTTATTTTATCAGGCTTATAGGTAGTATCTACCTATTTTAACATTTTTATATTATAATTTATTTATAGAAAACAAATACCACATTTGGTCAATTTGGGTACTAAGTAAGCTTTGCTATAGAATAGTTTATTTTATATTTGCAACCAACACCTGGACTTTTTAAACTTTACGTCGGCTAATGCTGCCTCATTGATCTCATTTTTTTATACCTAAATGTAAAATACAAATTAAACTATTACTTAACCACTGCCTGTATAAAGCCAGAAGAGGCATATGTAAGCATATCTTTGTAGACTGGTCTGCTACCCCCTCGGCTGATAATGACTGCACCTGCATTGCACATTCACGTGACTTGTTTGTGAGTATCGTCTAACACATTATCAGCCTTATATCCTCGTGCCTTTACAACTCGGTAGGCTGCGTTTAGTAGTAAAGGCGACCTCTCGTTATCGAATGACAACACGAAAATTATATTAGTCTACAAAATCACTCGATCTAATTCTAATCTAACGCATGTAGAGTAGTAGAAAGAGCTTGTCTAGTGAATATATTGCAAATAGAATATTCTAACTAAAATTATCGTTGACTTTACAAACATGTTGGTGGTATATTTATTTCAAGCATTGACAATAACTGAAAATCCCACCTTGAAACAGATTTTATTATTGTTATATTATGTAAAACATAATTTCTTGCCAATGAGTTTTTACTACTTATTTTATTCTTGTATGTATTATTTAAAACATGTATGAGCTGTAAATTTCAAAGAAATGTAACATATAAAAATGTTGTAATAAATAGTTATGATAAACAAATGTGTTTCACTATACATTGCCTCAATACTAATTTAGAAATCAAACAACGTTTTTATCGTCAATTTTTGTTTATTTAAATATTCATAATAAATGTTTGTGACTAGATTATCACTGCATAATTTTAAGACCTTACTTTGTGTAATAGACATCTCAAAGGGCTATATCAACCACAAGAACCCAAGGTGGTTGATGTATCTAGCTAATCGTTTACTTGAGCATATTCCAATAATTTCACCCGTAACTAAGATAAAAATCACCAAATACTGGCGACTAAAAACAAATCATGAACATTACACTGTAGATTCAGGGTGCTCTCCGCAATTTGGTGCTTCTCGATATCGACGCTACAGGGGCGACGACGCGCTCCTCGAGGCCCAGAGTCACCACTTTCAGAGAGACCGTTGAACGCCGGGCTAAACAACAGAATAAGCACTTTTTTAATCAGCTAAACGTTAGGTTAGGTTTCTCGTCTTAGGGCCTCTACTATAAATGTCTAAATTGATAAATCAATCTTTATAATATGAGAGATGGATTGTGCTTAATTTTTACAGTGGTTGGTGGCACAAATTTATTATAGGATACTTTTTATCCCAGTTCTATATTCCAGATGACGTAGCGTGCAGTCAAGTGCATTTCAAAATAGCTCTTAGCGCTTTGAAATAAGGTACATCTGTGTAAAGCTCTATGTGTGCTTAGCTGTATCTCACCTACCTATGAATCGACTTTTATAATAAGTATATAAAATCTGTCTGGATTTACATAGAAATTTATTATTTAATTGAACAGAAGTATTAATAGGAACAATTATGAATATGTGCAAACAAGTCTTTGTACATAAACTAATGGGCTGAAGAACTTCGCTACAAGTCTATTGTTTGAAACACTATTGACATATCTAGTATTTCAATGGCCTACACCGGAATAACAGTTCCTATAGACTAATTGAACTAGTCTATAGGTACCCATACATTATGATGAACTTACCTATTTCAGGTAATTCGGCCGCCAACTGAAACAATTTAAAATCATTTATGCCCATCGATATTGGTTCCTAATAATAAGCCACTAGATTATCTAATCCAAAAATAATCAATTGCATAATCTTACATTAATCTAATTTATAAAATAATTACTTATTTATAAACGTAAGCCAACTTGGATGAATTGTGTTTTTCTTCTTTTAGAATTCAGATTGTTCGAGATATGTCGTCTCCACGAATCTGTTATTTAAATTAGTCTGATCCTTCAGATTGAGTAGGGGACCGCTTACAATGTGTAGGTAAATATGCAAAGGCAAGAAAGGCACGAATCACCTTGTCGCGGATTTTAGCCGCTTTTGCTGTTTTATTTTTCCTTTCAGATGAGACAATACAATAAGGCAGGCTAATATTGGCTTCGTGAGAATAGAGCCAGGCCAATGATGTCTCTCACGAAGCAAGCACTGGCACACTAGACGGTCTCGTCTATATGCCTCGTGGAAATGTAAAACCGCAAGTGCCGCATACTCGTATTGAGTTCCTTGAGTCACAAAATCATTCGGTTGAAAATCGCGGCTGTATTTTTAGTTTAGCCGTATTGCGGTGTTATACCATAGATATATAGTATAATGAGTGTCAGCAACGGATGCTAAATCTATGTGTAGTACTTACGGCAGGTTCCTGCACTCTGGTAGCGAGAGTCTTCCTGAAGGTAGCTAGACGCCGCGTGAACCCGCTCGCGATGCTCAGTCCGCTGTGCACCGACTCCGATGATGACGAGAACACCGTCTCTGTTGTTAACAAAAGAGCGTAAAAATTTTACTGGAAACAAAATACTGCTTGCTTGTTATGTCCCACTGCTGGGCAAAGGCCTTCAAACAGTTCTATTATAGGCCTGGACTAAGTTATATTAGGCTAGGTAAAAAATTAACATGACCTCGGAGATGTTAATAAAAGAACAAATTCTTTCGCGTCGCCAAATCGGCCTCTCGCTTATTTCAAACAGCGTTGTATATCAATGCGAAGTCAGGGAACCTCATTGTGTCTTGTAATACAATCCAGATTTTTAAATAACGTTGCGATCAGGAACTCTGATCATTGCGATTGCCACGTATCGGTAAAAATAGTGTCACCTTCGATCTCTGGTTGTATATCCTTCAGAGTAACTGCGGAGTCGGCCACCAGGCTGCAAATCAAAATTTAAATCATTATTAGTCTTGATTAAGTTTAGAGTACACTGCCAAAGAGAGAACGAGCCAGCAAGCCCAACAGGGCATTGCCAAGTTATTTAAATTATGCATTAAAGAAGTTTATTTACAGACTAACTTCTGTTCACACAACGAGTAGGTACAAATAGATTAGGTACCGTTGCACAAAGTTAAGCAGCCTCTTCTGATCTCTAGTCATATGTCTCTCAATAGCGGTAGACGATAGTAAAGCTGCGAATCTAACGCGACGGTCCTCGGGCGCGGAGCATATCTCGTTCAGAGCGTTCAATGCGTTGTGAGCTGCTTCGGCGTAGTCGCGGACCCATAGTGCCATCTGGTGGCAAAAATATATTTTCTTTAAGATTTATTTTGTAATGTCATATGAGCTTGAAAAGAAAAACTGATTGCGGAGGCGGTTTAGGATGAATAAAGCTAGATAAAAGAATAACATGTAAAGAATAAAGAAAGAAAACAGATACAGTTATCCTGTCACGTTCCAGGCTGGTCAAAGGCCACCCTCCTTGCTCTTTCCAGTTCTGTGCGCCAGGATTTGCCATTCTTAGCTGAATGACTGAACTCAGTGAAAGATAACCTTCTTCTTAGTCGTGACCTCAAGGCTAAGGGGCGTGACCACCATAGGTAGCTCCGTAGGTCAGGGTCCTCCAGTTTCGTCTATCTTGGGCAAGATGTAATGCCTTCTGGGTGTTACACTGGAGGTGTTTGAGGATAGCATCTATCCGGTGGGCTTCCTACAGTAACTCGAATGTAGTTAAGAAATAAAGTAGATATTGCAAATAAACCTGGAAAGTCCGCCAATCGTCGACTCCCTCAATGAGTTTCTTGGCCCGCTTGGTGTAATGTTTGACGATGTCCCGCGCGTTCTGTAGCCGGGTTTCTTGGCGGGCTACGCGCTCGCGGGCGCTCTCCAACTCGCTTTCTGCTTCCATCCTTTAGAGAAAAGGAGAATTTCAAGTAAAAGACAGAATAAATGGTTAAGGATATTTCACATACATACATATCCATCACGCGTATCTCCCATTGGGGTAGGCAGAGACCACTTCCTTCCACTTGCTTCGATCCAAACACACCTCTTTCGCTTCATCCACACTCATCAAGGAGATTAACAAAAGAGATATACAAGGAAAGAGTGGAAGGAAATGCTGGGAGGGGAAGGCCAAGACGAACGTACCTCGATTAAATCGGGGACTTACTCAAGAAAGAAAACTTTCTTAAAGAGTGTTTAAATTCTATTTCGATATGCATTTTGTCCTCTAATAAACTTGAATGAATTCTAAAGTTTATCCTCCCTTATTTATACCTATTAGTTATCTAGAAACTTTTAATAAAATCACGCAAAACTGTCAATCTAGGGTTTTATCATCATTTTATTTAAGAGTTAGACTCTTGTCGGTGGAGTGTTCGCAATTTGGGCATATCCTCTGCCAGTGCTAGGGTTTTACTTAACTAATAAAAACCTTATGGAACCTAACTCTAAAAAAATTACGCGTAAATATTTCAGTTTAAAACTCTTCCATCACACTTCTCATAGTTTAGACTGGAAGAACCCTAACCATCATCATCACTGGTCATCACCATCATCATTGGTCGCGTCCACAAAACATTCTTAGTGAAAGAAAAGCATATCGTGGATATTTTGCGTGCGTGCGTACGTACCCGTGCGTAGTTTAACGTGTGTGCGAACGAACACATGTGCGTGTGTCTGTACAAGTAAATACTAACTCTCTAGCACTGAGCTGCTTGTATTTATCAGACAGCATAGTGTTCTTTGCGCTGAGGTCGCCGACGCGTTGCTCCAACTTCTCGATGTCTATTTTGACCCACTTCATCACGTCTCGGACCCGATAGTATTCTTTTGTTAGGTCGTTTAGTTCTTCGATTTCAGGGGCTGGTATAATAAGTTTGTTTAGAAGAAGGTTATGGAGTGTTTTATTGTGGGTATAACTTGACATTGTTATCCTGAGAATCTGATCTTACTGTAGACTGTATAAACTGCTCTGTCGATAGTGTTACCGTTCTAGTTCCAAAACAATTGCCAACTGCGAGTGCTTTAGTATATTTCTGGACACTAGGCGGACTAGTACCTTACCCTAGCATATGTTATTGAAATAGGATTAACAGAAGGTAGAATATGCTTGAATATGGAATAATAAGTCATATTCAAGTCGGTTTCTTTTTGAAATTGAACATAATTATTGCAAGATCTGAAAAACCGATGCTACTTGGCTTTGTTTCAAAGTACTTCACTGAAAGACGAAGATAGCTACATAGAGAGGAAAACTCAAATTCAATGGACTTTTTAAAATCACTAATACAATTTTTTACTCACTATCATCAGCCAACGGCGAGATATGATGCAGGAAGTGCGTATGCGCAGCGGCCACGACTCTCATAGTAGCTTCCAGTGCGGACATATCTCGCTCTCGACGTCTAATGTCTGCATCTAAAGCGGCTCCTTTCTCTCGGAGCTCAGCGCGTTCCGCTGCGAACTGGGGTTGTAATATAAAGGCGTTTTAAGTGATGCTACAATATTAGGGACATTCTCATTATATTCTAGGATTTAACAGCACACAGAAAAACATTTAAAAAAATGTTAGCCGACTTTGTAGCTACCTTAATCTTGAAGTAGGAAACGGAGAGCTGTTGTCCGGAATCGTCTTTCCCAAGCGAAGCAATGAAGATGTCGTAGCTGAAACAAATTGAATTTTACATATTACATTATATAAACACACCCAGATTAGACAAATTCCGCTTCGGTCTGCTATATCACGAACCTGTTTTACATTATGAGAAATTCATAGATACATAGTTAGGGTTGGTAGATAAGCAGGTTGTACTCGTATTTGAGGCATGTATTAAACAGGCTCTAGTCTAGATCCTGTCACATTGTTACTTCACATATTTTGCTGATGTTTTGGATTTTTTAGTAGATCTACCAAAAATATTGAATAACAAATAACAATGTATCGTTGTGAATAAAAATACTGTTTCACACTTATTTCACTTTTATTTTAGTTACGAGACAAAAAGAATCGTTAGTACAAGACTGCTTTAAAAATTAAACTTAATTATTACTATCTCTTTCACTCCTTCGCAAGCATCCCTTTCACTCATCCGTACATTTCGTTTTCCCACATCGTTGCCAAGTTCCTATTTACCGTTTAATAAGCTGATCGATGCGGTTCTGCCGCTCTGTGATCTCGGAGCGCAGTTTCCCGCAGTCCTCGAGCAGCGACCGCTTCTGAACCGCGAAGATGTCGCGGCGAGCTTCAATCTCTACTAGCCGCTCGCTCATTGCCTGGTTACAGTTATTATTATGTTACAATGCAATCGTTTGAATAAGCTAATTAACAAAGGTACTAAAGTATAGCCAGTTTGAATTTATCCAAGCTTTTTGAATTGCACGATGAATAGTGGATACCTTTGCACTATTCGCAGCAGATTCGATCATCAATACATTTAAGAGTAAGCTTTGTGGGTGGAGCATCCGCCAGAAGATTAAAGTTTACAAATTCGATTTCGTTTAAAACAAAATAGATTTCATAGAAAAGGAATTATTTTCGTCCTTGTCTGACGCATACTTATGAAAGATGATAGACTGAGAGGGAAATATTTCTTTATGTTTGTACCTCATCTACTACCAATCGTTGTACCTATCTACACCTCTCGTATCATTTAATTAAATAACCGGATTATCCACGTATTCATTTCTGATTGACAAGGAATTCGCTACTCAAACATACATACATATCTGTCACGCCTCTTTCCCATCGGGGCAGGCAGAGACCAGATCGTAGCAAGAAACCATTTGCTACGATCCAAACACACTTGGCTAAAGTCACGGGAAGCCGATGGATGTGGGCAGCGCAAGATCGGTCGTTGTGAAAATGCTTAGTACCCCAAGGATTTTCACAACGAGCTTTTGTCCAGCAGTGGACGGTGGACGTCCATAAGCTGACATCATGTCAGCTTATGGTTGATGAAACACACTTCCTTTAGGTTAGGAATTCGCCACTCATCTACGTTCAAAAGCTCTAAATAAAATATTGAAGCTACTCACAGCTTCAAGATAAAGACGCTGGTTCTCGAGTGTAAAGGCGGCGTCCTCGTACCCGGCGACGGCGCGCTCAGCGTGCGTGACGCGCAAGCGCAGTAGCGCCTCCTCCACGCGCTCGCGCCGCCAGATCTCGCGCGTGTTCTTCAGGTCCTTGCCGCCGCCTTCCACGTTCAGCATTGCAGATTTAAGGCGGGATTTCTGCAATTATGATAACATTGGAATTGTTAGCGATAGTGTTGTTTTGTTAGTGTGTATTCACGCAAAATAGGTACTACTTAAAATAGGTAAAACAAACGAAATACTTGAATATACGTATAGACAAAGACTAATAATGGTGCGAAAAAGTGAAAACAAAACAAAATACCCTTCTCCTATATGTTTTAAGTTTTGTCTATAGGTATCTCTTTGTGTGTATTTCTATCTATTTATCAACTAAACGCCTATTTTGCAAGTTTTGTCATATGTCCCTCTAGTATCACTTATTATACTAAACCCATCTCGCTTACATCAAAATACCATCAAATCTACAACATGCAACACTCACAAGATTATAATGTTCATTGTTCTTGATCTCCATATCCCTGGAGAGGCGACGCATGTCGTCGTGTAGCCGCGCCGAGTGCCGCTCCAGCAGCGCCACTCGCGCTGCGTGACGAGCGCACACTTCCTTCAGTCTGTAGGTAAGTAGATATCAGTATGTCACGTGACAATTAAGTTAGTATGGAATAGGGCAAAAAATTGTCGTGTCACTATGTTAAAGCTAGAATAGAAACAGACTGATCCCATATATGCAATGAATTATGAAATCTCTCTATAGAAATAATATTATTAGAACTGATTAGAAAAACGTTTCAAGCACAGTGTGCTTTAAAGGTTTTTAATATCAAAATAATGCTACCAATCAAAACTACCACCAATCTTAGTGAATGTACCTACATCGTAGAATGGTCTGTCCGTATTTATCTGAAGCTGCATATTTTGGTTTAATGTAAAATAACTTACAATTTTTACATAACTTTTACATAAAATATTATCATAAGCGAAAGTATTGCCTACCTGTTTTCCTTTTCAACGAGCTCAGCAGAACACTCGCGCTCGGCTTGCGCCCCCTCCATATGCATTACTCGAGCACCGATTGTCTCCACTTGGTAACTCTACAAACATAAGTATTAAATTATTATTTACTTTCTTATTATCATAGAGGAGAAAAAAAAACAAATGTTTACTTGCACTAGTATTGAGAGAATCAAATATTTACTTACAATAGTATAAAGCGATTCCTTTTGGCTCTGCAGCCTCTTCTCCAACTCTTGTTGCTTGCTTGCCAACTTACTCATGATTGCCTTCGATGCTACAATGAAAACACTATTATCAAAGACTGCTCTTTTTTATATGGATTGTTATCCTTCTTCGATAAATGAATATGAGGAGGTTTGTTACTCTTTCACGCAAAAACCACTGAACAGATATTAATGAAATTTTACAATATTGTAGTTTAGACATCAGAAGAACACGTAGGCTATATATTTTAATATGTTGTGTAAATTTTCCAAGATATGTTGATAAATGCGTACATGTCGTGGGCAGTCTTTTGTTGTAAATGCTTTATTAGGCGGGTCCACACAGGCCGAGCTGCTTCACGCGGCAAATGACTCGCGTGGCGGGCCTCGGGCGAGTATACTCGGTCTGTGTGGTCGCGCCTCTTCCCGTACTAACCTTTGAGCTGCATATGAAAGAGTTTCTCTTCATTCTGCAATTCTAGAAGCTTCTTTTGTTCCACGAAGGTGCAGTGGATAGCTCGCTGCTGGTTTGTTGTTAGATCACTCGCGTATTGCTCTTCTTCCTGCATTTTAAATTAATAGTTTAACAAAATATTAAAAGGTAATATAATAAGATTTGAGTTCAATTAATAGTGATTTTATTTTGATTTAGACGAGAATGAACAAACTTCAATATTATATTATAGTACTAAGATTACAAACTGAGTAACTGACAGAGATGAATATAGGTATTAGATCCACAAGCGCGAGCGAGACAGACATAGAAAAAACATTAGGCTGCAGTTCTCAGTGCGTAATGTTAGTATTACAATAACAAGACAAAAGTACACTCTCAGACACATCAACCTATTCACCCATAACTATAACTATGCTACAGTATCTACACAAAATTGTTAGTGAGGGATAAATATATAGCTCGGTACCCGGTGCGTGACTGAGAAGAAATAACAAAAATACATCGCACACTCTCACACGTTTCTCCGCGAGCGTCTTCTAACAATCCAAAGTCCAATCAGGCTAGGTTGATGTTTTCGAGGGTGTACATACAAAAATCCGGGGAATCAACCTCCGATCCGATTAACCGATTATCCGATTTTAACCCGTTTGTGTACCTTTTAATTATGTGGGTAGAAGAATCCTAACTTACAATCAACATCTGCTCAAGTTGTTTGGCGCGTTTCTCCGCAGATTTAGACTTATCTTCGGATTCTTCCAATTGCGCTTTCAAATCTTTCAACTGTGAATTGAACGATTACAAAACTTAGACAACATTCCCTTAAACTAATGAGGTAAGTGAACTCTACATCTTAGTCTGTGCGTAACCTACACTGTCGATTTCCATAACACCGTTACAACAAGCGTAAAAGCACCAAGATTATTTATTCATCTTGCAATAAAGAAAAAAAAGTAAGTAACATGGAAGAGGGGGTGTTTTTTATCCATTCACATTATTCTTATTACTTATCCTACTAATATGATAAATGTCAATGTTTGTGCCGATGGATGTTTATTACTCTTTCACGCAAAAACTACTGAACAGATTTTGATAAAATTCGGCAATATTGTAGCTTATATATCAGAATAACACATACTTTTAAGAAAGCATGTTTTTTTTTTTTTTTTCAAGATATAACGATAAATGCGTACGAGGTCGCGGGCAGCCTCTAGTATTACTTTTAAGTAGATAAAAGACAACCTGTTATTTATTGATTAGTTGGGAATACCTTACCTTCTGATCAACCTCACTAAGTTCCTTATCCTTCCGATTCTGGCGTTTTATAATCTGCTTGCTCTCTATACGCAGCTTTTCTATTTGCAGCTGCATGGACGACAGCTCGCGAGACAAACTTTTGGCCTGGAAATGAGACAAATTTTAGAGAGTAACGTAAGATCAATGAGGTGTGTAACTACCTGTTCTTTTCAGAAAGTACTTTAAGTAATTTATTTAAAGTAGTGTCTAAGCTCAGCCCTTATATTGAATAGGTAAAATATTTTCGCAACTGACTTGATAAGTTGGAGATCGCACTAAGATGTAAGACGCACTGGGGTCAGATTTTATGTAGTTGTGAACCTCAGCACCAAGGGAACGATAAAGAAGAATGTGGGAACAGTCTATCTCTGGCGTAATTGTTATCTCCAATGTTATAGCAACAAATAACAACCGACAATCAAATTACTAGCTTGTTACACAAACCTCGCTATCCAAAGTAACATTTTCCTCAGCTAGCTGCATCATAGCCATGCGGATCTGTCCCACCCGGTTGGTGATGTTCATGTTCTCCCTCTCAGCCTCCACGTTGTTCTGGTGCTGTTGGTCGCAGAACGCTTGCACTTCGCGTACTTCATCTGCTACTTTGTTCGCTGCCTCGTCCAGGACTGCGTAGTCCTAATTTTATATTACGTTCGAGTAAGTTTTAGGAATTGTACACAAGTTTACATGAAAGGGGTTTTCCAGATTTTTTCAATCTAAGATTCTTTCTACAATGTTTCTAAATCTTCTTTCATCTATAACGTCGAAACAAACTAAAATGTAGGTATTTATTATTTATTTAACAGTTTATTATAAGATGATAGTACATAGAGACACAAAAAATAAAAGAGAAGTTACACAAAAGGTACAGCATATTTCTAAAAAAAATAATATATAATAATGTATGTGTGTTTAATGTATATTATTAAAATGGTGAAAAGCGTCATGTCTCCTCAGGTTTATTTGCCCCTAAGCCTTCCTCTTAATCCTAATATCTGACTACGATCCTTTATGTAAGTACTTCGTTACCATTTAATCACCAGACTAGGTATATGCGAATTGCGACATACATCATTTGATACACTACAAAAAAAGGCCAGGTCAGGAATACCCTAAACAGACGAGCATGTATGAGGAGACTGATGAATATGAACGAAGCGAAAGAGGCGTGATTGTTTTGTAGTAAGTGGAGGGAAGTGGTCTCTACCCGATGACTCGGCGTGACAGATATGTATCTATTAATGTATGCTATACTTCAATGGTCTATTTAGATTATAAACTTTTAAATTACCTCTCTAATATGCCTGATGTCAGTATCCCTCTGTCGCAGATTTTCTACAGCAGCAGACCACATCAGCATCATTTGTTTCCTCTGCTCCATGCCTTCTTTCACCTAAACAAAAAGGTAAACGGCGCATGGTACAGGTGACTACTTAACAGAGAATGTTCTGTCTAATACCATCAGATTAGATAAACAAATGAAGTATAGATTCAAAATCAGTTTGAAAAAGACCATTTCTTAACACGACTTTGAGAAGAAGACGACGCAATGTTTTTTTATGAGTAAATATATAAAATATTTTTCTCAGTAAATCTATTAGCAAGAATAGAGAAGTACCCAAATAAGCATGCGAGAAAAGATGAAGCTGCTTTCTTTTACTAAATATGCATACTGATCTACGGCATATAGTCTTTCTGAAATAATGTTTAATAAATAAATTGTACCTGAATAGAAATTCTTTCGCAAGCTCTTTCTTCTGCAGCGAGGTTGGACATGAGCTGCGTGAGGCGGTCATGCATACGGTCGTGTTCTACTTTCAACTGCTGGCGTTTCGTCTCCAAAGCCTGGAAAGAATAGTTATTACTGCTAGAAATGTGAATTATTACATGCTCATCGATCTATTATACATGTTTCTTTATAACACTTTTATCCCTTACTAGATCATAAAGTTGGGGAGCTAGGCTTTGACTTAGATGAAGGATTCAACCAACAAAACTGAAGCAAAGCTGTTCCTGTAAAATACTTCACCCATAAAGAAAAGAAGTATGAGATAATGTTCTAAGATGATGCTTGTTTAACATATCTTTTTTTTTTTTTTTTTTAATTCAATTCTATAAAGATTTATTCATAGGTAACCCAAAATTACACTTGAATGTGTCAGAAAGATAAAACAAAAAATAAAAACAAAAATATAACAAGTTAACAAAAGTAAAATAAAATTAACTGACTGAAGCTATGCTGACTTCGGAAGGTAGATTCCCCAGAGAAGAACCCAGCAAAAAACTCTAGAGGTTGCTCTTTTTAAAAATATTGTTTACAATCATGTGTGGGGCCGTTCAAGTATTACGTAAGCACTATGGGGGGGCGGGGGGGTCTTTGCTTTGCTTAGTTTGGATGACATGGGGGGTAGGGGAGTCTAGATGATGATTACGTCATTTACTTTTTTAAACTAATGGCAACCCTCACATTGTCTTTGCTTGAAAACGAAACGCATTTTCGGGGATTCCCGCAAATAATGCATACGTTTAGGCACTCGCTTTAGAACCGAGTATTTTCTTATTTTTAAAATTATAATTATAATATCTATTAAAAAAAACAATATTTTAATTGAAAAATGTTTACGTAAGCATGGGGGAGGGGGTAAGAGCTTTGCTTACTTTTGCTGACAAGGGGGATGGGGGGGTAAATAATTGTAATAAATCTGCTTACGTAATACTTGAACGGCCCCTTGTTAACAAAATCTTGTTAGAACTATGAAGCTAAGAATGCTGAGCGAAACCTAGCTGTACAAAACATAGGTGTTTATATGCTTTTTTGTGCCTCTCTTCCACATTCCGTCGATATGACGCGACGCAACGTAATGTACTAAGGCACACATATATTAACAAGTCTTTCACAAAGCAGCAGTAGTAAAACTAATATGAAAAACTAGAAAGTAAAGATATACCTTGTATCTAGACTGGTCCTGTTTCGTGAACATCTCAATGGCGTTGATGTCGCTAGCGCTGCGCTCGATTGCAGCTCGCCACTCCTGCAGTGCACCGCGTTCACCACACACTTCTGTCTTCAGTGTGTCCGCACGTTTCAGCAACTTGGAAATGCTACCTGGAAAATAAGGTACGGTTTAGAGGAAGTAACAAAAAATCTTCAGATTTTTATAATGATTTTAAATCTTTAAAAAAATTATTAAAATGGTTCTGGTAATAAGCTTAGGAAATTCTTTGTAATGCTAATAATTACCTTGAAACCTATCAACATGGGTAGCAAGCTCTTTGCTTTTCTTCTGACATTCCTTAATCTCTCGTTCTAGAGAGTCCGCCTCATTGCAAGCTAACTGCCGGAGCTTTACCTCTTGCTCCATCTGATTCTTGTGGGCGAAGAGGAGACGCTGTAACCAAAATATGCAGATTTTGCAGATTGTACTCTTAAAAGCATTGAATTCAATGGAATGCAACTAAATAAAATAATAATTACACTTTAGATTGTAATAACAAAACAAATAGGTACCTACTTCCTTCTGAATTGTAATTTAAATTATTGTAGAAGATATTACAGTATTACTTTACAAAAAATATGAGCAGATCTTACAGTATTCTCCTGATACTCCGACAGAACGCTCGACTTGTATTTGTTTAGGTCATCTTGCTTTTGTTGTTGTAAAATAAGAGACTCTTTCAGTTGTTGAATTTCATTTTGCCTGGACAGGAAGAAGATATTTAAAATTAGTAGTAAAAATTGTAATAAAACGGAACGATTTTAGCCACAGTATCGTTTATATACCTACCTGGCTATAAGTTGGTTTTCTAAAGCCTGATTTTCAGGATTAGCCAGAGGAATTCTTGTACCCATGTTCCATCCCAGTTCTTGTAACAATTTTTCCATATATCGAGGCATAGTGTTCGTTTCCGCCATGGTTAGTCCACTTTATTTTCTACATGCAAAAAATACTAAAAACCAATAAACATTTACTAAACGAAGACCAGCGTTTGATCAATAAATATGTTTTTCTCACCAATCAATCGAGTACAAACAAACAAACAAAACATGCCGCCATTTTTTAATAACAAAAGACAGCTGATAGTGATAGATAGTTGCGTGCTAATCGTAAATTCCCGAAAATCGATTCCAAATCGATATTAGGCAGGTGAGAGACTTTTCCAAGTTTTGGCAGGAACAATGGTAGAAATAAATAACTAATGAATTACATATTTAGAAAAACTGTAACAACATTCTACAAATCTAGTGTCATGAAATAATTAGTGATCAGCATCGTGGAAACAGTTAATCTATTAAATGAACGTCATTATTTCTTTTGAAAAGTTGCCAAAAAGAACTCAAAGTCCTCTAAAAATAGCACATAGAGCTACCTATATGAGACTTAGTTCCACGCGTTCTAACCAGTATGCGAACGTTTCATACTCAATTTGTATTTTTTTTAAGTGATGAGTGCTGACGCAGCGTCATTACCATGTCCAGTATGTTCACATACGGGAGTTTTCGACTCTGTGCAATCACTGAGAGATAGATTGATAAATGTATCGACAAATAAACTATGCTGTCCGGTTTGCCAAGAAGAAATTTCCGGATTAGATAAATTAACCATACACTTATTTAGTCATGTGAATTTAGTTGGCAAGAACGAAAGTTCTAAAAAGAACGACATAAAGGATGGAAAATGTAGAGGCAAGTCGGATAATCCAGCACCCAGTAAAGTGCAGCAAAAGAAACTTAAACAATCTACACCTAAAAATAAATCAACCGCTGCTGCGCCAAATACGCCAGTTAAATACGTAAAGATATATCCAAAGCTTCCAGTTATATCTTTGAATACAGTGCCCGTTATAGATATATCACAAAGTAAACCCTTAGAAGAATGTGTTCAATCTGGCAATTCTATTTATGTACCAGTGAAAACAGAAACAACTTTAACGCAAACAAATACGACTTGCTCTGTTTGTGGGTTACAGTTTGTAGATGCGAATATTTTAAGAATGCACAGATGTCTGATACATAATATTGATGATAATTCTAATGTTGCTTCGACTCGTTACAATTGTCACTTATGTCCTAAAAATTTTAAGATGAGAGGTTCACTTATGGTTCATCTTAGAGTAGCACATTATGGATTTTCATCTTCGGATTGTGGCACTGATTCAAATGCAGGCAAAAGTTCTGAAGGAAAGGATGCAGATCAAGTTGTAAACGACAAGTCAGTCAATGTCGAGAGAAATGACAATAAGCAATGGCAATGCGATGTTTGTCGAAAATGTTTTACAACGAAGTACTTCCTCAAAAAACATAAACGATTGCATACAGGTTAAAACAATTATGTAGGTAATTTACACTAACCAAATAATACTTACCTACCTAATTTAATTTAAAAGATCAATGTTTGCCTCAACTGCGCTCTAAACTTGCTACTTATAATTTAAGTGGAGTTAACCTGATGCTCATTAAACCAATTACGTATGATAACGTAGATAGCTTGTGTATGGCTTTTAATATTCGTCAAGTTGATAAGTTAACTTATGAGTTATTATTATGAGTAGGTAGATACTTATGTATTTGTTGAATGAATCGGAGCAACAATTGTTAGGATAAGACAATGTTGAACTAAGTACCTACTTAGATATCAAGTTCGCTTTCATTAGTAGGTAGGCGGAATGACAAGATTATTTTATCTTTAAAAGAAGGGTTAAGCCTTCGTATGAGGTAAGCAAGTAAGTAGGTACCTAGGTATCTACCTAATCGGAATTGTAGAAGATTACTTGAAATAGGTTTTTTCAGACTGAAGTACTGTACTATTTACTTACTTTAATTTTTTACAGGTGAAACTCCATACGCGTGTACGCAGTGCAACAAAACATTTACCTTCCAACAATCTTACCACAAGCACTTGTTGTATCACAACGACGAAAAACCTCATACGTGTACATATTGCGGGCGTGCATTTAAGGAACTGTCTACCTTGCATAATCACCAGCGCATCCATACAGGAGAGAAGCCTTTTTCTTGTGAGACTTGTGGTACGTTCAATCACTGATTTCTATAAAGAGCCTACAGTTTCTTCTTTAGCCTCAATTTTCATTGATTTACATTGTCTTAAATTGTTTCTAGGAAGGTAATATGCTTTTTGTTTTGCAGGCAAATGTTTCCGGCAGAGAGTTTCTTACTTAGTTCACCGTCGCATCCATACGGGTGTTATGCCATACAAATGCACGGCATGTGATAAAAGCTTTCGATACAAGGTAATTCTATTATAGTAATTGGGTAAACATCACGAAGTCTCATCTATAAATAGCAATAAAATAAAAGTCAAATACAAGCCTAATTTTTACAATAATATAAATCGTAACGAAAATCTTCCAGGTATCACAAAGGACCCACAAATGTCAGGCGCAACCCCCCGGCGTTGTAATTAGGCAAACAGGAGATCTCGTTGAAAAATTGAAGCAAAAGCATCCCGATGAGACTTTAGAACAAGCTGAAACACCAACCACAAGCGATTATAAGTTTGAGGCAGCTTCTGCCAGTCAATATCCAGAAGTATCGGAAGCTAACGCTGAGTTAGTCCGAATTGGTGCAAAACTGTCATTAGAAGACATGGAGTCGGAAAATTTTTCTTTGATAACTGAAGAGTTTTCTGATGGGAACCGCAATGATCAATTCCCGAGCACAAGTTTCTCCACAGAAGTCACTGTTCCGACTCCTGAGATATTTGACGCCAAAATAGAAGAATTGATTGATTCTATTCCTTCAGTTGAAAAAAATGTGCCATCACCGTCGGAAATTTTTAAAAATTTATGTCTTTCGAAGGATGACGACTACATAGGCATTCTCGATAATCCTAATGATGAAAGTATTACAAAGGATTTTGATGCATTTTTATAAATTGATAATTTATTAATAAATTTACAAATTGATTTCTAAGCTGTGTTAATCTGAGTTTCATTTCCCTTAATCGTATTTCATCTTTTTTATTAATAATTTATATATAACAGTAAAAAATCGATTTTGGTATCGATTTCAAAAACCGGTATATCGAAAATTAAAACCGACATTTAAGAAATCCTTCCCATCACTATAATGTAAACTTCTCTGCTATTGGCCAATCACGGCCAGTTATCGGCTGGTGAGCGTGCGTTTACTTGTGTGTGCAGAAAAAAAACACAATGAGTAACCAGCTGTTTTTGTTCTCCACTAGTGTGCTTGAAAATCAGTGGAAATCTAGTATGGATCAAAATTGAACAGTGTCATTTCATCTCAACAGTGACAATTTGTGGACTACATGTGAATTTAGTTAATTCATTGAAATTTGCGTTAAGTAAATGTACTAATCGATTGTAGGTTTGCCTACACCACTCCCGATAAATGGACTACGTTTTCAGTTACTTACTACGCCTTAATTTATTTGTGCGATGTGTTTAAATTGGGCCAAGTGACGACTCCTTGTTGTTTCCTGAAGACCTTCTGCAATAAAGTAAGTGGCTATCTAAATAAAAGTTTTTATAAAATATCGATTTTATTCCCATAGAGATTTATTTTAGACGGAAGAGTAGCTTAATATTTATGAGAAGGTCATGCATGATGCAACTTTGTGGTTCGTGTCATTTCCTCATTTTTATTACAGCCAGTACATTAGATTATTGTTTCAGGAATGAAGTGAAATTATATTAGGTCATAAAAATCTATTGTTTGCCTTGTGGCAGTAAAACCAATATTTTAAATGAAATATGCATCAATAGGAATTTATAAACTGTATTGAACAAACAAACAAGTTATTCTCAACAAAATGCTTTTCTTCTCATTGTCATTGAATTACTCTAGATGTAATAATTGAATTATACAAAATATGTGAATGCATTATTTGTGGCTGGTGTCCCTTGTCTCTCATTGTTTTTTGTCTCAAAATTGGATGCTTCCATCTTAAAAACTACTTCAATAAAATGGCATCTTTTACTATTTAATTATGGGAACTCGTGAGATAGGCTTAGTTCATGAACAAATATGAAAATCAAAGTTCTAGGGTCTAATTTAAAGAAAGGAAATAAAAATAGATTTTTCTACACATATGAACAATAACAGTATAAAATATCTATTTAAGAAATATGCTGTTCCTTTTGCATTCTAAATGTTATCTGTAAACTGTCATGCAATAAACTATTAAATAAATTATAAAACAAACATTGCTTCATGTTAGAGGACATGATTATTTTTGCTGTATTCTAGTGGTTTCCATTAAAAGCTTACATTGAATATATTCTGCTGAATGTCTAGTCACGCTATTCAAGGTACCGCCACCTAGCTAGATTCTAGTCTAGTGCAAACAAATCCCCACTCTCAATTATACCTTATAAATCATCCATAAATTATGATAATGAGTCCAATATTTTCCTTTATATTAGGTACTGTTCTTCAAATTGTTTTATTGTTTGCCTCTAGGTACATTTTTTTTTTCCTGAAATATGATGATGTCCAACAATAGACAGAACATAGTTTTGTTGTTGTTGTTATTTTATTTTTATTAAACTTGTGTGCCTTGTATAGCTATATTTTTAAACATATTCTCAGGTAAGTCTGAGTAAAGAAGGAGGAAAAGCTATATATCATACTTTATTAAAATTCCTGCCAAATGCCATGTATTTTTTTATAATTATAAATGTACATATTACACTGCTCAGAAGGAAATCACAGCACACTTGAAAGATTTAGAACAAACATCAAATTAAATCTGACAAAGGAATTTGTTTGCTATTATAACATTGCCTTTAGTTTCTTATTAATCCTTAATTTATTGTCAAAGTCAAAGTCAAAAATATATTTATTTCATAGGCACAAAAAATGCTCTTGAAACCGTTACATTATTATAAAGGTAATTTTTTTTTTAAAGCTAGCGCTAGATTCGCAAGGTGCAGTTTCCCCCAGAGAAGAACCTAGCAAGAAACTCTGTGAGGTTGCTCTTTTCAAATAAAGTTTTACAATTCTTATAAACAGTTACACATGTATAAAGGTACATATTTTCTATATTATAATTATTATCCCTAAAAATTAATTTTGATCCTGCAGCATTCAAAGAAACCACAAGGTGTAAATAGCTAAAAAGTAAAGATAGGTTGAGACAGCATAACATGACCAGCCGCCACAGCAGCACCTTCACACAGGCCTCAACGCATGTGCCAGCCATCAACCCCTTCCACATATTTTAGGGAAGTAGGAGACCCGACACACAGCGCCACCGCTGCAGCGGCACAAGCGAGCATGACATGTTACACTATTGAACCCGATGACTAGCTTAATTAAACGCTGCAGTATCAAAAATATTAACAACATTTAACAAATCAACAACATTTAACAATAATAACAAAACAATACAAACAACACTTAACAATACACAAACAAAACATTTAAACAACAGTAAAACCTAGCAACATCGACCATCAAGCAAATTCTAGCATTTATTAGCTGTTCCTGTTGAGCTGGTCAGCACGCCCCACACTCCATGCAAGGTGGTCGTTTAAATATTCGTCTAATCTGTAATAGGCCTTTTTGCAAAGACAGTTCTTAATGTAAGACTTAAATTTATTTTCGGAGTATGCTAGAATTTCTTGGGGAATTTTATTATAGTATTGCACGCAGAGCCCCATAAATGATTTATTAATTTTTGCAAGTCTAAAACAATTTGACACTAATTTGTTCCTATTCCTAGTATTAAAGTTATGCAGCTGACTATTTGTTTGAAATAGATGTAGATTCTGTCTGACATACATAATGTTTGCGTAAATATATTGACATGGCACCGTCATAATATTAATTGTTTTGAACAGTTCCCTTAGTGATTCACGACAGCGGAGTCCGTAGATTGATCTTATAGCTCTTTTTTGTAAAACAAATACTGAACCAATATCGGCGGCACGACCCCACAGCAGCAGGCCGTAGGACATAAGACTGTGGAAATAGCTGAAGTAAACAAGTCTTGCGGTAGGTATGTCCGTCAGTTCTTTTATTTTTTTGACGGCGTACGCTGCAGAGCTCAGCCTCCCTGATAGCGATCCAATATGGGGACCCCATTGTAACTTCTGGTCGATTGTAATCCCTAAGAAAACTGTCTGTTCCACAAAGTCTAGTTTTTCATTATTTAACATAACATGACCATTGTTACGTGAAACTACGCCCGGTAAGCTAAATTTAATGCATTTGGTTTTTATCGCATTTAACACAAGGTTGTTGATTGTAAACCAATCATGAACCTGCTGAAGAACATTATTTACATAGTCGTAATTTCCTTTATATTAGGCTTTGCTCTTTATTGCTCTTTATTCATGAAGTATTTCATTGAATTATTGAAAAGTAATAACAACAGTATTCAGTCTACAGGCCTGTTACATAATCCAATAACACTCACTCACAGTACTTTAAAATATGGTTGCATTATCATCTGCTATGTTACCCACACTCACACCTTTTTGTTTAGGTTCTATTATCCTATAAAACTATATCTAGAGGTACTTACTTAACTTATAGCCTGATAACACAGACAAGACAATACTAATTTTAAAATTTTGTTTTGCTGTTATATCTAAACTTTGCTTATTAAAATACGTCACATTCTTGGAAAATGTAGGTATAGTGGTATTAGGTCAGTATGTCAGTTGACTGCCTACTGATATGTCGCCCACTACTTGTTCAACGCTGGTGTATTTTATCTTGATATTTTACACATTGCGATGCGATATCATATCGCCACGACTGAATGCAGCCATTTTGTTAAACTCTAATTTACGTTGTATGACTATCATTTCTTTAACAACTACAATTTTGTGCATGCTTGTTTGTTTAAGGAATTGTTAACAATAACATGTAAAAACAGAGTTATTTACATCAGATTTAAATGAATACAATCAAATTATTCCATTCGTGTTTATAATTCGTAATTGCGCACACAAATCGTATTGGTAATCAAATCAGTGACGACAATGAAGGGAAACCAGTTTTCTGATGAATTATTACGTAGGTACTTATTTCTAACTTTCTAGCTTTTGTATTTTATATTTCTTTTTCGCACAGATAAGTAAATAGGTAGTCAGTGTACTGACATCTAAAATACTTATGTATTTCATTGAACTAGGGCTATTTATCTACTACCTATCAATGACCTTCTAAAGCATCTAACACCTACGTAGTTTAATGTAATGACCTAATGACAGATAGGAATAAGTAAGGAGACTCGCAAGACGGTGTAAAATCATTTACTGCTTTGTTTTGCAGTCCGCCGATAGACTGACCTCCCTCATAATATATTTTACTTTGCATGATAAATATGCATTGTCGTACTTGAATCTGTTACATTAGTATTGCGCAGCGCGACATGCCTAACATAAAATAAACTAAATGTGATAGATTTGCAACCAGCTACTTTATTCATAGGTAAATCTTTTATAGAAAAATTCATTCATATCATGTTTATGTAGTTAATGTATATAGGTATATCTTTCGCATTTTAGCCTGTCTGACTGAAATAATCCAAAAGTCATTTCAGTTAGTAAAGATCGTTACAGGCTACTCTGCGTCGCCGAACAAGTCCACTTACGGATTCGAAAACTGGTGGCCATTTTAAGAAGATCTGTTGCTATTCTTGGTTAGAGGTAGTGCGTACGAATGTATAAAGGGGCGCAGGCGGTTCAGGGGTCTGACTCGCTGGCAGGGGTAGCTGGCAGGGCTGTGTCTGTGAGTGTATCGATCCGGCGGCGGCCCGGCCGCGGCCGCTACCAGACACCTCTCTACCCACACACTACGCTCTACTACGTTGTTACAATGTTAAACAAACATTAAAAATTGTAACTTTTTACGTATTCCATTCCGTAATTTCACTACGAATCCGACCTACTTGTCGCCTTAACTTGTTTTGTTAAACAGACTAATGGAGACTATTAAAGCGTTATTAACACAATGGTGATTTTATCATTTCAATCACAATATCTTGCTTTTCACTATTGTAGTTAGTAGGTATAGCAGGAAATTATAACGTCAAGATCATTCTATATCATAATAATATTATGTAGGAAGTTTCTTTGTTGCCAAGATGTGCTTTATTTTATCCCAGTTTGGTCGATATCCATTTTTTATCCATCCAAACCAACACCTTATACCTATATTATTTAAAGATGTGTTGTGAAACCAGAATGAAATGGCTGAGCTGCGTTGGTATGTATTTTCATTCTGTCGCGAATGAGTATTTCTTTAGTACGCACTTAGTGTTAGTCTACAGTCTAGACTAGAACGTTACCCGAGTCTTCTGTATAATTTGAATCTTGGTTTAAGGGATACGTCAGCAGAAAGGATATTTGACCTCGACCTACCCTTTCCATTGAATCCCAAGGATATTTCCCAGAAATCCTTGACATGGAAACGGCCGTACTCGAAATTAGGACGTAGCGTTTGAGCCGTATGCTATTTATTATACATCACATGCAAAAAACATCCTTCTACGAACGTGTTGCCAAACGGTTAGGTATTATTTCTATAAACAAATTCTATATTTACATCTCGAAGTTGGTCAACATAGCGACACGTGCCGATTTAGCAAGCACATTTAAATGACGCCGCGGATTGTTGAGAATTAGGTCTTCACTCTTCAGTCACCGTATCTCTACTGTGGCTGCTGAACACATGTTTTTTATCGTTACAGTTCATTGGTTTGCTTTGGTGTTGGTCTGCAGCACGTGGCAGTTCTACTTATCTGCTTATGTAACTGTACACAGTCAGAAATAGCAGCGACACGGTCCTGCCTACTCTATCAACCAACATGTTCGGAAATATTTTGTTGAAAACACAAATCAGATGTTTAGGTATGATCTAATTACAAATGATACAATAGATTACAATTCATTAGAATTTCTTTGAAATGCTCCAAATGCTTTGTTTGAAAGCCGTTTGGTTAAAAAGTTTTTGTGACCAATTTGTAGTGTTCTCCTGTCGTATCGACCTCAGTTTTCATTTTTATTCTTATAGAAAAGAGTACGTGTAATGAAAAACAATAAGTATTGGTTATTGTTTAAAAATATGGTTTTGGAGGTTGCTCGGCGCCCGTATGTAAACTCAATAAATATTAAGTAGGTAGGTACCTACGCTGTATCTGCTCGCCAAACCGCTAGCTTATGTTTGTGGTTATATACTTGTTATTATCATGCCGACCGATATCGCTCACCCTCATACGGTCCATTTGGGCCAAATGAGTCAGATTCATGTCCCAACTTCCCTGTCAACTCCGACGGAACACATGGCAATTTTATGCCTTATCATTTACTGCCGGTGTTAGGTGATTTACCATTGCGAATTGGCCACTTTCTATTGCAACTTAGCAACTGATTATGGCATTTGTTGTAACCAATCGAGTAGTGGCGTTGCGTTGCTGTGCGCGGCGCGAGTGCCACGAGTGTAGCTCGTACTCGTGCAGCTACACCGAGCGCCGACCGCCGAGCCTGCGGAATGAGATACAATATTGGCCTAGTTGCCCGTGTTGCGTAAACGGCCGTAGACTTGAACTCATTCTTTCCTGCGTTGACATACTTTTGACGAGCACATCAATTTTTAACATGTTTACAATAATTACCAATTTACCATTGTAAAATATTCTCCAATCTATTCTTACCTTGTACCTACTTACCCTAATCATACAAGGTTAACACTTGTAGTCAAATTCATATAGTTTGCTAAGAAGTCATCATTGTGATAAATGGCTAGTCGTAAAACTAGAATCTCTAAAGTAATTTTGCTTTACATAAAGACTTCCGTTTTATTATACAGCGCGGCACCATTCGCGGTATATCGTTGATATTCCGCGTTAATCCGTGAAAAGCCAGTTCGTGGTCGCGGTAACGCAGGGCATTATGCAAGCGCCACGGGCAACCGTCACGAAACCTTTTGCCTCTGCCGTGCTTGCGACACCACAGCTTTCTCCGCACAGAAAGTAACGCTACGAGCTTGAATGTGTTTATTCACCATGCTCTCTCCCAGATCTTGCAGCCCTACCACTGAGAGCTTGCACAAGTTGAAAATCTAATTGCAGGCGAGACTGTTCTCTTTTGTGACATGAAAGTATAGTGCTACAAACTCATAGCAACGTATATAAAGCTCCCCCTGTAGCCTCCACTCCACCAGCGCTCCGCCTCGCTTCGGCCCGTCCTTTGTTCTTGGCTACAAAACGTATAAAATTTATTTTAGTTAATTGGGTCGTGAGTCGTGTATGCATGTCATCCGTGTCAACGTTGTAGGTTCTCATCATCTTTTTTGCTGCATTAGTTTCACTTTCGTCGAGTTTCTATAGTCAAGAATGTGTTGTAAGTATGTAATTGGCAACTGCTGCGTTTATTATTCACAAATCGATTTCAATGAGCGCCGTGTGTTGGAGTCGCGTGTGTTGTTGCAGTCGACGGACGGAATTTCGTTCCAAACTCGCAACCATCCGCTAGCGCACCTCTGCAATACACGTTAAAGATATTCAAAAGTATATTCATTTTTTTATATTGCTGCCTAATATGTAACCTGCTGGGCATATACAAACGTTCATTCGTACCTTATTTTTAGGTTGAGTTTGGTTCGCGTTTATGAATGTACATTTTATGCTAAGTATACAGTTTTCCGTCTTTCATGTCCCTGACGTACCTACTCGTACAGAAATAGCATACTGCACAGAGCCCACAGATTGGCGCAATCTTGTAACATTTTAGTATGCACCTAGGTTCTATTCATATAGTAGCTGCACTTTACCTACATTATTGCAAATGCAGTTTTTTCCCGCAGAAGATTCTTGTTTGAATTCATTCTTTGTTAAGTTTACCGTTCTGACACTTCCAATTGCAGTTAGTTTGAAGTGCAGAGTGGCATTGTTTCCACGCACACAGCTGTATTGTGTTATCTCGGTTTTGAACGCGATAAGTGCGGTTTGTGTGCTCGACAAATAACGCGCAGAATCAATATGCTCGCTCAGTACTCTCAAGCAACGGTCCTGCCTGTCTGACATGGAGATAAACTGAATGGTGTGCGTAAAATTTTCCTAGCAATAGGGACCTAATCAAAGAGCTCAGCTGTATCGATAGTCTATTTTAATTGAGAGGCTGGGCTGGCTGGGTGCATTATTTGCAGGGGCTTCGTGCGGAGGGTCGCGCGGTCGTTGAACCCGTAGGGCTCCGGAGTCGCGTGTGTCGGCGGGGGCGCGGACGCACTGGGCCGGTCGTTGACTCCCCCTGGGGTGCACCCCGGCAACGCACCTACAGATTGATTTCATTGCACTCTTGCTGATATTCGTAGCTATCTCTATTTACGTCCCTTCCATTTACGTATTTTTCATTCTACAAACAATCTAGGTATATCTTACTCAGCTAGCTCTGTCTGTATCTAGATAAGAAGACTACTCAACCTACGACCAACATTTTCTCGGACATGTCACGCTATGTAACAATGACATGACGTCATTTTATGTGGGAGCTGACGATGGAAATGAGATCTCCTGGGGCGTGGAAACCTACGCGAGTTTTCCTTACAAAGCGTCATGCAATGACGCCTAATATACCTAGCAGCTTCTTATTCTGTACAGTTTTGTGTTACAGTACGTACAACAATACCTTTGACGTATTTAATCTAACAACTACTAACGCACTTGTTACCTAAGAATAGTCATGGTTTGGATAGATTGTTATGTAAATCTGTTGACTTATTCGTTAATTCCGCATTTTAAAACACCAAGAGCTTACATTTTAAAAGCACTATGACTAACTACAAATAAAGAAAAGAACCCTGAGCGCCTCTTACTATTTCTTCCGACCGTGGTGGTTGGAAAAAAGTTCTTTGGATAAGCGGGACCAATGTTATGAAAAAAACCCACCAATCGGTCTTAAGCCTGAACATTTGGTAGCTATTAATAATAAAGCCGATGGTGCGTTGTATTTTTTGTGAGTTGGATGCTCTACCTGTGAACAGCTGATGTCTTTGTGCGTTGCATTCATCCAGGTACACCTTTTACGGTATTGTTGTTGTTTACTCGTCGCATCCAGCCAAACAAACAGCTGAGCGACATACCTGCTTTTCTATCCACCTTTAATTCACATCATATCGAGTAGCACTCGAGTTTTATGTGTAAATTATTCGTTTAGTACAATTGTAATTAATTTATGCATAACAAATGAGTTCCTTAAGGCTAGCCTAATTGACTTGAATAGACGGTGATGACCTTTGATTGTACCTTAAATACCTTCCTTCGTTTTCCGGCCACAAGTCTGCAATAAAAGCATTGTAATAATAGAAGGTCGCATTACTTTATCGCCCCGTTTATATCAGTTATTGAACCAATTCACGAGTAATTTTCAGTACTGGTTTTGAAGTGAGAAGAGAGATCGGTTCGGGTGGGTAGTGATAAGGTCCCCGCTTGTGCGAGCGGCGGCGGCTGTACGACGATGTTGTCGAGGCGAGCGGGTTTCGCACGTGAACGCTGCAGCACCGACACAGCCGGGTTGTCGACCTGCGGCCTTGAAGCTCAGCCCCTCTGACAAACGCTATTTCAAAATTACACCTTAAATACTAATGCCCAAAGCCCAATCTTAAAATGTCCTCCGCTTGGACCACTTAAATTCGAACAAAAACAGACGCGAAATAAAACTTACCTACCAAAGCAAATCTTGACGGTGGTGGCGGAGTCCTCCGGTTCCTGAGTGTTAAGTTTTACAGTAGCTTAATATTGTGTTTACCAATATTTGATTCAAATAAATTAAGCTTACAAGCTGAAGATGAAAGCGGAATTTAAGATAATAATTGTAAACAAAACAAGGTGACTCAAAATGCATATCTAATGAGTTAACGCGTCGTTTGATAGAAAAGACCAAGCAAGACGTAGAATTCTATCCGATGACGTAGGATGCCGAGGACATCACGCCATCCATAACTATAGCCTATGATATCGTGTTGTATTTGATAAACGTGTGTTGTTCATGCAGTTTTACAAGATTTATACCTACCTACTACAAAAGTACCGTATCCTGCTTGAAAATTTGCGAATGTCGAACTTAACTATTAATAAATTCTCCTAAGTTGATGAGTGATGACAAATTCTATAACCATAATAATATATTTCCCAATTCATGATCATTTTTTTAACGAATAAAAAAGTTTCTATTCCACTAATATTTATTAACATAAATATGTAATGTACTATAGTGGTGACCCGTGATTCTACGAAATAGTACGAAGTGATATAAAAACAAAATTGACTTTGATTTTGGCGAAGCGACCGGAGGATGAACGGCCGAAGTCAAGGAAGGTCACGTTGGTATAACAAATCGGCGTCGACAACTTTTTGCCCATACCTCGGCCCTATCCACTCACGCGCAAGCTTAAAAATATGGTCTCTGACCGGAACAGAGTCGTGCGCCGTACATCGCTACTCTCACATGCTATTGACCTATAAAGGAGGCACCTCTACCTGCCAATGCATCGGAAACCGACGATAATCTCATGTTTACAATGATCTACCTGCTGCGCCTACCTACATGGCAACAGCCAGCACCTGGCCATACTTGCTTTATTTTTCATCTCGAGACTCGACTTGCAATCGAATTATAACTGGACTGGTTTCGTTTAGAACAGGACCGCGTGTTGTTTAATACCTATATCGAATGTTTTGCGATTACAGTTCTTAAAAATACTTATACCTTAATTAATAGTATGGTAAAAGTTAAACAAGTTAAGTACTTAGTTACTATATTTAATATAACTGCATTATAAACAGCTATGTTTCCAGTTTCCAGACCGTATACTTGATGTTAACCAGTAATGAAAGAAATCTGGTTTCAATTTGCTGTTTTTAAGTAAAATCAGAATTAGTCCTAGCCCAGCCTAGTGGGTATAGCGGCACCATTCAATACTATGTTCTTAAGAGTTACCTATATCGATGTATCAGTATGTTGTATGATCCGAACGGGTTAATCAATACTTGAAGTGGTATTCATTTAGGCGTGGTATTCATTTAGGCGTGCACCGATCTTTTCTTTATTTCCTGGGGTGATTCGGGTTGGGGCGATACAACAGCTACAGCTTGTGTAAACTATGCATAAGTTTGTCTGTGGCCGATACAATACTGATACACAACGCTCTCATTTAATACTTACTTGTGTAAACACATTACTGTACCAAACACAATAAACCAATGCTTTATAAACAAAGATTGGTACAAGAGTCTCATGGCTGCTCACAGAGATAACACAAAACGTTGCTGATATTTTAGTTCCAAATTAAACGAACATTTATATCAATTCCTAAATTGTTTCCTGTAAGCAAGTAGTTTATCGCCGTCAAAGTTCAATTACACACTTAGGTACAACACGCCCAATTGATCTAATTCAAGCGTTCTAGTTTCTTAGATTTAACATATCTCGTTCACGTCGAGTTTGCAACACACTATATTATGTCATATTGAATTTTGCTCAGATTTATTCCTTAAACTCCTGTGCATTTAGCTTGCATTCTAAACATGTCGTAAAACGGTGTCGCTACGTCGCCAGTAGGTATGGTACCTATTTATACATCCCAACAGCTAGTCCATATAAGTGCGTCGTCGTGCGTGAGCTTGTAAGCAGGCTGGCAGACCGGACACCGCGACACCCAGCGGTCGTTCACACAGCCCTGGCCCTTTGCCCTGCCTACGGGATTGCGATACGGTCCACAAATATACTACCTACATATGCACAAGCACTCTATATGTATGCTGCACTTTAATATTATCACAATGGTTTATTGTAAAACGGCACGATGTTTCGCTGATAAATGTTCACGGTTATACTTTCATCGATATTATGCTTTGATACGATTTTCTTAAGAATATTATAACATTAATAAATAGCTTCATAAAAACTTGTTCAACTTCTCCAATTTCTTAATACTAACTTCGAACAAATAAACCAGTTTAGAAAGAGCGAACGATTTTCTTGTTGAATTTAATTTCTAAGTATCTTATAAAATAAACAGTTTACAAAACAATTGCTTCGTAATTGATGACTTGGGGCATTCGATAAAAACAATAAAATAGGTAAACAAAAACACAATCAACTTTTCCTCTTAGAAGATTCTTTAGCTTGAGGAATTAAAATACTTATTGAGGGAGGTAAATTATGTAGATATTTATTTTGCAATACTTTCTACGTCTTTTAAATTACCTTTTAAAAAGATATGTCTTGAGTCTTGACTGAGAATGAAAAGATATCAATTAGATGTTACGTTCGGAGCTACAAAGGTGTGTAGCCACGTGAGTAGCGAAAGTAATGGCTTGCATCAAGCTCCAAGCTATAACAGTTATTTACAAATGGCTAACTATCTTAACTAGCGAAGGTCTATGTAGGTTTCGGTTATAAGGTCGAATGCTCGAAGCATAATGTTGCCCTTGATTGTACATATCCGAGTATAACGATTTGAAGCTAGTTACGCCACAAATGTAAACAGGTAGCTAAGTACTTATTTATGATCACAGATAGAATTAAATACAAACCCTTTGTTTTTAAAGCCTTTTGTTTCAAATGTGTCTTATTTCTCTTCCATTCCAACCTGCCAACGACAGTTTTTAATTACTTGGATTAGAAGGTAATATTGTAAAAGGAGTAAGTCTCTATGAAGGGGACCCTAAAATTAAATACAAGCAAATCCATACTCCTGCATATAAACCTACACGCTAGACTTAAATCTCGATTTGATTAGGTGTGCGTCAAGGCACAAAATAAGGGTGATATCGTGTTAATCAATAAATATTCCACCATTTTGTTACGAAACAAAGGTTTGGACGATACATCTTTTACTAAGAATAAGTCCCATGTTGAGTCACAATTTCAAGGGTTATCCATATAGAAATCGAGGTAATTCCGAGTAGAACCTTTTGTTGTAAGGTGACTAATAACGCAACAATTTAAGTTAGTCATTAATCAAAAGTAATTAACGTAGCTCTGTTTAAGGGTGCACTTAGAGAAAGCTTCTAGTAGTTAGGTACTAATGTCTACTGTAAGCTGAGAGCCCTAATAAATGGCTAGGCACTTGGCAACTAAGTATCTACAAGTTAGCGTTAGATATATTGTAGTATGTACCTATGTAATGTAATGTAGGTACCTACGGTGCAGTCGCGTCCGGCCTTGCTACCGTTAGTTTAGCAGGTTTAAAAAGGAGTGATTTAATGGCAGCGAAACCGAATTTTACATTTATAGCCATTATAAACTTTTTGCAAGTTTAAGTAGGTACCTACTTGTATATAAGTAGGTTCCTACCTACCTAAATACTTACTAAACTCAGTGGTCTTTGAAAAATAATCCAGCAATAAGTATACACAATGTTAAATGCTTTGTACTTGTTTTATGTAGCGATTCAATATCTCGCGTTCCGCTTGGCCCTTTTTATTTCCAGCAGCCTCCATTTCGAGATTTCCTTCCCAGCCAGACAGGCCAGTGCAGTAGCGTAGCGCACGTTCAGTTCAGTAAATCCATTGTCTGCTTTACGTTTCTTGCATATTGTAGTGTGCATAAACCTCTCTCGCTCCATCGCACTGCTTATGTTGATATTTTTATGTTGGTAAATTTTAGGATAGTGTTACTAGCGTTTGAACAATTTTAACATATTGGTAGAAAATCTAGTCTGTTGTGAATTAGTATTGAAGTCGAAAATCATTTTTGGCATATTAAAATAAACTTATCTAGGGTAATTTTAACTCTTATTTTTAAAGGAAAAAAAAGTCGAAGTTCTTTACTTCTTAAAATTAATTTTAACCAGACACTTCTATTTCTGAATAACCGGATAATAAAGGTAAACGTACCTATATTTAAAATAAGAAATAAAAGACAATTTAATAAAACAAAAAGAAGCACCTAAGTGGTTTGAAGTTCAAGCGTTTACTACGATTTGTTCTTTTTTTTCTCGAAGATCACGGTAATCGCTGTTATCTTCGATTTCATACTACCTACTAAACCACGATTGAAGAAAAGTCTAACATTTCAGAGTTATAGACAAGGTTGTTTTCCGTTTTCAATGGCTAAAAAATTGCAATTAACATGGCAAACAATAAAATAAAGCTGTAGGTACTACAACAATCTTTAAACCCTTTAACAAACAAATCGCTAGTAAAAGTGCCTGTCATTTACAACTTGTACAATTATTATTTGTTGTTAATGAGATTATTTTTATTATGTAATACTATTGCAATCTTCAAAAACTATGAAAAAAAAACTATCTTAGATTGTGGTAGGAATAATATTTTTACCATAGCAACACTATTTTCTGTGACAGCCAGCCAGCTGTGTGGAATGGATTGAAAAATATCTCGAAAAGCGTAGCCGTCCTTGATGTGTCATCCATTCCAATAATTTCATCCAAACGTGGTTTCGGAACAAGTTGAAATTTCTGTGTTTATCGATCGGCAACGTGGTTTTTAATATCTTTGTTTTGTTTCGTACGGTCGCCTGCTGCGGTGGCAGGTACCTCAATTATTTGTGGAAATGTTTATGTAACGAGGGTCATTGGAGCTGGACAGTGGATCTGAGAGTGTTTCGCTTGTTTCAGATAATCGCGAGGAGTGCGAGCGCTTAGTGAGTAGTGTGTGCGCGGGTGATGTGGTAGTGAGAAGTGGCGGTGGATGTGGCAGCGGAGTAGCGCTGAGCCGGGCATGGTGCCGGGCAGGTAGCGCGCGCGGGCGGCCTGCGCAGGCCCCACACAAGCAGCCGCGTGTGTCCCACAGCGACGTCTATGGCCGAGCAACACAACTCACCGTCGGCGCACTCTGCACTATCGAGAGAGTCCAACGGGTAAGTGCCTTGCCTGCACAAACTATTGCATGCCATAACCTTATTTCCAGCATCTAAATAAGCATAACACTATCTGCTGACTCAATGACAGCGTAATGAGTAAGCAGATTTGATACTTACATGGCCATTAACATAAAATTGACATATTTCCCAACAGTATATCTTCTTATTTCAAACGAAACTGAGCGATTTCACCAAATGCCAAAGATTCACCATTAATGTATAGTTTGGTACTAATTAATTTGTTTCCTTAACTTGATAAATACAACTCAGAATCCATAATGTCTTGGAGAATAGTTCATCCCACCAACATTATAAATGTCACAGTTTGTAACGATAGATGTATATGAGGATGTTAGTTACTGTTTTTATGAGATAATTCCAAATGGTATGTGCAAGAACATAAATATAATTTAAATATAGTAATTACCTATCATAGCACTTAGTAAAATAACAAGATTAACAAATTATGGTCAAAGAGAGGTAATACCAAACAATACAAATACTCTATGAGAAGTGAGTGATATTTCTCTGTACTCTTTTCTTCTATACTTGTTTTTAATACTTATTTTCTCTTTTCTCTCTACATTTTTCCAATTAAGTGATATTACAAAATATGTCAATGTTTGTGCCAATAGATGGTTGTGGGGATGTTATTTACATTTTCACTCGAAAACTACTCTTTGAACAGATTTTATTAAAACTTTACAATACTGTAGCCTACACATCAGAATAACAACACTATTATTAAAAATATACATGTCAATGTTTGTGTTGTTGAATTGATGGATAGATGCGAGGATATTTGTTACTGGTCAAGAACTACCGATTAGATTTTAATTAAAATTTATAAGTGAGTTTAGATTGTGCATATGAAACTGTAGATAGTAGCCTAGTATTTAATATTTACCTAATCACTTGTAAATTCCTATCAACTAGAACAACTATTTGCTTGTCTGTACTTGATAGGTAATTATAAATCATAAGCTTAATCATCTTTCGTCTACAATACAACAGCAATTTACTGTCATTACAAAAACTATTAACTAAATTAATCAATTAGAAGTCATTAAGTAGAAAATTTTGTTAAAATTGTTCCCTAAACTTAATTACCTAAGGATCAAAGGATCAAAGCTAAATACTTAAACATTTCTGTGTAAAGTGACAGCGAAATCAAAAATATTTTAGTAGTTAGCACTTAAATTATGTTTTTGAAGTTAAATGTTATCTTTTGATATGGCTTAGTTAGATGCTAGATTGGCAAAGAAGAGCTAAAACTAGCTGCTTTAGTTGTTTAACTTCTTTCTGGTTAAAATAAAGACATCGGATAGGATAGCCTATTTATTAGGATAGCTTCATGGACCAATTGGGATTCTTATGGTATGCAGACCACAACTGCCCAAAAGCAGATTAAGATTTTTCTAAATCTCATTATTCATTAATTAAAGTAGAGACCATGTAGGCTGGTTATTAAAAACCTACATCACAGCACCCCCACTGAGGCTATCAAAGAGGCCATTGAGTCTACAGGAAACACTGTAAAAGGTGAAATAATAAATGCTAAGCATGGGTCAACAAAAGCACCACTATCTACTTGGTTTGTCAACCTTGAACCGGGACCAAACAACATTAATGCCAAAAATTAAAAATATATTTACCACACAAGTGTTACCATCGAGGAACCCAAACGAAACAAAAGTATACCTCAATGCAAAAGATGCCAACAATATGGTCATACTAAAAACTATTGCATGCGACCGTATAGATGTGTTAAATGTGCAGAAAGTCATAACACGATGGACTGTCTGAAGAAAGATCGAAAAGATCCAGCCAAATGTGCCCTGTGTCTTGGAGACCACCGAACTATAAAGGTTGCACAGTGTACCAGGAGATATATAAGAGGAAGTTCAAAAGTGGACCACCCAGAACTGATAAAACCATGACTGGTAAAAGCCATCAAGAAAGTGCAGCTAAGGCTAATGAAACTAATACCAAAAACAACAATAATAACAAGACATATGCAGAAGCCATCAAAGGCGAAAGAAACAGCCTTGAAAATATGCTCTTAAAACAAGCAGAAAAACTTGATAAACTCATAGACCAAATGGGCATCCTTATGGGTCTGTTGACAACAATAGTCAATAAACTAGTTCGCTAAAACGGCTCTTCGCATAGCCACATGGAACATCGACGGCTTGCTGCATAGGAAGCACGAAGTAGCCCAGCTCATCATATCCAACAAACTAGACATAGTATTAATATCAGAAGCTCATATCGCAAAACATGTGACAATGACGCTGAAGGATCATTTTGTTTACGTCACTCATCACCCTGATGGTACAAGCCACGCTGGAACAGCTGTGATTGTGCGCAAGACCTTGCGGCATAACTTATTGCCCCCATACGAAACCGAACACATACAAGCCACAACCATTAGTGTCGCTGACAAGATGTCCACCATCAATATTTCAGCTATATACTGTCCACCCAAACATAAAATTACAAATGCTATGTTTACAGAATACCTCAAAACTCTAGGCGCAAGATTTATAGTTGGAGGCGACTGGAACGCAAAAAACACTAGCTGGGGATCAAGGGTAACCTTAACAAGAGGCCGAGAACTAAAAAAAGCTTTAGATGGAAACAACTATCGTGTGCTAACCACCAGAGAATTTACACACTGGCCCACAGATCCTAACAAGAACCCTGATCTAATTGACTTCTTCGTTTACCATGGAATTACTGATCATTTCTTAAAAGTAGAAAGCTGCTACGACGGCAGCTCTGTTCATACCCCTGTGTAGCCACAATAAGCACATCAATAATAGAAAGGCAGGCCAAACCTTATCTCTACAACAGGAAAACTGATTGGGAAGCGTTTCGAGAAGATATCAATAACAACATCGAACTGAACATAACGCTAAAAGCAGAAAATGATCTTGAATCGACAATACTGTCGTTCATGCAACTTGTCCAAAGAAGTTGCTGGAAGCATACACCTGAAACCCGGTATGAAAACAATTCTGAAAAAAATGTTCCTTTAGCAGTGAAAGCACTGGTGAAAGAGAAACGAAGGTTGCGACGGATATGGCACGACACAAGACTTAGAGCAGACAAAAGAGCTTTCAATAAGGCGACAGAACATTTAAAATTATTTCTTAAAGAAATAGAAGACGAAACATTGCATCACAGGTTGCAAAATATGACCACTACAGCCGCAAAAGAGTTGTCACTCTGGAAAGCTGTAAGTTCCTCTAGAAAACCACAACTAGCTCAATACCCACTTAAACTACAAAACAACGAATGGGCAAAGACAGATCAGCAGAAAGCAGAGGCATTTGGTGAGTTTCTAAAGGATACATTTACACCTAACACTGGAGACAACAGTCCAAATGAGGACACAGAAAACTTCCTGCAGAGTGACCTACAGCTAAGCCCTCCAATAAGACCTGTCTCACCGCGTGAAGTGTGGAGAATCATCAGATCTCTGGATTCGCACAAAGCCCCAGGCTATGACCTTATAACTGCTGAAGTCCTTAAACAGCTCCCAAAGAAAGCCATTGTCTTGCTTACCTATATCTTTAATGCTGTTATACGATTGTCATATTTTCCACTCGCTTGGAAAATTTCTCAAATAATTATGATACCGAAACCTGGTAAGGATCATCTGCAAGTCTCCTCTTATCGACCGATAAGCCTACTTCCAATATTATCCAAAGTGATGGAAAAGCTGATACTTGCCCGCATGAATGAAGTGATAAGATCAGAGGCGCTGATTCCTGACCACCAGTTTGGCTTCAGACAACAGCACTCCACAGTGGAACAAGTCCATAGGGTAGTTGACAAAATTCGATGTACACTAGAGAACAAGGAATACTGTTCTGCAGCCTTCCTAGATATACAACAGGCTTTCGATAGGGTATGGCACACAGGCTTACTCTATAAAATTAAAAAGAATTTTCCACATAACTATTACACACTATTGGAGTCCTACTTGAAGAGCAGAATATTTCGAGTGAATGTTAATGAATCCTACTCACAGTTCTACGACATACAGGCCGGAGTTCCTCAGGGATCGGTACTGGGGCCAGTACTGTACACATTATTTACTGCAGATCTACCACATTCTCAGCATGTACTCACTGCCACATTTGCTGATGATACAGCTGTGCTCAGTAGTAATAAGAATCCTACTGTAGCATCGACACTTCTTCAAGAACACCTTGACCGTATTACTAACTGGCTCCAGAACTGGAAAATCAAAGCCAGTGCGTCGAAATCTGTCCACATTACTTTTTCCTTAAGAACCGGCAACTGCCCTCCAGTGAAGCTTGGCCAGGAAACACTACCTCACAGCGAAGTAGTCCGCTACCTGGGCCTGCATCTTGACCGAAGACAGACCTGGCGAGAGCACATACGAAAGAAGAGGGACGAACTCCATGCTCGCACTAGATCACTACAATGGCTACTGGGGAGAGAATCCAGACTGTCATTGACCAACAAGCTGTTAATTTACAAGACCATACTTAAACCAGTTTGGAGTTATGGAATAGAGCTCTGGGGAACGGCCAGTAACTCCAATATCGAGATACTACACCGTTATCAAAATGGCTTATTTCGCACAATCTTAGATGCGCCCTATTTTATAAAAACGTCGGAAATGCACGAGTACCTACAGATGAACACCATAAAGGAAGATATAGTAGAGTTATCCAGACGATACCATAGAAGAATTAGACGCCACGTGAACCCACTAGCCACTGTACTTTCAGAACCACCTGTGTACCAACAAAGACTAAAAAGGCAGCACATTGCCAACCTCTCTACAAGACACTAATTCCACCAACATAAAATAAAACTAATTGAGAGAAGAGCTCTCCGCTGGGGGAGCCATCTCGAACGTCATATTTATACTTGCAGTAAAGCCGCTTATAGTGCTTGCACTGATCGCGGTTAGAATATGAAAATATGAGAAAAAAAAAAAAAATTAAAGTAGACATTATTGTGTACGTGTAGATCTAGAGACTTATAGTTAGTTAGGCTGTTTAAGTTCATTGGCCATTAAATATTTTGCAGATCTTAATTTTTGACAGGCATTATGTCTACTATGTTTAAACAAGTGGTTTTTTTAAACCTTTTATGCAAGCTAGAGTTTATGTGGAAATAGGCTGACAGTCATGAAATTCTGATGAAATTTTATTAGATAAGGATTTGCTTAATCATTTTACTTATCTCTCATATTTCTGTTGTAAGGAAAAATATTCATAACTTATTCATATCTTATTCATAACCTATTCTTACCAAATAGGAATAAAATGTCAATTTTTAATTTGTACAGGTCTTCTCCTAGCAGGGTGGTGGGCGGTCGGTGGTTGCGTCAGGTCCGCCGAGCGAGCCACAGCCGCCGCAGTAAGCGCCACGCGACGTCCCCGCTGTCGCGCTCCGCGTCGCGCCACTCAGGCCGCGCGCCGGACCGCGACGCCGAACCCCACGCACGCCTCGAGCTGCGTCGGAGCTCGCGCCTCGTCAGCGTACTGCCCCGATCCGATTACTCCATCACCGAGCGCTGGTCCTACGGCGCCGACGTCTACGAGACCCGCTGCGACACATCCTACCACAAGTCGGGGGACAACAAGTCCGGACACACGAAGCGCGACCGGACCTCCTCGCATGATAAAAAGAAGCGCAAGAGCCATTCCACTTCAAGTAGCCCCGCAGACGAGTGCGTCGCCCACTGCACGCGCTCACGGACTGCTCTTAAATCTAGTGAGAGTGTTTGTGAGCAATTACAGAACAGTTCTAAAGCAAATTCGTTATCCAATACTTCGTTAAATCAAAACCTAACAGCGACTTCGACACAGTTGCATCAAACTGAAGGTGGTCTCTTACCTTTAGACGAAAGGGACTACGCGTACTCGCCGTTCAGCTCGTCGACGGTCACAGATCTCCTCGATTCCGATTACTCCACATACAGTCCCAGAGCTAGCCGAAAAAAAGGGAAAAAAAGGAAACGATCGGGACATCGATCCCTATCGAACAGGAAGAGCAGCTTCCTGATTAACTTCGAGGAAGGCAGGAAGAAGCTTAAAATAGATCCTCATAGTAAAGAATCGACAGAAACCAACAAGGAAGCCTCCGACAGTAGGGCTTCCAGACAAGAGAGTGAGAGAGTAGAGCAGACGTGCTCTTACCAGCTGCGGAACCGACCGCACCGAGACCTCGGGCCGCCCACCGCCACCGTCACCAGCGATACTGGTAATGTATTTCTTTAATCGCTTGATAACATCGTCTACCCAACTACGTCGCACCTTCGTCATTAACTTCACTCACTCAATTATTATGAGGGCATCTGTTTGTGAATACATTATCGATAATTAAATTTAGGCCCATACTATTAATAATGATCTATTTGGAGGTACAATAGACGTTGTTTTTGGAGTCTGCGCATGCTTATCGGGCGTTATCGTAGTTTATAAAGTGCAGGCATTCACTGTAGATAATATAGTAGTGGTATGATTATATTGCAGTGAGCCCCGCGGGCAGTGACGCGAGTAGCAGTCCGCTATTAGCAGAGCGCACGAGTGTCCCCGACACTCGACACGCTGCCACTCCGCCACCCTTCAAGGATATACTCGGTACTCATTACTAAGTCACCAACAATTACTTAACTATTACATTATAATTACTAAATTGCACTTGGAAGCGTCCAACTAATTGCAGCCACTATACGTGTGTATATTTTGTTTGCAGAAGCGAGCTCGTCGAAAGCATATAGTGTAGGCAGTAAACTACTGATCGTTCCACGCGATCTACCATATTTACGTCAAACTAACGCAAGGAGGGTGAGTTTCTGCCATTTAATTTTTATTGTTCACGTAATTTTCCAGTCAAGATATGGTTTTTGTACGTAAACGTGTTTTTGTAGAGTATCGCAGCTGCAACGGGTGCGACTCTGGGTGCTTGCTTGACGAGGGGCAGCAGCAGCTCTCAACGACAGAGGCAGGATACTGCTTCTAAGAGACAGGTATTTACATGGCGGTGTCTAAATTACAAAATATGGTTGTTAAATTGTGCAGGACAAAAAAGGGAATAGTTACAAATTCTGAATTTTACCTATTAATGTTTACAGTTATTTCAGTTATCAAAATCATTTTTGATATATTTCAAGTGCCATAAAATTTTCCTTCGAAGTAAAGAATATATTAATTGGTTGATTAATTATAAAGAAACCTTATCTGTTTATTCATATAATAAAGTGACGTGACGCTTAGACGTATGTCTGCGTATGACTGTTTATCCTCTTTAGAAATGTCTATGTAAGTGCACTCGTATAATCAAGGAGGTACGGATTGGATGTGTTACTGATGTGGTTGCGTGGTGCAGCAGGTGGACGGCAGCGAGGGCGCGGGCGTGTCGGGCGCGGCGGGGGGCGCGGGGCGGCGAGCGCGGGCGCGCGACATGCCGCAGCCGCAGCCGGCCTCCACGCGCAGGGACAAACGAGGTACACTTCTCTACTACTTTTTGTTGGATTTGGTGGTGATCTTATTAGGCGAAAGTATACTTAATTACAGTAGGAGGCTTGCGAATTGGCGCAGTTATTTACTTGGCTTCATTTTTCAATAGAAACTCATACACTCATTATTGTTGCAGGCAAAAGCAGTCTGGGTTCGTGTGCAAGCACTGGTGGTGCGTCCCGTTCACACCCCCAGCCGATAACAACGGTAAGATGTCTTACATTTAACTAACCTCATTCAGGATTAACGTCAGATGTTTTAAACGTTATGTCGTCTGTGCGCAGGGTGCCGTGGCATCCACGTCGTCCACACCGCCGGCGACAGCATCGGCTACGTCGATGCCGGACAACGCGGCCTCTGAGGCCAAGCCTAAGAGCAAAGGTAAATAATAACCTCATTCCTTTGGGCTGTATAAAATCTAATTACTTTTTATCTATCTCCTAAAAGAGCTAATTTAAGTGGCTATGACTATTGTGTAGTTTCTAAGCTCCATGTCGCTAGTAAGTACAATGAAACCGTGGCTATATTACATGTTTGCGCGCAGCATCGTCCTCGGCGGAGGAATGCGTGGGCGGCGGCAGCAGCGGGGGCGCGGCGGGGGGCAGCGGCGCGGCGGCGGAGGAGTCGTCGTCGGAGGAGGGCGAGGTCGGGCGGCTGCAGGCGCTGCTGGAGGCGCGCGGCCTCCCGCCGCATCTGCTCGGCGCTCTCGGGCCCCGCATGCAGCATCTGCTGCACAGGACCGTCGCCGCTAACTCTGGTAACCTTTTAAGTTATTTTCCATTAATAGGTTAACAATGTTAAACAGGTTCACGATGTTGGTTTCATGTTTCAAACTTTTTTATATATCTTCTCCTCTAACTCTCGATCTAGATAAGTCTAGATAAGATAATAGACTTACGAAGGGTTGAACCCTTCGTAAGTCTATTATCGCACAATTTCCTATCGACTTTGGATTATTGTGAGGTTTAAGTTAAGCTGGCTCATCTTATCAGAACAATGGCAACAGCACAAATAGCCATCGCATTACCTAAACCAATAATAATAACTACTCCTAAACGGAACTTACTTT
Organism: Anarsia innoxiella; assembly: GCA_947563765.1. Lineage (NCBI taxonomy): Eukaryota > Metazoa > Arthropoda > Insecta > Lepidoptera > Gelechiidae > Anarsia > Anarsia innoxiella. The sequence continues at coordinate 7,115,136 of OX387395.1, forward strand.
CGCCCCCTAGCTGCATCAAAAGCAGCTCAACTCCTAGCTGGTCTCCAAGCTACCGGCGATGAGGGCCAGCAGCTGCAAGCAGTGATCGAGATGTGCCAGCTGCTCGTGATGGGCAATGAAGACACGCTGGCCGGGTTTCCAGTGCGGCAGGTCGTGCCGGCACTGGTTAACCTGCTTGCGGCCGAACATAACTTTGATATGGTGAGTATTTTTTACCTACGAAAATGATGTGATAAATCTATAAAGAAATTTTTTTTTGCAATCATAATCCATATATTGTTCATCCATATATTCATATATAGTTGTTAACGTTAATCCTGATGACTTGTTATTTGAAAAAGTCTCACGATCATGTATCAATGATCAGTTGTTTATTGGGTTCTAAAAGTACAAAGACGTTCATACTTATTCGTATCGTATAAATGAAAGGTCAAAATAGCATTGTCGCGTCTTATTATAAAATATCATGTCAAAATAGTATCTTATCTGTGACAACCTGTAATTGGCACGTTTGTTAATTTATAACCTTCTAATATGTATAATAAAGCTCTGGGTTTTCCTATAAATAAATAAAATGTAACCCAACCTCTTTCCCACTAGATGAACCACGCATGCCGGGCACTGACCTACATGCTGGAAGCGCTGCCCCGCAGCAGTGGCGCGGTGGCGCTGGCGGTGCCGGCGTTCCTCGACAAGCTGCAGGCCATCACCTGCATGGACGTCGCCGAGCAGAGTCTTACCGCACTCGATATGCTGTCACGAAGGCATTCTAAGGCTATCTTGCAGGCGGTGAGTGCAAATCATGATTCTGATGTTTATTTGTTAACCGTAACGGATTCTCTTGGTTAAAGTTTGAGATCAAATTACACTTCTTTCTCTCTTCTTATTCCAATCTGTCTATAGATATCTGTTTTTTACGTAACATAACATTTCAATAGTATATAACTATTTTCAAACATAAGACGTATTCATCAAGTACGTAACTTGACATAAATTAACTTACGTTTGGATGTGAAAGAGACAGTATTTTAACGTGGTTATTCTTAACAGCGCGGAGTATCAGCCTGCCTGACATACCTGGACTTCTTCTCGATCAACGCTCAACGTGCGGCGCTGTCCATCACCGCCAACTGCTGCCAAAACCTCACGCCTGATGAGTTCCATCTCGTTAGGGACTCGCTACAGTTACTCGCTAATAGGTTAGTGTGTCTTTATATTCCATTTAAACTTCCAAGGTGGAGAGAGATTTATTTTTTCATATTTTTGCCTAGCACACTTGTATATTGGTACATTTTTCTTCGTATTGAACACTTATTGTTGATTTAGTTGAAGCTCTTTGAACATTTCGACAGTTGAGAATTGTATGTTGAAGTTGACCTCTATTGTTTTAGATTGACCCAACAAGACAAGAAGTCAGTGGAGTGCGTGTGCCTGGCGTTCTCACGGCTGGTAGACAGCTTCCAGCACGATCCGGCTCGTTTGCAGGAGATCGCCACGCCAGAGCTCCTCACTAACTTGCAGCAACTTGTAAGTAGCCATTGTCCATCAATCATGCCTCTATATGCAGCGATAGTGAATCCTTGTTGCATGTTTTTGTTTTAATGTTTCTCACTATGAAACAGTGCTCGCTTATTTGTTAAGCAACTAAAACATTGCTCTAGCAATAGATAGTCGCTAATTACCTGAATTTTTGGCAGGAGGTTCTTGCCACAAGTAGCATTCTACCGATATGGTTCTAACTTTATACTGTCGTACCAGTTTCTCAAGATATTATAGACGTATAAGTTTGTGGTTTCCCCCCCAGCTGGTAGTGCAACCACCGCTGATCTCTGGCGGCACATTCATCACGGTGCTGCGGCTGTTGTGGGTGATGTGCAGCGCGTGCCCGCAGCTGGCACTCGCTCTGCACCAACGCTCCATTGCCGACACGCTGCTGTGTCTGCTCACCGGATCCACTGTGCATCAGGAGGTATGCACATCATAAATACGAACTCCTCGTTGGATATCTATTCGCTAAACTGTTAAGAGCACCGCTGAGGGATATTTAATTTCAAATATACATAGACTACATTTCGCCACACACAATACAGCACAAACGCATACTAATGACAACAAAAACCGAATAATAATTTAATCAATAGAATTCCTTCCTGTTAGATATCTATTCGCTAAAGTGCTAAGAGCATCGCTGTGGGATATTTCATTTCAAATCTAGCATTACATAGTTATTCTCGTAAATAATACAGCAGATACGAAAAACGACCCGTTAAAATGGGTAGCGTAGGGTTTCTAATCAGTTTTGGTTTCTTATATCGTTCTTTAACCTTTGAAGCATATACTCTCTTCATACGACTCTTTTCAAATCAGAAAAAGAAATGATAATATTTTATAAATTGTATTTTGTAGCAAGTGGAGCTAATCCCGCGGCTGCCGCAAGAGCTGTACGAAATTACGTGCCTGATCGGCGAGCTGATGCCGCGGCTGCCCACGGACGGCATCTTCGCGGTGGACGCTCACCTCGACCGGCCCTGGTCCGCCAGCACCGAGCGTGCCGCGCACTGGCAGTGGAGGGATGATAGAGGTACACTCACGATTACTTACCTATCTTGTAATTTTAGCTATTCATATGAGAACTAGAACCGTAAAAGTACAGGTGGGAAACGGTTGGAAATTAGGTTTCGCCGTAATATTATATTTTTAATGGATTTTTTTATAAAAAAATGATGTATAACGCTAATTAAAAATAGAAACTAAAAATACCTAGGGCTCGTGTCACCAATTACAAATAAAATTTTACTGACAGATATACCTGTCACTGTCCAAAACGTCATGTTTAAACGTATATCTGTCAGTTAAATTTCGTTTGTAAGTGGTGACACGAGCCCTTATACTCTTATAGTATAAACTTAAATACAAAATGACTGTAGGTGTCTGGCGCTCGTACTCGTGGGCAGAAAGCCGCGCTCTGGAAGCAGGCGCGGCGGCAGGAGAAGAGGAAGTCTGCCTCACTACCCTCGGGCGTTCTTACACCGTGGACCTGACCGCCATGCAGCAGTTGAATGACCACACGGGGACCGCCCGACCGGTGCAACGTGTCGCGCCGGCGCCGCATCCGCCTGATGCATCAGGGTCGGCTACTGCTGCTGCACCAGGTGCGTACAAATTTTGGGACCATGTATTGACTAACTTGGCATGGAAAATGGAGTCTAATCGCTAACTTTTCTAATCTAAAAGTAATGTTTTCTAATAGACTGTTATTTATACTTACTGCCATAAGCTTCGTGAATACGAAAGAACAATAGTAAAGTAGCAATGAAAGACAAGAAAGTAATTAGAAGAAAACTAACTTTTTTAAAATTTATTTAAACTGCTAATGTTGCTTTAATGGTGACGTAAAAGAAAAAAGTTGTTAGCAAATAAACTTGCTCATTTTTTGGAACCAAGTTATCAATACCGACATAATATCAACACAATCGGTCCTAAACCCCCTTTTCCTCCCACAGACCCTCGCATCGCGATGGTCCGCAGCAACCCGTCGCTGGTCCGCGCGCTGCTGGCGGTGCTGCACGAGGTGTACTGGAGCTCGGCCGGGCCCGCCGTGCGCTCGCAAGCGCTCAAGGCCATCCTGCGCTGCGTCTACTACGCCGACGCCGCTCTGCTGCGGCAAGTCTTGAAGATGCAGGTAATGTGAACGCTATTGTTATAAACCTTAGGATCGAATTCGTCTATAACGTGTTTCTGATAATGGTATGTGTAAGGCAATATTACATTTCGTCAGTAACACAATAAAGCTAAAAACAGACACACCTACAATATAAGCAATGCATTATAACCTAAATAGAAAAGAAAAAAGTTCTTTAGTTCTGTTCTTTGTTCTGTTCTATAGAAATATTATGTTTAGAAACACATTTGTCACACGCAACGCTATCCCACGCGACGTGGGAACAAATGTGTTTCTAGTCATAATATGTTTATGGAGCAGATATCATAACTGCTACGCAAAACAATATGATAAGTGCGTTTCGTAAGTTGCGTACATAGGATTAGTAGGATTAGTCTATTTCTAGCGTTAATCCAGGTTACGCATATTGACAGTTAAGTTACCGTTTCCCAGGTGATATCTTCCCACATCGCCGGCATGATGGCATCCAGCGACCTCCGCATCGTGGTGGGGTCACTCCAGCTGGCCGAGATCCTGATGCAGCGTCTCCCGGACGAGATGGCGGTGCAGTTCCGGCGCGAGGGGGTGCTGCATCAGGTGGCGCAGCTCGCCGACAAACCGCCCGCCGTCGCCACGCCGCGGCAGGCCAAGCTCAAGGTATGGAATGGTTAATGGAATATGATTTGGTTGGATTTTAGAAACTTTATACAGTGACGTTTTATACAGTGACAGGTATAAAATATCTGTCAGTTAAATTCTATCTGTGTGTGGTGAAACTGGGCCTTAGGCTTACCCTATTTTCCAATAATTACAAACAAAGGAAGACATACATTGCCGAATGATGATTTGAGTTAAAAATCCGAGCTGTTTAAATACTAATCATGTCACCCTTATTCCAGTCCCCAAGCAATACATCAGCCCGTTCAAGCGGCGGGTCGTCGCCTCCTGCTTCTACATCACACACGTCTCTGGATCACAATAATCTGTCGCTGGCCTTCTCAGCGTCTGGCTCTTTTGTTGCCAGTACTTTATGTGAGTAATTTACTACTTAATTATCGTAAGAAACTTACCTGTTTTATAATTGCATGCTCAACAAATAAGTACAGAGTTATCTACGTATGGTACTGACGTGTGTGTTTTGTCTCAATTTAGTGAACAGCGACGCCAACGTGTCAGAGCAAGCGCAAGCATCCGCCTCCACACACGCTCAGAGCACCGGCACTTCTACTGTACACAGGTTAGTATTCGTATTTTATACCTAGCGCTATCTGTGTTTTTATACTCTAGTATTTATTTTTATGCTTATTTGTTGTATCTAAATTTAAGTAAAGTGTTTAATGTAATCACTTAGATCGTACGATGCTTTGAAAGATCGTAGTAACGTGTCGTAGTGTGTAGATGGAGGTAGTTAGCGGCATGCGACTAAATACTTACTCAGTTGGTACTACAGGTCTGGCAGCCCGCTGCAGCTGGCGGAGATGCTGAAACGTAAACACGCGGTGAAGCGGTCGGGCGGCGCGCGCCACGGCCGCCGCCGCGACGACAAGCATCAGCCGCATCCTAACCATCCCGCACCGCATCATCTCTCCAACACGCTCTCGCCTACCGCCGCGCCCGGACATTGTAAGTATCGCTAAATTACTTTAACTTGTTCTGTGACTCACCTAGTGCGTCCAAGCGAGATCACATGCGCGTCTGGTTAGTCAAATTTTATTGCAACATCAATAACAACCAAAGTTTAACTACTGCCGATATGTAATGATTTAAAGTTCATATATCAATCCTATTTTTCGTTACCCAGCCTCGGGCGTAGCGACATCAGCTCGCTCCAACACCCGCGTGGGCGGCGCGTCAAAGACGTCGTCGTTCTTATCGTCGCTGAATCCGTCGCGCTGGGGCCGCTCGCCGCACGCGCATAAAGACACCGGTCTGCTGGCCTCGCCGCACGCCTCCACCAATCTCAGCGTGCAGAATAAGTGAGTACATTTTTATACCAGTCAAAGTAAAGTATTCGTTCCTCGCAGGAAAGTGCCACAAGTCCGGCCCGAGTTGCTTCAATCTAAGGTTTTTTCAAATCTATTCGTCAAAGTAATCATCAGCATATTTTCTATTAAATTCATCGCCGGAAGTAACTAAGCCATGACGTTACACAAATAAATGTCTGTGTGCGCAGAGAGAAAGTCCGCGAGTGGATCCAGTGGACGGCGGCGCGGCTGCAGCGCGAGTGGGGCGCGCTGGGCGGCGGCGGCGGCGCGCTGGAGGCGCTGGCGGCGCTGGCGGCCGCGCTGCCGCACCACGACCAGCACCGCGCCGCGCTCGGGCAGCTGCGCGACACGCTCACGCACCACGACGTCTCGCCCTTCGAGGTACGTGCCACAATTACTCTTCCGTCTTTCTCTATCGTAAATGTTTTTTGATTTATGTAGGATGGATGGTTGGAATTTCCAGATCTAGTTTGGTTGTAGTATTTAGGCTCGGGCAGCATCTGGGTAGCACTAACAGAAGTGGCCCAATTAGGGTGTTTCCGAATGATAATCAAACCTTCTCTACTCTGGATACTCATATACAACATTATCATTCTTCCAGGTGAACCACAGCGGCGTCCTAGGAGCGCTACTGCAGTTCCTGACGGGTGGAGAGGAGGGCGAGGCGGAGACGCGCGAGAGAGACCGCGACGCGGAGGGCGAGGGCCGCAACTCCGCCGACCAAGTCGCCGCTTGCGAGGACCGGCTCAGGCTGTTCCTGCATGTCTTTGCTGATATGCCTTTGACGCCTGAGTAAGTATAAATCTTATTGCATAGACCACTTTATTAGTCCATTCATAGTACGTTAAGACACGATATCGCGAGTTTTTGGTAACTTAACGCATTCTCGGAATAGTCGTTACTAGTTCGATCGCAGCGTTATGTAAATTACATCCGTATCTGTGCCCTTATAACCGATTTTTTTTTTTTTCAAATTTGCCTTCCATAGCTCTTTAAAGGTTGGAATCTTAACTTATCCAATCATTTCTCCCACCAGCCTAACAGAATGGGTGGAAAGCGGTGCCGGTTTAGGGCGCGAGCACCTAGCGCTAGCAGCGCTGGTGGGCAAGGTGAACGCGTGCGTGTCGCACTTGGAGCAGTTCCCTGTGCGCGTGCACGACCTGCCCGCGCGCCCCGCCACATCCGCGTTGAAGTTCTTCAACACCCATCAGCTCATGGTCAGTACACAAACAAACACGTACGCAAGTACGAACATACGTACGCATACAACGTATAAAACTAGATACAACAGTATCAATATGTCATTATGTATGTTTTTATTTAAAATATGCTATCTGACAAAAATTCTAATGAAATTTTTATTTATTTCAGTGTGATCTCAAACGTCATCCGACTTGCACCAATCTCAAGCAATGGAAGGGAGGTGTCGTACGGATAGACCCCTTAGCTTTAGTTCAAGCCATTGAGAGGTACGTATCTTGTTAACGAGAAAAGCTTGAGTCAAATATTGTATACAATAGCAAGTGTTTTCTCTTCACGTTACAAGTCGTTATTGAACTGCGCAGTTAGTTGAATGAAACCGTATTCGTCCAGGTACCTAGCACAGCGCGGGTACGCGACGACTCGTCCACGCGACGGGTCGGCGGCCACCGTGCATTCGGACGACGACGCCGCCTCCGACGACGACGTGGACGACTCGCTCGCTACGCCGCCGCATCACCAGCCCACTGAGTAAGTAACACTGTACAACTGCAATTACCAAACATTAGTCTCTGTTTCGAAATGTATATCGGAAATGAATGAGCCTCATATATAGTGAGTTTAGTAATTTTCCTATAACAAATGACGACTTTGTTTCAGTTCGGACCACAAGCTAGAGTTCCTAATCGGTGACACGGTGCTGCCGTACAACATGACGGTGTACCAGGCGGTACGGCAGTTCGGCGAGCAGAACGACGCCGATACCGATACTGAGACGCCGTTAGGTATGCATTACACCGTCACGTACGTACCTATGAATGAAGATCGGTAAAGGATTTCTAGGCTGTATGTAATGTACCTATTAAGTTTATTGTAACTGCTATTTCTAAGCAATCGTTTACTTGCAGCGAATGCGGGCATCTGGGTGCAAACGCACACGATATACTACCGCGCTGTGGAGACAGTGGAGCCACCGCGCGCCGACACCAGCACCACGCGGAAGGGCAAGGGGCAGCCCACCAAGCTGTCCTCCCGGCGGAAACCTGATCTCTTGTGGAACGGTTAGTGCTACTTCATAGACATTTGCATACCAGTAATTATTGTATCAGATTTGTAATTTTCAAACTACGTATAGCGTTTAACCTGTTCGCTGCTACTGTTATGGCGAGGACGTTGACTTGACTCGCCGTTGATATTCGGTTAGCAGCGAAAAGTTTAAGCTGAACTTTTGTTGTCCGTTGTTCGCTGGAGTCAGTTTTGATTGGATCAGTTGCTAAAACGTTGTATCGGTGCGCAGAGGGCGTGGTCCCGGCTCGCGGGTCCCCGCTGGTGTCGATGCTGCGGTCGCCGCTGCTGGCGGGCGCGCCGGGCGAGGTGCGCGACGCGGCGCTGCCGGCGCTGGGCGTGCTGCGCGCGCTGCACGCCGTGTCGCGGCACTGGCCCGCGCTCTACCGCGCCGCCTGTCTGCCCGACCACCGCCCGCTCGTGCCCAACAACGAATTCATCAATGCCAAGGTACCACACTCCTACTATTAAGATTGCAGATTAAATTGATATACAATATGTTATGACTTACAGATTTTGAACAGTGATTGTTGTTTCTTTTTTCTCATGTATTGTTTATTTTCCAGCTCGCTGCGAAGGCTAATCGACAATTACAAGATCCTCTTGTTATAATGACTGGAAATCTCCCGCCGTGGCTCAAGAAAATTGCTTACGCCTGGTAAGAAACAAAAAAAGCAATTATGTGAAAGTCTTTTTGCGTAGTTTTTATCAACACGAAATAATAAATTACCTATTCGTATTTGCAGTCCGTTCATCTTCCCGTTCGAGTGCCGGCACCTGCTGTTCTACGTGGTGTCGTTCGACCGCGACCGCGCGCTGCAGCGGCTGCTGGAGACGGGCGGCGAGCGCGGCGGCGCGGCGCACAACAACGGCAACGACCCCGAGCGGGTCGCGCCGCGCCTCGACCGGCGCAAGCGCACCGTGCAGCGGCATAACGTGCTGCGCCAGGCTGAACATGTCATGCATGAGTTTGCGCATTCTAAGGTAAACTATGCAACCTCTACGATTTACTGTTTCAGGCTCTGGCTACAGTATTTTATGATATGTGAGTCGGAAGGATTGTATTATTGAAATTAATGTAGGACTCCTAGGTCCTGACGCTATTTTTTACAAATTGTTTTTCAGCAGTAAAAGTGTTAACTAGATATTATAAATACTACTATTTCCATCCTTTATTGATGATTGTTATGTTGTGGCAGGCTCTACTGGAGATCCAATACGAGAACGAAGTGGGTACCGGTCTGGGCCCCACGCTGGAATTCTACGCGCTCGTCTCGCAGGAGCTCCAACGGGCCGATCTTGATCTCTGGCATGGTAGTGAGAACTTTAAACAAAAGGTACGTTGCATTCAATTTTAACTTTATTTTACACAATAGATACCATTACTGAGTCTTCAGTGATGAAAAATCTGTACCTTATACTGTATCCTTCCCTTTTCCCCCAGCCAACATCATTCGCTGGTGAGATAGTAAAGAGCCAGCCGCCGGTAGTAACAGACCGGTCATCGGACGCAGCGGCTCGCTTGGCGTCGTCAGTCCGCGACGCGCTGAACCTGGACGAGGAGCGCTCCCCGGAGCCCTCGGATCTGGAGAAGGAGACTTCCATACCGTCCCCCGCGCCCGATGCCACTTACGTCTCCTGGCCTTGCGGACTCTTCCCGCAGGCTATAGGGCGAAACGCCCGAGCTTCACATCTGTCAAGAGTGAAAGCAAAGTTCCGTTTCCTCGGAAAATTCATGGCCAAAGCTGTTATGGATTCGAGGATGGTGAGCTATTCTCAGTATTAATTTCCAGTTTAATTTTAGGTTTAATGAGCGGTTAACTATAAAATCGTAGGCTAGTTGAAATCTTTACTTCGGCTTTGCTGACCATTGTTGAGCAACGACATATTATGAAGCACAACAGTTTAAATCATTGCGTTACATGTATTATGTGTTAAGGTGGACATCCCGCTGTCGGTGACGATGTACCGCTGGGTGGTGGGCGAGGACCGCTGGCTGTGCCTCAGCGACGTGCGGCACGTGGCGCCCGAGCTGTGGCGCTCGCTGTGTCGGCTGCGGCGCGTGGCCGAGCGCGCGCGCCACATCGCCAACGACTCCCGACACACGCCCGAGCAGAAGCAGCACATGGTTTGTATATACTCGTTTGTACTTGCCAACAGAAAACATGAAGTCTTATGATGACGTTCTTCATCTATAGACGACATTGCCACCGACCCGACTTACCTAAATTCACGTCAAAAAAGTCACATGTGAACAAATATAGGTCAACACAAACTTATCTACTACCCGAATATTCGTAGATAAGTGCGCTGGAGCTGGACGGGTGCCCCATCGAGGAGCTGGGTCTGGACTTCATCCTGCCGGGCGACGGCTGCACGGAGCTGCGACGCGGCGGCCGCGACACGCCCGTCACCGCTCACAACCTGCACAACTACATCGCGCTCGTCACGCACTGGCTGCTCTATGAAGGTACCCTACCACACAAGTGAAATTGATATCTACTAAAATGTGCAAACTAACTTTGAAAAAGTATGAACGAGACCCACTAGATAAGTTCATCATATCGAGTCAGTCGGCAGAAACAAGGCTTCCGCGTCTTTCCACCGGATCACAAATTACAAAACACCGTTATAATAAAATGTTTGATTTGTCCACAGGAGTGTCAAAGCAAATAGAAGCTTTCAGAGAAGGTTTTGAATCAGTATTCCCACTCGCCAATCTCAAGATATTCTATCCTGAGGAACTGGAGCAAGTTTTCTGTGGTAGCCCTTCAGGTAAGAAGAGCACTTGGAATATAAATAAGTTCAATAATTATTACCGCATTACTAATTTGTCTGTTTTTCTACTTGAACATGAACATCAACGAAATTGGTCCTACCCATGCTATCGATGTTCAATCGCAAAATGTCAGAGTCTTGAAATGTCTTATTAGCACAATGTCCAACATTATAATTTTGCCTGCGTGTTTGAGTTTTTCCCTTCTAAAACGAAATTAACATTGAAATGATTTTATAGGCGGTCGCGAGCAGCGCTGGGACCCGCGCCTGCTAGCCGAGTGCATCCGACCGGACCACGGCTACACGGCGGAGTCACGCGCCATCCGTATGCTCATCGACATCCTCGCCTCCTACTCGCGCGACGAGCAGCGTCTCTTCCTGCAGTTCGTCACCGGCAGCCCTAGGTTGCCTACTGGAGGTAACAACACTAACAAAGACGCTGTAGTACGACATTGCTTTATTTAAGAACTCGTTGTAATACTTGACTGCGCTTTGTCAGGTTTCAAGGCACTGAACCCCCCGCTGACGGTGGTGCGCAAGTCTCTGGAGTCGTCCCTGGACCCGGACGAGTACCTGCCGTCGGTGATGACGTGCGTCAACTACCTCAAGCTGCCGGACTACTCGAGTAGTGACGTGATGCGCGCCAAGCTGCGCCTCGCCGCTTCCGAGGGCCAGCACTCGTTCCACCTGTCGTGAGCGGCCTCAGCGCCCCACTCACTTGTATCTATACATATTGTGTGAACGCGGTTAGTGATATCTATAGTTGTCGTACCCGGCGCACCCGCCTGTTTATGTGCAATCAGAGTGATTTATTTCAACGTGTGACGGACACTAAAAGTGCTGTGCGTTTTATCATTTTGTTTTTTCTTTGGATTATTTTTAGATTACAGAAATACGTTTATATTTTGTGTTAATTTAATGTGATAGCTTTGTATATTTGTTTATCGGAGAGTGCTAGCTCTCGGTGTAGTGTATCGGCGCGACGTGCGTCGCGGCCCGCGGCCTCCGCGCCAGTGTCGGGCTGTCTGCGCCGCCGCCACCATTGTTATATATAAATTACATAATTACCTAAAAATAAGCTATACATATTTGAAGGACCATTCTAAATCTCCTTCGAGAGTCCTACGCGTTAAATAGCATTTATTACCAAACGGTGTATGTTTTTGATTAACATTTAAGTATCATTGATGATTAAAGAAAAGTGCAAAATTTAATATGTAACAATTTCAATAAAACATGTAAACATAAATATTATGGTGAGCTTGCTGTTTCATTTGGTGCTATAGAGGAATGAGGGACAACACTGATAAAGCCAGGGCATCGACCCAGTACGCACTGCCACCCTGTAGAGAAAACAATGACTTGGGATTGCTTGTTGGTTCTCAATAAAACATGACACACTGCTTTTACAATATTAACAGTATATTAGATACTAACACGTCACCAACAACAAAGAAATTCTACACATAATATTATATCAATTTTCATCATCACTACGTACACTTTGATATGGAACAACAAATATTTTGTCAAATTTAAACCAAGTTTTTCCTAAAGTTTCTGATTTGTGTTCAATTATTTGTAATGTAAAACAAAGATGCTGATTGACTTACGCAAACATATGAAGTAAAAATTATTGCAGTTGTAGAAAAGCTCATTAAAAATATGATAGATTCTAACAAGAATATGTTTCGAGCATTTGCCAAGGTGATTGCTAAAATGAAAGTAAAAATCTTCATATCTACGTTTAAGTCTATACTTGGCTCCATTTGTTGTTTGCTTTGCCAATTTCAAATACATCTTGCAAGTGAATGCTAAGTCTATCAGCACTTCAAAACTGAAAATGAAGCCCAACCTATTAAAATTATCACACTTAACAAATAGAACACTACTTACACCTAACATTAACATAAGTTATGTATGACTATGTAGGTTTACAAAGGAGTGGAATGAATTTAAAATCCATTACATCATCTAAAATATACATTTGAGCGTAGCATGAAAGTCTAGAGGTATTTAAAGTACCATTGCAATCCAACCGAGAATTAGACAAGAGCCTCCGATGGGTGTGAGACGTCTGAAGCTGCGGTCTCCTGTGAACACGTGGTAGTAGCAAGTCCCACAGAACAGAGTCATCCCAGCTACGAAAAATGATCCTGCCTGGAAGAGGTAAAGTACCTATTATAATAAAATTGTAAGTGAAATGAAATGAGAAATCACTAAATTAATCATAAGACAAAATATGGACGTTTGTTTATAGGCTTACATGATGATTTCTAAAAAGTACATCAAAAATAGAGTGTTAAGTAAATGAAAAATAATCTCTTAAAATCTAACAATCTGATCAAAAAACTGTCACCTATTATTCTGAGTAGTATTATTATGCACATACCACAAGCGGTCTTCTGCAAAGTGGTACTGTCACTAGCGCAAGAGTATGAAGGAAGTGAAAACGATTTGCAGTATCAAATATTTTCCTGAGATCCTCTTTGGTATCAGTTTCTGGGAAGTTGCGGTGTGCACCCATAGCCCCAAGCACGACCGCTGAAGCTCCACTGATACCCGCTAGCCGTACCCATGGCCCAGCTTCCTGCGCCAACTCCCAAAGAGGGCTTCTTAGCATTATGGGTGCAGGTGGTGGTTGCACTGATTGGGTCTTGAAAATTCCCTATAAATCACATAAGATCAATCTCACGTAACCTATTTAAAAGCTTATGTTTATCGTAAGATAAGATACGCAACTACATGATTAACATGCAAAAAATTGTAATGTATTTAAACTTACAATTTGCCGTAATAAATTCATTGCTCCGTCCGTCACCGCATTTATCATAAAAGCATCGCCAAGATTAACCATACCTTTGTCTTATTCGTAACTTCGTTGTCAATAAATAAACTCTTTTGATCACAATATTGACGTCGATTTCCAGAAAGAAAATGAGAAAAAAGGTTTACGAAAAATGAGGATCAATTACTTAATGTCAAAGTGACATTTCATTGTCATAATCTATTTTTAAACAGATTGCTAGCTTTGACGACGTTATTTTTGAGCCAATTGGAAGAATGCTATTAATCGGTAAATGTTAATCGATAAAGAAAGCAGAGCAAGAAAAGGAAACCACGCTGCCTAGTGGGTCGTAATTCATCAGAATGAATAATGTGTTCACGGCTGCATTGCATTATAGTACATAGCATCAAGATAAATTTAAAACTTTAACCTCCTTTTTTACAGAGCGGAGCGGGGGCACAGCTGGTGTCACAGATTTAAAAACATGTCTTTGGAGGCGGCAAACATCTTGAACAATGAGACTACGCAGCACAATTATAGTGAGAAAAGTGAATTTATATTGAGACCACAGACGTATACTAAGACTGCCTACCTTACGCAAGTCTCTTTTGTAGGTTGTAAAAACGGGAATAAGCTTAGCCTTGGCTTAGCCAAATAAAAAGAGTCAATTATTATCAAGACCTTTATTCTACAAAAGAATTATAAAAGGATTGTTTACACGTTACATCTTAGAATGTAGGCGTATACTTACTAGATCGAGTATCTAGGCTAAAGGAAAACGAAAACTACATCTAAATTATAAATGGCACACATCTCAATTAAGTTAGCACCATACATCACAAAATACAATCAGTCACAAACATTACAGGGATCTTCATCATTACACATAAATAATATGTGAAAAATAGATCGGAAGTAAATTAAGAACAGATGATATTGAGAGAGAAAGAAATAGAAATAAAGTTCAACAAAAACATGAACATGAGATTCACGTGTCTAATTGCCAATTAGAATAATCAAACTCTTAAATATTTTTTCAATGAAAATAAATATAGTGTTTAAATTCTTCACAATAAAAGTTTATAGATAATATTATCACAGAAGATGCAATTTTTAAAACCAATTCTATGTACTACGATGGCTTATAAATAACGAACGATGCCGAATTACGTCATCAGGGTTGAGGCGCGTCCACTTTATCTCTTGGACAGCAAACACCGGCATATCTGTAAAATAATATGTTAATTATTGTTGCACACTATTTTCAGATTTATCTCAATAGTAATAAGATTTATATTAAATTACCATATAAGTGTTGAGTGAATTATTCGACTGACCTTAAATTAAGTACGTAAAGTTGTAAGTGAATTCTTATTGCAATGATGAAAATATTAACTTACTTGTTGTTGACGTAACAGTAAGATTGTTTGTAGTCATTGACAGTGATGTTCTGCGCGGCGCCGCACCGCGTCAGATACACGCACACGCCCGCAGCGCCGTCCGTTGCGCGCGCGCACTCTGCGTCGCCGCTCGCCTCTTTTGGAGCCTATACAACACAATAATTCAATTAAGATTGATTTTTTTATTTATAAATAAAGCTTCTTGTACATCCTCGGACCCATCAACTGATTGGACTTCGAACTGTTAGAAGACGCTCGCGGAGAAACGTGTGAGAGTGTGCGATATAATTTTGTTATTTCTTCTCAGTCACGCACCGGGCACCGAGCTATATCTTTGTCCCTTGCTTACGATTTTGTGAAGATATTGTAGTTAAAGTTATATTGGATGATTAGGTTGATGTGTCTGAGAGTGTACAATTACTTTAGTTTCTTTTTATGTTTATTAGGTAACGTTTGTGATACCTATATTCACGTAGAAATCTAACTCACAATGGCATCCGTAGTAAGTTCCAACTCAGCGAAGGTGGAGTTGCGATCAGTGAGATCTAGGAAGATTGCGTCGGCGCCGGGTTTGAGCGTGGACTGCACCCACGGGAACTGCTCCAAGTGCAAACGGTCGAGAGCGCTGGGCGTGGTCCTCGGTGGTAATATTGTTGACGCCGGGAAACTTGTTCCATCATCAACTGTAAGATATTTCATATTACAGATTAGCTTATTTCAAATAACCTACATACTCATTGATATGGTGCTCCCACACTGCATGTTTTAAAATGTTTTTAAACATTTTGTAACATTTTATAACAAACATTTTGTATACTAATAGTTTGTTATATGTGAGTCATTGGAATTGCATGTTAAATGATGTGGTATAATGTTTCTTCGACAAAATTGAGCAGTATGTTAATAGAATGTGTCACAGCATTATTTAACCCTTTCGCTGTTACCGGAGTAGGTACACAGGTGAGTGTGTTACATAAATAAAACATTACACGTATGAGCGGTGAACTCTCCTATAGTATACGGTGGACTCTCCTATATAGTAAATTTTCCCTAATACATCTGTCCAGACAAATGTCTGAACATCAACGATCTTGTATAGTACCAGCGAAAAAGTTAATTGCTGTGTGTTGTATACAGGTATAAAAATAATGAACTATAGATATTGAAGTGTGTTATGCGAGTGTATCAGTTTAAATGGAGACAGCATGTTTCAGACTAGAAAAATATCTGTACGAAATAGATTGACCACGAAACTGAAACATAAAACAAGCGGAATATAATTGTTTTTAATATAACAGTCATAATCTTACTAGAATCAATGTAAGTCTGTAATGTACATGTTCTTACCAATTGAATTCAAAGGCGCTAACCCCAACACGTGTTTGGATTTTGTTCCTATAACAAACATACACGATAAACACATGAACATCTTTGCCTACCCTCGAAATTACGCGAAAGTTACCCGGCCGTTTCCAATATTCGATCTATTTCTGGTTTTGCTCTACTGGAGGTAGAAATAGTTATCTATCTTACAATTTTTCGTCCCTATAAAACTACCGGTGTCAAAAAGAAGAAAAAAAAAAAGCAGGAAAAGCAGAAGATGCTTGAAAGATGTATCCCAAAGTAACAGCTACGTGACAGTTAAGTATTGTCGATCTCGGATAACTGTCTTTGAATATTGGGAACGGCGGCGGCCGTTACGTCCGCTTACGTACGTATTTATTTAACATAATTCTTTACAGTCTCCAATACATTTATTTTTTACTTGACTTGTTTAAATAAGTCTCAATTAAGGATATGCTTAATATGCTTATTCCGTTTTACTGAATAGTAAATAAAGAACAAAATTAAAGACTTTGTAACAGATTTTAATAACATATCGTTTAGATAATTGTATCTTTAAAAATAATGGGTTCTTCCACTCGGAATAGTACTTACGACTGCGGTTTCGCGAGCGACGAGCGGCTAAAAAGGAAAACACAAATTTTACACGAGTACTAGAATAGCGTTCTCATGATCATTATCATACTCGTATGATGCTCGCGTCGGAGATATCTTTAATTATTTTAGTAAAAATATTTCAAAATTCTTTCATCGTAAGGATTATCTTAATGAATACTCACTGATGCCGCCCACAGCTGTAAAAAAAAAAACAATCATTATATTTACAAGTGCTAGTTACATAAACCATATTACTTATTTGTTTGATGAATAAGGAATAATCATAACAGTTATGTTTGCTACTGACCTAATGATATTATATAAATGTCAATGTTTGTGCCGATGGATGGATGGATGGATGGTTGTTACTTCATCACGTAAAAAACACTGGTCAGATTTTAATGAAATTTTGCAATAACTTAGCTAGGACATCAGAATAACACATAGACTATATATTATTTTCGAATTTTCGAATCTAGCATTAACTTTAAAAAATGACCCGTCCTAAGTGTTGTCAAAACCTACAGGATTAAATGATCATTTCATTTCATTTCATTTTAAGATATTGTATTTATTTTCCAAGATATGAAGATAAATGTGCACGAAGTCGCGGGCAGCCTCTAGCTGTAAATAAATTTTGCGCCTTCTTAAATACTATTGTCATAACTTATTAATGTTTGGATACAAGGTTCATTCTAACTTCGTAAAAACTTTATGCTACTATGTTTTTATGAAACTAAATGGATAGGGATGAAGTTTATTAATATTTATACTTATTACTTACAGTTATACGATGTTGGCGCTGAGTGGTATGCCAAAGCTCCGTGCCGTGCAGCAAAACCTCTACCACCTGTTACAATACGCATATATGGAGAACCTTAATGAAACAAAACAAAATAGAAGACAATAGATCTCACTAATAAAAGTAGTGACAGCCAAAAACGGTCATTTCACTTTATCTAAAGACTTGAGACTTAATGGATAATTACTTTTGATATTTAGGCTTTTCCTGCAATGAGTTGGAATCCTATATGTAGAAGGTCTAGCAAAATAAGTGAGTTTAATCAAATTTCAATTAATTACGTACTATATTATATAAATGTGGTACCTGTAAGCTGAGACGAAGCATACGGCGGCGTTTCCCCAGGAACAGCCAAATGCCATGCCATGAATGTACTTCAATCGCTTGACTTGCAATGAACCTGGTTTTTATTAATTACGTGGACCACGAGTCGATTTGAATAAACATGCTGTCACCATTTATCAAAATGTCATGAAAGTGTAATGTTATGTTTGAGTTTTATTATGTATTTAGTGTTTCGAGTTTCCTTCAAGTTTATCACACGTGCGATTGGCGGTCAGAGCGCGAAGGGTTTTTCGTGGTTGCGGGGAGATTTTATCGTGTTTGGGACATTCAAAACAGAACTTCAAACAAATACTTTAACGAGTCATATTTTAGAACTGCGGCAATCACGCAACTCTCACCCGACCACAAATCGCTAGTGTGATTCGCTAGTGCATTTAAAGGAATAACTATTTAAAAGTTGGATTTAAACCTCTCAGATATATTCAAGGACGTAAATAAGTTTTTTTGTCAATCTACTGATCACCATTAACTTACTATAGTTTCGGACTTTCCTAACTCACTTAAAGCATGACCAGCAGGCGTGGCAAGTTAGACTGATCACAGCACGAAATACATAGACTAACCAGTATAACTAGCCTTCACAATGCAATTCTTTGAATAGCCTGAATATAGCTAAGGGGTTTGTGTATTAAAATGAGTGATGTAAGCTCACCCTCCTCGTAGTCGTCAACCAAAGGTTGGTCAGGTTGTGGAGCCGATTCGAAAGCGACGGACGAGACGTCTTGCATTGATTGCGCGTGGCCTATGGCAGATGAGAAATCGGCCTCTGAGCATAACATACATCATATACTCCGTTGCAGCGCACATTCATCAAAATGCAAAAGCAGAACATTATCAAATGCGTTAAACGGCGTGGAATAGCGTTTGTTGCCGGGATGAATACAACTGAATGTTTAGCAGGTAAAATTGACCGTTTATTGAATATGAATGTAAGAGAAGAGAGGTACTTACTGTATGAGAAGAGCGCCGCGGCTGGTTGACCCGGTAGACCCGGACTACCGAAGTAACTGGCTGAGAGAGCTGCAAATTGAAGATGCGTTTAGTACCTCTATGCTAAAAGGAGTAATTCTGGCATTTCTTAAATCTTTGTAATAAGTGCCACTTTTAATTTTATTATTTTATTTTAACCTGCAATTAAATGATTACATTTTTTCAATAGGAAATAACTTAGTCATATAATAATCACCACAGTACATTTTCTTCACATTTTGTGATAAACTATTTCTCTTACTTTGGTTAAATATTTAAAATAATAATGAAAGGAGAAGATACTTACGCACTCCAGCAGCAGGGAAAGCAGGACCACCTAAATTATAAAAGAAGGTAAATTATAAATGTTATTTCTCCAAATCATATATAAGCCTTACACCAAAAGCGCGATTACGACTTCTAAATGATATTTAAGAGGTATTTTCGGTGTAGTATTTGTTAATTGTACTGGATAATAATAATTATTAATATGAGTTATTCGTTAAAATAGAATATGCAATTAATTTTTAAGCGACTGATTCTATTATTGCTCACTGGTTGCTGATTCTTGCTGATTAACTCACTTGGTTTATCAACAGACTCGGCGTCCACTGCATTGGTTGCGTTGGGCTTCACCACCACTAGAGAAGTAAGGGGAGTCACGAATTCATACTGGAAAAGATAGAAACAAGCGTTACATCATCAGAAGAAATCCTGAAAATGCCGGGATTATGGAAGGGTGGAAGGATACGGAGGTGGCCTTTGTCCAGTAGAGGGATACACAAGCTATTTAAAAAATATATATTGCACTTGAATGTCGATTTGTTTATTCTGGTTACCTTGAGAGCAATATTCAAGGCCTTCTTCTCGGGCGAGTCGTCCTTGTTCTTGTCCGGGACCTCATCGGCCGCGTCGCGTTCATCCAGCAGCTGTTTGATAGTGAGGTACGCCCACAGCCGCTCTAGAGGCAGGTAGTCGTTGTGCGCGCGGGACACCGGCACCTTCGGGAAGATCTCGAACTTCTTCTGTAAATACAACATACATTAATAAGTACATACATATATTATCCGTCACGCCTCTCTCCCATCGGGGTAAGCAGAGACCACTTGCAACCACTTGCTATGGTCCACTCACATTCATCATTCGCCTCATACATGCCCTTCTGTAAGTAAGTCACCGGTATGAGCTTTACACAGGCAATACGAGGCCAATTGAGACACTTTAGGCCAACTGTCCACGAAACCGCACTTCATACGCACGTTTTCAAATGACGATTGGAAGACAAAAGACTAATACTTGAGAATGCATGTGACGGAATATGATTGTCATATATGTACTTCAGTACTATGATTTCATGATAATTCACTTTGTAAAACTTAATCTTTAAGGAAAAGCATTTCCCTTGCTTATAAGGCTTCAATAATGATACAACACACTGGCTCACAGTGTGTTGGCAAGTATCATTGTCTTTTACATTTTATATTTAACATCGATAGATAGATAATGATAATACTTATTCATATTAATTATATAAATTACTTTTATTGTCTGGAACATAGTCTAAGTGTTGAATTACCTAGACATTATAATGTAAGTTATGCTGTAAATAATACTTCACTTTTATATTTGGCGGGTTATAGGTCAAGGGCCATTTCTTTGTAATAGTTCCACATCTACGACATAGGTGGCAGCAACTGACCTGATAAGATATACCTTTTAATTATTTTATTAATGTTATCGAGACTACTAAATAAAGTACTTAGACTTGAGTAATTTCCTACTTAATTAATTTAGGTATTTAGGTTTTAATACCTAGACTAAACTAAGGTTGAACTTTAAAATGTAATTCAATATTATATCCGCAGTAGCTATTTGTTATGTCACAGGTGGCAGCATTGTCTAATGAACTAAATATTTATTAGGTTTATTTAGTAAATATCACCGTAATAACATGATAGTTATTGTAGAAGAACTTCAACAATTATGTTAATAATTATAGTGTTTAGAATAAGTACAAATATTGACTTTTGTTACTTAAGTTATACGTGTTTAAATGTTCGCGGCTCTAAGTCAATCTGTGATTGGCTGTAGCGCAGTGTAATGTGTGGTGGTCTCAGACCATATTATAGTGGTGGTTATAAATACGGGAAGATACCTACTCCCACTCTCTTGTTCGTCTATCTTCCTGCAGGACATAAGTTAAGTATTTTGTGAATATTCCTAGAAATAATTGGGCGTTGGCCATTTGTATTATAACTTTGGTGATTTATCGTTTGTTCTTTGGTTTATCTTTTGTATCGCTGTTTAACATGACAATACAATATTGATTTAATGGTATTCCTTGTTTCTCTATTAATCCTCCATCTTTAATATCTTAATTCCTTTACTTAGTAACATTTTCAATACAATAGCTTCATGGCAACTATAAAGTAACTTTAGGTACACATTTCATATTAGAATCAATAAAATCCTGACATCTCATATTCAGTAAATAACACCTTGATCTTCTCTATAACTCTATACTACATCCTATTTTCTAACACATGCATATTCCTTCGAAACAATCAAATTTGTGTCCACAAAGCGGTAACGTCGAGTCAACAACGCAAAAGCAATGGCGATAAAGCCCCGCCCAATTCGTGACGTCAAGGCCAAGTAAAAGATCATGGGGCCTAGTCTGTGCTCTTCCTTTTCCGCAAGCTATGTAAGCATAGCTGTACCATAGACTAAAGTTTGTGTTAGTTAGATAATGCTGTCCTAAGACGCAATTATAAATGTTACTCACCCTCATGAATGAGTCATCAACCCCGCAGACACCATAGACATGCGGCGCGAGTTCACTGCCATCGTCCACGACGCGGCCCGCTACCACTGTCTCACTACCGGCATAGAATGTGCGGAACTTGTGCTTCGTTAGCGAGTCCTCTTTCACCTGGAATACAAGGATCGATGTAAGTGAGGTTGCCTTTGGGCACAATGTTATAGAGTGACTTTTAATAAGTGATAGAAAAGGATATGCGATAATAAACAACTTTTGGAATGGGATTGAGTTCGAAATCATTAAAAAAAATTGTTATCCCATACATTTGACACTATCAGCTGTAGCATTTTGTATGGGGAGTTCGAAAATTTTTATAAGTCACCCTGTACGTATTGCCTGTATCTCTGTGTGTGTAATAAAGTATTTTTATCTATCTATCGATTTAGATCGATATCGTGTGGAAATGTTAGGTATATAACAGAAGTATCATTGGAAGTGGGAGATCGTTGTTAATTTTCTTTTCTTTTGTGATCACTAGTTATTAAGTGCGCGATTGCAATATGCGTGTATGTGTATCTAGTACTTTTAAAAATTGTAGACCTTTGTGTTTATACTCGACTATGGCTGAGAGAATTATCTTTAGAGAGGCAAATCTTTGCCGTGTTATACCTGGTCCTTAGGATAGACGAAGTGCACGTCAGCGAGCAGCGGCGAGGACACTTGCCGGTAGAAGTCACGCAGCTGTAACGCCGCGTCGGCCGCCTCGTAAATGTGTCGCATAAACCCGTCGCTGCGTAGAGACAGCTTGCGCAGGAACTTGCGGTCTGCGTCCTCGCCTACCACACACACACACACACATATACAATGTTATAAGTTTTTTGAAGGTAGGTAGTAAATAACGACATAATATAGGAAATCATAAATAACGATGGACTATAACTTTTGTTGGTGAATCAAAAAACAAAAGAAGATGCGCTGAATTACAATAAATAGGCCTTAATGGCGGATGCCCCATCGCCAAGAGTCAGTCCTAAATATATTTTTTAAATTTTTATTTTTTTGGAAAAACAATATCTTCAATCAAAGTATAGATAATGATTATGATGAATTACAATACCAATAAAAAGAAACAGTTTCACTTCATCAAACTAAACTTTTACGTCGAATTCTTGGCAGCCTAAAACTTACTTACCTACACGTATACGTATAGCTTTATTCAAACCGTGTGAAACTTACCAAAAGCTAGTGAGAATATAGAAGCCTTGTTAGGTCCGTAGTTCTTCTCCGAGAGTCTACTGATGATGCGAGTCGGGTCGGTCTCGCCCACCGTCGGGTCGCCGTCCGTCAAGAAGATTATTATCGCTTCCAAGCGTTCTGTTGTAAATAAACGCATCCTTAAGTAAAGCAGGGACTGGTTTTTATGACCGAAAAACGTATATGAGGTATCGTATTTATTAGGATATTATAAAAAAAATTGGATTGAAAATTACCCGTAAGGGCAAACACCCTGTATGTTCACTATTACTAAAGAGTTAACGTAGTAATTAATTAAGGTAAGAGATGGATTACTAAGCGTCACGGAGCACATAGGAGATATTCAACAAACTACACTTCTAATATTTTATAAGTACAAAAAAAATAGTCTTTCACAGCTAAAAAAGCTAAAAATTAAATCACTTACTCTCTTCCCCGTCCTGTTTAGCCACTTCCGTAGAGTTCTCTACAGCAGGCGTGGTTTTCTTCTGCTCCTGCGTCTCTGAGGGCGCGTCGTTGGTGGCGTTGGCGGGGGGTGCGGGGGTCGCGGGGGGCGGGGTCCAGCCCACGCCGCGCTGGATGAGATCCACCGCGACGTTTAATGCGCTCGCTATGTTTGTACCTGATGGGGATCACGTAACATAAATCAGTAACTTAAAATTCAACTGTGGTATTATTTAATTGTCTAAAGGCCTGTTTCGCCATCTCCAGATAAAATTTATCTGACAGATGTTTTATACCTGTTTCTTTCTAATGTCTATTTCATAAAATATGACGTTTATCTCAATACTAATCGGACACTTAGTGGCTATTAAAAATTGGATTATTTTTTTTAAGCAAATATATACGAATGTAACATAAAAATCTTCCGTAGATCGTGAATCCGATTTTAGAGTCAAACATTGCTGCGAAGAAGAAAGAGAAAAAATCCATTATTGTGTGATTTGGTCTAACGATTAAGTCGAAGGTTAATAAATTAGAGTTAAATAACACCTAAATGAGTATTTTTACATACCTTCATTAATCACGCTTATCTACCAACCTGGTAGGCAGAGAACACTTCCCTCCACTTACTACGATCCAAAGACACGACTTATCCAAACTAAACATATTATCGTCCATACCTCCATTAGCATTGAGTCTGGATACAATGATCTTGGCCTTGGCGATGTTCACAGGAGTAGCGGGCGCAGGCGGCACCAACGTGGCTGGTTTCTCGTCGTACGAGAAGTAATTGTAGTGCATCGGCTTTGGCGGCTCGTCCGCCTCTTTCAGGTCGTAAACCTGTGTGGGAAATTGTTGAATCAAATGTAAAAAAAATCTAACTAAAGAAATCTGTTGATTTATTTGTATAGTATAAATGTTTTCTAAAGTTCAAATTACTATAGCTGCACAATTAAAACTCTGTTGTTAATCCTCTAAAAATAGATCTGTGTGCCTTTGCATTTTACATTGTTGCTTACATACAGATCCATAATACAAATAGAAAAAATATTAATCTGTTATTACAGTTTGTAAAAATATAGCTCTTTACCTAAGTAAGCCTTAACTTAATCTAAGTAAACTGTATTTTCTCATGTTAAGTGAATCGTAATATTCTTATTGAGAAATGAGTCACTAATCGTAATCATAATACGCGACTGACCTTAACAGAGCTAGCGAACTCGACAATGCTAAAGTAGTCTCCAGGGTTGAGCTCGCTGAGAATGGTCTGCATGGCTTCCCGCAGCTGCACGATCTTGCGGTCCATCATGGAGCCGGAGGTGTCCAGCACGAACACCACGTGCTTGCTCAGCGGGGGCAAGTCTTGGGGCGCGAAGAAGTGGACGAAGTAACCGTCGTTTACCTGCATTAGATAAGGATGCCGTTGCATTACATATGGATGGAGATTGGATTTGTGAAAAACCTTGACAAAAAATATAAGAAGATATTACGATTTTATAATCGTCAGCTTGAGGAATAAGTGCCCGTTTCATTACCTATAGACAAAATTGAACTGACAGATAAACCTATGTCTATTTCATAAAACATGACGTTTTAAACAGAGACAGGTATAAAATATCCGTCAGTTAAATTTAATCTGTAGATGGTAAAACAGGCCCTAGGTGTCATCATTTCTAAAGAAGAATTTATAGTTTTTGTTTTGATATGCTGGAATAGATTGAAACAAATTTTATGCTCGGGTCACACGGCCAGCAATCGAATGATTTATTCATTGAGTAAAATGAGATATTTCTGATGTTATCAATATAAATCGTACCAAGATCTCCCCATCCTTGGGTCGGTCCACGTCGTATTGCACGACGAACTGTCCGAGCACTCCCTCGGTCTTCGGCTTCTCTGACGACTCGTACCAGCTGTTGGAATGGGACTGCGATTCTTTGGCTTTCTCCTACAAAATAACAAAATATGTAATCGCAAGTCCTTAATTAAAGACTGCCCCCGACTTTGTACGGATTCATGTTCATAACTTTGAAAATTTACACAATGTCTAATTTAATATAGCCTATGTGTTATTCTTATGTGTAAGCTACACCACTGTCAAGTTTCATAAAATCTCTTAAGTGGTCGCGTGAAAGAGTAACAAAACATCTTCATATTCATCGTCACAAACATTGACATTTGTAATTATTATGTAAGATAAAACAAAAAAGTAAGATAAAACGTGGGATAACGTAGAGATATAAAGAAAGTCACTCACAGCATAAATATCCATGAGCCTGCGCTGCTCGTCGAGGTCCGGTGTGAACGTGATGGTGGCGACACGGTCGTCGTGGCCGCGGCTGATTACCGCCTTCGAGTTTTCTGGAATACATAACGATATATAAAGCACCGCGTGGAAGAAAAATAAAAAGTAGATTACCTATCTCTATTTTTCTTTAATATAAGAGACGAGGGTAGCTAAGTACCTACACCAGCAATAAGGCCGCATATTGCTACAACATACATTACTTTGCGTATTACCGTTTTGTTACCTTGTACACTAAAGAGTATTAATTACCTACATTTATTGTATTCTATGTTACAACTTTCGAGAAAGCAATCAAAGTTATCTGTTTGAGGTCATGACTAAAGTTTATCGATATTTCCTATCCACCGTACACCTACGCCAGATATGTTGACGGATCTGTGTTATGCGTATTAAGATAAGTACGATTTAACTTTACATAGTTTCTGCTCTGCTTTAGTGGGTTCTGCTCTAGTGGAAATATATCAGTTTATACATATAACACTTCTACTAAGCGGTTCATATATCACTTCTTTTAAACACTTTAATTTGTATAATTTGTAATAACATTGTTGTAAATACGGAAAACACTCATAAAAAGTTATCTATCAATATATATATTAACAAAATACTAAATATTTAAACTAACATAGATATAAGTAACTTAAATTATGGTAAGGTAATTGTCATTGCGCCGCAGAATGTCGCCGAACCGGTGTACGGACAAACCTAAATAGGTTTTTGTTACGCCGTTGTAGTTTAATGTTAGCATAATTTTTGAATTGTAATTTTAATATATAAATAAATAAATACCTATGATTTAGTCCATTATACCTATATCTGTAAGTCTATTGAATAGTATGAAATGAAGTCATACGCAGCGCCTGACTGCATGTCACAAAAACATCCTAACTAAACGAATTTTCCGATGGGAAAGAGGCGTGACGGATATGTACATTATGTATGTAATGTAAATAAATAAACGTTAATAGGCGGGTCCACACAGAGCGAGCAGCCTCGCGAGGCAGATGTTTGGCCGCTCAGGAAATACCTCGCTATCCTATTGAGTTGGGTAGTTCTTAGGGGCCTCTTTTAATTGGCCAAACTGTTGCCTTGCGTCGCTGTTCGCTCTGTGTGGACGTGCCTATTAAGTAAAAACTTACGAGCATCAGTCTCCGTAGCGTCGATCTCATTGCCGGTCCTGACTTCAGGTACCCTGAGCGCGGTGATTTTCTGCGCCTCCTTTATGTTCACGGTGACCGTCAGCTTGGGCACCACAGTACCCGGGTGCAGGTTAATAGCGTGGTTGTACACCTTATTACGACGGACTAAGAGTTCTTCGTAAGACAGGTTGAATACTGCAGTCGTGTTCGGTTCTATGTTCACAGATACCGTGAAATGGTTTGAGTCGCGGGCTCTGGAAGAGTTTATTGGTTAAAATTAAGGTTTTTAAACAAGAGATACTTAGGGTTTTATAATTTGTTGAAAATGGGATAAATGTCTTTTAACAAATATAGTTAAACTAATTTAAAAAATTTAATCATAAGCACTCATAAGGCCAATTTTTTAAAGAGGAATCCGTGTTTTAGTAGCTAGCAGTCCGCTAATATTAGCATGTAAATGTAAGTAAAGTACTAAAAAGTATTTGTGGCAATAAAACTGACTAGGTACATCAAGATTTGTTTTTAATTCCTGAAATATTCTAGTCCATGACGGCAAACAGTTTTAGAAACGCTGCGTTACGCTATAAATGGACTTGAATAATTCATAATATTTTGTTTACGTTTTAAAAATGCGGTAACTTACTTAGCAGCGATGTGAGCAGCCCCAATGCCGTGGGAAACAGCGTCCGAGTATATTTGTTTCGCTTCTTCTTTTTCTTTTACGTAAGCTTTGTATGCTTTGCCGTCTAGAATCCTGGAAATAAATTGCTTATTTACTACAAAATCTTTACAATAAACGAGAATAAATTAAGTATTTGTTACTTAACGATCAAGGTGTGGCTTTATAAAGTACATATGATGATAATAGGTGATCTTTAATGCAAACCCGCGTAATTGAGACATCGTGAGGCAACTTTGTATGAATGACTTCATCCACCTACAAGAAAACCGACCAGGAAGTGTGATTTAAGTAATGGCTACCTGTCTAACTACTTTAAACCATCTTATTCATAAAAAAACAACTGATTTTATACCGACGAACGTATTACGGGTTTGTTTATGCCCCTACATACGTACCTACTTACTCATATGACCGAATAGTGTATAATCGCGTTCGTATAGTAAGAGGCTCTTTGAATATACAATGAGGCGTTTCCACGAAAGAAAAATAATAATAAGAGAGTAAACAAAGTATAAGACTGTTTTGCTATCTCTAATTAGGAGTCGATTATCCATGCAAAAGAAAAAATAGAATTGTGTCTAATAAGATGCGTAAACGGACGGCGGTGAACCACAGATTAGATTGGCGTAGACTCCACCTACAAGAGAACTCTTAAATATAAAGAAGAAGCTAAACACTTTCTGTTATAAGGACAAAAATACTGCAAAACATACTTATGTTCATCTCCATATATCTCTACGGAAAATGTTCCATTAATAATGTGTAAGAAACAAGTCTACTTACATAGTGAACCCGCTGATGAATGCCGTCTCAGGCAGCAGTACCCTGAAGGTGGCTTCCTGCGCGCGTTTAGCTGGGTTCCGCACCTTGGTCACCACGGCCGTGTTAGCGTACCGCATGGCGACGGTGGACACCACCGACATCTCGGACATCTTCACCGGCGGGTTAGGCTCATCAGTAGTTACCTCTTCAGCTACAGTTGTCGTTTCTGTAGTTGCCGTGCTCTAAACAAAGTGGTGTGATTATTATCAAACTAAAATTGTTAACATAATCCTACTAAGATTATAAATATCAATATTTGTGCCGACGGATGGATGTATGTGAGCATGTTTGTTACTCTTTCACACAAAAACAGACAGAAGTACAGATTTTGATGAATCTTGGCAATATTGTAGCTTATACATTAGAATAACATATAGGCTATATTATTTTAAATTATCGTAATTTTTTCCAAGATATCATAATCAATTCATAATAATTGCGTACGAAGTCGCGGGTAGCCTCTATGTAAGTATGATAAATGCTAAAATCCTAGTGATATCCTAAAATGAACTTTCTAGAAGGCAAGATTGTTGTGTTACATTTATAAATCGCGCTGCCTTCATAGCAATATTATGGAGTAATAAAAAAGCAAGACGATGTGCAACGCGTCGTCCTGCGTCAGAAAAACAGGATCTGGTTTATGATCGATGAATTTATACTTAGGTCGTAACATGTTCTTGGAAGCGACGGTCATATGTACAGCAAAAGTTTTTATTTCATATGTAGGTACCTATATAGACGCAATCTCCTAGTGAGGATTACAGTGCAGTACAATACCTACATTAGGCACTTGCCTATGTATTCACAGCACAGGATACTAATATTACATACATACACACATATCCGTCACGCCTCTCCCCATCGGGGTAGACAGAAACAAGTGGTCTCTCCACTTGCTACGATCCAAACACAATTCTTTCGCCTTTTCTCTTCTTTATACTTAATACGTAGTGTAAAGTTAATAAAGAGATATGCTTACCTCATCCTCCCTGGCCACAACCAAGGTGTCTTGAGTGGACACGGCAGCAGACTGCGCCAAAGCGACCACAGCGCAGAGGCATCCCAGCACCGCCACCAAACGTGGCTCCATTTTGGATATCTGGGAAATTATCAGATTACAGATAGCTTTCATTCGGTATGAGCAAAGTTCACGGTACATACGGTATTACGTAGCTTGATATGACATCAAAGTAACTCCTCCTCTAACTTTTATGAAGGTGCTAAATAACACATTATAATTTTATTATACCTATATTGTGTCGTTTTGACGTCGTCATTTGTTAACTATTCTGTAAATGGATTTTATTGGATGCATATTCTATTCATTCGACAATGTTAGTGTAGTTACACAACCGCAACTATAGATTCAGTTGTTCCAATATTTTAAACACGTGTGTTGTCAGTATACAATTTGAAGGTTGTAGGTACACGAATACAATTTGAAATGATTGGTAGTTGTAACTAATGCGCCAATTGATAGAATTTAAAAACTTTTAGGGCATAAAATGAGCATCCTGTGTTGTAGCTATATCAATAAACAGATAAATAGACAAAAACTTTATTTAATAAAGCGAACGAGTGTGATGTTCAGTTTAAAACTTTGCATAGGTAGGCATTTTATCGCAGGTGTTATAAACTTGCAAGATATCCAGCAAATATGAGTATAAAATATCCCTCGCGTCTCCAGTGGTTTGACTAGTTTGGTCCAGGTTCGTGATCATTATTTATTCATGAACAAGGTGTTGGTGTGCGCGCGGATGCAAGCCACGGCGGCTCGGCACCGGCTGCTCGCCCCCCACAATTGCATAACCTACTCCCCGGCCTGTGCGGTATCAAGTTCAAGTATTTTCAATTTAAAACGATTGCCTATGATCTACGACTTCTACGAGCGAATCTTACTATAATGATCACCTCCATTTTCTTCCTACAATTTCACTAACCTTCACAAACACTCTTACAGCAAGACTGTTTTTATGGCATACCTACTTATCAAATTAATGCAGTCAAAGAGGTCGAAACGGCGATATGAATAATCACAGTTGGTTATTCGTATGTAGATAAATAAATAGGTGTCAAACAACTACAGGATGGTCTTACGCCTCATACGTCGTCGCAAGTGTTCAGAAAACTGAACTTATTAAAGGACTAAAAGCTACTGTTTAATGCAAATTCAGAATAACAAGCTAAAATGACTAAATCTCTCACTACTAATCTAATATTTACCACAATAAAGAAAAAAAAAATACCACCTAGATAACCATACATAACATAACTCTACCATCAAGTGATCGCTAGTGAACATTCCAATAGAGAAATGACACAATTTCCGAGGTTGCCAACCTTTATTGCAACAGATTACATTCAACAGTGATTGACACTTGATCAGAATGTAGACGAGATCATATGATATCTATATTTATTCTGTGCTGCGATTTGGACAATAATTTCAGACAGATATATTGATATCAGAACAATATTATCCACGTATGTGAATTCGCCAACAAAGATACTAGATATAAAAAATCCGCAGGTTTTATAATGCGGTTATAAAGCGGTTATCGGTAACCGATGTGGATTGTATATAAACAAGTTTCGGCTCTACAGTTAAGTAGCCGATGCTGCGGGGAAACCCACAAAGCTTATCTCTTTACCAGGAAAATACATTCATTAAGTGGTATTATCTCCAGTACCAACCTACCTCCTATGTATTATAATCACAAATAAAATGTTTAAGCGACAAAAACCATAAATTGTAGTTTGTATGGATATGTTTACAAGCAAAAAAACAAACCATCTATATAAGCCATGCGTGACTTTAATTTTTTGTTTCGCATGAATAGGTGCTAAGTTACAAAACTGCAACTACCAACAAAAAGGTAGGTACATTTAAAACAAATCAGTTGGAACCGGAGCTAAAAGAAAGGACAAAGCCATCTAGAATGCTAATGCCGGTTTAACACAAAAGTGTTACTTTCTATTGCCAAAGAACTTTCAAACGCGCTAAATTCATAACACTTGTATTAAACAAATTTTGTCAATGGAAAGTTTCCTGTTTGGAATAAAATAAAAGTGTCATCAAATTGGAAGATCAGCTAACAGCGCCCGCGTCGATTTATAAAGTAAAATGGGATGATTGATAGTTTGTAACCGGCCGGCGTGAGGCCTCCCGCATAAAGGCAAGCTATATACGACACTCACCGGTTTGTTTACGCTCAACTAGATGATTGCATCAAATTGGCAGCGTGAAGGCTCTGGCACGTTCCGTGGTCCTTGTAATGGGTGCGAGTGGCGTGCGTGTGCTCCCGTCGGCGGTTGCAGCGAAACTCGTCAGGCGCCGGCTGTGGGTTACTTTATGTACACATTCACGTATTAATGGCCGAGCCGAGCAGGGCAGCGGGCTTCCCGCCGCGCGTCTCTGCCCGGTCAGCCTCGTAGATTCTCAAATATTGATTTCGATTCGATTCAATCTCTCATCCCGTTTTTCTGTTCGTGTCTACTAAGCGGAACGATCTCAGCTAGCTTGGGTCGATTGTCTTAATATGAACGAGTACGTTTAGTACTCTATTTTACATTTTATGTCACGTAAAACGTGGAAGATATAATGAATTAGTAAGTAAGTACAGAACCGGCGGCAAAACTTTGCCTTGGTGCTCCACCTACGAACACTTTGAATGTTGCATTTCAGGGAAGCTAAGAAATCAGTTTCAAGACCGTTCCATGCATTAGAGAGCAAAAGAATACATATACCTAATAAAATAGATTTTACACCCACAACAGTTTAGGTATATTTCTAAAAAGTTTGAGATCCTCTGCTATTTCGCGAAACTCGTTTGTCTCAACATAACAATCTTATCGTGCGTCGGTATTTATGAAACAAATACTAATATAAGCTCGCTCGCGTTTTCCTATAAACAAAATAAATTCGATTGCAACTACTCAGAATAATACCTTATAAATACCTATCATCAGCTCATCATCAATAACAACAAGGAAAACACATATTCATGATGACTGACTTTTGTAACAGGCAGAGTATGGTACCTGTTAAGGGATTTTTTGTATTATCTTTTCTGCTATTCTTAGCAACTTCATACAGAAATATTTTTTAGAAGTTGCTAAAAAGTAACAATAGTTGCTTTTAGTTGTTCTCAGTACTAACTACTTTTGATTTAATAGTTGTTATTTAATACTTTGTGTATACCTGCTTTGTGTAAAGTGATTTAGTACTTTTATAGGAACAAATACCAACTTTATTATTTCTTTCAAAATGAAAGCACATGTTTTTTCTTACTTTTCAATCCACATTTCTTTTGACAAATAATAAATCCATCATATATTTGAGATCCACCTGTGATGACCTGTGGGTGGGTGTAGCTTGTGAGCTATGTGTATTGTACTAAATGCCTGTTAAAAATTTCATAGCAAAAGTAAAATGCAATCTTTTTATACTTACAATATTCTCAGGGTCTGAAGTATTGACTGATGATCAGGTTCAGATTAACCACATCCACAAGAACTTCTGATCTGACTGGTAAAGTAGTTTATGATTTTTAAACTTATAATACCAATTATTATTGAGGAAACTCAATTCTAGTTTTAGTTTTCTATTGTAGACTTCCTATTTAGGAGCTTCCCATATTTTTCTATCTCTTATAATAAATTCTATCGTACATTAGATTAACAAAATTCAGTAAATATTAAAAGGCATCCATTTCTTACAATTGTCACTATTACACAAACATTGTTTTCTCACAATATCTTTAGAGTGTACAGAATCTGTATGTATGGAATCTCTATTATTATCACCATAGTCAAAGGTCAGTTCTGTGTTTGGTAAAATATCTTGATTACTGAATATTGCTAGTTTAGGTATTAAACTATCTACTCTCACAGGAACTATGGTACAATTAGGATTACAACTATGATTTATATAGCGTCCAATATTTCCAAACTTACTAGGATCAATAAATGTCTGTGTTATTTTACCTAGACAATGTTCATTTAAACAATATATATAGTTCATTTTATTTTCTGAATTGTGTATACTTTGTCTTAAAAGTGCTTCAGTTTCGGTGATGACCTCACCGGCATACTCGCATACAAAGGAGCCTTTCGGTATTGTATTCTCAGTGTACAGTCCTAGACCTTTTGAATTTTCTTCACACTGTTTCACAATAAGACCTTCAAGAGGACCATACTGAACCAAACGGTTGCCACATGTATTTGGACATCTGCACAAGTTATTACATTCTTGTATAGGATATATTTTTATATTTTTATTATTATTCAGTCTTTTCATTGACTTGCCATTAAGGCTATTTATTTCATAATTGAAACCTCCAGAACTTTGAACACATTGACAGTCATCACCACAAGTATCATAGCAGCTGCAACTGTTGGCTATTTGATGGTTAAAGTCATCCAATATCTCTTTGTATTCATCACTACTATCTGGAGGCCCGGGGATATTTTCTATTACATACATTAGGTCTCTTTCACCATGATCATAGTTATCATTCATCTTTTTTGAGAGTAAAAATTATTATGTATAGGTACCTACCTAATTTTAATTAACGAATAAAAATCTGAGGACTTTTTCGGTAAGTATTACACAATTATTCTCTTGAGAATGAGCAAAACTACTGTAAATCTCTTGAAATTTTCCTCAAAATCGCCGTTTGTACGGAATAGGTAAAATTACTTATTTTCACTTTATCACACAAAAGTTTACACAAAAACTCTTTACAGATGAATCGATTTCTCAACTCGACAAAGTATAAAATAAAGATAGGCAGTTAACATTAGTGAAATCCAGCATTAATCCCCAGTTTAATACTTTCAAACAAAAAAATCAAAACATTACGAAAAGAAAACACAACGTGACCATAGACTAAATAATTTTTGACTTAGTTTTTGATGTTTTGCTCTCTATGGTTTGTCTGATTTGACATTGACAGCACCAGATAATGTTACCAGCATGTGTGAATTGTAGTAATATAGACATAAAAAAGTTCTAAAAGGGTCCATGTTATGAAGATTTGCTTGTACTCTCAACTCACTCTCAACTCACTCTCGTGTGCTTACTATCATGTTATTCCACAGAAAGCAGCAGCATTACTCGCATAATTTACCAATAGTATGTCGTTACTTACTGCATTTTTTTAAGTCCCTTGTTTGAACTAGAAATAAATATTTATTTAAAGGTTATATTTAAAGTTTATAATTTGCAACACTGGTATTACTATGACTTTTTTAAAAAGGGGTAACAAGGGAATCAATTTATATTCTGCTAACTGCCTGCGTATAATTAAAAACTTTTTAGGAGTTTATCAACACATATGAAAAACAATAATTCATAATTAATTCTTTCTATATAAATAAAATAAATTATGGTTGGATATATCTCGTCCAGTAAATTCTAAAAATGAAACTATTTTCAGCTGGCAAGAATGATTTCCAACCTCCACCATCCAGTTTAAGTGTTGCCCTCTCTATCAATTCTTTTCATTTCGAAATTCGAATGTGCTCGCGGCGAGTGACGACGTATCGTACCAAGCTGCCGCGCAGGCGCAAGTTTTCGTGACGTGACGTAATGGTCCATTCATACTTTTTGTTCATTCAATGGTATGAATTTATTCCCCAAATATTTTGTTTATCGGTGGTTGTGCCAATTTCAAAACACTTATTAAGTATTGCTTAAATTGTGGACGGTTATTAATTTAACATTTAGTGAGGCTGATGTTTGTGTTTTGCCGAAAGTGCATTCATTGATAAAAAAAAGTGCATGTATTGAGCACATGCGCAATGCAGTAAAGATCATTCAATGCAAGCGAGCGGGCAATATTGTTGGAAATGTGGACTTGCAGTGTGTTTAGCTTTCATTTGCCGAGATAGATAGTTGAAAACAGGCTCAAGTAGAACATTACGACACTCCGGAAGTGGCGGGACAAGCCGGCCGAGCTGGGGCTCGTTCCGAAAGAGATAACAGCGGATGAAAGAGATAAACAGTTATGGATTTAACATGGCGGACGATACGCGTAAAGTGCGAGTTGAAGAAAGATTGAAAATAAAGATTGGTATGTAATGTTTTGTTTCTTTGCTTATTTTGGTGCTGAGCTGTTAAAAGTGCTGTATAAAATATAAAGTAGTACGCTAGTGGGAGTTAGTGGCTCCTTTGACACTGCTGTTGTCATTGTGATGAACAGGTGGTGCTCAAGAACTTCTGGTTTTCTCAGCCAGATGTGAATGAATATTGTATAAAAAGTTGTTAGTATGATACACGACGATGCACATTTAGTTAAAACGCGACACGTGTAGAGTAATACCTAGATTTGAGCGTAAAGTTCTTTGTTTTCTTGGTGTTGTGTTTTGACAGCTCATGAAGAGTTTTATGAATGAATCGCCGTGGTCAGTCAGTGATCACAATGAATGCGATGCTCACCTTGGTATATTGGATTTACTAGTATGTGTACTCATATGATTATGATGCCAGTATTCGTGTTGAATGTCTACAGCAAATTAACAATCTACTCATAACCATATTAGTCATGTCTTATTGTAGTTCCTTGTATCTGCTTAATGTATTTTGATTTTTTCCACATGTAAAAGTGAAATGGTCTTATAAGCAATTCAATTTTTATAGGTACATACTTAAGGTATCAAAATTTATAGTTATTCAATTTCCAGTGATCTTTTTGTTATGGGTATCATATTATTGCTTCTTCCATCATTATTTTCTGCCACTTAGTCTAATCTAATATAATTCTATCTAATAAACAAAGAGTATACCGTTGAACTGGCCAAAAAATATGCCAAATGTTTCTTCGGTGCTATAACATTTCTCGATAGGTACTCTATGAAATGGGACGGGAAGGATTAAGTAGAAAAGTGTGAAAAGCCTTAAAAAATTTAATTTAATGCTATCTTTATAATTTTCTTTACATTTCATGCAAACATAATGCTACTTATAAAACATTCACCTGTAAAAGTTTTGATATGTAACTTATTAACAAGTTAAAAAAAAAAACATAGCTGTTCTAAAATTCTAAATCTACACTTTTAAGAAACATGCATAAATAAAAACTACATTGAAGCTCTATTTGGCTAATAATATTGCTTTACCAAGTTGTAAACTGCACAATTTATAGTTAAATTGACACAATTTTGCGGCCTGTTATCTTTCATGTTTGCAAAACGCAGGATAAGGAAAGTTGTCTTCATTTGAATTCCTGTCCTATTTCATAGATAAGAACCTGCAATATATTAAAGTACAGAGTGGATGTTGTTGGCAGTCTTATTTGTTATATTTTAAATGATCTTAATCAGTGTTTTATAATTTATCACAACAGCTTGGTGAAACTCAGTTCGATATTAAATTCTTTCATCAAACTCTCCTTAGAACATTTGATGAATTGTAGTCAATAATAGTTTTTATTAATTCTCAAGTTATTCTTGTAGGATTTAACTGTCCTGCATATTTGGGTACCTATTAGTATTTGTCTTGTGTCAGTCATAACATTAATTTATATCACATCAAAATCTTATATGGTATGAGAAATTCATCATGCCATTCTTTGTTTTTCCGGATTATGATAGAAATAAGAAATACCATTTTGGCATTGTGTTTTGTACTTATTTGTACTTATCATGTTGAAGTATAACAAAACGCTACAAATAAAATTATCCTATAATTAGTAGTAACATTATTATTAATAACTGTTTATCTTCCATTAAAACATGTTTTTAATTACTTGTTTTATCACCAAGAATGAATGTGTTATTGTAGTGTTTGTAAAACAATATTATTTTCTGTTACAAAATGGCAATATCACATGACAGGGCTTGCATCTATAAGGATGATTGATTTGTGTCGGCGTCCGCGCATAAATCGTTGATAAAACAGAGAGTCTGCCGCGATAAGGGTGCAGTACGCCTTCCGGAGCGCGACCCGCGACTCCCGACCCCGGCCAGCGACGGCACTGCGCTATCGCATACAATGAACCCCACAGCGAGCACCACTCAACCAGACGCTTTTTGAATTCCATTGGCTAACCTTAAATCTTAAAACAAATAGTTTTATATGTCTGGTTGATGTGTATTAATTTAATTTGGATCCATCCCTTTCGACTATTATTTTTCCAAAAACAATATCTGTATGTGATCAATTGATCATTAATACACAAGTATATACATGCACAGTAAACTGCAGTGTTTTTGATTGACTAGAACCATTTATTAGTGCCCGAAGCAATCTTTGCCCTTTTTTCTGAGTCATGCTGTATTCTTGCCTGTTCAAGCTTTATGACCCAATTTCATAATTTAAACTTAAATTATTATTAATAACCCAATATGATTAAGTCTGAACTTAAACAAAACACAGCATTTTCGATAAAACTTGTACAGCTGTTAATAAACTAATGTGTTTGACAGTGTGGATGACGAATGTATCAATTAGTACCTGCGCATACGCTTATCCTAGCGATTCAAGTGTACGTGGGCGGTGCGGCGTCGTCTCGCCCTGGCGTCGGTACGGCCGATAAACGCAGCAACTTATACTTATGGCAACTTCCGCCGCGCCTGCGCCTTATCTACACCGTACCTTTGTTCTAGTACCTCAGTCAACCCATCCAAATGGCCAGTTAATTGATTCCTATTATTTTTTTGCATTGTGTGACTCAAATAAAACACATGCTTCATTGCATCCTTGAATTGCATTGTGGAAGTACATATATCCTCCTGTATGTAGATACTCAGTTAACAAAGAAGTATACGTGTGTAATATGTTGGAAAACTTGCGTTTGTTTTCGTGTTAGCAACTAAACTAAATCACCTTTTCGCCTCTAATCTTACTTATACCCTACTTATAATAAACAGTAAATATTTGAATTATAAGCGTCTCTCTCTGCTAGTTTCGCGGAAAGCATTGTCGTTCTAAATCTCAAAAGTACCATAACAATAAATGTACGTTGCATCTATTGCGTGGCAGTGTCGCATTATATTTTTAATAGTTTCTTTACTGCCGAAGTTATTAGTACGATATTAAAATAGTAAGTAGGTACTAAAAATACTCTACTTCGCGAAGGGCGCTTGCACTTTACTGAATGTTATCTCAGCAGTGTCAACATTGGTAGAAACCACAAAGCTTTATTTTTCGAGAAAACGAAACGATGATGGCTTATATAGTTACGCTTTAAGTATATTTTAATTTGCGTTCCTGTCGTAACAAGTCCATGTTTGTTTATAGACAGACAATATCGAGTTAAACATAGGCATTAGGTAATTTGTTTATAAATGTGATAAGAAATAACTGAGTATTAATGTGATATGAAATTGATAACACTATGCGATCACAAAAACCTTAATAGCCACTTATGAAAGCAACAGGATTCTAAAGTAATGGAATATCTTTTCAAATATTGTTATTTATATTTTTATTTATTTGTAGATCAAAAAGGCCGCCGTCAAAAAATTTCCTTGAAAAATTTTAACGCTTCACTTTGAATCTTACACACTACTTGCTATATCTTGTGAGAATATCTCAAATAGTACAATGGTTCGCATTTAGTTGGCTTTTGTTTTAGTTCACATGAAGGTGAAGGTCAATTTTGGATACCTACTAGTTCTTTTTTAGATCTATTTTTATGACAGTAGACAATCTTATCTAATCAATGACCAAGAAGGAATAAACAAACTCTTAATACTCTCTCGTCTTTATGCCTGATTATGCGTAGCTGTTTTATGTTACAAAGCACATGATACTAGGTTGTTTGTAACAATTGAGTAGGTACGGTATCTAGAGGCGCGCGGAGCTGTAAAACATTGTTCTCATAAAGCCAATGAGCCGTGCGGCTGCGGCATTGACACTTTCCGGTGCGGCGGACACTCGGCCACCGCAATCCAAGTACCTGCTCGAAATCCGGCAGCATATCCGCACCTCACTATGTAAATACGTACCGTTTCACGTACGCCTCTAATTACTTGAATACAATATGGAGCTTCCGTTGTCTAAATATATTCTAATTGTTATCCCATTGAGCAAAATGTAAACATCCCAACTTTGTAAGTTACAAGTTATTTTCTAGGTATTCATTCATTCATATACATTATGTCGCCAGCAACGTTGTCTTCTCATGCTTGCACCATGAATCTTCTCACACAGCCGTAAACGCCTTGATGACATAATGTCGCGATATTTCCAGTGCTATTTTAGTATGAATGAAGTTCAGGTTGAGCGTGACATTCAGATCTACGTAACGTATTGCTAGGACAGCGAACCGATGAGTGACTTATATCCGACGGCAGGCGTCGCGACGTGTAGAGTTATCTACGACGACACCGCCGTCGCCGCGCGCAGTGAATGGGGCGAACCGAGTGTTTTCCATTCAGCGCACCCATTCATGGAAACTCGGCATGCCGTTAATGAAAAACGCAGCCGTTTATCGTCACCGTTATCATCGGTCTAGCACCACGCGTAACTCTACATTTCATTGATAAATCAGAACGTATATGTTTTCATTTATCGATGATAAGATTAGCAAATCGTACCCCAAATTATTGTTGAAGTTGGATTGCCTAAACGTAATTGTAACTCTAATTAACTAGCTAGATTTGTTTTTAGAATGAAGCATCATTTTTGTAT
The DNA here is from genome assembly GCA_947563765.1 of Anarsia innoxiella. NCBI lineage: Eukaryota > Metazoa > Arthropoda > Insecta > Lepidoptera > Gelechiidae > Anarsia > Anarsia innoxiella. Next base: position 7,155,118 of record OX387395.1, read on the forward strand.
GCAACATTAGGTGATTTAGTAATTATATCTTTGCAATAACTGCGTTCGACTCTTCGTACAATAACCTAAACGACTACCTATCTACGTTATTTATATTGTTCACAGATTTATAATTTTGTAAAAACTAAGTTACAAATCTATTGCGCATCTTTCTTGTCCTTGAAGTCTATTTTCTGTTTTTCCTTATCAACTTTATCTGAGATTACGATATTGACAGTAAAAACCGTATTGAAACACATCTTTGTTTTCATTGAATATACTAGAAATCGTGCACGGATATGTTGAACGAAATGCTCGCGTTTTGATAATAATTTTGCAAATATTTGAGAGTTAATTAAAAACGAGCGTCCAAATTCTTACCGATCCAACTCGCGCTTTTCTTGCAACATGTTTCGAATTACAACAGAATAGTATGTGACGATCAAGATGGCCTATTAAAATTTATTGTAAGCTTAGACGTGACGCAAAGTAGACAGCAGCGTGTGCCAGTTGATTTCATACGGTGCGTGAGATTGTGATCCATCATTGTGGGCCGCTACCTCCGCGGCCTACCTTCATTGTATGAGCTGTTCACTCCGGTTGAGAAAGCTTTGCGGTACCAACCGTCACCTAGCAATGTGCACTTTCTACGCACCGGCGCTAACCTCCCATGCGAAGGGCCATTTTTTTCTTGTACAAATGATGAATAAAGGACTATAAAGCAATAGAGTTGTTGGATAAAATTACCTCATTTTATTTAATACATTCTATTATAGTTATACTATAAGAATACTTATGATTTTTGTTAAATTCTGAGTTATTTTATCTTTTAATACGTGTGTATTTCAGTAACAAATGGTAAATTGCTACTCATTACATTTAGTTATGTTTGCGAGACCAGACAAACATTCATAATGAAATTGCATACAAACCACCCACTGGTTCTGTTAAATTACCATTTGAGAGTATTGCAAAATTGTCGTCGTAGTTGAGGTCTTTTTGCAAAAATAAATTTAGTAGTTTTCGCAAGTTACTGCCCACCTGAGTCTGGACTATGTGGGTGACTGTATAACCGACACTGGAGGCTCAACTACGTAGGCGCTTTACATCTAGCGTTTTGTACAGAATTAGTCATCCATCTTTGATCATGTTAACTTAAACAGCGCTATCAAACAATGTTTTTCTTACAAGATATGTATGAAACTTTTTTACAGAAACATTTTTACAGAAGATCGAATTAAACGATAAACGACACAGACTTAGTTAACGCGATAAATTGCAAGTTGCAATAACACTGTACCTCCTTGTAAAGCAAACCCATTATTCGCATTCATTTAATATTACCGGTTAAGGCATGCACATTGATATTTTATTCTGACCTTCTACTAGTATTTTCCTTATGTAAAATGTATATCGTACTACAATTACTTTGAATTGTTTGTAATGACATTGCTATTTGTAAATTAATAAACCTGCCTTCCTTTCACAGAACGTTTACTTAGATTACTAGGAAAATATATGAAAATAAGTGTCGGCTTGATGTTTTGTGAGTAGGTAGTTAGTTTTACGTTATGATGAGGCTCCGAGGCCGGTCAGCGATCGCATACGCAGAATCAAATAATTGCATGAGCTGTTAGTTCCCGGGAATTGTGAGAAAAAAGGGTCGTATTGCGTAAGTGCGGGAATTTAGCGCTTCCTGTGCTCAGTGGCGGCGGCGTTGACATCATTGTGATATTCAGGAGCGAGTGACTAGGCCGACTACAGATATCCTAGGCAGTAGAAATGCGTATCTAAACTTTATACCTACTTAAAAAGTCTTACAAGAAACAAACAGTACCAGTACCAACCAACGTATAAGTATCATCTTCAACCTGATCTTGGCAATGTTTTCAAGCGGAATACCTTTACATTCACGTGGAATTTAAGAAAGAAGAGCAGTAGGAACATGAATGGATACTACAGAACAACGGTTGTTAGGAAACGGCTATTCAAAATATAAATCTGATGAAGAACAAAACCCTGACAGTTCCCATGTATTAGACATTTCCAACATAGTTCGTGTACTCTCGATTTCGAAACAATCGCTACGCACACGAGTGTGGAAACATCTTAATGATCGCTATTGTGACTAAATACTAAGTAGCAGCGTTTCCTCAGTGGCTGATGGTATTCTATTATTGTGGGGTCCCGTTTCTCTCCCACGATCCAGTTTGATGGCGTGTGTTACTGTCATGTTGATGATGATGACGGTTGTTTTTGCATCAGCAATTATGTACAGTTTGATGCAAGTTTCTCTCGCACTCCAATTACGACAAATTTGTGGGAGCCTCCGGACTCGACGTTAGAACAATTCGTCTTTATTTAATCGCTAAGTGGCCCAATAAAACTTTACAATGTAGGTATGCATAATTACGCACATAATAATGAGCAATTTAAGTTGGAAATTTTTCGTGAAAGCTGTTGAAGTTTTATTGTACAATGAGGAGATTGCGTGTCGTCGTTAGGTACCTCGGCTATGCTTTGTTTAATGAGTACGTAACATAAATATTTATAATATTATATTACTCTTGATATCTATAGATTTATCGGTCACGGCCACAACTTACTTGCACTTTGTTTCCTTATACCAGGAAGTTGTTTTCAAAACATAAATCACTATTAATATACTGTCGAACGTCACGTCATCTTAACGGAGAGAAGTATGCAATTAGAACAGGTCACAAGTTTTATGCTAAGTTTACATTGTTTAAGTATTAAGACTTTCCTGTGTTAAGATACAGTATTTTGCGACTATCATTCAAAAATCACAAATCACGATAAACTATTAAGTGCAGATTTTTCCTGTCGCTTCCATATGCTTCACCTCATGCATAATGGTGACTCCTCACATAACGCCTTATGTATCCGTTTCACGTAGGTGTAGGCAGTGGCAAACAAAACGCTATCTGTGTTTAATTTGCCTCGATTATTACACCAACTGATCATTAATCACCAGTATCTCACTCATGGCTGACATAAATTAAATTATAATCACTATAACTGGATCTCGTTCATTACTAGTTGCAGCTGGGTGTAAATTGACTCCACCTAAAACGTTCACAGTCTTAACCCACACTATTATATTATTATTAATCTAGATTTATTTGTCGATGACTTTGTCAATCTTAGTTGAAACAAAAATCTGATTTGTTGAGTTACAAAGTAACACTTAAGTCGGTTGATTTAAGCGTTTCTTTTTTCGTTGCGTGTGCGAGGCGAGGCCTCTGTAACACAATATGAAATTATACAAAAAATGTGGGAACTTCTTACAATCGTGTTTGCATTTGCGAGCTGCTAACGCGTCGAAAGCTGCGATCGCTAATTAGTGTTGATCATAAGACGTAATCACGTGCTCAAGAGCATAATAAAAACATTAACTTAAAATTCTCAATAACAACGTTCTGCAGTGAATGGATATTGACTTTTAAAAGCACGATCGGAATCAATGATAATGGAGCTCATTATAAAGTTATACGGCTTTTGAAAGACCATTAAGTTCATTCATTAGTCGATTGGATAAAAACTTGGAAATAAAAAGTTAGCGAGCGCTACAGGCTTTAAGTAGATAGCAAATAAGCGACAGGAGTCTTATGGGCCGATGGTCGCCTCACCTTGGTTCTCCATATAAAGCGATATCCGACGAGGTCGCGACTCGTTGCGCAACCAGCAGACCCTTCCTTTTAAAGATCATTATTTCAGTAGACACTTACCAAACTTGAAATTCGCGATAACGACAATCTTAATGGCTATTTGCACTTTATTAATTTTGTACTCGAATCGAATTTCTAGTGAGGCAATCCCATTGCGGAATCGACAAGAAATTATTAAAAACAATGAGATCGATTCGAAATCTTCAAGGTTCCTCGTAATTAGAAGTCTGTTGAGATAAGGCAATCCTATTAAAATAGTTAAATAGTAATAAATAGTTATCAGCTTCGCGTTTCTGTAATATTTCTGAAAGTTTGTTCCCTATTGATAGTCTAGGCTTGGCAATATCAGCAGCTTTTTCATCTAGCTACGCAGGCTTTCCACTTTCTATTTTATTGAGAAAGACTAACGAAGCCTTGATTTACGATAAAATTATATTTATGTCGTATGCATAAGAAGGAGAAGCCAGTTGACATTAAGATCAGATGACGACACAATGAAACCGAAAAGGCGCGGCAGTCCGAGCGTGTAGGTAATTGTAATTGGAGATGACTCGTTAGTTGACGCCGAAGCGTTGTCTAATGTCTTCTGTTCCGCCATTACAAGTTATACTTATGTACTACACGCTTGACTAACTAGTTACTATTGCGTTTGCGCATCATTACCTCCTATTTTATTACCGTGCGCGTTATACGATTGCAGTCTATGACAGAGATTTTTATTAGAGATAACATTCAAGTTTCATAGCAATAACGTTTAGATCCTTGTCTTCTATATCATTATAGAACTCATTTGTTGGTTACTCATTTGTTGGTAACTCATTTGTTATTTTCGCGAACTGCCTAATGATGTGCTTATGCGAGTTAATGAAGTAGATTCTCAACGCATTACTCTTATTGTTACGCAAGAATCTATACTTAATGTTTTTCAGATGAATTAGGCTTTCCGTAGCTACACATAAAGGTGTTAACAAACCTATTTTTTACATAAGAACCTTGTTCATGAAAAGCCAATCGTCGTTATTTATTTTAAAAAGGCATCAAGTTAAAACTGGATTGGTTTGTTACAGGAGAAGCTAAGAACTTGCCAGGACGCGGCAATGGCGCGGCGACTCACCGCGACATTTACTGCGTGCTGTCCCTCGACCAGGAGGAGATATTTCGCACATCCACCATGGAGAGAACGCTCAAGTGAGAATCGATCAATCAACTTTACATGCTTGCGAATTCTGATTATGCTATAACTGCTTGGTAGAAAGAATTAGGCTCCACGCATAACCGTTTCAAAATAAATTAGGTACCTACTTATAACTTCACGCTTAATCAAGCTAAACGTAAGCAGGTTATTTTTTTATTTCAAACAATGTATGTTGAATAGATGTGTGTACAATATTAATTGAATGGCTAAATGACCTAATCGGCAGTTGATATAATTATTGTTTTACGTGTTGGACAAACATTTAGTTTTGAATTAGTTACAATAATACCTTGATGAGCGTATATTATGAAAATTATCCGCTGGGCTAGTATATCAAGCAATCACGTCGTTTCTCAGTAAATTTCATAACCCCTTTACATCTGATAAAACACATACCATCACGTTGTTAATATCTGTAAGATCAAATTGTCCGTTGCCGTTGGTTAGCTTTCCTAGTAGATAAAAGACGCGTCAAACATGTCCACAGATATCGTGCAGGGAAATACAGTTTCTAAGCAATTAAAGTTCAACAACTTAATGTAGAAATCTGTCATTGCTTATTTATGTGTTATTTATTATCTTCATGTAACGCACGTATTATGTTTATAATACACTAGAACACATAGTTACATTCAATCTATATTTCTCTTAATTATAGTTTGATTTTATATTCGATTTTAATGTGCTTTCAAAATAGTTTTATCTGGAATAATCAATAATAATTGTGGTTCAATTGATTTAATATAATTTAATTTACTATTTGGCTTAGATATGTAAACAATATACATACTTATCTATCGTCGTAGTGTTAAAGGAAGTCTGAACTAACAGACGCATTTTTTGCCCTTGACTCACATGCTGTTACTATTTTGAGTTTCCTTCCTGTCGATCCCATTGCGGGTCCGTACGCGTGCGTTGTAAACGCACTCCAGAAGTGTCAACGTTCATATAACGGATCCTTTGTCCGGTGGCCGGGCGAGCGGGACCAGCGGGCTTCCGGCCTTATCTGGTGGGAACCGTCCCCGCCGGCAGGGCAAACAAATTACCGGGTCAAGGTTTGGCCACTTTGTGAACGACCACTGGACGCCCCAACTCAAATAAATTACGGATAATTAGACTATTTGTATTGTTGTTGTACGAACGTACGTATTCAGCCATCTACACTGCGTGGTATATCCTCATTGTCTGCTTAATGAGTGGCCCTCGCACTCTATCAATGGCTAGATAGTTAGCTAGCTGCACTAAACAGTCCGGTTGGTATATAATTTCTGTCTTGTATTCATTAGTTCCACAAACCATTCTTTATGGTTATGACTGATGAGTGAGTCATATACTTGTACCTATAAGTTTACAGGTTAATACTTGTAGAAAAGTAGGAACACTTAATGTTATCTATGATGGCGTGTATGTATACACTACTAATATTTATGAAGAGTTAGTAAGTCAAATATGTTGTATAGATATTCCTTAAAATTCGTTATTAATGTGTGTCGGCACGAGCGGCGCGTAGCTCTAGCGCATGTATTCGTGCAGAGGTATTGCTTCCGGTGCTTTCACGTGCTCGGTGCTGTATGGCCGCACCCGCACTCAATTAGGATAAACACTCGGTTAAAGTTGGTCAGTACAAAAAAGGAAGTTTACTTCTCAACTGGTGAATGAATTTTAACTCTCTCTGCTAGGGCACGTGTTTGTTTTTGCAAACTATTAGTAGGATTTGCTCTAATTTACATGCTTATTACAGATGTGTATGGGTACAGTCACTGCAGATATAGTGGCATATAAAAATCAAATTATGCAAAATCGTATCTTGTTTAACCTGCCTGTGAGGCGGATACGGTCATTAATCAAAGGTGTTACCTCATTAAACGTAAGAATTTTGAACGGGGTAGATGTATTGTGCAGCTAAGGGAGGGCGGCGCTGCGGCGCGCCGTGTCCCGGATGCGCTTCCGGCGCGTGCGCCCGCGCGGAACGTCCCTTCCGCCCACCACCTGCCCCACCCGCACCCCCGCGTCTCCACTGCCTACGACACTCCACTGAATTTAATTACCGCGGCACTGGATTAGCTGTGGGAAAGCGGAGTGAGCGGAAACCACCCACACCATTGAACTTGTCAAAGAGATTACTGCGGATTGAGGAGCTTGCTTTTGTTTTGCGGATCCCTCTCAATCTTTTATGTCGACATTCGTTATCCATTTCCCACAGAGAATAATGCGCTGAACTCTATTTGCCAGTTTCTTTGTAGACGAAGAACAAGATAAAGTAGTTACCTTACCTTACTTCGCTGTGGTCCTTTGTCGGTTTGTATTGTGAGGAGCGGAAGCGATAATGATTTAGTGACCCGGGAGGTGAGCTTCGGATATCGAAGGAAACGGCATGTCAATCGAGTTAACTTAATGGGTTCTTTGTCTGACAACATCATCCTATCGATGCACTTATCAACCTACTTACAATAATATATTTCAAATAGTTGCTGTTAAGAGTTATCCTCCAAACATCTGAATATTACTTATGTTGTTTAGCTATATTTATATGGCTTATAAAATAAGTTGTTCATAAAACATTGATTTAAAAAATGAATTTTACTGTTAATGTACATACTCATCCGTACTAATCTATATAAATGTTCTTAGTAATTTATGTAAATAACTGGTAGTACTTATAAAATCTACTCTACACTCGTACACATTATAACACATAATTTAGAACAGTGTGCGGCTGCAAGCTACACTGACTCATTTCCAGGAGCGATCTGAAGTTGAGAACGTCATAAAAACAAGTCTATAATCCCGTATAGTGCTGCTGCATTTAGCGGAAGCTTTTAAGTGATAAATTGGGCCCGGAACCTCGTGGCGCGTAAAATGATCATCGCCTGTCGGCTCAAACGATCTCCGCTAGTGTTGCTATGTAAAAAAAAAGAATTGCTTGTTACAATATAACTTTTTATTTATCTTAGTTTCTCTATTAACTACATTTGACTTAATTATTTATTGACTAATATAATAAATTTTAATTACCTACTCTAGGTTGATATTCTTAGAACTTATCTTATAGAAACGAAACCGTATCAAGATAAAATGCAACGCTTGCTTTAAATGGATACGTGTACTTACAAACACAAGATTCGGGACACGCGTCAGCTGATAGCTGGCATCACTAAGTATAAGTGCATTGCTCTGGTTTGTGCCGGAATATTTCGTGTGGCGAGTGGTAGATATGATGCAATGTTTATAGATGTGGTTTATCTAAATATCGTAGATAAATTGTTCAGGGTCACATATCTTCGCAAAATATAATTTAAAACTTTTAAATTAGATAAAGCAATCGATACGTGAAAGCCACAACAAAAATAATAGGAAGCTCTTTGTTTAAAAGTCTTTAATAAGACGCAACATGCTTAAATACTGCAGATATATCTTCCATTTGAATATCAAATTAGTACATTGCACTTGAGATTGTAAATATTGATTACAAGTTTCATTACAAGCATTACCGCGTGAAGGCGTGAGGTATGGTAATATGTGAATAATGGAGTGTTCTCCTGTCGCCCCCGCGTCGCCACCGTCACTCATGAGCTCTAAGGTACTTATCGTACTTTGTACTGCTATTCAATGAGACTGTATCTATTTAACATTTTCGAAGGAACTTTCCTAGAGACTCAGCTATTAAGTGACACACATTTTAATACTTATAAATATTCTTTGCTAAATGATGAAAGTGCAACAAATTACACCCTCTCGAGAAATTCCCTAAAGTTGCTTGGGGCGTCGGCGGCGGGCGGTTATGGTTATAAATACTTACCGTATACACCGAACCGGCGCCGGATGCGCTCGCTTCACTCCGACGTGCTACTAACTCAATAAACGCCTTTTGATGTAGCCACTTTATTGACACATTATTATCCCAACCAAACTTATGCCACTGCACTTTAAATGTACAGTGACCACACGTATCACAATTTGTTGTATCCAACTCTCGCATGTGAAACTCGTATGTCAGTGTCTAAAAGTTTGATCAATGACCCAAGAATGAGTCAAAGCTGCCATGACAAATGTGCTATAACCCTGTAATTTATCGAATCAAGAGGTTAGACAGTGATCGATCTGTTACTTTCCAAGATTTAACCTGCTAATACGATGGTTTAACTCGTCAAAAGCAAACAATAACATCATTATATTAAAACAGTGAGGAAGGAAAATCTTGTCATATACTCTTTATGTCCAAGATAAACAATGCATCACTAGCTCAGCTCCATTGTTTGAAATTGTTTTGAATAGAATTTTCATCGTAATAATGTCGCTGTTATTTAAATATTTCCAAGGGAGATGCGCGTGTAAAAACTTTCACCGTATGCATAGCAGGCCGAGCCCACGCACGCCTATCCGACGCGTAGGTATCTCTTGCTATCGTATCGAATCAAGGGTCGACTCATTTAAGTTTATTTACTTTTTTTCATTCTTTTAAAACCTTTTTGCTGAGATAAGACGGAAAGGCATTTGCTAAAAGTTTATTCCGGTATAAAACATTAATGAGCTATAAATGCTAACACTTGCACCTGGATGTTAATGTTTAATTTAGATTAACTCCATTCTAGTATACCACGTTTTGCGATATATTAGCCGAGTTTGTATGTAGTTAATTAACGTATTTTATTGTCAGTAGATGCAATTTATATGACCCGATTCGTACTTTAAATGAGCTCATAAAGGCACATGTAACATACCGCAGCTAATTTGGCAGTATTAACTTTGTCATTATCCTTTCCAAGTAATTTAAACAGCATCCTTTCGAAAATGCGGTTCTCGCGTTAATTCCTGAATGCCAATTGTACTCACTGATTTAAATTGCAAATATGTACGTACTTACCAAAATCGTAGGCATCCGTACGCATATAACATAAATTAATATCACTTCGATAACTGCTACTTTCGACGCTTTTAATAATGTTCTTTCGTTTGTTACAGCCCTTTCTTTGGTGAGGCGTTCCAATTCGAGGTGCCTCGAAGATTTAGATACCTATCCATATACGTGTTCGATCGTGATAAACACATCAAACAGGATAAGGTGCTTGGAAAAGTGGCCATCAAACGAGAAGACCTCCACCGATATAATAACAAGGACCACTGGTTCGCGCTGCGACCGGTGGACGCGGACTCTGAGGTGCAAGGGAAGGCGTACATCGAGCTCACCTTGGAAGACTCGAGAAAACGGTTACGAGTGGAGCCGAAACCACCCGACCCGGACCCGGCCGCCGACAACTGCTCGGCGAAAACCAAAGCAAACAATCTAATTAGGCTATCAGAATACTGTAAGGAAAATATGAGATTCGGCTCCTGCTCGAGCTCAACGAGCAAGAAGCTCCTGAGTGCGGCATCGACGGAGCCGGCGCTGGCGCTGTCCCGCTCGGAGAGCTTGAAGGACCGAGCGCAGTGGGCGGCGCGCACGAAGCCTCCCATGCACACCATGTCCGAATCGGACACATCCCCCACGCCCACCGCTGCCGACTACTGGTCGGACCCCGAGAGACACTACACGGCACGCGTCGGGCCTGACACGCTGCGACTCCGAGTGCTCGAGTGCTCTGAGCTCACCACGAAGAATGGCCAGTGCGACCCCTTTGCTCTCGTCACGTTATTGTACTCCAACGGACGGAGAGTAGAGAGGCGCACTAAACCGAGAAAGAAGACTGTTAACCCTCAATTTGACGAAATATTCTGTTTCGATCTCGTAATGGAAGCCGACCCTAAGGATAAAGATGGCTCACAAACGGTAAGTGACGACGATTGAGTCGATTTGTTGTGTTGATGATTCGTCAATGGAGATCATTAGTAATATTACGTGGTAATGTTGTAGGCGGGCGTGGCGTGCGAGGCGCGGGTTTCCGTCTGGCATGACGCGGCGACTCCGGTCTTCCTCGGGGAAGTGCGGTTACAACTGCGACAGAATGCACCGTCACCGATGCGGGCATGGTAAGTCATTTCTATGAGTTTTCCTGTGGTGTGTCTGTGACGTATACTCTTGTGGTATGAATAATCTCCTGGAATGTATTACGAGTTTGACCTGAAATCTTAAGGCGTTACTCATAACTTACAAATAAATTGTGATCATTTTGTTTGTGAAGTTTGTACTTAGTTATGATTGTTTTAAGCTCCGGAGACAGCCGAGAAAGAACGATTTCCCGTCAAACTCTACGTACGTATTTTTCAGGTTTTTCCTAACATCTCGCGCGGGTGGTGCTCTATCCCGCGGTGCGACGCCGCCGGGCACGCGACTGTCGGCGGCCGGTAGTGCAACCCTCGGCTCGCTGCGGCTGCATCTGCAGTACACCGTTGACCACGTGTTCCCCATCAACCACTACAGGCATCTTGAAGAGCTGTTTCTAAGGAGTGTGCAACAAAAGGTAAACATTAACTAGAGTAATGTCATTAGTGTACGTTAATTTCTTGAATAGAAACTGAACCATTAGAACTGAAAGAAATCTTACTTTAAACTTCTCACTCACTTCAGCCTTGATTTGATGCTTTCTTGACTGTCGATGTTTTGTAGATATAGAAAACTTTATACATTTCTCAAATTAATGTTAACTGTTGTCGCCAGCCTATAACATCGTCAGCGGTGTACATCCTGGGCGAGATAGTGTCCAGCAAGACAGACGCGGCGCAGCCTCTGGTGCGGCTGTTCACGCACCACGATCTCATCGTGCCCATCGTCAAGGAGCTCGCCGACTCCGAGATCTCTTTGCTTACGTGAGTAATGTATTGGTTTTTAATTATTATTATTAATACAAGATTTAACTTAGACCACATTGAACCCATTAGGCGGTGTCTCCTTCGATTCATGTCGTAATAACCAGCTTCAGCGAACTGATTTCTAACACTAGTACCAGTTTATCCGGTCAAAAGCTTACGTTTTTACTTATTTATCGTTTCCAGTGACGCAACAACAATATTCCGCGGGAACACCCTCGTTTCTAAAATGATGGATGAAGCGATGCGGTTGAGCGGCGCGTCGTACTTGCGCTCCGTACTGCGGCCGACGCTCGCCGCCGTGCTCACCGACAAACGGCCTTGCGAGATCGACCCGGCTAGGGTCAAGCCGTCCGCTGCCATCGCTACCAACCTCGCCAATCTTAAGGATTATGTTGAAAAGGTATATTTTTGTTCTTATCAAACGTGTATGCTCAAGTCTCAAACACAGAGCTTACGACAGTCGCGTGGCTTTACTTGATACCAGTTTTGTAGTTCTATTCTATACAAAAAAAATGGTTAAAAGAATAAAAAAATACAGTCTCGCTATTTGATAAATTGTAGCAAACATAAAGAAACATGTTGTACTGTTGTACGTACAGGTATTCGCAGCAATAACGTCATCGTACGCGATGTGCCCGCCGGTGATGTGCCGGCTGTTCGACGCGCTGCGGCAGTGCGCGGCGCGGCACTTCCCGCGCAACGCCGAGGTGCGCTACTCCGTCGTGTCGGGGTTCATCTTCCTCAGGTTCTTCGCGCCCGCCATCCTCGGGCCCAGGCTCTTTGATCTCACCACTGAACAGATTGTAAGTTATCTAACTAGCTTTTACAGGTTACAGGGTATTTATCGAGTTCAAACCCTTACTCAATCTATTTCGCCACGTCAAAGTTACGTATTATTATGTTATCATCTTATTTTCTTACATTCTAGGATCCTCAAACAAACCGGACGCTAACTTTGATCTCGAAGACGATTCAGTCTTTAGGCAACCTAGTGAGCAGCCGGTCGGCGCAGCAGGTCTGCAAGGAGGAGTACATGGCCGAACTGTATCGCAGCTTCTGCACGCCTAGACATGTAAGTCACCTATCCCCTACAATTTTGTGTCAAATCTTTGATGTGCGTTTAAAGATAGTGGAAGGAAAGACTTAACGCTAAAAACGTGTCAAACAGGCTAAAATCACTTCGCTTTCTGTCTTCTGCTAGCTTAGCATACACTCCGTGACAAGTCGTTGTCATGGGTTTGTCACGCTTACGTCTTTGTCCAGAGTTTAAAATGTGATAAGGACAGCATGACGTGAGATAATTGTCGCGGCACGTATGCTAAGCCTCCTGCTAGCTTAGCATGGCACTCCGTGACAAGACGTTGTCATGTGTTTGTCACGCTTACGTCTCTGTCTATAGTTTTAAATGTGATAAGGACAGCATACGTGAGATAACTGTCGCGGCACGCCGTGCTAAGCCCCGTCGGAACAAAAAGTTGAATTGCGGTAATTTACAGTGCATACAGGTAGTATTTTAAACCATGTTATACATATCAGTGTATCTTCTTGTAGGTGCAAGCTATCAAGCAGTTTCTAGAAATAATCTCCAGTAGTTCAGACACACAGAACAATAACGTTCAAGAGACTCCAGTGCTACTTAAAGAAGGGTAAGTTCTGTTCAATTTCCGTATTGCTTGTTTAGTTACACATTTAACCAGTCACATGCACTTTTAAAATTAGTTTAAAAACATAATACTCAAACTTATCTTTTCGATTTTGGCTGTCCTTGGATTAGATACGGGTAAGTATAGGTTATTTCTTTAACAGTGATCAAGCACGTTATTTTTAATAAAACTAATAATGAACCTAACGAAACATTTGTTTTCTTAGAACGATGATCAAACGTTCGGAAGGAGTTCGCGCGGGCGTTGGCTCCCCGCGACGGCGGTGGACGCGAGCTGCGCACGCGCACGCCAAACGCAGACACTTTCGACTTACAAGGTAACTTTAAATAAAACTGTATCTTTTTAAAATTTTGGGAATTAGATAATTTTGTCGAACTATATAATTTTTTTCACACGTCGTTTAATGATATCTTATCTTGAGTACATTGTTGTATTGAATTGTAGCGGCGAGCTGCAGTGGTCCCGCATGGGAGCGCGCGGGGCGGGGTCGGCGCACCGCCTGGCGCTGGCCGGCGTGCTGGCCGTGCGGCCTGTAGACACGCCGCCGCAGGGCGCGCCGCTCGGCGCCAACAACATCTTCCAGATAGGTACGACACGCATAACAATATTTGCATTTTTTTATTTAGTTATGAAGCATAAAGTCAGATAATGCATTTCCTTCACTTTGTTTTATTTAATTTATTTTAAATGTAACGTACGTCTGTGTTCGGTACAGTGCATCGCGAGCGCGTATTGTTCGTTCAGGCGAGCAACTGCGTGGAGCGCGCCGAGTGGGTGCGGCTGCTGACTGCGCTCTGCCGCCACGCACCGGCGCCCGCGCATCTCGGCTACTACTGCGACACGCACTGGACCTGGTCAGTACGCACGCTCTCTATACCATCCCTCGGCCTCCTCGGCGGGTCGAGGTCGACCGCTCGGTCTGAGGTTTTTATTTCGAAGCGTTATATATACGCTGGCGTCTACACGAAGCATTTTAACGTTCGTTTTACAGCTGCGGGCGCACGGAGGCGGACGCAGCGGGCTGCGGCGGCGCGGCGGACGGCGCGGACGGCGGCGCGTCGCTGGCGGCCCCCGGCGCCGACCTGGCGCTGCGGCTCGACCCCGCCCGCGACCTGCAGCGCCTGCACGCGCTGCTCGTGGCGCACGCGCCGCGCCTCGACGACCGCCTGCACCATCCCCGCCACGGTACGGCTTTACGTCTGCGCAACGTGTACCTCTAACCTATTACTGGAGTGGCGTCGGCTGATGATACGTTTGTGTACTTCGCAGACGGTACGACGGCGGAGGATCGCGAGGCGGAGGCGGCGACGCTGCGCGAGCTGCAGGAGACGATGTTCGACCTCGAACACCGCCACCGCACCTACCACCGGTCCCTCGCACGCGAGACCAAGTACGGCAGCAAGTGAGTGTCGTCCTCCGTTATTGACGCCTCGTACATATACGTTACTCGTTCGTTGAGTTTGGACTTGTTCCCCTGTGACGTTTTCGATAAATCGATCATTATGTTGTATCCTCTCTCGCAGGCAAGCGCCGATAGGCGACGACAACTACCTACACTTGGCCGGCGCGGCGGGCAGCGTGGAGGTGGGCGGGTTCGTGTGGCGGACGTGGCGGGCCGACGCGGCGACGCTGGACCTGGACGGCAAGCCGCTGCCGCTGGCCAACGCGCGCGACCTCGCCGACAGCTGCGAGTCGCTCAAGCTAGCGCGCCACGCCGACGAGCGCTCCTCCGGCAAGTCGGCGCGCTCCACCGGAAGCGGCTACCTCACCATGTCCTGCCTCAAGCACGAGCAGTCCGAGGACAGCGACGCGTCGGCCGAGCGTCCCGCGCGCCCACCCAAGCCGGCGCGTCTGTCGCCCTCTCGCTCGTCGGCGCCGGCGCCGTTCTGCGAGTACGTGGACGTGGAGCCCCGCGCACCGGAGCGCCGCGCTCGACTCGAACCCGAGCAGCGCTGCCGCGAGTACGAGCTCATGGCCGACTTCATGAGCCACGCGCGGCCGGCCGACGCGCCGCCCGCCGTGCCGCCGCGCGCGCGCTCCCACGCGCCGCCCGCGCCCGGCCCCGAGCCGCCGCCGCGCCCGCCCAGCGCCAGCGACACGCTCTCCAACGACGACAGCCTGCTAGACGAGCTGCAGCGCGACTACTGCGTGCTGCGCGTGTGCGAGGACGAGCCCGCGCCCGCCGACCCTCCGCCCACCGACGAAGCCGAAGAGTGCGGAGTCTTCTCGAGGGCGAGCGTGCAGAGGAAGTCCAACCCGAGCAAGACGCAGTCGACTGCGGTGAAGCCGCTGAAGACTTCCAACTCGACGTCGAACGTCCACGACGCCGCTGGGGCCGGCCCGTCCCGGCCGCTAGCCGAGCGGCTGACGCCGTTTTTTCTGAAAAAGAAGCCGAAGTCGCAGGACGACGCGTCGAGTAAGAAGGAGACGAAGGGCAAGGAGGACAATCTCATCGGGCGCCTGACGCCGCGGTTCGGACAGTCGCGGCTGTACGGGCGCGGACAGTCGCTGGAGCTGGCGCCGGCGGAGGGCCGCTCGCGCCGCATCGAGCGCTCCGCCACCACGGTGAACATCGGCGCGCGCGGCACGAGGCCCATCAACTCCTCCATCGTGGCCAACCTGAAGTTTCTCAGCCTGCACCGCTACGGTGCGCAGGAGGACGTGCAGTGCCGCGCGTTCGTGCGCACGGACGCGGAGGAGGGCGCGGAGGGCGAGGGCGAGGCGTGGCGCCACCGCGCGCCCTCTCTGCTCGCCGCCTCCAGCGACATCCGCCTCTAGCCCTCTACGTCTACAAGATTCGATTAGTGTTGTACTATTTATTTCTATATTTTTCGAACTCCTTTTTCGTCGACCTGAAGCGTGTGCCTCCTCTAGTTCGTAGTAGATTTTAAAAGAATACTGATATGATAAGTATATTATTACGATAGCATAAATACTCAGTAGGTGCCAAGTGTTGTGCGAGCTCGCCGCCGTTGTCGTCTGCGGCACTCTCTCATTCCTGTAGCGCGATACGATATATTATGACACTTAGGTGTTTCTTGCTGAAGAATCGGTCACATCGTTGACGACGGTTCGTGTCTTATATTTCTAGTGATATAAAATAGCGATCTATTTTTTAAATATTTCGATCTATATTTAGGAGAAATGTTAAATCTCATATGACAAATTAAATTGTCTTGCATGCCGCTGTCAGAATTTCAGTTTTAGATTCGATTTCTAGCATTGAAAATATTTCTAAATTGAATAAAATGTTCAATTGACTGTTATTTTTAATGCACAGCTTTAATAATTATTGCACCCATAAAAATGTACTTAAAATTTTGTTATTCAATAATGTTAATGACGTTTCTAGAGTGGAATCAATATAGAATAGACAAAGTACACGTAAGACTATTTTTGTAACTTTTACTAAAGTAGTATTACGCTTGCAGAATAAGAAGTAGTCAATATCGGCAATATTTAAAAGATTGTTTGAAATCTTTTATTATCATGAAATGTCACCGGTTGTGTTAGTTATTTACGATATGTTTAATGTAATATAAAGTAACTATGGGATCACCTCTACGGCAATACTGCAGAAATCTTTTATCTTTTAATAATTATAAGACTTCGTAAAGCTCAAGAGTTGATCCCTGACGAATTGGTTCTGCTTAGTGATGGGCCGAGTACCAGTTTTACCGAGTAACCGAGTACCGAGTATTACTCGGTTTAAAGTTTACCGAGCCGAGTACTCGGCCGAGTTACTCGTTATACTTAAAGTAGGTTGAATTGTACACGGTGAAGTTCAGGGGCGAACTGATTTACAGCCCTCCCTCCGCATCCTACGAATTCGTAATGAAAACAATAAAGGACATGCGTCAAATGGCAAAAAAATATTTGAAAAAAAAACACTGCTGATGGATGGTGATTTTCTGTTACATAATTACGATAACAGCTACCTGTAACATTGCCCCAACTGGCTGGCTAGCAGGCAAAGGCCTAAGTAATGTAAAGCTAGATGGAATAAGAATATGATCTACCAAGCAAACCCAGTGTGCAATGTGTATTTATTTGCACCGAGTACTCGGCATTTTTACCGAGTTATTCGGCCGATTACGAGTAGTGAAAAAAGTGCCGAGTACGCCGAGTACCGAGTATTAACCGAGTACTCGGCCCACCTCTAGTTCTGCTCTAGCGTAGACTTACTTAGACTGCAAAGAAACTAATACGAAGTCGGCCTTAACTTCACTCTAACAGGCCTTCAAAATTAACACCACTGATACTGTGATTACATTTACAATTTTATTAATATTTAAAACTTGAATCTGGACGACTGTTATAGTCTACATTAATATAATTTTTGTAATGTTAATTCGCTTTCAACTACTTCTACATGATTTGTATTCTGTTTCAACTTTTGTATTTTACAAGTGTTGTTGTACTCTGATCAAGAGAAATATTTTGATTAAAGTTTATAATAAGTATAAAATAATGTACAAATTAATATTTCGTAAAATATATTATGTTATTTATTTCACCTATTTTCATTTTGTTAATAAAATTACACATAAGTTCGAATTTCAGAATGATTTTTATTTACTCCCATCACCAATCTGGATTATCCACGGATCATCGTAAGCCGCCCCATTTTTGCGGAAGGCAGAGACTCCCCCAATACGTAGGTCCTTGGATCCGTAGTAGTAGTAATAGTATCCATCCTCATCAAGAATATCCATTACGTACATCGAAAAAATCCCTAACCATGACGGTTGAATAGTATGAGAAGAGCGTTTCGCTCAAGGGACATTTGTTTTTGTGTCGATGGATAATGGGGAGGATGTTAGTTTCTCTTTCACGCAAAAACCACGGAACAGATTTCAATGAAACTGCATTAATAGTGTTTTCTGTGATTGTAGCTTGCACATTACCAAGATATGACACTATATGCGCATGAGGTCGTTTTCATCGTGCATGTCTTGTGCATGGAGCATTGTATAGTCAGCAAAAAAGGATTTCGTTTCTATTGTGGTTTGGTTCAAAGTAGTGTTGCCGCTCGATTCGATAGACCAATATCGATAGCCTATCGATAGGTCGAAAAACATGTACCCTATCGATAGTAGTGTTGCCGCTCGATAGGCCAATATCGATAGCCTATCGATAGGTCAAAAAACATGTACCCTATCGATAGCACAATCGATAGTATCGATTGTGCTTTC
This sequence comes from Anarsia innoxiella, assembly GCA_947563765.1. NCBI lineage: Eukaryota > Metazoa > Arthropoda > Insecta > Lepidoptera > Gelechiidae > Anarsia > Anarsia innoxiella. The sequence goes on from OX387395.1 coordinate 7,173,587, forward strand.
GCTGCCATAGTATCGGTTAACAGCAATACTATCGATAGTATCGATAGTTTCGATCGCTGCCGATCAATGAACTATCGATACTATCGATAGTATTGCTCTCCAATATTGAATATACAATCTATACTATCGATAGTATCGATAGTTTTGCACAATCGATAGTGATAATTTTTTTCATCATCAATTTTATCAATTTAGATTCGAAATTGCTGGCCAACTGACTGACCATACTTACTTTATATTCTTCCGTCATACACTTATATGTGATCATGTCATATATTCTACCACCCATTATGCCTGCTTACTGAATGCAATACTATCGAAAAAATGATCACTATCGAGTGTGCAAAACTATCGATACTATCGATAGTATCGATTGTATATTCAATATTGGAGAGCAATACTATCGATAGTTCATTGATCGGCAGCGATCGAAACTATCGATACTATCGATAGTATATTGCTGTTAACCGATACTATTGCAGCGAATTACTAGTATCGATTGTGCTATCGATAGGATAGGGTCACGATAGGGTACATGTTTTTGACGTTTATCAATAGATTGTAAAACTATCGATTTTTCGGCAACGCTAGTTCAAAGCGAGGTTCATTTGTTTCTGTGCTTGTCTCTGGCCTTCTCGTATCAAAATAGTATTGCCAGTTTAATACCTAATACCAGATTCAGTCATTTATTTATTTTTTAAATTAATTTTGAATCATTATTTACAAAAAGTTTCAGCGATTAATTGAAGAATTAGAATATAGAGTATTTACGTTTTTGATAATGTCCTACTTATATTAGAAATCTTAAGTTTTTACCAATAGTTGGATGTGTGTAATTTTGCTATTATTTCACGAAAAAAACACATGACCGATTTTTATGAATCTTTTCAATATTGTATTGTAGCTTATATTTCAAAATAATATATATGTATAAGTTGTATCATTATATGATATTGCGTAATTTTTTCAAGATATGCACAGCGATAAAGGCGTACAAAGTCGCGGGCAGCCTCTAGTGTGCGTGCTGGTTAAAAACAGGGATATAGCTGGCAATGGCAACTAGCGTTGCCGAAAAATCGATAGTTTTACAATCGATTGTTAAACGTCAAAAACATGTACCCTATCGATAGCACAATCGATACTATCGATAGTATCGATAGTATCGATTGCTCTTGCGCTGCAATAGTATCGGTTAACAGCAATACTATCGATAGTATCGATAGTTTCGATCGCTGCCGATCAATAAACTATCGATAGTATCGATACTATCGATAGTATTGCTCTCCAATATTGAATATACAATCGATACTATCGATAGTATCGATAGTTTTGCACAATCGATAGTGATAATAGGGAAAATAGACCTGTCAAATTTAGTTCCAAAAATATCTTTCGTGAAATGCATACATACAGCGCCGCGGCCATCTTTCCTTCTGGGCGGTGTTGCTAGGTAAATTATCAAAAATAAAACAGGATATCATTATTATACAGGCAGTAAAATATAAAATGAAAAAATATAGTAATAAATAAGATATTATAATTATAAATAAACTTTAATTTTATTAATAAACATAATATAATAAAGATAGTACTAGAAAAGAGGTTTTGGTTAAATATGGTCATGTCATTATATTCTACCACCCATTATGCCTGCTTGTGATGCAATACTATTGAAAAAAATATCACTATCGATTGTGCTATCGATAGGGTACATGTTTTCGACCTATCGATAGGCTATCGATAGGCTATCGATATTGGCCTATCGAGCGGCAACACTACTGGCAACACTGTAGTTGACTCTCTTTTGCGATGGTTGGGTTTTTTCATAGAATGTAATTATAACCTAGTTTGAAGAAATAACACAATATATAATAGATTTACAGCAATATTTTTCATATTCAGTTGTGAAATTAATAATTATCTCGAATTCAAAATGGACGACGCAATAAATATGTCTTTAGGTAAGTAAATACTGCACCAATATGTTACTGTTTTGGGTTTGTATGTAGGCGGCGATATTGTCAAATTTATTAGTTTTATGCTTTGTTTTAAGCGAAAGTCACTCATTAATCAAGCAGTTATCGACTTAAAATAATCAATAAAGTTGTCTGGATTTTATTTTTGATGAGAATTTTCAATTATGTTTGATAACTATTTTGGGATATTATCTGTGTAAGTAGGTCTTGCAATAGAAGTTTTGTGTTTCGAATTACTTCAATGAATATTATTACTTAAAAAATGTTTTATATATAAAAGCTTTATATATCAATTAACCCTCTACCCTGATGCATATGTGTGCATAGTTGGAATAAATTTCCTCACTTATACCTAAATCCGACACAAAACCCTGCTGTGTTTAGTTAGAAATTGCTGTTTGTTTGTGAACAGTTTAAGAAAATGAATTACTTCCATCAAGGGATAGACAACTGCATAAATAAGTCACAATGTCTAACCGCTCAGGGTTTCTATACATCCAAGGTATGAGCTGGGTTCGGATAGGCTAATCGCAGGTACCTAATCTACAACTTTTTATAATCTTTGTTGTAGATGACATCATTAAGCAAAATAGAGCTAGTCGATCTCGCGGTAGAGGTGGAGGAGCAGTTCGTGGTCGGGGAGGTCGCGGTGTCGGAGGTGGTGGTGGTGGTGTCGGCGGTAGGGGAGCGCGCGGAGGTCGGGGGCGCGGCGGCGGACGGGGCCGCGGCGCGGGCCGAGGTCGCGGCCGATCTCAGTCGCGGCCTGGTACTCCCGCCCAACAGCAGTCGCGGTCGCGATCGAGATCACGGGCCCGGTCTCAGTCACAAGCTCGCTCCCGTTCCCGTCAGCGCCGCAATAATTTCCGCGCAAGATCGACGTCCCGCTCTCGTTCACGCCTGCGTGGACTTACTCCAAGAGGCAGGGCTGGTCTTGAAGACCAATTGGACATGCCTTCTCTGGTCAGCAATAGAGGTGGTCAGTACACACTTAATTGTTACTTCATTTTTAAATGGACACCTTATTTAAGATAATTTATGACTTACGTATTAGACACATTAAGTTGATAAAATATTTGTTTCAAACATAATTACTTATAAGTTTGTTGTATTAAAACAAATAATAAATATAATATATCATCTTTTTAGGTGGTATTAAGAACAGACTTCGAAGGGCAAACTCCAATCCCAACCTCTTGGGCAACGCAGGCAATGTTCATAGTAGACTAGGCATCAACACTCGCCGAGGCGGTGCTAATCTCTACTCTGCTCAAGGACCAAACAGGAGGGGCATTGCCAAACGTGGTCGTGGCTTGACAACTGGCAACAGATACAGCAACGTTGGATTGAGATCTGATCAAATACTGATGGAACAACTTCTACTGAACAATATTATAAAGTCTCAGACCTTTAGACGTTCTAGGTCAAGAAATAACTCATTCACGCACAGTCCACAACTGACTGTGAGCGTAGCAAACGACTTCGCGAAGATGCGCCGCAATAGTGTCGGGAATGCTGGTTATCTGAACAAAAAAAGTTTAGCACAGTTAAATCACCAACTTGGAGGATACAATATGCGGAGAGGCCCAGGAAGTGTGAAATCTATGGGTTCTAATAGATCCAATAGGTCCAACAGGTCTAACAGGTCATATAGATCGAATCAGTCGAACCGTTCAAATCGATCCCGAGGACGAGGCCGAGGCCGAGGCGGTAACCGTGGCGTCGGGAGAAAGTTTTATAATAAACAAATACTCAATCCAAAATTGCAGAAAGAAATTGCTGCCATACAGGGTAAAGGTTTTGACAATGAACCTCCCAAAGAGCCCCCGAGTGGTGTCAACTTCGCGCCTACGCCAAACGCTACTAAGCAGACTCTTAATCAAAGATTCGCAAGCAAGTAAAAACGCTGCGAATTTTGAGACTTTCGTGATTTTTTTAAGTACATAAACTTTACTAAAAAACTTAGTGACTATGTGATCGGTTGATCTACATATATGATAAAGTGGAAAATACTAAATAGTATTATTTTATAGTTTTGTGGTGACCATTTCTGTTGTTGTTATTTCATATGAAATAATAAACATGTAACAATCTTTATTTACATTATAAGATCTGTAAGGTTTCCTGTGTCAGTCAGACATTTTGTTTGTTTAAATTAATGTAACTTAAGTTCCAAGGTACTGACAATAATTAATGCATATTAATCCCAGGGATTCCAGCTAACCCAGATGTATCGTACAGAATCTGTCAGTGTTTTTTAAATATTTTTAATGTACGAACTAGGGAAAATTATCATTCGCGTGAGGTTAATTTCCAAACCAATTTGGTGTACTACATATTATAAAAAGGTTTTCTTGAATTTTTTCCTAGATTGATAAGTGTATTTTTGTGGCATATTGTAGAATTAACCTGTTTTTTGTTTCTGCACTTTAGCTTTATTGATGTTTAACAAGTAAACATGAAAGTTGGTCATCAAGTAATTACTTAGATGCTGTAAATTATGCCTGATTAACATCAGATGTTCTTCTCAGATATTTTCTGATTAAGCATAATTTTTTTCAGAAGATTTTTGTTAAAAAAGAATAAGTTTAAATAAATAATTACTTTGTAATCATGTTTTATTTAATTATTAGATGGTGATTAGATACGTAAGCATAAATGCATTATGAACTTTTTACAAAAATACTTAAAGTTGACTACACTCTGATATTTGTGTCGCGTTTGAGTCTAGTGTATATTTAACTGCTTTGCACTACTTCTCGTTAGTGCGGTGGGAGGTACTCCCGCCTAGTTGGCAATTAAATTGAATGTAGATAGAAAACAATTTATTTGATAACAGAGATTGCGTAAAATTGGTACACAGAAGTGATTTGTTAAATAGTAAAAAATAAGGCACTCTTTCTTTCCTGAAGAACTAGTAAAACATTAATTAAATGTTTATTTCTACTGCTGTGTCAGTATTGTATTCTTTGCAGTCCTTTTATTTATCACTTCTTCTTATATGTTATTCACATTTTGTATGTCTTCGGCATCATTATAAGGGAATCTGTGACTGAAAAATGTAAAAAAGGGTTTCCTTATAATCAAAATTCAAGGAGTTCATAAACTGATACTCAGTATATCAGTCTATAAAGAGTAGTAGAATAAATGTTTGTAAGTGGGATTCTCACCGAACCCCTATAAATGCAGAATGTTTCAATGCAGCTTGTTTCAACTGAGCATCTGAAATCATGATAATAGTGCTACAAGCTAGGAGATTTTTTCTATAGGATATTAACAAAATATACTCACAGTTTTCACCTAAAACATTACTCATAATGAGTCCATGGAACTGATCAATATGATCTTTTGGTTTTTCAGCTTTCTTATCTAAAACAGTTTCAAATGTCCATCCGAGATGTTGGCCACAGCGAGGACAAGCGCAGATTCTCCATGTATACCCTGGGAACCAGGAATCTGCTCCTTGCGGCTAAAATCACTTTAATCATTTAAGTACATAAATCCTGTTGGTAATGATGTTTATTAAATATATTTTTATAGGGAGTAATCTCTTCCACTTTTAAATTGTTGTATGGTGTGGACTGCGGGATGAACTTACCAATCCCAAATTGTCACAACTCGCTTTCTCAGCTGTTATTATATCGAAGTTAATCCCAAAAGGATTGACTAAAGTTTGGACTGTCACATTCTTTCTGCCGAACATATGCTGCTTCTCGGTCTTTCGTGCGCCTGGACTCTCTTTTGTAAACAGGTAATGAGCATCGGCTATGTCTGTGCCACATTTACGGCAAAGCAGCAAGTCTACAACAAGTAACACTTATGAATTAATTGATATCAAATCGAAATATTTTACGTGGGATTCTTTTTCTACTTGCCTTTAGAGTACCGCTCTTCTAATGTGACCACATTTTGAAGAGTACATAATATTATTAACGAAAATAAATAACAAATCATGCCTCGAAGATGTTTACCACCAGATTTGTATCGATAATTATTTTCTAAGCGAATTCTTCTCTTCTGAAAAGTTCTGTCTGATTAATTTGTTTTGAATTATATTTCTTTGGATGTATTTAACTAGAATGTTTATTTCTATATAATGAAAGTCTATTATTGCATATCAAAATTAAGCATCGGCGGAACAACCAAGGTGAAATGACATTTGTTTGTTGACATTAGTTGACATTGAAAGTCCGTTCAGAAATCAATTATTACTGTGTTATTAGATTTATAAGATAAGCGTTATCTTATAACGGGTACAAGACCTTACACTTTTAAAATGTTATAATTTATTTTTTATTTGTTTAGTTAAGTATTTTGTTATTTTCTATCCGGAGCAGATGTAGTTTATTAAATTTATACATCAGTGGCTAAATGTAACGACGTCCTTTGCCTAAGTTTGGCACTTCATTCGTTCGATTTTGACAAACCAAACATTATTGTTGCTGTGTTTACTTCTGTGGCTGAGTTTCTATCTACGATCTTATCAAACAAAAAAGTCCTATTAGATTTAACTCACCCTCAAAATATATTCAATAAATAGTTTATAGGTGTGAACATAAACAACATGTCGTTCTTTAAAAATGTGGCTTCTGGTTTCAATATACGGAGTCGCGACACAATTTTGAAGGAGTCGCTTATAAATAATTTGTCAGAGTGCGTAAAAGATATACAATACAATAATCAGTTCGAGGAAAATTTCCACAGCGTTCTTGGCTCCACGGATTCAACAAATACCTTGTGTATGGCATTGGAAGCAGTGTTTCTTCACGGCCTCAAGGACACATTCTTGAAGAAAGCGAAAAATGTGTTATCGGGGGATCCTGACCAACGTCCACAACCTAATTTCTGGCCATTGGTGCTAGTATTATCGCACAGGCAAAATATTGACCAGATATCGTCATTGCCCCAGATACACACAGAAATAGGCCAATGCCGCGCCTGGTTGCGTATTGCACTTAATGAGTGTTTACTGTCGTCTTATATGTCTACGCTCCTTAGAAACATATCAGCTGTAAAACCCTTTTACAATCGTTCGGCATTTGTGTGTGATTCTGAGATCTTAGAACTAGCACAGAAACTTATTGAAGGTTTGGAATCTTGTGTCCAATTTAATTTGCCAATTAATTCAAGTTTACTAAATCAATGGCCAGAGCAAGTATTGATGTTGACTGGTATCTGGGTGCCCACTATGAGGGCTGCTCCCATCAGTGCTGGGCTTGATGTGGCAAGTACCCTCAATGATGACCAAATAACGCCAAAAGTAACTACAACCCCTACGCATGTATCTAATATAACTGGCCTGGGGTGCATGCTTGCACTGAATGAAGATGAGGCCTTGGATTTTATACTTTCAAAGAAATCTAAAGATATTACCGACAGAGATATAAATCCTGATATTCAAGTAAACGATGAAAAGGTTAAAGAAGAGGAAGAACCAGAAAACACAACACCACCTATAGATTTAGAACAACCGTCTACAAGTGTTGAGCAAAGAGATTTGGGAAATGTGTCACCTTCATCTCTGGGTTCAGATTTTGTGGCTCCCTCTGATGTAATTGTTACAGGGAACTCTTTGTGTGGGAAAGGATGGTCTGCAGACACTAATGATGAGATGAATACATCGGTGCACTCAAATTCGTCACATGGTAGTAGCATGATAAAAACACCAGAGCTCAAAAGCCTCTCCTCCCTAGTGGATCATTCAAACACTTTTGCAGATACATATTCCAACACCCCCAATTTGAGAGACATCATGAAAGATATTCACAGAGAATTAAAACTCACATCAGATGATAATGATAATCCTGAGGTACCAGCAGATAATGTGACACCAGAAGACCCTATGTTGCAAGGCCTGGATTTCGAAATAGTCTCTAATTCTACTACTGGATCCTTCACTGCTCAGGAGTTGCAAAAAATGAAACAGCAACTGGGAACTCTATCCAGAGAACAAGGTTTGGATTATCAGAATTATCAGTGCAGGGGTTGCCAGGATTTATTGGGTAGTACTATTTCTAAAGCAAAGGTGTGTGCTTACACAGGAGAATATTACTGTTCTAATTGCATGGATCCAAACTACTACATTATTCCAGCGAGGGTTATTCACAACTGGGATTTTAAAAGATATCCAGTTTCAAAAAAGTCTGCTCTTTTCTTATTGGAATTCCAACACCAACCTTGGATAGACATGAAGAAATTAAATCCAAAAATATACTGTGGGGTATCAGATATGGCACACCTGCAGGAATTGAGGATACAACTGAATTTCTTACGTGCATACATATTTACTTGTCGGGAACATGTCATTGAGGAGCTGCAGAAGAGAGTGTGGCCGAGAGAGTATCTCTATGATCATTTGCATTTGTATACCATATCAGATTTGGCTCAGATACCAAATGGCTCCTTAGTGTTGCAGCTAGAAAAAGTTGTCAATTTTGCAAAAGCACATGTCCTGGACTGCTGGCTGTGTAGTCAAAAAGGTTTTATTTGTGAGGTTTGCAGGGATCCTAAAATCTTGTATCCTTTTGAGACAAGTACCACATTCCGTTGTGATGAGTGCTCCAGCGTGTTCCATGCTAAATGTCTCAATGCCAACTTACCTTGTCCTAAATGCAAGAGAAAGCAAAATCGCACAAATGATCTTTCACTAATTGATGCGCTTCATATGCCCCACTTTAATAAGTAAACTACCGTAGGGGATACTATCAAAATAATGCATTTTATCATAATACTGTTATAGCAAATACTAGCGTAAACTTATTGCTACGAAAATTAAACACATCAAAATGCAATACGAATTATTTTTTTGTTGTTTTAGTTGTTTCAAGTATATAATAATCTATTGTTTAGTAGGATTGAGAGTATACCAAAAAGACTGGAGGGAGTCAAGTAGGAGGGGCTGATTGTATGTAGACGTCTTGTTATGAATTACATGATAATTAATTAAAATGGTATTGGATCTACTTCTTCGAAAATGTGATCTAGTGATTAGGTAGGTGGCATAGCACATCTGTTTGTAATTTTATTTTTGTATAATGTAAATAACCTGAGAATGTTCATCATAGAAACTTTTTTCAACAGTGTTTAAGGGATTAGAAGTAAACAATGTATATAAAATAATTTCTTCAGTGATGGATATAAGTTTAGGTATTAATGTTTATTTCTAAGCCTCGCATGAATTTTTCCCGTGGCAGTTTGAATTATAATAAAATTAATATATGTATAATGTAAAATTAATTAAATTAAATATTCTTTTAATTCAATCTTTTGGTATTTCATATTTCATACATGCTGAAACACAATACATTTATACTTAAATGCACATAAAACTTATGACATAACTAGTACCCTTATGTAAAACCTTATCTTGTTCTATTTAAATTAAGGATATCACTTAAAAAACTATCGGAGTTTTTCTTACTTCTACTTTTAGCTTTGCCCTGACTGTCTCTGCGCGGGAATTCATCGAAATCTGAGTACCTTTGTTCCGCTGAGAATTCTTCCAAACATTGGTCTAGAAGTTTGTCGGGCTGTTCCTTCTTGCCTTTCTTCTTGGCTTGGTAACTGAGACCGTCTTTATCAAAGTCTAGTGGAACTATTCCAAGATCGCCACTGTATCGATTCTTTGCAACTTGCAAGTATTTTTTCCCGCGAACTGCAGTTAAACGTTTGTCCTGGAATAAATGCAACCGTTACTTTCTATAATCAATAAATAAATCATAAGTTTCTAAAGAAATAAAAGACGACCGCCTCCATTACTTACCTGTATAATAAGAACGTTGTCAGCCTCTTGAGACGCCTTAGCGCTACCAAATATCGAGCTAGTCGAGAGATCTTCGGAGTCACGTTCCTAAAACAATGATAGCATTTTATGTACTTAGAGGCTTCCTGCAACTTCGTAAGCATTTACTGTCATATTTTAGAAAGCTTAAAACATTATTTGAAAATAATATAGCCTTTAGGCTATTATGAAGTATCGTATAAGCTACAATATTGCCAAGTTTCATCAAAATCTGTTTAGTCGTTTTTGCGTGACAGTAAAAAACATCATCACATCCAACCGTCTATAGAACTTTGACATTAAAATATTAGTCCTGCTTAGGATTGCAGAAGTTGCGTTTGCGGTGTGAACCGAAGTACGCAAAGATCGCTGGCGATGTGGTCTGAGTTTTAATCATACTCACTTTCCTCGGATGCATAACGAGGGTGACATGGCAGTGCCGCGCGGTGGCGAAGGTGCGGAAGGCGGCGATGACGGCGTCCTGCCGCGAGTAGCGGTCGCCATCGCGCTCCTCCACGCCCAGCATGAACTGCACGTTGTCCACCACCACGTGCGATATGTCGTGCATGTACCGCGCGTGTTCTACTGCCTACATAAATCAGCTTATAAGTAGGTGGGTACTTTACAAAATGTATTGTTAATAAAATATTATTTACATTGCTTTGTTACATCAATTATAATCTTAGTATTGATGAATCATAGGAATTATCTCAAATACACTATAATAAAATACTGAAATGGTATTCTGTTAAGTTTGTAAACATGTTTTTACCTAACTACATACAGTCATATCTTACTTCAATGCAAAAAGAACTGTAATGTAATAATTGAAGGCGGTATTTTCATTAAAACTGTCTAGTAAATATGAGATAAACATAAAACTCACCTCCATAACAACTTTAATGGGCTGTTGTCCGTGGAAGGCGAGGTAATATATAGGTAACTTCTGGAAGTCGTCTGCGAAGGTGTGGAAGTCAGGGAGGTGCTGCTCGAGAGGTACCCCCGCGAACTGCTGCAGCATGGTGCGAGCGAGACGGGAGTTGCGGATCTCGAAGCTGCCCCACAAGGTTGTAACCTGGGATTCATGTGGTTGATTATATTTGCGTACAAATCTAACCGCTCAAAAGAACTACCTATAACTCAAAAGTACCTATAACCATCAATACTGAAATAAGACTGAAATAATGCTTAGACATGAAGAAAAGTACTTTTAGTAACCATTGGACCATTTTAAACTTTGTTTCATATTTTACAATAACTTTTCATCAGTGTTCTAATCAGTCACAGATGGCTTACATCTGCTTTTTAAACTGCACATTGTCATGTAGATATTTAGGGAATAGGTACCAATTGCACGTTGTTTACTTAGGTAATACATCACCCAAACTTACACATGAGTAAATCATAAGATTAAAGTATTAGGTTACCCCTTGTTGAGCAAGATCAAGTGACATTTCGGCACAAAGAGTGGTTTTCCCGCAGCCGGTGGGTCCAGTGAGTACGGTCAGCTCGCCGCGTCTGTGACCGCCTAGGAGCTTCGTCAGCGCTGGAAACCGCTTCCATTTTATACCACGGACCTGAGGAAGAAGTGAGTGGATTATGCTCTTGACTTCCGATTTGACTGTTTTATGTGAAATTCGCTATTACCTACTTACCTAGTTAAAGAAATGTGCTTGTTCAAAGTAAGACACTTTCATTGCTTTAATAATTTCATTGCTATGCAGAGTTGCGCGATAAAACGACAGTGGACATGTTATTTTTAATGTTCCGTACCCTCAGGATGAAAACAGGACCGTATCACTAAGTTTACAAAGAACAATTTGCCTAACCAGTTGGAAAGTTATAACAAAAGATTACCTTATCAAGATTAGTGATTTCAGCATAAACATCATCTCGCAACGCCGCGAACGTCGTGATGGAACGGTGGGCAGCTGGCTTAGCTTCGGCTACGAGAGATTTCAGAGATAGGTTCGCTGCAGCCGCTTCTGATGCTGTAACTAGACCATCTGTAGGTCTGATGCAAATGTTACAAGTTTAAAACTTAATTCTTAGCTAGGTTTTACTTGTAAGAAGTAAAGCTCTATCTTTCTTCAAGATATAAATCCTACTAATAAGTAATATACCAATGTTTGAGCCTATGTATGTATATTTGTTACTTACTGTAGAACTCTTTACTATGACGTAATCTTTGTCGTATTGATTGACGTTGTCTGTTACTTTTGAGTACAAAAATATAGTCATTGTTTTTGCTTTGAAAATGTATTTTCAATGTATTTCATTGGCGACTAGTAAATAATTATGGATCGCGAACAAATATCACAAATATTAAGTGCCCAACAACAAACCCAGGCACAACTAACGCAACTTCTGCAGCTGCTCACACTCCAGCAGCGGGCCGAGCCAGAACGCCCTACGACAACTAGAACGGAAGAAACCAAACTGCAAGTTAAACAAAATCTCGCACACCAATTCAAAGAACGATTTAACCCATCTACGACCACAATTGATGTGTTCTTGGAGTTCTTCGAGACCAAACTAAAAATATGGGGAGGATGCGAAGACTTCAAGACAGACCTGCTAGTTGCAAGTCTCGCACCGGAACAACTACACGAATTAAAGATTGCACTTTCTCCGAACTTTGATACCAAGTCGTACGACGAAATTAAAGTCAAGTTAGTAGACTTGTATGGAATTAAAAAAACAAGGTACAAAGCTTTGATTGAATTTTGGAACTGCACTAGGACTTCATCCGAAACAATGGAACAATACGCCAATAGACTGAAGGAAATCAGTAGGCATTGCGGATACGAGGGTGACACTCGTGAGCGATTACTACGAGATCGCTTTGCAACTGGTTTAAACCACACAGCACTGGAGGTCGACTTACGACAAAAGTGGCCCAATCTCTACCAAGAAGATGGCAAAGAAGTAACCTTTTTACGTCTTTTTGAATTTTGCTCAGCGAGAGAGACAGCCGAACGTGACACAGACATGCTTGTGACAAACAATGTTCAGAGAGTCAGATCGCCACCAAGACGTACACCGGAGCGTCAGGCTGCCACATCTCGCAAGCTACGCCCGAACCAGTGCCGACGTTGTGGCCGAAACGGACGACACCGATACCCAGAATGCCCAGCAAGAGATCAGCTTTGCAACGCCTGTGGTCAAGAAGGTCATTTTGAAGACTGCTGTATTAAAAGTGGACGAGCCTTCTTGTCGTCTCGAGAACCTCGCCTCGAAGCCCAGTATCACCGCTCTGACAGAAAGCGTAGAACTAAAGTCAATCGGGTTAAGGCTAACAAATCATTACAGTCCTCATCACAGTCTTCAGCAGACGAATCAGACGGTGATGATGGCATACATAATAACAATCGGAACCCAGTGTACAAAATTCGTGGCACTACACGTTGTAAAAAAATTGACGTATCAATTAACGGCCGCAACTGCACAATGGACTGGGACCCTGGCTCAGTATATTCCATCATCAGCACGGAATTTTGGAATTCTATAGGCAGTCCTCCGCTGCGGCAAGGACCAAAATTAAACGCTTATTGCAATAACAAACTGAAACCAAAAGGCCTTACCGACGTCGACGTAAGAATAAGCGACGAAATCCTTTGCTTGCCAGTTGTCATAATGGATAATGCGGAGCCCATGCTGTTCGGTTTGCAATGGAGTGAAGAATTTGGAATGGCATTTCCAGCAACTGTGTACTCCATCAAGAACTCCTCCAGTATGGACCTTGACTGCATACTCAGCAAATTCAAAGTACTTTTTGACAACAAGCTAGGAAGAGTCAAAGATTACCTGGTGAACACCCACGTCAAACCAGGAACTGAACCCATACACCTTCCAGCGAGACCCATCAAGTTTGGAATGCGAAAAAACATTGAACGCGAACTTGAACGCTTAGTCACAGGGGGCATCATATCACCAATTGACCCCAATATGACACCTACAGAGTGGGCAACACCCACAGTAAATGTGCTTAAGAAAAATGGCCAAGTCAGAATTTGCGGCGACTACAGGGTCACCATAAATCCAGCACTAATTGCACACGCACACCCTGTACCAGTATTTGACCTGCTACGCCAAAAACTAGCTAAAGGAGAAAAGTTCTCAAAAATCGATCTGAAGGATGCTTATCTCCAATTCGAGATAGCCCCAGACTCAAAGAAATTTACGACGATCACAACGCACAAGGGCTATTTCGTTTATAACAGAATGCTATTTGGAATCACCACCGCACCATCCATCTTCCAACGATTCTTGGAAAATCTTTTGAGAGACATACCCCATGTTGCAGTATATTTCGATGATATCGCCGTAACAGGCAAAGACGACCAGCAACATTTACAGACACTGACCGCAGTCTTTAACAGACTTGAAAAAGCTGGTTTAAAAGTTAACCTGGATAAATCCACGTTTCTGCAGCACCAAGTAGAGTACCTAGGGCACCTAATAGATAAAGACGGAGTACGTCCAGCTAAAAGTAAAATAGACGCAATTGCTAACGCACCCGCACCGAGCAATGTAAAGGAACTTAGATCTTTTCTTGGGCTCATTAACTTCTATGAACGCTTTATACGTCACTTACATAGTGTCTGCGCCGACCTTCACGCCTTGACAGGCAAACATGTCAAATGGCAGTGGTCATCAAAGGAGAACGACATTTTTGAACGAACGAAACGCTTGGTAATAGCATCGAAACCATTGATAGCTTTGGACGAAGACAGACAGCTGTTTCTGGCATGTGATGCATCCGAAAAGGTAGTAGGAGCAGTACTGTATCACAAGAACAAAGACCAGGAGCAGCCGATAGCATTTGCATCGCGCAAACTAACACCAGCAGAAAGTAAATATTCTGTCATAGATCGGGAAGCCTTGGCAATATTTTTTGGAATTCAAAAATTCGATCAATTCCTACGTGGCACTAAATTTACTCTGGTCACAGACCACAAACCTTTACTTTACCTGTTGGGACCAACACGCAATCTTCCTAAAATTGCAAATAATCGATTGGTTCGGTGGGCCCTCTTAATCGGCGCATACAATTATGATATAGCTTATCAGAAAGGAGAATTAAATGTCATGGCTGATTTTTGCTCTCGAATGCCCAATCCCAATCAACAGCCATCCGAACCAGAGCTCGCAGTTCACAAAATAAACGCCATAACTCATACAGATCAACTATTAGATCTAGCACTAAACATCGAGAACCTGAAAAAGAAAACTAAACAAGACGCAACATTGAAACAAGTACGTACTTTAATACGCTCAAACTGGGACAGCCATACTACAATGTCACAAGAACTCAAGCCATTCTTTCGCAAACGCCACGAACTGTCTCTAGAAGACAAAATTATTATGTGGCAGGGTAGAATTGTTATCCCTGAGACACTACGCAATTCTATTCTCACGTACCTACACTCGGGTCATCCAGGATCGTCAGCTATGCGAGCATTGGCGCGTTTCTATGTTTGGTGGCCTAACATAGATGAAGACATTGATACATATGTAAAACACTGTCACTCTTGCCAAGAGAACCGGCCACACAACCCTGAACTACCTATCTTCTCGTGGTCGATTCCGGACTATGTATGGGAACGCATACATGTGGATTTGGCTAGTCCTTTTGAAGGCAAATATTGGCTGGTCGTGAGTGACGCGTTATCGAAATGGATCGAGGTTCGACCATTGACCAGAATTACTACACAAACGCTTTGTCATTCACTCGACGACATTTTTGCTACCTTTGGTTTACCTCAAACTATTATGTCAGATAACGGACCCCAATTTACTTCAAACGATTTTAAAACCTACTGTCACACCAAAGGAATTTTACATGTCACGTCATCCCCATATCACCCAAGGACCAATGGCCTCGCTGAACGTTTAGTGCGCACCTTTAAAACTAGGATGCGAGCAAGCAGAGAAACTTCTAATGACTTACAAAAACGTCTACAATTTTTTTTATTTACTTACCGGTGCACCCCACACTCCACTACGGGAAAATCTCCTTCGCAAATGATGTTTGGTCGCCAAATCAGATGCACACTGGACAATATGCGTCCAAACTTGAAAAGTCGACTGCGCCACCACCAAGTACGAGCGAACATTGAAGCGGAACAAAGTGCCCCCATGTTTCAACCAGGTCAGAACATATACGTGCGAACCCAATCTGACAAACACTGGAAACCTGCTGTGGTCGTCCGGCGTACAAATCTATTCTCTTACGAGGTCAAAACATCAGATGGTATCATCATGAGACGCCATGCTGATCATATTCGTCCCCGACTTGAATTGTATAACAGAGATATGCCAATAGCCCCTAGACGTGGAACACCTTTTGAAGCGTCTGAGGAAGGAGAAGATGATATGCCGCATAGTGTCCAATGGCCACCTGCACCGCAACTGACTGCAACCACATCACCAGCTCCTGGGAGTGGAAGCCCAGAAACACCGGTGTCAAGATTTCAGACTCCTGCTGCAACCCCGCAGCTAGAGGCAGTACCAACGCCGCCGTCCCCACTGATACCCAGACGTAGTGGTCGCCTTGTACGACCCCCCCGGCGATTGATAGACGAACCCTAAAAGGGGACGAATGTAGAACTCTTTACTATGACGTAATCTTTGTCGTATTGATTGACGTTGTCTGTTACTTTTGAGTACAAAAATATAGTCATTGTTTTTGCTTTGAAAATGTATTTTCAATGTATTTCACTTACTCTTTCACGCAAAAACCACTAAACAGATTTTAACAAAACTTTACAATATTGTAACTTGCACATTAGAATAAATAACTATATTATTTTCAGATTTTGCGTAAATTAAATGTATTAAGATAAGCAAGCTCCAAATAAGACGCAAACAATGTTTACCTGACAAACCGACACCGTTCCTCGCCAAGTTTCTCGGCGACGGCCCGCATGTTGTCCCAGTCGCCCCATAGACAAAGCTTCTGATACGCCTCCAGTGCTGGCAGTAATACTGGAGGGAGGCTGCAGTTGCTTAGCCATACCAGGGTTCCTTTATGGATGAAAATGACAATAAGTATATAATAAGGTAAATGTTTTGTATATAAATTGTGTAAAGTGTGTGTGTGTGTGTGTATCTTTCAAGTTGATATATTTTTTTAAGCTATTTATTTGCCTTACTTATTATATTAGTAAAAAGCTAGTACATTGATTATAGGTTTCCAGCATCTAGCCCTTTCATTCTGCCTGTTCCCTTGTGAGAGAGACCACCCTCTTTTGTGTGCAATAGGTACTATAAACTAACTTATCTGGTATTAATCTTTACCTGGTATTTTCTGTGCCGCTAGATTTAAAACATCTTGTATGCTAGGCACCAAGACAGCTTGGTCAGTACGACTAACTTTATGTGCCCGACACCAGAACAATCCTCCTGTATGAAGACCGTGGTTCTCCACTTCTTCTTCTCTCCCTGCTTGGAGTTTTCTGAACCCTACCACTTGATCCAATGAGTTTTTTAATGGAAAATATAATACTGTATGGTCTTCTGACACTCTTACTTCTGATAGTATTTTACTGGCTTCTGTGTGAAACTGAAATAGAGAAAGTGTATTTATTTAATAATTTATTGTAAGAAGAGAGTATAAAAAAGAATTTAATTTAAAGAATTAAATTACTTGAGTTAGAAACACTTACCGGAAATTCAAATAACCTAAATAAATCTAAAACTTCAGTCTCATTAAGTTGCGATACCGAGGTAGTAGTACTGACAATAGTTTCCCACTTTTTCTTAAAATCCTCCGAAGATTGTGTGCACTTCTCAATGAAATCTTTTACAGATGCCTCTATTTTAGCTTTCTTAACTAATCTCTCTAATATGTTCCAGTCACCATGAACATTGCATTTAGGACATAAAAAGTAACCTGAAAAATAAATATTATAACCATCTATTGATACAACAAAATCAATGAAAGTAGTAATGAGTGTCAATTTTTTTCTGAAATAGGTAATCTAAATCTTAGGTAGGGGTAGGTTTCCAATCAGGCCAACCTTAGGGTTTTTTATTTTGTAAATATAAAGGAAAATAGCAAGCAGACATGTTTTTTTCTTCTGAACTACGTCTTAAAATTAGGTTGTTTACATCGCATTATACCTGTGGTTTTATTGATGTACACTTTACTGTCGTTGTTCTTTTGTTCCCCAGAACACACAGAGCACTTTGTGGTGATAGAAGTGTAACCATCTTGCACAGCCAAACCTTTCTGTCTCAATAATTTCCGAATATCAGTTACTGTTATCTTTGGAATATCATTTAGCCCTAAATTATGTATTTTTCTACTAGTGCATGGGCAATTGTGCACTTTAAAAAGTGATTTGAAGGACTGTTGCCTAGTTATCCTTAAATTAACTAACATTTTTTAAATAAATAATCTCCAAATCACAAAGAAACTCAGCAGGGAAAAACAATTCTAACCTAAAAAAATGACATTGACATGTAAACAAAAACATGGAATTTTATTTTAATTATTGGAAGCAATGGTATCACTTTTTAGAGCCTTATTGTAATCTTCGTAATGACAAACTTTTTTGTGTATTTAACACAAACGTATAAAAGCACTTGCTGATATTTAATTTATTTGGGTTATTTAAATTATAAGTTGATAAAAACCAGACCAATCTGAACTTAAATAGGTGAGCACCTTGTAAGCAACTGTGTAAGTACACAGTCTGTAATGAACTTAGGTAATGAAACTCAAAACTATCAAGTTTTATAGTATTTATTATCCTTAACAATAGTATTTACAAAATGAAAGAAACTATACAAAATTACTAGTCAGTAAATAATTAAAGTCACAAAGTTAAAGTTTAAAATTGCATTTGGTTTTGAAATAATAGATTTACCTTATAATAAATTATATTATAACATATGTTACTCTAAAACATAATTTTACCTAAGACTTACACAGTAATTAAACCTTAAATACACCTTACAAAAATAACCTTAAACGTAAATCGTCAGCTCCACCTACAAATACGAAGTTTTAATTTCTAGAATATTAAAAATAAGCCCAGTAGTATATGTATTACAAATAAATTATATTCAGGGAAGAAAGCCAAAAGCCACATGTGTTTGCGTCTTTGTTTCAGGCATTTATGTTTAAAAGTTTAATTAGGGCAAGTATCTGAAACAGATATAAGTACTATAGATTTTTTTGCGTTGCCACAACAAAATACGCATATCAAAACACTATTTAACATTGGCAACACTTTTTCTAATATGGCGGCTGATATTGTTGCCTCTGAAGATGTTGCACGAGCGGTCCTTGCTGTTGCTGCATGGCCAACATCTGCTGTTGGCGCATGCGCTGTTGTTGCGTCATCTGCTGGTACTGCGGGTTCTGCTGCGGCTGCATCCCGCGCGGGTAGGGGGGCGCGGGACCGCCCATACCGCCCATTGTTACGTTTGGTGCCTGAAGATTGGTTAACAACTTTAGGAAGTCGTGACAACAATTGCTTTATACTTCAAGAGCCCATTTGAGTGAGTTTTGTCTTTGTCACTTGATGTGAAGTCAGAAGGAGACAGAACTCATGATATTTTAGTTTCTCTATGCTCACCAGACTTTAAAACAGTGCTGCAAACAGACTACAAGTAGGTAATACTTGCAAAACAAGCAAAACATAGTGTTATAGTACACATACCTGCATATTGTATTGTGGTCGAGCAGTCTGTCTTTGTTGCGCCATGTACGCTTCTTGTGTCGCGCGTCCACCCATCATATTCTGTGAAGTTAGAATAAGATGAAATTATTCAATTATTCATTGAGGGTGAGTTAGATAGAAAGATGGTTTAATAGTTGTGTTTGTATGTACCTGTTGGAATGTCTGTTGTCCAGGGAATCCTCCCATAGTATTTCCCCCTTGTGGTCCCATAGCACCTCCCTGGTTGTTCATACCACCCATTCCAGCTCCCTGCACCATCTGGCCCATCTGTCCCATAGGTTGGCCCATCTGACCCATGCCCTGTCCCATTTGGCCCATACCCTGCGGCATTTGACCGGATTGTCCGACACCTTGGCTCATTTGGCCGACGTTTTGTGCAATGGAGTTCACTTGTTGACCCATTGGGTTGACTTGCTGGCCCATTTGGTTGACTTGTTGGCCCATACCCTGCAAGAAGAAGTTGTTGTAATTATGAGAAATAAACCAAGGGGCATTTTATATCCACTATCAGTTATGAAGGGAAAATAATCCTGTTGCTAAAATCTGAGGCTAGCATACCTGATTCATCATTTGCTGCTGCCCGCCCTGCATCATCTGCTGCTGATATCCACCATACTGCTGCTGCATTCCCCCATATTGCCCGCCAAACATCTGCCCAGCCATGCCGCTCATCTGTCCAGACCCCATCTGGGCGCCTCCCATCTGCCCCGGTCCCATCTGACCGCCGCCCATTTGACCGGCCCCCATCTGGCCTGGGCCCATTTGCACTCCACTCATTTGGCCCATTGGTGCCATGCCACCCATACCGCCCATTGGGTTCATTTGGCTGTGAATGAGAAGGTTTACAGTTTAGCACACATCAATAGCGTTTGCACACTAGCCGTGACAAAAGTCTTATTTAAAATAGATGGTATTTACTTAGGCTGCATCTGTCCCATCTGGTTGGGTTGCATCTGCCGCATCCCTTGTCGCGGGAATGGAGCTCGCGGGTGCGGCGCTCCGGGGTAGCCCCCACTGGTCTGAAATAGAACATATGGTTTCAGACGACTTAACTTTAACGACAAATTAAATCGTAATATAGTAAACTAATAATATCCCAGCGATTTCTATATAGATAATTATTAGAATATAATACTAATCACTTAATGAGGATACATACCGGCATCTGATTCATTTGGTTGAAAGGTAGTCGTTGCCGCAGCATGTTGCTCAGAGCCTGCTTCGACTGAGTGTTCGCTGGGGGCACCACTCCGCGCGGGTTTACGCCAGCTAACGAATACAACAATATTATCGTGTTACTATGCGTTTGTAGTTCTGAAGTACAATGGACAAAATTAAAACACAGCATAGGCAAGTTTATCTTTTTCATTGTTCGGGTTCCAATTTTAAAGCTTGATTTAAATCCAGGAACACATTAAATCAATAAAGCATATTCCTAACCTGGCGGCGTATAGTAATTCTGTCCGGGCGGCGGGAACCACTGTTGCTGCTGCTGCATGAACTGTGGCTGCTGCGGCTGCGCGGGCGCCATGCCCGGCGGCGCTCCATTTGTTCCGCCCACTACCGGACCGTTTGTCTGCGAGATGAATGTCGTGGGTTAATTTTCAAGGGTAAAGTAAGCCCAGCAGACAGATAAGACGGCTAATTAGTAATAGGGCTAACAGACAGATATTTTATATTTGTTGTTACTGTCTAAAACGTCATGCTTTATGAAATAGACATAGGTTTATCTCTCAATTAAATTTTATCTGTAAGTGGTAACGGTGAAGGAAAACATCGTGAGGAAACCTGCATACACTAGAGAAGAAATTCGAAGGTGTATGTGAAATCCGCCAACCCGCACTTGGCCAGCGTGGTGGATTACGGCCTAATCACTCTCTGTATGAGAGTAGGCTCGTGCCCCTCGGTGGGGACATATATGGGCTGATAAAGAAGAAGAAAGAAGTGGTGAAACGCTTTATTTTCATGTCCGTCGATTATTTCTAAAGTGTGAACTTACCGGTGTAGTAGGCTTCTGTTTCTTTATCTTTTTGCAAGGCGCGGCTCTCGAGCGTCCTTTACCAGCGCCAGTGGGACTCGACTCCAAGCTACCATTGTCCTGCTTGATGTCGTTCGTCTCCAAGTCTTCAGGGGGCAAGGGGAGGGGCTCCAAGTAGTAGCTCAGAGGCTTCACTTGGCTGTGTGTGTGGTATTTTAGAAGTCTGCGGAGGGAATTGGAAGTTAGTAGATGAGGTACAGTAACATGATCTGGAAAGCAACTAAGTAATGTCATTGGACTTTGAACTGTTAGAAGACGTTCGCGGAGAAACGTGTGAGAGTATGCGATATATTTTAGTTATATCTTCTCAGTCACGCATCGGGCACCGAGTTATATCTTTGTCCCTCGATATAGATTTTGTTTAGATACTGTAGCATATAAGTACTGTAGGTTAATAGGACCGGGAGTGTATAAAAATGTTTTGGACCTCTGGAAATTAAATGTGAAGGTATTATTGATAAATGTGCATACTTGTGAGCAGTCTCGTAAGTGAGCGGCTTCCTCTCGATCTTGGTGGCGGCGAACCACGCCCACGACAGCGGCGCGGGGTTGCGGCCCCCCTCCACCAGCTCCCAGCTCGACACGCGCTGCTTGTCTGTTAGCCTCAGACCCTGGGGCAAGCAAGCACCTTATGATAAACTGATTAAGGCCTAATTTCATTTATTATCAACAACATACAAAAATCTACTTCATCCTTTGATATAAGCATAAACATTTTTGCGATACATTTTGGGGTAAAACAAGAATATATATTCTTTAAAATTACCTGTTTCTTATCAACATCAAAGCCGGTTATCTTATTCCCTTTTTGATCCACCAGACATCCGAGCGGTTCGCATGCAATCACCTGAAATAAACGAAGAGCCTCAATAAACAAACGTTAAATCTAGTTCAACAGTGCGACAAGATTAAATAACTTTGACGTGTCCGTCGCGTTTGCCTAGCATCGCGAGGCTGTGCGTTATACGCAAAATTTCGCAATGTAAAGAACTCTTTAAAATATACGACGAGCCTCGCCTATCCGAATACTTCCGAACATACCCGCATGCTGCAAGCAACAAGTGTCTCAGTACGTACCTCGATGATAGTGTTCTTAGAAAGCGGCAGAAGTTGTCGAACGCTTTGAACGGACGGCCCGTATCGGTCCCCGATTTCCTTTTTCAACTTCTTCATCAAGTTTTGGTAATGTTTGCGGTTGTTGTCGTCGCCGCCGTCGGCCAGCGTGGAGTGTATGAGAGTGGCGAGCATGTCGATGAGAGTCGTGAACAGGTTGCTGCGACACAGACTAAATTAATTTATTGTAAATACGCTGTCCGCCCGGCCACACTGCACGGCAAGTCAGCGCATGCGCCACACACCTCTTAACCATTAAAGGTGCAATCCAAATTAAAATTTTGAAGATGATGAAAAGCGTTAACATCAGCATGCCAATTATTAGGATAAAAAGAATACCCGTCTCAAAATTTATATGTTAAGAAGTTATTGGTTTTAGATAGTGCACTTTTAAATCAGATGCTATTTGGAAAGCATCCAATAATGGTGAGTGACTTGCTGTGAAGCTAATTCATGACATGTGTTAGCATGACTAAACATGTGCGAATTTGTTACGAAGATTGAGTACTTTGGAAGTGAAATGTGTACTTTACGATAATTTTGTGCAAATTCAAATGCCGCACGGTAATGATATTTTAAACTTTACGTCACGGGACGCTTACAATGCACAAGCATCACACGACAAATGCAAGGCGAGACTACAATAAGTTTCTTTTAAAAGGCTACACAGACCAATCATCACGATTCCAAACCGACCGCTTAAAAACCACAACCACATTCCTTTACAACTCGCTAACACAGCGAGAGCTTTCCCGAACTCTTACAAACCCATGCTTCCAATAATTTTACCTATTGTTATAGGCATCGACGACTTGGTGCGCTATGAGCTGCGTGAGTAGCACCGCCCAGTCGGAGGTGAGTTGGTTGGAGCGGCGGATGGCGTCGAACATGCCGCCGGCGAGGGAGAACCGCAGCTGGAGCGCCTCGGGCGCCGCCTCGTCCTGCCACGTGTCGCTACACGCTGAACGCTCGTGGTCACGCGCGTGCGTTAGGTAGTGCTGTAGTTGCGCGTGGATTGAGCTCAGCAGGCTTTCCTGTTGGAATCAGTTCTTGTTCAGTTTTTCGTCAAGTTCGACTAAGCGGCACGGCGAGCTCTTTACATACCTACTCTACATACATAGATACATAGATATTTGTCACACCTCTCTCCCATCGGGGTAGACAGAGACTATATCCCTCCACTTGCTACGATCTAAACACATGATCTGAGATTGACCAATACCTTCTGATCATCCTGATGCCGTAGACAAGTGAGTACGAGTGAGAGCAGCGGTTCGTTGGCGAGCCGCACCGCGTTCCCACCGCCGCACTGACACGCCGCGCCGCACGATCCGCTACTTACGCCGCGTTTGCCGCCGCTACCGCCGGTCGATGACCTAGGCGAAAGATTTATGCTTGCGAGGTTGCGAAAAAACTTGGTTTAATTTACCGATTTTGACACGTATTTAGTCATTTTTAACTATTTATCTAATGAAACTAAAATTATGTTCACGCGCTAGGATAGCACTGCGAATTCACTTTTTTGTCCCACTCGACTAATTTAAGAGCTTTAAAAGTATATGAATGTATTTACCCTTTATAGCTTGGACTCTGATGACTCTTGCAATCTCGATGTGAGCCGCCGCCGCCCCCGCTGCCGCTGGAACAATTGCCGCTGCAGCCGGTACCCCATCCGCTTTCCAATATCTGGTCAATTGAGGAAAAAACCTTTTGATTTGAGGATACAACGAAAATAAATGAACCAGTATAGACGAAGCGGAAGAGGTATATACTCTATGTATATTAAGTAATTGTTATGGTGTTACAAACCTGTCCAGCCTGTTTGAGCACTCTCCCCTGCACCCCCGCCGGTAGTTTAGCTACAAGTGGAGCGACCAGCCAGACGGACTCTGACCATTTACTCGTGCTCACTACACCGCGGTCCGTGCCGGTTCTGTTACACAAATGAGTATAGATTGTAACACATTATAGGCGTTATTTACACACAAAAAACTGATAGTCTAATATGATAAAGCCAGTTGCAGACAAAGAGTTAAGCTAAACAGATCGCAAACTATGCACAAAAGTATGAAAAATGTGCGTCAGCTACGTAAACTAAGCTAAACTAACTTGCCTTATTAATTTACTAGCGCTCATGGTCTGCGACCGGCTTAAGACGTAATTTTGCTAACTAATGTTTTTTTTTGCAGTGTGAATTTTGTCTTAGTGAGAATAAAAAATCTTTGAACAAAATATGTCAGGCCAAAAAACTATAGACTCTCATGGTTGTTTAAACCCTATTTAATTCTTAATACTGCCTTGAATATCAACCATTTACAATCACCCACCTATCTTTATCAGGCGGCGGCGGCGCGGGTTGCTGGAACACGTTGATGACAGCCCGCGCGACTGTGTCCAGCCACGCGCTCAGTTCCGACGACCCGCCCGGGAACTGCTTATACATTAGTTGTAGGTCCAGCCATGACATTCTTAGGGACCACTGTTCTAGGTTCTGGAAATATAATGTGTTGAAATGTATTTTTCCACTACAAGGTATGAAGCATATACATTTCTGTATTTTTATTATACTGAAAAATAGAGCGTGTGTTAAAGTTCCAATATCATTTGAATCTTTCGCTCTCGAGTCTGCACGTTAAGGTCGAGCTAGCACGTCGTCCTAGCGCTACCTTACTGTGGTGGCGATAGTCATCGAAGTGAAAACGTTCAAAGAAATGTCTGTTTTAAATATTTATCTCGATATTTACCTCCAATAGCCTGGTAATCATAGTCTTCTGATCGAGATCTGGATGTGTGTGGCTGGCAGAGTCCGGGTAGCAGATCATGTGTAACAGCCTAAAAAATATAGGAATGTGTGAAAGAGTTACAATCGACAGTAAGAAAGTTAATAATTTAAATTAGCACCTTATAATTAGCAGTAGTTCTGCTTTTCACCACTAGATGGCCCAAGATAAAAAAGGCGGAGTCACCCTCCCCGTGTCTCAGACTTCGTCACACGCAATCTGTATGACATTGTTTATAGTGCGAAGTCCTCTTCTTTTTTCGTTCGTGCTCATAACCGAAAACGGAAACTTTCTCTAGTTTTAACTGTAGCTGCTACATCTAAAAAACCTCATTTTATTTACCTCTGAGCCTGCCTAGGCGTAAGCATGGAGTCCAACAACATATCCGGCTGGTAAAGCTCATCGGGGTTCTGCAAGCACTTCTGCAGCACCCACTCTTCGGAGCAGATCTCAGCAAGCACCCGTCGCGCCAACGACGACAACGATTGTGACGAATCTAGCAGAGTTGACCCTACGCCACCGCTGCCCCTATTTAAGTACTTAGTTTTAGTTGTGTGTGATTTATTGGTAGTTATCTATCTGTGAAGTTGATGGGCTATGACATTTTATAAATTGTGAATAGGTTTCCTTATCAGCGGCAAATAATAACCTATTAAGTAGCACTTAATTAACATCGCATCGGTATAAGAGCGCTTCAACTCCACGACTGTCACTTGGAGTTCTTATACTATAATTACACGTTGCGCTTGATATTAATTTAAATATAAAATGTCATAGCCTGAAAAGTGGACATCAAGGAACATTTCAGTAATATGGGTATTTGTGTACTATCTAATCGACTTCATAATTTGGTGCCTCACTGGGTAGTGTGTTTGTTTTTAGTTTGTTACATACAATGGATAGAGTGTTGATAGATGTAATTAAATTGGATATCCCAAATTTTTCCACAGTAGCAACATTGGTAGATGTTCAAGTAGTTTTTATGGAAAAATTTGGGAAAGCTTTCTTTTGAAATTATTTCTATTAAGGTCCCATTTCAAACAACATTCTAATACATATTTATTACATATTTCGATAATGCGTATGTCACCTGAAATGGAACCGAAAAACGATACGTAATGTCTTACGCTTTAGGTATATCACATTGGGAAGACATTGATTTCATAAGAATTGGACTTTATTAGCAATAATACCAGCATTACAAAAAATAACCGTCTCTTTCTACCACACAGACATGTTATGATTAGAACGTAACATAACATTAATTTAATATAACCAGCAAACGTGTGCAACATCTCGCTCTAACAAATTAACGATTTCTTGTAGGGAGAAAGAGATAGTTATAGAGTGATGTTGTGTTGCTAGTACAGTCCAACTATATCCAACTATATCTAAACATAAATCCACAGGTTAAGTTGCAGTCGGATGGTGTTAATCACAACGCAGTGGCGCCCCCTAGAGTTGGAAACCGTGATGGTGACATACAGTTTAGTGGAATGGAGACGAGGCATTTGATTCTGAGATTGCTGTCTGATTGGATTTGAAGCCTTCTTTTATCATTCTGCAATAAAACTTTTTTTGCTTGTTTAAGTTATAGGCCGAAATAATTGTTTGTTTGTTATACCTCTGAGTTGACGTCCTTTACATTGATCGATCGAATTTGCCTTGAAAATATTGCAGCAACTTATCGTTCTAGCTTATCAGAAGTTGAAAGGAACACACATCCCGTAATTTAAAACCATCATGTAATGTTTTAATTTATACATCGAAAAATTATTTAAGAGCACTAAAAAGTTTAGAATAGTAAATAAATCCAATCACACAGCAAAATTCCACGACAAGGTAATGGATGAAGCATATACATTGACGTAGCCCCGTATAGAAACAGACAGACAAATGAACATGGAACGGAAAGCCAAGCGGGTGACGTGACGATGGCCACTGCCTCTGTGCGTGTGAACTCAATATGAAAGTAAACAAACCTAGGCGTTCTATGGCCCCCAATCAACTCTGACTCTACCATCCTATGGATAGAAAACGCTTGTCAGTAAATACATTACAATCGCTGAGTTTATAAGGTTTATTATTCGCCAATTAAATAACATATTGTTGATACTTAGTGCTCTTTTCACTACCTATAGATAAAATTTAACTGACAGATAAACCTATGTCTATTACATAAAACATGACGTTTTAGACAGAGACAGGTATAAAATATCTGTCAGATGAAATTTATCTGTAGATAGTGACACAGGCCCTTTGATATCTGTCTGTACAAATATATTTCTGACTTTCAAACAGTTGAAGTGCGATCTACCCACCAGTTGTTGTGGCGACTGACTAATTCATATTTATGTTCCCTTCCTTAGCTTTAGGAAAAGTAAAACAAAAGATAGGTTAAAACTGTTAAAACACCGTTTCACTAGTTCGACGCATTCTTAAACAAAACTACTAAAACTTTAAAAGTAAAGATTTCAAAAACTAAGTGATAGTGTAAAATGTATCTAAATACTTACGACATTAGGTCGAGTTGTGCGTCAGTGGGTACCGTGTCGCTTGTTCCTAGAATATGAGATAGTTCGCAGGATTTCTTCCCACCGGGTTTACCGCCGTCTCTGGCTGTTGAATCTCCAACCACTGCAATAGGTACATGTTTTGTTACTCGTTAGAACGAAGATACTGTAGATACAGAAAGGCACATCTAAAGAAAAATATATCTGGCAACATCGCTTCAACGGTATTGCGCGATGTCAAGTGAAGTTTGGCAACGTTGCACCATTTCTTATTACGAGTTTCTACTTAAAGGACTCAAATAACAATTTGTTACATTACATAAAATAAGACTATAAACATATTTTTTTTACAAAATAAATGTTATTAAAAAGGATACTTACTAAGTATAGCCTTAAGAGTAGCAAGAACGGGTCCGACGCCGATGTTCTTATGCGCGGCGGCTAGTAAATGCCGGTCGCACGATAGACGCACTCCCGCCGCGCCGCCTCCCGGCCCAGGTGATGTTGACACACTGTATAGACCTGAATACAGCAACAATTGGGACGGATTAAGAATATTTTGTAATCTAAGGCAAGATAATACTCGTTTGATGATTTTTATAGATATTTGCTACGGAAAAAACACTCGGCACTATAAAAAATTTCATACAGATTGAGTGTGAAATCGCGCGGAGTCGAAGTCTTGAGACGCGGGGAGGGTGACTCCGCCCCTTTTATCTTTTGCCATCTCGTGGCGAAAAGCAGAACTACTTGTCGTGTTCGAACCGTTCCAATATCACTAAGGGGTGTAACACGTTGATGTATGTAAAATCTAAAATGACGTCGACGACTGTTTCACTTAAAATAGTGATGTCAGGGCCGAGTGGTATTTGCCTGGAGCCAAAAGACTTTTTATTAAATGTGATACTTACCAGGCTGCGGCGTATCGACAGTCTTGAAGAGCCTGAGCAGTAGATGGCAGGTGAGCCTCGCGCCGGTGTCGGGTGACGGCGCGTTGGCGGGGTTGCCTGTCACGCCCACACTACCGCACGCCTTCAGCAGCGACGGTAGCGCTGCGTGACGCACGAAGTCTTCTAGCGAAAAGCAGTGGCGGGCTGGAGGGGATAACAACTGTTGTAGTACGAAACGTAATTACAAATACATACATATCCATCATGTCTCTCTTCTATCAGGGTAGGCAGAGACCACTTTCCTCAACATACTACGATCCAAGCACACTTCTTTCGCTTCATCCACATTCAATCACCTTATACATACATGTCGGTTTAGGGCACCCCTTCTAAACTGACGTCTCCGATTTGATCGAGTTACGTTCGTCTCGTCAAAGACATTTAGAAAACAGGGCCTAGTTGGTCAGGCGTGAAGTTTAACAAGGCGTGTAACGGGCGTGTAGTAGAGAAGAGACCGACCGACAAGTATGCAGGTGAAGACGGCGAGCGCGTCGTGCGCGGCGGCGTCGTGCAGGTCGCGGTGGTGCAGCAGGTCGGGGTACAGCGGCGGCGGCGCGGCGTGCGGCGGGCCGCCCGGGTAGTGCTGCGCGCCGCACAGCGCCACCAGCGCGCCCAGCCACTCCGCCGCCAGCCCGCTGCACCACGCCGTCATCTCCGCGCACAGCACGCCCAGCTCGTTCACTCTGCAACCACCGACACATGTATATGTCCTATTGAGAGTATTCGCTGGTGCCCTTATTGTCTTCATAATCCGTAGCATACGAGCCACACAAAACAATTACACAGAAAATATAATTCATGCGCGTTAATTAAGATTATGTTAATTTTTGTAATACCTGTCGTTATCAACTTCTAAACAAACAGCCAACATTGCGGAGCAGACGAAACTGTATCTATTAGCAGGAGACTCCGCCACTTGCCTCACCCACGCCATCTCGATTTTACCTACAAATGATCATTTTTTTTTAAATAAACTTTTACGATTGAACTTTTATTTCATTTTTTAATGACTTTTTCTTACCTTTTCTTGGATTCGTGAAGAATTCACTCAGAAACTGTGGATTGTATACGTAGTTTGAAGGCGTAGGTTGTAACGGTGAGTAGAGAGCTTGTCTGTAAAATAATAAACAAAATTACACTCTTTTCTATTCCACTGGGATGAGATAACTCTTTCGGTATAGGAAATGTACGGGACGGAAGAAACCTCACTTAATGCGAAGACATTAACGTCAGTTAAATATGGAAGCTCGATTTCAATAATGCTGTATACCAGCAAAACAATGCTACCTTCTTGCATAAGTCCCAGTATGACACCCGCCAGTGACAAAATAAAAAATTCTATTGTTTTCTAACTTTATAGTAATAGTGCAATCTTACTTGATCTTAGGGTAAGCATTAGCGAAGGTATCCGCATGCGGCGCGTGGCAGAGATGCGCGGCAGCTTTGTACAAGTCGTGGAGTTGCGCAAGTACGCAACGCTCCGCCGAACCGCAGTCGCCGGGGTTCACCACGCACTTCACTAATCGGCACAGTTGCTCGAATACTGCTGACGTTTGCTCCACGCATACTGGGGAACAATGAGTTATTTGAAGCGGTTACGAGACATGATATAGGGCTACAAAGGACAGAATGAAGTCACATCATCGAGTAAGTTGGCGAATAAAAAATATAGTAAAAAGGGAGTAGGAATATTGTCACAAGAGAATATTATTCTATTTTACAAATCCCAAAATGGTAGCAATAAATGAATACGTACGTAGCAGACATGAGTGGTACCGCCTTAACGCACCCACGGTGTAGAGCGCGAGCGCCGAAGTATACGCGCGCGGCGCCGCCAGCCCGCTGCTGGGTGCACCGCGGGACGACAGCGCGCTCTCCACTTCCGACAGCTCCTTCAGGATCTACGGGGCATTTGTTCGTTAGCCTACTACGAATAATACTACAGAAAAATAACTCTCATACAATTACCTCTTTGATTTTGGTTCAATTACGTTGACAAATAAACAATTTCTTTCACGCGATTGGTCGCGACAAAGTCGCATCCCCGACGAATCGGCAACACGTCGTGACGGCCGTCTGGCGCGCTATCAGCCTGTATTTTAAGGCCCGCCTACTGCGGTTTCTATTTCGCGAAACAATTTTTTTATTCGGTTACGTTTCTGTAGTATTATTATTCGTAGAGTTAAGCCCAGTTTCATCTGTGAGATTAAAACGACTGACCTGTATACAAGTGTCGATGAGTCCGTGCACGTTGAGCGCGATCTCGCAGAGGTCGAGCGCGAAGGCGACGTGCTCGGGCTGCGGCAGGTAGGTGGTGGCGCCGCCCGAGAACGCCGCCAGCGCCTCGCACACCGCGCCGCCCACTGCCCACGACACCGCGCCCTGCTCGTACATCGACATCGCCTGCGAATGGGACAAAGCGTTAAGGTTGGGCTAGAGCTACGCACACGAAATCAAATCGTCGCTATTTCTCTATCGCTCAGGCCTCCAGTCGCCAAAGCAACTAAGAACTCGCGCGTACGAGCAAGTTAGTTGATCGGCGACTGTTTTGCCCGTGATCAAAGTCGCCGTGCAACTAAGATGTTCTTGTGCACAGGCACTAAAAGCTCACTAACGATAGTAGTCTACGTAAATGCAGTAACTTGACAACAAGTTGATATGAAACAGTAACTTGACAACAAGTTGATATGAAAAAAAAAGTATATTTCTTACCTGAAACTTATGTGTAACAGATTCGAAATTAAATTCGCTTCTAGAATGCTTCTTGATTTTACCACCTTCAGCGACGTCAATTGAAAACTTTTTGGAAAACAATTTGCAGATTTCTGAAACCAGACGATATGTATTTCAACATCTGCTTTTATATTATCAACTATTTGTCTCTTTCACTCGCAAACTGACAGACACATGCAGATCATGAAGAAACCGATGTCAATTTGTTTAACCGTAACCTGCTTTTAAAATTACCAGTTTCAAAAAAACTTTTATCTACATATGACTTCATTAAAGTTTAAGAAGACGGAATGAATGAATTGCAATATTCACGACCTTATGCAAACGACCACATATGTGTTACAACTACCAACAAATCCTACCTTTGGTCATCTTCTTAACTTGATGTTTAGCGTCGTCTCTCTGCCGGCCCACGCCGTACAGCAGTATGTGCCGCTGGTTGGCGTCGTGCGGCGTGTGGTCGGGCTCGGCGGGCGGTAAAGGGAAGTGCATCGTGTAGTGGTAGTGGCGTGAAACAGGCGTATTGGCGCCTGCTGTCGAACCGTTCGCGCTTGTTGTGCGGATACCTGACAAATATGTAGCTAGTATATCACTCTCGTATGAGAGTAGGCTTGTGTCCCTGTAGTGGGGATGTTAAATGGGCTGACGATGAAGTTATGGGTTGTAAAGGTTGTATACGAGTATCCTTAATCTGTGTATCGACTTTCCGCGGCAAACCAACGAACATTGACTTGCGCGGCGGCCGCGCAATAAACTAAACCTATTACTACTCGAAATACATTATACCAACCCATTACTTATTATTATTCAATATGTTACCCACTTACTAAGTTTCAAGTCAATATCATGGTAATCATGGAAATACTAATGGGTTATTTACCTGGTACAGACATTGGTCCCATGCCCATGGACTGCATTCCCGGAATGCTCATACCACTTGGTCCCATCATTGGCGAAGTAACACTGCAACAAGAAAATGAACTAAACTTAATACACTTCTATGAATTACTTCAATTTCATGTAAAGACTTTTATTCACAAAAGAATTGCAGTTAAACATCATGCTTATCAGCAATCATGTTAAAGTTAAACACTTTATTATAATTCGTTACCTGTGCGAAGGCTCCCCAGGATCCTTAGGGCTATCAGGTGCGTCCATGTTCTGCTGGTCCTCTTTGATATGTTGCAGCAGTTTGTCTAGATCATCGTCTATTTTGGAATCGTCCAAATCCATCCGGACGTTTTCCTGTAAGGTTCAGATTACTTATTAAGTACACATGAGAAGTTTTCTAATTAATTCTATTTGAATAGGTATTTATGGAGATGATTCCATACATTGGATCATTTTTCAGAAGGCACAAAACGAAAAGAGCCAACATAAATTGTAACAGTGATTTAAGTACTAGTTATTTAGATTTAAGCTATTCATAGATCACATCTTAATGTATTCTTATTATGTACCTTCAATCTTCATAAAATGACTGAAAAAAATATTTATTAAATAAATATACGTTAATTAAGAAAAAATAAGAAAAAATGTGCGATAGTGTCACGACTACAATAAACATTATAAAAACATTCGAACATCAAAAAATCACGGAAACACCAGAACAAAATGGCTTTTCTTCGGAGACAGAGGAAACATTGATTAATTCTCGACCAACCCGCATAGGAGCAGCATGGAGTATGCCCCGGTCCCCCTCTTGTTGGGGGAGGCCTGTGCCCAGCAGTGGGCCGAATATGGGCTGATGTGCAAACATTTCGAGTAAAATTAACAGTATTAGTGTGCGGTCACATCTGCGTAACGTACCGCGAGGAAACAGGCCTCCGTCACTCTATGTACTTGCGCGCTTTAAATACCTACCGCTCAGCGGGTCGCTTGCGGACCAAGCGAAGCGCGGCTGTCAAAACAAAGCGCTTGCACGTTGTTCAAATTTTGATAGTTCCATTCGTTTTTTTATTTGTTTTTAAAGATTTTTAATTTTTAATAATTAAGTTTTTTTAATGAAAATAATAATAATAACCGAGAATTTAGAAAGATAAAAAAACATTAAAAATTAAAAATAAAAACGTGTTAAAAATAAATATATTAAAAACGATATAATTTTAAACTTCCCCAAATAAGTCGGAATATATTCATAGTTCTCAATAACATACTTAAAAAATGTTTTGCTAATTTAATTTTATCTAAGAGGCAGCCCCGCGATTTTTACGGGATCGTGCGGTGCGAAGCAATCACAACTATACGCTTGAGTATTTAGGCACATTTTAGCATGCAGTGGTTTCTGCCGTGACAGTTGGGCTATTGCGCACTGTTAAAGCAGTAGGTATTGGACATTTTCTTCTGAGTGAAGTATCTGTTACGTAGTAACTATTCAGTAATCTGTGGCGGAACGTTCGGTTCAATACGCTCGAAATTTATTACAAGTCACCTATGACACATCAGCCGAAGTTACGTCGCATACATTTACTCCAGCCGCTGAACGTTGCGGTACGTTACGCAGGTCTGTGGCGACACTTAGACAGATTTCTTATAAGAATACAGTCTTAAAGATGCCATACCTCCATCTTAGGCTTGAGATCGATGCCGGCGAATATATCGTCGTCCATGTTGTGGTTGGAGGCGGCGCTGGCGGCGGGCTGCGCGACCGTGTGCGCGTTGGAGCCGCCGGACGATGTCGGCTCCGTGGTCGATATTAGATCACCTGGGGTTTAATTATTTATTTATTTAGACCGTACATGTTAAAAATCTGGAGGTAGTACTAGCGTTTGTCGCTTTCTTACAAGATTCTAGCAAGCCTATGGCATGTGTGTGTGTGTGTGTGTGAGTATGTGTGCACGTATATATGTGTGTGCATTGCTATTTGATTTAGCCTCATTTACCTCTAGATATCAGAGTGCACATATAGACGTCGTGAGAGAATACATCGCGTCGTATAAGTTCCCCAAATAAATGCACTAAGTTAGCGAACTGTTGTCTGTTACCCGGCGGCGCGTTTGGGCTCTCATCTGAAAATAATTTGGAAATTAAATATTTTAATTATATGTATAGCATTCCATAGCTCATAATTAGGTTAATATAATGAATGTATATTACAATATATTTTACCTAAAACTGGAGCATCATTATCTAAGAAGCGAAGTAAGAGATTCTGGAATATTGGTGGCCCATTGTAGAGCCCCGTGCCTGAACTTACAGACTCTTTGTCATCAGACCCTGAAAATAAAGTAACAATTATTAAAATATTGCAACATTATTTTTTAATATTTTAGGATTAAACTGCGCCTACTCCAAAGGTTGTCTGGAAGAGATCTCAGTTATGATTCGTGGGCGAATTTGAACCAATATAGCTAGAGTGACGTACCAGTGGCGTGGTGGTCGTGATGCTGGTGCAGCAGCTGGTGCTGGCGGCGGTCGAGCAGCGCGGCGGCGGCCATGGCGCGGTGCTCGCCCCAGCGCGCGCCGCACACCGCCCACTCGCACAGCACGCGCACCACCGCGTACGAGCACGCCCACTCCTAATTCCACATATTAGTTACAGCATATAGTTCTTAAAATCTTACATTATTAGAATGGCAGGTGTCACTAAAAGTAGCGAAGTAACTTTATACTAGCGGCCCATAAGTGTCGTAATTCGCATCAGCAAAAATCATAATCATTTTTACAACTATAATCATTTTAAAATTATGAACTGTATTTATACATACAAGAAAATTAATGTTTTCCACATAAAACGTAAAGATACATGAAACATAATACTTAATAACACACATAATACTTATCCAATAATATGAGATTAAATAATTTTACGTTCTAAAAAAGTTATATCATCGTGAAAGAAAATTAAGGATGTGACCAATCGAGTTCTTTAAGTCGATATTTTTTCATTATCATAAAGTCTATGAAAATAGTAATTATAAGATTTTTTTTGCGTTTAGTAGTTTTGGTAGGTTTTAGGAGCTTTTTTAGTAGATTCATTGTTTAAAAAAATTGACGCACGGTGTCACTACTCTTTGGTTTTTTAGTACCTGCGAATATTTAACCGAGCTCGAAATAAAGAATTAATTACGTACTTAATTAGGCTGTTTCGTAATTACCAGTTATTTTTAAAATATTTCTATTAATAAGCACTTAGTCGACAAAAATTTCGCTTAAACCTCGATTTAACATTTTCATCCCATCACTATTCGGCGAGGATTGGCATGTGTCATTCTAATCATGTAAGATTTTGGGAACTATAGTATAGGCTATGCTTCAATATAATGGACATGAAGTTAGGTCCCTAATGAGCTGTCCACAAAATCCTCAACATAAATTGTACATGTGTTTTCTTTTTTTTTTTCAGTGACATCGTATGCTATCAATGAAAATTGAATTCATAGTGCCCGTTTCATCAATTACAGATTAAATTTCACAGATACTTTATACCTGTCTCTGTCTCAAACGTTATGTTTTATGAAATAGACATAGGTTTATCTATCAGTTAAATTTTATCTGTAGGTGATAAAACGGGTACTTACTTAATTTCTAGAAGAGAGCCAACAGATTGATGGTTCACTAAAGGTAATAAGAGAAGCAAACATTGTATGTACGCAACAGTAATGATAAGGGTAAACAACATACCGGGTCCTTAGTATCAGTGCTATTATCCTTGACCGGCGGCGAGCAGTTAGCGAACACTTCCTTGTATAACGTGTCGAGGTTGTTGTTTGGGTCCACGCGGTCGAAGCAGTGACGGTCTAGCGCTTCTAAGACTGCTAGTACGCGAGCTGAAAGGTAAACAACAAGTTTAACAACATGTTTGAGCAATAAGCTACTATCTCAGCATAACTGTATGAGACTAAAGACAAGTTTAACAACATGTTTGAGCAATTTCCTTATTTTACTTACTTACTATCTCAGCATAATATGCGACGCTTCAATGAGACTGAAGACAAAAGTGTCATACCTTGTGAGCTCGTCTGCCACTTGTCTGTACACCATTTGCTTTCGGCTTTCTTGCTTCGCGCTGCTATTTCTTGTTCGGCTTCGTAAACCTGTTTGTAAAGTGTGTAGTTATCATATCAATAATGTTTATTAAATGAGGCTTGCAAGCTTTATCCAGCTCGAAGGACCGTAAGAAAACACGTCAATATGCCTCGTCAGTATCAGTATCTAAGTAATTTTTGAGATCGTAGTTTGATACTATTATGATATTTTATTTAAGGACCAAGAAACAACATCAATCAGTATAATTTTGTAATAGATCAGTTTAAATACCAAGTGTTTTTATCTAGAAAATGCCTATCGCATTGTGAGATTTATATTATAGTGATTGAAATAAAGTACCATTCTGCGATGCTCCTCAGTGAGTGTGGAGTCCATGTGCGGCATGGGCAGCGCGGACGGCGGCAGCGGCAGCAGGTCCAGCGGGGAGCCCTGCATGTGCGAGCCGCAGCCTGACCACACCATCGCCGCCGGGCACTCCACGCAGATTATCTACAAAAGGAAGAATAAGTAATTTTGGAAATTATAGAAATGAAGAAATTATTTCGAGGCTAGGACATTTATCTTTATTACCTTTTTATAAACTTGAAAACACGTCTTTGAAAGTTTCCGACTTGACAAAGATCTTTCCATAGAAGAAATAACATGGAAATAAAGCAAAAGAACTCACTTGCAAAACCGTGGCCAGTTGAATAATAACATCTCTATGGTATGCACAGTTCAACATCTCTCCGAAACCAACTTGTACAGGATTTAGTGACGCGGTGATTACTGTATTCAGCGTCGTTTTCACATCTCTTGTCGGGGAGTCGTTCTCCTCTTTGACCTGGACGTCCATCGGTTGGGAGGGGTTTGGAGTGCCTAGGTTCGGGTTGGGTGTACCCAGAGGGGCCGTGGGGGTACCCTGGTTTTGCTCTGCGGGAGTCGCTGAACGTTTGATTTGGGAAATGTTTGGTTTAACATCTGCGGAGTTTGCGTCCGGGGCGGGTGACATTGGTGTGCCCGTGGGTTCTGAATGGAGAAAGACAAAGAAAAATTGGATATCTATTTCGAATAAGTATATGCTACTTATATTACTAAAAAACTGGCAACATTGCGAGACTATAGTAGGTCGAATAAAAACTTTAATTTACACATTGTAGAGATTCATTCGTCGACAAGAGAGAGAATATTCATCCCAAATTAATTAATCTTTAATCAGGTAAGGTAAGCAGCAAATAAACTAAAACTAACCAGTCTTCTCAGCAACTTTAAAGACAGCGGGTTGGTTGAGCGCCCGCAGCGTTGTGTCGGACAGCACGGAGCAGATGACGGCCGCCTTCTTCGCGCACGACGTGGCTAGCCGACGGGACAGACTCTCGCAGCACACGAACTCACACATGTGTTGTAACGCCAGTGGGAGGAATAGTCTGGGGGGTAGTTTTAATTTAACTCTAGAGTTTCATTTGGTGTAAAAACTTTTAACTTGGAATTTGATTGGGCTTTGAAACCATGAAGGACATGACAGGTGATCAAATGGGAGGTAATTAATAAGGACACAACAATTTCATATAAACTTAGTGTTGGATTTCGGTAATTTTAAAGCTAGATAAGCTAGCTAAATATTAAGTTTTCTGGACGGAAGCCTTAGGTCTACCAAAGGAATATTAATTCTTTACAAGATTACCTTAACAGTCCATCATCAGGCGGCCTCTTATCCAGCAACTCGATGATCCAAGTGAGGAAATCATGGCGGTCCAGTAGACCTTCATCCAGGAGATGCTTGGCTAATCTGCAGCAGTAAGTCCACAGCTTCAGAGCTTGGCGCCAGTCTGTACCTTCGCCGGAGCCGGGGGTTGAGGAGCCTAGTGCTAAAAGTGAAAGATATGGATTGTTTTCAAGGGAAATGCTCTTTTTATAATATATTTGTTTGTTTTATACATTTATTAGGACTTATTTAAGGCATAAGCTTAAGTTTTTTAAAACTAGAGAAAAGTTTAATTTAATATATCTATCAAAAAATTGTTTTTTTTAAAGGTCATTTACAATGTATATCAAACATGCTTGTTTTAATAAGTAGTCGAAGTTTGTACTTACTGCTAGAGTTGCCAGGTGAATGCAAAGAGTTCGGTACTGTGGAGTTAGGAGTGGAACTGCCTGGCGGGTTGCCAGATGAGTTGTGGCTTGGAGTGCCTTGACCTGTCACAAACACATTGACATTTTAGAGATACAATAAAACAGAAATTACACAGATTAATAACAATAATAGCAGAATTAACAAGCACAAAGGAAAAACAGAAACATTTTACAAAAAAGTTAAGGTACCAAAGACCTAACAGAGTGAAAACAGAATAATAGAATATTGTTTATAATAACATACCTGATTGAGAAGGTGGTGTTTTATCAGACACATTTCCTGGCACAGCGCTTTGGTAATACTCAGCCAACTTCGGTATCTGGTCTTTTAGGAACTTTATTAATGTTGTGGTCCATTCTGAAACAATAAAATAAATGGCAGAATATTTTAAGGGTTTGAGACACAATGCTTTTGGCTTAAGTATAGAATATTAACCAGAGTATAAGACAAAACTAGTATACTCTTTATACTAGTTTTGTCTAAATATAATTATCCCTAAAAAAGTACGAAAAAGAGTCACTTATGACATTTGGTACCTACAAAAAGAGAAACATTTAACTTCATTAGAATACTTACCGGTAGTAGGATCAGGCAACTGTCTCTTCTTAATCTTAGCCTCAGAAACGGCGACAGTGTAAGCTGAACTCAATTTAATGAACCAAGCTGCTCTAGGCATTGACACTTGGAATTCAGTTAGAGTTATAAATATTTCCTCTTTCTTGTTAAAGTTTGGAGCCTTCTTTGCTAGTTGGGAGAGGGGTTTGCTTCCTGTGAAAGAAAATATTTTTAAAAAATCAATACCTATTTGGATTTGGAAGATCACATATATAGGTTTTATTTATGAAGAGATGGGTATAAAACGTTTATTAATTTATGCATAATCAAGATTTTTAAACTTCTTTATTCTTTATTAGTTAAAAAGGTTCAGGTTTTTTGATGCTGTGTACATCAATTTATACCTTGTTTGATTGTTATTTTTTATATATGATTAGAGTCTGATCCCTGTAATCAGTGGTATTTAAAAAACCAACCTGCTAAATCCTTGAACCAGGCTTCAATCTGAGCTTTGGTGCGAGCAGTGGCTGGCCAGAAGTTGTCCTTAGGGTTCACCTGCTGTCTCTTTCTACCACAGTCTGGGAGAGTGTTCAACTCTTCTTTTTTTGATAGAATACCAGAGAAGAACTGCCCAATCTGAAATTAATGTACCTAATGTTTTAGTGGCAACATATTTATTTATAATACTAAAAACTACATCTATTTCAATATACACTTGAGATGAAGAGGTCATATGGATTCATAGAGAATCAGTTAAGAAGCTTGTTTGGATTAATTTATACCTCAATAAAATATTTCATAAAACTGCATTTTTATAACTTTTGTTCCATTAAGAAAGGAACTTGAATTTATCTGTGCTGGTTTATAGATTGACCTTGCACATGTACAAATTGTTGTTCTATTAATTTTGTTAAACTTCTATGTAGCTGCTGGCTATACAATACAAATGACAAAAATGTAAACAAACAAGAAAATGCTGTAAATTTCGTTGTTATGAGTTAAAAAAAATTGTAAGTCCTTTTGTTACTTATTGAAAAGTAGGTCAAACTTGAAATGAGCTTTGCCACTGAATATTTCTATAGGAATTACCTTTGAAGCGGAGTAGTTGAAGTTCCTAGCAGTACCAAACTCATCACTAGACTGCGGAGTCGTGGAAAACCCATGTTTGACATTGGTGGACGTGAGCTCGTCCTCCTTTTGCCGCGGCTCCTGTGGGTAAACGTCAGGTGGTCCCAGCCGCGGCCTCTTCAACGGACGCTTCTCATACATAATCCCCATACTGATTTATTGCGGGGCTTCAGGAGTTTTTAATTCCTAGTATGTATACAAAGACGCCCAACACTTGTTTACATAATTACTGAAACGCTTCACCTTACACTATGAATTGTACAAAATATACATTATTACAGCTGGTAGTTAGTACAAAATATAAGAAGAATAGGTACTGTTCTAACTAAAACCATAAAAATAAAGAATAAAATCTAAATCAAGAGAAATGCAAAGTGCTCTCGTTTCATGATGTTTGCATGAATGAATGCGTTCGAATCAAAAACACACGATCAAAGCAACTGGAACTGCGGATGGTTTAATTTAGTCCACAAAAGAAATCGTTTACAACATTTTATTTAATTCCCAAAATAACTCTTCCATTTTAATTTTTGCATTTATAAATTAATTCTTATAAACAAATTGGAAATCGTTATAATAATCATAAAGTGACGACTTTGATTTTGTTATAATATTTTAGTTTCAGAACGTGTTTAAAACGATTATTTTCATTATCGGTTTTTGGATGCACTATCTATTATTTTTTTAGTATTGGCAACTTTGATAAAATGTCAAAAGGATTATGATACGACCAAATTCGGGAGGCTACGTCTCAGAAAATAGCTATTCAATTTTAAACCTTATTGGACGGACTGAAAATGAAAAATTGTCAACGTTCAGTAGCTTTTAATTGGCTTTTCGTATATTTATGTGTTTTCATATTTACAAATCTTGATCGTGATTTCGGCAAGATAATAAATAATAAAAAGAACTTTTTTCTGCTGTATTACTACTGAATTGGCACAAATGCCACCTAAAAAGCAACCAGAAAAAGGAGGCAAGGGTGGAGGAAATGCTAAAGGCGCAGGAAAATCTGGCGGTGATTCAAAAGGTTAGGTTATTTTATTTTGGGTTGAGCCACGGTTGATCAAAGATTTTTCATTTATATATATGTGATCTTTTTGAAGTGAACTAGACTTTTTTTTCATAATTAGAATCGGGAGCAAAAGAGAAAAAAGGTGGGACAGCTGTCAAAGTCCGACATATCTTGTGTGAAAAACAGTCAAAATGTTTGGAGGCCCTGGAGAAATTGAAGGCAGGCCAGAAGTTCCCTGATGTAGCGGCTGCTTACAGCGAGGACAAGGCTCGGCAAGGCGGGGATCTGGGGTGGATGACGCGCGGCTCCATGGTCGGCCCATTCCAGGATGCTGCTTTTGCCTTGCCAATCTCCACAGTGAACAGCCCCATTTACACGGATCCCCCAATCAAAACAAAATTTGGTTACCACATAATCATGGTCGAAGGAAAAAAATGACCGAAATGGTTTTTGAATTTGAATATTTTTGGGCTATACTACTCTTGTTCATTATGGAAAGAATCTGCTGTCTGCAGGAACAATTTGACAAGGATTTCACACTATTACCTGACCCACAACGGTCTCATGACTCATTGCATTCTAATTTAGAAGATTTTTCTAATAGAGAGTAAGTGTTTTCAAATAGTATTTATAGTAGGTAATGTAGAGCACTCAAAATTCTTTTTTAAAGATGATTGAAGATTAAAATACATTTTTAATATTGCAGTTCTGGATTGAAACTAAGTTTTCTCCGTCTGTGCAGGATTATGCATGTGACTATGCTGTTAACTTTTGTCTACTTCTGCAATATTACCCTTTGGTTCATAATGACGAAGAAAGCATTGCCCAAAGCACCCCGCTATAGATTTCGTGTTACTATTCCATCAAGTTTATGAGTAAGGGTAAATTTGTTAAGTTTATAAAATAAATGCATTTCTTATTTTTAAACTCAGTTCTTGTTTATGTTGGTGTTCTTACCTACTTCAATTAGTTTATATCCAAATGCATATGAAGAAAACAAATTGATAAAATTAGCAGTCTTTAATGACAGATATTAAATACTTAAAAGTACATATAACAAAAGTTGTTTCAGCTGACTACTAGGTATTTAAAATAAAGTAAGGTAATAAATATGTTTTAATGAGGTAAACTTAAAGCTAAGACCAAAACATTTCAATTATTTAATTTGGCAGTTTTGTAGTTCGATATTTTCGATTCATTTTTGGTTTGTATTTACGTTTAGTAACGTTAAGTACTAATTCGAAATCGCGATAAGTTTTGTACCAATATGAGGATCAAGTGACTTCACTAGAAATCCAGTTTACTCTTGTTGAACTTAAACTCTTAGGTTGGGGTTGGTGTAGCGAACGTATTTGAGAAGGGCGTCGTTCTCTTCGCACACGAAGGGCTTGCGATGATGGCAAGCAACGTCGTGCCAGTGGACTCCATCGTTGTAGAAGTTGTTCAGGATAGCAATGCAATGCTCAGCCGCGCCTCCTTGGATCAGCTCCTGCGGTAAAAAATCGTTTTGAAAAAAATTGCTATATCATAAATAACAGGCATTTTAACAGTGACATAGGTTCTCGTAGTTAGGCTTTGGAGTACTTAACTATGCTGTGCTTGTGCATGCATTGATACATAGTAATTTATATTTATCTATCTATCTCCGTAAATAATTTGCGTAGCGGCATACGAGGAAGTCCGATTCGACGTAGGTAAATGATCATCATTTCAGACTTCCTAAGTAAGTTTAAGGTTTATGTACTTTGAAATGCATGTTGTTAGATTACGCTACGTCTGTCTTTAAATTGAATTGCATGGGTTAACCACATAATCGCGTAATTCGTAGGGCCTTGAATTGTAAATGAGTTTGGACAAAAAGCGGATACGGTAATGTACGCGTTGATGGGTTACGTATTCTTTGGTTGATGAGTTGCGCCGGCGCA
This sequence comes from Anarsia innoxiella, assembly GCA_947563765.1. Classification (NCBI taxonomy): domain Eukaryota; kingdom Metazoa; phylum Arthropoda; class Insecta; order Lepidoptera; family Gelechiidae; genus Anarsia; species Anarsia innoxiella. Next base: position 7,216,887 of record OX387395.1, read on the forward strand.
GGCGGCGGAGCGGGGAAAGCGCGCAAACAGACATGTCGCCGCCAACGCTTGCCGAATACCGATGAGCTTTTGTTATATCTGTTTGTAGAAAGCGGGCCGGAGGCATGCGGGTACGCGGGTACGCCCTTCAGCGAATATTTCGCAGGCCCATAAATATGTACGCCCGCTTTCATTTTCGTTGCGTGACATACCTCTATGTGCGGCATGACCGGATCGACTTCGGCTGTTTATGACTAACGTTACTTAACACATGCGGAATCAGCATTGCATCATGTATGACCGAATCTGTAATATTTATTCATATGCATACCCTGACAGGCAACAATCGATTACGTGGTTGACTATCTATCATCAGATATTCAACCATGTAAGGAAGTACCGTTGTCAGATACTAACCCGGTTGTCAGGTTGTGGTTTTCCGATGCCGCCGCCTTCAGACCAGTCGTTCTGCTGGCGGTTGGTGGTGGGCGCCAATTTCTGCAGCTCAGCGGTCCAGAACCAGCCGTTGATCTCGTTGGGCAGCAGGTCTGGGCGGTTGCAGCCCTTAAAGTCGCACAGACGGCCAGAGGTCCAGATGTATTTCACCTGGAAATTCAGTTAGGTATTAATTAGGGAACATAAATATTGTCATTGGATGGCAGTTTTTGATTTTGATCGTCCTTTGTCAAGGTTAAAATGTGACCTTCCTCCAACTGATAACGATGATGTTGAAAATTGACCTATTTGTGCGAGGTCAAAAGTGAATTTCCATCTTAATAGATATTTTGCATTTGATGCGTCGTAGTTTAGTTTGGAGCAGGTGTTATAGTTTTAGATTGATGTCACGAAATCATGTAGGTCATTGATGGTCAACAAACTTCTTTTAAAAAGTCGTTAAAGCGAACTAAGAGGTCGAGGTTCGGGTTAATAAAGGCTTAGGTATTAGATATAAAACTGTGTTAATTCTATACCCATTCGTAAACAAAGGGCGAATGTAGTAATTAACTCAACACATAAAGCGAGTTTAACAATCCCCTACAGAAAAACAATACAGTCTTTAAAATCCGGTAATTTATCAGCATTGCGGATCCTCGACGTTTTAACGATACCGACTTCATTACCATGACAATAGTGCGTATAATGGTCAATTTGCCATCAAGACAATCTGTTCCTTTGCATCTTGACGGTATGGTAATTTTATGCGGCAGGTGAGGGGAGATAACAGCGGGTCACATTCCCGACCTAATCGACCGAACACTATTGCATATTGCTACAAGATGTCTATAATCATTTTAGATAAGTACCTAAGTGTCATGAAAGCTAAATAATTTCTTAGTTTATAATAAGTAGGTATAGGTAAACAGAACTTTCTTACACTATCTTAGGTTATAAGTAACTGCAATGCGATGATAGTCTGTTGCGAAACATAATGGGCCAGATTAGATAAAGCACAGAGTTCCCTCTCTGCATTTCCCTAGGTTGACAATACCGATGCATCACTACATAATTAGTCGCATTGGAATGTAAGAACAATACAGAACTGTCTAGTAAGTGCATAACATTGTAACGTAATAGTTTTTGCGAGGAAATAGTCAATGAATGTTAGATCGGATTTCTCACAGAAGAATAGACAGCAATAGTGAAACTAATGTGGATTAGACATCACATTGTGTTAGGGGTTTCACGTGCGCCGCGCGTTGGTTCCGAGATTTGCATGCGTCTTATGACGTGACAATACAATCACTACTTGTTGAATTCTAATCACCCATTTCACGCTTTAACAATAGTTTGAAAGTAACGAAAAACAAGAGCGGTTAGAATTTGAAGTTTCTGTGGCACTTTCTATTTTATTTTAGTTTCGTGCGTCACGGTCACGCATTATCCTCTTGTCCTGTAAACGTTTGCTAATTTCTCCGGTTTCTTACGTTAAAATTGGTACCCGAGACGTAAATATTGTTTACTTATTAGGGTCAAGGATGCAAAAGATACTGTTACTAACTAGAATTTCATCAAGTCCTCTTAAAAAAACTGTTTGGGTTAAGTCTTTGTTTCCTAATTAGCTATTTATCCACACGTCAACACAACGTTTTTTCTTACACATAGGTATTTCTTTTGAAAAATTTAAAAGTGTTTACTTATTGGCGTCTTCATTATTAAGTATCTTAGTAGTTAAAGATTTTACGAGTTAGAAACGATACTTGCTTGAACCTAATTTAAGTAAAACTTCTTTTTACTTATTGCTTACTTAGGTACTAAATAATGATAACTATTTTAAAGCGTAGATATTTACCTAAAGATGTAAGCTGTTTAATTAGCGTAATTTCATAAGTGCGAGAGTATGTACGTCGTCCTAATAGAAATAGTTACCAGCTTAATATATCTATGAAAGGTATAAAAACTAACCTTATCCTGCACAATGCGTGCTTTGACCCACTCGTTCTCGTCACTGGTCTCCAAGGAGACGAGGTCCATGCAGCGTTGACGGCAGTAGTTCCTGGCGCTCAGCCAGTCCTCCTCCACGCCGCGGAGAGCGGGGTCCCGCCATGAGAAGAAGTAACCTTTGTCTGGGGGGAAATGGAAGGGTTACATATACTATACTTTAAAATAAAAGAATGTGTAGGTATGTGGGTATACGTAGGTGCAGCTAACTTTTAGATACTTAGGTATACCTACTACAATAGAATAAACTAAAAATTACATTAATTGAAAGTTGAATTGAGGCGTTAAGTACTATAATTGATAGTAGGTATAATTTCATCCACAATAGAGAGAGATGGGAAGTGTAAAAGCGCGAAATTATGAACGTATTGTCCCGGAGAGTATGGGAATTAATCAAACAAAGCCAGTCGATAGAAAGAAACCTACGCCTTTCATTCAATATTGTTTGTTACAGATACTTATGAGAACACGTGATTAATCAGAAAATAATTTTAGAGACATAAATTAACCTCCGACTAGATATTTCAAGAAATCGTTTTCTATAAATAAGGGAATACAATAAGCATTGTTAACGACGACAAAAGGGAAGTACTTTGTGTGCTAAATGCATAACATAAGTAACAATAATGATAAGACAAGCAGTCACTTTTTCCACTTTCGATTTCATAGAATAACTATAAGGAATTTGCCATTTTATAAAGTTTTTGACCTGAGATTGGCTGTAATAACCCAAGGTAATAACACCTAATTATAAAAAAAAATAGTTTACTACTATGAATATCGATTGGCGTAATGAATTAATTAATTGCGTAATTCTGATATCAATTAAAATTCAAATAACGCGTGTTTTTTAATGAAATCAAAATATTGGTCGCCCGAACAGGGACTTGAACCCTGGACCCTTGGATTAAAAGTCCAATGCTCTACCGACTGAGCTATCCGGGCCGTACACGGCTGGTAAAAATTTACAATCACATTACGGAAAAAAATGGTCAGCTGAGTCATAGCTCTACGAAACGAGGTGCAAATACGAGGTACCTACTAAAAATGTGTAAAGTTTAGCTTAACATAAATAGAAACATGTGTTCAAATGATAACATTTGTAAGTAGAGCGAATTATTTAACAATATTATAAGCCGGTCGTCATATCGTATTGTACTGGATGGAGTAAACTCGAGGTCCTTTTTTAAGAATGGAGAAACCGTTACTTTGAAAAGATCAATTGGGACGCAATATTATGGCCAGCTGAAATGTAGGTACTCATACTTGATTTTAATAACCACTTTAATAGATAAGGTATTGAATACAGTATGTTTAAAGTTATCTAAAAATATTTACTTTAAAAAACTAAGAATGTTTGTTTACATCTTATCAAAGAAATATTTGAACCTCCAAGAAATGGGTCAAAAAAGCTTATCGCAAAGATAACATTGTGTTCCCTTCCTTTAGAGCCGAAATACTTTTGAAGCTCAATTGGACAGACTTTCGAGTTTTGGGTGATCAAAACTTATGTAACAACGATATTACCACAGTTTGCCTAGGTTAGACAGGCTCTACATAATCTCTACATTATGATTGATTAACGTTTTATTATTTATTTATGGAAATGGAAAAGCCTAGCTAAAATATAGACTTGTATTAGAAATTTTATATTAACACTAGGCACTGATTGGATTTTTATGAATGTGCTTTGAAATGTAGCTCTTCTCTGCTGTTAAGTATGTATATCAAATTCTAACTATCGAACTATTGGTCCTCAGTGACCGATAGTAGAGAGCGCTATTTCCTAAGTGACCGAGAATTCAAGCACTCTTCCTATTCTTAATTGATTTAAATTTCTAATTCGATGATATATTTTTTAAAACAACAATTTAAAGTTGACACCTCTTCGTCTGTTAATCAAACAAAAGACAGCGTACTATTGAAATAGTCCATTTTTAAACATTAGAATAGATTTTTTTTTGACGACTACTTAGTTCTTTCATATAAACGGCCACTAAACTGTTTGTCTGGTAAACAAAACAGAAAGTACGTAGGTACGTCTCTTCTCTAATCTAACAAACGTTCACGTAAGATTTTAAACATTTTGAAGTCATTTCCTTCCGCTATTTCAATTTAAACAATTATTGTGTTTACTTCAAAGCAAATTGCTTGAGCGTTTTAGCGGTTCTTTTGAATACTTATATCTATTGTTAAAAATTGAAGGTTTTATGATTGTTTCCATAAGTTTATTTTGATAAAGTCGCTCGCTTCATCTCAACGGTAACAAGCTTCATTTTTTAAGTTCTGCGATTTATTTTAAGCTCCAGAACTCACCATTATGCCGCCTTATACCTACTACTAAATAAGTACTACTAAGTCACGTAGTCACCCTACTACTAGGTAAGTCACGTAAAAAACCTGGCTAATCAATATAATATCGAAATATAATAACATATCGAAACCAAGTTGTTAAGCTCCTTAGTATAGACAAGAAGATCTAACATCTAAGTACATTTTCCCCAATTTACTTGACGATTCAATCCTCTGTCATGTAGGTACTTGGATCTCATTACTTAATAGATAGAACCACTGTGAGAACTTAAATAAACTTACTGTCAGCATATCTCTCGTGTATAGTCCTCTGCACACACTGCGAGGGTATCGGAGGCTCGAGGATGCGTCCGTTGGGGAACTGCGCCCGCGCAGCCGCCACCGCCACCAACAATAACAATGCTATTTGTTTCATCTGGAACAATAGTTTTAATTCCTATTTAGATATTGAAGTCGATATCGATTAGGTAGAGGTAATTTATGTATTAACTACCTTATGGAGAGGAGAGTAGCTAAACGAACCAATGAAAATACGAGAGATTTTTTTTTAATGAGATTCCTTTAAAAAAGGTAAAAAACACTAGAGAATTCGTTACGCGGTCATAATCAACCATAAAATCCCTGTAACATAAAAGAATCCCGTCAAGATTTAATATCCTTGTAATAATTAGCTAATTTCTATTCATAGTCCACGTGTTTATCAGTTAAAGATCATGTGGCTATTAAATAAATCAAAAACCAGTCGGGAGGAATGACCCGCTTTGGTGGGTTCCGTCGGGGGCAAGGTCACTTTCTAAAGGCCCCAGCCTTTCCCCTGGGACCGGTCCTTTGCCCTTTAACAATGGCAAGGCCCAACCTTATGCAATCGACACGGCACGACAAGATATTCCACAGGGAAAGTTCTGTCTGATACTTGTTCAAGAGATCTTACTCGTATTGAAGTTATTTGAATAGCAAACGCGGTTCTTCTTCATTAGAAACTTACTATTAGGTAAATGACGGCGTTTTTCTTTTCTTTTATAAACAAAACAAAAGATAGGACTTTCTTTTCAATGTCGGCGGTCGTGTTCTTCTATCTTGATAATTACGAGAAAGGTGAAATTTAGACGCTACTGAAGGTATTTAAAAATTACTTAAGTGTCGACGGGTAATTACTGAAAGTGATGGAAAGATAGATAGGTACCAAAGTAGAAAAATCTATTCCTAAAATCTCCTTAGATAGGTTCTTATACGCCGAAGAAGCTGAGTGTCAAACAAATAGAATTTATTAAGTAAAACTGTTATCGTAAATCTTAAATTGTCTACGTCTTTTTATTTATTGTTGAAGTCAATTTTATGACACCTTTTAACCTTTATGTCGCCTACCTGACCCATGCTTTAATATATTCATTTGTCTATAAATGCATGTAAATGATTATGCGCATAGATTAAGAATAATTCGTCGAAATTAATAAGTATTTATAACTAATAACTCTATTTATTTGTTTTGTATTATGTAATCGGAATAGCCCGGTCGTATAGGTACCGGTGGTTCTTCAAATATAAGCTAATTTCAAATATCGCTAATATAATCGCGTAGGTGAGTAAGATTTTATTTGCTCAGAAGAAAAGATTTATAAAGGAGATTAGGAGATTTTTTAACCAAAATATTTGTTAGTAACACAAACCACTACACTAATCAATCACTTTTTTAATGAACATTTACCGAATTCGTATAAACAAACTAAATAAAAAAAATGCTAGCTATATATTACGACGACGGTGCAAACGACTAAAAGTTCCAAGCGCTAAGTTATAAAATGCTAGATAGATCTAAATACCTATCGAATAAATATCTATTCTTTATAGAAATTGCATATGATGATAATGACAACTATAACATAATATTTAGAGTTCCTAGACTTGACCTATTATGACTAGGTATAACAAACACCATTCACATTAGGTATTTAGAATTGGCACACCTGCGTAACCTAAACATGGAACGTGAACGTTTATTAAAAACTAGGTTTATTAAAAAATATGAGTGATTCTTGAATAAATTATTAATTTAAAAAGTATAGGCTACTCACCTTTGTGGAGGTGTGTATCTGTCCCGTAGATCGTCACAACTGATGCGCGTGCGACGCGCGGCCGTTTTATATGGAGGAAGTTCATCCGTAGGAACTCTTGTAGGGTGGTTATTGCACCACCCCGCCGCCAAGCAGGCAGGTAACATCACTGACATGACTTATTGTTTATTTATGGGTGACTGGGTGCCATCAACGAGATGATTGCTATACATTAATTTAAACTTTTATCTTTTATCAGTTGCATTGATCTTTTGCAACAAGCCGCAGTTTCATCTTTATTTTAATTTCGTGTTTCGGCAGATGTTTTTGGTAGTTTTATCAAAAGCACTAAGTAATTATAAGCATCTCGTATATACCTCGAAGATAGTTAGGTACTTAGAGTATGTAGAGGTTAGGTACTTCAACTATGTGGGTAGGTACCTACTTGAGACGCTAATACGCTGCTTAATTTTAGAAACATTAAGTTAGGATTAATGCGCCGGATCATACTATTAATAATAGATCATTGTACTTAAATAGCTAAGGCATTAAAGACCTTAAGATTTTCCTGTGGTTGTTCCAAGGCTTACAGATCTACATATTATTTGCTTAATCTGTTTTTATTCGCTACACGAGTGTGGATCGAAGATTCAATGTCAAAGTACCCTAGGCCTTTTATGAGCTGTCATGTGAATACTAAATAGCTAGTAAAGCTACCATCAAAGAGCTCATAATTATCGTTTAACTATCCACTATTTAAGTAATTTCAATTTATAAGATGTCCATCTCAACGATTCTTCAATTTGCTGTTCAAACATTTTGAATGTTTAAACGCGTTTAAGTGGATTTCTTTACTTTGACTTAAACCGCAGTTTAAAAATGTAAAACAGATTTGTATTTTTGCGGTCGATACCTAGGCAGGTAGGTATCTTTGGAAATAAGATATTGGAATAAAAGTTTGTTGGTATCTGAGAACTCTACGTCCGCCATAGAACATTAAACACAGATGGGTGTATGTTCTTACCGAAAAGATTAACATAAATAAGCTGTTTATGAGTGATTGATTTAAGTACTTTTACGAGTAGGTACCAAAGTAAGTTACATTATAAATTAAAGTTCATACTTTGATCTTTCCACGAATTTTAATCGAGTCGTGGCATGTTCATCGGGATTCGAGGGGCCCGTATTCTCTTAATTACCAAATGAAAAATGGTGTCTCTGTAGAATGTGAATTGTATGAAATGACACATTTTGGTATTCTCTTAACAGATAAGTTGACAGTGGACAGCGATCGGCCGTACATTTTATTACTTTACGCTTTATTTGGTATTCTACTCCGCAATGTCACATGAGTGGCAGTTCCAAACGGTATTCTCTTCGCTATTTGACAGTTGTTCTCTAATGGCATTTCGTTCGGTCGTTCTGATCGTTCAGTCGTTCGGTCGTTCGGTTGGCCATAAAATTTTGAAATCGTACTCGGTGGTATTTCTTAAAAAATCTCCGACCTTCGACCATCATGAGGCCTACGGTGCCCAGCTTACGCTGGCGTATTTTGTCTGCTGCTAATGCAGCAGACCGAAGGCGTCGCCTTTTGCGACAGCGCCGCAAAACCCGTAAACTATTAAGGCGCACGTTCGACGCCTTTAGAGATCTTCCTGAGTCGGAGTTTATTAAAACATTTCGACTCAGGAAGGCTCAAGTCAATGAGCTTGTGCGAGAGCTGTCGCCTCATATGTCTAACCGCCGCCGTCGAGATGGTATCACCATTGAAATGAAGGTTAGTAAGTACCTAAATGAAAAGATATCATATTATTGTTTTTGCATAAAATTTTTGTTGGATTCAAACCACTAGACCTGCAAAGTAGCCCGGAGTTAATGTATTAATATCCAATATACATTTATTTAAGGTATTGATTGCACTCGCCTTTTATGCCACCGGGTCATACCAAACTTTGGTTGGCCAGAGCTCCGTGCACTGTGTATCACAGACTACAGTGTCTAGATCAGTGCACGAGGTCACAAAGGCCCTCAATAACGTTTATAAAGACTATGTAAAATGGCCAATGACAGCCCAGGAGAGGAATGTCATAAAAGCAAAGTAAGTTATACCTTTCTATTTTATTCACATGAATTTGCTATTCCCAGTAGTGAAGCGGGTGAATGATTTATTCTTAATGCTTATATTATAGATTTTATCATCAGTTCGGGATCCCGGGGGTGCTGGGCTGCATCGATGGGACCCACGTGTCTATAATACGTCCTTGCATCCATGAAGAGAGGTTTTTCAACAGAAAGGGATATCATTCCCTAAATGTGATGATTGTAAGTGTGACTAAGGTGCTCTCTTACTTATTTTTTAAATAAATAAATATATTAATGATAATAATATGCAATTTATTACAGATATGTGATTCCGATCTGAATATTTTATGTGTGGATGCCAGCAGCCCTGGGGCAGCCCATGACACAATGGTGTGGCAAGGACACCCGTTGCATATCCACATGCAAGATCTGTTTAATGGTGGAGAGCAGGTGTTTTTGTTGGGTAAGTATAGGTACCTACTTAACACAACATAATTTTGGTAATAAGATACTAAACAAAGATCTTAAATGTTCTTAGGCGATTCTGGGTACACCCTGCGCCCAACAATGATGCTCCCCATATTAAATGCAACCGAGGGATCGCCCGAATACCACTTTTATCAAAAGCACGTTGCAGCGCGCAACGTCGTGGAACGCTGCATTGGTGTGTTGAAAGGGAGATTCCGGTGAGATATTTTGTTATGTAATAATATCATATTGTAGCTAAACTTTAGAGGTCTATTATTATAATACAATACAATACTATACTTTGTTTTAGATGTCTGTTGTCAGCACGTCAGCTGCACTATGCGCCAATCACAGCTGGCCAAATTGTGAATGCGTGCTGCGTGCTGCACAACATTGCAAATAGGCACAGAACACCATTTCTATTTTCATTATCAGCGGAGGAGGCAGAGAATGAAAGGGAAACTCAAGTAAGTAAATCTTACTCGAGCTAAACAAACTACTAATGAGTGAAATACATTTAAGTACTAAGAAATATTTTTTTATTATTGCTCTAAAAATCTGTAATCGTGATAATATACCTACAACTACAACAATGATAATACCTACAACTACCTAACTAGGGTTGGAGTGTAACCTTAAGGGCGCTATGGGAAAATTTTTTTGAGTAACAAAATTTTTAGGACTTGTAAAATTTTTGCGATTTTAATACACTAACTCCTCTTGCCATGGATCTCATTTGAATGATTTAGTATGAAGCTGGGACTTGTAAAATTTTTGCGATTTTAATAAAAGAGGAGTTAGTGTATTAAAATCTCAAAAATTTTACAAGTCCCAGCTTCATACTAAATTATTCAAATGAGAGCCATGGCAAGAGGAGTTAGTGTATTAAAATCGAAAAAATTTTACAAGTTCTATCATTCAAATGAGAGCCAGGACTTGTAAAATTTTTGCGATTTTAATACACTAACTCCTCTTTTATTAAAATCGCAAAAATTTTACTAAAAATTTTAACTCCTCTTTTATTAAAATCGCAAAAATTTTACAAGTCCCAGCTTCATACTAAATCATTTAAAATGAGAGCCATGGCAAGAGGAGTTAGTGTACTAAAATCGCAAAAATTTTACAAGTCAAGGCTCTCATTTGAATGATAGAACTTGTAAAATGTTTTCGATTTTAATACACTAACTCCTCTTGCCATGGCTCTCATTTTAAATGATTTAGTATGAAGCTGGGACTTGTAAAATTTTTGCGATTTTAATAAAAGAGGAGTTAGTGTATTAAAATCTCAAAAATTTTACAGTCCCAGCTTCATACTAAATCATTCAAATGAGAGCCATGGCAAGAGGAGTTAGTGTATTAAAATCGCAAAAATTTTACAAGTCCCAGCTTCATACTAAATCATTCAAATGAGAGCCATGGCAAGAGGAGTTAGTGTATTAAAATCGCAAAAATTTTACAAGTCCTAAAAATTTTGTTACTCAAAAAGATTTTGCTCTCATTTGAATGATAGAACTTGTAAAATTTTTTCGATTTTAATACACTAACTCCTCTTGCCATGGCTCTCATTTGAATGATTTAGTATGAAGCTGGGACTTGTAAAATTTTTGCGATTTTAATAAAAGAGGAGTTAGTGTATTAAAATCGCAAAAATTTTACAAGTCCTAAAAATTTTGTTACTCAATAAAAAAAATTTTTGAAGTCCAAATTTTTTTTTTTTTTTGTTTTTGACATGACTCCGACCCCATCTGCCTATCTACACATAGTATCTTATATAGGATGACTTTAAATTAGTGAACGATAGAAAAAGATATGTTTGTACCCGTGATAGCAAACAACTTTTAACTATGGGACCACGATCGAAATCATTCAAAAATTTTTGAACTTCTCATACAAAATGCATCAGCTAATAGTATGGGGATACAATTTCTTTTAATGACTGATCTTGGCCCCATGGTAAAAGTTATTTGTAATCACAAGTACATGCATATCCTTTTCTATCATTCACTCTTCACTAATTAAAAGTCACCCTATATATTAAAAAATAACACTTGTTTCAGTAGTATAGTAAAAAATAATATATACTTCACTAATATCACAATCTCAACAATCAACATAGAATATTAGGCACTAAATAACAACAAAATAAGTAAACTATTGAAATATTTGGTTACATTCATTTCAGTAGTATAGTCAAAAATAATTATATACTTACTTATCACATTCTCAACAATCAACATAGAATATTAGGCACTAAATAACAACAAAATAAGTAAACTATTACAATATTTAGTTACATTTCTTTGAGATCGTTAAATGAACAGAAATAAAAACAAATTTATATTTTATCAGGTTGAACACCCATTACTCGAAGCTGAAGAGGAAATAAATCCGGGGAACAGCCGTGTCAACCCAGAGCTTGTAAGAGGCCGGGCAGTACAACGAGCTCTCGTTGCAAGGCTGTGGAGGGAACGGAATATGTAAATGGTTAATATTATGTTATTATGTTCATAGTATATAGACTCTATACTATAATATGAGGTACTAGGAAAATAACTTATTACTAAAAAATAATAACAATGTTAATTGATTATTTGTTACAGATTGCATATGGCATGGACTGGACATGGCATAGGAGTTTTGATGAATTGAGAATTAGAATTGTCATAAATATCATTTGACAGCCCCATTTGATATGAAGAAGTGTAAAATATACGTTTTATGTTTTTGTACTTACATTTATTAACATTTGACGAGTTTATTAATCACTTTCTGATTCCGACGAGTAAATCTGAACTACTCTCCGTCTCTGAAATAAATAACATTCATTAACTCTCTCTTTTTCATATTTCTAATCGACTTTCTTTTATATTTATTGCAATTATTAGTGCCAGCCAAGGTAGGTACTTACTCTGACTGGAGGTGAAGTCACTTCTTCGGGATCTAGTGTGACTCTAATTGGCCCCCGAAGTCTTTCGCCAATTACTTCAAGAGCTGCGGCCAGCCTATGTATTGCCCGCGCATGCGCATGCGTGGCCTCCGCACTCAACCTCTCCATTTCGTGAAGCCGCGCTGTAGCCTCCCGCATATGTGGTTCCTCGTCTGAAAAAATAACAATAACATAACCCATATCCTGGCGTAAACAACTTAAAATTCACCCACTGCTCGTCTCGACTTGCACTCGTACGCTGGTTTTTAATTAAACCGACCTGTCGCTCTATTCGGAGAGGAACGACGCCGACGTCGTCTTCTGCGCGGTGCGGCGGCAGCGGCAGACTGTGCGGCAGGAGTGGCAGACTGTGCGGCAGGAGCGGCAGACTGTGCGGCAGGAGTGGCAGACCATGCGGCAGGAGCGGCAGGCGGTGCGGCGGGAGTGGCAGACCATGCGGCGGGGGTGGCAGGCGGTGAGGTGGGAGTGAGAGGCGGTGCGGCGGGCGTGTACGGCGGCGGGGCATACGCGAGTTGCTGGCTTCCGCTAGAAGAACTGGTGCTGGGGTTTTGTGCTGGCACTTCGAGTGAGACAATCTCGTCGTCAGGCAGCTGACGGATAAATTCGTCCAGCTCTAGACTCGGAGTTCTGAAACAACGGAAAAAAAATTCAACATATCTAAAACTTATATCCTCTACTATTATAAAATGTCAATGTTTGTGCCGATGGATGTTTGTTACTCTTTCACACAAAAACTACTTAACGGATTTTGATGAAACTTGCCAACATTGTAGTTTATACATCAGAATAACACAGGTATTTTATTTTAAGATATAATGATATATATTTTTTCAAATTTATGACGATAAATGCGTAAAAAGTCTCGGGTAGCCTCTACTAATACCAAACTACACTTACCTTACAAATGCAGGATGACTGGCGTCCTCTACCAACTCTAAAATTACATTTTGATCTTCTTGCTGTTTGGAAAAAAAACAGGCAGTGCAGTAAACCATGAAAAGCAGTGCTATGAAGAGTATGACAAGTTACAAAAATGGAAAAACAAATAAAGCAAAGTTAAACAGAAATTACTCAAAATTATGGCTGAGAATAGTACTGAGAGAGACATGATTAATTTAAATGAGTTAATAAATAAATGTATAATTATAAATGTATTAGTATGGCCAAGTGCGGGTTATAATAAGTTATTTATAATTAATGTTATTTTTTGGTTTTATTTCATAAATGATTATAATGCTCTTTACCTATGTGTTCTGTCTAATAATAAAATAACTCACCAATAATGGATCATGCCGAACACCTGGGAGCGGCTCCCCAACATCACGGCCTAATATGGTGTAGAGACGCTCCTGAAGTGGCGTCAATATTATTGTTTTTGATGGTCCCCCTCCTGAAAAAACAAAACAAATGTAACAGTCATGGTATGTATGGTTTTTGGAGATAATAAGAGCTGGAGAATTTTATATAAATAATATAACAAACCTGTGGCTGCTACTTCGCATTTCTGTAGTTTTATCTTTTTTAAAAGTTTCGATTTCAACTCATTGTAGTACTGAAAAATAAGTAAGTAGGTAGGTACATAAATTGAATTGTCTAGGTTGGGAGTCGAGTCAGGTGTACAATAACATAACTAAGTAAATAGGTATCACGAGTATTATCTTACCATTCGCCACTGGTCAGCACTTTTTTGGGCATGCTCCGGTGATATTCCATTTAGGATATCGGCGCAGAGGCCCCACAAACGACGCATCTCACATCGTCCCTCCATGGACCTGGCCAGACGGCCCAGAGCCAATTCTTTATTATTTTCTAAAAAGTCAGTAAGCGCTCTCAACTGATCTATATGTACGCTCATGTTTAGTTTATCGGAGCCTAAAAATTTACAGACAAACAAAAAATATCTCAATAAATTGAATAGGTAGGTAGGTATATCACAATAGTTTCCGTACTTACCTGGCAAACTATGCGAACCAACTTCATTCACCAACAAAGTAATAAATAAGTAATAAACCAACCAAGTAATAATAGTATTGAATTGAAAGTTATTAAAATAACTTTAAAAAGTTCGTTTCAGTTAAATATATGCGGACGGAACATAGGAACGGACGGACATGACAGTTTGATAGGATTGGGTAAAAAATATCGATATATCAAAATATCGATATTTTTTGTATCAAAATAAAAGATATAATAAAAAAAAAGATATATCAAAATATCGACATTTTTTCAGAAAAATATCGATACTAATTAGCGATATTTTTCCCGCGATATATCAATTTTCGATATTTATTTTCAGATATTAAAATCGATATATTTTTAAAGCTCTGCTGTCTGCTCATGCGTCACATCATGATTTTGACCAATTCGATTTCTTAAATTTTGTGACGGATTGTTTAAGCAAGCATAGAACCTAGCGGCTCAGCTTGGCGCCATCGTGCAGATGAGGGGCAAGACGAAAGCAAGAGCCATCTAAGAACTAGTCGCAGAACTAGTCTAGGTGTGGTCTGCATTAGCAAGCGCCGGCTTGTCGGACCGGGGTGGTTCAGGCAAGTCGAGGAGACAGCAGACGTCTCAGGTAGGCGCCATCGGGGGCTTAGCACGGCGCGCCGCGACAATTATCTCACGCATGCTGTCCTTATCACATTTAAAACTATAGACAGAGAAGTAAGCGTGACAAACGCACGACAACGCCATGCTAAGCTAGCAGACCAATGCGGTGTCTGATAAGGTGAGAGGGATTGCAGACATCCCGTGGCAAGCAAGCGCGGCAGTTTGCTGCCAGATAGCTTTAAGTCGTTAAACGAGTGGTTAAGATTGGTGTAGTGAACAAGTGATTGTGTTTATGTGATTATTACGTATAATAGAATTAGTTAAATTTAATGGCAGAATCTGTATATTTTTTTAAAAGAAGATGTTTAATTTATTGAATACAATAGTCTATGGATTTGATTGTGATGTCATTATGACGTTTGGAACGAAGAGTAAGGACTATTGTTTGTAAACGATATTGTATTGTAGAAAAGATGAAAATAAGAAGAATAAAAGGAAATAACAAGAGAATACCTTAGTTTCATTTACGCTTCTGTTACAATTTAGAAAATATGTGTTTTTTTTTTATGTCAATCAATTCGAAATTTTTTTTTAAACAATAAAACTTATGTTGAAACAGCCAGATGTGTATTTGCTTTAAAATTTCAATAATTAAGGCAATTTTTTATAAATAATTGCAAATTGGGCAAAAAATATCGAAATATCGATATTTCTTGGGTGAAATATATCGATATATTTGAAAAATATCGATACGATAAATATCGATATTTTTTTCCCATTTGCCCATCCCTAAGTTTGACACTAATGACGTTGACACGGATCCTTTTTTATGGCAAACGCAAAAGGTAGTAAACAGCCACCTAACACTATTTCGGTGTTTTTTCGAAAATAAACCTTCAATTTATGCAAAAAATGCATTTAAATCTTATAGAAATAAATATTCTGTATTTTAAAGTATGTCTAAGCTTATTCTAGGTCGAAAAAATCAATCAATTGGTTAATCAATTTCTTCGAACAATAATTTTATTAAATATTGGCAACATCGACAATTAAATCATTCGCAAAGACGAATGAATGACAAAGCCCTCTAGAGACTACTAATCGACTACTAATCGACTACTAATCGACTACTAATCGACTACTAATCGACTATTTCGTGGCACTTAAGAGAATACCAAATTTGTGACCTATTGCTGTAGAATATTTATCGTTTGGCTATAGTATGGTCGCTTAACTTAATTTAAGAGAATTGGTACCCAGCTAGCTTAGCATGGCACTCTGTGACAAGACGTTGTCGTGCGTTTGTCACGCTTACGTCTCTGTCTATATAGTATTAAATGTGATAAGGACAGCATACGTGAGATAATTGTCGCGGCTCGCCATGCTAAGCTCCCAGTGAAAGGATAGATAAAGTTTGAGAGTGTGGTTAAGTATTAATTCTTTACTGGTAGAACTATTTCGTGTTCTTTGCCAAAGAGGATAAGTTAGTAATTCAGTATGTTATTTGCGATCGTTTTATTGCGGCCTTGTATGATGGATGATAACGCCTCTCTTAAACTTTCTATACTATAACGCTATAACTCTACCCATCGATCGCCTTGCTTGCAAATTGTACGTACCAATCTGGGTACCTACCTAAGTTTTATTTTTATTTCTTTGTGTGCAATAAAGAATTTCTATCTATCCATCTATCTACCTGTGTGTTTTGTATGTTTATGTAAGTAGGTAGGTACTTATATTATTTGCCGATACATCATAATAATTTCGCAGCATCTAACTTCCTCTACTTTATCATAACATAACTAAGTTTATTTATTACCTATTACGAATACCTACTTAGTTTATGGAATACCAAAGCATACGTAAAAAAGATCGTTAAGGAAAGTAATTGACGCGAAAAACGTTACGCAATGGTTATGGAAAAAAGCCAATAAAGGTGTAGAGTAGAAGGCTCTGTTTGCGGCAAGACGTGCCGGCGTTACTAATCGCTGCTTTCCTTTGCGCCTGCGCAGAACAACTTCTTTTTAGTGACAGGTGACACACTCACACGCGTCACCTGACTCTGACTCATATTTGGAGTCACACGGTGATTATTGGGGACAAATCCGACTCAAAAATCCTGATAAAACGATAATTATAAACCACTGACTGCACGATGGTGCTAGGCAAAAAGTGTAGGGTGATAGATATGCCTACCTATAGAAGATATACACAGGTACCTTCGTACTTACCTACCTACCTACTTTGTATATCAGACTCAGCTTTAAATAATGTAAAAATACCTAGTCACGAGTTCACTAATCCAAATAAACCAAAATAAAAATATTGCATAATCTAATTAAGTGGAACGTTAATATTTGGCCAAGACAAACGATTTAAGTAGGTAGGTTTAAAATAAATACAAGCCGGTTTTAAAGAAAATTCCTAGATGTCCTCTTGATTATACATATCTACCTACATATCTACTGTTTAATAGGTAGCTACTGCGTTTAATTGTTCAATGTTCACCTTTTCATAATAAATTATTTTCTCTTTTGATGTCACTACTGTCGCCATCATTATTTGTTACGGTGGTGGGTTGGACTGTTTAAACATAATTATTTTCAAAACAGAGTCAAAAAACCTATTAAATTAATTAAATAACCAGTTACACAAATTAAGCTACCTAGAATCTACAGGCCTCTCTAATGCCACCTACTCCAAAGGGCCAGGCCAAAAAGAGAGAGATCTCTTTTAGTAATAAGGCCGCTTTGCTAGTCATCTTTAATTTACGTCTCATCATCATTAAAGAGGTTGATTTATTTATTAGGTAATTAATTCATTTCACATGTGTAAGGTGTTAATGTGACTATAACTTAACATAACATAACTGGCAGCCAATTTGGAGCTGAAAAACCACAGTGAAAAAATAATCTTTCTTCTAATCAATTCTAATGAAACTAAGTAGAAAGGTAAGTACTTCGAGAAATTATACAAAGGCTACGATAAATAGAAATAGGATCAGGAATTACTGTAACAAGGAAAGCAACCAGGACGGCCAGGATTAGAAACAACATCGATTTTATTTTACGAAGTGTGTGGGCGTTAATTTGTTTTGCCGATTACTTTTATCTACGTAGAACGAAAAGTTTTGTTGACGTCATCGGAAATGTGTTTTGTAATTCCGATGCACGATGTCATTTCATAAAACATAAAACCTATATTTAGAATTACACCACCACATACTTCATAATAAATTATTTTGTATCTCTTTGAGATGATGGTGGTGTAATTTTTCAACTGACACTTAGGGATGGCATTATAAACAGAACAGCTGTCATTGCTGTCAACAGTGTCAACTCATTTCATCTCATTGACATAGGTAGCGTAAATAAAAAGGTTATTGAATGAAAAATAATTGAATTTCATGAGTAATTGTGTGAAGTTCATTGATTTTATTAGTTTAAAATGTTCTGCTGTCTTAAAGGATGTCTAAACGGCTTTACGTTGACTCCCAGCGTCCCGGTTCGTATCAAAGACAACCCAGTACAACTTGACACTCTTCATATGGGTAAGATCTTTTACTTACTTTAATTTATATTTCATAAGTTTCACGATGTGTAACTAAAATATCCAGTTAAATAACTGTGAACTCAAAATATAAAAGAGTCAAAATAGCAACAGTATCTTCTAAGTATCATGGTATCATACTATTTTTAAAGTTCATGGTTTATGTCTGACAAAGTGAATGTTTAATTGAACATTAGTTCATTTCATGCTTGGTCCAATCAGATTGTGATTGGCTATACGATACTTTAACAGATAAGTATAGAAGCACGTAAACATAAAAACTATTTTTAAAATACTTTTACAATCTACACTGGCTGAGCCTATTTTCTTAGTGTACTTGGTCCTGAATCTTCTATTTATGGCATTACAGGCCATGAGGTGGTGGTAGTAAAAGGAGGGCAGCGTGTCTGTGGTTCAGGGTGTGCACTGGGCAATGCACCACTGGTACAGAACAAGGCATATTTTGAAGTGAAGCTGCAGCAAGGTGGCGTGTGGGCAGTGGGGCTGGCTACAAGGGAAACTGATTTGAATCGAGTCCATGGTATGTTACAAAAATAACTTTAATGTCCCTTTACTCTATACATTCAAATGGCTTATTAGACCTATCCTTGGCCAATGCCATTCATTATTATTTCGGCATAAATACTTGTACCCCTCATTTCCAGAAAGGGGCTATAGATTTTTAGATTTGTTTAAGTATTTTGTTTTGTTGTATGAAATAAAAACTAATATTATTTCTAGAACAGTTCTAAACATTCTAATTCAAATTGAAATTCTAAACATTAAGAAAATAATATAACTAAAAGGTTTTTCACATCCAAATAGCAAAACATCAAACATGGAAATATTTTTAAAAGAAAAACTGCAAACAGACAGACTGACTGGAATTATTTTCACTTGAAAATGTAAAACAATGAAAAGTGTATGCAAAGCGACTTATTAGCAAGTTAAAGAATCTGATACTGTATTAGTCATTAGTGATTAAAATGCACACTTCATAGGACCTACAGTGTAGGTCAATGCTATACTATGATATAATTCAATAAGTGTTACTTACTCATTACTATAGTTCACGAGTTTTAATAATTCATACTGCACTTTGTTGCCCAAAATCATAAGTAGGTTACACTTGGTCTACCACTGCAATGTTACTGTTTATGTTACGTAAGGAGTTAAGTTACAGTTACAGAATTTTTAGTAACACAACACAGTTGTGTGTACTTTTCTAGAGTTACCTAAACATTTTTGAAGTAGAAATGGAAACAATAATGTTTATTGTTTTACTGACATTCTATTCAAACTTGTCAATGGCTTTCTATTAAAGGTGGCATGGACAAGGAATCGTGGTGTTTAAACAGCGACGGTACGGTACGACACGACAACAACGAGCTGTACCAACTTGCACCAGCTCCCAGAGACTCTCCCGTGGGTGAACTATTGGTCACCACGGGGTCACCAGCCCATAATGACACAGACAAGACAGATGGTGACAAAGAAAGTAGTACTACTGCAGTAATGCCCGGTGAAGGAGACACTATTGGCATAGCCTATGATCATGTGGAGCTAAATTTCTTCTTAAATGGAAAGAATATGGAAATACCTGTTAGGAATATTAAGGGAACGGTTTACCCAGCGCTATATGGTAAGTTTTTTCTGTTTATTAAAATATGAAAGGATGTCTGTTCTGGTATTTGGAATAGTACTTACAGTTCAGAATGTCTTAGTTCTGAAATAAATAAAATAAGCTTTTATTTTATTTTGACAATATTAGTCACATATTTTTATCAATTTCAGTGGACGATGGCGCAATTTTGGACGTGATGCTAGAAAACTTTTTGTACCCTCCGCCATCGGGATATGAAAAGATCATGGTGGAGCAATCTCTACTCTAACAGGAACCCGCCAATCAGCGAGCTACGACTCGTGTGTGCGTGGACACCCCAGTGTAAAGTAACAGTGGCTGTGTATGTATGTATGTGTGTGTTGTCGAGACTTCTGCGTACGTAAAAGAGAGAAATATATTGCTCTTTCATGCTTTGATGGAGTAGTGAGGTGTGAGTGAGGGAACCAGATGAAAGTTTTGTTTATCATGTGATTTGATGTACCTACCTTTATGAAAGTGTTAATGATCTATCTATCTTATACTGAGTTCTGATTACATTGTTGAGACTCGCCCGAAATTCTTTGCTAATCTCATAATTGAATTGCCATCGCATGGCAGACGACGTTACAAATGCGATACGATAGCAATAAAGCCTATCTGATATCTTATATGAAACTAATGATGATATTTAGTAATACAAGAGAATAAACAGATGAAAAATACGAGATTAAAGTCCACAAAAAGATTGTAATCTTAATTTATTTATGTTTGTCCTGTTTACTTATCATGTCAATAAGTATTAATTAACCTCTTGTATAGAAATTATCATAATATCAAAGATGATATAATCGGTTGGTTGATTATATAATTAACAATGTCATGTTTACTTAGCAATATAAAATAAATACATAATAATAGATAATGCATTATGTATGATGATGCAATTATTTTCCTTCATTATAATTGAATCCTTTGCAATAACTAATTTCTTTTACGATATTTAAGTACCTATTTAAAAAACAAATAGTTTTTAATATAAAATAAAAAATAGGTACTTAAGTCGTCTTCACAAATATCAATATTGTGTGATTTGATGTAAGTATATGGAATCTGAATGTATTAGGAAAGCTTTATGTATTGGGTGTCTATGTAATTTGTGATATATCAAATATCTACATTCCACTTCAAGGCGAAGGGTACTATTTCTAATGATGAATGATCTCCAATATATCATAATATTATAATCGAATGTATCATAGATGTGTCTACTTGTTTGTATAGGGTGAGGTGTTTTAAAATTATTCAAAATGCGTATTTTTGTCATAACAACGTGGCTGGATGGACCTAGGAACTATAAATATCAATGTTATTGAAAAATGGATTCTCGATAATTTTATCGCTGAAAACTACAAATGAAATCAAATATGTTAAATATGATTAGGTAATTAGGTATTTAATTACTTTGGTCTACATAAATTGAGTGTTTCTAAACTGCCCTAGGTTCAATGAAAATCTCTTTATTTAGTAACTTTGTGTATTCGATGTAATTTTTCAATGTTTGTGAATGAATTTTGTCTCAACTTCATATGGTGCTCTACCAGTATTATACTTTATTATTTATTCAGTAAATATTACTATGTGCGCCAAAATATGAAATAATATATCATACTTAAATAATAGTTGTTACGGTAATTAATTTCATTTTTATACCCCCATTTGTTGAAAAAGCTGATAAAATTAATTTCTATAGTTTTTGGCTATATCATATAACATTGTCAGTAGTTGAGTTTGATGGAACTTTAACTTTAATGAGCTTGTCTACGATGTGGAACAATGCTTATTTGTCTTCAATATTTATTTGATCTTTTCTCTAGATAGGTACCTAAAGCTATTTTTGTATGAATGTATTGTTAACGATTAATTATGTTAGTAAAATTGCATTGTAATATGCATAGCCTAATAAATGAACAAAATTATTGTAGATAGAATATTGTATGCTGGCTGTAATTTGAGCAGGCTTAGCACTGTTCCCGTGCGAAAGGTTTGTCGTATTATTCTGTCTCTATCACCAACTTGCTTCAGACAGAGAGAGACGCGTATACGCGAGATATCGAGACAACTACCGCGGACTGTGCTATCCCTGCTGAAAACATACAAGAAAATACGCTATTTCAAATATTAGTTAATATGTGGTTTGAAGTTCTAATTTTAATCCTAATAGATTGCTAGTAGAACTTCAGCGATTAAGTTTCCAGTCTGTAGGTATGTTTTTTATTTTCTTATTGTCAGATATGTTTATTAAGTTAGTGAGGGTTTGAATCGATGGTCGTGTAATGCTTCGCGTAAAGATTGTTGCTAACTAAGTCAGTAACTGTTAATGTTTACGGGGGCAAGATACAAGCACTAGTCTTGTAAAGGAAGTGGTACTATAGTATCTACTGGCGCTGCTATCAAATCTTTGTGTTCTGGTAGCCGTCAGTACCCGGCCGTAATGCGTAACGCACTGTGACTGTTTTTGTTAGCTGCGAGTTTCAATAAGCCGTTTCATGGTCTAATATTTTGCTGTTTTCATTAAGTTAATAAGTGATAGGTAGGTAATTTAATTCCTCTTTTGTATTTAAAAGGCAAGGAAGATGGTTGGCATACCTAAAGCCCGCGAAGCTACACTATGAAAACATAAAAGTTAAATTAAAATACTTAGCTCTGAGAGTTGATGTAGGTACATTTTACGATTTACCAACGAATAATATTAATATTTGGATAATTATTTTAATTCCATATCAGTTGCACTACTTTTCATTAGTCATCTTAGGCAGGTGCCCAAGTTTAGGTATGCCAAGCTCCATACAAATATCTTCTATGCTCTACACAATGACCATTTGACGGGTAACACTGAGCTTTCCAAATAACCTCTTATCATCGGACTGTAACTACTTAAGTAGAATGTAAGTTAATTTATTTCTAATAATTAACAGGAAGGCGAATATAAATAAATGCTAAAATGAATAATTACCTACATTCTGTTCATATTATTTTTTACCTTGTTTGTAAAGTAATTTATACTTTTGATAGGTAGGTACCTAAACGAGGAAATGTTTTCTAATGAAATGCACATCTATAATGATAAATTAATTTATTAATTAGTACCTACATATATTTTTCATTAAAACATTAGGCGAATGCTGTCGTCCTTTTCAGCAAATTATTTTCAAAGATTTTACAGTATTTTACGAATAATATAATAGCCAAAATTCAGGCATTTTCATATTTTATGTTTTTGGTGGTAAAGATACCTAGGTACTCGTAAAATTACACTATAGCTTTAGGAATTAAGTATTTCTTAGAAACAACCTACATAATGAAATGAATGATTGATAACGATACTTTTAATTTTTAATTGAGTATAATCGTCATATTAAATGCTGTAACACGCTCGTCCTACAATTTGTCATCGTTAACTTCCTCAAGCTTTACAAGGATTGCCGAAAATCACTTTTGTTTCAAACAAATAAAGTTCGTTTTTAATTGCGCCGTGGTAGTTGCGGCGTGAAAGGGTTGGTACCGAGTGTTTGTACTTCGATTTAATTCAAATGTAAACAAAGGGACGATGCCGTGATAATGCCCGCCGCCGCGCGCCGCCATCGGCGCTATAAATTTTCAGTATACATTCAAAGGGTTGTCCATTATCTTTCAGGAAATTAACGCGCCCTAAGGTGTGGATACGGTCTTCCATTTCGTTTTAATAAAGATACAAAAGGAAATTACTTCGTTAGTGATACTTTTAAACAAAATCATAACATAACTAAGACATATAAGTACGTAGGTACCTACTTATGATTGTAAGCAGCAAAAACAGTTAAGTAATAGGTAACTTAACTAACATATATATAACTTTGAGCAAACCTATCATCCATAACCACCACACGATACCGTAACGATACCACAAAATCTGTTTAGTAGGTACCTAATTATCTAAAAAGTATTTTTTCTCATTTGGTGTTTGTTTTCGTTAATCGCAGGGACTAGTTTTTATTTAATAAAAAGATTGAACTTAGTTACTCAATGTTTAATATCAGTAGTTACCTACTTATCGAAGCACTTTGTTATTAATTTTATTGTGTTTGCACTTAATACGTAGCACTTAATAGGTAGATAATGTGTACACAAACTACTTAGCAATAGCACTTAGCCTAGACAAGACTAAACGTAGAGTTATCGGCTTCACACACCATTTCACCGAACATCAGCAGAAGACAGCTAAACTATGTCCTACCGGGTTAATGGCGTAGGTACACCTACTCGTACCTATGCATTTTACATTTATTTCTTCTAAAGGACGTTACAATAAGGGTAGGTACCTATACCGGGCTGAAATACAGTGAAGGCGAAAAACTTCGGAAAGTAGTAAACCAAGGAATCTCATGCAAATCGATCAATCAGCATTTCGATCCACATTTCCATGAGAAAAGTAGATAGGTGCCTACCTACTATTGATGTGTTCTGGTTGGTACACTCTGTAGAAATAGAACCCACCCTGTGGAAGTATCGCGGTGTCGAGATCGAGGGTAATGATTTGGAAAACTCAATAAGTAGATAGGTACTTAGATGCCGTGAAACTTTTAGCAACCTACTTTTAATACAATAACCACTTTCAAAAGAAATAAGTACCTACGTTTAAAATGTTTCATCTAGGTATATACTAATTTAATTATATTATACCTTATAGGAAGTACCTATAGTTAGCGGGTTTTCTGTAGGGGTTTGTGATTCTCTCTCTCGAAATTAGCAATGCGTCTGATATAGGTAGGTACCGTACCATACCTATCTATGCCTCGATCGTCTGGTATCATACCTAACATAATCTTTGTTTGTTCCTATGCCCTCATCTAATCGAGCTTATCGTCTTTACTCTGGAAACAACTCGATCGCTTCGAGACTAAATCCTTTAATCGAATGACCGGCAATATCGAGTCAGAAACTTCTTATTCCGTTTCACGTTGGCGATACACACACAAAAACTGTCTATTGGCAACCAAAATCGCAATATCGGGCAGATGCCGGAGCTGGGAAATTCGCGCGCTTTTTACATCCAACATATCTAGGTAAGTACTGACTATTGCCATGCCAGGCAGGGGCACTCAATATTTTCCTCAAACTGGTATTCGGGTATACTGTCGATTTTTAAACTACTCGAATTTACTTAAAATTTAATAAGTAAGTAATATGTAAAATCATAAGTCGACACAAATCGACCCTTTCAGTCCCTGAAAGCGCCACGAACGACGATAGAGCTGAGCTGCTTCCTCGTCATTCTCTCATCATCTCATAGTCTTATAGCCCCATAGTCTTAAAAAGTAGGTACGAGTAAATTAACTAGGTACCCGATTTCATTGAACGGAGCTATAGGTTGAGGGCCTCTGTAAGTATCGAGACTATCGCAAGCTATTTGCACCCGCGCGGATCCGCTCAGCCTTTGTTCCACAAGCTTTGCTGACACAAGCAAATAAATGGAAAACTGAAACAATACTCGCGCTCGCGTAAAACGTATTTCGTCGCACGAGAGCCGTCTATTTTACACTATATTAAAATACTCGGCTGTCGCAAAGTTTTTGTTGTTCTTTTTAAGTGGAACGTATAAAGTTTTGTCGTAAACTGCACGATACGTTTTCCTGCCGTTAAATTGGAATTAAAATACGAAAAAGAGGGTTAATCACTGAGGGCCTTTCCAAGTTTTAAGGCTTTTATTTAGGTGCCGGTGTGAGTAGGTACTTATATCCGATATTGGATGTAGGCAGTTAACTGCTCTGTTCACGTGAAAATGAAACCCATCCGTCAGTTAGATTTTCCCACTCATTTTGGTCTAGCAGTTCATATTACGTACTTTTGACTAGTCATATGAGGTTTTCATGTGAGCATGTGAGTGTCATTATTACGTGGGCATGGCATTTCGCTCCAGTTGGCCGGTAATCGGCGCGGACTGGTCAGTGGGCATCTACTGCCACATGACTGCACGCTTTGTCGATATCCAGCCTCTCGGATTCACACTCTCGGATACTCAAGAGTTATGTGCCATATCGCGCCGTTCTCCCCACGGATTTCTCTAGCAACTATTTTTATCTTAGGTATTAGGTAAGGCATTGAATTTATAGCCAGGATTCGGTTTTGCGGCAAAAATATCTATTCTGTTTCAGTTGTGTCTAATTATTCTCTACTTCAAATGGTCAAAAATCAAAATTAAGTATGTTTTTATGTTCCAAAACCTATCAACTGATTAATAATGCTTTAAATAAACAGTACCTACCTACTTATTTATTTGTGACATCATGTTCCGCTATGTGAAGGGAGTCAGGCAGTCGGCTTCAGAACAAATGAGTTGAGTACCTTCGTGGGATTTACTTCCCAACTTAAACACATAAAGGGAAATTGCTGGCATTACCGGCTTTTATTGACTTTAAAGTTTCAACTCTTTCGCTTACGAAGATACCCCCATAACTTTCTAAATGCTTATAACAAAGGTTTCTATAACTCTATGAAAGGGTCTTTGTACTTCCCACAAATAATGATGCGCTTTTGCTAAATAGGTAGATAAATAAGTAAACACGTAAAAAATAAAATAAACGGGGCTTGTAGTCAGATAATAACGTCGCTACAAAGTAAGTACTTACCTACCTACGTACTAAAATGCCCTATTAAAGTATTCTTATTTTTTCTCTTATCTTTTATGAATACCTACTTGAGTATATCCAATTTCATAAAACCATTATCTAAAGTAGGTAGGTATCTATAAAACATTGAGTTTGATAAAATGACGATCCGAGTAAACGACCATCGTGCTAGACATTGCTGTCGTTAAACTGCATTTCATAAAAACTAAGGTCCCTATTAGAATCGGTGAGATTTGTTATAGGTATAGGACAGTAACCAGCTATGCCACCGGATACTCCCAAAAGACACATACACTGGTATCTACAAACAAGCTTTAAAAACTTGAACAGTTTCGCATTGAATGATTCTCGAGAGGAGAGGACCCTCATCACCGTGTCGAGTACAAACTTGTAGCCGCCATTTTTAGCTCACGCGCACACACAATTTCTTTTTCGCTCTGTTATCTTTAGTAATTAATTATACGGCAGTCATACCCGTGCTAATTGTCTGTACTAATTATTGTGAACACGAAAAATAAATATAGTTGGTCGTGCATCAAGTGTTGTTCTTCATCAAACCCCTTCGCATCAAAACCAGCTAAACTTGCTTGCGCCACGCTTTGGACCAAATGTTTATGACATAAGCAACTCCGTTAGCGAGATGAAATATTGAAGAAACTTAAATATGTGCACCTAATTATAATTTGCCTAAGTATACTAACTTATAGGTTTTAATTCCTTAATTCAGTACCTACGCTACTGAGTCCATACGTATATCCTTTGTAGATATTTCGGGAGCTACTTGCATATGTTCCTACGTCCAGAAAAAGCAAAATAAGGAAGGTTTTGTATCAATAAAGCACAGTGGAAGAACTGTTTGGTTTTCCCAACCCGCATAATATTTATTATGTAGTAGGTAGGTGAGTGAACTTCCTTTATTGGCCTGTAGGAGGAAAATATCATATTTAATACCTGTTTTCTCAGGCTTGCCATTATAAGTATTGCAAAGTCCGTTTTTAGTGTTCCAAAGACAGTCATGTGGTACGCTTGTGTGTTTATGCTGGCACTTACTTTGTGCGAGGGTGCTGAAGAGAATGAGAAACAGACACGGATGGTGCAAATTGCACAGGGTCCGGTCAGAGGACATCTCGATAGCGAAGGAGGCCTATTCGGGTTCTATGGAATCCCATACGCTACTCCACCCACTGGCAATGACAAATTTAAGGTAAGATATTTTGTTTATAGGTCCTACTTACTGCAACCACAGTTTATATGCCGAAATCAAAAGCTTGTTTTGTGTCTTTAAATTATTGTGTACCTACTTAATACTTAAGTAAGTATACTTATTGAGTAAATTTTCCAGGCGCCGCTGCCGGGACCAGTGTGGAATTCTACTTTGGATGCTGTAGATAAATCAGTCTCATGTCTTCAACCAAACCCATTCGGCCGTAATCTTTCAATGCAAGAAGATTGTTTAAATGTGAATGTCTTTGTACCTGACACAGATAAGACCAATCTCTCTGTAGTTGTTATAGTTCATGCGGGGCGCAGAATTGGAAATGGAAATATGATAACTCCAAAGAACCTAGTTAGAAGCCAGAAAGTCGTTGCTGTTACTTTTAACTTCCGTCTTGGAGCTCTCGGGTTTTTGTGTTTGGGTACATCAGATATTCCTGGCAATGCTGCTCTGAAAGATCAAGTAGCAGCACTCCGCTGGGTTAATACGAACATTGCTAGTTTTGGAGGAAACCCTAACGATGTCACAATCTACGGCTATAACACTGGCGCAGCTGCAGTTGAACTCTTGATACTTTCCAAATCCACTAAAGGCTTATTTCATAGAGCCATACTAGATAGTGGTTCAAGTCTTGCTGCGTCATCTGTTCAAATAAATCCGACTGAAATAGCGCAAGAAAGCACGTTTAATTTAGGTTGTTCCAACTATGATTTGTACGGTATAGAAAAATGTTATAAATTAAGTCCCACTCGCAACATAATAAATAGACTTGAATTTAATGATGTCAAGGGCGAGTACAGAGAAATATCCGCCTGCGTTGAGCGCGATACAGGAGATGAATTAATTGTCGAAGACTCTCCTGTAAATATTTTAAAGAGAGGCGACTACAATAAAGTACCGATACTTTACGGATTTAATGACATGGAGGGACTTGCCTATGCAAGCCTTACATTTTATGAAATAGTCAGTGACATGAAAGACGATTTCTCTTCCTTTTTGCCCCAGGACTTGCATTTTAGCAACGAAACAGAGAAAAAAAATATTGCAAAACGAGTAAAGGAATTTTATTTTGGTAATGAAACCATTGGGGAAGCCAATTTGGCCCAATACGTTAATTTTTATTCGGATACAAAGACTATTTATCCAATACTCAGATCAGTAAAATTACATACTGAAGCAGGAAATGATATGGTTTATTTATATCAATACTCATTTCCTAGAGAAGTATACCTGTACTTGATTCTGCGTATATTTGGTGAGCCTATTATAGTCCGCGGAGCTAGTCGCTTAGCTCAAACGAATGCTGTTCTTGATACCATTTACAATCTCGACACTAGGAACCCTAACAACGAAACTGATGAACAAATAGAAAAATACAACAAAATGAGAAGTATAGTCCGACAACTTTGGCTCAATTTCATCACAACCGGGTGAGTTTATAGGGCATTGTTTTAAATATTTTAATTAGTAGATATTTTTTAACTTTATTGTAACTAACCGTGGGATACACTTGCAGGAAACCGGTACCGACTGAATCTGAGTTACCGTCGTGGCCACCAACAGGAGTTAAGGGTACGCCTTACATGGAATTGACGTTGCCGCCCCAACTAATGCACGACGAGCTGCTGGCGCCTCGTATGCAGCTGTGGGATGAGCTATACGCGCGTTACTATCGCTCACCTATTCCTCCACCAGCTCCACCGACAACTGAAGCACCAACTACTGAAGTTCCTTCGGAAAAAACTGCAGAACCTGCTAGGAAAGTGGTTTCAAATAAAGATGCAGAAAACAATAGTGGCTAGTGTAACTAAGTTTGATGTATTGTTTTACCAAAATATGCATTAATATTTTATAATAAACTAGCTGTCCCGGCGAACTTTGTCCCGCCTTAGAATGAACTTTATTGTGTAGGAATAAAGTTCAAATTGACTCTACATTTTAGTAAGAAAACATTTGTATGGGAAAAAGAAAAGGTCTGTTTTAGGGCTTTCCCGGCAATTATTCGAATTTTTCTCACCGTAAGAACCATCCTTGGACTTCAATGAACATTTTAAAAAAAGAATTAGCGAAATCGGTCCAGCCGTTCAGGCGTGATGCCGTGACAACGGAAAACGGGTTTCATTTTTATATATATAGAAGATAGAAGATATAAGTTTTTAAATCATTATTACTTACTAACTTAAACTGTAGGTATGTACTTATAAATTATATTAGCTTTGTTTCGATCTAAATTAGGTAATTAGCTTAATATTGTCCTTTCTGTTTTTTATATTGTTGGAAGATGTGATAACCTTCAACAGAGTGTACATTTACCTCTTAAGTTGATTTGTTCTCGGCTATATTTGCAATGTATCACTTACTGGTTGTCCTAAATAAATAAATAAAATAAAGTAAAAACCTACCTTAGTGTTAGATAATAAAGAAGTTCCAGGATCCTACGGATGTTGAACCAATTGTAAAATTACCTACTAGTCATCCTACATATTTATTTTTAACATGGCGTGGTCATGATTATCTTAAGTCAAATAAGATACCTAAACTTATAAATAAATCAGACCGCGACGGAGTGCTACACAATTATTTTGATTACCTAAGCGTCGTAGTCGCATGTACGTCAGCATGTGGTTAGGACGTGTGTTGTTGGTCCTGTGCGCGTGGTTCGCGTGCGCCTTTGCGAACGACCCCGATTCGCGTCTGGTGCACACTTCGCAGGGTCCCGTGAAAGGGTACCGGGCACCTGAAGGGGACCTCTTTGAGTTTTACAGCATACCCTACGCTTCTGCTCCTACGGGAAAAAATCGATTCAAGGTGAGGAGTCATGTTTTCCTTTGTTTTAATTTAATATGAATTGTTTCTTTTGTGATTTAAAAAAACTTAAAAAAACAACCTGACAAGCGCATGAGATAAAGCTTTGATTAAATTTGTTAAGTAGATAAGTAAATGTGAAAAGTTAATGAAACTGTAGAAAGTAGATAGATGAGAAAAAAAGATTTCGATGTTCTATCTAAGCTGATGATTTGTCATCTGATGTTTTTTTTCACTTTCAGGCGCCGTTACCTGCACCGGTATGGATTTCTCCTTTAGAAGCTGTTGATAAACGCATAGTATGTCCTCAATCTGACCCCATGGGATTCTCTGCACATCACACCATGCAAGAGGATTGCCTTATAGCTAACGTCTTCGTCCCTGATACAGAAGAGTCAAATCTCCCTGTACTTGTTATAGTTCATGGAGGGGCCTATCAAATAGGATTTGGACAAATGGCAACACCGAAACAATTAGTTAAAAGTAAAAAAATAATTGCGGTTACATTTAATTACCGACTCGGTGCTCACGGTTTCCTGTGTTTAGGCACAGCAGATGCTCCTGGAAACGCCGGCATGAAAGATCAGGTAGCTCTGTTGAGATGGGTAAATAAGAATATTGCTAGTTTCGGAGGGAATCCTGACGACGTCACTATAGACGGCTACAGCGCTGGTTCCTCGTCTGTCGATCTGTTGATGCTATCAAAATCAACGACTGGCTTGTTTCATAGAGCCATCCCAGAAAGTGGGGCTAACGTTGCTTCATGGTCAGTGCAACTCGATCCGATTGCGAATGCCAAAGAGTACGCAAAGTTTTTGGATTTTGAGAACGTGGATGATATCTACGCTTTGGAAGAGTTTTATAAATCTGCTTCATACAGTTTATTGGGAACTGAATCCTTCTTAGATAGAAACAACTTTGTGTTCTCACCATGTGTAGAACGAGACACGGGAGTGGAAAGATTCCTTGATGACTATCCTGTCAACATTTTGAAGAAAGGCAATTACAATAAAGTACCCGTGTTGTATGGGTTTGCTAATATGGAAGGCTTATTCCGCGTGCATATTGCTTATGATAAGTTTGTGAAGGGTATGAATGAGAAGTTTTCTGATTATTTACCTAATGACTTGCAATTTAAAGACGAGGAAGAAAAGGAAAGAGTTGCTTCAGAAGTTAAACAGTTCTATTTCGGAGATAAAGTCATCGATGAAAATACTATTTTAGGATACATTGATTATTTTACGGATGTGTTATTTGCCTATCCAACCTTAAGATCTTTAAAGCTACAGGTCGAAGCGGGTAATAATAACATATACCTTTACGAGTATTCTCTTTATGTGGACATCCCATTACCACCTATGATGGAAGCGCCTGCAGTGAAAGTAGAAGGTGCAGCTCATTGCGCCCAGACGATGGCCGTATTTGATGGAACGGGTCCAATGGGCTCCAGGGATGAGTCTGACATTCCAGAAGATCTTAAAAAGATGAAAGCCATCATACGGCAGTTTTGGTTGAATTTCATAACGACTGGGTGAGTTTTTGTGAACTATTTCTAGGCATTTACCTATTACTCATTTAATTTAAATTGTATTTTTATGAAAGAACCAACTGAAGCATCGTAGCGGGCTTTCAAATTAGCCATTAAGCATATAGACGAACATGTTAATTTTTGTTTCAGAGCCCCAGTTCCTAAGAATGCAGCTGGATTACCAGCGTGGCCGGCAGCGGGTGCCGATCGCTCTCCGTACATGGATTTGAACTTGGAGCCGAAGCTGAAAGGGCAGCTGCTGCCGAACCGAACACGTTTTTGGGATGACATCTACGATAAATACTACCGCGCACCAGCACCGCCGCCCATTCCACAACCAAAACACACTGAACTATAGGAAACTAAGTAGGATGTCATTGTTTATCTGTCCTTACTAACATGATGAAGGTCAAACACGCAAATTAAACTCATCTAACTCATATCCATCGGTTGTGATGGTTGACAATAAATGGTGATAAATAAGTAGGTATGATGTAATGTGTCTCATTAAATAACCGATTTAAAACTAAAAGCAATACAAAAATGGTGGTTCTCAATTCAGAAGATCTTTTATTTTTTTGTAGAGCTAAGGTATTTCGAGGTCATAATCATTAGGATATTTATTTACTAAATAACATAGGCGATAAAATAGAGACGTAACTTTACTTAAGTAATGATTGTACAAAATTTTAGTACCTACTTAAGATGCGAATCAATCCGTATTTCCTTATCAACAGTAAAGTTTATTTAACCGGTCTAACCTGTAGGTAGAAGATAAATAAGATACAAATACCTCTCTATAGCAAATGGGCATTGTACAATTTTTATGTCCCTCACTTTTTATTTCATAGTTCGATTATATAGAGTATTTTGAGAAACCTATTTAAGGGTGAATCTTCAGAATCGAGAATTTTGATGTCCGGGAGCTTAAATCCTACGTTTCAAATTATAAAGTCAATAAAATATGTTTTAAACTATAGATTAAGGTGTTATCTACTTGGGAAAATAAAAATAATACATGAATTCAAATCGAAACGTATTTAAAAAATAGTTCAAAGCCCTAAAAATTGATTCCACTGACGTGTCCGCTCTCCCGATTTATTCAGAAAACCTTAAAAATCTTTTTATCATATATACTTAAAGATTCATACATGTTTTTATTTTATTATAAAATAGTTAATTATTACGCATCATAATAAATTTTACACGTATTTTACAATTAACTGAATTTTTCGAGTCATTTTAATTTTGTCCGGCACTAAAGTGTGATTACCTTGGCACGTCACTAAATCGCGCATACGACCCTAGTCGAGCCATTTGGATAGGCGCTGCCTATTTTCACGCGAACTGTGAGATGCATTTTATGTATCGAGGGGGTAGATTATGCGTGAAGTTGTACCATTCACGAAATACAAAGATAAGTATCTGATTCCCCTGGCTTTGTTCTGTACGATCATTGATTACTATGTTCATGTTTTCTTATTAATTTTGTACTACAAGACTAGCTTGATATAGCTACGAATAAGCGCATGGGTGCCCATCATCTAGCCTGGAAACATCATTACGCTAGTTAAATCCAATTTATGTAAAACGACAAAAAACCGATATTTCTTGCTTCCACTGGCTTGATTCCACTGGTTTAATGACCAGACCGTACTAATAAAATCATACAGTTTGCTTAAATAACGGTTTATATTGATTTCTAAAAATAGCGTTATGTGTAATAATGTTTGATATTATTAAAAAAACAGTTTTCCACATTAAGGGAGGACGTTTCAAAGCTCGGTCACCTATTTAAAGATTTTGAATTAGCAACTTCACAGCAACTTGTATTAATACCCAATAACCTTTTAAAGCCTAAATTCGAAGGTACGTTAACTGTTTTTAATTTTATTTCACAAAATTGAAACTTTTTTATACTTTATATTGCATTATTATTGATTCCCCTGGGCGTAAATTTTTAACATCAAATATCTTTGGATCCATACATAAGAAATGAGTGCCTATTCAAAATATTTGTTTATTGACCTCTCTAATTTGTAATTTTATTCTCAATTTAAAAATAAAATAATATTTAAATTTTACCAGTGGAATCAACTAAAGAATCCCAAATCGAAGAAACACCCTTAAATATTATTGAATTTAACTCAGTCTTTCTATTTTTTATGAATTATTTTTGAGTAGTCTTTATACGATAACGTCATCAATTTCTTATTATTTTTTTACCTTTGCCTATTTTAACACTTAAAAAAAAAATTACTTTGACGTTTGACAAATGTCAATTAGTAGTGTCAGTCAATTCGTATGTACCTGGGCAAATCTCCAGAAATTATTTATTTTGAGTGTTTTTTTTGGATTCTTAAAAACCTGCGTGCATCGCTTAGATTTTTTAAAAGTATGAATAAATAGGTTGAGATTATAAGATTACTAGTTGAGTTACGTCAAATAACAAAACAAAAATGGAAATAATCATATTTTTATAAAAACTGTTGTTGAGGATAATGATAAAATGTGAGGAAAGTGATTTTCAGCATAAGGACAATGACGATACGTTGAAGATAATGATAAGCTCTGGAATTAAACCTTATTATGAGTAAAGAGTAATTAATAATACTAAGTTCCAATGACTCTGATTGATTAATAATAGGAATCGCTTAGGTACTCAATAAATTATCTATTATTTTGATAATATCGCAACATCTTAAATTTTAAAAACGTCTTAAATTTTAATTAGGATAACAACAATAAATGTAGTCAACAATCAACATAGGTAGTTAATCTTAAAATTACAGGTAAGTATCACATTTTTCAAAACAATTAGCAGGCTCAAGTACCTCTGTGTGTGTGTGTGTGTGTGTGTGTGTGTATGTATGTGTGTATGTGTGTGGGTGGGTGTGCGTGCGTATGTGTGATGTGAGATAACAATCAATTAGAAAAATATTAAAAACTGAACTGTTTGATTTTTGGGAATGTTCGTGATGTAGAACTATGACTGTACGTTTTGATTTTTTATAAATATTGCTGATGTTAAAAGTTATAACCATTTTTAGATTCATATGGAAATACATATCAAAAAACTCAAAAAACAAAGGCAATGACAAACCACAGGGAAGAACCATTATTACTAAAAAACAAAACAATAGAATATGTAAAAGAGTACAATTACCTAGGTGAACTGATTTCAACAACCGATCAAATGTCAAAAGAAATTGAGATAAAAATCGCAAATTCATGGAAACGTTACTGGGGACTCAAAGAGATAATGAAAAACAAAGACATAAATATGATTTATAAAAGGAAACTATTCAATACATGCATCCTGCCCATACTTAGGTACATACGGTTGCCAGACGTGGGCCCCCACAAAAGCACACTCCAAAAAACTAGAAAGGTGTCAAACGGCAATGGAACGGAGCATGCTCAGCATTAAAAGAACTCAGAGAATAAGAAACTCAACAATAAGGAAAGAGACAAAAATAGAAGACGTAACAACAAAAATAAAACACCTCAAGTGGAAATGGGCAGGACACACAATTAGAGGTCGCGAAAAATGGAGCAAAAAACAACTATGTACTGGTATCCAAGAACCGAGAAAAGAAAAAGAGGAAGACCACATAGAAGATGGGTAGATGAGATGAGGAAGACAGCAGGCAGCCTCTGGACCAGAGTGGCTAGTAACAGACTACGGTGGAAGAGCATGGGGGAGGCCTTTGCCAAGGGGCAACAGATAGAATCTGAATAGAGGCTATTATTATATGGAAATACATTTCTGCTCATAGTTTAAAACTTTGGGAATATTTCCAAAAAATCAAAACGTACCTACGGGCATAGTTCCCCATCAAAACAGAACATTTCCAAAAATCATGACTATTGCACAAGATTTAAGGGTTGGAAACAGTTATTGCCTTTAGTATGGATACTTCCAACTACTCTCTCCTCTAAGGTATTAGCAATAAGTGCGCTTAGTTAAACAAAAATCTAAATAAGTCAGTAATAAAATTGTCACTTAATTATTTCGTTGAAGAAGATGGTCCTGGAATATTATCTAAGTAATTCAAAAGTTATATCAGAAAGAACCACTATACGTTTATTCCTTGCCGTATCTGGGACAAAATACTTAAATTGCATTTTCGTCTCGTTCATCAATCACGTTTTGTATGAAATCAATATGTTTTCCGTGGCTACAAATATTAGAGGCTTCACAATCGAAACAACTCATATTGCGTACAGTTGTTCTTGATGTAGACTTCTCCCACAGAACTTGATACACTGAAAAGGTGCACCTGAACGGCTTTATTGCAAAGCAAGCAAAGCTTGGAAGCAAGCTTTCTCTAAATAGAACATCTTCTCCATCTATTTTTTCACAATGATTTTATGATTTTCATTTTCCATATAACTTTTAATCATACCGTAAAGCTATTTAAATGTTCCAATGTCTTTCCCAAAAGTCACCATACGATCCGCAGTCCTTTTTAGAGTTGCTCCAATGCCGTCAGGGGCACCTTTCCCGTGCCCGGATTCTGAATAGTTCCACGTTACTCTTTTCAGTTGCGGAAAATCTTTACAAAGCTGAGAAATCATATAAAATATGTGCTTATTCCTGTATTGTGAAGTTGGAGAGTCCGACAAAAAATGGATAGTGTCAATAAAAGAGTTCAGCGTTAACACTTCCTCTATCAATGGTATTAAGTGGGCCCACACAGCTGCAGCATCATTTTCTTTCCACCTCTTGCGTTGCTCTTTAATAGCGCGAGTAGATTTTGCTGATTTATTTTCTGCTTTCTTTTTAAACATTTAAGTCTGCGTTTTTCTTTCTCTACAGCTAGCAATTCAGGATCATTTTTAATTTCTATATACCTTCGTCTTTCCCTGGTTTACAATATACACTCCATCATATCTGTAGGAGTTCATTGTGTCATATATAAAAAATCTTCAAGTCGAAGCTATCTTCGCATAAAGCTTTGCATCGACCACCTTCATATGTAGCATATATTACATAAAAATTTTGTAATATTAACAAAAATCTTCTTTCGTCACTTATGTGACGATTCGTTTCAATTAGCAGAATATAGTACTTGAGCTCCATAATTTATTTATTTAAATTATTGTAAACCACCAGAAACTCCACCTTAAACAAACGCATTTGTCATTATCCTGAATCCGTATCATTATCATTTTACGTAATGTCATTATTCTCAACGTTCATCATTATCCTAAAAGTAAAAATTCAGGACAATGATGTTCAGAAAATGATGATTTTGTCAAAAACTTGTTCCAGACATGTTTTGCGTATACGATGTTTGAAAAAAGGATTTATTATAGCAAATGTACACGAAATCGACATACTTTTCCGTCAAATAAGGAGAGAACAATGCATTTTAGAACAATATACAAATGAAATTGTAAATGACGCTTCCAATTAACTTTTTTGGAGAATCAAATTCAAAGGCTTACCTGCGAAAAACAAGCGCATCTATCTCCACCAAAGCGCGTTGCTCGACTGCTGCGCGGGAGTGGTGGTTCGTTCGGGTACAAGTTTCCCTCCCCCCTCTTGTCTTACGCGATATATTTGGATAGCAAATTTTTGTCAGGACAATGATGCTATTTTTACAAGCTTTTATTTAGTTTCACCTGTCCCGTTGTCTGTCGTTCTGTAATCAAATCTTGCAACTTAAATTTGATCCACTTCCCGGTTTCCGATTGAGCTGAAATTTTGCATGCTTATGTATATCGCGTGACAATGCAATATTATGGTAACATGGAGCTGATCTGATGATGGAGCTGGAAGGTGGCCATAGGAACTCCGTAATTAAATGATGCAACCCTATCGAGTTTGGTCTCATTAGATTCGTCTTGACAAGTACTTTGATACTATATGGTAACCAGGGTCTGATGATGGAGCCGGAAGGTGGCCATAGGAACTCCGTAATTAAACGATGCAACCCTATCGAGTTTGGGCTCATTGGATTAGTCTTGACGAGTACTTTGATACTATATGGTAACCAGGGTCTGATGATGGAACTGGAAGGTGGCCATAGGAACTCCGTAATTAAACGATGCAACCCTATCGAGTTTGGGCTCATTGGATTAGTCTTGACGAGTACTTTGATACTATATGGTAACCAGGGTCTGATGATGGAGCCGGAAGGTGGCCATAGGAACTCCGTAATTAAACGATGCAACCCTATCGAGTTTGGGCTCATTGGATTAGTCTTGACGAGTACTTTGATACTATATGGTAACCAGGGT
Organism: Anarsia innoxiella; assembly: GCA_947563765.1. Classification (NCBI taxonomy): domain Eukaryota; kingdom Metazoa; phylum Arthropoda; class Insecta; order Lepidoptera; family Gelechiidae; genus Anarsia; species Anarsia innoxiella. The sequence continues at coordinate 7,255,331 of OX387395.1, forward strand.
CTGATGATGGAACTGGAAGGTGGCCATAGGAACTCCGTAATTAAACGATGCAACCCTATCGAGTTTGGGCTCATTGGATTAGTCTTGACGAGTACTTTGATACTATATGGTAACCAGGGTCTGATGATGGAGCCGGAAGGTGGCCATAGGAACTCCGTAATTAAACGATGCAACCCTATCGAGTTTGGGCTCATTGGATTAGTCTTGACGAGTACTTTGATACTATATGGTAACCAGGGTCTGATGATGAAACTGGAAGGTGGCCATAGGAACTCCGTAATTAAACGATGCAACCCTATCGAGTTTGGGCTCATTGGATTACTCTTGTAGAGTACTTTGATACTATATGGTAACCAGGGTCTGATGATGGAGCCGGAAGGTAGAAATAGGAACTCCGTAATTAAACGACGCAACCCCATCTAGTTTGGGCTCATTGGATTAGTCTTGACGAGTACTTTGATACTATATGGTAACCAGGGTCTGATGTTGGAGCCGGAAGGTGGCCATAGGAACTCCGTAATTAAACGACGCAACCTCAACTACGGACTTCATAACGGAATAACGCTGCTACGCGCTGCGAACTACGTCGTAGTAAATCTCGAATTAAAAATAGAGGTACTAAAAAGTTAAAAATAAAATTAAAGAAAAAAAAAAACCTTTTTAAAAACAAGCTTTTATTATTTGTTTATAAAATGAACTAAAAGTTAAAAATAAATTAACTCTAAAAAGAAATATAACACTTTGTAACTTGATTGTAACCTTTAACGACAAATAAGCGTCTTCGTCTAGGACAAAATAATTCCATATTGTACAAATTTATTTAATTTTAACACTAAAACTTTTCACCATACATAATTATTCAATCTCGTCCCCCCTCTTTATCATAGTCCCCATTTATAAATGAAAGCGTGTTACATTGTGATAGCTTGAGGAAAATGAGTATTTAATTAATACAACACAACATTTTTCTTTTCAATTTGTTAAATACAACTTATATGTTGTATAAAATATGTTATATGTTGTATAAAATACAACATATAAGTTGTATTTAATTAATACATCACAACATTTTCCTCAGGCTATCACAATGTAACACGCTTTCATTTATAAATGGGGACTATGATAAAGAGGGGGGACGAGATTGAATAATTATGTATGGTGAAAAGTTTTAGTGTTAAAATTAAATAAATTTGTACAATATGGAATTATTTTGTCCTAGACGAAGACGCTTATTTGTCGTTAAAGGTTACAATCAAGTTACAAAGTGTTATATTTCTTTTTAGAGTTAATTTATTTTTAACTTTTTAGTTCATTTTATAAACAAATAATAAAAGCTTGTTTTTAAAAAGGTTTTTTTTTTCTTTAATTTTTTTAAACACGAGTTTTTTATTAATTGACTGAGCGGATATTTGTATTTTTTTAAAGAAAATAAAGATTTAAATACTTTAATTACAGCGCCGAATAGCAAATAGCTCCATGAAGTCACATTTCATCATACGATAAAAAATAGGTGCGCGGTTGCCGCCGAGACACTACGAAAAATGGCTATTATGATGTTCTTTTTTGACACAACTTTTTTATTACTATTTAGTTACAATTGCGGTCTTGAGCGACGTTTTCTATAATCATTTAATTAATAAAAGATACATTCCTTTAAAAAAATAATGCACATGTTGTCGAGAAATGTCCAAAGACATCAATTTAGACCCCTTTAAATATTGACCCACCTACCTGTTTTATTTGTGATAATTTACCTAGCAACACCGACCATTTTGTCTTTTTTACCGATATCGTGTATGTATTTCCAAACCCTGACACTGGCAAAATTGTCCTCGATGACAGAAGCCATGTTAAGAAATAATAATAATAAATATTATTAATACCCAAGCACTTGTCACCAACTTGTCACCTTCGATGACGATAAGCTGATAGGATTTCATATCAGTCGGCTCTAGAGCAATAATACGCAGACACGTAATTGTTATGATAAATAAGTACTTAGATTATTTTTTAAGTTATAAAACCACCAAGTAAGGAGGTATGCAAGTCACAAGCAACATTTGGCGTAGAAAGTTGTTACTATTTTTTTGTGTGATCATGTCTGTGTTTAAAGTGAATGAGGCTTCAGATTCGCGTGTAGTGAGCACATTGCAAGGATCAGTGCGCGGTTATCGGGCACCTGAAGGTGGTCTCTACGAGTTCTACGGCATACCATATGCAACGGCACCGACAGGAGCTAATAAATTTAAGGTTTATATCTGTTTGTTGGAAGAAGTTTTCATGTCAATGGGATTTTTTATTAATGTTTGTTTTGTTTCAGGCGCCTTTGCCGGGTCCTTTGTGGTTAGAAACGTTAGACGCTGTAGATAAAGGCATTATATGTCCACAACTTAATTCGCCTTTTGTAAAAACTATGACTATTCAAGAAGACTGCCTCGTTGCTAATGTATTCGTGCCAGACACTGATGAGAAAAGTCTGCCCGTAATTGTTTATGTGCATGGTGGAGCATTCCAAGTGGGCTTTGGAAATTTAATGGCTCCGAGGAAATTAGTAAAAGAGAAACAAGTTATTGTTGTTAATTTTAATTACCGACTCGGTGTGCATGGGTTCCTATGTTTAGGGACGTCAGATATCCCAGGCAACGCTGGTATGAAGGATCAAGTTGCTGCACTTCGTTGGGTTAAAAGAAATATCGCTAGTTTTGGAGGCAATCCCAACGACATTACAATTGCCGGTTACAGTGCTGGATCGCATTCTGTAGATCTACTTATGATTTCTAAATCAGCTAGAGGCTTGTTTAACAAAGTAATTGCTGAAAGTGGCGCAAATCTTGGACCAGCATTCGTTGTTGATCCTTTGAAAAATGCCAAAAAATTTGCAAACACTATGGGATTTGCTAATGTTGATAATGTTTATGAGTTAGAAGAATTTTTCAAATCTGCTTCTTTAGAATCACTAACGGGTGGTCCACTTAAAGATCAATTTGATTCCAGTATACCTTTTGCACCATGCTTAGAAAGGAACACAGGGGAAGTAGAATTCATAACAGAAAATCCGGCTAACATTTTAAAGAATGGTAAATATGAAAAAGTTCCAATGTTGTATGGGTTCGCTAACATGGAAGGTATGCTGAGACTCATGAATTTTAAAGCTTGGAAAGATAAAATGAATGAAAAGTTTTCTGACTTTTTACCTGGGGACTTGACCTTCGAAAATGAAGAACAGAAAGAAGCAATTGCAGCGAAAGTAAAACAGTTTTATTTTGGCGAGAAGGCTATAGATGAAAATACAATTTTCGAATTCATCAATTACTTCGGTGATATTCTATTCGCTTATCCAATGTTGAGAGCTGTTAAGTTACACGTGGAAGCTGGGCACGATCAAATTTATTTGTACAAATACGATTATGTGGACAAATACTCTGAGGCAATACCAACTACAGATATTCGTGGAGCAGGGCATTGCGCCGAAACGTCAGCAGTTCTTGATGGAAAATCCTTTTTTGATCATGACGAAAGTGATATTTCGGAGGAGTTGAAAAAAATGAAGAACGTGATGAGAGACTTTTGGTCGAACTTTGCAAAAACAGGGTAAGTAGAGAACAAGAAGTTTTAATTTGGGGAGGTTGTTAATGTAACATCAATTTTGGCTACTAAGATATTCTGAAAAACGTAGGTTTCTAGTCCTCCATATTATTTCTTATTATAGAACAATAACTTTATGTTTATTGGCTGGCATTTTTATGTATGAATTTGTCACCTGTTATCCTAAATTTCCTACCTTCTTTGTCGTATTTTAGGAAGCCTGTGCCGGAAGGGTCGAGCCTGCCAGCTTGGCCCCCAGTGTCAGTTGGTCGCACCCCCTACATGTCCCTGGCGTTGCCTCCGACGCTGAAGCAAGATGATCCGTTGTCAGGTCGCACAGCATTCTGGGATGAAATTTATGAAAAGTATTACTGCGCGCCTTCACCACCTCCCGCACCCCCAGCTAAACGTTGAGTTGTAAGATTAAGCTCACGTTCACCATCTAAAGATAAAATGTAACTGACAGATAGACATATCTATTTCATAGAACATGACGTTTTAGACAGAGACTAGATTTATCTGTAGGTGGTGAAACTGGCCCTCAAACTTTCAAAGACAAAATACCTACTTACTTATCGTTTTCCTTACTTTCATACAATAATTAGGTAATTATATATGTAAATATAATTGTATGATATTATATTATACCCTATTGTTTTCACTAATAAATTATAGGTACTTGAAATTGCCCTAGTTTTAATTTATTAATCAATCATTGTCTTTCTCATAACTTTGCTAGGTAATTATGGGTTTCCAATTTAGTGTTAGTCCAACCGCATTAAAAATTTACTTGTGTGTAATTATCTCAGATAGACAAGGTTTGTTAAATAAATGGTGTATTTAATTTATTTTTGCCTTCGTGACACGTCAGCAGTGTCCATTACCATTGCCCGAAGCAATTAATCCTCCGGGACGTCGTTTGAGCTTAAAACAAGAACATGATGGTCGGAAAAGTAACCGAGAACCCACATTATTAGGGAGACTATGGAAGTTATCTTAATTATGGGCTTTAATAAGCATAAAAAATATTTTATTGTTTTTTGTTCCGTGTAACAAATAGGTACATACATACTACATAGGTATAAGTAGTATAAAGATAATATAGAAATACAAAATATAGGTTCTTACACTAGTACGTAAGTATACTATAAAGATAAGATAAAGGTTAAAGATACAAAAACAATCAGTTTTTTATGTATCTAGTGTAAGTACGTACGACGTCACTATGCATTTTCTATGCCATAATATTTACCTACTTAGGTAGGGTATGGTTATCTACAGTGCTTTTTAAGATACCTACTCTACATCACAACAACGAATCGAGTTAAGTATATAAGTAATTAAGTACTAACGAATCGTAAGAAACGAATTACCTAATTAAATTAAAACAATTTCAGGTACCTACCTAGTTTCTGTGTCTGTTTCTATTTGTTCAAATATTTAGTTTTCGGATACTCCTGTCAATATTTCACGTTTCTTTTTTGGCAAAAAAAAAACGCCAACTGAAGGTAATGCCGTAGGGTGGCTACGGCGGCGGCGGTGGCTGAGCCACAATTAAGTTATCCAGCCCGGCCCTCTCCCTAGAGAGATACGGGAAATGCGTGCCAATCATTTTAATATTTTCAGCTTTTTATTGAACGTTGGTATCGAGCTGGTAGCTTCTGTAGAAAAAACTTTGCTTCAGTATTTCGCTGTAGTATAACATTGCTGCCTATTTACGTGTCTAGGTAGGTACTCCGTCATTCCAAGTAGAAGTAGGTAAGTCTTTTCAACAGCCGACATTGAGTGATCGGTCGTAAACAAAAACTTAAGTAATTTTTCCAACCTCTTGTTTATAAACTTTTATTTTTATTCTAAAAGGTCTCAAGAGTATATACTTCAACAACAAATTTTGGATTTTCTGATTTATTCAGGTAGCTTACCTACTTACTTGTTACTCTTTCGTAAGAATTCTATAAAAGAAAAAGAAATCAATCTTTATTAACGTATCTACTTAGTTTGAGCAGTTTATACTTTTCTAAGAGTTGGTATGATGTGCCAATATCATGCATGAGTGGATTTAGGCGCGAGGGTCAGTCATTTGCAGATACGCCCGTCTCGTCACGTCGCCGTTGGCTAATGAAACAACTTCTCTTGTGCACTTAATTGTAAAACTTCCACGCGCCCTATTATTACCTACTTATTGATTTCAATACCTACCTAAATTATTTTATGAAATATTTTGATGGATTCTTGAAATCTTAGGTCTATTCGGCACAAAATTTTTTTTAAACCACCCTAGCCATTTTAGATACCTACCTACCTATCAATAAATTTGTACGCGAAAAACAGCACGTTAGTGACCCGAAATGAATAAGTCTGAATCAATAAACTCTTGCTTCGACACACCCTTACTCATTTAGAAAATGTAATAAAATGTGATAATTCCATCCTTAGTAATTCGCAATCGGAGCAAATAACAGCCACCCTCCGCGCTCAAAGCTTGTTTACTGGACGCAGAATATTTCAGGGATCAATTTTGAAAGGACAAACAAACAAGTTTATTACGGCCATGGTACTTGGTGCAAACTCGCGCTTGTGTCACAGAGGGGACAATGGACCCGTGAGATAAACTCTGTAACTTAATTAACTCTCAAAGGTCTTGCAATAATTAACTACAAAGGATCAAAGGTCGCAAACAACTGATTTTTTTATGTTTTCAGTCGTGTATGTAAAATCTTGGTGTTTACGTACTTAGATAGTTATTTAAAATTAATTCTAAGGATGAAACGCAATTCGCCCAAATGTGTTACAATATATAGCTTCCAATAATGCGTCTATTAAACTCAGACTCATTTGCTAATACATCCTCTTATTTGAATTATTTGCTATAAAAAAGGTTTAGTTAGTCACTTACAGTTATCGTGCTGTTTTTCTCATCACGCCCACTGATTTATGGGAACAAAATGGTAGGTACTGAAAGCTGCGCGGTCAGGGAGCGGACATTTCTGTTATCTTAGGACTTTGTTGAGCATCAATACGTTCGACTACTATCACAATTATTACAACTGTTTGCTTTCTATTTGACTGAAACAATTCCTTTTCCGAGGAAGGTGTATTTAGAATGGTCCTGGAATAACTTCTCTTGATATGTTTTGATAGGTCATTGCGAATTTGGGAAGAAGCTACCGTTTCAAGTAGAGAACAGTAAATCGTTATATAATATCTTGGATATCGGTCCTTGGTTATTATGTTCTCCTAGGATCAACTACAATACCTACATAATTATAAAGTACAAGGTAATCTAATTAAAACTCCTTATAAAAATATCCGAGCAAATATTTTCTACTTCCTAATTGCTACAAAGTGCCTGAACTATGTGAAGCAAGAAGTTACCGAAGATATTTCATTAACGCTAATTGTGTCCTTATTTATATGATAATACCTGCGCAATACAAATATCTTCGTGTCTATTAAATTCTTTGGTAACTTCAGAAGTTGTTGAAAGAATTGACATGGATTGGAATATTTTGCATACCTACCTCATAGGTAACTAGGTAGGTGCCTACCTACTTACTCATAAATTTATAAAAATCATATCATCCCCTATATTTCTAAATATTTAAATTGATAGGCGTTTAAATATCTGGTTTATTTTATACACAGGCCCGCCGCTAGAGGTTTTGTCGTCTGCGTGCAATACCAATTATGCCGCCCCCCCTCCTGACATATGAGTTTGGTCAAAAAGTAAAATATTTTTATTTTCATTCGGGCTATCGCATGTTACTCAATATAATGACACGAGAGGAGTTTCTGTATTAAAATGTGACAATATGATGTGCGAGAGGAGTTTTTGTATTAGGGCACATCAAACTACGACGCCGGTAGGTGTTCTTGAACTCGCCATGTTACGATACGAGAGGTTGTTGCCCATGAGTTTTTAAATAATTAAAATGCCTACTTCAAGTAATACTAAGGGGAACGCGGAGTAATTGAGGGCCCCCCAAGACCGGAGGCCCGGGGCCCGCCCCCGCCCTTTTCGCTCCCGCCCTTTTCGCTCCACGGTTAGTCTACAACTGCACTAGACAAGTAGGTACTAAGACACTAGTGTCTTGTCTAGACAAGACAAGTGAAAATATCAACAAACTGAGTCAAAACTCACCTAAAATATAACTGCAAATAATGAGAGAAAGCTCAAAGGGGATTCGCTTAACATCACCAGTCCTGTTTTTCATAGAATGATAGACGAAGACGTTTGGTATTGCATTTAAGTTTTGACGGAGGCCGATAAATGGTGGTTAACGTAATTCGGACAGCCTTTTTTACATGCTATGATGTTTTTTTTTCTTATGATCTATTTATTAGAAGATTATGACAATGACCTGAATGAGGTACGTTAGAATTCTCCCAATTTTCTGCCCCGAATTCGCTCAATTTGCCGCCCCCCTGGGCGTACCGCCCGCGTGCGGTGCACGCGCTGCACGCCCGCTTACGGCGGGCCTGTTTATACAGTTCTGATATGACAAATTAGGTACCTATAGGTAGGTATCAATTAGAGCCTACTTACAAAAAAATATTAGCTACATTCCCAATCATTTATCTAGGTATCAAATCAACCTAAGCCGTCTCGGTATCCCTTCAGTCCCTAGTGGGTTGAAATGAAACACTATTAACAATTAATGAAAACAATGAGTTCAAGCAGTAATAACGCAAACACAGTACGCGCACAGATTCATTCAATACAAATTGTCCATAATTGCTTGTACTCATGTTACTCGCTTCTTTCTTACGGCCACCAATTAATTACGACGGTGATATATCGTCATTGTAAAGATTATGATTCTCACGGGAATGCCAGCTTCACAGATCATTGTTTATCATTTAGAAGCGGGCGACAGTAATGTCTGATATCCGGACAGATATTGTTATACGCACGCGATATTATACATCCGACGACTATTCAATACATTGGAAAGGAATCTTATTAAGGAAGCGCTTGCTTAAAGAGAGATAATAATATGTATAAAGCAATTTAAAAGTAGGTATGGACATCATTGTACCAACACCGTACTCATGCTTAAAGGTCTAAAATGTGTTTGATTAACCGTGATTTAATACTTAGGTGCCACAGATTTTCTTAGATAGGCACCTAAGTATTTTAACATCGTTTAGGTAAGTCGTCGTTATCAGCCCATATATGTCCCCACCGAGGGGCACGAGCCTACTCTCATAAAAAAGAGTAAGTACGGTAAGTAAGTACCTAAAAATAACTGAATTTTGACGTCCCTTAACCTCTCACATCCCACTGACCCATTATAAACCCAGACACAATAGATTTTCTATTGTTCTTTTTTTTCTGGGATGTGAAAGATTAATTGTCCCTAATTTATGTACCTACAAATTCTTGTCGATTCTTGTTGTTGGTAAAGTATCCGAAAATCACATCAAAAATCCCCCTGTGTACATTCCCACTTACATCTCAGTAGGGGTCCGATCTGTAGATATTTCATATTTAGTAGGTACTTTTTCAAGCAATTCGCGAGCCCAGCGTGATCACGATTTATAGAGAAGTTCAATTTTACACGAGCATATTAAAAATAAAAGTTGAGTTTGCCTAGGCTATAGGTAGTACCTATAAAATATATTATTGGAGAATTATTGGTACCTAGATCAATGTTTTACCCTAAGGTTGAATAGAAGACATTTTAGGCTACCGAATTGGTCTAGGTCGGCATGTCTGTAATTAAATTGATTATTGTCTTTGGTGTTTATTAATAAGTATTTTTGTATTGTATTGATTGAAAGATACCATTCTATTTTTAAAAATAGAACGAACGAATAGAACTAACCGGAATCGGAATTAAAATTATTTTCATTTCGCTGTTAGGATTTCGCAATTCCATTCAGTACAAATAGGATTCATTTCGGCTAAAGACCGAAATAGTCATTGAGCTGGCTGCAAAATCCATGGAAGCTGATTGGACTCGGATAGGCATGTTGCACAATGCAGCTATGTCGAATGCATCGAATGCACCGGCTGCATTACCGGTGTTTGCCCTGCAACAGCGGACTGCCATTGATATGGTTTCAGTCGGATTAGAATGTTTGTCTAGTGAGCAGCTTACACGTAGGCGCGTCTAGGTATTGTTACAAACACTACCCGGTATAATTTATATGTGAGGTACCTACTTATCTAGTAGATAATAAAAAAATCAAATTCGTGGTGTAAAAATTAGCTAGTGGTGGAGTTTGCATCGATTTGGTCCTACAAAGTTATCTCTATAAAACATGAAATAACTGGTTAAAAGTTGTAAAAATGCAAATATTACCTACCTTGTTACTTCATCTTACGAACTACGAATAAATAGCCATAAATGGGTCTATGGTACAAATCCTTTACGATTTACGAAAGTTGTTGTTTAAAGTCATAGTACCTAACCTGTTAAGTAGTTTAGAAAGTAAAATGTTCTTTCGACATCTCTTAAAATTTAAAATTAGTCTAAACATAGTAAAAGTTAGCTGCGGCGGCGTCAAGAGTGTTGTTCCACGCGCGTTGTGCGCATTGCTGCAAGATTTGGTGCGCACACGCATGTTATGCGGAACATCGCGTTTCCAGATTCTCAGCTTTACGAGCATTAACAGTCTAAACACAGCATTAAGAGCGTGCTAATAAAACACTATTTTACTACTTCGCTACTCTTTTACTTGTTGTTGTTAAAATTTAATTAGTCTACTGTCCAAATACTTTGGCATGCAGTAGGTAAGCAGGAGAATTATGGCGGCCCTTCCTTTGATCAAGAGTTCCTTAAACTTACAATAGTACTGTAGCTTACTCGTATGCCAAGTAGGTCGATTGATTTAATTTCTTTTTGCCTTTCGGGGATATGGACTGAACATAATTATTAAACGAAACATAAAATTGCATAGGTATTATAACGCATGCATCAAGTTTACGAGTGACGAGTGTACCTAGGTCATTAGCCTAGTCCGAACTAGCGACCCCTCCCACCCCTCCCGCCATCCGTCTTTCAGGCTAACTGCCGAGGACAGTTGGAATTGCTTTCTGCGGTACAGTCACTGTTGTTAGTTTCCATCACTACCTAGGTGTTCAAATAACCTAAGTAAGAATTTACGTGATAGTAGTTTGCTTACACGATTCCCGACTACATACATTGTCAATTTTTGCAAAGTCCTACAAAACGTCAGCATATTTACGAAGACTTTTATCGAGCTTCCATGCGGTGCGACGCGACGTCTTTAAAAGTTATTTCACGATTCTTACATTAAATTCAACGCTCATTTTTTACAGTGACTACCCTTTAAGCCGTTTGCATCGTAATCGTCGAATTTCCTCAGCAATTTGCTTGAGCTGCCGTTACAAAGGCTTAAAATAAACAAAAATCCGGGTAGGTACACCTAGTAAATTAACTGTAAGTTTTCAGGCACTGGAGTAGGCGGCGACGACGAGGCACGCAACCCTGGGTTGGGGAGGGGGAGTAATTAAATCAAGGCTTACGGACTCACCCCCCATCTGATAAGCTTGCCGCGGTACCAAACATTACCCTTTTTTTAATTACAGAGGGAAAGAAATTCTTTAACGGCGTGGGATTTCGTGTTTACATTTGACAGGAGCTGTAGTAGTGCCCCGTCAGCAAGATAGCGTGAAATACACGACAGTAGCTTTGTCTGTGTAGGATAATGTTTATTACCTACTATATAAACACTAAACAATGTTTGAAAACTGACTAAACTTTTGTCGTACGTTTCTTTAGAACGTGTTGCAAGACAAGTTTTCGACTTTTAACTAAAGTAGTTAAAAGTCGAAAACTTGTCTCTTTCGACGTTTTATATTTTTGTTGCATACCAACACGCAAAACCACTAAAATTATAGTTAATATTTGTTTACGAGGGGAATGGGAACTGTATTTGAAATATAATTTAAGACTTAAAAAAGTGCCTTTTACGAGCACTGTGAGTCATTATCGTGCTTTACGTTAGGTGATTCAGTGACCGATTGGTTGCGCGTTTGACTTCAGCCCGTTATCGCTGCAAGCGTAATGAACCTCGTTAACAGTTTAAGTACTTACCTACTTGCTAGCTACTTGGAATGGCAGAGTTTGCCACCAAACAAGATGTTACTTACGGTTTTGCTTTCGTAACACAAAGCAAAACGCAACGAAAAGCATCTTGCATTTCCTTCATGTTATTTGAAGTTACCCTTTAATTGCACCTCAAGTACCTACCTCAAGTATTATAAATCTACATCCAAGACATTTCATAATTTAGAACATTGTTCTTTATCAAAAATATAATAGGGTACCTACTTATACTTTACCGAATAAAACTGAAACACCTTCCCGCAGCAAGAAAAGCTCAAAGGTTGGGCTGTGCAAATGAAGATAAGATACTTAAATTGTATTTTCTCCTATGTTGAAACGCCAAAGTATCTTCGCTAATTAAATTGTACGAGCTAGACGGTGCAGCATTTATAGTGCCTGTAGCTCTACGTGTTGTATACGGACGGGAGCAAACCCTTTTTGTCTTTAACTGTAGCTGTAAACAGAGCAAAGAGCGGAAGCCTGCTAAAGAGCGGTGTGCACGCAGAATAATCGTATTACGGCACAGCAAGCCTTTGTTCGCGCGAGACGCCGGCAAATATCATTAGCAGGATTTTAGACCTCTTTTGTCGGGGGTGGATTTGATACCCTACGGATACTTTACTTCGCATCAAAATGTGGTCTACCTACTGTAATCCCGCTAAATAATACTTAGTTAAAAGTGGTTTCGGTGTTAAGTAACGCAGAGACATGATTCCTGAAATGTTTGCTGTTGTTTGTGTTTGTTTAGTCTTTGGTAAATCCAATGTTTTACTTCGAAATGGAAACGGAAATTGGCTACCTATACCAGCTACCTACTCAATCTATACGATCGTGTTTCTTTACCTATGTTAACGTGTGTACACGTTTATATCTACAGAAACAAGGGAAAACAAACAATTTCACAGAAACTCGCTTTTTACGCTGCCGCGGAAGAAAAACAATTCAGTAAGTCTCTATTCAAATAAGGTGGGGGGTTTGGTATTCTCTGCCAAATATGCGCGTGACTCCGCTCCCACGATGCAAAAATGCTAATGCGATGAAGTGCAAATGAGTGTCCCGTGTTACGACTGCAAATGTCCCGGAGTGTCCCGGACGCTGGTGTCTCGCTATTGTCTTCGAGTGCTTTATGACGAGCGTGACATCACAACAACAATTGAAGGCTTGAGAAGGTCGTGCAGTACTCATCCATTCAAGTAAGTCCTCTAGAAGGACAAATTCCACGTTTTATTTTTAAACTTCAATGCAGATCGGATACGAGATGCGGTTTCTGAAGAATTTCACATTCAAATAAGCTGTTGTTGTCCTATCTGCTCTTGGCTTTGGGAATTGGCTATGAATTCATATTTGACCATCGATTTTAAGTTTTTAATATAGTCCAATAGATTCTTATTCATATTTGTACGAATGCACGTTTGAATGGTCCTACCATATACACGACTAAGCTAACTTATTGTAATTAAATTGTAAGTAGGGGGAAGTGGGGCACATTGATACACAAAAATTCAAACTCCGTTTTAATACACAAATGTCAACATATTTGATCATTTTTTTTGCCGGGTGCATGGCCTGATATGTTAACTTATAATTAAGTTTAAAAAAAGCGGCTAGAAACGAACAGGGAAAAAGTTATGGCGACTTTTATAAAAAATGGATTTTGTATCATTCTGCCCCACCGGTGGGGTACCTTGATACAGAGAGCGGGGCAGCTTGATGCGTATTTTATTTCCATAAATATTATAATATTTTTTCAAAATAAATCGTTATATTACTTAGATCGACCAAATAAAAAGCAAATAATGCTTGGTATCTGAAAAAATCACGTTATTTATTAGTTATTATTCGTATTAACGATAATCACAATCAGCCTAATAATGAAATGAGCTAGGAAATAAAATTGTCATCAAAAATCTAGAATTTTTCAAGATCTTAAACATGTAATTAAACATAATTACTCAGTAATCAGCCTAAAAGTACTACAGAATTGGGCATAGTGAAATATAGAAATAACAAAATAAAATCCTCTATCAAAATTATAGGAACTTTTTCTTTAAACTCATAATCAAAAACATCACAAAACTGAAATCCTAAACGATTTTTTCACATTTCTCTGCTTAACTTTAAAAGTCCGGACCATTTTCTATAATAAATGAGATTTTTAAGACTACTTTAAAATACTAACGGGGCACTTTAATGCACTAAAGGGGCACTTTAATACACTAACGGGGCAGATAAATACGTATCATTCTGCCCCGCGCTTTACTGTATCATAGTGCCCCAAGGGACTATATTCACGAAAAAGTAATTTATTATTTTTTAAATCAATATTGTATTAAATAAACATATTAAATAACATTTATTAAAGTACAAACGTACTTTTGGTAAAATAAAACTATGAAAACAATTAATAATATGGAGCTGAGACACAAACACATTGCTCTTAAAATTTTAGTTGTCGGTCCCAAAAACACGTTTGTGCCTGTAAAAGCAAAACGGCGAATAGGCGGCGAGCATCGTCACAACTATCATCCTTGTGGATGTCCTTGAGCGTTCTAATGATGTGTCCGTGTGCGTATCGTTTTTCAGTATTTCAAAACAGGTACTGTATCAATGTGCCCCGAGTATCAATGTGCCCCGCCTCCCCCTAATATTCTGGTGTCCTGAAACAATACGGAATAACATCGTAAGTATTCCATAATCTAACAATCGTCATTAAATGGTTGGGTGGAGCGATGAAATCCCCGCAGCAATAAATTCTCTAATAGATGGGCCGTGTAAATGGAGTCCCGGTCTTTGAACGATATAATATAATGAGCTTGTCAGCAGTCAGTATAGCAACAAGCGAATTACATCTGGTAATCTGACTGGAAATGTTGAAAAACGATCAAGATTGATTATATTGAATCTTTGGAAGAATTACCCTTTTTAAAGCGGAATAACACCCTAATGGTCTATCTATACACATCTGGGCCGTGTCCGGGACGTGTCAGGGAAACAATATCATTCATTCATTTCATAAACAATATGATTTGTTCACACACGTTGTCATGACGACAGTATTTTTTTCCCTCCTGACAGGCTACGGCCCGGTCACGTGCCGGGCACGGCCCGGATCTGTGTAGATAGACCTTTAAGGGTTATTTAACGTAGAATAGGTAAATAATGTTATAAAAATAAAGAAGCCATAACTACATGACTAAAATTCCTCCTAAATTACTAATAGAGTCCTAGCTTACCTCTGATTAATAGATATTCATCTGCTTGTACCTAGTGCCTATTTTTAGTTATTTCCTTTAATTAGCAGGGTTTATGAACTTCTTAAAAGCGACATCATTATGAAAGTTCTCGGTACATCCACAACCTCGTCAAGAGATATTAAGTTCTCATAGTGCGGGGTTCCATTCAATAATGAAGATGTCTCGAATAATACCCAACTAACAAAAAGCAATGAAACATGGGAGTCAATTATTTAATGTCGAATTTTAAGGTACCATGTGCTGGTACAGGTCGCATGTGTTACAGCAGTTACGACACTTCACTACCACATGTTATCCAATTAAATTAAAATGACAATAAATTTTAATTTCAGTACAACGGTGCCTACCTACTTACATCGTCTTTGTCCGGATTTTAATCATTTTTATTTTGAGAAACCCATGGAGAAACCTAATACCCTGTGCTAATACTGGAGGTTATCTCTACATTACTGGTAGGCGTTCTGGTAGGTATTTAAATTCTTTAAACAACCTTGCTAGGATATTCAATAAGTTGTAAGAATACGCTACAAATTGTTGGGGACCAAAGAAGGAACATTGTTTGTTTAATCTACTTACAACATTCTGAGGGACAAAGTCGACGGCTTCATAGTCTTGATACCTACTTATTTTCATTGAACCCACCTCGTATTCAATATTTGAGGTAGAAAACTCTTATCAAATAATGTTTTAATAATCTATCATCATCTTTAAAACCGTCTGCTATCGTTTAATAAATTCAGTAACCACATATTAAAACTTGAGTGGGCATTAAAATTCCCGGTGCAGTCCTCAGGGGAAGCGGCCATTACACACTAAATGATATTTAAAGCCTCGTCAAGTTTATATCGGTAAGTAAGTACGAAGATGTCTTCCGTTTGTCGAAACACGTCTGCTGCCGCTCATGACTTCAAATAAAATTTTACAGCCAGTAAAAACTTTCCGGTGTCAGAGAGCAAGGCAAGCTCACCTTGGTAAGCAAATACTGTGTACTTTCCGAATATAAAAGTTAGTAAACACGTCCTACCGAATTACGGAGCAACTCCACGCTATACACAACCTGAAACGGAATCTAAATGAATTACTACCGAATTGGATGTACCCACCTTCAACTTTTATTTGAACGCTGCTTCTCTTGCTTTCTAGAGTTACTTATTTTGTTTGCAACTCACTAGAGCCAGTATGCTCCTGTTATTTAACTACAAATACTACAATGCATTATATTTTATGCAATTTACCTAATTATTCTATTATGCAAAATTGTATATCTTTCTTTTTAAGATAACTAGGATTTTTTAGGTAAGAGAAAAAATAGAAGAGTTAAAAAGTATAGACTTAGTAAAAGTATTGCACCGAGGTAAAAATTGTTTCAATTTTCAAAATTTACGTCAAAATTTCATAAATAAATCTAAAACTTATGTACAAAAACATCTAAGATTGCAAAACTGCAGATTATACGAGTAGGTAGGTGGGCACCTGAATACCATTTCATTAAAGCTAAGATAGATAATTAACGACAATATGTAGGTACCTGGATGTTGACTTAGCATTGCTCTGTGGCAAACTGGCGAGTCAATATGCATGACTATGTTAATTAACTGGAACAATTAATTTGTGCTAACCATGTTGTATACAGCAACATGTTATCTTGTAGAACGAAGTTGTTTATTGCACACATTATGATGTTATGTTTATTGGGCTTTGAAATTCTGCTTGACATAAAATCTAATAAAATACAATAGAATCGTGAAATATGATATTTAATATCTATGGCAATGGAGGTAAGGTAATACATACTACTACTGATTTTAAATGCGACAGCCGACTTATGATTCATCAAAAATGTAGGTCATATCACGTCTTTACGATAGGTAGGTACCTACTACATAGTTATATTTACTTAGAAGTTTACATATTTGGAGCGAACTAGGTACGTTAGAGTTGTTTAATTCCATGGCTGGCTAAAGAAGCCATTCACATGAATATTATCTTACAATCTGCTTAGATCAGAAGGCTGGTAATAACTTAAATAAGTAGAAACATAAAACGCATTCAATTCCTTTTACAAATAGTCGTAGGGCGAGGTTTACTTTATTACGAGTCAAGTTATTCAACTTCTAAGTGCCTAATTAATTCCCTAACAGTTGTCAATATCAATAAAACTGTCTGATCTTTCAACTACGTATCCATACACTAGTGTAGACTGTACTGTACGTGTTTTCAAATTAACCGCTATGAACTCTACACTCTCGTTTCCGTTTAGGTAAAGCTATCCTATCTCCCAATATAAACACCTGCTTCAAATTTATTGTCGATTGCAGCGCCTTCCAATGATAATAAATAAACACAAATATTAGCTGAGCGCAGCGCCAGCGCCGCTTCTCGCGTCTTTTTATCTTTACGTTCAAGTGTGGCTCCTATCGTATCTAATCTCCCAAAACATAATGTTCGTTATTTAAAGCATTTTGTAATCACTGTCGGCGGACAATGATCGGAATAGCCCTACCGTAGATACACGCGGGATATACAACTACTTACATTCTGATAATGACAGACACAAAACGTACGAACGGAGTCCACAAGATGTTACGGTCTTCATTATTTTTGAACCTATAATAAAATATTGATAAAAACTCGTCTCGTTTCTAAAATAAATGTCGTTAACAAGTTCTTCGAATATTCAGTTATTTTATTTTTATGCTGAAAATGAAAGATCTAGATACCTTGTTAAGTATATAAGTACCTACTCGAAAAAAACTAACCTACCTATTTTACAAGAAAATTGGATCATCAGTTATTGAACACTTTCACAAAAATAATGAATTGAAACATGTAAATTTTAATGATGGAGGCCTCCCGTAGCCTATGCGTGTCGTCTTGGGAGGTCGCATAACTTACCCTGTCATAATTATGTATCTACCTTTCCATTTGAAAATGTGCCTAATTACACATCACAGATTTTATCTATTTTTATTGCCCAAAACCACGTTTCTATTAAGAACATTGTTCGGCAATTCTTCGTGATTTCACCACCATGCAATAATTAGGTTATCGTTAGTTCGGGGAAAAAGATTGTCTAAGAAAACTGTTTGCCGATAGAAAAGTTTATTTCCTAAGTTCTTGCTAAATAGACGTTTGTTCGATAACATCAAAGAGCTACTGAAAACATACACATATACACACCTATAGAATTGCATAGGTATAAGTACGAGATCAAATGAAGAAAGTACTATGCTTTGAATTGTTGCAGAGTTCGTAAGCTCCCTTTACATGGCTGCTAAGTGCAAGTAAGAGTCCTCAGGTGGCTTAGCTGTAGCGGGGAGCACGCGTCACGTCGCATTGCTAGCAGCTAGCCACTTCACCGCGCTAATGACTCAACTTTACCCTCATTTACCTCACTTACAATGCAAATCCACATCCAACGTTCGCTGCCGACGTGTTACCTTTGTATACCTACTTACTTGTTCAAAATTTAACTGAAAAATACCGCGTCTATCAAATAAATACCTACCTAAACGCTGTCTGCAGTTAAGCACAACTTATGTCATACAACATGTTCCTTAATTCAAAATAAACCTCGAAGACACTTAACGTTAACTTAAGTAATAGAGACGTTGATAAATTCGCCTCAAGGGTACGAACCGTTTCCGACTTCGCACACAGCGTCCTGAAACTCAAGCGTAGTTACATAGTAATGGATGCAAAGCGATACATTCGCCTCGTGCTTTACAAAGTGAAATGAAGACGCTCATTTGAATAACCTATATCGCGGATAATACTCGATATTCAAGTATACGCGGGTCGCTTCGTGAGAGCCCAGATCCATGTTTTACGGGCTATTTCCACTCGCGAGCCGATAGCCCTCTGCCTCTAAACAATAACCTTTTGTTCGCCGTTCTGCAGACCGCTGCACGGTATTAATGACTGTAACCCATCTAGCCCCATAAATCATATTTTATAAAATATGAACGCGCATTTTGTAAACTGCCCATTAAAACAATACAAAAGCCGAGATATCTACTTATATTATAACTGAGCCAACATAGCTAAACACAACGTTAGTTTAGCGAGTCAGTAGATCCCATGTTCGGAGCCCGTTTCCGTTGATTAGGCCTGCTTTACGTCGGCCGAACAGACTTTCAGTTTCGATAACATGCCTTTATCAACAACAAAACAAAGGCGCGCCACAATAACTGTTGTGCCTCAGGCCCGCATAATAACTATAAATTGGTGGCTCCCGAAAGATAACCGCTGCTGAGATAAAGGGGTACAATAGCGATTACAAGAAACGGGGCAGTGAGACAAAGAGAAGGCTCTCAAACGTAACTTAACTCTAAAAGCTTTTTCCCGAAACCGGAGTGCCCGAGGTTCCCGTGCCCTTTGTGCAACTTCAAACGCTTAAACTGTAGGTAAAGTGTCTCTGCAAACAACATCGCTTATTCGCACAGAAATAAAACTCTCCGTCTTAAACATCATTCCCTAAATTTGCCCGAAACAATGGCTCGCTTTGAAGAGTTCGTGTACTGTTTCGAGATTGTTCAAACTTTTAGCCGGGAAAGTTAGATTATCTTGATTTGATTTAGAGCCTCTTCAGAGTTGACGCTCTTGCGTTCTAGCGAACTGTGATATACGTAAAAGGTTCATTTTCACAGAACTCGTACTTAGATACCAACATTAGCTACCAGATTTTTATTCGAACACTTATAATTTTTCGAGGAACTATAAAATAAACTAAACATAGTTATTCCAAGAATAACAAAGTTGTCCCAGAAGAAAGCGTTTCTTAAGAAAACTACGCTGGAAGTAATACGAGTCGAGTTGTCCCCGGGTGCATCCTAATGCATTCGAAGAGTGGTCGAACAACACTTTACCGGGAAATGTGATCGTTATTATGCGACGTGTGATGTCAGAGACGGAAATTCAAATTTCGGTGTTTGTAATAAAAAAGAAATCGATTCTACGAATAGCGCAGTTGAGTCGGTTCAAACTGAGAGATCCGGTGCTTGCTTCGAGCCCATTTCTCTCGCAAATGAACTCGGGTCTGAATTGTCCATTCATCAATTCAATGTATGATTCAGTGCATTGAACGGGGAGTGTTGGTCATTGATTGAACGCTGTGCTTGCAGGCAGTCGCGCCCTATATTAGCCAACATCTCACATACAATGACGCAAGCCCCAAAGCTACACTAGTGTATTGTTTGTTACTCCAAATACGCGACGCTACGCGTTGGCTTCATATATTGCAGATTCTTAAAATGAATTTGAACCGATAGAAAATATTCATACATATAAAAATGTGATTTACTGGCTTATTTTTCTAGCAACGAATTAGAGGACAATTTTTTTTTTGTCTTTTTCAAGGACCTCTTTAAATATACCTAAGTACATAACTAAGTATATTCCTGCTAGGTACGTTATTTAAGTGAACAGTGAAGCTTAGTTCAAAGGTCCAAATTTTAAGTAATTGGCATTTTGTTAATACTATCTGACGAGTTTACTTGATCCGCCCTTAAACAGAGTCGAATTGATTGAGCACACATCAATCAAGTGTGACGTCATTGAAGGGTGCATGGCTCCCACCGGCCGGCGGAAACGGCCTAATGACATAAATGCAAATTCGACCATTGCAGCTTCCTGTGCCTCGACACTCGTACATACAGTTGACTGCCCGCTGCCTGAGGCCCAGCTAGAACTAGTCAAGCACTCTCCACTCCATACCGTATTTAGACTAATGGACTGGCAAATCATATAGGATTATTTCCCCTTTTACGTAATTGCTCTAGTCAAGTGTGATTAATTAAAGCAACGAGGTGACTGGACGGAGAAATCCGTGCTGCATATAGCGTTGTACTGTTGCATTTAAAAAATAATAGGTATCAATATTCATTTAGCTTTTCTTTCGTGGTTTACCTATGCAAGCGCAACAAAACGTCCGACATGCATGAAAGACCTCGTCGAATGTTTTATGTTATCGAATTACTCGTTGCATGTACTTATAGGAATTTGAAGTGTGTTATGTAGCAAATGATACCAAAAATAGTAAACTATTTTAGCCCGTACATTCCATTGACCCTTTTGAAACCTAAATCTCTGCTTGATGACTTAATCGCTAATTAGGAGTAACGAAGTAAGCATTACGAGTCCGTGCTCTTATGAAACCCTGGTCCACACTCCACGCACTATTGGGTTTTTGTGCGTGCGTGCGCCGTTGTAATTGCCTTTTAGCTATTTCCGTCACACATTTACCAGATATTTCATCGTTAATAGGCCCTTAGTGTGATTCGCTACTGTACTTTCTATAAATTATAGGCACTAACTTTTGCGGAATGTTATCGCAATGAAATAAAGAAACGTTTTTATATCAATAGTAAAGTCAAGCTCATTCATAGACGAAAGATTCTATACCTACGGAAAAAATAACAAAGTGTACCGAAGCAAGGTAAACAAAATATAAAACCAAGCTATAGTTTTTGATTTTGTGAAACGGTAGTTAAACATTCGTAGGACTTAATTTTGAAATATTGATTCAAGATTCTACACATTCCTACCTACCTTCATTTGGTATTTCGTTGTCTGGAAAATGTATAACGGAAAACCACATACGTGCTCTGATGTTTTGATGTATGGATTTATCAGTTCTAAAATACTCTACATCCCAAATACTAAAACCATACTTGCTTACCTTATGTGTTCATGAATACTAGCTTTATACGAAGGAGAAAATGTAGGCTTCTGTACTTCCCCACCACTGAAAATAAACACAAATTTTACTCATCCTGTGCGATAACATTACGCTTGATTTGCACCTTCGTAAATTATAGTGAAGTAAGTACATCGCATAAAAATACGGTAGGTAGGTACCTATTTGTGTGGAAAAGGGTTTAGACTCCACATCTGTTTGTTGTTGGATAGAAATAAAAAGTCGATAATCGTTTCGTTTGTTTTATTACTCAGTGTTCGTTAAAATAAAACAACATAACGTACTATGTTTTGGTTCAGTCGGGAACTTAAAAAACTAAACACTAAAATTTTGGTACATCGCGTATGCACCGTGTGGTGTGCTTTTAATAGGTACAATATAAGTAACTAGCTTATTATAATAATGTAGAGGGCAGTCGAGATGTATAACAGAGTTTTTGAGTTTTTAAACAATCTTTTGTTTTCTTTACATATTTACAAGCTGCTTCTTAAATATAAGGCTCTTCCTCGCTTTAACTTATTAAATAGCCACCTGACAAGATGATAAATATTGCAATATCAGACACTTACTTATCACTCGATCTAACGTTTATCTCTCTGTCAATACAAGTTCATCAAATATCGTAAATAGAGACTAAATATTTCTTCATAGAAACTCATAAAACATAATCTACAGATTCATATATGAACACGAGAGGTCATTCCAACCAAGTGGGTAGTGGCTATGGCTATACTATATGTTTCAAACGAGAAGAAGACCTTAAGACGCCATTTTTCATTACCTCTCTCAAATTGGCGGCTCTTACGATCCCATTCTTATTTGAAATTCATACAACGTATACGAATTTTACTTAATTTGAATATCAAATCACTAATAATATTCTCTCAAATAAACTGCAGTACAAATCCCTCTAAATGTGCTATGGCTAAATTGTTGTATGGCATATGCACCCTTTACTTATTGTAGGACAATTTAAAGCGACACAAGTTGCTTTGCACAAACTTCAATAGCTGGATGGAGCTTTAGGAAGACTAAACGGATTATGGATCTTGCTTTTTTATTTTTCAATTTATAAAGAGATATAATGGATGTTTTGAAATAAATTAATTTGCTTTTACCTAGATTTTTCCGTTAAAAAAAACATTTTGAAACAGGTAGGTAGGTACTAACTATCATTTATAATTGTATTCTCTTTCTCTTGACAAAATCTTTCAACTTTATAACGGCTTTCCAAAAATAAAAATACAAGGTCCATTTCGAGCAACGTCTTCAAATGCCAAGTCCAGTTCTGCAACCTCACGCAGCACAAACTGCTGAATGCACAACTTTGCAACATCGCAACTTGCGTCCTGTCAACCAAGCCTTTAAGGGACTGTGTCCACGAGCTAGAGAATTGCCAACGATGTTATAGCCGTGTCACGTATTCCTATACACTCTCTTAGTATGTGTCTTCTTTAGTGGTGATGCGAATATGGTCTCGTCCGTGGAGACAGCCCCTTAGTTCCGATTCTATTTACAACAAGCGAAGTCGGCGTTTATTTTACTGGCCCTAAACTTGTGCCCGAGTGTAAACCGCCTCACGCTGACTGATACATGAACTTTCAAACTTGCTTTGCAATGCTTGGCTACGAGCAAGGAGGAGTACGAATTTGAATTAAACTTATGCGCGGGTCAGGCAAGTAACAACTGCCGTTTTGCTAATACACTATATAAAGTCTATTTTGCAGTATTACTGGTAATAAAAACACAGGACTGAAACGTTAGACAATCTACATACGATTGAACGATTAGATATAATTATAGTTCTCGTCTAACATATCAAACCAGAAATGAAAGCGACCATAATGCCCCTGATTACACAGTAACTGATGAGCGTTTCCTAATGAGTTAATTAACAAAGAGAGCAGTTCGTTGAAGTCATCTCGCGGGCATCATGTTACTTCGGGCTAAGTCATCAAATGGGACGGGGTTAAATGTTGCTTTCTTTGTTTATTTTTATAAGTGTTCAGGTGTTTTCACTCTACATTTCTCTTATTTCCGAATGTCAGAGTCAATTATTTGGAAAAGTTACATATGACCATGCCCTCCCTGTATCGTTGGGTAGAGTTTCTTACAAAAGCATTCTTTCTTTGAAAATAAACAAACTATACCACGTTTGGATTGTTTACTATTCCGTTAAGTTGTTCTATTCTGTAGTATAAATTTTATGGAATTGTTTGTAAACCGTTTTTGTTCCCATAAATCATGACTTTCCGAATACATCGAGCAGCGTCTGTATACATAAATATATTTTAAATTTGTTTAGTTTTATAGGTGGGACGAGCTCACTCGAAATTGAGAGAAGCTGAATAAAGTTTTACCTCTTCTATCTCCGTCACTTAGGTACACAGTGGCTCAAATTTTAAAACCTAGGGTACTAAAGAGCTTTTTATACTCACAATAAAACGAGGAAATAGAAGTTGAGAGCTACAGCAAGTAAGGAAATGAGGCCAGTACCTCGTGCACAAGTTTAGAGCCGATTTTATAGAGGCACGTTGGAGTATTTGGCAAACATTTACGCCACCTCTCTCTCTATTTAATCTGAACAGAAAAGGACGTAGAGTAAAAGCTGCATTATACGACCAAATGACAGCGAAAATAACCTAAAAGCTGGGTGCTGATTGTATATCACAGGGCTTATTTTACACACAGAAAAATATACATTGTTCACTTAACATCTAAATTATTAGATACCGATTTTATTAACACTTGCAATAGTAGCAACGATTCACAAACATATGTAAATAATACCTCTAAGTAAAATTAAAATGTAAAAGAAGTGATTTAGAACATAAAATATGTCTTTTAATTTAATAAAATATAACTGGAAGCGTTGGCGCGGTTCAATAGCAGCATTCGGTTCATAATAGTTAATTTGTTCTAAAGCCTGTAACTTAAATAAGTGTAGAGATCGATATAATTACTTCTTCTTCTTTATCAGCCCATATATGTCCCCACCGAGGGGCACGAGCCTACTCTCATACAGAGAGTGATTAGGCCGTAATCTACCACGCTGGCCAAGTGCGGGTTGGCGGATTTCACATACACCTTCGAATTTCTTCTCTGGTGTATGCAGGTTTTCTCACTTAATTAAATAATTACTTATATTTGACTAATAAAAGTGGCAGCCAACGTTTCCAGTGGTATATAATTGGAGCTGAGGAAGTGAGAAGTTTATTGTCAAGAGATGGCACTAGCCTCGCTTTACGTAGGAACAAACTACCTACTAATCCATAGACTAACGAATCATTAGACTCCTATAACAGATCCTAATTTCAGTGATCTGAGTTAGCCGCTGGTACAATTGAAATATCTATTGAGAATGAAATTGAAACACAAAAAAGCTGATCGATATGGATATAGAGGTATTGTCAAAGGGCTTGTTGTTAATTTCTTTAAAAAATATTGTTATAATATGTTTCGAACATTTATTTCGCATTTTAGGTACTTAATTTAAGTAGGTATATAATTTCAGGAGTCTAATGTCTGGCTAGTCTAGGTCCTATCTTCTTAAAACAGTCACTCGCTGACTGTTCAGAGCTACCCATTAGGTATTCACGTCGCTTGCTCAATCATACCGTTGTCGGCAGAAAATCATCTCTCTATGCGCACTGGGACAGCGCTCTGTTACTATGCTATGTGCTGGTCATACTTTGCTATTTCAAACAGACGTCTAGTCTTTCTTTTCCTATGCATCTGATGATTTATCAAGTTTCATTTTCTATTAACGACTAACCTACGTCATTATACGTAGCATTGCCAACAATAATACTCGAAATGTTACAACCATGAGTTCACGGTTAGCTGTGATACAAATTACTTAATAATTTAATAAAATAGTCATCTGGGTGTTACAATGTTACACTTTATATGTACCTACCCCGTTAATATATTAATAAAGATTAAAAATAATAAATATAGTTGCAAAAAGCATAGATGGGAATGCATAATAAAGATATTAAATTTTAAAATGCAAAAGTATGTACTTGTGAATCCAACTCGAAAACATCATACAGAAATGAGTTGACAAATTAATCCGAATGTTTAAATGAAAAATGTTTAATTTGCCACATGGCGGCGGGCGTTGGGGAATACTCGGACATGAGTCAAAGGGTAACATAGTTCGGGAATTAAACATGACGTACTTGGACAAAAACAGACTAAAAAAGTAAAAGTATTGTGAAATGAATTTACTTTTTGTCTCAATTTATTTTCGTTGTCCCAAAAAAGATTAGCTCGGAAGGGAAATTTGATGTGGGTTGCTTTTAAAAGGTTTGTTTTTCACGTGCAACTCAGTCAAATTGCTTCCCGTCGCGTCGAAGTAGCGAGCCAAAATACATCGTTAATGACACGCCGCGTCAAACGGAATTATCACGCGCAAAAATTCCTCTCCTGTCCGACCACTCCCTTGCCCTTCATAATTTATCATTTGACACTTTCCGACATCCCCAATTTCGATATAAAATTCTTTTAGGGCGCCGGCTCGGGCTCCCACATAACGTGCGACACCGAGATATTGGCTGCCACACGCGTAATCATATTATACGCCAATTTATAAATTGGATCGCTGACTTTAGCTTATGGTTATATCTGGTTA
The DNA here is from genome assembly GCA_947563765.1 of Anarsia innoxiella. Taxonomy (NCBI): domain Eukaryota; kingdom Metazoa; phylum Arthropoda; class Insecta; order Lepidoptera; family Gelechiidae; genus Anarsia; species Anarsia innoxiella. Next base: position 7,281,581 of record OX387395.1, read on the forward strand.
CGTAGATATCTACAAAAATTTCGCAACTTAAATAAGAATATAAAAACGTAATACCTGACAAGAATATTTTGTTTCAAAATTTGTAATAAAATAACTAAATTTGTTCACTAGATACACTCTCCAATTCGCCGTCCAAGTAGAACGTAAACGTTGTACTATGAATAACTAGATTAAAAATACAAAGGCAAATAAAAGAGGGTACGAAAACTTAGAGCCTACGATAAATGTACTTATACAAGTTTAGAGTTAACGACTTCAGAGATCTCCACGTCGACAAAGTGTGATATCGTTTAAATCTAACTCCACGCAAAACAAACATAATTAACAACATTTAGAACACAATATATTCCTTAAAGCTTCCACTTTACAACTTCACCGAATGCACTCTATTCGCTTAAACATAAGAACTATAATCGGTAAACAAGACCAGCCTACATACACACTTAAATAACTTGTTTATCGTGAAACATTTTCCATAGCACTCAATTTTGTTCTTTGGTAATGATATGAGAATTATTTTCCGTTGTACTCAAGCGTACGTGCAACACCAATGGTTTGTAAAATAAAATGGTTTATTCCGTTTACTAAAATATCTTCCAATAGTTTATCTTTTCTATACTAAATATGTACTCGCAGGAGCAAACGGCCTCAACAGACTTCGAAATTTATGATAAACACTCTTTGATAATATCTACTTCTATATATTACATACTTCATTATGTACAGCAGCATGATACACGTATTTAATAATAAATTATTGTTCGACCAGCGAATCGTGAGCGGAACTAGCCCTAAGTAAAAAATAAGTATTTAAAAAGCCATCACCGAATTCCCATTGTCAAAATATTTGAGCAATTTTTGTATGAATGTTGTCCCCCGCAAGAGCGCAGTCACGATGCACTGGCCGAACCTCGCTCCCTAAGGCTACACTTCGTTGGACTCATCCTAGATGCATTACCTACCCTGTTTCTATCAAACTTCAACATTCATTCAACAACATTCTAAGTTACTAATATTATAAAGATATAATTACAAGGGATGGATTTATAGCACAATTCGTAGAATTAAAATCCACTTTGCATTCACTCAATAATGTTTGGAAAGCAGCCGATGCATACAACTAAAGCTATTATTAACTTCAATTAATCCAAAAACAGTTGAAATTCTCATTATAAAAATAAGCAGTTATGTTTTTAACTTGTACAATCACATGAAGTTGGAAATTACTGAAAGTTTCAGGTTCCTGCCAAAACTTGTTGAGTATTCTGTGAACGGTATACTAAAATGAACAATTAAGGGTTTATCGACATACAAGCAGCAACTAACCGCAAGATTGTAGTCGCAAACAAACGTATTATTTGTACGCTCGTAATTAAACTCAAGTTTAATGTCGTGTCAGCTTTTATTGCTGCAACTCGTGTAACCTTACCATGTAAATGGAGATAAATTTCACTGTTCCTGATAACCCATCTCTTTTACTCCGTTTATCGTGAATACGGAACGGATAGGGATACAAATAGTCATATACAATTCGTATTTATATGATTGCGTTTTATGACTAGGTAGGCTCTATCTAGGCTAGGTGAAGATGACGATGGCAAATAATTACTCGTGCGAGTAGCTCGAGCGAGTTACTTGCCTCTGTACTTCTCTGTGGTGGCGTCTTCTAAGTTGCTGTCCCAGTCGAACTCCGTGACGCCATTGCGAGGCGTCACTTCTCCGAGATGTCTCCACCGAAAGTCAAAATCCGAGTCGCGTTTTTTTAACGCTTCGAACCTGGGACACAAATAACCTTATTTAGAATACAAAATATAAGAGTGTTCTACTTGTAAATATAATTGAATTCAGAACTTTTTTGCCAGGACATCCTCTTGCTTCGTTTTTAATAAATAAACCTAAATAACTAAAGTAGGTACCTAAATAGCTCTACTAAATCCAAACTGTCCGTAAAAAACCATACTGAAGTATTAAAATTATTGCACGGTTATACAATAGAAACGGCATATTCCGCAAATAGCGGAAGCCCACTTTTCAAATGAGTTTGCTATTCAATGTTTTAGCGTTAAATTCTCAGCTGCTACCGTCGCCGTGTCTGCGAGATAAAACGGCTTTGAAAAATATACGAAGAAAATATTTCTTTATGTTGCTTATTTTGTTGTCAAAGTTGAGAAAATATGCCAACTTAACCTATTTGCTTAATAAGATTAGAATCAAGTATACAGACCTATACATTAGCTAATCTGAATTCATGCAATTATTTTTTTTTTTAGCTGAAAATGGTGACGAGTCAACTGCTCAAGATGTTGATGTGTCTGCATAACTTTAATGTCATAATCTATATACAATATTAAGTGTACCTTTTAAACATGAGGCTTTTAGCAAACTCATAGAGTTCGATGTCTAGCGAGTTAAGTCGCCTGATGTGTGCGATCTGCGCAGGCGACAGAGCTGCCAGCGTTGCGCCTGAGACCGTCGCGTTGTGCTGCGTGAACGGCACCGCGAAACGCAGGTTGAATGTCTCTTCGAACACATATTGGGATATCTGTGGACAAAACACAATTTTATAAGGGGGAGGTTTTTTAATCGTAGCAAGTGGAAGGCAAGTGGAACCGTTTTAAGAATAAGTATCTTAAATATACTCATAGGTTTCTGCTATCTACCTGGCTGGAGTGTGAATTAAAGTCATATCATATCGCTGCGTGCTATAGAATAAATCTGATCGGAAATCTCTGCTCAATTGCGATGGACGTCTTCCGGTATATTATCATCTTATATATTCTACTCATGGATAGGCTCAATTAGGTACTTAGCTAGTTAGACCAACTGACATCAATTCTCCACTACTTCTGAAACGTCATTCTACACGTTATAAGGTAGTTCACTACTCTACCGCTAACCATTGCCATGTTCGCGCTTACGAAAATTCAGCGCAACGTAAATGTGTCGGTTTAATGTTAGTCTCAATTCACTAAGTTAAGGGAAAATGTGAACTGATGACCCCGAACAGCGGCATTTGGTACTGTCGAACATGATTTCAAGAAGACAATTGGGAACGAATGCTTTCTACAAAACAGCTTCCGTAAATAGAAAGGCAGAATATTTTAATATTCTGCCTTCGAAAATTTGAGTGCTATAAATTATACTTAATAGGCAATGTTTTAGTTGAATTCTGGAATTAGTGAAATGAGAATCACGGTATTATCATATGATTTATATACGTTCCGCTTAAACGGTTCTTACAGCGCTGAAGAATTCAACGAGCACGAAATAATCTTACCAAAGTTAGGTCGGGAGCCGCTTTATTGAATATTACCTACCTACCTATACGTTGGGTCAAACTACTGTAAAATAAAACACTGCGGCAGTATCTTAATGTTCCGGCAACTTTTTCAATCTTCAGCCAATAGAGCTTGATCGAATTTAGCTAACTTTCCCGTCGTCTAACCCTATCCTTACCCCTTATCTACCTTCGCTTTCAGAAAGTTATCGTCTCTCGGTACGTGCAAATTTTTGTAACTTCAACGTCGTCGGGTTGCTGAAACGGCGACAAACCCAATTCCTTTTCGATTTTCTCTCAACTAGCGGCGTAAGGGTCTCAATGGGTCCGGACTGAGAAGTAACACTTGCATTTCCATACAAATCTACTACTTTACATTGTTCAATGCGAATGTGGAAATGGAAGATGAGCAATGAATATTCATAGGGACAATAAAGAAAACGGGCGGCTCGTGGCGCGGCCGACGAATGGCGGCGCAGATAGCTTCGCGGACAATGATTCAAGTGCAAATAATGGGCGTGCTTATCTGCGGGGTCAGTGCACGGGGATAGGAATTGCTAATGTCTATTCTATCGGAGAGTTAGGTGCAGGCCCGCATGTCTAATACGTTACACCGCCGGCGACGTCGCATGCCGTCGTAGCCGCACAATAAATCCTGATTACACCGATGGCGGCGCGGCTCTACTATACTACAGATACCTTCCAATGACCAATATTAAACATACTGAAACCAAAAACTTCAATATCGACATTGTCCGTAGTTTAAGAAAATTGTTTATTTTCAAAGTTAGGTCAAAGAATCGCCGCGTTCTGTTTTGTTTCCGCAGCTGTTTCTGTTGGGAGAGCGAGACCGTGCTGTTTAAGATGCAGTTGTATTGGCGCAGTTTCGATTGATTTCGTTTGGAAATTTAATTAAATAAACCAATAATTGAAATTGTTCTGAGATAAGTCCCAAGCTTAATTCCATGCATATTTATAAACGAATGAGTGAAGAAGGGGGCTTTAATTTAAGGCCTTGGTAAAGCTGAGATTGTATTGTGCATTAATTTAGTAAATCCTTGTGGTAGAGCGCACGTGGAGCTCCTCGGGACGGAATCCTGAGACCCTACTGCATAATCGTCTTAGCTATAATCAGATTCCGATTAACATGACATTAAGTCGGAGCATTCAGAGGCAGATTAGCTCATTGTATAAGCAGCCTTCGGATGTCACCAAGTGTATAATTAGATTGACGTCAAGTCTTTGCAATGGTGAGAAAGTATAAGTTAATTTTCCAACACGAATCTGCACGTTAATAACAGTATCAGTATCTATAGATTTTGTAACGTGTTTACTATTTTAACTTTCCAACATTTTAGATATATTTTAAAACACTCTTTTCTATCATTCAGGAAGAAGATTTTAAAATTATTGGAAATCTGTTTTAGCTAATTGATAAAAGATCTTTGCAGCAACAGTAAATCGAAATTTTGATTTGGTAGCGCAGTACAACGAAATCAGCTTAATACGCATCCGAACGAGGGGAACCAACGAGCTAAAGTCAATTACCCATTTCCACTACAAGCTGGGGTCTACGTAGGATAGACATTTAAGTTGGTTTACTTAACGATCTCGTTGGCCGGCGAGTTTAAGAGTTTTTGCGAGTCAAACTTGAGTCTTGATTATTTTTAAAAATGCTGCTGGCGGAAAGATACGTTAGAAAGTTTCGCTACCGACGTAACACTTCTAAATGTCTGCTCCGTACCCTATTGAAATTTTCCTGATTACGCATATTTGTCTATATTAATTTCTATGAAAAACGAACTAACCTTCTGGAACTCAGTGAGTCCAAAGTACGCCATAGCAGCGAGATTCCGCTTGGCCGAGGCGAGGAGTACCCGGTCGGAGTCCGCTGAGCGATGTCGCAGCGTACCGTTGTAGCAACCCACTAGCGCGAGGTCTGCCAACATGCGGGTCTGCCGGTTGTTGGCCAGGTTCCACGGGCAGGATGCGAACTCCTCCAAGGTCACTCCGCGCCAGGACTCGCCTGTGTAGCATGCTGGCACTTCTGCCGCTGTATGGACAAATAGGAAAGTCTTGTTAAATTAATCTTTTTACATCGTTTTGTTTTTTCCTGGTAGTTGACAAAGCAGTGTCAACTATAGGTGTTTGCAAAAGTGTAGGTACTTATTCTATTTGATAGTTGGACATAATAAAATTGTTTCAAAGAATAAACAACAGCCGCTGACACTGCTGACAGCAACTAGATAAATAACTACTTGCGATTAAAGCAAGAATGTGATTAAGCCGATCTAAGAGGCCATTCTGCAAAGCTTCTCTGCAAAGTCGCAAAACCGCAAAAAAAGCGCAAGCGCTTGATAAAAACATTAGAAACATTTGAGGCTCCGATCGTGATGAATAAACGAATAAGAGAAGAAATAAATAGTCGATATCTATGCGGCTGTGATCCCTTTGATCGGATCCGCTGGGGCCGGAATTTATTACGGCTCTTCCAGCAACCTTCACCGTCGTGGTGCGGCGCAAACAACGAGCATCTAAGAAACCAGTACACATACAATACGTTAAAAATAATACCAACTGTTAGTATTTTATTAAAATATGGTTATTTTCTTATCTCTATAAAGTAACTTATAACATCATAAGGAGGTTGGGCAGGTACTGGGTAAAATAAAAACCTTTCCTCAACAGTGTTACGCATTTTCAAATATCGTTTTGATTCTCATATGCGTCAACCACCAACCCTTTCTTTGCCTAATCGAGGTTATGGGAGTGCTAAACATTATGTGACGTTATGGTGTGTAAAAGATAAAAAGTTGTAAGAATTAATAGTCATATACATCTTTTGGTTGTATGACCGTTGAATGCGACTAGTGTCTAATAAGGCGGTGGATAGAAAGCAAAGATGCGTGACTGATCGATCGCTGCGCTTGTAATTAAAACACCGCGTTACGGAATGAGGATGTCTCGTGACGTTTTTTCTTGAAGTATAGCTTAAACAAACAATATAAAGTAGTAGGTACTTAGTTATAACAAGTCGCGCTGCGACGCGACGTCCAACTAAACAAGCTATTTTTTTTCTGGTCTTCAGGGTTATTTTTAAAATTAATAGCTCCAATCTCCAATCTGATATTATTGCGGCCTTCGCTGTGGTATAAAAGCTATATATCAATAGCTGTCTTTATTTTGTTTTACAGTCTTTCAGTAAAATCAGTAACATTCAGTAAAATATAGTTTTCACATATTGTTTAATACTTCGCTTAATAAGTAGAAAACAAAAACATACTGTGGCTTTTAGAAAGATATTTCTTTCAGAAATGGCACGAAACTTTGCCAAAAGAATAATAGGCATAATTTAATCCCAAAAATATTTAAGAAATTTTAAAAACGCAGAAAATCCTTGTTTTAGAAAATCTCGATAATTTACTTAAACAATTTTAAAAAGACGAGACTTCGAAAGCAGAGTTTTATGATCTCAAGTTTTAAGAGACTTATAGAAGTTTGTATGACCGCGTCAGCTTGATCTTATTGACCTGACTGCCGCTGCTAAGGCTAACTAGCTTTAAGGTAAAGTATTTTGCTGGATATAAGTAGCTGTATATAACAAGTTCGTTTCAAAAGATATATAAACTAATACAAATTGACCACGTGCAATTTGTCAAAAAACAATCAACTGTTCGTCTGAAACGTTATGGTAAAGTTTCGTAATAATAACACCTTAATACCTAAGACTTATTCAGCAAATGTGTACCTAAATGTCGTAGCGAAACAGCAACGCTCCAAGTGCCATCCGGTAAGCAGGTAGCGTTGTGGCATCGTGAATTCAGCCGCTTGAGAGCTTTGCCGCTAGTGCAGAGCCGAAGGATTTAATATTTAGATTTATGTAGCTTTTACCTGTAGCAGTGCGGCCTTGACACCAGTGTCGCGAGCCTTTCCACGTGGCGCCTCTCTTCACGTGTCGGTACTCCGACAAGTACCTGTCCAAACAAATTAAATGTTTACACCAGATTAACTTCGCGATAAATGTAAACACCGTTCAGATCTTTCGGCTTACAATCTTACATCTTAAAATACAAACATGAACCTAATTGAATCAAGTGCCCCGAGAGTGCTCCCAAAAACCAATTTCCTACTTTATTATAACTAAGTATTACTTTCTTAACGTTTTGCGATAAACAAAGTGCTCTGTAGGTAAATTGATAAAATATTATTTTGAAATTGCGACTCCGGATCCTCCCATGAAACCACTAGTCGATGAATGTTTAAAAAAATATACGAGACTCTCATACCTTGCGACAGGCTCCCTCAGCAGTGTGATGTAGAAGTACCGTCGATGGACAGCAGATCCTTCATGTCGGTCCAACTCTCCTCCAACGCAAGCTGTCAGCTCCGTGAAGTCAGCGTGCAGCCCACATCTGAGAACAAATAAAATGCTGAGTAAGCTAGAAGATAAACTGTGTGGTAAGCGTAGTAAATAATGTATTTACTCTACTAATGCCTAAGAATAAAAAAAAAATAGAGAAGAAATAAGTTTCCGGAGAAACGGATAATTCTATTATCTAACATTTCCATGGTTTTTCATGAAATAATACTTATGTGAAAAATGTGCCATGAATCGAGCTTATTTTGATTTATTCTCTACCATTAAAATTATGTTAAATAAAAAAGGAATACTAAAGTAAAGTCTCGAATACCAAAAATAAACAACATTGAACGAACAACAACGGTCTTGTTATTGCTTTGCCATTACAATGCTAATGTACCGATTAATGACAAATGCGTTAACACAGCCGTGGATAATTCAGTGAACGTTCCCTGAACACATTTCACGATCGAGGAAAATAAATCCGAAGGGCGGACGGCGGCGGCGGCGGGCCGCAGGAACAATGTTTGTTGAAGACAGAATCGAGCGTCAAGCGGAGCGTGAACTTACAGATACGTTCGGTTGACAGCGCACATTTGTTCCATAACCGCACTATTAATCTACAAAGGTGCGACCCAACATCCGACCGACTACCCCATTTTTAACACCGCTATCAATCTGCAGTAGCTACTGACTATCAATTTGGTTCATCAAAACTTAATATCCAGTCGCCCAATTTATGGGCGTTGGAAATTATAGCTGGACTTAGGTGGTAAATCGGTGTCCATATTTCATTGAATCGGATTAACCTGTAACTACTCTATAAGGCATAAATGGTCTTGATTAATATGTCTATATGGTGATACTGACACTGGCAGCCGGCCGGCGCGTTGTTTCGCTTGACATTATTGGATAATCGATACTTGGACGTAGCTTACCCGTCGTTTGCAATAGCCATTAAACTTTCCTGCATAGGTGGTTTGCCAATAACTATTACATGAATTTACAGCTTTTATAAGTATGGAAATATGCTTCCGAAGCTCGCAAACGTTGCACGATTAATATCGTCTGCCATGTTGCCAATTTGTTACACGCCGCTGTTTATGAAGTTTCTGCACCACTCATAAAAATGAGTACCTACTTGCGCTAGGAAATGGTAACTTTATTCAAGATTCTTATAATGCTTGTGGGTAATAAAAATGGAGCTTATTAGTACCTGCTGCTAGGAAGATAACATTAATTATCTCACCAGATGCTTCAAGTCTTGTCGGGTTTTGCATAGTGTACCTACCTATATCAACAAGAGAATCGGATCGAACCAGTTTAATAAAACAAGAATGCAAACTTAAACAGGTCTATTTTGCATGTATTTTCCATAAATAGTTGAGGAAATGCTTTATTAGAATTGTTGATGTACAGGTTTACCTTCAGACAGCTTGGCGGCGCGGGCGGAGCAGTTTTAGAGGCGGGTGTTTCATCGGGTCCGGTACACATGCCAACGCTAGTTTAATTTTGTCTGCCAAATTTTGCTCATGGAAGATGCAGCGTGGTCTCAATGTGCCGAGCTTATTGTGCAGAACGCTGTACACGAGTATGAGCAATAGGTGTAGTTGTGTCGGCGTGCGACCGCGACTGGCACACAGCCACACACAACGTATGAGTGTAATTAATATTTTACCATCCTAATTTCACAGTTGGAGCGCCTTCACCAAGTACCATTGTAGGAGTGAATTAATGGCTTTATAACAAGCGCTTTCCCTTGCCATTAACGTAAGTAAATATTGAGCAAACGTAGACGCGATGTAAGGTATACGCCGCGTTTGAATAATCATATTAACGAGCAGGAGTAGACTTAAACGAGCGAGTAAATCTTATTAAATTCCTGATTCACCTCATACCTTCCATCTACGCGCCTCACATTCAGCGTCTGCTTTTCGAAATTAAGCTCAGGAAATTGGAAATTGTAATTTTGAACTTGAACCGAAACTTTTGCCGGGTGCAAACAATATTAAAACAGATATTTTTTTTCTGGCACACGGCCATTACGGTGCTCAGAATTCGGAATATTTTATTTTAGTGGCTGTCGCGAGTGGCTTTGTCGGAACATAACAGTAAAATACTTAAAATATAGACGATATTGGTTAGTAGAATTTATAGAGATATTTCTTAAAAACTTCTTTAAGACGCACGTGTCTTCTGTCATAAAGAAGCTGCAAAGTAAATAAAAGAACTCGACAAAATTCAGTGTAAAAGCTGTCAAATATTATCATCCATTACGTGTAGTAGGATTGGAGTGTTTGGCGATAACGGTTCCCGTAGATGGTGCGCGGCGCGGCAGGAGCGAGTTGGCACTCCGCCACCTGCCGCGAACACCCATCGCAATCCCTCGATATCCCTGCGGTTCATTCACAGAAACACCATTCAGAGCACACTCTACATGTCTGCAGACTGCATTATATTTGCCTATTCATACATGCCAAACATCGAAACCACATTAGAAGTGGTAGTATAATGTCATCGCGTGCTGATCTTGTAACGAGACGATGAAATGTAACATACTTCGCCCACGTTTAGATCATTCTACAGCACAGGAATATTTTACGCCCGTATAGTAACAACGTGGAAAGGTGTTTTTAATTCACCACTCATCGTAAATCCCTTAAATATCGGACACCCGCCCAAACGTGAAGGAAATTAAACGATCGTGATCATTATCTATTGAACAAAAAGCCAGTCTTGTTGGTCTCACTTCGATCGAAACATTGATGTCAAAATGTCAGATGTTCGCATTTGGTAAAATTTATTGTTGAAATTCAAGATCTATAGGAAAAAAGGCAAGATGGCTAGATATTTATGTTCTAATAAAAAAAGGTAACAGCTAGTTTACCAAAGTTCCTAACAGTAACCCAACAATAAGATCTTAAATAAGATTACAAAATTATAGCCAAAATCGTCAAAACCTGCCCATTGCTAATACAGATTGTTAGAATACCATTCATTCACAATGAAGTTATAAAAATCGAAAACAAATCTTTTGATGGCTGAAAGCTGGTGACAAAGACTAATGACATTTTGGTACTTTTACTAGACCGGAAAGACAAAACTAGCGAAATAAACGCAGCGGGCTGTAGCTTGTAGGTTACACAAAAGCAGTAGTTGTGTGCTTGTTTTTCCTATTTACCACAAGCTGGCCGGGCTGTGACGCGACAAACTTTGTTAACAACTCGTCTCTTGACCAAGCCGTATATACCTACCTACTACCACTTTACTGTGCTACTTTTGGTCCCATGCCACATAAAACATAACGCGTATTGTGCCGTATATGGAAAAGTAATGCACGAATCGGCGACAAAAATATTACATCCCGCTAACAGTTTCGTTTAAGTACAGTTTAATTGTGAGTAAAGAATTTCGTTTGTTGTTTCTGACTCTTGGAATTTTCATAAACATAATATTTTATGTTTTGAGTTTTAACCTTTGTCCTTTTTTGTATAACTTCGGATTTACGAAACTGCTGAGAAGGGAAATTATGAAGGCATTACGGGATCAAACAGAACGAGTAAATAAGAACACGGATACAAAATTCCTTAATTCGTAATTTCAGTTTATCTGGAGATTTAATCAATTTGTTATGTTATAAGCGACAAAAATAATACATTTAAGGTCGAGTTTCAAATCGAATATACCACTAGCAAAATAACTGCCATTTGATTACGATTCAATAAATCTTCAAGACGCAAAAAAGCAGGGAATCGATCGAAAATCTAACAGTTATACTTAAGGCGCTGAGGGGCGTGAACCTCTTAAACGAGTTCGCGTAATAATTGATGACCCTCAATAATGGCACTCAGAAGTAGGCATTTACTTTTCATATAAATCAGAATTGTGCCCAAAGATCAAGACGATAAAGACGATAAATTAAGGATTGACTTTAGATGAGATATAGCATTTATCCGGAGTAGACAGCTATAGAAATAATGGTCAGCTTGTTACTCTAGACACGTTTAGGATTTTTTGGTCGAGTGCGATGAAACGGCGGCGGCGGTCGACAGCTCGCTGTGGTGGCGGGGACTAACTCGATGGCAAGAAAGGATTCCACCGACCCTTCCCCGTATTAACGCGGTTTCGACATGAGAACGAAATTACATCTCTTTTTATTTTGCTCCCTTTTCCCTCTAATGAAAACCTTTATGACAATAATCCGCACTCAGAATACCGGATTATTCCCTAAATCTCTCGATTTCCACGACTTCGTTAAGTACCCTCTCGACAACAAAAAACAAAGCCTTTCCCTTACCAGTGAGTACCAGTTCGTTAGTAGATATATTTAATTGTTTTAGCTTAAATAAAGAAAATTTGGATCGTGTCTTTAATGTAAGAATAAAAAAGAGTCACCAAGAAATGTTGAGTAAACTCTGTAGTAAGCAGCTACATAATATTTTGAAACGTTCCTCATAAAATTTGATACGCAGCGAGGCAAAGTCGAGGATTGAAAGGGTATTATTTACACAGAAGAGCTTCCCACTCGTGCCGACAGAAGTATCAGACGGAAGTATTATCCGGATGATCCGGACAAGTTGCCCGACAGTTAGCGTCCTATAGCCCGGCCTTTGTCGAGCTTAGGCCACGAGCGCTTCGGCTACGGCCCTTCGACAAACATCGCACCGAATGCGATTGTCGTTCATACAATGAAATTGTTATAATCTTAAAGCTATAACGTTTATCCCACGGACAGTTTACTAACACATATCAACGTTTATCTTCTCAACCTTAGAAATCCTATTATGTTCTTTTCGATCATCCAATGGACACTACCAGCATTACCACGTTTATGAGAGCGATAAAAAATAGTCGGTGAGTGAAACACTATCCAGGTTTATGTTCCCAACGGGAGATGAAACCATTTTGTTCAAAGATCATTTTGTTATTTCTGCGCAAAACTCACATAAACCAGCTCTCACAAGTGTGAGGAAATTAAAAATCGATTGGGTGAAGAGTTACGTCCGTTACGTTGTAATACCTGTCGATGGAGTGAGACGAAAATATCAACGCGGACGTGTGCGCAGGGTATTTCTGTCCATCGTCTCTCAGTCACCACTTGTCTAATGCTGAATGCATATGAGAATAAAACAAAACAAATATTTCATGCGTCGATCTATAAACGGTGCACTTTTGTTACACAATGAGCTGTTATATGATCGTTAACTCTAATAACTCTCGCCATAGATCACTGGTTACAAGTAACTAGCTTGGACGTGCAACTACAATATACGACGGTGGGTGGCCAATCAACCAACAAGCATTAATTTTCTAATTCAGACGGTTTTGATCTTCAGACGCTAGCTTCGACAAAGTTTGCTTTCAAGCTTCATATTGAATGGACGAGTCGAGAGGTAAATTATTAACCTCCAATTGGCACTATCAGTCTCTAACAAGCGCAGTAAGGCTTAATTGCAATAATTGGTACACTTGCAGTTATTAACTGAGTACCAGTACGCAATTAGAACATAAGTGTTTGTTTACTGACCACGTGTAGGCAGTGTTGTCGGAATCTGATTTATCTAAGTTTAGCTTTGCGTGACTGAAGCTGTCCCCATCACAATAGAACATAATAGTTGCGCAACTACAGAGATCTAGCTTCCTTTTTGTAATGATTTCATTTACACATTAATGCTAATGACATACCTACACTACATATCTAGATCTATTCTAAAATATTCGACGACTACTATAAAACTAAACGCATTTATTGTGATGTCGTTGCTCACGCAACACCCGCCTCTACTCAGTCATTAGCACTGGCTAAAACGTATTTATTATTATTACGGTACCCTATGTTGTGACTATTGACGCCACTAATTGCATACGGAAACAGTAAATGTGGGACTACACTATCGTAATAAAACATCATGGCGACATATCTTTGGGAGACGATAATGTAAGAGATGTGCTAAGTTAACATTTATTATGCAGGTGGAGTCCGTAGATAGGGAACCGTAAAGGTCGTTATAAGTTTTTTTGATATCCTCACACCGACGCGTGTTAGCACGTTGAATGATAGACATGGGTCCAGGTATGATGTATCGAATTGCGTGTGGGGAGAATTTAGAACGGCGACTAGTGGCTATCAAGGTGCTCCAGGAAATATCGCACAGCCATCAATTCACTCACAATATATTTAGATATAGGGACTCAGCTAATAATTTTGTCGGTCAACTGGTCTATTTATCAAACTGTCACATAACCACTGAATTACTAGCCTGTAAGTGTGATGTCTTCTATGTTTTTACGATTAGAAATTAATTTAACGCGGTGGCGGCGCAATTAAACTTTATTACCTAAGTTTGCCAAAATATATTGACCAATGTTTACATAAATTTAAACAGAAAAATTTATGTTGAGACAGATTTAAATTTCGAGAAGACTCGGAAGCTAGTGGGATCTTTAATAAAGGATGAATACGTTTGTAATTCCGTGACATATCCCCACACGATTATTCACCCAGTCTCAATTTGTATTCAAATGAGAGGAGCATGAGGTACATTCCTGAAGTGATTGTATGGCTAATACGAAAGCTCAGGAAAGTTTCAAGTGAATTGTCATAATCAGTACCCGGCCACGCGGTAACTTTTACGCCCCTTTGTTCCTCTTAAAAAGGTCAAGGGTACTTATGTAACCAAGACTGTGAGTCGGAACGCGTTCTAACTGTTGTTAAGTAGAAAGTCCTTTGAAAAATAGCACTTCTAAATAAGTTTTTATGTAAATATATGCGCTAATCCCGAGCAGCATTGCTGCTTTTATCTACCTAAAAGAAAAAGCAAAATTAGTCAGTCCCTATCTTTACACAAGCATCTTACTCTCTTGGGGTTCTCCTAAAAATTGAAAATAATTATAATGAGTCATACCTACCAAGTTTGCATTAATCATACCGGACAAAATATATTTTTTTAAGTCACTAACACAATAGCCCATGAAAATATGTAGTTATTAGTGACCACATCACAATCAACAATCAACTTAGTGTAACCCAACAGCTAATAGCCCAGGCTAACAGGCCAAGTAAACAAAAAATATTCCAAAACCAAATCCCTTGAGGCTGTTTGTAATTTTTTAATTTTCTGCTCGTTGAGCAAGCATCAAGCGCACTGTTTACTGTGGAAAAAACTTATTAAAGAACGAAATAGGGTTGTCACAATCACAACCCTTCGTGTGCCTATACAAGAGTGGAATAAATATAATATACTTAATACAATGCTATGAGCTAGAACAAAGGCGGGAATTCTTTAATATTTTTGAAGAGTTCTCGAATATTTGATTGAGAGTTTGAATTGTTGACATCAAAGCTAAGAGATGTAGCTTGTGGACTGATAATGGGCGGGTTGGCCGCGGGCGTGGTTCATTATTGCGAGTCAGCGAGCCCTGAGGAATCCCTTTGTCTGTCCATCACGCGCGCCACTCCGATCTGCCGGTGCTCAAATGGCGCGAATAGGGTACCCGCCCTCTGCGTTACACTTGCTACGTTGCAGAATCGAGTATGCTTTGATTATCGATATATGGCGTCTTTATTGAGCATTATTACACTCGCTGTCTCAATTTAATATTGCTCATACGACGTACATGTCAGCTATAATGAGACCGTGAGGCTTAGATGTGGCGTAACTGTGGTTATAATAAGTCTATGTATTTACATACTTTAATGGTAGTTGAACATAAGATTAACCGCTATACATTTATCGACCCGTTTGTGATTGAGGCGCCATGTCGCTTGCTAATATTAGCATTAAGTAGGGACTAGCGTTGTCGATTCCCTTATTCAGACCTAGTGGCGGGTTGAAGCGTGTCATCACGCATGCCTTGTCAACTTCAAAGCGACCGCGAATCCATAGCCTTTGGTTATTTTCTGCGTGGAAATCTGTAGGGTGTACCTATATGACTCATGGGGAAATTCTTGATTAGGTATGTAGCGCAGTATATTTATAAAAGGTAGAATATTTTTTACAATGTTAAAAGTTAAAAACAAACTCAATAATCTATCAAACAAAAGGCAATTGGCATCAATCGCATTACACGACATTCCATTTCCTGAGTTTGAAGTCCCTTGACATTACAAGTTCCTGAAAAGAACTGTCAAACTCATTGTAGCTAGCTGTGTGTGAAGCAGCCGTAAGGAGCTTAATTTTTTGTACCGATGTTATATAAGTAGTTATAAAATATGGCTATAATGTAAGCCACTGAACGGTCGTGGCCTTCATATAACTCCATACCTATACTGGGTAGCGTTTCCGAAAGTTGACGCGATATTGCTCTAACACTTACAGAGCTTCCGGGCGCATAAATTATTTACCATTTCCTTATACAGCGGTGCCGAGAAGAGTGTCATGAAAATAAGTAGAGTAGAATAACCGTAGAAAGAGTGAAAAACTTAACGTTAATAGAAATACTACAAAAATTCCTAATTGACTTTTGTTGGCTTTAAGCGCACTGCCTAATCTTTAAAACCGACTCTTGATTTATTTCTACTCAAGTTATTTTTTTCGGTAAATAGGTACGGTTACATAATCGTAAGTGGTTTCATTATTATCTGCTTGCTATTTGAATTAAATTAAACCTGCAGGAGTTTCATAGGAATTAAATAATACTCGTAATAGGCATTAAAGCAAAATCTTAAAGCCCTTCTATGGATCGATGGTGTTTAACCATTCCTCCTCGTATGCAGGCAGCTACATATGTCGTTACGGGCGTGTTCACACCGGAAGGACCGCGCGTGACACTGTCTTCAGTATGAACGCGGCCTACGACGTGACCCGCGGGACTAATGTTGTAATAGCAGCTATGTCTCATATCATAACAGACTTGCAGGAAGTGGTCCCTGGTGGTCCCGCAACAACGATTATATTATGTTAATAGCTTGGAGGCCAATCCACTAATTTTGTATCTATTGTTCTTTAGATTCGTGATTAAAGCTAGGGACATTCGCACTTAAGTCTTTTACGTGGTTTTAAACACAAAATACATTCGTAAATTAACGTCTACAAAACATTGTTGATGAACTTACCATACGCAAGTGATACGCACACTGTAAAACGTGCAAACATGAAATAGTAATCCTAGCTATAATAGTCGCGACATTATTCTGCTATTTTGATGAAGCCATTAAATTACACAACGTCAAAAATAGGTAAAATAAAACAGATCAACGGGGGCACACCTGGTCGTAAAGGTCTGCAATAAAAGACTGCTCGTGTAAAAGAATAGCATTATTATGCAAGAATTTTCATTATCAGATTAACAAACGATAAAATATAGCAGCGACAACATAAAAACATTAAAGTTACAAAAGGTGAAATTCCGAATATTTACATTTAGCCATAGAGGGACATAAAAATGATTTCGGACTACACGCTGCAGTAAACAACTTAACGGTGTCGCGAACGAATAAAGCACCTACCGAAACTGGACCTCTGGGTTTTTTACAAGCAACTCGAAGCGTATTCAATTATGTATAGAATCGATGCTCGTTAGGAGAAGCGGATAACATAAATCTCTACCGTATGTGATTTTATGGCGGTGATACTCGTTATGTGATACACAACAGCGCTACGCAACAGTCGCTCCTACGAATCCATGTTACTCCTACTTCCTACAAAGTAAAACGAATTACTACAAAATGTACTTATAAAAAATGAATAACAGCAAGCGAGATAGGAAACAATGTCAAAGGAAATGTTCAATTTGAAAAGGATGTGATAAGCAACGGAAAACAAAGGCTTTGATGTTATGAAACCGAAGAGCAAACTCAGTTACTCGAGTTACGGTAAAAGTACAATTTATTTTTGAAAACGTGAAGATTCATCAGATGTTAACCTTTACCATTATAACCAATTACTCTTGTATTTGTAACACAACACTGCTTCTTAATAAATCTGTCCAATCAGCGTCGATTGCCGCATCAATTAGTACTTTTTACGAATAATTGCCTTTTCAATGAAGCTCATTTGTAGCTCAACATTCCGTGGGTGTAAATAAATTGATATATCTCCGCGTTATTGATTGTTATTATAATACGATACTGCGATATCCGTGGAACGGTCGTTTTTCAATCGTGGGAACGCAATGTCGCGCTGTGGCGCCCGTGACCAGCCAGATGCGTTCTGTTACTGTTCAGTTATGTATTTAACGTGGATGGGACTTAATTTTTAAGTGAAACCGGTTGATATTATTATTATCGCATATGTTGCCTATTGATGGTAATGGGAAACGGAACGGTGAGCAGGCGTGATTAACTTTATAGCGGTCCGACACGACATGTTTACTTATAGAAACCTCTGCTCCCTTGAACTTGGTTTCGTGCTCGCGACGATTAATTTGAATTTCATGATTCTATAGTCGTGCTAATCAACATTTATTCGTTTTTACTGTTTAATTAATAACGCCCATTGGTTAGATTTTTCTTTCCCACGAACCTTGTACATTTGTCACTCTGTATAACATTTTTAAATGTTATTTTTGTACCAACTACTATCACAGTAATATTATACCTATAACTAAATTGAACGTGTAAAATACAAATACCTAAGTGAACAAGTTACAAGCTACGAATACAAGTCAATGGTCCTTTTTAACCTACCTACTTACGTGGTAACCCCGGAATCTGTGCAGATTTTCTTAGTTTTTGTTAACACGCAAAAAGTATTTCCATACCGCTAATGGTAGGTATGGAGAAAAGAAAGTTACATAGAAGCAATAAAGGGAATTGCTTTGTATTCTGTTCGGAAATGTGCCGGGCGCGTACAGCGGAGGTGAATTTGTACTCCGAGCTTGATTGATCACCGTATTATCATTTCGGTTGTACGCCCTGCGTATTACAATGCTCTACACAATTTACGCACAAATTTCAATGAGATGGGTTAAAATTTATCTCAAACGTTTATTTTGGGTGCAGTCGTAGGTATTCATTATTCTGTGGTGGTAGATAACCTTAACCTTTTACGACGAAATTATAATTATGAAGAAGAGTAGACATAATACCTATCCAAATTTGTATATTAATAATGGATTAAAATGTAATAATTATAGGTAAGTGGGCACTAATACCGACAACATAATGTGTTTGTTTAAAGAAAAAGTGAGTGACATGACAAGCAATCTATCAATATTGATTGATTATCTTAGAACTCATCAGAGTTTACTTGGCTACATTATTGGTTCAAAGAAACTTCCACCCACACGACTATACTTAGGTAATGATAATATCCAACATTTACATCAAATATTCACGTAAACTTCCGTGTTCAAGTAAACTGACATAAACAATCCCCAATAATACATTAGGTAGTTACATTTCGGTTTTATTCATATTGTATATTTAACGGGCAAGCGTCGGCGGCGTTTCGTGTCATGCTAACCTTAGACCCATGCATTGATAATTTTGGGTAAAAATTATACTTAATTCAGACCTGATAAAGGTTGTTTTGATAAACAAATAAAATCCGAAAGACGTATTAGATATCGTATCTAATTTACCCAGATGTTATCTATCACAAACTGAGTTCAAGCAATGCTTTACACAGACCCTTTATAATGACCATTCATTAAAATCTAAATGACAAAAAGCCCCTTTGTGAAAACATCAGACATCATTTTGTTACAAGACAGGATTGATATAAGTACTCCATAAATGTGTGTTACATAAACGTTGCATAAATTAGTTTTTACGTTATCGTCAGGTGCTCTACGGGGCCTGATTAAAATCTAGATCACCTATTCATAACTTGTGAGTGGCACGAGTTTGATAAACGGTTTGCCGTGCGATAGAGCACTTACCTCGGCTATCTCCGCTCTTATCTTTTGCAACGGGTTTAAATTAATCAAGTGGAAAGTCTCGACCCATCGCAGACAATTTTCCTAAAGTGGAGTGTGTCCCAAAGGCCGCCGAGTGCCGTCTGACCTATTCTATATTTGTTGACGGCAATTCAATATGAACTCAAAGCGACCGACGTCCGACCGGCAACTTTACATACTCTTTTGTAAGTAAGTACATAAACTAATAGGTATGGCGTACAGAATCTACAACTTATTTACGCCTTCAAAATGTCATTTGGTTATTGTAACCGAGGAAAATTCTTAAAAACGCGGCAGTTTGGTGCTCAACTGATTATTTTACCAAGCAAGAGATTACAATTCAAAGTAGGTACCTATTATTATTTTGTTTGGAGCTACCATTTACAATGGATAGGCAGGAGGCGGGCCGAAGATAATTTTTCTGACGAAACCATTGTGTCTTGTCTAGGGGCCGGCAGATTAGGCATCCCATTATACAGACGCTTGTCGGCGAAGTTGATCCATTGCCGCCATAAAACAAAAAGTGGTTTACATTATAGTGGCGCTACGCCGCCGCCGCTGTCCGCGTGCGCGTCGCTATCAACTCGCACGATGGCCACCCCACTTAAGTACGGTCCAGCGCTTTCATGCCACAACGAATGCTCCAGCCGTAATAAGCATCCGCGCCCAAACAAAGACATTTTCCGTTTTGACAAACCGGAAACATTACACCCAAATTATGTGTTTTAAGACGGCGAAATTGTAAAAAATCCTACAGGGGAAATATAAAGCAATTCAGACGAGCCCGCCCGAATGGCGAGATACTTATCGGTACAATTGTAGATTTACAAAAAGGGAATATTTATGGTTGGAACTCAGGTCCCGCGTTTGTGCTTGCCAAAATTTTTCTTCTGCATCAAAGAACCTACGGCGATAAAAATGTAACGATTTGTTTTTGTCCTAGAGTTGAAATTGTTTTTCGAATGGAAATGGTAACAATTTCAGAGTAAGTCAAATTATGTCACGAACCGCAAACTCAATCTCCAAGGAGTTTTTATCTCGAATCTCATTAAGGGTCGCGGTGACTGCTGAGTGCTGACGCGACAGGGCAGCGGCCATAACAGTTGCACGACGTTCAGGAGGTATAGATGACGCGTGCGAAGTAGCGGCATTAGCTGGGGCGGAGAGTGGCTCGTTACGGCCACCTCTCAGGGGACCTTCGCGTCGGCTCGCTATTTGTTAACCGACGCTTTTGCGCTTGCTTCTTATACAGGGTGTGGTAGATATGGCCTGTCAGACATACGCGGCTCAGTAAACAAATGTCGAGGAATTTATGAGGCCCCCTCGTTACAAACAATCCATTCATTCCGCGCGAGTAAACCGAAGGCATGAAAATAAGGCGAAGGAGACGTAAAGCTGCCACTCGACACCCGCTTGTACGTACTTAAATCAAACACAATCTAACAAACTGTCCTAGAAAAACAAACATTAAACATTGAGGGTGGACAGCTCTGAGAAAGAGCAGGGGTGCCGAGGATAACTCATTGGGAACTATTAATCCTTGAATTATTTGTCAGACCGTTAAATCTGCGACGAACATTTTCCAATTTGCTACAATTTAAAATATTTAAGTACAGTAGACCTAGTTATTCATTTCGCAATATGATTAGATTATGAATTGATATCAAATGGGTACCTACGTTCGGACAGCCCTATTAGTTATGCCACGCTACGTCGGAAACATGTGTTACCACTCGTCCTGGCTTCTAGAACCATAACAATTACATTACTGCCGTTTATTCAACAGCCGCAACACTGTAGATAGGTATTTTCAGTTTCTTCCTTGCCATATCTTTTATGTTGTACAATTAATAAAAAAAACCTACGTAACTTATTTATATTATATTGAAACAATTCTTGGTAAAGTAATTCTAACGTTTGAAAAACTTAGTTTAGTTGTTAAATAGCGTATAGCTGAGCAATGTGTTTGTTTAGTTACGATCACTGGCATGGGTAGTCTATGTTAGCACTAGAATAAATTTAGAGACATGTAACTGAGGTCCCAATAAATTCGTGACTGTCGAGACGTCGAACTCTACAAGACACTAACAAAATGTCACCTTTAACAAAAAACGGGAAATTGTTATTCAAACCACATCAAGGTCAATATGAAGCTATTCACAAATTCACTAGATGCCCCTTTTTGTGTGCAGATTTTATAGATTTCTTAAACAAGCAATTGTGCTACAATCACGAGCGGAGCAATCGATTGGAAGCATTGTGGAAACCGACAGCGTACCCGATTGATTTACTTGTTCCACCCCAGCTTTGTAGTTAGTTATATTGGAACAGGCAGATGGCAGATCCGGCCGAGACGTCGGAGGGAAGTGAGCAAATTAATTAGTAGCGTTAGTATATCTCGGACATTGCAATGGAATCGGTTATTGCTCTTTACATATATAATTTGTTACAACAGCATGACACATAACGACTATAAATCAGTCATCTGAAATAAGACTAAAACAAAATGACAGATGTAAGCGAGTTACTGAAATCGTACTAAGTCAGCAGCAGACATGATATATTGGAAGAAATTGAAACAACAAGCGACGTAATTGAATGTAGCAATGAACCATAGCCAAGTTCAAAAGCAGCGAGCCATTCATCTGCACTGAATTATTGCATAAAATTCGTGTTTTTTAAATACTTACCTACGGATATCAATGTTTCATTTTTATTTCATCTCCGCGTGCTGACCATCTACTTACACTTGAGAGATTACGATAGAGACGCTAGCTACAGAATCAATAGATACGAGTACAAGAAATCCTTTTACATGACTGGATAAAATAATCATAAATTTTACACTAACAATAAAGCAGAATCAGGATGTTGAGAGGATTACCCATAAAATCAGACAGGAAATTTAGTCATTTCGTGACAAGATCTACTCACAAACCTCACGCTTGCATTAACTATCACAAAACGACCTCGAATGCACTAACTCAGCGACTTTTTAATGTCCCCATAAAACAAGATTACATGGTATATAAATCGTACTGCAACGCTTAGCTTATTTTCTGGGATCAAAAGTGTGCTTTAGTTACAACGAGCCGTTATCTATGTTTCAAAATGCATTAATTAAGGTTCTAGTTGCCGTCCTTTCTTGTTGCTAATGTGAAACAATTACCGTCAATCTTTTAATAAACAGCGGCACAAAGTTTCCATGCTTACCTATAAACCTACTGCGTATACATCGAACCGAATAACATAAAAGCAAACAAAATAAATAAAATCCAACACACGCCGAATCGGGATTTAATATTGGTAGACAAGATGAATGTTCAGCAAAAACCGTCCAACGTTGACGTGACAAATCGTTGAAATACCACGGCTAGCGGTGGCAGCGACGACGTCATGGCGGCGGCGCGGTGGCGGCGGCGGCGGCCACGATACATGGCCGAACAGGGGGCTGGCAAATTGCACGGATCCTTATAGTTTGCAATTTATTCCAAACTCGGCAGGCCCGTAGATTTATATCGGGCGCGGATAGCAGCGCGCCTCACGCGAGCTCAATACATTGAAACCAATTTCGGCATCGGCACACCCAAACGCGACGCTCCAAGACTTCGACCCTACAAATAACGTCAGTTATTTCTTCCCCAGGCGTAGGTACTCACTGTATATGAGTACAATATGATATTGATTTGTACCTCCGAAAGGCCTTTTCCTAACGCTTATAAAAATTCATATCACGATATGCAATAACGGAATTCCGTTGGCAAAATATTAGTGGAGGCATATAGGGACGCAACGCCAGCAATTGTTTGATAATAGAAAATGCCATTCCCACGCGTCAAATATTTCCGGATAGTCGGATAGCCGTGATAATTAATGCTCGGCCGGTCAAGCTAGACAATGCGCACTGTGCACGGCCATTAGCTGTACAATTAGTGCAATTGTCGTTAATTTATTGTAGTGCCGCGTCAACACCAACAGCGCGGCCATTGACGGCGAAATGCCGGAGAGAGTGGAATTACATCATTTTAGCAACGCCGCCGCCGCTCTACACTACTGCCATTACATATCACTAGCAATAAATAACACGTAATACGTTCATTCGGTTTATTATCCCGGGGGCATACATAAACTATTATTACAACTATTTGACAAACGTTCTCAAAATTCTAAATGACGATAAATATTTTGTGATAGTGTAATCTGCTGACATCGCGCTTTAATTTGTTTGCTTGTCAAATTATTCACCAAACATAAATCTTCATAAAATCAAGTGCCTAAGTACGAAGATCAAAATAATATATCAATTAGAGCCAACTGATCTTGCGGTTTGTTGCTTGTTAAGAATAAAGATAAGTTTAATGAAACAATGACATTTGAAATTGGTGGAACGAAATAACGAACAAGGTCTATTACCCACTTCATTTGAGGAAGGTATTTGAGTAAATGGATAGAAACGTGTTCTATTTAAAGTAGTTCACGGCCCAGTGCATTCACACTCCTGGTGACTGACGACGGCAGTCTGCAGTCAAATTAACCTAGCCGCCTAGCAGATACGAGATACACAATACGTTCAACAAACTATTCACTAGCGATCCTAACTATTTCAATCAAGCTGCGGGTTGGGAAAACACAAGCAACTAGGTTAAAGTAGATAAGGCCGTGTTAATAGATTAGATTTTAAATTAAGTTTGTGTCTGTCACACCCTCGTTATTCAGCGGTCTCTGAGGGGACAAATCACACGAACCCAGATGGCTCTGGCGCCACTTTTAAAATAAAGAAGAAATATTATTCCCTGCGGAATACGGTGTCAGTAAACTGAGATTTTATTTTCTAAATTTAAAGAACCCAAAATAATATAAAAGGACAAAGAAATCATGACAAAATAGAAGCACAAATGCTGCTAAGAATGAAAAATATATCCTAGCTCAGCGTAAAGTTGAAAAATAATGGCGGTGCTGCAATTTCAGTTTGAGACTGTGAGCTAGGTAGATTAGGGGAAATAGCAACTGAGTACGAGTAAGTCCTTGAAGTTCGTTCGTGCGAACATACAAAGAATATAAGAGTCTCAGGATTTATGGGGATACAAAGAAAAGCCCGGAGCTAAATCATTCATGATAGTTTTGAATTACCGTTGCACGTAACTGTTGTAAGACAATAAACAGTCGGAATAGAAAGAGGAAGTGGTGCAGCTGTAGGGCCGGCGGCGGCAGCGGACGGCGTGGCGGCGGCGGTGTGAGGAAGTGAGTCGGCGAATTGTTCCGCTTCGAGCATCGACGGCCAATACAAACATTTTAATTAATTACCGGCGAACAACGATCCGTTGTGCGGTTGTACGCGACCAATGAACTGCTGCAACGAGTGCCAATGACCGATTAATACAATCGCCGGCTCTACTTTGTTGGTTATTAAACTAATAAAGATGTCTTCGTGTTTCGCTAACTACGGTTGCTGATGCTATCTCTACGCATCTCTGATAAGTTGTCTGAATGCCGGTATTATTCTATGTAGTTGCCCACACGAACATTGTAACAAATAGCAGTGCCCACAGATGCGAGATAAATAGAAATATTTAAACGCTCATTAATCTTTGACAACGATATTGTAGCAATTAGAGCTACATTTCTAAAATAAAGTTTCCTGTTTGTCGCCTAAATAACAGTATTGTCAAATTCTTTTGTTGAAATACATTTGTTCTATCAAGACATGTAATACTTAAAGTTACAGTATCTATTGAAAGTAAAAAAAAAAAAAAAACAATAAATGTACAAAAACATTTAAAAGACATTACGAATCTATTATTGTTTGATTGAAGGCTCGTGAAAGTAGCATGAAACAAACATTTAGTAAAATTGCGTGTTATGTTCCCAATGCCAATATTTTGCGAATAAAATGAATTTGAAAGGATTTGAAAAATAGATAGATTTGAATATGACGACGACGCTGTGAGATATGTATTTCTTACTGAGAAATTTACATTTTGCAGGCATAGAAGAAAAGTGGCATAATGCCTACAGTGAGGGAGATAGAGCTTGAAAAGTGCCTAGATAAGACTGGGACACAACAAGTTATCGCTGCTTTTAGTTTGCAAGGAAATAGAGTAGGACGTATGAGTCTATAAAATAGTGTATGCGATACAGGTCGTAAGTCGAGTGTCGCGACAGATACGAGTAATTTAAGAGTTAATTTACGATGGTGCGATAACGCGCGTGATAGATTGGACCGCAGATACCGCCCCTCTCGTTATTGCCTCGATCATTCAGACCGACATAGAGCTTCATATTCATATGTGCGCCGGGGCATAATATATCTTGTCATCTATTTCACTTCTATACGGGTTCCAAATCCTACTTCTGCCACGATTTTTGTCAGTTTTTGGAGTACGGTTGATTTGAGATAGCCCATGTTGATATTTGTTATTTATTAACAAAGTATAGTCAGTTGCACGATTGCTTGTGTAAACTCTTTTCATTATCTATAACAGCAATAACGCATGAAGAAAATATTAAGTAACATACTTTAAAAGCTTTAATATTAAATTCAGTGATCTTATTATGAATGGATGATAGTATTAGTTTACTGATACAATAATAAAGTTAATATACGTACTACGATAGCGAAAAAATTCCAAAGACAATACCTCTTCTAATGTTAATACCATAAAACGTAGTTCACTAAGGAATAACAGTCACCCCAGTAAGTATAGTAAGTATCTATGTATAGGCAAACAAGAAGACAGAATAATTTAGAATAAATAAATAGCAAAGAATCACTTATCGTACCATATCAGTTGTGAAACAATTAGGCCGCGGCGGCTCGCATAAATTGTAATTCCTGATCTCGTTCCAAACAAGTCCAGATCTTAATCGGGTGTTTATCCGTTATTAAGAAAAACGCCTACGAGCCCTACCGGTTAATAGGCTCCGCACCTTTAAGGGAATACTGTTTGCCCACACGTTAATGTCCCGGGTATTAGTGGGCAAACATAAAGCACAATGAGGCTAATCTCACTTTAAAGAGGTACAAGTTGTCAAATAAAGAGTGCGACCTCCCGCCGCCAGGCGTCTACTTGGGAGGTCCCGGCCGCCGGCGTTAGCCGAATTAATAGTTTACAAGCAACCGGTGATAGTGACGCCACCTTTATCACTCCGTGAGAATGCCTTAACGACGTCCAAGTACATTTCTACCGACTTTATTTAATATTCCCCAGCATTGCAGTCCATCAGAGTTCCCTCGTCGACTAAGCGCATCGAAGAATCAATTACGAAGACTTCTCGACATCGACACAACAGACAGGACACATACATCTCGCTCCATTGAAGAACGGAAAATAATAATGCATAATGAATAAAATATTTCAAGTTGTATATTGTTGAATAGATCGTTACGAGGACTCTAGTCTCGACCTCACTGCTTACACTTTGAAATTGATGACCCTTTGTATTTCTAATGCCGCCATTTATACGTCAGGCCAGAACGTAGTAAAAGGATTCAAGAATGTAATATGCTAACACAGCTCGTAACGAGGTATTAACAGAGAGGAGTAACAAATGGCTTCCAAGAATTATATTATCATACATAATGTATGAAGAAGAACTATTAATGTAACATTTTTAAGCGGTGTTTTTGGCTAGCAATAGAAATAGATTAAAAAGTCTAAAATAATTCAAATCGAACTTTAATTACGGCTTACGAAATACGAAGAGGAAGCGAATGTTTGGTTATAAGTAAATTCTGGTTGGTCAGATGAAATGGGTCCAAATGGAAAATGTGCCGATTGAGGAGAGTTATTGAAGCCATTCGATTGGAGAGGTTGGGACGTTAGGGCGATTAAAATAAAACCAGTAGCTATCGTTTATCGAGTGGGTACACGTGTCGTTGAATGGGCCACCGGTGGCCGGTAGCTACCTGCCATTATGAGGAGTTAATTTACGAGTCGCCCGCCGAGCATAGCAATGAGCTTCTGCCGTCTGCGGTAGCGCGACCAAACTAATCAACTATGTACACAATTCCAACTATATCACTCGCTTACCAATATGTATTTATTTGTACATTATAAATTATTTATCGATACAGAGATCGAAAATATTTTTTACAGTAAATAAAGTTAAGATGCTATAAAAAGGCAGTAGGTACCTACTTTTTTGTTTTGAGCTAAGTGGAAGCCTAAGACAAACTTATCAAACAGACCATAATGCGACAAGATACAAGTACAAATATTTTAATGCGGTCGTAAAAAACTTGAGTTGCAAGTGTTTACTCGCCTTAATCAATGTTGTTTATGCTCGAGGCGCTTTCAGCTTTTTTAAATGAAGAGAAAAACTCAAAGCATTCGGCGTTTTCTTTTCATGGTTTATAATAATTTCAATCAGCAACGATCCAGTCAGCTTGAACAAACTGAAACTCGATAAAATAATTTTCCCATTTCTGATTTGCATACACTGTTTGCGATCGCTGGTTTGTTGAACAATCAAATCGAAATTCGTTTTCAATCAACAATGCTCGCCGCGTCGCGCGGCGGCGGCGGAATAATCCGAGAGGGCGGCATAGTGGCGGCCGTGGACAATGGTCGGGAGAGACGATTTGCATGGGCCAAGCACGCATATTCGGCACATTTGCATGCCCAAAACAGCCGCCAATGACAGCCCAAGGCCGACCCACCACCGGCGCCGACGACGCTGATGTAATCCAATGTTCCGACAACAATTATTCAAATTAAAATATCAACCTTCGAATTGTCTGAACCACGACATGAATTTATTACGGCGGTATATGGCAGCCATCAAATACTCTTTGTCACCCGACGATGCTAATACCAGATTATAATGGGACACGTGTTGCAGTTTACTCAGCTTGTGGACTGCCAAACATTTCGGTTACTTAACGAGTTGTTTGTGAAAAAACTCATGAATAGATATTTATAAATGAATCCGGAGCGATGCAGACACCCAAGAATTTTTGTGCCGTGTGGGATTTTAAATTATGTGAAATGAACAAAAGGGTACTCACTTCCAGCCCGTGGAGTATCTCGAAAAGAGCCATATTTCGTTGCTGTGAGGCCGAAAACAATGGCAGCGTTTTCGCGCCCGCTGACAGTTACACGGCCTCTGCGAAGAAAATACAGAATAAAATTAAAGACCATATGAAATATACCGCTGACATAAATCAGAGTGAGTTTTAAATCAGTACCAAACCAATAATTCACATGCAGACGATTTAAAATGGGGACGATGTTCATTTCCTGATGATTCTTTGAGGCGAGTTTGTAGTGCTGCGGAAATTACGAGTGGAATCGGCATCGCTGCTGGTCAACGCGGATGGGCCTGTTCCGAACTAACCGGACCTACCTACACCTAGTAAAAGCAAGACTAAAAATAAATAGAATCTCTACGTACAACATGATATTATTATATTAATTATTGTTTGCTTTATATTAAATAACTTTCCAACATCTACTACGTTTATAAAATGTAAGTTGTTGTTTGTAGTTCATAAAGTCACGTAAAGGAACTTTGGTTAACATTTTAAGACTTCGTATTATAGCGTTGCAAGACCGGATCAACAACGTAGGTAGGTATATATTGTAAACTCCATCCATACTCGTTCCTGAACGTGGTGTATGCACTTAGAGTTACACGTAAAGCTTATTGGGTCGGTACAGTACCTACTAGTTAATGTATATTGTATGCCCAGAAAGCTTGCATGGAAGGTAAACATTGCCCAACGGAATAGTACGGTAACGGATTCAAGAATGGTTGACATAAGTAGGAAATTGTAAGCTCGAGCATCGGATGCGAAGACATCCGGCGGGGAATGCGGACAATGAGCACGAGCTAGGTGACACGCAACGCGGGACTGTTAGACCAGGCTGCGGCTCACGAGTGCGAACGACAAGCTTCACGGGACAATGTCCTGGATAAGAAAGACATCATTTTAGTATTGTATCAGATGAGAACTAAATATTCGTCCACTAAGCGCTATGTTCACATATTTATACTAGCTACAATGCTACTGGTTTTAAAAATGTAAAACTTTTTTAAACCTACTTGGGATATAGATTGATCATTTGTATATTTTATTTTACAAAAATGGAAAATAATAGTATACCTACGACCTTTTATAACAAAGAAACAAGTATGTTTTTTCAAAAGTCGTATTTCCTATTTTAAACATAGTTATGTTTAAAATTTCGGCGCGTAACAATTACCATAGAAGTAACAATGGAAATTAAACATGTACTGTGTAGTGCACAGACACATTGTAGTGTAGAGAAACAAAGCAGTTTTGGAGTTACTAGGAATTTATATATCCTATATGCACATGGAATTAAACCGGGTCTGAATAGAATATGTTAACCTTACCCCTCGTCTAGATCCGCTGTCGCAGGACGGGTAAGATTGCTCCAATCTCGGATGCCGACCATACAGATTTCTTTAAAATTCTTTTAAATCTACGTTTCTTTATAAACGTTATCAGACTGAATCGCATGGAATTAACTTGAGTGAGAACAGTTAATTTATTCTACAAAGGATACAAAATAAGATAGAGATCGGAGTGGGAGTTGAAACAAGTACGTTTAGCTCGTCAAAATGGATACTTGTCTTGATATTAACTTGCAAACGTAAGGCGTAGATGAGAACGTCTCTTTGCAACTTTATTTTGTTTTCGGAGATAAGAAAACTCGTCGGATTTTAGAGCATCGTGTACTGAACAAAGTACTAGTAAATAACCCGTCTAAAGTATAAACATTTTAACGTGAGACCACATCCCCGATACTGCGCCGTACCGCCGCTGCCGAAGCAAGCGAAGCGTTAAAATATTTACAGTGCGGTTGAAAACATGCGGCCTCGCCCCGAAAAGCTTCATTCTGAACTAGTGCCTTGAATAAAATAACGCTAATATACTCTGAAAATGTTATACAAACAGGTAACCCTTTTGTGAAACAACTAAAATAAGAAATGTCCTCGCTATTGCGCCACCACATAAATCAGACCGAACATTTTGAACCAGCATAAAATTACACTATGGACTGCAGCGTGCATATAATATAATGCTGTGTTAGGATTTTGAATAAACATTTGTTGGAAATTTTATGCTTAATAGTAAGTATCTATTGTAAATCATTATGTATTCATCATGTTTAATAAATACAACTCAATATGTAATCATTAAAATAAAAATAATGATAACGAGTAAGCTGTTTAGTTTTTTCAGTAATTTGGGATACACCAACCGTTAGATGTTTCTTTGAATCGAAGACAAACATAAGGCAGCGTACGTGACGAGACGCTGGTTCAGGAATAAGGCACCTTTATTGTTTTATCTCCGACCTATGAACCTCGGTGGCGCCAGAACGTTTACGCGTTTTTTATTCAATAAACAAAATTAAATAATCTGATTCAATTTCGGTGGTCCGCTCCCAGGAATCGCTATAGCAAAACAGCGAAATATACACACATTATTGCCAATAAAGATCAAAATAATCCTCGTTTAAAAGCACTTTGCTGCTGCTATTTGGAAATTATAGGTTATTTTATAAAAACAATGTATTGCGAAATATATCATAATGTAGGTAATCTGTAGCAAATATTTGAACAAACAGCGTCATTTCGCTCATATTATACCGGCATCATCACATTTAAGTAAAGTAGGTAGATACTTAATCAGCACTATGTATAACAATAACTTTGTTTGGGATCGTATACAGATGACTATACCATGTCTGTCTATTCCATGCACTAAATAATTTTTAGAGGCTTCAGAAAAACCATTTCACATAAAAAAATTTGAACGGAAGGATATATTTTATACCCTGGAGCGATAAAAGAGGCTAAATTATCCCAATTTGCATGTAAATCGGCATGTTACGAGGGAATATCAATGAGATACGCCCGAGATACACGTATTGTTATTTTATTGCAAATGTGGACGCGCTCTGATAGAAATTCTAAGCTAGGTGCCATACAGGTTCATAAACTTTACGAGCCATCAACATAATGCGGTCGTAACTTACACACCTATTTATTGATTGCCGAAATATGTGAAGAAAGGATTGTAACTTATGGGGCTGTCTATTGGTCGTAACTAAACCATACTGAGCCTCGTCCACCGCTCGTTAAGATAATAAAATCAGTTAAGTGTTTTAATTAAGTAAAATCCTACTAATTAGCGAGTGTTTGCGTCCACAATGAGACAAATATATTCTCCTTCTAACTGAGTCTTGTACTGTAATCTACCGCAAAAGAGCTTTCATTTTCGACAAGTCAGCCGCAACACCATTCATTTTAATATAATCTAATGGCAACGTGTAATTTCGCCATAATCAGAAAACAAGTCGACTTTTACGTATAAGTATAATTAATTTATTCGTTCTATTCGAAGTGTCAAAGAAGGGCGAAGTCAGTGGGAAGGCAACGCGAGGGTGACGCGACACTTCCTTTGAGCGAATCCTTTCCAACAATTTGCCCCGTCATAGCACGCGCGCTTTAATAGCCCACTCGCCGGCTTCCTAACGCCTCGCACAGATCTCTTCACATGTCGTCCGCGTCTCTCGCTGATTTTTCATGGAGATTTTCACGTTAAAGTGATAGAGAAAGATTCGTCCTCTGACTATTCTGATCCCAGTTGACGCGCCTCGGGTACAAAGGGCGGGCGGAACGTCTCGGGTTAAAAACTCGACCTTTTATCGCTAAGGGCTTCCTGCTCTATTGAAACTTGAACTATAGAAGCAATTTGGAATATATTCCATTTCCGTACAATAATGAATTTAACTTTTGCTAAAATTGTATGAAACAGAATGAGGTACCATATAAACGTAGCAGCGAAGAAGCTTTGTGAATTTACGATAGTTTGAATAGCTAGCTGTGAACAATATCATGTTTGGCACTGCCTTCGACAACGTAACTTTCAAGGTTTCTGTAGTGCATTTACCTTCGATTTGGAGGCTTTCCAAAATGTGTTTTCACTAGGCAATTGTTTACATATTTTGAAGCTTTTGGTTTTTAAAATAAAAAGAAAGATTAGCATACCTATGCAAAGACACTAACCTTCAAATCAAGATCCATGACAAGATGTTTCCCGAACGAGGTGCCACCAGTCTTCTGTATGTGCAAGAAGACCATGACGTCGTGCGCGTCGAGGTCGAACCTGAAGTCGTCGTGGAGGACCTCGTCGTATGAGAGCCCCGGCTGCGTCATGACATCAGGTAGAGGTCGCCCCGGAGCCTCCGCGTACGACAGCGCCAGAGACTCCGACACCCGCTCGCGCGGTGACAACGCGCACACCTGTAACAAAACATTCACATATTTACATCACATCGCTTACACTGCGAAACTTGCATACTAATGCAATGAAACCATAAGGAGCACTGCTATTAATTAAGAGCAGACTCGTGACCGTTTTTTACGCAACCTTATGGAAACTGGAAACATGAAATGTCAATTTTGGTAAGAACGCAAGAACCGGTCGAGACGCAGAGAGCACTTTTTCAACGAGAGAACAAATAGCACTCCAGCAAAGCAGTTTGTGTTCGTAAAAGTTTAAGTTAATTTTTTTTATTGAACCATTCTCGAGATTAAGGAATACAAAACTGTATTTTATACTTTAACCAAATAACGAAATATGGATAGAAAACGTAAATATCGATGCGCTAAGCTTATTTCCTATAAATATGCAATGAGTGAATAAAATTGTCCCAATCTATTCGGCTTATACTATATTCATAGCTTAACTAAGCCATTATCACGTCGTAAAGAGTCCTTCCTTCGAAAACAGCGTAACTGCGGATCAATAATGATAATTTAAACTAAATAACAGAGGCGGGACCCAAAGGGGCTGTCATCTTTCTAGGGTGTCCCCTAGTGAGACGTAATTCGCCCTTGAAAACGCGCCCTACGTCTCGAGTGCAGGGTCGAATGCAGGCTTATAATATTTAGAGGGCTATATTTCCAAATATTGCTGTCAAAAAACCTTTCCACGAAGAGTTTTCTAGGCTACTCGGTACGCACCCCTAAATCGGAACTCGTTTGCCAGCCTCTTACATCCCGCAATAATCGGAAGCGAAGGGGAACTTCATACAATTTTGTCGACTGTATTTTTCAACAATAAAATTTGAGATGCAAGATTTTTTCGTAAACAACAACTTATCTGAACGAAAAACCTACTTACTTAGACAAATATAGGCACTGGAAAACGATTCGCTACAATCAAATACCTCAATTGTAAAAAAGTCTCTAATCCAACCACTGAAAAGTCCTATTTTCGACCTTCCCCTAACCCGGATAGCTACATTTACATTTTAATTTCCTACAGCAAAAATCTTAATGATACAGCCCAAAAGTGTCTCCTAAAAGGACAACGGTTAATGTCAGACATCGTTCATTACGAGATAATAATGTTGAGATTGTTCAAACTTTGATTCAAATACAGCTTTTATCTAAATTAAACTGCCATAAAAGCTGTGCAAAAAGAATTTTAATTAACGTCTAAGGTATTCGCTAAGGAATGATTAATTTACGTAACCTGCTTCTATAGGTCCGACTGATGAAAGATTTCAGAAAAGTAACGCAGCGAAATGAGAAACTCAAACGATTCTTTGTCTACAAACAAATTATTTCTTTAATAATTTCTGCGAGAAAAACTAATAACAGCTTGTTTACAGCTTTAACATCGTGGAATTTTCTAGAACGTAAACAAATTATATTAATAACATTAACGAAAACACAAGAGGCTTTGTATTTTTAATATTAAAGTTACATTTTTTGTACTGAAACTGTAGAGCATTTTAAAAAAGAATAACAAACACCCTCGTTGTTGAGAATTTCCTTTTTCCAAATTGACCATTATTTTCCTGTGAAGGCGCAGTTACAATAAAACAGCAATCTCGAGAAGTTTTTAATATCCTGCCGTTTTAAAAGGGAGGTTAAGAGGGCGAAGATAAAGGGCCAGCCTCATCCTGCTTGTTTGTTCGTCTAATGAAGTGGGAGCCCGCCCCATCAATACGCAGTTACTATCACTATCACTGACTCTCAGCTCAAGTGGGGTTAGGGATGAAGAGTATTCAGACTTTGGACTCATTAACACCTCAACTCACTGTTCATAAACGATTAAGGGTTTAACTTTGAAAATTATTACTTTGATAACAATCTCAGACAACTAATTCAAATAAATTGTTCAAGTGCAGCTTGATTAATCTATTGCAATATTTTATTATAATTCTGAATCAGGATGATAGTATAAAGGGTATTAATTTTACTTCAATGGAGTGCAATTGAATCAGGCTTATCATAATGCTCATCGATCATATAGTGTTTCGCGTCAGATTACCTCGATTGCTTTATTGACAGCGACTGAATGCTGCATGATACGTAGAAAAACGATCCGGCGCCAGACGTAAAGTACACCCGCAGCCGGCCTACACCTCTATTTGTAAGACCTTTACAAGACAATGGGCAAGTAGAGACGTTATACGAGTGCAACAGTGTCGCGTGTTGAGGAAGTTTATCCACAGTAAAGTAAAACGCGTAGGCAGCAGTTTGCCAAACCGCGACTGCCCCTAATGCTCACGGTGGTTGCGGTATGCAATCAATATTACAAGATAAATACGAGTACTTATTATACTCCCCATAATAGGAAAGTCTTTGATAAACATAATTTACCTAAATAGCAAACACTAAATCTAAATTAAAAGTTAGTTCCGGACAAATCCGAAACTAATGGATTAATCGCGTGTAAGTGGAACCATCGAGTGACGCAATGTGGCGTTTATTAGAGCGAATTATCAAAACACCAAACGTTAATCAAGTTATAATATTTACATGAATATTTTCGATTCAAGTACATTTAATTACTTTCTGGGAAAAACCGCAATATAGGGCTAGCAGTTTGAGTCCCGAGCTTGCGTTTTATTATAGCCTAGTCGCAGAACGATTTCCTTAACTAGCGTCATTACCTAAAACTAGACACTATTACACAGTGTTTGGACGTGCAGTAGACTAAGGGTGCAGTAGTGCAGTGGGCGTACTGGCCAGGTGTTATCCTGTCCATTATCAATTCAGCTTGCAATCGTTGGCGGCGGACAGGACAACCCGCCCGCGCCATATGTGGGCAGCCGCCATCGCCCGACCAACGCACTGCGCGTGCAAACGCATGCAATCTCGTTCTTTGTCTCGCTTCCCGAGAATTTCAAAGTATTGCCAAAAACGTAAACTCCAGAATGGAGTTTCAAGATATAAGAGCCACCAGCTAACTTTAAAAGGTTCTTAAGATAAACGAGATTTTCGAATTTTACGAACAGTCTGAAAGTAAATTATTGTTACCTTTTACTCCCGATCGCAGTACCATTTATTAAGTTGGAAATGCGATCTTATTGGAAATCTAAACGTCGATAGCAAATCGGTTCGTAAGTATTTAGTAGGTTCCAAAAGTGCACGTTAGCGGAGTGTGGGTTCGAATAAGACACATCTTGCGTTCGTCGACACTTCGCCTGTGGGGCTTGTAGATACGTGTGTAGGCGTTAGATTGCAAATTGTTTATAGTCAATCTCAATTCCACAACACTTGTAAACTATTTCTGAACTAGTTATTCTATAACAATTTAATCCCTTTCGTGTTTCTTAACAAATCATTTAACCGTACTTAATATATGATACCCAGTGAGGAAAAAGGAAAAAATTGCAAAAATTGAAATTAACGAATAAGAAAAATATTCAGCTTGGTAACGAATAAAAGGCAAAAGTTAAAATTAATTCGAAAGATTTTCATTTTTAATGCAGGCGAGTCGAGAGAACGAGGCTTTATTTTCTCTTTGGTGGAAATAAGTTCAATTTTCCCGATTCCAAAGATGCGGAGAGACTGATAGTTCGCAAAGTAAATTTAATAAATTTCGATATTCGTTTCGACTATTCAAATTGAAAGAGACCGGTTGGCTATAAGACTGCGCTATCTTTGAAGCTCAGTCGGTGACTTAGCAAATATTTTCAGAAGATTTTTAATAAAATAACGTGTCTCTACTAGGAAACCTCAGCTGTTGGCTTCATAAAAGTCCTTCCAACTGTCGGAACTATTATATCTAGTGAAATTTGTTCATAACAAGGAACGTGGGAGCAAACTTTTTCACGGGATTAATAAAGTCTGACGGCAAATATGGAGGCGTCATGTCCACGCGTGGCAGCACCGGGCTATCACTGAACAAATCCAATATAAGAACTTGGGAGACAGGTGTTTATGATTCCTACACATACGATTTACTTACTGTATGCAATTTATACTTAAGTATAAAAAAACAATGAAATAGGTAGGTACTTAAAAAGTACGCAGTTTCTTTTTAACACACTTTTATTAGCTTGGGTTGTATGTAACGGAATCTTTGAGCTTAATTTTCACCCATTTCCAGAAGTCTGATTAATTTGAAACTTTGCATACGTATCAAGGACCGATGACAATGCAATAATTTGATTTTAAAAAAAATGTAAAAGAGACAGAGTGTGGGGTGCATTTCACTATATTTCCATAACTCTCCTCTCAGAGATAGTTGCCAATAGATTGATTGTAAACTTCCATATACCAAGCACCCCACGACTTTTCACTCTGACCTTAATGATTCTGTTTATAACTTAAATTTTACTATAATTTTATTTTAAAGTAATTAATTATGATTGAATGTTTGACCTTCTGCTACGGTAATATAAACTCTTTGTTATTAAAAAATATTTTCTAGTTCTTAGTTCGATTTGCTATAAAAGCGTGTTTTTTTAGTTTTTTTAAGCTATTATTTATTTTACATTATTTAAAATTCTTTTTTGGGGTATATTTTTCGCGCTTAATCAGGAGATTATTTAGTTTGGAGTAGAAATAAGATTGTATTATGTAAAAAAAACGTGTGATAATTTAAGTCGTTATCTGATATACCTACCTGTCGTTCAATTCGTAAATCTACAACATACATTATTATTAAACTATACTATACTAAAAAATATTCAATTGGGAGATGGAAACATAGTTTAACTAAGTACTTGCATGGTCAGGCCGTCATTTTTACTAAATACGATACCCAAACTTAGATTTAGGCAACACATAAGGCAATAAATACGATAATGATCGACAAAGTAGGTAAGTAAGTAATAGAAAAATGTTTATCGGAACACTTCCTGTTGCACGTACCAAATACAAAAAAAGAACTGACAACAATTTATTGCATTTCGTTATCTTGAAGAAGGAGTTAAAACATTAATAGTTAATACTTTTTTAGTAGGAACTATAAAGTTAACAAAAAGAATAGAACGGTAGAAGTTTTGACTACGAAGTTAAATATCTGTAGTTTGTAAAAGTATCCTAAAAAATGAAGAGACATACAAAATGTCGTAAATTGAAAAGTCTTGTTAATTTTCTGCGCATATTTTTTTCAAATTCAGCTGTACAGTCGGCAGATTTGAGCGCTTTCATTAAACCCTCTTATATTCTTCTACATAGAAATGGTAGTGACGACAATAGAACGAAACGGATTGCGCCGGCTGCGGGCCTCCCTTGAGCTTTTTTCAACAGACTGGGGATGCAAAAACAAATGTGAGCCACATGCATAGCACCACCCCCTTTAATTAAGCTCTGACGCAGCCGTTAGCGGGAATATCTCGACTAATACGACGGTACGTAAATTAATTCCATTCTATTCTACTGCACTGAATGTCCATTGATTCAGGAGTAAAAAGTTGAAAAGAGCTTTTTTCTTATGTTAAGCTAATCAATGTTTGTACTCTTACAATAGGAAAACTAAGGGTAAGGCAAAAAGAAACCATTAGAAAAAGTCAAGAGAAAATAGACTATTGGTTCCGATTTTGCCTTTTTATGTCTAGTGAGATTTTACAAGTAAATGAACAGATATTTTTGATTATGTGTTTAATATTTATGATTCAATAAAAATGTGATAGATTATAGCTAATAATAATTTGATTAGAATAACTCTACATAATTAAATATATTTTAAGACTATAAATGATAAAATTTAAATGATAATGATAAGTGCTTCAATATTGCTGAACTTTATTTATAATATTAATTTGAATTGATGAATGAATAGGTAAGGTTATTTATAAATTATATATTTATAATTGATTCAAATTATTCAGTTATTTACATAATTTAAATGTATTGTTGTATAGTATTTTTTAAATGAAAACAAAGCGAGTCATAGTTTGTGGTTACGTTAAAAATGTTTCATTGTTGTGGTTTGAGTTTTACGGCTTGTTCAGAGACATATGTACCACCATTCACATTGATTAGTCAAACTAATTATATTTAATTATACCACATTTACCTTATATTGTAAATTAATTACTATTGTTTTTATTGTTCACACAGTTATAAAAATTAATATTATTAATTTTGTGTTAGGTGCTTGCTGAGGAAAAATTGTACTATGGTAGACCTATTTAACACAATTGGAGGGAAAAAAATCAAGGAAACAAAAATAAATAATAATATTAACAGGTAGTATAGGAGATATGAGCATATAATTATAATATCAGATAATTAAATTATAAAATTATTTACTATTCTGTTATATGTTTGAATTGAAATCTTCAAACCCCTTACAATATCTAGTTATATAATGTTTGATTGCTATCATCATTTAACTTAAGTTATCTCTTAGACTGTAAGTATTGTGACTTTAGTCTTTAAACAGAGCATTGAAAGAAAAATAGAACTTTTTTAACTGCCTGTTTTAATGTTTTTAATTAAAGTACCTCATTTGACTAGAATTCAAATATCAATAGTGAATATTATTTATAAATGTCTTATTAAGTAAATGGTTACACTACAAATATAAGTTGTTGAGTATTATTTTTTGTTTAAATTATTTAACAGTAGGAGTCAGTGTAAATAATATTATGAAAAATAAATTTAGCAATATTGAGGTACTTTAAAAAACTATTGCTACAAAAAATTAATAATCTTATTTTATGCTTGTTTATACCTATTATACTTTGTTTTGAGTAATAATGTTTTAACATAAAAATATTATTCATCCAAAATGTATTCAAAATTCTTTTTATGAAAATACAAGCAATGTAAGCTGTGAAAATATAATTGTGCGAACCATATAGCATAAGGAGTCATTTAAATAGGTACTCTATTATAATATTGTATTAATTGCATAGATCACTGTTTTAATGAAGAAATCATACAACAATAAATTCCTAATAGAAGAAAAATTAAAAATGTTTACCACCATGCTCATCAATTTTCTTATAGGTATGTTTATGAAAAATAAGAGTTGAGTTTACATAAGAGACTGTGGTGGATTATGGCCTAATCACTCCCTGTATGAGAGTAGGCTCGTGCCCCTCGGTGGGGACACATATGGGCTGATAATAACAACAACAATATTTAATATATTTCAGTATTTAATATAGGTATATATAATAATTAGTATATTTAAGATCCAAAAAAAAGTCTTGTTAGCCACTCATTTCTACTTTAAAGAAAAATGTCTTGCTTTCTATTTATAACTATGTTTGTATGTTTTATGAACGAGAAATGTATGGGTAAACTGTAACTCACCTGATCAGGGCAGAAATATCCAAACGCCACCATCCCAAACAGTGAAAGTAGTAAACAGAACAGTATGACTCTTCGCAGCTTTGATCTCGGCTCCATTTTCTTTATTTCATAGGCACCGCTGGGCAGTAACAAGGCGAAATCACTATCTACTTGCACTGATACACTTTTTTGCATTTCGGTTGAATGCATGTCTCATTTTTACAAAAATATCTTCACTCAACACTATACGATACTTCGGAGCGTCTACAAAAGAAATAAAAACAGTAACCTCATAATGTTATTATCGTCTTTTGATTATCGCCTGGTGATACGAGTCCGATAGCATTGTTTTGCTGATATCACATTCGCGTAGTATCGCAAACAATACCGAAAATATTGTGCGACAACTAGCTTGGTTCGGGTGAATCGTACAAACATTGAATGAAAATTGAGAAGTCTCCGCTTCTGCTTGAAGTGGACTGACAAAACATGACATTGACAGTTGGAAGGAAGTTTATTGTCAATTTGACGTTTAAGTATAGGGATGTACCACATCAACGTAACGATGATGAGTTGACTCACTCTTTTCCGATTTTTTTTTACCTCAAAACAACCCTCAAAATAAAACGACTCCTGCCTGGACTTCTGAAAACTCATTAACGCCCGTTATTATAATAACCTATCCTGATCCGTTTTTATCAAATCGAGATTGAAAAAACAAAACACAATTGTCACTTGTGTACCAAAAACATGTCAAGAACACAATTGTGTTTTGTTTTTTCAATCTCGATTTGGTAAAAAACGGATCAGGATAGGTTATTAATAACGGGCGTAAATAATTTAAGAAGAAGCGTAAAATAATAAAACGATTTATTATTAATTTACGCCATCTGTAAGCCGTCACAATCATATTTTTTGAATCGGCAACATTGCCCGAGCGCAAACTTGTTCCCTTCCGCTATCAACAATCTTTTGATTTAATTTTGTTGTAGCTGGAAAGATAGGTACCTACTTATTGCTTACCTAGAATGACTTACCAGCGCAAAGTCGTTTAGTAGAGCTCGTTTAGTTCCAAAAATACTTGTACGGTAGATACATACCTACGTTAGAGAAGTTTTATTGTAATCTTCTCAGCCCAAAAAATATTCCTTTCAATACCTATTCACGCACACCTACCTACATTAGGTCTCATTTCAGGTTTATTATATTAATTATTATAATTATAATAATGAAATGAATGCCTGTTCTCCTTCAAAATCTGGTTATTATTCTCACCCAAAGGAGGCACCTTGAAAATAGATAGGATAATTCAAGTCTGATAATGATAAGGCTGAAAACAAAAATACATAAGAGTTAACTATGACATTTTTAATCCAGTATCAGAGAATGTTAACTATAGTATGACATAACGCCAAATCCAAAACTAATTGAGAAAGAATTCAACATTCCTACTCATCAGTTTAAACTAAAAATGTTAAAAACAAAGAGAATGCATCAGCAAATTACTAACTATAAAAATTAAAATATTGAAAAATAATAATACCATCCATGATGTGGCACTACAACCTATAAGACTACTGAAATTAAGAAATAATTTAAAATGTTTTTAATGTAAATCAAAAGGCACTTTTAAATCAAGGTGGGGAGTATAACGTGTATATGTATAACAAACATGTTAAAAGGTTCAATGGATATTTCTTCTGTCGATCGTCAAATTTC
This sequence comes from Anarsia innoxiella, assembly GCA_947563765.1. NCBI lineage: Eukaryota > Metazoa > Arthropoda > Insecta > Lepidoptera > Gelechiidae > Anarsia > Anarsia innoxiella. The sequence continues at coordinate 7,323,310 of OX387395.1, forward strand.
TCTCGTCACACTGTAGTTGCACTTAAAAGTAGAAAATATATTTTTTATTAAAATATATATGTACATATTTTAAAAAATCCAACAAGGAACAATCCACATTTAACTATAACTATAGAAATCATTATTTAATTATTTTCTACTGATGCCCTTTCAATTTAGTCAATATATAATTTCACAATCTTACTCCAAGCAATGACAACAAACAAAGTGCAATTTGTCTACAAAAATAAACAATTTATAAATGTGAAACTGTTCAATGCATGGAGTAAAACTGAACACAATGCCACGAGAGAACCCACTTTCTAAAAAACATTCTTTATATTGGTATTAAAAAAATGTATACAAAATGTCCACACCTCATTTGATTACAATTTGTTTGTAATATAAAAGTTACAATTAGAATACATCACCAATGTTACAATCTATTAACATCCTCAATACAAGACACAGCTGTAAGTGCAAACATTTAACACTGCACTGTCAGGTGACATCTAAATTGATATTATTTATTTTGATTCAATTCACCAGTTCGTCATCGAGGATCAACTCCTCTCACCACAGTTTGCTAGTTATAAAAATTACTATATTTCATTGATTCAGTCCACAAATTTGAAACAAAGTCCACAATTTCACTCGACGCCGTGAGACACGACAGACGCATGAGTGTTGGCATTAGTTCATGTTCTGTTCACTATGCTCTTTCAGTATAAAATATTATTTAGCACGTTTTAATTTGTTGAAAGTTTTTTCATTAGTGAAGCACTGTTTAAAACAATTAATACTCTATGTTACATTACAATTGTTCAGGGAGAAACGTAACGTCTCAGTCACGTCTTTGAAGGACTTCCTCGTGTACTTTTACGCTACACGTACGTCTGTTATATAATGCTGTACCAATTTGTTACTCGAGCACTAGTCGTCTATGGGGAGAAGCCAGTCCTCACATCGCTCTCGTCACAGCAACGCAATCAGTTGCGAAGGCGACCGCGGCCGCGCGACCCGTCGCGATCCTGAAATAACAAGCACTTTTAGTGTCAGGGAAACTAAAATGCCGGAAATAGTCAATGATGCGATACTTACCTTATGATGTGGCCTATAATTGGAGTCTCGATCGCGATACCCATGGTCGCGATTGTCGCGGCCGCCGCCGTCACGCTCGTCGCGGTGATCGCGCTGGTCGCGATGGTCGCGCGGATCGCGGGAGTCCCGCGGATCGCGTCCGTCGCGGTGGTCCCTGGGCTCGCGGTTATCGCGGTGGTCCCGGTGGTCGCGGCCGTCCCTGCCGTCGCGCCCATCACGCCCGTCCCTGCCGCCGTCGCGGTGGTCCCTGTAATCACGGTACGGACGGTAGCCGCGCCCTCCGTCGTGCTCCTCTCTATTATTGTCTTGATTGTTGTGTTGGGGAACCTTGCGCGAGTCCTCCTCCTCCTGACGCCGCTCATAATGCACAAAGTCGTCAAAAATAGACGTAGAGTGACAGTAACTATGCATTATACGCAACACTTGCAAACCTTTCGCATGAGGGACCTCCTGAGTGTCGCGAGAGTTCGTCACCGGCTTGTTCTCATTATTCTCTAATTTGATATGACGCAGTTGCACGTTCGGAACATCCTTAACATAGATCCACCTCACGCGGAATTGTCCTTTCCACTTGTCCTGCGACCACACGCTAGAGTTCGAATTATAATCGACGGCGCTCGTCATGCGCGCCATCCCGCAAAAGTGGCCACTGCCGTTCACAGAGAAAAACAGATAAACCATGCCCCCCTCCCTCTCGCGCTCGCGGAACGCCGCATCGAGCCGCTTGTTGCCGTGCTCCGTGCTACACCAGATCTCGTACTTGATGCTGCGGTGGATGTCGTCCTCGGAGTACGACTTAATCACGAAGAACCGCGCCTGAGGTGCACTAAGTTCGAACTCCTTGGGATTGTAATCGTTCTTGACACGCAGCTCGTCGAGTACCGGATGATGAGCGGCCTGCGCAGGTGGAGTCGGCGGCGGCGCGACGTTCGGAGGGGCGACCATCGGAGGCCGGTGCTGCGGCATCGGCGGCATCGGGGCCGGGCCGCGCGGGCCGTGCGCCCAGCCCGCCTGCGGGTGCGGCGGCGGCGGGCCGCGCGGCAGCGGCGCGGGGGCGGAGGGCGCCTGCATCTGCAGCGGCGCGGCCGCGGGCGGCGGCTGCAGCGGCGGCGGCGGCGCGGTCACGACGGGCGCGCTCTTGCCGGCGTCCCATGCGTTGATGTCCATGTTGTGCTTGCCGGGTACTATCGGCGGCGGAGGCATGCCCGGGCCCTTCTTCTTGGGCCCGCCGCTCTGCAGAGACGGCGCCGGCTTGGCGGGCTGGCTCGCGATGGAAGCCCATGTCATCTTCTTGGGTTGCATACCGCCGGACACGTCCTTGAGCTCGGGCAGGCGTTCCTTGTCTTTGCCGTGGTCGAGTGAGAGCGTCTGCACGCCCGCCTCGACCGATTTAATGCCGTCGGGCACGTACAATCCCTCGGCTCTGTAGTAGTCGTCATATTGCTTCTGCCGACCTAATTGACCCCAAGTAGAATAATCGCCGTTACCGTGGAAATAATTAAAAGTAGACGCGGGCTGCCCGAACGCGGCTGTTGAGAATGGTGTCGTCGAAGGTCCGAACACACCTGAAATTAGAACAACGGCCCAATTATACTTCGTTTAGTAATTGCAACTAATGTCTACTATTAATGAAGTGATATGATTCGTAAATTGTAGGTCTTAGGCATTGCATAGTGTCTTGGTCTGTGTATTATAAGGACTGTATCTATGAAATAAATAGAGGTAGATTTGTCGAGTCATAATAAATAAAATAATGAGAAATGTTTCTTGTAACTCGGATAAATACTAGCTACCATCCATTCCATACGAATCGTGAGGATTGTATCCTCCGAGGAAAGTCATCGGGTCTGTTCCATTGGTGGACCATGTCCCATCCCCGACTCCAAAAGCTTGATAAGGAAGGGCTGTTGTACCGTAATAACCTGAAACAGGAAAAAAATCGCTCATTAATATGCAAGATAAAACACCAAACTACCTACGTACCACTAAAATATATCATATCAAAACATACTAAAGTTCTAATTAGGTAATGTTTAGATAGATAATATTTTACTCATTTATTAGATTTAATAAAAGTATCTGACTACCACGCATTCTGTAATTTAATACAATTTCAAACTAAAATTGTGAAAGAAAAGCTTGTATTCTGAAGGATCTTATGATAAACAAAAGGCTAATAGACAGACAGATTCCAAGAAACTTATGGCGGGGAGTGTGTAGGCGCCAAGCAGCGTAACAGGTTGCTGAATCAATAATTTACTCCAAAGTGGGTGCTCTGCGTAGGTCGGTTGCTTGGATACCAGCCGACGTCCTCCCGTCCGCCTTCTCTAGGGTGGCTGCGATTGCGTTGCGCTTAGGTAACGGTTTAACTCGCAACAAGGTTTCATTAGTTTTATTTCGGGAAAATGTTTGTAAAGAAAATAAAACTTGCGAAAAGAACACCTACAAATGCGCTGTACAACTTTAAGTGACGTGAGCTTAGCATCTAAATATACTACCTATTCACTTTTTTCAGTTTTCGTTTTCGCTCTTAACAAACTAGTGAAATTGCTTACATATAATATACAAACCTACAAATATGACGTCAATACCTTTGATTGATATCGTTAGGCACATTATAACGAAGTCGCGAAATTGTTCAATTGTGAAAAAAAACATGTTGCGATAATAACAAACACAGACATCAACACAAATTAACATGTACAGATACTCTGACTAACAATACCTTTAGTGTTAAAACATGAACAGTACAAGCGAAATTTAAATGCAGATCCGTATTTTCGCAATATTTGTTTGTGCAACACAATTTCGGTTTAAGTTGTAAAGAAATTCCTTTTACATTCTTAAAACTTTTTACTAATCTCCATGTGAACACACAACAAACATAAATACATAATTGCTCAACAAGACATTGAGTCTTAAATCTTAATATCTTTACTTTACTGCTGACATGTATTCATTTAACTCGCATACTGACGTCATCATGTATTAATCATTGTTAGTTAATCATCATAGTACTAAAATCTGAAAGCACATAGCTTCTTTTGAATGTTTTAATACTTAAAATTTTACCGATGTTCTCGGCAACACCTAATCAGATAAATTTTAATTTACGAAAGGGTCACAAGCTTTATAGACGAACGAACAGGTTCCTAATATGCCCCCAAACAATTGACCTGCCTAAGATTTCACTGACCCGTGATTTGCGTGTAATTCGCACGTGAAATTGAAGCACCCGTTTCTATTTACAGGAGACACGTTTGTTTTGAACTGTCGCGGGGTCATCGGTTTTATTTCAAGATATTTCGAACGTATGCATAAGGCATAAATCAATTTGGTCTGCCTTGCCTTAGCAGCCCGAATTGATTTCAATGTAAGTATTGTAAATTGAACGTACTAAACTCAGTTTAGACCGCCAACGGCCAAGCGAGCGAATAAACCCGGTGATCATAGTTTCATGCGTGTGTCGCGAGACAGCGTTCAAGGAAGGTGCGAACCGAAATGTTAAAGACACTATGCCCTGTGTGTCTCGATCGCTCACTCGCTTGACGTAAATCTCATAATATCAATCATTAATGACTGTTAATTACGTAAATATGTACATCTGCTAAATTAAAATGAGTATGAATAGGTGTTTGAAACTGATAAATAGGTAGACACTAGGTACCCAATATCTCAGCTTTTCCACTTCACGGCGACTACGACAAGGCGACTTCATCGGCAATTCGATCATTTGATGGTAGTAAAAAACGCTAACAAATCACAGTTAGTGTGCAATAACTGTCTTTCTTCTTATATTAGGAAGTATTACTTTTTTTTTTTTTTTTTTCTCATATTTTCATATTCTAACCGCGATCAGTGCAAGCACTATAAGCGGCTTTACTGCAAGTATAAATATGACGTTCGAGATGGCTCCCCCAGCGGAGAGCTCTTCTCTCAATTAGTTTTATTTTATGTTGGTGGAATTAGTGTCTTGTAGAGAGGTTGGCAATGTGCTGCCTTTTTAGTCTTTGTTGGTACACAGGTGGTTCTGAAAGTACAGTGGCTAGTGGGTTCACGTGGCGACTAATTCTTCTATGGTATCGTCTGGATAACTCTACTATATCTTCCTTTATGGTGTTCATCTGTAGGTACTCGTGCATTTCCGACGTTTTTATAAAATAGGGCGCATCTAAGATTGTGCGAAATAAGGCATTTTGATAACGCTGTAGTATCTCGATATTGGAGTTACTGGCCGTTCCCCAGAGCTCTATTCCATAACTCCAAACTGGTTTAAGTATGGTCTTGTAAATTAACAGCTTGTTGGTCAATGACAGTCTGGATTCTCTCCCCAGTAGCCATTGTAGTGATCTAGTGCGAGCATGGAGTTCGTCCCTCTTCTTTCGTATGTGCTCTCGCCAGGTCTGTCTTCGGTCAAGATGCAGGCCCAGGTAGCGGACTACTTCGCTGTGAGGTAGTGTTTCCTGGCCGAGCTTCACTGGAGGGCAGTTGCCGGTTCTTAAGGAAAAAGTAATGTGGACAGATTTCGACGCACTGGCTTTGATTTTCCACTTCTGGAGCCAGTTAGTAATACGGTCAAGGTGTTCTTGAAGAAGTGTCGATGCTACAGTAGGATTCTTATTACTACTGAGCACAGCTGTATCATCAGCAAATGTGGCAGTGAGTACATGCTGAGAATGTGGTAGATCTGCAGTAAATAATGTGTACAGTACTGGCCCCAGTACCGATCCCTGAGGAACTCCGGCCTGTATGTCGTAGAACTGTGAGTAGGATTCATTAACATTCACTCGAAATATTCTGCTCTTCAAGTAGGACTCCAATAGTGTGTAATAGTTATGTGGAAAATTCTTTTTAATTTTATAGAGTAAGCCTGTGTGCCATACCCTATCGAAAGCCTGTTGTATATCTAGGAAGGCTGCAGAACAGTATTCCTTGTTCTCTAGTGTACATCGAATTTTGTCAACTACCCTATGGACTTGTTCCACTGTGGAGTGCTGTTGTCTGAAGCCAAACTGGTGGTCAGGAATCAGCGCCTCTGATCTGATTCCTGACCAACCGGAAGTATTACTTACGTTTCATTTTTGTGTTATAGAAGACGTGAGGGAATGGAGATAGTGCTTTTTAAAGTTAGTTTTCTGATTTGCAAGTGTGAATATTAGTGATGTGTGCATGTTTTCAAGCGGATAATAAAGAGAAAAATGTATGTACCTACCTGCCGCGCTGTAGGGGTCGGTCGCTGACGAGATGGGCGGTGCATACGACGGTTGCTGCTGATGACGCCATGACACCTCCGCCAACTCGTCGCCTCCACTCTCTAACTGGTGCTCTTTCGGTGCATTTGTCACTGCAAGTTATTGACTCTGTTAGTTATAGTATTACTTTTCTATGATTTTTCAGCGATGTTTCCTAACAATGTCCAAAATGTGCTAATTCATTTTCTCAAAAGCTGAAAATATTGGGTTTTTTTTTCATAAGTGGTGACTGATGGCAAAAAGGCATTTTAGGTACTGAACAACCTCTTTTCTATACTATTCTCTTTAAACGGAAAGTACCAGTATTAATTTGTTTGAAACGTAAACTACATTACTCGAGCAGCCTCTCACCTAAGGTGTAAGTTATTTACACTAAAAGGTACCTCATTAAAATGTCTGAAAGAGGCCTAAGTGCTTGAGTTAATATGATGTAGTCTAACCAGATAATTACAGCTTTGACAGAACCAGATGCTAAAGATTTTACAAACTAGAGGACTGACAAAAACTTTAGAGTTTGGGCCAAATATTTGCAGAATACTATGAACATGTTAGCTCATGAATAATATCAATTACTTTTACTCATTCATTTCTCAACAAAACAAAAGAAACATCTTACACAATAAATACCACATGTCTGTAATAAGGAAGTGTTTCAAAGTTGATAGTCATGTCCATCCATTCACTAAACTTATCAGGCAGAAACTTCCTGACTTCTCTAATTGCATAAAAGATAAGCAAACAAGATTGAATGGGAGCAAGCAAACTATTTATAAAGATGCCCATTGTTATTAGCCACAAACATAATATCACTCAACATTCAACTATCATAATATGCATACCCCTGCATAATTCATTATTTCATAGTTACTGATTACTACATAGTAGCAGTAACAAGATATCAGACATATGACACAGCTGTTCAAAGAAAAAGACAAGATATACGTACTATTTGGATCACCGCAATAATATCCTTCCATTATCTCAATATTTTTTGTCTCAACTTATTGATACCTGACGCCTAGATGTTGCACTGGCACTGATAAAGAATTAGCAGCTATGCCTCTTATTAAACACTATAAGGAAAGTGAAAAACAGAGAAAGCTTATGTGTAGGTCGCTAATGACCGCGTCGACCGATCTGCGACCATACGCAAAGCCGCCCGGTGCGAGACTCCTACGGAGAAAACACCTTGCAACGTCATAATGGTACCATCTTTACCTTGGTTCCCTTGCCCTTTCATCCGCTGCGCACGCGCCCAACATGAAACAAGAAACACGTTCACAACATTAGCAACTCAATAACACCCACTTCTCACGCAAATAAACCAAAACTTGCTGTAAATGCGAAATACCTGATCTGACACGCCTGCTGACATTGGCCGCGATTTTATATATATTGAGCACTTGTACAAGTCTTTATGTACGACAATATCAAAATTAATCACATTAGTTCACTACACAGAGTCCTGAATGTCCGAAATCCACTAAAATAACTAAAATGTCCGCAATATAAAATTCCGCTGAAAGTCCGGGGATGGACGTTTAACAATGGCGACCGACTAGTGCTGTCAAAAGCATTTTTTAAAAGTACCGGTTTTTGGCGACTCAATCAAGTCACGAGCAGCCTTTTTAAAATTAAGGTACGGTTCCATGAATTATTAAAAAATACAAAACATACAGCCAATGCGCTGGAGGCTTGTTATATTTTTCAAATTATTTACTTTTTTTAATTATCTACTTCAAGGATTTTTATCATTTCAATTTTTTCCTTTCCCTTGCTGTAGGTAGTTCATGGCTCATAGCCAAAATACTAAATAAAAATTATTTATTTTAATTACGTTTACTTTACTTTACTTTATAATATTAACTTACATACAACGTCATTCAATGCTTATGATTGTTATGATAATAACTTACAATGTCGTTTACAAAATTATTTCTTGGTAAAAAAGGCAGATATTGTTTTAGTACCACTAGCAGCTTTCTGTCTTGCTTTTTCTTTAGCACTAAGAGGCTTCTGTTTTTTAACTTCAATATAACTGTTTGAAGTATTGAACACATCTGTGTCTCCATTCTCTACAGATTCACGCTTGACTTTTTTATTTGGTTCTGTGTCAGACATTTCCGATTTTCTTTTACTCCCAATGGTTTCTATCAACTCTGCTTTGAAATTAAATCTCTTCTCTAGAACTTCAGCTAAATCCAGTTGGAGATATTCTGATATTATACCGTAAGCATATTTGAGATAGAAATCTGAAAATCACAAACTGAGTTAGGTAGGTAGTTATTTGATAATAGTATTATAGAGCTACAAAAATACATAATTATCTTCATAATAAAACATAAACAATAGGTACTAAATGAAGCATACCATTATCAATATCGTTATTGCTGATATTACTAGCCACAAAAGTAGCTGAAACTGCCCCAGAAGTAACATGGACATTCTTCTCTCTTAAAACTTGAGCCAGTTTGCGAACTCTCTCCTCTAACCACAGTATTGCTTTTTCTTCATTATATTTATATGCTTTCATGTCAGCAGGACCCTGAAAAAATCCTAGATTAGTTAAAAATAGGGCAACTAAAGTTAAACTTATTAACAATTCGAAATTATGTTACCTTCAGATCAGCAATTTTATCCATATTCTTCACAAATGGCAGTATCTTATCAAATCCTTTTCCAGATAGTAAATCTTCCAATGGAATTGCTCTGCTCACACACTGCTCTCTCAACCTGGGTAGAACTGAAATACATAAACATGATCACATTAGGATTTTAACGCTACTTCACTGAAACATTAGTCACTCACTTACCTAAAAATAAAGGATTTACAGGAGTCAACATAACAAGACTGCCATCAGATTTTACAGTCTCTCCTATAAACCAAGAACGGTTTGGTTCGCTAAATGTTACAACTTCATACATCTTGTTATGCTCCTCATCCAAGCAATACTTTGCCGGCCGCTCATCAATCGGGTGAGACAAAGAAATAATACTGAAGTTATCATTCTCAAATAATGAGTCTGTAATAAATAAATGAAGAATCATCAGTCTAATCTAAATCCAGTCTTAACCAAAAGGAAAGCACACACAAAGGAAATTTAGCAAACCTTTTACAAGAAGAATCCATGAGTTTTCAACACGTTTTTTTATTACTGGACTACTTTCAACACTTGCTACAATCTTCCTTTTAGTTCTAGTAGTCATTTTATGAACAAAAAAGTTGAATTTGCAAAGGAAAAAGATTTATTCATAGATGTAAACAAATTCCCGCTCTTCCTTCGCATCAACATAACCTAGAATAAAACGTCAAAGTCAAATCAAAATCAAATCAAATTATAGTTTTTTTATACGACGACGCAATGCAGTGCCGAAATCGGTTTATACGTGGTTAAGAATATTTAGGTATTATTCTAAAAATGATATGCTATATTATCATTTGAAATTAGTCATTGAAAATATTGTAATTAGTGATAATAAAAAAAAACTAATTAAAATCAAGATGATATGAGTGATCTAAAATATTAAAATTTGTTCATCGATTTGAGTGTGTGTGTGTGTCGCATGGAACCCCGTATATGCTGCCCCATCCCAAAGATTAGAGAATATCCAACGAGCATTCACCCGTCACTTAGCATTCATTTCACCCGGTATATCATCTAAACGCCCTTACGATCATAGACTAGCTTTCTTTAAAATTAACTCCTTAAAAATTCGGCGCAAAATAGCAGACCTACTTTTCCTATTTAAAATTATTAATTCCAAATTTAAATGCACACATTTGCTAAGTTTAATTAAACTATCAGTTCCTTTTAAGTATCCCCGTCACCCTATAACAAAACCATTCAGCATACCATGGTGTAGAACAAACCTCGGTCTCCACCACCCCACTGCTCGTATATGTACTTCCTATAACGAAGTCTGTGGAAAGGTACAGGACATAGACATATTTCACGATTCTTTAAACATCTATAAAAGTAAATTGCTGAAACACTTTGATTCAAATTCTAAACAAACTCCAAATAATTAATTAACATATTGATCTCATTTATGTTTGTAGTTATAGTATTTTATGTTTGAAAAACTTCTATTATTAACATAGTTATTAAATAGTTTATGATAATGTTGTGTATGCTTGTAATTGGCAGTCATATATAGCCAATAGTTACTAAATGTTTTTTTAAGTTAAAGTTTATCATATGTATTTGCTGTTAGCGTACCATAAATAAATAAATAAATAACCAGTCGTTATATAAGGTTACTTTTAGCACTATTTTAAAAAAAATATATATAAATGTCAAATTGACTGACATTGACATTGTCGTTGTTCATAGTTTTCGCGCCGCATACTTGTGAATTAAGTTTATTTTTTACCTCAAATACACAATGCAAGCATTTCTAAAAACTGGAAAAATATCGGCGACAGATAAGCCTTCAACTTCTGGTTCAAAAACAACAAAAAAAAAACCACCAGCACCATGGGTCGAAAAATAGTACGTACCTGTCTACAATAACCTGTCTCTGTTTTAAAGCGTATATTTGTAATAATTGTTTCTTTTCAGTCGGCCGAAGACTATAGATGATATAGTCGACCAAGGAGAGGTTGTCCAGGTTCTGAGGGAGTGTTTATCCGGTGGAGATTTGCCTCATCTGTTGTTTTACGGGCCACCCGGTACTGGAAAAACCAGCGCGATTCTGGCTGCAGCAAGACAGTTGTTTGGAGATATTACCCGCGATCGAGTTCTGGAATTGAATGCATCGGATGAACGAGGTATCCAAGTCATTAGAGACAAGGTGAAGACTTTTGCACAACTGACTGTTAGCAGCACCAAACCAGAGTAAGATTTTTTTCCCACCATACAATTTTTGTAATACAAATAGAAATTTCATAGACTTTTCTCCCACCATAGCGCCCTGTTTGCTCCAGTCCAACCTTTTCTTATGTTTATTCAGTTTCTATTCTGTATTACCTTGAGAAACAACATAGGAATGCCATATCTATTTAAAATAAAAATAAGGAATAAAAATATATTGCTTCATATTACAGTGGCCGCCCCTGCCCTCCATATAAGCTAGTGATCCTAGATGAAGCAGATTCAATGACAACTGCAGCTCAGGCAGCTTTAAGACGTACAATGGAGAGGGAGACAAGAACCACGCGTTTCTGTCTCATCTGCAATTACGTATCTCGTATCATCCCACCTATCACCAGCCGCTGCTCTAAGTTCCGGTTCAAACCGCTTTCAAGGGATAATGTGCTTAAAAGGTAAAGTAGTATTTCCTTACTTTCTAAAAACATAATGTATTACCTTCAAAGGATAACCACTGTCAGATGGGAAGGACTTGTAAGAATTTTAAATACTCATAATTTTTATTGCACTTTTATTTTTATTGCACTACCCCTCCCCTGAAGAACCTTTCAAAGCAATGTCAGTTAAAAGCCTAAGGTATCAAGCAAGAAGAATCCTCTACTTACAGAAAAAAATTAACTGGCAGATATTTTATACCTCTCACTGTCTAAAATGCCATGTTTTATGAAGTAGACATAGGTTTATCTGTCAGTTAAATGTTATCTGTAGGTAGTGTAACAGGCCCTAAATATTCTCTCTGCAATGTCCATCCACAGACTTCGAGAGATCTGCATAGCTGAAGGTGTGGATGTTGGTGAGGGTGAAATTCTGGAGCAGGCCGTGGAGACGTGCGGTGGGGACCTACGGCGCGCGCTCACGGCGTTGCAGTGCTGTCAGAGACTACTAGGATGTGTCACTGCGGAAGGATTAGTAGAGGTAACAAGAAACTTATGAAACTTATGCCCATTGCAGACCTAGACCTAAGCTAAGTTAGTTTAGCTTAGCTTGCGTAGTTGTCGCAGTTTTTCTTACTTGTGGCATAGTTTTAAGTATGTATGTACATAAGTAAGTATGGAAAACTTAGCTCTGCTCTTAGTCTGCAAGAGGGTTTAGTCTGCAACTAGGTTCTATTATAATAGAAGGTATTGTAATTATCTATTAGAGCTGATTGCTATTTTGAATATAGTAAAATATAAGGTCTAGTTTTAAACAGATGATCTTTTAACAGGTAACAGGCCTTGTTCCTGATAAATTGGTTACGGAGTACCTCAGTGTCAACAACTATAATGAACTTGAACAATTTGTGGACAAGTAAGTATTTCACATTTCGTTTTGAATTATGTTACCTTTTTTATAGCTTCTCATAAAGCGCATGATAAAATAATAGTATTCTATTGCTATTTACCAACTATGTAGGTTGAATGGTGGCTTGCTTTACTTACATATTCTTATTTTATTGCCTGCATGAGTTAAGCTTAAGTTTTTGTTAAGCTAATGCTTTAAGACCTGCCACACTGGATGCGTGGCGTACACACACAGTTGTAGTGTATCAAATTATAAGAATCATGTCACATTACATTCGAAGGTGTGAAGTGATTCTTTTCCGATACAATTGCAGCATGTGAACCTCATCCCAATCATCTAATTGCTTTCTTTTGCTAGATTTAATTTATTTTATATGATCTTATATCTAAGAGTTGCTTGTGTCGGCGAAATCTACGGCATTCCGATTTATTTTCCGTCGTCTCTGATCACATGTAACTCTCGTACCTAAATTATGATAATGAAATGAAATAAACCAATTAAATAAATCAGGTTCATAATGGAGGCGTACTCGGCATCGCAATTGCTGGAGCAGCTCAGTGATACAGTGGTAAATGCTGGTCATCTCACCAATAAACAGAAGTGCCAGATCAGTGAGAAGGTAAATATTACCAATATTACAATGAATACTTTTTCATGTAAGTAAGTACTTACACAATCCTTAGCAATATGATAGTAATTAAACAGTTGAATTTTCGTGGATACTTTCTTAGAAAACACCAGTGTGAAATAATGTAATTATATGGCTTGTTTGGTGTAGGAATCAAATCTACAAACAGGTAGATTATATTGCCTACAAATTCTCAGTTCAGTTTGAAATAATAGTAGGTACTTATCTCGAAATCAAAAGTACCATGAAAATTAAGAATTAACACTAGACCATTTCCGAGTAGAATCGATTCTAGTAAATGTTTACAATTATGTCTAAAAGATGTAAATTGTCAGGTGGCGATATGCTCCCACCGACTGCTGGACGGCGGCGCTGAAGTGATGCAGCTGACGGACCTTGGCTGTACCATCATCATGGCCAACAATGATCCTTGATTCCGATAGTATGTAAGATTACTTTGTTACTTTATTTTTATTATTACTCCTTGCTTTTTTTCGGTGTTTTAGTTAAGTATATAATGATAAACCAAATATCAGCGTATGTCAGTTCTTAAGCTGGGTCCACTTTGCGGAGCGAAAGTGCTCATCCAATCAGAGCAGATCTTACAGAACTAGTGATTTGGTTATTATATGAGGATCCCTTTAATTTGGTTGAACACTTGCTTGTTTTGTGAGGTCCTAGGTATTAAGATACTCGTGAAAAAAGAACCAATGTAAATGTAATCACTGTTAATACCTACTATGCATTCCAAATTAGGGTAACTATTGACATAGGCTGGCTGATGCCTCTTTGTCAGTAGTTGGAGAACAGGAACATTTTGTTTTTACAACTAAATAATTTACGAAAACTCATTTTACGAACTAACTATTCTTGCCTGCCTGTACAGAGCTGTCCTACTTATGTGTAAGCTACCCTAAGCAGAACACGTCTTTTTAATTAATATTTTATTTTATACTGTTTTTAAAACTAAATACTTCAATACGTTAAACGGAATGTCTTGTTTATTTTTAAAAAAATGTATGAAGCCATCAATTAAGTCATAAATGTTATAATGCATAAAAGTTAAGAAACCGCAGTAATTCTACATAATTTAAATAAAATAACCATTCTCGTATATTGTTGCTAAGTCTTAGTTTGGTATTACCTAGTTTGTACTAAATTGACAAAACTACCACGAAGTCACAATTTCCGTTGACGCCTGTATTTCTGAAATGCCGTTACTACAATAAACTTAAATGCAAGACATGATTGTTTCATTATGGACTTTAAACCATCCTTCAATCTATGAGAGAACCATCGATATATTATTATTATAAACTAGCTGTCCCGGCGAACTTCGTCCCGCCTTAGAATGAACTTTATTGTGTTGGAATAAAGTTCAAATTGATTTTACATTTTAGTAAGAAAACATTTGTATGGGAAAAAGAAAAGGTCTGTTTTAGGGCTTTCCCGGCAATTATTCGAATTTTTCTCACCGTAAGAACCATCCTTGGACTTCAATGAACATTTTAAAAAAAGAATTGGCGAAATCGGTCCAGCCGTTCAGGCGTGATGCCGTGACAACGGAAAACGGGTTTCATTTATATATATATATATAGATAGATAGATTATAAGCAGTCGTATATTATAAACAGTTTTTTAAATTTGTTTATACAAATAGTAATGTCAAAATTTGCCATTTACAAAGTCATGTTCATGTCGGTTACTTGTTTCTCGATTGATCACGATTCACCACGCGGTTCCAAATGAATTATTTCTATCGATTTTAATGTACCAACAACTTTGCTGAGCGATTGATCGAATTCGAGTTTTATTATATCGTAGATAAGGTTCGGTTTTCCTCGCCGCTTTTGCCACAACGGCAACCGGTGTGAACAAACCGCGCTCAATGGTCTCAAAGGATTCCTGGAAATCATTCTAATGAAGAATGAGTGTTGATCGATCATTGTTGCAAATCTTTGTACATTTACATCCCAACCGATACCATTTCTCAGTTTATACCATGCGACTAGTGCTCGAGAATCAAGAACGATGATACTAATACGACGCGTAATCAAGATCCTTATCTCACCCTACATAGAATCGTCCCTCAGGTGCGTATGCAAATAGCGCCACAACATATAGTGAAATACTACCATAGCCTTTGCAGTTTACGCGCGCGTTCACTTCACTTCCGCTGTCGGTTGAACGGACGGGGCGAGTAGGAAAGAAAGAAAATAACGTTCTTGTAGAAAAGATAATATCGAGGGAGCTGGGCGCGGGCGGCGGGCGGCGGGGCGCGTCACGGAGCGCGCGCGGCGCGGTGATTGGCTGCGGCGTTCCCCGCGCGGCGCCCGCGCAGCGTCTAGTTCGGAGATTTCAAATCTCGGCCGTTTATTTGGCGGTGAGCGGTCGCGGCGCGCGTACGTGTCGGCGTATGCGCGCGCCCGCAGTACCTTCTGCTTGTTTAAAAAACACGCAACGTGCTCGTTAACGTTCGGTTCGGTGAACGACGTGACGTCGCAGACGATAAGTGCGTGCGAGTGCTCCGGGATTCTGCGGCCGGCGCGGCGGCGGTCGGCGGAAAGGTCAATTTCTTTCGATGAGTGGAGGTTTAGTGCATGTTTTTGCCATCATGACTAGATCCACACTCATCCATGGAAGTTGCGTGGTTCGTCTGAGGAGCGTCGGCGGCGGCGGTGTCGGCGAGCCGGTGATTACGGACGGGTATCATTACGCCGGTAATGATACGTTGAGCGCGCAGGTACGCGCCGCGTCGCTCTAGCGCTGTAGAGGTAACCTCGTCGCCTCTACCTGCTTCGTGCCGCCCAAAAAATGTCGTTTAGATACACTTCGCGCCGCTTACGCATTGCTTATTCACGGTGAGTTTTTGCCGCAGTTTTTCATGTCACTGAAGGTAAAGAATGGACGTTTTTTAGTCGTTAAGTCTTGTGGTTATGTAAACTCGAGGTAAAGTATCCAAGCCGAGGTAGGTTGGCGGTTAAACCTCACGTGCGGGGTGAGTGCACGCGGCATGGTGGAGGGGGCGCGGATAGCGGCGCGGGCGCATCTGCTCCTTCTGAGAAAGGCCATTGTGGCGGCGAGTGGTCAGTACGGTGACGTCACGGGCGAGGCCGACAACCTTCCCCGCCGCCCTCGGGACGTGCATCCGCCACCTGTGCCATATTTGCACTGCACTGTTAATTTAATTAATCCTCTTAGAACTGTTAAGATATTTCCATGTAAAAAATTGCTATCTGTAACTGAAATGAGTGGCTCACTTTAATGTTGTAAGCTGGCGACCACTTTATCGTTTAACTGTTCTTACGTTTTAAGAATCGCTCGTAAAAGTTTTATCGGATTGCCAAAACGCATCGGGCGGTGTTTGGTGAGCGGAATGCGCTTATCACGATCGAGCTCGTTTGAGGCTCCTTGCCCGTGCGATTAGCTCCGATAGCGTCTCCATTACGAGTCGCGAGACCCATATTAAGAGCCTGTTAAAACCCATACAAACACACGAAGCCGGCGAAAACACAGTTTTGTATTTAGCTCCATAATTGACTTGCAGAAATTACTCGTTTTTAGCTTAGAGATATAAAAAGCCTTATAAAAATAACCATGCTAAAAATAATTACCTACTCATTTCTAAATCTTCAAATTGTATGTACCTACGTATAAAAACGTCGATTACATTTGCTAAAACATTGAAAAGGCAACCTTGTGCCGCTGGTTTAGTAACCACTACATTGAATATATAAGGTCAAATTCATCTGCATGGTAACAGACGCTTGTATCTCTATTGCAAGACGGAACGCCACAAAAAACCGTCTATTCACCCGCGAGCCGTTCCTTTTTGGAACTCAAAATGTCTGAATCACGAGAAACGGCGCCATTAGAGTAAAAGAAATGTAGAGTCTGTAAAAAAAAAACTAAATTGAGAAAGAATTCGACATCGTTAGCCTATTTCTTGTTAATGTTTCTTTTTAATTCGATGTTATACGAGACACGACATGGCTTGAGAAAAAAAGGCTCTTGTTTCAATATAAAAACTTGTTGCATGTTCCGAGATATAGCAAATGACCTTAATCGCGATATTAATCAAATTAACATCGCCGTGGTTGAAAAACACGGTACAAATTGAGTTAATCTACCGAGCTACGTTCACTTTCTAACTGAAACCTAATAAAAACTAGCCTCATACTTATCGCTCATCCAGAAAATGCCACGGCAATTCCACAAACCCATTCCGAAAGTAAATTATATTCTGTCCGTCAAAGAGAGTCCGCGGCGTGTTATTTCTACGGTTTTTTATGCCTCGTGGCGTTGTTTAATAGTGTTCCGGGTATTGCGTTCCCGCAGGTACCTCCACAGGTAGACAGAATAAAAGCCCAACGAACAAAAAAATAATTATGTAAGCCAACCTCGGCGTTTTGTTACGTGTGAATCGGACAAAGTATATTCTCGGCTAGTTTAACACGCGGTTAATTGCCTAGAGATATATAAACTTACCTAAATTTACGGCGACTGCTCGTTTATCTAATGCGTTTTTCTAGCTCGAGATTAATTACCGTTTAATTTGCGTTTGTGGTCGGTCGGTTCATGTAGTAGCGTAATTTGATACCTCCAACCGGACCGTGAAAACATGCATTCTTCTTGTATCACCCATTTAATTTGTCTACTTAAATGGCCATACAATTTGTTAACATAATTTTATAGCTCTTAATCACTACAAGTCATCGCCGTTGAGTGAACTACTGTCTCTCATTACTGAGATGATTAATTTAGATACAGACGCTGAATTCCGCTGGATAGTTAATGCTATTTTAATTATTCGAAGATATTCGAGTTTGAGTTTTAAATGAACTTACTCATACTTTGGAAAAATATTGCCATCATTCTGGCTAAGTGAATGTTAAAAATGTGAAAATATTGTTAAACTTTCATATATTTTGGGAAAGGCTGACTTATCTTGAGTTCAGTTGAAATTGAAATCGCCGGAAATGCATTTTGGCCATAATGGCTTAAACAACATTTAAAACTAGAACCGTCTTAACGCAAACGAACAAACTAGCTTCTATAGTCACAGGAATACTGTTCACTTGTCTTATGTATTTGAAACATACGCGATCGTGTTCGCATTTCCCTAATGCGAACCATGACATCACGACAAACGTAAACGTGTCTGCTCTATGTAATATTTGAATCTATTTAAATTTTTATCATTTTCCTCAAATATTTCGTGCCATTCCTGGAATTAATTTACATCTGTTGATGTGTTTTTTGCGTGACCTAACCTAGTGACAATGAAGCCATGAAAATACAATACGATATGTAGAGTTATTGGTATACCTCTATAGTAGATGTAGTGATTTATTTGATGAATCTATTAAAATATTTTTGTTAAATTCAAGCTTAATTTTACTGGAGTTATTTACGAGAGTTGCTTGTAAGAACCAATTACCTACAAACATGTTCAATTCCCAATTATTATTATTTTGTAACCTGATTTCTATTGTCATTCTTAAAAGTTCACGCCGATGTTGAATTTCGTCTGCAAAACAATGGAAAAAACTTTTACGAGTAGGTACATATTTCCATAATTACCAAAACGGAAGCGAATATTCATCCAAAAGTAATAAACATGAAACCACAATCGTCCAAATCTAAAGTACATTTCCATCAGCATATAGGTTAATTCGCGCGAGTAAATCGAACTCGAACATAAAGTGCATCGCGCTAACGGACTCTGAAACCAATTTCAAGTAACAGTGAACACGATGAATGGCCCGTATGCTGCAGTTCGTCACTCCCGACCACGTAGGGATGTGACACTCGTCGAACTTAAATAGCTGGTAATATTTACTCTGTACTCACTAGAACGAAGGCCATGGAAACAGCCGTGAAATCTGATAAGCAAAGGCTGCTGTAATGCGTTTTATTTAATCGCTATGCACCGTTCAGAAAAGGTATGTTAAACAGAAATAACAGTTGTCGCTTTTGAAAATGAAAATGTTCTTTTTTAGGCATCATGAAAATCTTTGTAAGATCATACCTAAAATAATAGCTTATAATTATAATCCTGTGACTACTTGGAAAACGCTAACTTACTGCAAATCTCTATTGTTAAAACAGAATAGAATTTATTGTAATAAAAGTTTTTACAACTGGCACTCTGAGTTTTATTGAAAGGACTGAAAACAATTACAATGAAATGTAAGAAAATACCCGGCAAGAACAATGAGAGTGCTGTAGCAGTCACAGCTGAACTCGGGTAAGTAAACTCGCGGCATTTCTGGGTTTTTGCCGTGTAAACAGTGCGGGGGCTTCCGCGAGGGCCGTGCGAACTGAGGACGGAGGGAATGCGTTTCTTTTGTTCCCCACAATCAACACATCGCGTACTTTTTGCTATAGAAAGTTTCACACTAAAAGGTCAGTGTAGATCGCTAACTTTGTTGGTGTTAATGGGGTGTCGCGTTTAACGAGTATCTGACACCAAGATTGTGAGATTCTGATCTAGTAATGACCTGGCACTATGTCAGATGAGTAAGATTTGCCACGTGGAAATAGAGGCTTAAGTTATTTAAACTTGTTCTTTTCCAAAGAGAGAATCAGAATGATTTTCGGTAAAGTTATCACTTCAATAAAATTGTAATGCCATAGATACTAATTCGAGGCAACATGAAAATAAATAAAATGAAGTTGCAATTATACTTACTTAACAAAGATGGCTCGATTGTAA
Organism: Anarsia innoxiella; assembly: GCA_947563765.1. Lineage (NCBI taxonomy): Eukaryota > Metazoa > Arthropoda > Insecta > Lepidoptera > Gelechiidae > Anarsia > Anarsia innoxiella. The sequence goes on from OX387395.1 coordinate 7,343,143, forward strand.
GAAATTACCTCCCGTAAGTAATAAGAAATAAAACTTGCACAGAAACGCATTAGGTGCTTAATTAATGAAACGTGCAATGAATTTTACTTTTACGATGGTCATCTTCATAAAACCTTTAGATAGTAAGTAAATGCTGGCAATAAATTTCAAATAGAAGACCTAGCAAACGAGTTAACATTTTAATGTGCTAGATCGAACGTAAAATTGGAAGTTTTATTCCGTTTAAGAGGTAATTTGTTGTAGATAATTATTAGAGTACCTATACCTAATAATAGTTAGACCATTAAATATTTACAGCATTGAGATGTTTTTAAGGTAAGCGGAAATTCTACAGGGCACGGCTGTTGACATAAAAGTGACCTCATCACAAGAGTTGGTCTAACTGAAGCCATCACACTATTAGAAGTACATATAAGGTAAGTGACGTCACATCACAACTCTGTATAATGCAAAGAGCTACAATGTCATAACAAAAGCGAAGCGCGGATAGTCGTGTGGTAGAGGGAGTGATTGTCGCCAATTAGTTATAATAACGGCCCTCGTCGGTAATTTGTAAGCGAACACTAGCGCGTGCAAGATTTATGTGCGAAACACGAGGTCAGTGGCTTTGCTTCTGAACTATTCGTTGCAAATAAGGATCGCAAATATAGCTAAATTCATGTGGCAGCTGCCATATGGGACTAGCAACGAAATGTCCTTGGAAAATTTATTTCAAGAATATTTAAAGAAGAATTTCTGTACAATGCGCATTCCACAAAAAGCAGGACTCGTTATTTACAGGCTTCCATTTAGTTACAGATAACTGAGTGATAAGTAACTGAATATGAGCAACTTTACTGATTGAAGTACCTATGCCAAATCCAGTAAATGCAAGATTTAGACTTAGGTACCATCTAGTCAGCGACAGTTTTCGCAGAATTCGACGGCTTTGGAAATAGCCCTTATTTATATCCAGATTTAGGGATTCTGTTGTTAGCTGGCTGCATAACAAAACCTTTATTTTGTATTTTATTTTTTTAAAATCCCAAGGATAATGTAAGTAAACACTTTAATTTAAGGTGGAACAAATTATATTATGATTGTAGTTAGAGCGTTATTGAAAAAGCATAAAATGTAGAGTTAAACTAAAACATCATTAGTTTTTATACCTACAGCAACGCAACTCTACATTTTATGTTTCAATATTTTAGATTTAGTAATAGCAAAATTGTGTGTAACTTTAGGTACCTACTTAGCTATAATAGTTGGTTTCCCTTTTTCGTACTTAGACAGACACATTATTAAATAAATTCGGTATTTAGCAGGTTCTAATGTTACATCCACGCAGGTTACGTCACCCTAAGTGCGTACTGTTTCACAAAAATATGATTTGCAAATTCAATTGCCGATTCAACAATATTATAACTTGATACTACGTGCAATATGATCTACTTTATTACCTACTAATTATTATTTTTCCTTCTACTCACATTATTTTTTGCCTTGATCGTGTCTGATGAATGACTATTGAATGAATTTCCATATTGTCATTATAGTTACTAATTTATTTGTTTAATAAACTGTAAAATTAAAAATGAACGGTAGACATCGTAACTAAAACTCACTTAGGAAAAAAGTACATTTTGTGGACCCCATTATTGGTCACGAGAAACAATTTTGGAGCCAGGAAAACGTACGAGTATGGTACTGTCAAAGGAAAAACCCGAAGGAAAATGGTAGTAGGTAGATAGTTTTATAATATCCACGACTACTGAAATTGTGAAATAGGTACTACTAAAGTACCTACAAGCCGCATTAGCTCACTGGGGACTTATGAGCTGTAGGTATGTTTTGTGCAGTTTTGTGGCTAACTTTTGTCAACTTAAGTAACTGTAACTTTTGTGAAGATAAAGTAGGATCCTGATTGATCAAAAACAACCTCATAATACCTTACTTACGTATGTACATTAGCATACGCGAGTTGTGATCGCGTCCGTAATCTTACGCAACTTGCTATGAATCACATTATTGTAACGTTTGAGTTTCATGCATCGGTCAGTTACTCAAACAGCTTACAAGTACTTACCGACGTCAGCATTTTGCTTCTACGTATTGGCACTTGGTTAAAAACATCAAATGTTAACTCGTGTTAGTTTTATCATGTCGCTCAAATAACCTAAAAATGAAGGAATCTATTTTGTTTGATAAGCTGACACTAGGCTGGCAAGTGGCAACTTTAAAAACTATAAGTTGTTTCATGAATTTCATAGAATCAAGTATTTTGATATTTTATTCTTGTCTAGGTATCTCTCTCTCTTCTTTACCCTTTGTGAAGTACCTGTGCAACAAAATAATTAAAAAAAACTTGTTCTGCAAAGATTAATCGCTATTTGCTAGCCTACGTAAAACAAATTTAAAATTGACTCAACAAAATGTGATTAAATTGGACTCCACCCCGAGAAGGAACAAGTTCACAAGTGTCGGGTGAACGACCACCTAGCCGCACCAAGGGCATTGCTATCCCTGGACCCTGTTTACGCGCATTCGTATCCAATTTTCTTGAAAGGCGGTCTGCAATCTACAATCATTATTTTTGCAAAGACAAATCCATTTCAGCCTGCGGTACGTGACTGTGGTGTAATGAGAGCTAATGGCGGTTGAGCTGTCATTACGCGGCCCGCTCGGCTGCGCGAGATTGCGCTCGCCGCCGCCGCCGCCGCCATCGCCAACCACCGCGCCGTGGACTGCGACTTAGCCTCCTCACGACAGCCTGCTTGCCTTTCTTACTTATACAACTAGCATGACATGAGCATTAAATTGCAGTAAGAAGAAATACATTAAATTATACTCCTGCAAAGCCTGGTCTCCTGGGAAAAATAGAAAATGCTTTGTGAGTTGATGGTGGGTAAAACAAAACAAAACAGGATGTACGAGTATCTTGAAGCGAAGCTTTTCGGAATATGATTAATTAGAATAATGAAAAATAAGGATAAAAATCTTTGAAGTTCCTTTCAAGAAGCTTGTTTTCTGTGGTTGCCGCATTGCTGTCAGGAGCTGACAGCGATTGTTGTGGCACCTCCATTGTTCAAGTTCAGCTCCACATAAGTCCATATACTTACTGCATTTACAGCTGCCTCAGTATACTGCTAACAATACCTAGAGCGTTGACAGAAAAAAAGAAGCTGAAGAAAGTAGTTAATAGACCAAAAGATTTCTACTTGAATCGAAGTTCCATCTTTTGCTTTGATACAATATTTCGGAGAACCGATGTACAAAAATTAAAAAAAAAAATGTTTTAGAAGCACACAAAATACTAATTTACCTAGATACTTGAATAAGGTAACTTGTTAAATTATAAGTACTTTGTGATTTAATCTTCAATCAGAAGTCCAGGAACAAAACCGGAATGGTAAGAATTTGACCTTTGGTGCCCGGAATCGCTCTTAGATTAATTAAAAATACATCGGTCAAGTGTAAAACTACATTTAAATTAAAAGCATTAGTCTATATCACGTTTTATCTTGTCTAGTCATTCTTAGGTGTTCGGACATTAATCACACTAAGTATCTAACTATTTTAACATTTTTGAACAGAATATGTAGCAAGAAGGAAGGGATTCATTACAAAGTTGCATCAAGAGAAGAGTTCCATATTTTTTTCAGATTTATATGCCTATGCTATTGAAATACCAAAAGGATTTTAAAAGCTAAGTGCACGTTTTACCACCTACCTACAGATAAAATTTAACTGATAGATAAACTTATGTCTATTTCATGAAACATGACAATTTAGACAGAGACAGGTGAAAAAAAAAAATGAAAATATTGTTTATTTATCCGAAATAGGAAATACAAAGGTACACACATTGAGTTACACGGTATAGGTACACAATTACTTAAATTAGTCCTAAGTAGATCCAGCCTTAAACTAAATTAACAGAGGTCCCCAAACTAGGCAGAGCCTGTATCTTGGGGAACCAGATTACAGTTAGTTTACAGAATTTGTGCAATTTCGTTTACCTAAATTATAAACAATATAATTTTTAACCAATTATAATATATTTAAATTTTATCTGACAGGTATATTTATCTGACAAGTATAAAACATCTGTCAGATAATTTTTATCTGTAGATTGTGAAACAGCCCCTAAGTCTTCAAAATCCAGTTGGCATTTACTTCGAGGTAGCTCGAGGGTAGATTCATAAATGTAGGTTTCCTACACCCCTGACTACCAATAGTTAAGTAGTGCTTATGAACTCTCTCACTCATAATATCGTAGGTTTATCATAAATTATTAATAACATCGAAGAAACCACACTAGCCACAGTACAACTTATTCCATGAAACCATTAAGAATGTGTTAGTTACGAGGTGACGAACATTCGCATGTCGTTTAAATGGATGTAAGTAAAATTATGTGTTATGGAACTATTAGAACAGCCTCAAATTGAGCTGTCTTATGGTAATTTAACCCTACCTTATTAAAGTTATGTTTTGAGGAGTTCTGCAATAGGTTTTGAAGGTCCTATAATCTTTTCTACATATGCCTACATATAAAAGCCATTAAAGGAATGTAGGTACGAAATCATAACTACATTTGTCATACATAACATATGAGCTATGCTATGTAAGTTATGGAAAAAATAACAAATATATTTTCTCTCTTTTACAGAGTTACTACAGAGTTCATAGCGACTTAGAAGGACGTCTTTGAAAAGAAATGTTACCTACTCAACCTATCCTAATCACAAAGAAATAACCAAGAAATAGAAGCTGGTAGATAGTACGTACTAGGTACAATGGTTAAACAGGTCGGTCAATTAAAGTTGGTAGCCTGCCAATAGATACCTACATCGCGCGGGCGGCCTATATCTAACATCCGATTAAGGACACTGAATTAAACCAGCTACAAGTGGGCCAGTGCCGGGTTCCATAGACCGTCGATTACCAACAAGCTGTATCTTAGTGGCCGTTTTACAACCTACAAAAGTTCATTCACGCAGTCATTCAATTTTAAACTGGTATTTCAAGATTAATTACTGGGTTAGGACAGCAATAAGCGCTTGTTACATGTTACATTATGAGTTTTCTTGTTGTGTGCTTTTCTAATTAAAGTTTAAGTAGCTGGGACCCATAGCTAAGCGAAACTTGCGTGTCATGTACGTACATAAACAATGTTACACAATTTTACTTCTCATCTTGCCCATTTAAGTCCTTAAGCTAAAATACTCCATAAACTATAAGAATAATGCGATATTTGATGGATTAAATTAACGGTCTATTCTGCAACTTATTACCAAGTTTTCCTTTATGTTCCTCAAAGTCCCCATTACATTTGAAACTTGCCTCATCCTAGGCCTGAAAATGTAGAGTCACACCTACCAAATATACCTAGAACTAAATTAAAAACGAGTTATTCTGAATACCTAAGTATCTAATAAATATAATGATATCATTTTGTGTCTAACGACCGTCGTTTGTCGATTTCGACAGCTCCTAGTTAAAGGCCCACTGCACGCTGCGCTGCTGTCAAAACCTCTAACTACCCTTCTAATTTAATTAAAGTTTAACTAGGTACTTACATACCTTAACCTTAATTACATTGCAATTTGCTTTGCTGCCCGATTGGAAATCAGTAAATTAAATTCAGTAAATATGATTCTAAATCATGTGCAGCTATACAGGTACTAGCCATACAGTTAATATTACTAGCCATACAGTTAGTTAACAAATAGGTAAGCTGATTTTGTAGTAAATCGGCTAGGTATATTCTTCTTTATTCTATGGTTATACCTACCACGTTTTTCTGGCCTTTGCACTAGTTATAATTACAATTCAGACCGTTTCTGGTAGGTAAGGTATGTTTTATTATTATGCAGTGTATTTTAAACCTATAAGTTATTTAATAATTCTAGAGTGTGACAAATAAATTACCCGCGTAACAACTAAATGATAGATATGTCCCATTAAAGTCAATAGCCGCCTTATATGTATGTGAATGTAGCATACTGCAGGTGGTCCCTTCCTGATTGCTTATATTAGTATTTATAGGTAATAAATTAACAACTGCACTCAATAAATTCGAATTCCAATCGTAGTTGGTACATTTTCCTAACATAGGAATGTCAATACAAAAGCGGGTTTGCAAAATGTATATTAAAATTTCAATATGAAGGTGCGAATACAATTTTCTAAGGATGAATCACAACTGAGTCAGATGTAAGCGACCAGGTGGTGTGTGAGACTTGATTTACTTAGGGGAACTAAAGTGAGGGAACGTAAGGAAGTGAAGTAGAGAAAGGGGCGGGAATCACAGGCGAGACTGTAGATATAATTCTTCGGTGTAGGTTTGGGTTATTGTTTAGTAAATCAGAGAAATGCGAGATATCTAAAAAGGAAACGAGGAAAATATTAGGTACTCGTACTGTAACTCGTAATGAAGACTAAATTAACAAACCATAGGTACAATGTAACTCAATGTAGAGTCTCAACTCAATTCATAGATATATTTTCTTGCATCATATTGCGCCCAATGATACCGACTTCACCCTTATTGGGAGGTCTATAATAGGTACACGTAGTGAGTGAATACGACTGTGAATGGTGATACTTTGTGAATGTCCAATAATTTTAAATGGAACGCGCATTACGAGGCCGGAGCAGTGGTCGGCGGACTCGATACTCAATTGAACGGATTAATTGGTGAGCAGTCAAGTGGTGGACATCATGTTGTCGCGTACCGACTGCCAGTTTACAGACAATTACTCGGGTTATCTTATGCAATTGGAGGCGGCCATGCGCGGTACCTCCACGCTAGCAGCCAGCACGCCTCTGCACGCGAACTACGATCAAGTCAATTACATTTATCCATGGCGTTTTCGCAACTCGCTTCGAATTTGAATAGCTAGTTTTGAAGTTATTGCTTCAATACTCCATTGGAATGTAAGGGAATTCAATTTTATTTTATATATTTTCCAAGCAACTCGCGTCGAAATTCTTTCACAAGGTCCTAGGAAATGACGGCAACCATAGCCGTCCAATTTATTCGCTACAAAGTAGGTACTACGTGTCTACAGTAGGTAGGTAGGTAGATAATGCAAACGACAATTTATCGTTGCGTAACAGCAGGTAGGCAGCAAATTGCGAGGCACCGTGCGTATCGCCGTTGTCGAGTGTCAAACCGCTGCTGTTTCATTGACTTCCCAGCGGCCCCCGCGAGCCGCGACCGAGCGTCACGCGGGGTGCTCACGCTACCCCGACGTAACGTAACTTGCGCCTGAGCACCGCCTCTAGGTACCTTCAAATAATAGGGTTGATGTGTAAGCGTAGGCCCCAATTCCGGATACCGGTAAAAGAGGGTGTAAATTGAATATTTAACATTTGTTAAACAAGTACCTAACTAAACAGGTAACCTTTCTATGTATAAATCGCTAGACAAGAATATTCTTTAACATTTTAAATCGATGGACGCCGCCAACCGCTGTCTGCTTGCGGTAGATTCTCAACGAAATTACACTGTATCAGCGTGTTTTTTAGAATAGCAACTCGACAACCAGTTGTCCGTCAAAATAATGAGGTGATTGCAAACCTGGCAGTTCTCGGAATCAATGTTTATACCGTGAATGGTGAATTCTGTACGCCGAACGTGCAAATAATCGCTATACGTGTTCCTACTAATTTGTAGCACAATCCACAACATTTTGCAATAAGCTGAATATATTTTCGGCTACGTTATTTAAGCTATTTTTTGCATATTCTACTTGTGTGGCACGTCGGTCAAATTAATAGCATTCGAGAAGGCATCGGGTCTCTCGTATGATTGACGCAATCCGAATAGACATCGGGCGACTTACAAACAATCACATGAAGTTCGAAACAAAATTACCAACTCGCAATAGCCGTAATTTAAAAACCTCGCCGTCGTGACACAAAAATATTGTTTGGCTTAATAAGAGTTTTGTTCTGGCGTTGGTACTCAACTGAATTTGTTTAGCTGACAGCGTGTGAGTAAAAGGGCAAAGTACCCGCTGTATTTCCGTACATGTATTTCCATGTTCATAGTTAGTCATCACTTTTTCGTGGGATCCAGATCTTCAAAGTGCTTTCGAAAGGCAGTTTCATAGAAGCACGTTGCGTGACGATAATTACAGTAGCTATCGGTGTCTTGTCGGACACTTAATTGTGATAGCGTGTGTCCAAGTTCTGTGCCGTTTCCTGTGGCCCATCACATCACTCATTGTACTGCGCGCAATCATTTTATTATGTGATATACATAACGCTAATTACTCCATTATGTTCTCTTGATGACTGATGTTGTAGCTACTCCCCTCCCGGAGAGTCGTCATTTATTTCGAATGATGAACAAATGTCCATACCTACATCGTATGCGTTTATTCACTTCAATATTCATTATTCTTATGGGACCGCCTATTATTGCTTATTCCTTCCGCTTATAAAAGCAACAGTTGTGGAATGAAATTACACTTATATTGAAATAAAATATGAGCAAATATTAATCTTGTAATGCACTTGTGTCTCCAATTGTTTATGACGAAGACTTTCACTCACCTATCACGATAAAGCAAAAACGTGAGTTATCTATCTCTACCACTACCGGCTGAACTTTATGTTACATTTCCTATGTTATAATCAAGAAGATTGTGAATCATTGGGAAAGGGATAAAAACATATTTTAGAATTCCAGTTCCATCCTTTTATCTTTCTACTTATTTACCACTTTACCTGTTTATTGTAAATTGTACTTATAAAAAGCGTTCAGTGGGAGCCAAGGATCGGGGAGCAGGGAGCAGGCGGGCTAAACACAGGCTGCGGTCGGCAGGAATGCTGCGCGGGCGCCGACGCCACAGCCAGCCCTCCCGTTTCACACAGAGATGAAGTCAGGATCTATGTAATCTGAAGATTTTTTATTAAAGACAAATAAGTAGTAAATTACAAATTACCTTTTACCTTGTAAAAGTTGTATAGAAATTAAGTAACATATCTACCTACTCACTTTATTTTACTACGTAGCTACAAATGCAATGAATGAAGGGGTTCTATATAAGTAGCAGGTAGTCAGCCGTGTACTTAATTCTTGTTAAACAGTATAAGTATGTTGTTTAATGACTGATAAATACAGTATTAGACACACTCAGTCCCTGGTTGCGTGTCTGCACTTCCTCTCGTTTTCTAGTTTCACGCTTCTACGAAGTGGATTTTCAATCATTCCTTGAACCTCTCGAGTCTCACTGGAAACCGTCGAGAAAAACGTTGCCACAGTTGGATTGCTGCCTTAGCGATGTTGTAACAAGAAGCGGATCCACTTTTTAAGTTTTCCTTTTTTATTTAAACTTTACTTGTAACGATCTCATTCACATGGATTTTTACACAAAGTTTGAAGGTTTTTCAAATCGCTGCCGCTTGCCTGTATCTAAAGCGAGATTTATAGCTACACGACGTTATAAAAGTAGAACCTCCATCGAGTTACAAGTTGAAGTTGTACAAAAAACAAACCAGTACCTAATGATAGCGCCACTGGATCTCGTTGAGATTGGATAGGACTTGACGCCTCATGGCCGAGTTTTTTCTCATCACGTTCTACATAGGTATCTTGCGGCACGTACTTTATAACCTTATAAGTTGGACGTTGCAGATAACGTGGGAAGAGCACCCGCTCTCGCTGTCGTCGCGGTGACGTAGGTAGGTACACTTAACTCACGTAAGCTCATAAAAGTTTAGGAGTTACAAATCATATCAAATTCATGGAAGGAGGCTTTATAAGGACAAATAAAACTTGAAATTTTAATTCGTCGTCTGCAGCGGTGAAACGGACCATTTTTGATGTAAATAAAAAGCTACATACTTACTTCAATTTCTTCAACTCGAAAAGTTAAAATAAGTTCTAACGTAAACCTGATTAAGAAAGTCGTGTTACTTTAAGAGATGTATTAGAAATAGTGCATGTTTTTCCTTGGCCACGTGTAGCCGACTCGTGCTGGCCATAAATCTTTGGAGGCTCCGTCCAGCGCGGTATGAAGAATGGGCCGATTCCGCGCTGTCAAGGGCAAGGCCACTACTCGGGTCGACGACCTGGCTATTTAGGGACGCACTTCGAGTCGAGTTAAGCGTGGTTCGGCCAGCGTGCCTCCACATTGTTGTAACTTAAATAATAAATAAAATATACTTAGGCATAGCCTAGTTCATGCAAGGAATGTGGACGATTGATTTGCCTACTTATATTACTTTAAAAAGTGAGATAAATAGGTAGGTACCTAATTTAATCTGAGGAAATTAATTAAGTTTGTAAATTGGTTTATTTTTTCAGGTAATTGTTTGTACGATCTGCAGATGAAGTCGCGACCAACAAACATCGCTATATCCATTGGAGCTTATCCTTGATTTTCTGAAGGTGTAATCTGGAAAAGCTCTACAATTTGATATAAAACATCGCCTAATATATTTATATAACAGTAGATATATTTAGGTATGCGATTTAACTGGTAAACAAACATGTTTGTGAATCTTTAAAGATGAATTTCACAATTATATGCAAGTAATCTTTACGTCAAATGTTTTTTAAGGTCAGCTCTTTTGTAATTTAAAATCCGCCGATGTTTTTATCCTTAATTCTTCATTTTTCAAGGAGCTAGGTGCCTAGTTGTGTTTGCGTGGTAAACAACTCCAATGCCAGAATAGGAATTCGCGGAATTTTCTATGTTTCAGGAAAACAAACACCATAAATGGGATCTGGTTGCATTTTTCTAAAACCTCAAACGAAGTTTTTTATGCTTATTTCTGTGTACGATCTTTTGCAAGGATGATAACGTTTTTACGAGGTAGCTAACTCGCTTTGAACGAACAAGTATAATTAATTAAATTACATATTTAAATACTATCATATTTACCCTAGAACAGCTTCAATAGATACCATTGCGAGACGGTCGGTTGCACCATGCATCGGTCATATAATATAATATGAGCATAAATGCTAGTTAGTACCAGGTAGGTGCAAGTACTATCCGCGGACCAGTTACAACGCGGAAGCTCAAGTTCCCACACGAGTGATCATTAGCAGTTCCCGGGAGCGGCCCTGCTGGGAACCACTAACTGTCGTCGTGTACTATTGTCTCGCAAACACAACTTATTGTACCCACACGCAGTTGAAGACTAGTCTAATAGAAATGCTAACGTCTAAGGGTTACCTATTACCTGGGTTTTGTTGTTTCGTGATTCCTCATCGTGTTTATGGGTTCTAGTTTGGTCGAGCGAAAGCAGGTGTGATTCTTGGTACTCTTTGAGCATTGCTTCTTAACGTCTCATTTAGAGTTTAAAATCGCACCAAGGAAAACATATCTTAGTAGACAGGTTGTTCGGGCTGGCTTAACATTCGATCGAGACAGCTGGAAATCTTTCAGGACAGCCTATGTACAGCAGTGGGAGTTCTACAGCTGGTGATGATGAAGCAATTAAGAAGATACACTATCTTGAAGATACCCTTTTAAAGTTGTATAGATATCAAAAATTCTTTTAAAATATGTGGTTGTTCCTTTAAATGTAGAGTGGAAGTCATTAGCTGGGTTAAAGCTATTATGGCAACGATTACCGAGGTTGGACTCTGGCGACACGACGCACAAATTACTTTATAACAATCTTTTTTTTTCTCGTCTATTTGTGACGCAGAACTACAAACTACCGAAGCTTTAAAGAGAAGCTTGTTTCTTTATAAAGTACCTACACATACACTATAGCTAAACAACTAAATAATCACCTACATGTATGGGTAAATGAGAGCAATGTATTCCTACCTGTCCCTCTTCCTTCACCTAACAAAGCTAGACTACAAAATAGCTTGAAACCCTTTTTAGTTACGAGCTCACTGAGCCGATGCACAATAAACTAGTTTTATTTATTTTATTACGTGTCGAGAACATAGGGCGCTCCATGTTGGTTTTACTTCAACACAATATTAGGTTTAAATGTACGGTAATCGCGGCTACAAATGATATCAAATTGCCTATTTCATACAAATGACGACAGTATAAATAGTATTTTGTTCGCTCTATGTTTATTTGTGCTGGTCAGTGATGTCTATTTGGTTTCTTTTGTTGTGTGTATTATAGGGTACCTAGGTATATCGAGGTATCTAGATAGATATGCGGCTGCTTGGCATAGCCAGAAGGAAAAGATATTAGAAGAACCAGTTTGGGCCAATTTTAATTTATCTACTGATATAAATTATCTACAATATCTTCTAGTGAATGAAAAGTACGTGTACCACCTGCAGTTATCATCAAAGAAATAAAGAATCAACTACATTTATTTAACTACAATAACACGTAAATACTACTTACATATCTATCTCACTCCTAATACTTTGCCAGCAGGATGCATTTAAATAAATCAAAGAGGTAAATCAGCCGATCGATGCATGATCTCAATGTCGCCGTCGTATCTAGTTATTGTAAGTCCTTATTAAACTGGTATCAAGATTACAGGGACGAACTTTGAAAGCGTCATAGTGATTTCAGATAACATATGCAAATAATATTCTATCACGCACAAGGCTCTACATTCTACATACCTACATGAACCTTCAAAATAGAGCTATAGGTAGCGCAATCACAGATTACTTAACTAACAGTTACTACGTGCTGCGCTATTGTTTCTTAATTTTACATGTAATTTTCTTCTTGATAATACTCATAAGTCATTTCCTTTCTCTCCTTAATTGATTTTTGTAAGATGTCTTTTTCTCCTCTATGAACTCCTTGCTCTATCATTAGAACCCGTTTATCTAACTACGACTACAACTGGCTGAAAGCAAATAAGAAAAGTAAAAAAGTTAATTACATAAAACCTTTTTTGAAAAAGGAAATCGTTATGAGAACTAGTGACGTGCCTACACGCGGACCCCGTGGATATGATAACGTGACAAATTACTCGGACAAGCAGGATAATTGCAAAGTTGCCTCGCCTGCGTTTACTGAACGCAACATGCTTCGTGGAAAGTTCACTAAGGAATTCTAGAAAACGTCGTTATGTCCAGTACGAACGTATGAAGACGTTAAATGTTAGCCTTGCACCAGCCTGAGCCATAATCTAATGTAATGTATTGCCCACGTAATTTCAACATCATAATAGGTACCTATCCCTTGTAGGCATCATTCGGCATTTGTTTTCGACAAAACTACTTAATAGGTAAAAGTGAGTACCTACTCGCATGTATTGAAGAACGCGACTCAAAAACTGTTACATTTTCTCAGCTAGGTTCTCATATGAACATATTGAAGTACCTATGCCTGATATTCGTTAAAAAATAAAAACAAATGAATACTAAACCATTGTATTTAATTTCGTGCTTGCATTTTGGCACCCACAATATTCACAAACAGAAAACTGGAATGAAGCAACATGAAATGACGCATACAACAAAAATTTTGTCTGCCCGACTCGTTCCACTCATCGATCCTGTTTCAGGAATACTTTACATATCGAGGAAAGAGGAAAGAAGGAAGTTTATTAACTATAAGGGGACACGTGCTACTGCTTTAAAAATACTGCAATGAATACCATTGCAGTATTTGGCATTACTTTTATTTGGCATACTTAATAATATTAAGGATGCCAAATAAAAGTCTCTTTTTGTGGGTATACGAGAGTGCTAACCCCTAAGTTATGAGACCGTCGATGACATGTGTGGGATTGATTTACATCACTCAGTCATAAGATATTTATACATACAGTGTTTTCCTCTTCCAAAGCAGCAAAATACACAATTTTATTTTATTGAAGCGCCTGACGTCACTTAGAACCTATACAATTGGTTTTACAATGATTGTACCAGTTTACAATGCTATAACCTACGGACGTGGACGCAAAACGGTCATTACAAAATACTGACTGCAACAATCGCAATCATTTGTATAACAAAAGAGTTTGCATTAATGAAATAAAATTAAACAATGGCCGCTTTCAAAGAAAATAATTTGGATTCCATCTGTCACTTAATTTTTCCTCTAATTACATTTTTCTTAACTTTATGGCTTTAAGCAAATATTTTTTCGTGTGAATATGGCCAATTATTTTGAAAACCGATTTTGAGTCCTTTATTTAAAACCTTCTTTAAAATGTAACATTTTTAATTTTAAAATTAATTGTTATTAGTTATTAGTAAATAGTTTTTGTTAAAGAATAACCCGAACTAAAATAATTATGTGGATACGAAGTACGAAAACAGGCAGAACATGTTTTAAATGGAGCCTTATTTTATAAAAGCGCAGATAAAGCATTGAGGTTTTATCTAGATGGAATACCTTAGGACGGGGTAGTTGAGGCAAAGCGGGGTAGATGACGATGAAACCGCGCGAGGGCTGCCAGCGCGGGCGCAAGCCGCAAGATGGCCGCCGGGGTTCAACGATCTTCGTGACTCACCTTACAGCCTCGCTAAGACGAATTGTGTTTATGTGTAGCATTCTTCCATCATAACCTGAAGATTACCAAAAGTTTGCAAAAGAAATCAAGCATCGTTAATCGTATATTTCTAAGCGTAGGTACGTAATGAAGTAGAAAGTTAAGTAGATACTTAGGTAAAACATATTAAAATATTGTAACTTACCAGCTTAACTTTATCCACAATTCTGAATTTGCAAAAAGTAAAAACCGATTTAAATTAGGATCACAAAATTGAAGTAATTGATGCCATTTATATGAGGCGTAGGTACATTTACATTTCGCTCATACAAAAAACATCAACGCGCGCGTTCCTTAAAGGTTGTATGAAGTCGCAGTATGAAGGCGGTACCTGGATACAGGTTACGGCCGATTTACTATGACGATACTCTCGATATTACGTCCATCCAGCGCACGTAATAGGACTACGTTCGCTGACCAAGCCACCACCACCACCCGCCCCGCCGCCCCCCCCCGTTCTCCTACTTTTTAGAAGCAACCGTCGGCTTGACGAATCGGCTTCACTCCGTGACCGCCGGACGTACCTCGAATCGAACAAATTTGAGGTATCACGCTTCAAGACGTCGAGATTCAACTCTAAAATTGTTTTGTCGCTGTTCAGTAAACCCGTGGTGAAGCGAAAATTTGAGCTGTTACCTTACTTGCGTGGCGTATCTTGCAGCCGGTCTCGGTAACGTCGTTACGTACACGATATTTGCAAAAGCTCGTAGTGCAAGCAAGCCACTCGTACCTCTACACGAACCATTTCAAGTTTAGCGGATGAAGTTATAGGTTCTAAGTAGCTTCTATTCCAGTTCTCAACGCTGCCCTTGTTCGGAATGATGTCGCACGCAAGCCCCACTAATTAGTTTGAAGTCATTATGAGATTAATATGTCTCTATGCGCTTATGAGAGCGAGCGTAAACCACTTTTTGTATACTCTACGACCGGGTTTTTACGGTTCAATGTACCCCATAGTGTGAGTGATCATTTATATCCCGTTTGCAAAATTTCTTATTTTCCACGTGTCCAATTTGCTATTGACTGAAGTGTGTATGCGATGATATCCTTTAAAGTATAGATAAGTAATATTGATTACAGGAAATTGTTGCCATCAGCTTTGCAAAAACCGGAGCGGCGTACAAACATCCAATGTTGCTCTCGCTATTTGCATCCGGCGGCGGGCGACGGAGAGCTGGCACTGCCTCGGCGTTCCAAGCCTGTCGACTCGAGACTTCGCAAGAAACATTGCACAAGTTTCTTATTTAATTCAATCTCAGAGACCTTATCATTATCTCTATACTATTGAACGAGCGAGTGTTTTTCTTACCTGGTTTTAGTTTGTTTGCCACCAACACAACGCCACAGTACGCACACAACTGAATACCTACCTCTTAACTAATTCGTATTTGCAATAGGTTTATCTTTATTTAAAGGGAAAAAGATACCTAACGATAAATACGAAAACCTTAAATTAAATCATTAAATATAAATAGGACAACGGAAATCGAAGCTCCGTGAAAAAATCATAAAAAAACAAGATTGCAAAAACAAATTAGCAAACCGTGGTTGAGTCATCCAAGTAAAAATTACGAGTGTGGTTTCTACGAAACTTAGAATAATTTGTAATAAAATGAGCAACATAAGTTTAATTTTGTTGCTTGTCGTAAATAAATAATAAGTAATAAAAGTAAGCTGGGGTGTGTAGCTGCGGGCTCGGTCGATACCTGCCGGTAAACCAACTTGCTTTTATGGGTTCACACGCATCGCATACAGTAATCTAATGCCCTTCTTGCATGGTAGATAGTACTATTTAATTGACTAATTTGTCTATAATGTAGGGTAAGTACAACCGCCACGATCTTATAATAATTATTAAATTCTCTTTGTTTTTGCTAGCTCTCTCTTGGAAACGAACACTTCTATGAAATGTTTTAGAATTCTACTAGAGATAAAGACGTGACTTGGTCCAACGGATCACGGCTGCTCCAAATTGACCGCGAAATATTTCTTTTTATAGAGCACGGCAATCTGCAACTTAATTACGTGTTTTGGACTGAACTGGTATGAGCACGCGAAAAAAAGCCCGCGAAAGATCCGGGTAGTGTGGGTTGCCGGTTGCCGGCGCGGGCGCGTACGCGTCGCGTGCGAACCTCTAACGGCTTTTCATGATTACTTATCATCTACAATATTTATGACCGGTATCACTCACGCGTCGGTTTTTGGTTGCCCTCCGCTTTGATAGACATGAATTTGTTTAATTCTTGAATTCTGATTTCTGCGTGATTTTCGATTTTCCTCGAGTCGTCTTGGCTGGTCAACTATAGCTGCGAGGAATTCGACGCTGTCGGATTTTTTTATAATTAGAAAAAGATTAGTTCCGGGTGTTTTCGATTAGTTTTCGGTTGTTATGCCGGTGGAGCGGGGCTGGCCAGCGTGACTTGACGGATTCCTGCTAGCTGGTCCTTTGTTTGAGGACGAACTTAGTGATGCACTACTTACGGACGACGACGACGTGTCGATTGTAGACTATTAATAAAATTCCGTGAAAGTAACTACTATCCTTTTACTAACATTGAGGCGATTTATTTGTATTGATTATTTTTCAAAATAGACCGAGTCCCTTTCTAAAATATGATGCCATTTTCCGTACATATTTAAAATTTTGCCAATACTATCCGATCCTAAAGTTGACGAAGTTAGACAGACACCAATTAGGAAACAATTAAAAATATTAGTGTTGAACTGAAACTTGTTTGGTATAGCTATAATTACCGGTCGTTAGAAAACAATCGTTTACAGTTCATACGTGTTAAGAAATTAAGCTTTAACAATGTTGGCAAGCACATATAAAGTTTGTAGCGGACAAAATGTAGAGTTGATCATTCGATAAAAGCATTGTCGGAACTATAGCGAGCAGCCTAAAGGCGGCTAGTGCCCTACGCCGGTTACTATACAACCGGTTTTAAGACGCCCTCCAAGTACCAAGCTCCACGTGCAGATACCATCGTTCGTCTTCGTCTATTTGGCCCCGCGTTCAACCAACCCGCGGAGACCCCTCTACAACTCTATTATCGTACAGCTACAGACCTCAAACAAGGTTTACAAAGGCCAACACGCACTGGCCACAGGTTTACTTTACGTAGAGTTCATGTTCTGTTTAACTACAAAGAAGCACAATAAATCACTTTATACGAGTAATAAACTGTTTGTGGGTTCTCATCAGGCATGAGAAACTTACGTTTGGCTAAGTTTTTAGCACCTGTGTCGAAGCGACCTTTGAAGGTTATTTCTACTTTTTGTTCCTATTTTATAGCTGGAAGAATTCTTTTAAACAAACTCACATACAATAGTTCTTTCTTCCAGCATGGAATGCGATAGGAATGTGTTAGTTTTTAACGTTATTAAAAACCAGTAAACTCGAGGTCGGAATATCAAAAAAGCAACGCTTGGTCATAGTTACCACTATACTTACTTTATCATGTAATTTGCCTGCGAAATCGTGGGACTTATGTACCTGCGTGGTACGTGCGCCGCGTAAAAACCACAATCGTAATGACTTCTATAACAAATAACTACACTGTCGCATGTCATACTGACTACTATAGGTAGATATAAAATTAATGTAATTGGACAAAATTATTGTAAAAAATACATTTGTTTTAGCTGTGGAAAGACAAAAATGAGATAGGCTCTATCCTTATAATATTTTTGTCTTTGCTCTGGTATCGTTTAGAAAACAAGCTAAGCGCTCTATAGATATGTCTTCCTTCAAGATGTCTCTTGCAAAAATCAAAATCTATCTGCACGTGTCACATACAATTAAATTTTTTTCTTTACTCCTAGTGTGTCTCAAGTACAAACCCCGTCCAAGCAAATATGAAAGAGATATACAAAAATTAGCGGTTGGAAGGTGCTAATTTAGCATGTTAAAAGTTTAAATTGAATCGCAAACATACGTGCTTTAAGCAATTTAAACTAGACTACGGTAGGTGGGTACTGTGTTTAGCATCGCCACCCTGCGTTGTTCCATAGATTGTACAAAATAATCTGTTGCCAACATGTCTATGTCTGTCATTTAAAACGCTACATGATCAGTGGATACCTAGATATTAGTATTCCATTAGATTATACTCGTACGTGATGTTACAAAATGATGATTCAGCATAAATATGCCGTGTAGAGTGTACATGGGGCGATGGGGATATCAAGCTAGACAAGTGGTACCAAAACTGGTATAACAACGTTAAAGAATCTTATGAATACCACGATATCTTATATATATAATATCTTATGAAGACTGTATTTAAAACTGTTTTTCTCTATGCGTTTTATTATAATAATAGTCATAATTTATATTATCGCAAGTACTATGGGTACAAGGATATAAGCCCACCCGCACAGTGGCGTCGCAAATTACAACCCGCTAGGTTGGCTCTCCCTGCTTTATTCCTTAATCAAACCCATCTATTAACTGTTAATAGCAATATCAAACAAGTAAAAAGCTTCACTCAATCAGTGGTAACGCGTGCGGCCCGCATGGGAGCACGTGGCGCGTGCGCAAACGTTCGACACTCGTCGCTCTGCGGGCGCCACAATACGACCAGCTTATCGGAACCCTCGTACCCCCATCGTTCTACATTTTCACATGGAAACGTCCCTGATTTCACGATTTACTCGGCATTTCGATAACACTAATGGAGTTTCAGGTTTCACTCTTTTATCAGTAACAAATTGAAACAACAGTTACGATACAACACAGTAACAATGATGAGCTTGCCTACTCTACATTTTTTGTATGCGTAAAACGTGTCGCAGTTGTTGGTAATCGTAGAACGACAGTAAACTTCGACGTATATGAATAAATATTTAAATTCTACAGTACTTTGTCTACATTAGAACTCTCCTTAAACGGCGATCCCCTAAAAAGTTCTATAATAAATGAAAAGTTTTAAAATGTAAGATCGGTCGGTCCCTACACCAATAATGCATAAATTAAATTGCCTTTCATAGCCAGAACTATGTATTTGAAAACCACCGCTACAAATTAATAACTTCGTAGAGCAACTATTCGAAAACCGTTGTTAGGAAAGTTAAATTGATGCACGTCTATTTTAATTACCGACTAGAGACTTTCTACACTTCACTTTATTACATGCAGGCAACGTTGATGAAAGGTAAGGATTAAAGCCTCATAAAGTAGATACTGCAATGAAGGCAATCTATCCTTTATGTATTAATCTTGGTGGACAATACCCGACGTGTAAACGTTAAGAGCACGGCTGTAAGGTTATATGACAGTGAGGAATGAGTCGAGATGTCACCGTCAGAGGCGCGATTCAATGGATCTCATCTCAAAAGGCGTCAACGCGTCGTCGTCAGGATGATGCGAGCGTTGAACTGTTTACATGACATCTATGGAATTGCTTGGATATTATATTAGAGTTTTCTTTTCTTGGTAACTGGACTGAAAGAAAATAGCGAACTCATTCCTAATTGGCAGCTCAAAGAAAATCTAATTGAATACGAATGCCAACTCAACGAACAACAAGAAGGCACAACTCTAAAGAGTAACTTTAAAACTCAGTTAGTGCTTAAATTTAAATTTATTTTTAACAGTTTTTACTAGTTTAGTAGTGTAGTTTACCAGTTTATAACTAGCTTCTGAAAAGGGCTGTGTCTTAGATGTTTATTGATTGACTAAGTTGCATGTCAATTATATTGTATGAGGGAGAATTCAACCAATTGATTTGATTCACTGCTAATGGCTGAGGTTGACGATCTTCGTGATTCATCTCTGGACCTATTACAAGAAGTTTTTGGGGTTAAGAAAGCTGGCTATTTTGGTGTTCGTGACCTGGTCAATAAAGATGTTTAACAACTGATCTCTATGTTTAACGGAAAGAAAGAAAGAACGTCAGTTCATCTACAGGGCATTTGAAGAGTGTATCCAAAAGCAATACCAAATTGTGTTGAGGTGACATTTCCACGATTTTTCCCGCGCTTAATCGTGATCGCTGGCGGGAAACGTCAAATTATGGATGCGTTCGGAACGACGACGACGCGGCCGACCAGAACATGACGAATTATGAGCGCTCTCGAAAGCCGGTCCCGTAATTATTGTGGACAAGGCACTTTTTGCTTCTGACAAATAGTAAGAGCGTGGAATGACTCCGGAGCTTTGTGCCGCTGCTAATGACACTGGAGGAGCGGGCTCTAATATTAACTATTTCTTTTGTGCGAGGACCAGGCGTGGTTGTGCTGTGCTCGCTACTCGACTGAGGGGCAACGACCTCCCCTTTATTTGTTACATTACTTGAGCGTTAATACGAATCGAATGGACGCCAGTGATGGGCTCAAATTTCCTTAGCCCGTCCGACAGCTTTCTGCCGTCACGCGAGCCTCCTGATGGATATAAAATTATTTATAGGCTCTTTGAAAAATTTGGGTTCAAAACTACGATAAAGACGAGGTCGCGCGGTCGAGGCACAAGAAATATATGTAAGTAGTTAGTTGATTTTTGTACTTGACTCTTTGTAAAAGCGGATTTTGAAGATTTGAGTTCACGTCACGCTATGCCGCTTAGCTGAGATTTGACTCAAGCTTAAATAGTTGATTGTTTTAATGTATAAGATTTTATCAACTTGAATGCTGATGGCATTAATTCAAGCTTTTAAGATTTAATCTAAAAACTGTTATTTCCAGTTTTATTTTGAAAGGTGGTGGGTCGTGCTTGTCGAGCAGATCGGAGGTGGTCACTCGGCCTGGTTCATGGGACGTCAAGCGGAAAATGAGAATCGATCATTAGTCACTATTTTTTCTTCTTGTCTAAAGTAAATAAATAAAGGGCAACAAAAAGAGATAGAGAAAGGTATTAACACTTGAAGCATCTTGGAAGAGAAGTATCTAAGTAGGTAAGTGCCAATTAACATAGTCACCGTTTCAAAATGGATCAAAACAAAATAGATGCAGATAGGCAGATTGGTTATGTAGACAAGTAGTATATTTACCCAAGGCAGTTCCACTCTTGTAATTAATGAAAACATTAAAGAATCTGATATTGGACAGGCACCGTGTTTTATTTATTAAGTAAGTAGATAAGTTTGTCATATTAAAATGTGCAATGACTTGACAACAGGGGTTTCGACACCTATCAATTTTTTTAAATATCGCGTTATTTTTTC
Organism: Anarsia innoxiella; assembly: GCA_947563765.1. Taxonomy (NCBI): domain Eukaryota; kingdom Metazoa; phylum Arthropoda; class Insecta; order Lepidoptera; family Gelechiidae; genus Anarsia; species Anarsia innoxiella. The sequence goes on from OX387395.1 coordinate 7,364,754, forward strand.
TGCGAAGCCGTGTATGCAACATGAGACGCAACCGAGGTGGTCGCATTCGCTGCCGATATTGTTGATGGGGCAATCTCAATAAAATTCACCATTTGAAGCCATAAACGCATTTGATCTTGAAGATTACGGCAAATAAAATCAAATGATGAAAGCCTTATTCCACCACACGCTTAGCTCTTATATTTTACGGTCTCCAGTAAAATTACAGTCTTCGTTTTCTACTTCGTCACTGTCGTACTTATATTCTGATAGTACTTATTTATCATAAAGAAATGTAGTTAATAACTAAGTAGTAAAATTGTGTTCGGTAATTAGGTAAATTGCACTTGTGCGAGATAGAGAATTTTACGGGCTAGACATAAATTTATTAAGATAGATAACCATTCTGAAGATTGCATTAACTCTAAGTGAGCAATGAGGTGCGTTATCGATTGGATTTATGAGTCGATAGGAGGAGCAGCGTATCGATCGCTGTTGATCGGTGAGGCGATGGGCGATGGCAGTTAAGTTATAAAATAACTGGTAAACAGAGCGCGATGCAGTGTGGAGCCGCGAGAGGGCACCCTCGTAAATCTGGTTTGAGCTGGGCTGATATTTTTAGACCTCATTCTTTCAACTGCCCGCTGCTTCCATGACAACGACTACAACTTGTATCCTTATTATTACATAAAATAATTTTGAGATTGTTTATTTTTTATGAGTAGGGCCGGGCGTTGAGATTCAACTACATTGTGAGCCTTTGACTTGGCTTTTTTATAGTTGGAACGTGTATGTTTTATCAAAATGATATTATAAAAAATAAAGAATGGCTTGTATAAGTAAGCATAAATTAAGGTAGGTATATAGGACCTTAATAAAATACAGTTGAACTTTGTTATTTTATAAAATGTATCGTAATGTCACATGATCCATCTACATTAAACTAAAAATGTAAAAAGAATTTTAATTGAAAGATCGGAAATGTAAATTAATTCGCAACCGTCCGTCAGTCGGAAAGAAAGAAAATATCTCTACAGAATTTTAAAGCATAAAAAGGCGTGTAAAGTTAATATACGAACTAGCTGTGAAATAAATTAAATAAATTATGTGCGAAGTAGTTTCCCACGATAAAGGATATAAGAGTTATTCGTAAAACCGTAAGAGTTAATAATGTATGAAGTTCAAAATGCAAATACAATGCTGGTAGAAAAGTCGATCGCATCTATAGAGCTATTTGTCATACATTATGTATGATTATAGTTTGACTGTGTGTGTCTGTATGTAAGTATAATGTTCAAAGCCTAGTTGGTCCTTTCCTTACTTTTTGCTTACAGTAGCAAGCAGCTGTTAGTTTTGCAGGTTTTTCGATTTTAATTAAAGTTTCATTACGTACAGAAAATGCCGTTTGATGATTTTGTTTATAAGTGGGTGAGTCCATAGATACTCAATTACACAAATCTTTTTTAAGCAAAAAATGAAATTTATAAGTCGATTAGTATTAGAATATCATCATCATCATGATCATGTCAGCTTATGGACTTCCACTGCTGGACCAAAGCCTCCCCCAACGATTTCCACAACGACCGGTCATGCGCTGCCCGCCAACATAGCATTTTGAAATTGTTTTGAGAAATATCGTCTTTTTATATGCAATGAAAAGCTAAGCATAAAAGCTTTTAATTTAAAATGGTGTTGAGATGAAGATAAAACTCATTCGTTTAGCTAGGCGGCGGTATTAGAGAGATTCATTTCTACAATCTTACATAAAGGCCATTACAGTCATGTTTTATTACGTCACAGTGAATTGTTTATGCTATAAAATGTTATGTGTAAATGAATTGAAACGCAGTTTTAATGGTAACAGACTTCAAGCCGCTATCTGAACCGGACCTATAAAATATTATTAATAGAATAAACGCAAATGTTTGTGCCGATGGGTGTGAGGTGAGGACGTTTGATGGATTGTAACATTGCTGAACAGATTTCAATAAAACTTTCGAAAATTGTAACTCAACAGAAAGATGCAAGCAGTATTACTTTTAAGAAAATGTGTGATTTTTCCAAGATACGACACTAAAATTTAAAGTAAGTTATAGACGACGCAGAAGAATTCGCGGACAAAAGTAGTTAAGTAGTTGCCTATAGGTATATAAATCTTATAATTAAGCACTTACATTTATGCGGGCAAAGGTGCCTTTGGGCAAACCGATGAACCAGTTTCAAGTTTATTTTATATGAATTTGGGACCACAGCGAACTTACTTATTGGTTGGGCTGATTGGTGCGTATCACACGACAATTTGAATGTTTAAAAACGGGATAAAAGTCGATAAGACAAAAAATGGTTAATTTCATTATGCTAAACTCAACCCTTTGTAAAGAACTAATTTCAGATCTTTTTAATCCCCTTTACTCCAATTAAGCTCGCTTATTAATAAATATTAAGTTTTTTTTGCCGATGTTGTCCCAATTTAGCCTAGGTATATTAAGTTATAATTATAAATAAGAAATTCCACAGATAAACGGGACTTTTAACGCATGACTATCGAAAATGAGGAAAACTTGGAATGACGTTTCGTGGTCATTAACACACGCCTAAGAAATACAAAACATCGCTGGGTTTCCTCAATAATGTTATTTTTTTCCTGCATATTTGCAGTTAAATCAATACAAAACTAATAATAAAGTTAATGATAATGGATATTATGATGAGTACCTACCTACTTTAGACTTTTTATCAACAGTGCATCATTTGTAATTATTCCGACTAAAATTGATCAAAGAAAAAACCCTGGATAAAAACAGCCCTTCTATCCACACATATTAATAACAAATAGCTTTAAAAATTGGGTAAATTGAATTAATATTAAAGAACTCAAAGCTTTAGCAGAATAAAGGAATTGCGAACGTTCCATCGACGAGTCCATCTCTCATAATTATGACGATGAGATATCAAATTGTTAAATAAGATTGTAACAGTATTCTATCAAGCAATTCAAGCCCCTATTCTATTTGTAACCTCTCGTGTTTTCTATGTGTACGATGACATCAGACCTGACAGTACATGGTACGCAACACCGTAAACAACTTTTTGCGAGCCCTCCTTATAAGGCTTCATCGTTTGCTATTCTACTAAAGCAATATTCGACCATTTGAACTGTTATCGTAAAAATAATTTCTTTTAAATAGTTTAAAGAGCTCTATTGCTTTCTAAGTATGTTTTCTTTCCAGTCTTATGACTTTTCAGATTAAGAATATTTCACTTTCAAATACATAATCTTACGTACCAGGTACACACATATGAATATTCAGAAGTGGGTAAGCTACTTTCCGACCAGCATGAAATGGGACCTAGTATCTTATAGTGCAAAGTCGTGAATAACGATAAGGATATAAGCACCTCATATCAAGTGCCTGGAGAGAACGTATTTACCCTTCGACCCTGATTTTACTGTTGAATCCACAATTTAATATTTAGAATAGGAAAATGAAGCTGGAGGTATCGGAGCCCCAAACACAAACGCCGGAAGGCAGGGGCGGCGCCAACGTCTTCGTGATCGAGTACCCGGAGTAGCGGTACTTGGATACTATAAGCTGAAGTACTATTCTATTGGAGGTCGAGACTTACGATGCACTCGTTTGTATAACACGTTCGTGGAGGTTGTATTCAAAACAATATTGAATACAAGTACCTACCAACCTAAAGATTTTTGAAGATAGCGGATGAACACAGATGATGTCGACGGCCGAATCTCGACGTTGATAGAATGAAATGCGAAAACAGATTAGTTACCCCACACACTTTATTAACGGTTTGAAAAAAGGAAGGAATAAAGCCAAAAGTACAAGTCATTAGAGCTAGATTTCTCTAAAAATATGCCGTTAAACTTAAGTAGTTCACTAAATTGTTATTACAAAGTAACACCATTCCCAAATAAGCGAAATATAGGCAATAAAACTGAACGGTTAAGTTGCAAAGCTTATCCAAGGACCAAGATTGAAGAGCGACGAAACAAATAACTTCAAGACAAAGGGAAATATCTAAAGCCATTATGTAAGTAAACAAAGAGCTACAAACTCGAATGAAACCGTTACTTTAAATGGTTCTATAACATTTAACAGTTCGTACAAAGGCTTTTACAGTCTGTTTAACAAAATAGTCCGCGACTGCATACAGTGGGGTAATTACGCGTATATTGTTATATAGTAGCTTTATAATAGTGATATGCGGATACTTATTTCACAATGTATAGCGGGAAACAATGTAGGTGCTCGGTTCTTATAAATATGTAGGTGAAGTTACCCTGCAGGGTCTCCCACGGGAAACGAGCCGCTTCCCCGCGAGTCGCGAATAAACTCGGATCTATGTCCTATTCATCAGTCAATACGTAACTTTAGGTGCACCGGCTGTGCTGTCGTGCTGCGAGTATACGGGACCTGACAGCGTGAAGATCACGAGACGCTTTATCTTCATGACATTTAGTAACGTTACGTTTCTTTCACATTACTACCTAATTATAGTTGACATCACAGTGATTCCAAGAGGCATGAAGACAAGACAAAGCCTTTGTTGCACGTTTCATAGTCATAGCTTGGGTTAAGTTATTTGAAATGAAACGAACAATAAAAAAGAAGAGTTTTTAGAGTCTCAAGAATGCCTGAAACTGAAAAGTTAGGTAGAAGTCGTCATCGTAACTCGAGCTAAGGTTATTCTTTTTAAGCTGACTTAAGGGGAATAGAGAAATAAAACGAAAGTGGGGAATTTAATAAATATTAACAAATTCTAAGATTACGTTCGGAAACAAAAATCAATTAATAGTAGGTCCAAACCTACGCCAGGAGTCATTTAACAAGGGCGTAAATAAGAGAGTATGTAGAGGGAGCTACGAGTACCTACTACTAGAGTTAAGAATACTGCAATCCCCAAGTCGACACGCTTTAGATGGAATACGAAACCCCGATTTGTATCGACAACAATATTGGAGCGCGGAGAAAGCGTTTGCCGGCACAATGCCCCCCTGTAGATCCACAGATAGTACATACTCGCAGCCTGCGAACTTTGACCTATGCTGTGGTACGTACTACGGCTGCAGTTATGATGAACTGCCATGGGAGGTGCGTTCCGCAATTTAACGGTTAGCGTGTAACCATAATTTTTATTGTATTCCCTTCCTTTGTTGACTGCTGGTTGGAAAAAGCGCGTGTTTTCTGTAAAATTACAGGTTCAGACGTTTATCCGTTTGCTTTCTTTTGTTTTCGGAGAATAAGACATGTATGAATGGATCTCAGTAGAATCAATCAAGGTTAAAGTTATAATAATGAAACGAAACTCATTAAGTACAAGTAAATTATGTACGAGTGTCTAGATAGTAACTGAAATAAATATTTAAAGTGGCTATGTCACCTTTTCCCAATACTCAGACATTAATTGTGAATTGTAAGCTGTCAGCGAATGCTAAAATATGATACAAAATGCAAGCCACAGCAGGTGCATGTCAATTGTAGCGTTACGTCACTTGTAACACGGACTTGTTGAATTTATTCAAGCATTGTTTCCTTCTTATCACAGCCTGCGACTAGCCCTTCGCTTATTTGAATACGGAGTTATTAATTACTGCACGATGTGAGTCAAGGATAGACGCAAAAAGTATTGTTCTAATATTACGTGGCTTTATTTGCGTTTTATAAATAAGTCAGTTTAGTTTATTGTTTTAACATTGCGAGGCTTGTTAGAAGTTATATTTAATTAAAACGTGAGATACACGTAATTATAAACCTTATTTACAATAATAAGTATTCAATAAGTTTCAGGTCAACTAAGGACAGTAAAGTGTTTAGGTAATTATTAAAATATACGCACCAATTTCTCCGCGACGCTCTTCTGTTTCGTACAAAATTTTGCCTTGAAATCAGAGTGGTAAAAATCTAAAGCAAAAGAAGTAGATATGAAACGATGAACATCACAATCGTAGCTGCGGTGGTCGGTGCGAGTGGCCGGGGTGAACGACTCAGCAGCCATTACTGCGACCGCATCATTACGGCCGGCAGCAGCGCCAGCGCAACATCCACGTCTTTGTGTTACTACTCTAGTGTACTTGGTAGTGACAACGGAAATCAGCGATTTAAGGCTTTGTTGTAGGTGCTTTAGAGGGATGGATTTTATTTTTAAGTTATTGGGCCATTGTTGTAAATGTTCGTTAATGATTAAGCTCGTTTTTCTTTCAAACATAGATACTCTTACAATCTTCTTTGAGAAATATTTTGTTTTCATCCAAATATAAACTATGTCTAAAATTAAAATATGACAGTTACATTTGAAACAAGATCCGAATTAACAGAACTATTAAATCCCGTATAAGTAGTTTGAAGTTTTGAACTTATGTTTTCCAATCAAAATGTGTCGGCATATATCAAAACCGGCGCCGTAACTAGACGCGATGATATAAAACTTGAACAATAGTACATATTTAGGCATACGCGCGAGTTTATCGGCTCATCTCTCCATTGTTGGCACGCGGGCTACATGCACAAGCGGCCTCGAAATATACCTACATCATTTGAATGTCCAACGATCATGTGAATGCGTAAATAGTTAACACTGTTTTAAAGCCTTGCCTGTATGTCTAGTAGGTAAAAAATACTTATATGGTTTTTGGCAATATGATTGCTCTAAAATTTCAGTAATACCCAATGAAATTTTAATTATCAAGGACTTCTTACAAAATCGAGTAGATTGCTCACCTCACCGTGAACAATTAATGAATGATCACAATGTCACTGAGCTGAAAATAGGTTCCAATATGTGCGGTAGAGTGCACTATGTCGTCAGCAATGTTGCATAGCACTATAAGTCCATGGTAATTAAAATTTCATTGTGTAGTACTATTTTCAGTAACAATTTTTAACAGGCCAAATCAAGAGTACCCTAAACCGATGTATGAGGCGACTGATGAGTGTGGATGAGGTAAAAGAGGTGTGTTTGGATCGTAGCAAGTGGAAGGAAGTGGTCTCTGCCTACCTCAATGGGAGAGAGGCGTGACATATATGTATGTATATATTTTTGGGTTTTGTTTGTGCAGTGTCTCTTTTCCTCTAAAATTGTAGAATCATAATAAAACATATAAATTTCGCTTTGCATGTTTTAATTGACAAACAAATAAATTCATTTATCTCAAATTGACTTTACAGGTATAATTTGAACTATTTTACTCTTTATGACATTTTTAACATAACATTACATTTAATTCTCTTTTACGGCAGTTAAAGTTACAATTTTATGGTAAGTTTCAACGGACATGTTTTACAATGACATTTTAATGAGTTGGTGGAGGATGGTGGCTTTTAGATACAAATAGGCGTAAGTACCTACTGTTTTTCTTCAAGATCGATTGTTTATCTATTAGGACAAGCAGTTCTCAAATGCTAGGAGTATTCAACTCTCAAGCAACGCCTGTCTTTTACTTAACACCCTTTATTGTTATGCTGAAACAACAGCCTCGCTAGGCAAACGCTCTTCCAATCAGAGCAGACCTCACAACTTCATTGATTTGGTTGCTACTTAGGTATCTCCTTAAATTGGCTGAACGTTTGCTTCACGTGGCGTGGCTGCTCGCTATATGAGGATTCGACAGTACACCATAGACTATGGCACATTATTTAGGTACTCGGGTATGCAAAAAGTAATTTTAAAAAGGGTCCTGTCACTTTGATATTGTTATGGTATGGATTAGATACATTTCATGTTATTTATATCGAGGTATATCCGAGCGAAAATTAACAAGTATCAAAATGTACATAATTATATTATTTTAAAAATATTTAAGCCTCTGTATCAGAGTTTTTAAAATGCCTTAAATTCGCAAAAAAAAAACTTAAAATTGTACTTAAATTAGAAAAGCATAGGTACATTTAGGCCACTAATCATAGTAAATATAGGTTAATACATTTAGGGTTTTTATGAAGCATAAGTAATTGAAATATTTACTGGTATGTAAACTTAGTATACAGTGCAAGCTTAGCTTGTGCAGTAACCAAGTAACTTTAGATAAAACTGAAAGCTACATTACGACGTACGACCAAAGAAAATGATATACAATAAAGAAAGAAGTGGTTCCTAAATTCTTCTTTTTTATGTGGATAATGAATACTCTTTTGCCTTATTTCAAATGTCAAAACACATGAGGTCAAATATATTTATTTTCTTGAAACATAAGTAAGATGTTTAAATTACCTGAATTCATTTAGTATTATTTAATACTTCATATATTTAAAGGCCAAAAATCGTAATGCAGTTTCCAAACGTATCTAACGTTATATGACAGTTACCCTGCATTGACATGGAATGTTACATTACACGTAAGTACACTTAATATAGTTTAAAACATTTATTTGTATACCTAGCTACCGTTAATAATAGCATTATATAGTATTTATTATTACCTATATTATTCAACTTTGCCATGGTCGCTCAGTCTTATACAGGGTGTCTGAAAAAAGCAAGTTTCGTATGACGGGAATGACTGTCTACTTTGCGTTTATTTCTTTCTAGGTTTCCGCTATAAGCTTCCTTATTACACTGGTATAAAGTTCAGAGTAAATATTAAGATAAAAACAAAAGATGTATAACCTGGCAACACCCTGTATAACGTTAAAATTAAAAGCTTTTAGAGAGCTGTATATTAGAAATAGAAATAAATAAATGTTTAAGCGCAGTCTTATTATGCCCCGAATATTTTTTATACCACCAAGTTACGGTGACCAAGTCAAGGCCAAGACAATATTTATTTTTAAAAGTAGATAAGTATTGCGGTATTATGTTAACTTTGGAAGCTGTCCAAAGTTTAACTTATCTCCAAATTATTATATCTTGGCCACATAATTATTATTTTTCTATAATAATTTTAGCACAGGCACTACCACCTGTCCTTTAAATACTTTTTTAAATACAATCAAAGAACATTAGAAAGAGTCAGCAAGCTTTTTCATAGAAATTGACAGCTCTTTAAGAAATAGTATAGAATATAATATTATAAGTTTAGGTTAAAGCTCCAAGTCATAGCAAAAGTCGTCATCAAGCACCATTGCAAAATGACTGATTCATTATACATTTTTAATAAATATAATTATTTATATATTAGGCTTTTTTATAACATAATTTACACATATTTCATTTTTTTAAGTTTAAATACGTAGATATGGGATACATTATATCAAGACGGCGGCGTAGAATCGACGAAAGTTGATGTCATTTTGTTTTTAAAAAAGACAAGTTCTCGTGTACATCACACCACGAAGTATAAAGGACGTATAAAATTTTACAAATTGTCTTTCTAGTAAAGTTGATTCGAAATTAAATCTTTGACAATTCATTATTCTGTAAGTTTCGAAAGAGGGGCTTTAAATTATTGTTTTTTATGTTTATTATAAGAAATACGCCTTATAGTAGTTTTCCAACCGATTGAATATCTATCAATCTCGTCTAAACAGAGCCAGTATCAAACGACAGTTTGGTTAATAAGTAGTCATATGTTCATAAATATACAACATCATTAGATATCTTAGCTGAAATACTTAGTAAATACTTGCCCTCGGATCTGTTGATCAACAAATCGCTAAATCAATATTCATTTTCGACGTAAATGCGGACTTTTTTACTTCGCTGTCTTACCGTCTTCTGCCAACATATTTCTCATGAGTCGTGATAGCAATTTGCAATTTTATCTCTAAGTAAATAAATCTACTTATCGCACATCGACTCCTTCCGTTCAGGCCCGTAGTACTGTTGCGCGAGATCGAACAACTCCCGTCGTAGTTGCTGCGCCTGCGCACGTAGCTGTTGCTCTTTTGATCTTATTGCTCGGTATTGCTCTTCGCGTTGTTCCGTCCGCTGCTCAATTTGCCAGCGGAGGTAGAGTTCTGAGGAAAAGATTTTAATGTATGTTAAGATTAAATCAATTAAAAAAAACATAGTTTTACGCTTTGAAGAAGCATTAGGAAGATGTGATGGATGTAAACGAGGGACTGACATACATATGTATAAAACATTGAATGTTAATTAACTCGTTAGTTGCTCTTGTAAGAATCTGCACAGCCAAACTTAACACAGTAGAGCCTTTATAGAATCTTACACGCTTAGGTGCATTTTACTAGATATGGCAAAGAAATCTGAAAGAAGAGCTAGGTCAAGTCAGTCAATGAAGTTTGGTTTAGGGTACTCCTTACTGAAGTGTGTTTGGATCGTAATGGGCTGTGCCTACCTCGATGGGAGAGAGGGGTCGTCACCCCTTTCTATGGATTTCATACATACATATAAATCCGTCGATTTGTATGTATGTTTGTACTTTGTATGTATGATTTGTATGTGTGTATGAAATCATAACTCAAATTAGTTGGACGGCTGCTAATGTAGTAGATTACTAACCTTCCCAAATAACAAAGCTCATTGGCGCGACGGACGGCCATATAACAGTGGGGGTAGGTTCATATAGCGGGTTGATGTATGTACTCAGTTCATCGGGTTGGTTCACCCAAGACCATAGACTCGTTGTTTGGGTATACACGCCGCGGGAATCGCGCTCTTGGTCGCTGTCGCAGAGGAATGTACCTGGAAGTAACATGTGGGTAATGAGAAATAGTAAACGTGGTTATTGTAAAGTTCAAGTTGAGTAACTTCGGGTGGACTCGGGTACCTTCGGAATAAGAGGTCGACGTTATACAAGGGAGTAATTCTATTCATCTACGCTAGCATTGGTACTTAGCTTACTGCTCATTTTTTTAACGCACTAGTTTCGCCTGTAAGTAATTAGAGTTGGATTTGTACAAAACCGCTACCCACATCTCGTCATTATTCATTTAAAAGCTAGACGCACTACTACTTAACGAGACGTGATTGCAATTTTTCAATCGTTGTAATTTTTTCAGTTGAGCATTTCTTTGGTATTTATTAAAAATAACTAAAACTGATGAATGTGCATGAGGCGAGGGAGTGTTTGGATCGTAGCAAATGGTCTCTGTCTACGCCGATGGGAGAGAGGCATGATGGATATGTATGTACGTAGGTAAGTAAGCATGTAAAACTATTCTAATAATTTGTTCACTCACCAAACTGACTAGAATACGCATGCTCAAACAGCATGATGAGGAAAGACTGTCGGTACTCGAAGCTGCAGGGGAACTGCTCGAGGAACTGGCGCACGCAGTCCAGCAGCAGCGGGAACGTGGGCGCGGCGCGGGGCGGCGGCGGCGCGTACGCGGCGCTGCGCAGGCGCGTACCGAACGGGTGACCCGCTGATAGCCACTCGCGCTCTATTAGGGCTTGCAAGCTGGAACGGGCAGTGTTGGACAAATTGGGGCCTTGTTTGAAGTTCAGAAGCGTTAAAGATAGACCTCCTTCGCTTCGCAAACCGCACAAAAAGCAGACACATTGATCTGTCAAGATATAGACGCGTGAACTCGTCACCTCGATAATAGAGCATCAAGAGCAGACAGACTATTCTTGTGGCGCTTTTAAAATTTTTGACCATGATCGCCAGACAAGGCTAATATAAGTAGCTGTCAAGTCAATGCAACATGTAACAAGCTTTTACCTTCTATTTTATATTTAGTATATTTTTTCGTTATTTATTTATGATTACCACATTATGAAGAGAATTCAACTTACCCTCTAATAGTTCTGCAGTCAGGATTCAATATAATTTGTACTAAGGAGCATACTAATAAGGTCGCGTCTTCACCTCGCGTGCCGTGGATCAACACTGGTTCGGCTTTCTGAAACCATAACAGATTGTTTGTGAGATCAATCTCTTAAATATCAATGAATAATGACAGTTATGTATACTTTTTCGCTATAAAAACAAGATCGTCATCTTTTGGGTTTGAGTTGCTTCTATCAAAAATTTACTGGGTGCTCCGATGCCTTACAAGCGAACTAATGAGCAGAGTTATTTTGGTACTTATAATATTATTATTAGTATCATCACCTAGCCAAAACATATAAGTATGTATTGATAAATGAACATGACAATGGTTCGAAGCCGAACAGAAAGCCTATGTCCAGCAGTGGACTACAACAGGCTGATGATGTGATGGTTCTTAGTTTGCAATAATGATTGAACTATGAAACCATACTTATTGTACAAATAAAAGCTCATCTCACTTGGTGTATATGCTGCGCGACGATGCAAGCAGTGTGCAGCGCGTTGCGTACGTTCTCCGGCCACCCGCACGACTCTAGCTTCGATAGCCATTTGTCACATGAGATATCTTTGTCATTACATGCTGTGAAGAGATACAATATTATCTTTAGTAAATAAACGAATCAAAATTTTAACTAAAATTTGTAACTTCGTCTTGAAGGCCAATTTCGACAGACAACTAAATAAGGAGGACATAATGACAATATCCTGCCTTGGTCTGTCTTCGGTAATTAAATGACTGACCGAAACTTCGGTCATTTACTAGAAATTAACTACTTATTATCTAATTCACAATTGGTTTGGTGTTATGTCCTTATATCTTGTTCTCATCAAAACTAAATAACACACCGTAGCTATGATTGAAAAACAACCTAAATATTTTTAATTCAGAAGTAAGTACCTAGTATAAATAAACATACAGAATTTGAAGAAGAATTAATGAGCGACTATATTAGCTTCTTCATTACTGAATCCAACTTACCGTCAATGAGCTTACAGAAACCATCAGCCAGTTGTTGCTGGTTGTCCACATCATCCATTGATCTGTTGTATATCCTCCATTGTGAGTAGTTTGAATTGCTCTCTGTGCCGCCACCTGCAATCAATAGGTGGGAGTTCGAGAAACGTCGAGAATTTTTCTTTAAATATAGGGATGGCTTAAAATTTTGCGTCCAGCTAAACTAACTTAAAAGGTTCATAATAATGAAGCCAATGACTGAAGGACAAGTTGGTATTTCAATGGCTGAAATATGTGGCATGGGGAAGCCAATAAGTTTTAAGACCTTATGTAACTTTGATTAATGAAAAAATTATAAATACGATTTTGATTATGGAAGTACTGAAGCTTGTGATACGATACGAGATTTCTCCTAACCTTTATTCTGCTGCTGAGATATAGAGCTAGTGCTCCTGAGATCATAAATGACGCCCTTCATTCCCGCTCCGACGACTGCGTTGAGAAGAGCTTCGTCCGCACGACATCGCCGATGTTTTGGACCGTACAGCGGCTGACCCGCGCGGAGTAATACTGCCTACACGATACGTTATTATTAGATTAATTTAGGTTTTTTGTGATGGAGTGAGTTAAGGTTACCATGTTATAATAAGGTCCTATTATCTTGGCTTTTTTTCCTCTTAAATGTACATTTTGAGAGCAAAATACCTCTCAAGAAGGTATCACCAAGGCCAAGGCTTCTTTGATGTATGGCAGTAACAAATCTATAGATTGTGTGAGATGAGATCTTGTAGGAAAGGAGACATATTCTTTTAGGGTTCAAAGTGTAGACTAACATTTTCAATTAAAGTAAGTAGCCTTGATGATTAGAGTAGGTAATTAAACTTGTAGTTCAATTAAAAAAGACAAAGGACCCACTTACAGATAAAATTTATTCTTGTCACTATCTAAAGAGTCATGTAAGTTTTATGAAATAGACATCTATCAGTTAAAGATATGCCCTAAGAAACTTACTCCATTAGTATGTCTGTAAGAGAGCACAGGAAACCTGCCCCCTTGTCTGAAAGACGCTGCAGTAGCCAGGGTGTCATCATCTATGTTCTTTGGCACCACCACACACTTGGGGTAGCTGGGACAGACTGTGTAGTTCTGGTTCACTCGGGAGATACGCCACTCTTCCGTCGCTAGGACTTTCGTAAATTCGCCTTCCACACTGTAAACAGAATATTTTGTTTGAAGAATAGATACAGAGTTTAATCAGCAAGTAATTGATAACTATTTGTACTGCCGGTTAAAAAAAAGCACTTGAAATAATTAATTGTTTTATGTGTAGGCTCTTTACTTCATACTTTCTTTTCTAACATGCTTAACAGGCTTCCAGTTATAAAGGTAAACTTTTTTGTCCAAATGTACGGAGTTTAGATACATAATGCAGATACCTATTCAAACTATGTAGTAACAATTTTATTAACAAAACTCACCTGTAAAGAGTGTAACCATTCTCCATAATAGGATTCATGTGTCTATAAAAAAATGGATAGAAAAGTGTTGGGTTCTGCAGTGTGGATAGATTCTCTAATGTTTGGGCGGCCATGTTTAGTTCTGCTGTGGTTGAGATATCCAGCTGGAATATCCTCAAGTCCTTGCATTTGAGGAACAAGGAGCCGCCTTGGGGAATGCCACTGCTTGGTTTGTTTTCTTTTTTCTCTATCATATCTATGTTCTTGTGAAGTAGCTGTAAGATGATAGTAGTATTTCAAAAAACTTATGAATATTAAGAACCAAACCATTAACAGTTCAATTGAGTGGATGACTACAATATAGAGTTTACTGAAGCTGTGTAGTTCAATTAATTATAAATCAATATGTACAAATGTGGCTTGAAAATTCTCAGGATGCAGACCCGATTGAATCAGCTGATAGATAAGCTTTCGGTTAGTTTTCATTGAGTTTATTTACCAACTAGTAATGTTATCAATCAATTATATTATACTATGTATAAGTATAACAGTACTTACCCATAATTCGCGAACGCCCTCTTTTCTAGAGCTCAAAATAAGATGATGACCAGTTATACATACGGTACCGTCCACGTTCTCATGGTTTGGATATTTCAAGATTACACCGTCTAATTTATTTATAAGGATAAGCTCAATAAACTCCATGGTGGGTTAGTAACACTAAAATAGCTAATTTGTTTATAAATCTAGTAAATTACCGATAGAAAAACATTTTTTATCAGCGATATCAGCAAATACTAATTAGGAATTTAAGACAGTGACAGTTAAACTGACATTACTGACAGCGTTAATTGATGTTGCCATAGTAAAATAATGTTAGTGGTTATAATTGTGTATTGCCAATATAAGAAAATAACGTTACAGTTAAAGGTTACAGTTCGTATAATCGACCGACTTAACTGTTAAAGCAGAACACCTCTATTGATGTGAGCATTGTGCGGAAACTTCATCTTATATGGAGGAGGACCGCCGTAGTGCGAGATAGAATTTCATTGAAAACGGGGAAAGAGTGAGATACATGATACAACTCTACGAAAGTAAAAAAGATATAGAGATAAATGAAAGACTGAGATGCAAATAATAACGAGCGCAGCTGTGGCTCCATCTGTCAACTGCCTGCCTGCTGCTCAAATGGAAATGGAAGGATACGTGCGATGGCGATGTGTGATCTCTTTCGTTTTGTGATATTTTTTGGAATTTACTAGATATTTCCAACAAAAACAATACTTGTAAATGATATATGTCATCCCATTTGTGTCTTAACTACAACTTTTGTCTGCGAGCTTCGTGTTCCAGAGCACAATAGATCGACAACGCGAGGTGAGCCCGTGGATGTATTTGTATGACTATATTGAAAGTAGGTACTTACGTAGCTGGCTGGGCGGCTAAGCTTGGGTAATGACCGGTTCCCTCGATATTCTAACGTCTATTGTTAGGATGTCGCATGGCTATCTTATGATTTACATATATGATAAGTTCAGGTCGTGCTATAAATATTTTTTGTTTGGCAGGTGATGGAGGAGCAGTCGGAGGCGCACATGGAGTCCAGCATATCGTCCACCAGCGAGGATGTGCTGGAGGTGCAGGAGGATGAGGGGGAGCAGGGGGCCGGCACCAACCGCGGCGTCGAAACCGTCGTCACGGTGGAGTCCGTCAAAGAGGAGGATATGCAGAATATTAAACCACTTCCAGAGGTGAAAACTGTAGAGAAAAAAGAAGTCATTAAAATATCTCCTAAGCCCACACAAAACCAAGATTCGACAATCAAGAAAATTGTAATTAAATGCCCCTTTGGTAAAGATATTCATATACAACAGCAAATACATAAATCTCCTATTAAACCTGAGGATATAAAGAAAATTGCTGACAAAAATGTGCCAGCGAACAAAGCAGCTCGGCCTTCTGTTTTTAATAAGCCAGAAAGCTCTGTGGATACTACAAATAAAGTAGAAACTAAACAGGTACCTAAAAAAGCTGTAGAAAATAATGTATCAAATAAAATAACTGTAAGTTCTGATGTTCAGAAGACAGGTCAAAAAACTCCTGTTAAGGATTCTCTTGGTGTAGCTGAAGCGGCTAAAGAGGTTGCTTCCTCTCCAAATAAAGAAAAGCAAGCTTCAAAGGAGCAGATTGTTGACACTCCTACAGAAACTAAAAAATCTGAACTAGCCAAGACAACTATTACTACTCAAAAAACGATTGCTAAAGAAGTTTCAAGCAAAGACATTCCTACTCCAGTTAAGGAATCTCCTGCCAAAGAGACAACATCCAAGACAGTAGAAACTAAAGAACAGCCAGCAAAGCCTACATCTTCTAAAGAGCAGAAACTCGCTGCAGCCAATATTGAAAAACTTAACAAAACCACTGAAGAAAAAGTAGAAAATAAATGTGAAACGGATGCAAAGAACAAAAATGTTCTATCAATAGAAGACAAAGAGATTTCCAATGACTCCCAAGTGGAAACCAGCTCTGACATATCTGAGAAAGAACACAACAGAAGTATTAGCAGAGAATTGAGGTCACTCATTAATTCTGCCAAAGAGTCTAAAATCATCAGTGAATGTACTCAGTTGACAAGCAAAACCAGGAAATCTAGGACCCCATTAGATACTTACATCACAGGATCAACTACTGCAGAAGCTGATAAGATCCAAGGTGTTCGCCGGGGCAGTGACAACTCCCAGCTGAGCACCTGCAGTGAATCAGAGAAAGTTACAACCAAAAGATCAATGAGGTCGCAGAATCCTGAATTTGTGTCAAAAGTGAAAAACTTCCTGAACTCAGTGTCTGGTAAAAGTCAGAAAGCTGAGGAGATCTCTGATGATGAAGTAGATATAAAAAGCAAAGAAAAAGAGATTGATAAGGAAGCAGCCCCCACTGCACCTAAAAAGAAGAAAGTGGAAGAATGTGTCGTAAGTATTTTTGACCTGTTATATTTCATAATACAATCTATTTATAATTTCAAATTCCTTGAATTCAAAGGTAGAATTCCTTTGTTTGTAAAAAAACAAAAGAAAATACAAAAGTTTGACAGGTAAAAATATTTACAACTTGTCATTGAATAAGGGGAGCAAAGTAAGTAAAATACTGTAAAATATTTTTATTTCATTAGTATTTAAATAGTATGAATATCATAAAATAAAATAGCCACTCCCAGGCATTTTTTTTAATAAATAAGGCAGGTATTAGTAGATTCCTCAAAGAATACACAGCTCCATTTCAATGCATTGTTTTAACTCATTTCTCAATTCTAGGTAATGGAATCGCCGAACAAACTCCGTAGTGATGCGTACTGCTGGCGGTGCCATTGGGCAGTGGACCCGATTGCCAATGAGAAGAGTGTGACCCACTCCCCGTTACACTGCTCAGTGTGTCCACGGTCTTTCCACTACAAATGTCTCACCAGCGTAGAGAGAAACAAGATAAGTACAGAGAAGAGCTGGGTCTGTCCTGAGTGCCAACTTATTCTGCAAGCTGAAAGTTCTGAGAGCAGGTAAAAGATTTACTATTATTTACCTATTTTACAATTTAACATTTCTTCAAACATAATAATTAAACCCATTGTTTATCAAGTCCAATGATGGCATAATATTAAATAGAGAAAAAATCTTTTCTGCAAGTGGGTGTTTGTTGCCTTGTTTCATACATTATAAATAAGTGATACACTTTGTTCAATACAAAATGTATGTCATAGATAAAGTGCAAAATGAGAACATTGTATTATTGGATGATCCTATTAAAGCTGGGTATTGATTACAGCATTAGTTAATGTCAT
Organism: Anarsia innoxiella; assembly: GCA_947563765.1. NCBI lineage: Eukaryota > Metazoa > Arthropoda > Insecta > Lepidoptera > Gelechiidae > Anarsia > Anarsia innoxiella. The sequence goes on from OX387395.1 coordinate 7,382,675, forward strand.
GTTAAATATGTTAAGAATTGTTATCTAATATCCTGGAAGAAGTATTGTTAATTCTTCATTTTAATAATGTTTAGTTTATAATATTCAAATCGCAACAGTTTAAGTAGGTACCTAACCTATGAACATTGTACACCAAATAGCGGTTAGCTAGGTTTGTATAAGGAAATAACCATATCTGATTATAACAAGTTGCTGTCGCAAATGCAGACAAAGGTTTTTGAGGTTATTTGCACATTAAAATGTTTCAGGTCACCGGCCATGAAGAAGATATCCCTAGGAATGCTTTGTGATCTACTCAAACATGCCCTGGACAGGATGTTGGAAGTTAATGGGGTAATCTTTATATTTAAACTCATATATTTCTCGTTTTACAGACTGCTTTATTGTTTATACTTTATTACATATTTATTTACCTATTTTCAAAAAACAAATAGAAAAAAGTCATTCATATTCACAAGTCATTCAAACTGCCAGGTGTTATTGATTAACCTATAAAAATATTGCGAAATTCTATTTACAAAATAGTGTCTCAATCCCAAGTTAATAAGAAGAGCTGTAGTATGAAAATGAACATTAACCAATCCAAAGTAGAATAGTACAAACGTCGCTAGATACTTTCACTCGTAAATAGTTATACAACAGATATAGATATTAGCAAGCGAGTGTGCGCGCGGCTGCGGTCGGGTCGGGAGGGGCGCGACGGAGCCGCCCGACGTCGCGTCGGGGAAATGACCTTGCCACTTATCTACGTAGCGCAACGCTCCATCTCCCATCCCACTCTAACCTCCCCCAATCAATACCACCGCGTCACTATCGCCGTCCCACTCGCCACTAATAATAAACAGCACGTATACAGTTTTCGTTCACGTATGCTGCATTTTCTTGATTTATCATTGCCATACTTTTCTGTTTGAATTGAACTCGATGTATTGAAAAAGTATTGTTATTGTATTAATGCTGACGAAATATGTACTAAGCACGAAATTATTGAATAGGCAACGATAAACAAGAAACTGCGTAGTATGCCTCTTTTAAACGTGTACTTAGGTATTGGTATTGTTATATTTTCTCAATATGTTATTTAATACTATATTACCACTTACAAGATATCTAGATAAAAAAAATGAAATCTCACTCGATTGCGATGTTGATTCCAATGAACTTATTTTACGAATATTTTTATTAAATACTACAATGTTTTTCGTTGTCATATTAATAAAATTACAAGAAAATATCTTTCAATTAACTAAAAATCTCTAATAAATTAAATTCCAGGTGGAACCATTTACAACTCCAGTGGACCGGACAGCATTTCCGGACTATGACAAATATGTGGTCCACCCGATGGACCTGGGCCGAATGCGGGAGCTGATCAAAGAGGGCCAGTACGGCAGCACCGAGGCCTTCCTCTCCGACGCGCAATGGATCCTACACAACAGTATCATATTCAACACATGTGAGAATTGTTGGTCACCTTTCTATTATTATTTGCATTGCCGTCACTAACTGGTTTGCTTTGCGTTACTCGCGCTTTTGTTTATTCATCGAAACTATCGTGACCTCAACAGCGAGAATAAGATTGATTTTATAGTCAAATGTGGCATTTTAAAGGCATGAATTCAAAGCTGTGAGTGGAGGGACATCTCATTCGTAAGTCTATCACACTTTTATACCATAACTTTGTTTTCGACGCACGTAATTTTAAATAAAATCCTCGGAAAAGGCGGGGAAGCTTGAAAATGTAATCCAAACTATTGTGAATCAGGCACCTCCTTGCTAGTAGGACACACGGTAAACACATAATATTCATTGTATTTTAACAAACATAAATATCATATCCATTATCAAAAAGAAATTCTTAACCATTGTCGCTACTTCTCTATTCGCTTTTCTATCATTAATTTTGCTTGTAAACCTCGTTATTTAAAATTGAATCCATCATACCAGTACTTCATATAATTTAACCTGATTTCAGTGCAAGCGAAACTGACGGGCGGCGCGAGGGCGCTGGTTCGGTCATGTCGCGCTGAGATGAGCGAGATTGAAGCCTGTCCCGAATGCTACGCGGCGGCGCACGCTCGACGGTCGACTTGGTTCACAGATGTGTGTTCTACACCTCATATATTACTGTGGGCTAAACTCAAAGGTACTTCACGTGTTAAATTATGTTAACTTGACGGTAAATCACATGTTTGACATATTGTAGTTTATTGAAATCGATCTAAGATCTACTAGCTGCAGTATCATACACTAATCACATTAATGTTTGTTTTAAACAAAGCATTTTATTAAGGATTCTAGTCTATTATAAGAACTGTGAAGATTGGTTACTATTGGATACCTTTTTGTTAGTTTTCCACACTAAACAACATCCTAAACTAAAACATTCCGAAATTAAGATTAACTCTATTAGATTAGTTATTATCTCTTCTGGCTTTTACAATCCTTAAATTATTCCAGGTTTCCCCTACTGGCCAGCCAAAGGAATGTCGGTGAACAGCGCTAGTCTAGTGGACGTGCGTTTCTTCGGCGCGCACGACCGCGCGTGGGTGCCGGCGCGCGACTGCTTCCTCTACTCGGAGAAGGATCCTAATAACTTCCGCACTAAAAGACAGGATATACTTGATAGTATGCAGGTTAGATGCAAACGAGATTGTTTCATGTGTCAGTAGTTTTACATTAGTATCTGTTTCATTAATATTTAAATTTGGTTCCATAGATATAAAATAAACCAAGGGCCCTTGCGTGATCTCAGAATCTATCAAAACTATGAAAATAGTTGCTTAGATTTGTCTTGAAGTACTAATGTGTGTACTCCAATAAGGAGGACCGACGACATAATGAAAGTCGCGGGAAGCCGATGGATGTAAACTGACATGATGTTGATGACTAATGTGTGCTATTTTAGTTAAGAAGTTTTTTACATTTCCGTTCCACGACATGTTATTAAGTACCTACATGTTTTTTTTTATCTCAATTATTGCAATATCTGATTAAATGTATACCACGTTTCAGGAAGCAGAACAGCATATACGAAACATATCCCGAAAGTACGGACAATTCGTGTACCCTCCGTTTAAGACGCCCTTCGATCCCACCAAACTCAATGAACAGATTAAATTAATGGTGAGAATTAATTTAATTTTTGTATTCACTGCCCTCGGTAAAATACTAAAATCCGCTATCTGAATGAAGTAATTGAAATTTTAAAATGAACGAGCATTATCGTGCACTTCTCTGAATATGAAGAGCTGGCGATTGCGACATATCTTTGTCACATTTAAAATTTAGACGGCACTGGAGACGTAACTAACATCCATCCATTGGCACAGACATTTATAGACAAAAATGCATTCAAAACACAAATGAAGCCTTCTCGCTGATGTTATCTTTTTGATGTTCGCCGAATTTTATTGAAAATCACGATGTATTTCAGATCCCGACATTCGAAGGTGAAGTGCGGACGCCATTGAAGGATAAATCTATCAATTCATCGCCTAGTATGTTAAAGGAAAAGAGTCGGTCCAATTCTAAGAGTTCAAAGGGATCTTTTAATGATGAGTGAGTATTGTTATATACATACATACATATCCATCGCGCCTTTCTCCCATTACTCTCTCCTATTGTTATATTACTCTATTAAATGAAAGGTATCATGCGTTCAAGGCCGTTCAACTTTGTGTCAATGTCACGAAAAGTCTATAGCTTACGCAAGTCCTAATATCTATGTAAAGTTATGTAATCTATATAAAGCAAACATCGAAATAGAATGCAGAGAGATCCAAATGCATGTATGTAATACTTCGTTTACTTTTTACAGCTACATGAGTGAAGGTGACGATGTTACTGTTAGATCCCGTAAGATGGCGGACGGCGCTGAAATAGCTCGGGAAGATGAAGACTTTTCTATGGATAAGTAAGTTTAGTTACTCTTCATCTGTTTTAAAAAGTTACCTATTTCTAGTCAAATATTGGACCTTGCTGAAAGGTTATAATTTGGTTCTTTTTTTTAAGTCATACGTTCTTTTTTATAGGGACAAAACAATAGAGATAGACGTAACTCAAACAAAAGAAGCAGAGATATCGAAAAAACGTCGTCGATCCGATTTAGAAGAAGCAGTCATCACTATCATAGATACAGGTAAAGAGAAACGAAGGAAAGTAGATAGCACTGATAAAAGTGAAGACAAAAGTAACGCCAAAGACGCAAATAAAGAAACCCAAGAACAGAAAACAAAAGATACGCCTAATATCAAAGATAGTCCGTCAACGAGCACAGGTGAACCCGGTGAGAATAAAGCAGCCAAACCTAATAACATTAGAGTCATATCAATATCAAAAGTCTTAAAACAAGGCGGTAAAGTCTCGCCAAAGATAGTAAAAGAGGAAGAGAAACCACCCGTAGCTAAACCAAAAGCGAAACTAGAAAAATCCAACTCCACCGAGAAAGAAAAGTCAACGCCGCAAGAAGATAGAAAGGCTAAACGAAGGAACTCTAAAAATAAATCTCTAAATAATAGTAATGTAGGAAAAGATAAAACTATAGATAAAAAGAATGAGAAAGGTACAGACACACCTAATAAAGAAAAAGCAAACAGTACAGGAAAGAATATGGAATCAGATAAAATAATTACTAGCACTCCGAATGCTAAATCTAAAGACGCGCAGTTCGACGACGATACAAGTTTAGCGGTGTTCGCGAGAGGGAAAAAGGATAATAGTGCCAATTTATCCGGGCTACCCACGATCAGTAGCGTAAGAAGTTTATCTGTACCACAAAAGACGAATGGAAAGTCATCAGGTACAGAGGAAGTTTCCTCAGACTCTAGTATCTTCACGCCAACCAGCACAGAGAACGTAAAGAACATGAAGGAGGCAGTCAACAAACTTCAGAGGTTGAGAGGAGAGAACGACCCTCCTCCGGTCGGCAGGGTAGGCGTGAGGGCGTTCGCAAGAATGACGTCACCGCCCGACAGGGAAACACGGCGACCAAACAACGACGTGCAAGTCGAAATCAAAGCCGAGCCGATGGACTTCGAGGATGCGGAGCGAGTGTATCAAGAAAAAATGGACCTCATGAACGCTTTTAAACTTCGACCCGTTAACCCGGCCCAGAATTTACGCGACGTGAGGATAAACAAAGTGGTAGTGACGCCGGTAGCGAGGAAGGCGACGACGCAGACGCAGCCGCCACCGACGAGAGCTAAAAAGACGTTCCCTCAACCGAAGAAGACGGACGAAGGGCGGTCGGAGCTGACGAGCAAGAACTCCATGGTGTACATCCCCATCCAGCCGCCCACCACGCAGGCGCCGCCGCGCCCGCCGCGCCCCAACGCCGCCATCGCCGTCGTGGCGCAGCCGCAGCCGCGCGCTATGACACCTTCTAGTAATACGCGTAAGTATCTGCATATTTCTTTGGTGCATTTAATTTCTAACCTTCTGATGCTTTAAACTTAGACGCAATTACAGACTAAAGCCACAGATTACGAAATCCTTTATATTTTTCCAGTAATCAACAGTACAGTGAATACGATAACGCCGCCGATGGTCGCGGGCGCAATGGGCACTCTGCCGAGTCCTTCTACGTCATTGGCCCCCACGTCTAACAGCACGACGCCGGGCGCGATGACCGTGGGCCCCACAGTGGGCCAAGTGCCCACGACGGTGCACACCATGCCGCTAATCACGTCTGTCAACGGACAGTGGACGTTCAGTTTACAGCCAGTTTTGTCTGTCGGTGGGGTTGATGTGAGTAATGCTTTTCTAAATGTTGCATAATTTGATGTTAGAGCCAAGGAAGTGCAGTGTTGTGTGTTTCTTCTATTAATGACTTAACTTTGATCGATCTCATGATCGGTTAACCCATTTGCTTGCAAGTTTGTTTTTATTGCCGATTTGTTACTTCTCTTTTTCAACGGTTGCATGCAATGCCTCCAATCAAAAGTTCGTCTACTAACATGTCAATCTGATAAAGCACGGACTCAACTTTCTCATAAGAAAGAGACAACCTATGTTAAAACCTTAGAGTAAGTATAGGACGCGTAACTCGCGTAAGGCGTAAGCCACGGATGCTAGTTCTGTGCTTAAAACGCTTGTTTCACAATCTAATTGGTACATACATACAGGGTGCGTCGTCCCCGCCGATGGTGAACGGTGTGGGTGAGCGTGCGGCGCTGGTGTCGCTGGGGCCGGCGCCCGCACCCGCGCTGCTGCCCGCCGCACCCGCCAACGCTCTAGTAGCCGCCGCACCCGCACCCGCACAGAATGCGGCTAACAATAACAGTCGGACGGGGGGAGAAAACCAGCTAGGGGAGGTAAGTGAAAGTTGCAGGTTTATAAGTAACTGCGAGAATTCCATAAACAGATGTACCGTGCAGTCGGCTACCAACCGGTACCTAGAGGGTTTGTAATTCGACAGTATATCGAATTTAGGGAGCTGCGTCGCCACGAGACCCTTTGACCCTTTTTTTTAACTGCCAAATCAATTTTTATAAACTTTGAGCATAAAATAATATATATAATATGAATAATAACTATTTGGACAACAACTATAGATTGATGTATCCAATAAAAACTTTTGTTACTGTTTTATGATTTTATTATAAAACTATAAAGTGTAGGTCATATTTGTCACGTGTGTGCATCCGTACCCCCCAGCCGCCTCGCCTGCAGCAGCGTCCGTCGCTGGTGCACCCGCTAGACAGCAACGCACCCATGGGCACGCTCCCGCCGCCCTCCACCGTCGGACCGCTCACCGCCAAGCTCAACCAGAACGCTGTTAAGGTGGGTGCAGTTTTTGTTCATGGTTGTTTTCGTAGCCTAGCTCACTTCAGATCGCAAGAAGAAATAAAGTCAGGAGTGGATGAGGTGAGCTGAAGACCGATTTGGCCAGTTTCCCTACGATATTTTTACATAAAATAACAGAAAAACACCTTCAGTGTTTAACGCTTTTTTCTCAATCTATCAATGCGAAGATGCAGCCAAATCATTTGCGTCTCAATATGAATGTTTACTCATTAAGTATCTTTACCATTACCTTCCGTCCGCAGCTAACAGATTTCTTCCGCACACTACTAGAGGAGTCGCTAGATAAATTGGACGAGCCGGCAGCGCAGGTGACCGCCATCAAACTACGGCTCGAACAGCTGCAGTGGCGGCATCAGCAGGAAATCAGCGAGATCAAACATAATCACGGTAATACTAGAAGCGGAGTATTTTGTTGACGACACTAGATGTGCCCTGGCCTGGCCAGAACATAGATATAGATAGAATAAGAAAAAATGAGAAAAAAGAGTTAGAAAGTGTCTATTTCTCTTATTCGCTATTAATTTAGCTAGCATTAATGTTCACTGTGTGAGCTTTATTAATATACCGCGGATTAGGATTTAGAATACTACGGGATAAGGCCAATATACTAATTTCGCAACTATGCGTTTACTGATCGGTATACCAAATAAATGATTCTGCACCAGCACTAACGTAAGGGTGCTTTTCCACCAGAGATGTGCTATACTACGTTGCTATGGCTGCGTTTGATATCCAATAATCACATCCAGGGTGCTCGCAATGAATATGATTGGAACGTAGCATAGAAAATCGTCTATATAGCAATTGCTAATCAGGGAGAAATTGAAACCTTAAGTGGACTTAAAGGCACCCTAAGTGGTCAGAACTACCCTCCTGATGAGTGAACATTATTGTATTGTCCAGAGCTGGTGATAACGGAGATGCGGTCGTCGTTCGAGAAGGAGAAGGCGCGTTTGGTGGCGGAGACGCGGCGGCAGACGCAGGTCGAGCTCGACGCCGCCGTCAAACACGCCAAGTCTAAACAATGGTAACATTTCTTTCACACTTTTGTATGTTCTTCACGTAATTAAGGCTCAAAAGTGGCACCAAGTGGTTCGTGTAATATTACACTTTGGGCTGGCTAGCCAGTTCCTTTGATTGAACTTGGCCTTACGCGCTGCCGCGGTTCTAAATTAGCTCTCGAGCTCCTTTAAGCAAAGCTTTAAGCCATTTGAATGTACTCTATACATACTCTAACGATGATGACGGGAGGAGTAAACTTGCTCGTACGAGTTGACTCAGATTCGGATTCGAATTGTGTCCCCACTTTAGGATATGATAAATAGTCGCAATAGTTGATATTTTAAATATGAAATATTTCGTTGCAAGGTGCGCGAACTGCAACCAGGAAGCTCAGTTCTATTGCTGTTGGAACACGTCGTACTGCGACTACCCGTGCCAACGCGCGCACTGGACGCAGCACTACGCCGTCTGCACGCAGCAACGAGCGCAGGTAACATACGTAACTACAGATATCTAGCACGACACGCTTCTGTCCTGTAGGGTCAGCAGGGAGCAATAAATAACTACTTTTTTAATCACCTACATCGAGAGTCATCGACCCTACCTACTTACCGAGACTATTTGACAGAGGATGAGGGCATCACTATATCTGGCAGCTTATTAACCAGATGTCGGAAGATTACTACGCCGAGAATCCTTTATCACATTGCACGAAAAGATGTTTAATTTAACTTTTTCAGGTACAAATGCTAATGTGTTTTGATTTAATTTCCAGGACAGTAACAATAGCGATAATACAAATTCCCCGGATAGACTGCCGCCACCACCGGAGACACTTACGGTGAGTGTTTATTTCTTACATAACTAGCAAATGTTCCTGGTTCTCGAATATTAGTCAAGTAATCTCTTTTGTTTCCCAATCAGCTAATAATATGAATTTTGTTTTCAGAAAACGACAGCAGCACCGAATCTCACGGTGGGCGGTAAGTTGGCACCGTCTCGCGTCTACACGCAAGAGCAACTGCCTCAGAAATCTTCTATTATTGGTAACTTCGCGTAGACTTTTTTTCATATACAAAGGTATACACATCCAATTGGCAGAACCTCGAGAAAATAATATACAACATAGTAAAGAACCAAAGATGTAAATTAAAAACACAAAATTAAGTAACCAAATTATTTTCTGTTTATAGACAAACACTTAACAATCTTTGTTTGTATTACAGTAAGTATGGTGGAGGACGGAACCGGTAACCAAACGATGAAATGTTTGGGTACGTACAAAGGTTCAAATGGCCCCCCTCAGAACATGTCGCCTCTCATACTAAATAAACAGGTAAGACAACAATTTACACGCGCACATTTGAAGCTAAATTATTTTCAAAATATGACCGATTCGGATTTATTTGAGTGCATTATATTTATTTTATTCTATTAAAGATTAACAATTTAACATTACTTTAATATCATTTCATCATATAACTTTTCATTTTAATTGCAATGACGTTCACAGTTAGGCTAGGAGATGATTGTACTGAATTCGCCATAATAATACGCAAAGACTTGAATCTATAACGCTGTAGGTAGTTTCACTTTTATCCTTACCCCTCATTTAACATTGTTCTCTTTTTCGTCTTCGCAAGCCGATGTTCCAGAACTCTACAAATAAGCAGGTAAACTTCTAACTTTCGTGCTGTTAAGCTATGTTTATAGATTCTAGATATTTTTGTAAATTGTGTGAAGACATAAATTTTTCGAAAACTAGTTTCTTTAGGTGGCTTAGATTTTTGGCTTTTTCCTAGTAGGTTTAAATAATAAATAGTCTGAGTAAATGGAGACAAGGTGACACTAAACGTACTCTCTCGTATTTTCTTGCGAACTCAAAACACCAAGCGATCCAATACTTATTCGTGTTGCAGATATTGACCAGCGAAGAAGCAGCGAAGAAAGTAGTGACGTCAGGCGGCTACCTCATCGTGGGCGCGGCCAACTCGGTGCCGAACTCAACCACCATCACGACGACACGGCGCGCGCACGCCATACAGTACATCTCTTGAGACACGGGCTCCAGATTATGAAATTACCTCCTTTACAACATTCGATAATACACGTGATAACACTACGAAATACTGTGGACGAGTTGTGCTCGACTTTTTTTTTCGATATCGTAAAGAATCCCGTGACAGTTAAAAGGACAACTTCTGTTCGCGCGTAAGTGTACAAACGCTCTCTGCAACGAAAATGCAATATACGCCAATACTAGAAATAATTTGCTGTTGAAATAGAAAACATAAATTCAGAGTAAGTAGTCTCCTGCTAGAATTTCATTTATTATTTCACGGTTAAAATGATTGTTACTTTATTAACAAATTTTGATGTTTGGATGTAAGTGCTCAGATATTGATAAGTAAATATATTGTTGTTCATGTAATAATCATCGTTGAATTGCACCTTAAATACCATGTCCCTAGTATTAAAATCATAGTTTCAAATCGATTTGAAGACGCCAAAAGACCCTCAAATTTTGCAGGTCTAAATATTTTACATTTTCATCTAGTTACAATTTCTGTTTTTACTGAATTCAACCTGCTATAGTGCATCAACACAATGGTAGTTCAAAACCATAATTTTAATAAATGGGCGCGCGAATATTTTGTTGTTTCCTTCGAGTTATCTCAATATAAAAGTTATTATTATCATCCGCGAACCTTAAATCTTGTGATAAAACTTGCAATAATAAAATATAGATTGACGTCATTATTTAGTTGAGAAAAGAACTAATTGATCTTGTTTCGATATCACCTCTAAATATATTATTTCAAGAATTGATTTTAAAATATTTGTTTTCGAATAAAGCTTTGCTTGGGTGGAATACAATGATAGCTTTATTCTGGTATTTAAGTATAAAACAACAACTGTATTTTGTAAATATTGTAAATTAGGGAATATTATTTTGATCTGAACTGATTGTTTCATTGTGTGTTACTGAAACATGGTATACATGTTCCGTTGATTTGGTGAGATATTGCAACAAAAATTCTGTTCACATCTATTGCCATTGCCACTAAGGTGATAAGATGTATATCGCAGGGCGTCGAAAAATACAGATATTTGCGACAAAGCAAGAACGATTGCATACTGACTGTTCTAAATAAATAATCTGAAGCTACGAATTCTTAGGTCTCCAAGGTTTCTTGCAATCGTATTATAATTTTCAAGACCATATTTGTTATCTCGTAACATGTCATTAGTTCTATCCATTGCATTTAGCTTCCACAAAGGAAGACCTAAATTATTATTGAATTACGAATTGAAATGTAAGTTTGAAGAAAGGCTCCGTCAGACAGTCCTGTCTCATGTAGCTTACCAGAAAGGTATGTGAAGTAGAGAGTAATGTATTATTTTAGATAATTTTAAGACTGCTATTTTTAAGTTAGGTACCTACTCTTAACTCTATGTTTAGTTAAACAACCTGTTTATATTTGTCTTGAATTGATTGAGAAGCAACTGGGTCTCTAATATGCACGTGAATTGTATTGTAAGCAATGTTGGGTTGACCTGCGCGTCAGCTCTATTGTTTACATTAGTTTTTTAAGTATTTGCGGCGTGAAAGAGAGTCCCAGTGTTTAAAATGTTAAATGAAATTATTGAAATCGTGGCAGTGTATTTTTGTATGGCATTATGTTAAATGCTTTCAAATACCATATGTATAATTTGGTTGTATATGTATGCCACAATAAAATAACAATTATGTTATAATGAAAAGTAGGTATTATTTTGTAAATACTGGTAATTTTTATCATTATCGTTTAATGGCTTCTAGTACAATAAGGTACGAAATGTTTTAGTTTCAATAAACAGTCGAAGTCAAACATTTTACAAAGTATTTTTATTTCAATACTGTTTAGTTGCAACATTTAATTAGTCCTGGAATTGGCTGTGATCTAGTATATTCAAAATTGAATTAAATTTTAATCCATACACAATTGTTATGCACTTTCCAACATTTTTGCTTCTATTTGTCTGCAAATAGACTGTCAAAATATTGTCCTAAAAAGTATGTGTGATTTATTTATAGTTCCTTATTATAATAACAATCAATCAAACCAAAGTTAATATCACAATAGTTTTTTTTTAACAAGATCACAGCTTCACAAAACATACAAATCATTTGTGGTACATAGCAGCTCCAGCTCTAGCCAATTGGTCTGCCATTTCATTGCCATGGATGCCTTTATGAGCTTCAACATAGTTCCATTTAATTTGGAGTTTGTGTTGAATGCTGTCCAACTCTTTGAAGTCTCTTTCATTCTTCACTGGCTCACCAGATTTGAGTTTCCAGCCTTTCCTTTTCCAACCTGCAAATTAAATAATGTTTTATTATGTTGCTTGAGTGAATACAACCCTCTGATCAATAGTCAAAAATAAAATGTAATTATTTACCTGGTAACCATTTTGTGACTGAATTAATTAAGAACTTTGAATCTGTGTTGATAGCCAGTTTATTAATTCCATTTTGTAGAGCCTGTCTTATTGCGCATGTAGCTGCTTGTATCTCCCCACAGTTGTTTGTGGCTCTACCTGACACCGGTTCACTGGTGTTCAGAGGATGCTCGTCTCCCCAATACACACCGAGGCCAGCCCTGGCATTCTGCTTCCCATTATCAGAACATGCACCATCAGTATAAACTTGAATAAATCCTTCGCTATCTTCTATGAAGTCTTTGTTGTTTGACCGACGTTTTTTTGGTTGTGGAGCTTCAATCAAAATTGCCTTACGGCCATTGGGATTTGTCTTATTTTTACTACTAGATTTCTCATTACCTTTGCAGACTATGTTCACACGTCTTTCAATATCATCTAGTTGTTTCATAAGATCATCTAGTTCTTCAGCATCCGCTGAATCGTCACTTTCAACTGTGTTGTTACTATAATTGTTTGATGTGGTGGAAGTCGAATAACTTCTTTTAAGGTTATTTTGGTTACAAGTTTTTGGTGCGCCATTTTGCTGGGATTTAGAGTTTGGTCTCGTATGAGCATTGCCGCTCTGAGTGTTTATGAAATCCTGTGCCAGTTGAGTAGTTGCGAATTTTTTATACCTAGCACCTCGGAAGCCTTTCACTTGCGCCTCGCATTCGCCCCATGTTTCATAAATACCTATTGTGCGGCCCCTTGCTACTGCGTAGAATGGCATCATAAGATTTCTTGGGACTTTATTGATCAAATATTTCGCACTTATAAAGGGAAACTGTTGAAAATTAACAAAAAACGTTTTCCCAATCCATAACATTTGTTCTGTTTTGACATGAACATGACAACTGAACTTACTGAACTGACAGTCTGTCTGACAATATTTTTTTTAATTCTTCCATTCAGGACAGGCAAAGATCAGAGACCATGCAGCCTAGTCTTCAGTAAGGACCTTGTAAGGACAACATAATTTGGACAATGACTGACTGACTGATATTTGTTTATTTTATTTGATTCAGGATAGGCGAGGATCAAATACCAAACAACCTAGTCTTCAGTGAGACTTTTTCATAGGGTAGCACAGGCTTTTACTTTGAAAACTTAAACTGCCACTTAGATAAGGTAGATGGGGAGGAGCGAGGAGCCATCCGCAGTTACACTTTCGTCTTTAGTTTTTTTTCTGGCGGCAACATAGATCTATAATGGCAGCCCCCAATCGCCATCCCAGCAACTCTACTAGGTACGTACCTAGACGTAGTGTGAATTCAATGCATTATGTAATACCTACCACAGCCACATACATACTCCGGGATATATTGATATCGAAATGTGTACTAAGCACTTGACTTTGCAACATCAAAGTATCAACATCGATACCTACATCAGTGTAGGTCGTGTGGTTGGACGAAAAAAAAAAACAACAACTTTAGCTAAGTAGGTGTAGTTTAATTTTAAAGAAAAAAAAACTTAAAGGTAGGTAAAATTATTTTTGTACCTAAATGTTTGTAGGAACCTACTTTTACCTACTTCAAATACTTAAATGCTAATGTAATCAAGCACCTATTTACCAAAATATTTAAATGAAAATAGTTACCTTTTAAGAAGTAGGTACCTAAGTATATGTAAAGGTATAGTTACAAGTTATGTAACTTTTAACTTGAGTAACAATGGCAAGAGGTGGGTAGGAAGGTATTCAAATACCTTTCCTACCTAAACAACAAAAATATAAAAAGGAAAAAATACTTTTAAGTAATAAAACATTTAGATTTCTAAGTAGATTTTCATAAGTAAAAACAAATTAATCCAATTAGAAATCTTACTGAAGCAATATAATTAGTAATTGTACATATTGGCACCAGCTCTAGCCAACATGTCTGCCATTTCATTCCCATAGTTTCCTTGGTGAGATTCCACATAGATCCACTTGATATCAAGTTTACTCTGGAGACGGTCCAGCTCCTTGAAGTCGTTCTGGTTCTTCACTAGATACCCAGACTTCAACCTCCATCCATTGTTTTTCCAAACTGCAAATAATATAAGATACCTATAGAATACAAAATGTAACAGTAGGTTCCTATTAGAATCCTATTAAAGAACAACTTTCTTTTAGACCTTGTATCTTTCTCCATATCCCAACTAGGGTGCAGCAGAGAATCATACATATTAAAGGAACTTTAAAGGATATGTAGTAGAGGAACTGAATATGTAATAATTACCTGGCATCCACTTGGTAACAGAATCTATAAGGAACTTGGAGCCAGCTTATTGATTCCATTGTTTAATGCCTGCTTCATGGCTTTTGTGGCCGCCTGGATTTCACCTGAATTGTTGGTGGCTCTCCCTCGCATCGGCTCGCTGATGTTTAGAGGGTGCTCGTCGCCCCAGTACACGCCGATGCCACCTCGCGCGCCCTGTTGTCCGTTGAAAGGACACGAACCGTCAGTGTACACATGAATGTAACCCTCGTAATCCCTTTCGAATCCTCCATTCCCTCCGTAACAGTTTGATGATGAAGACCCACCAGAATATCCTCCCCCATAGGAGTCGTCGCTGTCACTGTCGCTGTAGCAGCCACAGTAGCCGCTGCCTCCTCCGAATTTACGAACGAAGCTCTGCGCCTCATGGGCGGTATCAAACTTCCTGAACATTGCGCGAGAATACCCCTTAACCTGACTCTCGCATTCAACCCATGAGTTGAAGACGCCAGTACAACGACCCTTTGCAACGCCGTAATAGGGCATCTTTGTTTTCACAACTAAGACACAAATCAAATTCAAACAAATTGCAGCTAACGGCGGCAACGTGACCCTCAACTTCAAGACAGAACGCTAGATGCAGTAGCACTTAGCAGTAATTAATTACGAAAAAAATCAAAACAATCACATGCGCACGAGTCCAACAAATGGTGTGCGTGTGGACGGAGTGAGCCATCAAAATTTTTGCCTAGAAATATGCCTAACTTTTAGTGCAAGTTCTAAAACAATTGTGAAACTAAATATTTTAATTTGTGAAAAGATAGAACAAAAGATATGGCATTAAACATCGGCTCACTCAGTTGAGCAAGCTACCTATGAAAATTAGAGAAAGTATTAATTATTCATATAATATTTATATACCAGGATTTAGTGAAACTTTTGCTAAGTAAATCCTGAAAATTTCAGATCGCCTGGTAACGTAATAAAGTTTTCACAAATGATTTCTTCGGCTCACTCCGTCGAAACGTTTTTTCAACCCCTATTTCTGACGAAAATACTGAAAATTGAAACTGCTACGTAATTGTAAAAGTGAGCTAAGATAATATGAGAATTTGTGAAACACAAAACAAACCACTAACGCGGCAGGTTTTTGTATAATCATTGGTTTCATCGGCTCACTCCGTTGAAACGTTTTTCGTAAGTTAGAAATGTCAATATCTTAAGATTTCTAGCACTATAGAAACTAAAAACTGTCTTAACTTTTAGTGAAAACTTTTCACTAAATATCCACCATACTAATGTTTTATATTCCATGTCTGGTTTAAAAGATATTCAATTGTGTTTATTCTGCATACAAACTTCAGTTTAGGGTGACCACACTGTTTTATAAAAATTGAGGACATTTTTTAAGAAAACAAGTTTGTTTACTTAATCAGCCTTCTTTATTGAACTAGGTAATTCTTTATTAAACTATAAATTTAGACTTATAACTGATCATATTCTTATTAGTGTAAATGTAAGACGTAATTTAAAGTTTCAAATATTTACCTTTAACGATTCGCTACCAATAACTACATTGATTGAGTGTACATTTTTGTTTCGGTAACGAATAAAAATAAAATGAATTTTAAATGAAATATAACTACATTGATTGAGTGTACATTTAAATATATATTTTTTGGTAACAAATAATAATAAAATGAATTTTAAATGAAATATAACAAAGATGGAATAATTTTGAGTGAATTAATGAAAGTTGTGGTCTGGCACTACAATATTTTGAGACACATTCGTTTTCCTGTTAAAAACGCTAAATCATGGTCAAATAAAAATCTGGAGTTACGAATTTAGCGTTTTTAACAGGAAAACGAATGTGTCTCAAAATATTGTAGTGCCAGGCCACAACTTTCATTAATTCACTCAACTCAAACTTTATTCGTTACCGAAACAAAAATGTACACTCAATCAATGTAGTTATTGGTAGCGAATCGTTAAAGGTAAATATTTAAAACTTTAAATTACGTCTTACATTTACACTAATAAGAATATGATCAGTTATAAGTCTAAATTTATAGTTTAATAAAGAATTACCTAGTTCAATAAAGAAGGCTGATTAAGTAAACAAACTTGTTTTCTTAAAAAATGTCCTCAATTTTTATAAAACAGTGTGGTCACCCTAAACTGAAGTTTGTATGCAGAATAAACACAATTGAATATCTTTTAAACCAGACATGGAATATAAAACATTAGTATGGTGGATATTTAGTGAAAAGTTTTCACTAAAAGTTAAGACAGTTTTTAGTTTCTATAGTGCTAGAAATCTTAAGATATTGACATTTCTAACTTACGAAAAACGTTTCAACGGAGTGAGCCGATGAAACCAATGATTATACAAAAACCTGCCGCGTTAGTGGTTTGTTTTGTGTTTCACAAATTCTCATATTATCTTAGCTTACTTTTACAATTACGTAGCAGTTTCAATTTTTAGTATTTTCGTCAGAAATAGGGGTTGAAAAAACGTTTCGACGGAGTGAGCCGAAGAAATCATTTGTGAAAACTTTATTACGTTACCAGGCGATCTGAAATTTTCAGGATTTACTTAGCAAAAGTTTCACTAAATCCTGGTATATAAATATTATATAAATAATTAATACTTTCTCTAATTTTCATAGGTAGCTTGCTCAACTGAGTGAGCCGATGTTTAATGCCATATCTTTTGTTCTATCTTTTCACAAATTAAAATATTTAGTTTCACAATTGTTTTAGAACTTGCACTAAAAGTTAGGCATATTTCTAGGCAAAAATTTTGATGGCTCACTCCGTCCACACGCACACCAACAAATGAAATGAATGAATGAAAGAAAAGGAGCAAATAATAAAAAAAAAATGGGCGGCGGAAGAACGAACGAACAGAAACGGGAATACGGGCCCCTAACTGTCGACCGGCGGCGGCGGGACCTCGAAGACGACGACAACGACGACGTTACTACTTTTTTTAGTAAGTTACGTAGGTATGTACCCTCAATTTATTTGGTAGTATTATAATTCCGTTGAAATAAAAAATCATCACAACGACATATTCAGGTAGACTTTCTAGGTAGTTAATTATTTTAAGAGCTTTCAAACGACTCAGCAATTGAGACTTGGTGTAATATTTCATTTGGTTCCAATTTCAAATTCCCGAGAAGGGCCGTTATCAAATGTGTGTACCTAAGCTTTGTTCTTTTCTTGATACTCATTGTAGGTACTTACTTTAATGACTTTATGGGTACCTATAGGGGCGCTAAAGCACCGGGCGGTTCATGTGGTTCCGGTTTGAAGTTTCTGTGAAAAATGCTAATTACGAGAGGTCGATTTCGTACGATTTACATCAAACGTTAAATCACACCCGCATTTTACCGCAGGTCGCAGATTCGTAAGCGTGCTACTACTCGTTGTTCAAATAATAGGTAGGTAAGTATCTACTTAGGCCCAGAACACACGGTGAAACGCAACTGAAACTGCTAGTTACTTTTGAGTTGCATCGAAGTTTCTGCTATTGACTTCTTTAGAAAACCACACACGACGCAAATAGCTTGAAACGTTTCGTTTCAGTTGCGTTGCAGTTGCGTTTCGCCGTGTGTTCTGGGTCTTAGAGACTCGACTCGACCTTTGGTGCTTCGGCGTAAATTGTAATAAGACTAGGAGGTACGTAGTCGAGTATCTCCAGAGACATATGCGATGGCTACAGGAGTCCAATTGGCCAGCAGTCTAGTCGGTGGGCGAAGGTTAAAAATTAAAGATATTTTTAAATACAATAATGTACTTTATTAGGATACTTAACAATAGGTCTGACACCTTCATTTCTTGTTAAACACCATTTCTAACTTGTAAAAAATGTTACGTAAAACATCGAGTCGAATAAATCGTGGATTTAGACTCAACTACAAGATTGTTGTTAACGAGAATTACTCCAATAACTACAAAAACTGTAAGTATTTCATAAAAGTATTTAGAAATAAGTGAGGCCAATATACTAGGTATTTACAATACAAGACAAAAACTAAGTTACGACGATTACATTTTCAAGTTGAAACCAAAAACACTCAAATGCAAAGTGATATCGCCATCGTGGAGTTTACATTGCATGCCAATCATAAAATACCCGTGGTGGTTAGATTATAAAATTAATGGCACTGTTTAATAAATGGCTTGGGGTTACATCTGGAAGCAGTTTTCATTACTAATAAGTAATAGGTACCTAAGATATAATTGGCAGCTAAACCGAGCTAGACTTAACGATTCACTCAGAAAACAACAAACAATAAAATGATCATTTACTTTAAATACGTAGGCTTTAACGCCTGCGATTTTTACCACATCAAAAATTCATCTTAAAAATTCGGTAACTAATTTATACAGTAC
Source organism: Anarsia innoxiella (assembly GCA_947563765.1). NCBI lineage: Eukaryota > Metazoa > Arthropoda > Insecta > Lepidoptera > Gelechiidae > Anarsia > Anarsia innoxiella. The sequence goes on from OX387395.1 coordinate 7,401,553, forward strand.
AGACCTATTACATACTAAAATAATTAACTAAGTTTTATTACCCTTAATTTAAATAACATCAAAACTGGTAGGTATTGGAACATACCGATAATTTTAATTAAATTAATTTAAGATAACAGTACACAACGTATTAATAAAATTTGTTAAAAAGATGAACAATCGTTTTGGTTAATACTTGGTAAAATTAGTTAGATTGAGAATTGTAGATAAGATATATTTTAGATATGGAAATGACTAGTCATAATGTTAAAAAAAGCTTACAGTACACATTTTCGGTCGTTTTTAGAAAGTAATGTCAACTATGACGACATTATTTTTATTTATTCTTATTAAAGTCACAATTTATTGGAGGCACAGGGTTTTACATGCATGGAAGATCATACATAGTAATTTTAACACTATTCAAACGAATGGGATTTTTAATCAGTACCTAAAAATTTTAACTAATTTTCTATTACTACTACTTACAAGAATTAGGCAGAAATTATAAGAATTTGCGTTAAAAGAGACAAAAAAACTGGGCAATTCACAGATAACAAACCGAGCCCAATATTCATTTTGTGTTGAATCAATACCTGAGAAGGCCAGTATCTCGGCTATATCAGCACCTGCAGACTAGAGTTTATGTCTACCTAGCATTACCTACAAGCTTATTTACAGCTGCCTTCGCTATTTGTTTCTTCCTACTTATACATATTAGCTTCCTAAGACGCCTCCTAAGAATATAGAGATGAATAATAAGAACATGTTTAGGCTGTTTATTGATTAATCTCACATGCGTTCAATCGAGCCTTCTTAAACAGGAGGCCTCGTTGTACGACTACGAATCGCCTCCAACAATAACGTCGAAATATCGGTTACGAGAACCAAGAATAATAAAAATACTAACATCGTAAGTTTATTATTCAAAATACTTATCGATTTTGCTTGCAAAAGACTACTTATTTTAGTTCTGGATATCTAAATAATTGTCGAGGCCCTAGAAATTCACGAAAAGGCAGTCGCCGCCGTATCTAAATAGTGTTACCTAATTAAATTTGACACGATACCTAATACTTTTAAAAAATATTCTCGACTAAAAAAGGTTTGCGACAAAAACCTCTAGTCCTTATCAAAAATATTCGTCACTATATACTAAAATGTGCGTGTTTACTTTAATGATAGTTATTCACTGATAATTCATTTGTATCTATATAGCGGTATGGACGAGCGATGGAGTTTTACTAAACTAGACTCTATTGGAGTCAATTCGAAAATAATTCTTCTAGCACAGATACATTTGGCCATCATAAGTATAAATATAAATACAGATGTATATTAGCCGGCTATGGATGGAACAATGATATGAATGATTGTTAATGACGGATCGATGTCGGTTGAGATTCATTTCCTGGTGATAGACGGATGATTCTAATTACAATAAAATCTCACGCAAATGATGATATGCTTACTTTTAAATAAACAAACACAAACACTGGTACGTTAGATAAATAAATACAATATACATTACTAGTAAAATGCGAAACTAGTCTATGCGACGTTATAAAATAAAAGTCCACTTCTGTATGCTTAGTAGAATGCCTACACTTGTAAGTCCACTGTTGCTCTAGTCTAGAGTCCGCAATGGGTATAGTCCTCTACATTGTCACAAGGCACGTATCAACCACTAGGATACGTTGAAAAAATATTTCCTCTGTTTTTAACACAACAATGTAACAATATCGGATTTAAAACTAATCTAAAGACAATGTTGTCGATAGTTTTACGATTGCACGATTGTGATCTTTGGTGTGATCTTTCACTTTATGTGACAAAAGTCAAGCTCGGACACTATTGTTTGAGACAGAACCACTTCTGACACGCCAGAACCTATATGGAGCATTCGTCACTGTCGCGGGCGTAGTCGTCATCGTCCTCGTCGTGTACCCGCGGGGAGCTCTTCTTCACCTTGCTGGACACCACGCCGGTGTTCACTTTACTGAACAAACTGCTCCGATTCAGTCTGGATATCTCCCTCTGTGGACTCAGTCTCTCCGCCACCGCCCTCTCATAGTTGTCAGATATTTTGTTCACTCCATTTACGGGGCTCGTCACCGGTGATTTGACTATTTTACTCGGTGAAGTTACTTTTTCGCCCGACTTATCGAACAGCGCTCCGCTAGTGGCCGCCGTGTAGGACGGAGGATCTTTGGCTCGAGCTCCCCCGCTCGACCCGAGTAAATGGGAGTATAAGAAACTATTATTACCCCCGAAACCGGTGTACCGATTGTCCATTTTGCCATTAACCATCATGAGGCTGACGGGTTTTTCGGGAGGTACAGGTTTTTCGGATAGTTTTTTCTCGGGGTAGCCATTTTTGTTTGTGGCTGCTTGTGGCTGAGTGGCCCACCGGTCGCCGCTGCCGATGGAGTAGATGGCGCTGAGGTTGACATAGGGTGGCGCGGGCCGCCCGCCCGCCCCCGCCACCACTTCGCTCAAGGTAGACTCCTCCACGCTAGAGTCCTCTATACCTTCTGTGTTTGTGACTTCGTCTAGATTTGGTGACAAACAATCTTCGTCGGTCTCATCGTATGAGCTGAAAACAAATTACAATATGTTAACAGATGGTATAGTTCCCTCGACACCCTGAAGTAGCCCTGAAGTAGTATATGTACTGAATGCAAGTGAACCAAAGGTTTCTTGTTAGTGTTGCTTCATGCCTGATGCGAATAACTTTAACGATCAATTATATACAGTCAAAAGCTTTAATGTTTAACTATGTGTATCTTTTGAGTGTAAAGGTGGGATTTGAATAATATTTACAAGGATAGAAGTAGGTATTTCATCAGTAAGGCAGACAAAGATCTCCAAGCGAAGTCAAGAGCAAACACCTCGTGGTTTTGGGGATTTGGGTCTAGAAACATTACGTAATTTGCAAAATTCAAAATGATTAAGTAAAATGTTGATGTCATTCGACATTCAGGTGCAAATGTTCACAAGGATAAGCGAATAGTTGATAAAGAACAAGATGCAATTGTCGGCCACAAATCGTGAGGATCTTTCGAAGAAGTCATAAGCTCATTTGTCAAGCATCAGTAATTAAAAAAAATATAGAGTTGTCTCTATGTATTCAATGCAAAAGTACACAATAACAGACACTGCAAGTCACCAACACATCCTTACCCTAGCATAGCCACTTGTGTCTTCCTCCCTGATGAAAGAAATTATCATAAAATTATGATCAAACGATCAAACACATAAATACAAAATACATACTTATAGGACATATAATACAGAACACAAAGTATAAATAGATAGTTAGGTAAGAACTGAAACTTACAGGAATATAAATAAAATTTGTAGTGTTAAATGATAGTTATATGAAGGGGGTATTATTATATTTTGTGTAATTATTATAGTGTGGATTTGCGTATCTACATTCTATACTTTACGTATATCTTAGATTGCATTCAGAACATATTAACAGTAGGAAGTTATTCACGTTACGACGTTTAATAAGGTGTGTGCAGGTCCTAACGTTTCAGACTGATGATGTGCCTCAATATACATGATGCGTACACAATGCTTGATGTTTGGGTTTTCTCTGCAGCTAGTGCGCAAGGCAACACATTCGAATCCATATATGTTCTACGTTACCAAAGATTACGTCTATTTGTAAAGTCTGAATCCAGTAAATCCCTTACTCCTGCACAACTCATAGAATTGTTTCATATACTTCTTTTTCTCTGAGTCTTTCATTAATTTATACAACATCCTGTTTACGATACGAAACATTGTGTCATTATGAAATTTAAATACATACTTAAATAATTTATAAAAGAGTTGTTAAAGTAAGCGCTCTTACATTTGATCCTGTGCGTCGCTGCCTCCTTCCTCTGCTACTAGCAATTCATACTCTTCAGCTGCAAATCTATCCCATTCGGACATCTGAAAAACCACAACCAGTTTCTTAAATACCTACACGCTTATTTAGATAATACATTTATGAAACTATATTCTCTTCTCTCTTCATTAAATAAGTATTATATAAGCAGAGAAAACAATTAAGTTTAGGTAGGTACGGTAGTTATAAAAACTGACGTCTGAATCGGAGTCTCTTTGCGTAGCGAAGGGGTCGCGCTGTTCGTGATCCAAGTACTTCTCCAGGTTGAAGAAAGTGTCGAAGAAGATCGGAGTCAGTTTGCATCTCTTAAGATCCGTCAGGGTGATCTTTCCTTCCTCTGCCGGGTGCACCATGTCTAACATCTGAAAATTTCAAATATGAACGTGAAACATATGAAGAGTGGCACGTCATCTTGGCCAGCAAGTATGTTAGCTTGTGAAGTCACGTTAGTGGATATAGAAACGAGGTTATGTACCTAAATTATAGCCTCATGAATGCTACACTTAGTAATAAGACTGTCTTTCTTTTGCTAATAATAATCACAGAATGTAAGTCAAATTATACGATTACCTGACACAAGCAGTCATTGAAGGGTAAGGTCTCGATGCCGATGGCCTCCATCCTCTGCATCTGCTCCTCGTAGAAGTACTCCAGCTCGTACATCGATATGTAACCGTCACCATCCACGTCCATACATCTGGAAAACAGGCAAGTAATAAACATTACGAGACGATTAGATACCTAATTTTCACCACAAGAAACAGTGAAAAGAGAGAAGATACATAAAAATTTGGGTACCTAGGTAGGTACCTACCTACCCCCTCCCTTTTTAATTTTGGCTTATAAATGGCCTTTAACTATAATATTTCGAAAAAAAAATTTATCTCCTCAGCTGGTATAATTAGATGTGTGTGAAGGTCACATCACAACCACTCCAATTTTTCGCTAAAGATCCTATTATAGTGAAAGGTTGCTGATGAATATTGAATGTAGGTAGGAAGACTTGAGTTGGCTTATTTGCAGATAGCATTGTATAATGGATGGCACATTACGTGACCTGGCTGTATCAATGTGCGCCAACTGCCGCAATGCATGCAACGCCACTCAAACTTGTATCAGAGGAGGTACTTGGCAAAGGCGAAAGTGCAGCATTTTAAAGTCCCCAGTATGGTTTTGTCGAATTCAATGCCTGTCTTGTATTATTAATTATTGCTAAAGTAAAATACTGATTTTAAATATATTAATTCAAGAAGTTTTCCATGCGTTTACAATTGCCTCTTGTTTAATTTTTCTCGTGAAAATTAAAGCTGTTCTACACAGGCCTTACCTAAACCAATACTCAATCGCAGTGGGGTGCGTCTTGTCCTCCTCAGCCAACAGGAACCAGACGAACTCCGTGTAAGACATCCGAGGCTCCCCGTCTGGTGTCAGTCGGTTCTGGTTGCCGCGCGTCACGCACCCGGACAGCACCCGCTCGATCATGCGGCTTGATAATGCTGAAGATAAATATTACATCAAATATGAGTCATTAGTTCAAAATCTTTAAGATTTAATAGCAATAGCTGGATTCGAATTAAGAACTTACTGGTCAAAGCGCTCGGCTCAATTAAATCAAGCCAAAAGTTCTTAGAAGTGAAGAAGGTTGTAAAAATCATTTCTATACAGAAAATGATAGAAAAAACTTAAATCCACAGATAGAGCCGTATAGTATATGAATGAAATATGGACAAACTTATTCTTGAACGACTTCGCTCAACTATAGAACAGGAGTAAAACTCACTTATTAATTTAGACCCAAAAACTTTCCATACCGTTGAACAAGTCCACAAAAATCCTTGAAGAGAAACTTAATCAGCAGAGAAAAGCACTTATTTGACTTAGATATAACTTTCAATTTGATATGGACAAGATCTTATTATTTTTTCCTCTGTTGGAGTAAGACTCTTTTAGGCGGTAACTTACTAAACTAAATCTTAACTTAACTCTTAATCTCTTACTCTTAACTCTTCTTTTCTTTTTTCTTTTCTTAATCTTTAACTAGATTACCTAGTTAGCAAGTAAGTTAGTGGAGTCTTACCGTGATCGTTGTGCCTCGCCAGATCGTGTTTGTCTATAAACAAATCGTGATCCCTGTCCAGCTCCCAGAATTTGCAATAAATTACGTAGAAATGCTCATAACTGGAAAGAAAGAAATAACAAATGTTAAAATAGTCAAATGGTCACGTAGAATCCAATGAGATTAACATGTCGACGATCAACTGCCTGCATATGCAATGATTATAAAAAGTAAATTCACCTAAAGAATTGTGTGACTTGATTGATATCCTCTTCCTCCTCGAGAAGCTGTATAACCTGCAGCAGGTTGGACCGCCGCAGCTCTGGGATCGATATCCTACCCGACCACGACCGGTTCACGCAATAAAATATCCTAGCAATCACCTGCAAAACAAAATGAACCCATTATTTTGAGTAATTAGGAAAAAATATAAATACATTATTATATAGTGCTTTTGACGTTAATGTTTGTGAAAAGCAATGCTTACAGTATGCACGTATCTCGAATGAAATTCAGTAGCTTCCTTCAAAAAGGAGAGGCCAGGATGCGTGTCCACCACATCCTGCACTAAAGGCACGAAGTCCTCGGGAGCTAGCGTGATGCTCTTCCCTCTGGTCAGGATGTGGACGAACCGGGATGCTTGGTCGTGACATTGTGAGGTCATCCTGGAAAGAAGATGGATAGTTTTAGGAATTCAAATTTTCAATTTCCGCTGAACTCGCTTGAATTCTACAGGAGCCTTCTAAGGAAGAGTGGATGAATGTGTAAGTAAGTAGTACCCGAAACAAACATATTTCTTGCACCTTTTTCTTTTAGTAGCGAATATGTCCTGTATACAATTTTGCTTTCACGGACGCGTAATTTTGTAAAAGCTCTTTCTTGCGCCGTTGCAATATGTTTTGTGACAAAGGCAGAATATGTAATGTGCAAGAGAAATTACCTACTTTGCGTAAATAATTGGCATTACCTTTCTTCCTATTCTTGGTGTGTTTCTAAGATTCTTCGTCTAAATAGAGCTTAGTATTAGTGACGCTTGTGGTAACTTTGCCAATTAGCAAATCTAAATATAGACTTTCTGCTTGCTTGAAGTTTAAAATGTTGTTTTGGTATAATTGGTTTACAAACTTGCGGTGAGGAGTCGACTAAGTATAGATTTCCTACGTCATTATACGAAGGGCCATAGCTGGGGGATAAATTCTGTTTGTACAACAACTACAAAATGTGTTATTTACAAGGAACATGAATGAGTATAATTTAATAGAAACTGCCTAGCTGTAGTTAGCTATTACTTTTTTTTAACGTGGTCTATATTTTTGCAAAGCAGAAACGTGATTTTCCCCTTAAACTAGACCAAACTTTTCAGGCAAACTTAATTAACACGATATCATCGATTCAGCAAGTCTGGTATCATCAATTAGCAATAATTATAGAGGTAAATACTAACTCTCTCCAGAAGTCAATGAACTTGTGTCCGTCGACGGAGGCGTGAAGGCTCTGCTGTGTTGCCAGGAACAGCGGCATCTTCCAGTAGAGAGGACACTCGCATGCCTTTACTATGTGCTTGAAGCTCTCTCGGGGTACCTGGGAGCAAGAGAGAGAATAGATATCAGCTTAAGCACTTAAAATTGGCGACTTTAGCGACAATGTGACGAAAACGTTCTCCTTTGATAACAACAGCACCTGAAATAGTCTAGTAGAACAACTAAGAAAAAGTCTGCTTTCTTGATTATAAACAAAGCTGCAAGTTCAAAGAACGTAAGCCAGTCATTTCACTCCATAAACAACGAGGATAATCGTTCGCATTTCCGTCCTAGCACAGGTGTGGTTCTTAATTCGTTACTGCAAGTATTCATGATCCTTTTACTGATCATTGCACCCATCGGCGAAAGCTAGATAGGTATAGGTACTACACACATTTACCAGCCAATTTTGCTTTGTAGTTTGTAGACAAGATAAAAAAGATGTTTGCAGGTTATTTTAGGTAATTAGAACCTTAAGGCAATGACACACGGCATAGTTATTTTTAACTATGTAGTGTTGTTCGTATTGTTCATCAGCGCCTCTGGTCACGCTCGTCCCATGGGCCAGTGGGAACTTCCGCTATTACACAAAATGGGCCATTGGACGCGTCAAAAACCAACCACGAACGGGACTGATGCGGCATAATCGTTATGGACTACTTACTCTCTCTCACGTCCCTAAAACAATACAGGTGGAAACGGAACAAACGTATCTCTGTGATACGTAAAAGTAGGACCTGCAGATTTGGCCCATGAGAATTTTTTTGTGGATTTTAATGGTTGAGATTCACAAATTTTGAGGTGCCACTTTATTTGGAGAGTAAAAACTTTGTGATTACGCAAAAGTACAAACTCTTATAGAATATCTTATTCCTTTTTTTAGCGAACGTATACTATTGGAATAATTATATAGGCAACATTTCCCGTTATAAAATAAGTGGTTTTTACCAGATAGGTATTAAATATTACCTACATACCTACCTACACATTTCTATTTGTGATTTTGCGTAGAAAATTGACGGAGTGTATATAGGTACCTAAGCTAAATATAGTCAAGTCGTTCGTCTGCGTCAATACAGTCAAAAATACGTAAAATGGTAAAAGGGGGTGGTGGCAAGGTAGAAGAGGACAAAGAACCATTTAATAGGTAAGTACTTTTGGTAGATAAGTAGAAAGCATCTATTTATTTCATGACATGCTTTCTCCTTTTCCCCACAGATTTCATACGTCGAAGATAAATCACTCGACTGGAGACCTTCTCTCCCTATGCATGAAATTATCCACTTCTACTTGATTTATAATACAAATGTTAGTATTTAATTGCGATCTCAATTCAGAACAGACAAAGATGCCTTGGATATTTTATGATTATTAAGTAGTCTTAACTTTTTGAGCTTTTATTTCAATTTCATATTACTTTTGAAATGCTCTCAATTTCCTTTATGAAGGTCTAATCTATGAATTTACCGAGAAAATTTTAACGTTAGTTTCTAGTTTCTAGTTCAAGAGCCTTTAAAAAAATACATACATATTGGTATTAAATCCACTACCGCCATCAATCTCACCATCATAATTAATCAAGCGTGAAAATGTTTAAACGAAAATTGGGTTCAGTTTTCAAATATATCTCTACGCTAACAAAATACATCATCAGCCCACCCTAGCGACCCGACCTCCAAACCCGTATCCCTACTTCCCTACCTACCAATAGGTACTTATAGTAACAATCCGGGATTGTCGAGATTCCCTGTTCCCCAAAGAGCGGTACCCGGGGTCAATGACCGCCGAAAGTAGGTCAGAGCAGAGCTCCTTCGCGCCTATTTATAACGCGACGGACTATGAGTTTGACAACACCACGAGACGCTCGCTGCCTGCGCGACTCGCCACGCCAACACCTTATACATCATGATCGACGAATGTACAATAATTTATTACAACTAATAGTAGCAATAGGTCTATAAAATGTTTCACAAGAATTATGAGAGATCGTTACGTGTATTCCAGGTATGACTATAAATAGCCAAACACTGGAAGAGATCGGAGTACCTAAGCTGTGAGAGTCGACCTACTCGTTAGTATGTAGGTATGTAAATGAAAGAACCTATCTACTGAAAAGCAAATATAGATCAGTTTTTTAAAGGAATAGTGAAAAATTGAAAATGAAACATTATAATATTATCCAACAACAAAGTTGAAACAGACAACGTTCTAGAATTTAAGCAATTTTAATGGCTGCCGTTTTAGCTCATAATTTCTATTCATCATGCTATTCTAAAGATCAGATAGAATGGTTTAATTGTAGGTTTATTAATAAGTTATCAAGAGGACAGACCACCCATGTAGATACTATGTGGGCCTGGTAGGTACGAGCGGAGTTTAGTGAAGCGACTCGCTTCATTGGAGCAGAGCGGTGGTCGTCATGTTGTGGGTGACAGGACGTGATTCTTAACCAATGTCCATCTAGGTTGCATGCTTCGAGAATAAATAAACATAAGTCGGTAAGTGTAGGTACCTGCTTACATCGAAATAGTGTCAGTATCGTAAAGAATGTCAAATACTTATTTGGAAATCAAGGTAACGAGTAACGTTTACTTCTGATTTCAGAAAAAGTCGCTCTGAACAAGATGAAAAGCTCAAAGACAGGCTGGCTATTATTGAAACAGTACATAACTTGAATAATTCAACACGTGCAATACTAGAATTTCCAGTTGAGGTTTTGGTAAAGTGTAAGAGCACTTTGTGCACAACTATCGCCTAATAGTAAAGTTAATGATAACCTAAATTGGTGTAAAAAATTTCTTGCGGCACTTTCATTTCACGCTGGGTGGCTTGTTAGCTTATAGAATACTTAATCCAGCGGCCGCTTTCCATCCAATCAAGGGGATATCTTAAAGATAATCTAGCAGAAGGCCGTTGAGAAAATCAGCCCAGCCTATCCTTAGGAATTGACCTACTTGGTCTTAAATAGCTTAAGCAGCGAACGTCTGCTTATTTTAAACGTAATGAGAAATAGGAGTGGTGAGTACAAAGTAGGTACAGTAAAATTATGTTCCCGTTTTAGTTAATCCTACAATTCTTAAAGTAGGAAGCTCGTGGGTACGATTACTCAATTTACTATTAAATCGTAAATTTTACGATACATTGAGCAGAAGTGACTGCGGGCGAGTAAAGTTAAATATCTTCACGATTCTCGTAGAATTGTAGAGCTACTTACGTTCAATGTGTAAATCACTGTAAAATTTTAAGTGCCATTTGGTTCTTATTATGACTGGTATATCAAATCGTCGTCGGAGTTGATCGTCTTCTTACTCCATAGGTACTTATTGAAAGCCATAGAATACGAGCTTAGCTATCTTGAATACTTATACCTTCTTTCTTCGTATTTCGAGTTTTTTTTTATATGCTGGATCTGAATATGATAGTGTAGGTATAAATAAGCGATACTAATTTCTCGATAGGATGTAAATTTGACGAGCCGAACAAAAATTTGAACCATAATTTAGCATACACAGCGGAAGCCGATTGACCTAAATACGTAGAATGGAGAAAGAGGTCGTCATTGCGATGGGCTTGCCTTGCCGGTGGACGGCGCGGTGTGGCTCGCGGCCATCGAACAACCTCTCTTTGATGCCTGAGTGCTTTGCTGAGCCACTTCCGATAAGCTATCTAGGAAATTATTTTCATACCATGTCCGATTAGCGGGTTATTGCATATATATAAATAATATTCCGAAGATGTTTTAATGTTAATACTTACTCCTTGCAAAGTTCATGCTCTTAAACTTTTAAAAACTGAGTGATGCGATTGCAACTAAATGAATAACCGGTGATGGTATATCAAACGAGAAAACAAAAACCTTTTAACAATGTGTCTCGTGTAAATTATACTTACATTAGCATATAAATTAGTAGTCACACAATACATATATGACTTTGTTAGTGTTGTGGAATCCAAACGAGCGGATTGTTTTAGTTAAGCGAGCAAGCAGACTCCCACACGACTCCTTATTTAGCAACATCATATATTACAGGTTGTTAATCCCATTCAGTAGCTGCCTTTGTCATAATATATTGCATTCCATCAATATTGTTTTTATTAAGTTGTTTCTTTTATGCATGGATGTACTTTAAACTTTTTTTACCTTCATATACGCACCGAATATGAAGTAGGGTAAGTGTTGTCTTTGGATGAAAAATGTATAAATTTAAACAAAAGTAGCTGAACCTTAATCTAATTTGAATCAATATTTTTTCTGTAAAATACTTAGCACCTAACTAATCCTTATCATAATACTTCGATTAGTTACCTTCATCAAAATCAAAACTAAAGTTGATAAACAAGATCCATCGTCGTTCCTTACATGAGTTAGTGTTGTTATAGAGTTGAATTACATAGTTGGTCGCTCGACAGTAAAGAGTTTACACCAACCCGAAACTTACTTCCCTCAACCCGCATAACTTAAATTACCTACTTCACTTTTGAATAATCTTATTATTTGGACGGTAATGGAATGTAGAGATAGAACTCTCCCTATCTATTATATGTTTCAAACGAAAAACAAGCTGCGGTAGCATTGATTTGGTAGGCATTGCAATGCATTTGACAGATGTTATGCAACATCAAACCAAAAGCTCGGCCATATTAGCGATACTATTCACAAAACTGTTGACACCGCGTATGTTTTATCAACCAGGATAAAAATCATATATCCATAAAATGATAGTTCTATATAATTTGTAAAATATTGTTTATACTTCCTGTCACAGCAACAATGGCTCTACTATGAGGACGTAATTTGCATTATAATTTGTTTTTTGTTTTATAATATCCGTGAGAACGCTCCCACGTCCTCGCACGCGACAATGTGACCGCAAACATTAGTTTATGATGAGGCTTAGGTACAGGAAGACACCACAAAACACCAATGTTGGTTAAACATTATTTAGTCAATAATTCGTTCACTACACATTGCCCTAGTGGTTTCATTTAGTTTAACCCATTTTTTGCCACAGCAATGCCTATTTGCCACCTTGTTTTATTGCACTAATTTCCACGCCTAGCGCTTACAAAGTTGGTACAATTATGTGAAATCTAGCTAGACACCTTGCCGTGTTTTTGCCGCATATTGATAATTATAAATTTAACACACAAAGACAAAGAAAACGTACAAATGTTCCAGTCACTCTATCCATGTGAAGCTCATACAATTCAAATAAGTACCATATAAGTTACTTGTAGTAAGGAACACAATGGGAACAGCTTCTTGTCAAAGCCCTTATATGTTTTTCTTTATAAATTAATACCTACAATATGCCTTTATTGTTTGAACTTTGATAATTCGGTTTTACGGTTTTTGAATACCGTCTTCATGATATTGAGGTTGAACTGATCATTGTCATAATGTTAAATTTTCTTTTGTTTACCAATTAGTGCATAAGAAATAATATAAGAAAATTCTTTCTTGATTGTGCATTAGCGCCACTAGTATTCGTAAGTTGAATGAAACAAAAGTGAAATAGTTCACCGGGGTTGCCAACAATTCACGATTATTGGCAAAGAGGAATGTGGGCCAATGCTGCCAGATTTTATGAAGTGTGAAAAATATCACGGTGAATCAGTTTTGCAATACGAACTTGAAATTGCTGAGAATTTTCTCGCGTAGAAATTGTTTGAATTTACCTAGGTTATTGCATTCGATTTTAATGTCGTCTTCAATTTTAAAATAGGTACTTAATAATATTTCTGTTATTTTGCATAAAAAATTTCAGTTCAGCGCGCAGCGAAACTACTAGAGATGGTTAATTTCAGTGTTAACTGCGGTAAATCTCTACATCGTGAAGTAGAGTCCAAGTAGTCACTCAAGTAGGTATATTTGATACGTACCGCGATTGTTTTGTGGAGATCACATGGCAGAAAGCCAAAATATCTTTCATCATAGTGAAAAAGATGCATAAAAAACTGATACGGGTCAAAGTTGAGTTTTTGTTATGATGTCATAAACTCAACTTCAAAAAGCTTCTATAGCTACTTTTTAAATTGTTTTGTTTTTAATTTTAGCTACAATGTTTACTGTCGTACCGGATTTAACCGGATCGAAATTCAATTTCAGAATACATTCTGTGATTTTGTATAGGCTGTCAGGTATTACCAAGGAGACTTGCAAATATATCTGTAGGTACCTACCTGTATATTTTGCAATGGAATACGTAACAGGATTCCTAGTACAGACGGAATGCCATAGGATATTAACAGAATTACAATATACATGATCAGTATCACGAGAAGTAAAGGCAAGTTCTGTGCCAAGTCGCATTGGTCTATTTGATTAGTGATTACGATAAATTGTGTTATTGCTCGAAGAGACTATGTGGATTAGGTACCTACATTTGGATATTTTCTGTAAACCAAAACCAATTCGCGAGCAAACTAGATAGAGATAAATGTATTGAATAGTTGAAAATATGAGATTGTGACTAAAATAGCTACAGGCATTATTAAAAGTAACCATTGTTTGGTGGTTCGAACCATGAAGGACACCCACAAAGTATCTTAGTTACCCATTATTTGTGTCCAACAAAAAGTTAAGATCGACGCAATTACTGTAATTATTACCCTGTGGCCTTAGCGACCAGATTTTAACCTCTGGCTGGGAGCAGGGTCCATTTCTTTTGTACCCAGGAAGAATTTTTTTGTTGCCATGTAAAAAATTATCCCAAAGTCGTGAAAAGGGTTATAATCATAGAGTATGTTAGGTACGTTAAGTAAGACTGCCTGTTGTTAAAAGATTTCGGGAATTTTCTTTATAGGCCCGCTAGTTTTTCCCGCATAGTTTTATATGTTTTGGCAAAATTCACAAATCACTCTCCGAAATATGTAGTGCAAGAGACAGTGCGTTACAAGATAGAATTCGTCCGGTCAGGTTGTCAACGCAGATTGAGTTTGATGCATTCTATCAATGTAGTTCGGAGAATGCCGAGAATACAGGCCATGTTGCTACCCGCTTATTGGCACAATGCCAAACTGCATCGTTGTATGCCCAGGGAAGGATTAACATCATTATTTATCCAAAAAAGTCGAATTTTCTACTACATTTTAGGTTAGGCACTTGGCTGCTTTTGTATTGTTGTGCTAAAGTCCCATTTAAGTAGAGTAAAGACGTTGTTCTTATATTATATCCGAGTTCAAAGTTTGAAAAACGGCACGTGCCTACGATTTTCGTAGTCTTATTTTGAAATCAGACTCCAATAATCTGTATTTACACTACAGTGTATGTGTGTTTCATATGCTGACTAAATCCATTTCTGATTCCCTCCAAATGCAGACGGCTCGAGTGATAAATGCGATACGAAATAGGGTAAAAGCACTTTGCGGCAGATTTATTTACACATTTAGTATTCTCATTTGAGTTCAAAAATAAACCGACTGATGATAAAAAAGAAATAATTAAGGATCGAATGCGTTTTCTAAATCATGTTTCGGAAGAGCACTTTTAATTTTCTTTTATTTAACTTAAATTTAGGTTATTTAGGGTAAATAAATCAAGGCAAGGAGGTACATTAGCTAATATCTGTTATACCTCTATCTATTTACTTAATATTAAATAAAGGTGAACAAGCAGTAATTGTGATTGATGAAAGCATGGATGAGTATCAAATTATAATTAACGACTGTTCCCAAAGTTTATTCATGGCTCACAGAATTATATACCTATTGGCGCATTATAATCCCAACAACAACAAATTATAATGATAAAATCTGCAGGCTAACCTTCACTTTGCATTGTTCTCTGCGGCGGCAATATGACCAAATTTGGATAAGGCCCAAAATCGCGATTGTTTTTACCCACACGCTTTCAATAAGCCTTGGTATTTTGGGCAAAGATATATTTGGGTCATATTTGTCACAGATTATTTGGTGGACGTTGCTTGTTTTCCCGAAGACAAAATGCGACATTTTTGCGGTAATATATCTTTAGGATTAGAACAAGGAGCGATCTGGATTTTCAGCTCGCCTCACCCAATTACCTCACGTTCTCATACCAGAAAATACAATATTATCGGCAATGTTCACTCGATTTATTTTACCGAACACCTTGTTACCCACGTAAAACAATTTTCCTTTCATAACAAATATTTGTTATAAGAAGAATTCAATATTGTTTGGCAATATTCTTTTACATAGGTACTAGCTCTCGAAAGAAAGGTACCAATTACTTTGGCATCTACTATATGACTGTTTTTATGAGAAAATCTTTGATTATTTAATTAAAATCCTTTTCACAATCAATATGAGGGATTTTCAATTCGAACAATGGATTTCGCAATTGAGTTTGTTTACGTAGCTTATTCAAGTCGCGTGCTCGCTTGGATTATTATTGAAATTCAGATTCGCTCAAAACAGGAATATAAATCTTAGCGACCTATACATTTGGTATTACGTCCCAATAAATTGCTTTAGAAGTAGACATCTATGTTGTGTTTAAATTACATATGGTGACAGTACTGCATTAATTTAATGATCGCAAGTCGTAACGCAAGATAAATATATGAGTACTATTCTGTTGCAGAATATTTATTCTTATTATGGACAAATATGTTATACGCAGAAATAAGTACCTACAGACCTATCTATCGCATAAACCTAATTGAAAATCTTACCTGGCTATTGGGGAACGTCGCAAACGCAGACTGTACTTTATGCAGTGCGTGGTCCTGCTGATGTACAGGCGGTGGTCTTCCTTTCGGGAAATGGAAGCGCGGGATGACTCGTGCCGTCGGCCCTCCGCTGGCGGCTGCGCTGCGGACCGACCGTTGCAGCGTCGTGTGCGCCGGCGCAGACGACGGCTTCGGCGGCGTTGACGCAGCATAACTCTGAAAGGTAGATAAGGTAACGTATTAATAAGGTATAATCATTATTTATGCCCTTCTTTAGTGATTAATATTTTAAAATACCTAAGTTGTTTTAAAAACAAATATAAATTTCATACATGTATAAACAAGAGCGACATACACGATTCATTTTTAAACGGTTTTATTTTCAAAGTTGATTATAAATGCGACGTTTTGATTCCAAACGGCTTAGAACGAATTTAAAATCAATTATACATGGATTCCATGTAAGGATTAACGAGGTATTTGACCTGGCGCATGTAGCTCTTATTTCTAACGTTTTGGTATATTTAACGAGAATGTTATAAGTTGCAGTTTATAATACGAGTAAATACCTCCGTAACAAACGGTCCCCTGAGGTTCATTTTATTCGTTTAACTAATTAGATGCGACGAGAGTACTAAACCAGGGAAACTCTCTGAAGTGCACTTACAAAGGCTGACCTTCGCGAAAAGGTGCTTAAAACCTTAGAAGCGACGTAACGAGCCTAGAATTTGGATGTTGGTCCCAAGACAGAGCACGTAGGTAGTTAGCTGCCTCCTCGGCACGTACTTGACGACTCGAAACCAACCCAAATGGCACTAGCGGTTACACTCTCATAAAACATTTGAGACTTCAGAACAAGTCAAGAATACTTGACATAGGAGAAATTCACGGGTATCAAAACTTTCCGAAACTCGAGGAACCTACGAAAGATAAAATAAGATGAGAGAAAACACGCAGCAAATATTTATATCTCAGAATAAATAGGCAACGAAGGTAATTTTCAGATAAGAGTCGAAGGACCTTGTACTGTGAGCATGTTTAGAGCGAAGTAAAAATTGTAATACGGTTATTTTTTGCTTAAACTTTATTCAAGTGCCCCTAGAGAATTAGTCCGACGCAGGAAAATTCTTGTCCGCTATCACTTTCGTGTAATTTATGCCTCAGAGGGTTTTGTGTCACTTTATTATTTTAGTGGAAAAATTTGTAACACCTAATACCTAGGTACACGCACAATATATGTAGAATCGAGGTAGCATCTAGAGTTTGACAATAATAGTAGAAAGTTTTGCGAAACAACAGTTACAAGGTGAGGAGGGTCGCCGTTTCCAAGATTTATTACACAAATTTTGTGGGTTCTTTGTTATATTTCAATTGCTGTAGATACAGTATCCCTAAGGTAAAATAAAACGTTTACATGTTTGAATGAACACGCTATTAGGTACCTTTCCTATAATAATAGAGAACTCCACTGTCAGTGGATTGTAACTAAGCATTTTATTTAATTACCTCAACATACCTTAGTATCTAATTAAATAAGTTTGTATGCGTTTTTCATAATTTGACTTTTTTACATAGGTAATTGAATGAAATAAACTGGGAAATAAAAAAATCTTTGTTTATAATTATTTACGTCACATATTTATCCAATACGGTAATACAGCACTAACGACATTACAAACATGGTAAATTCTTGGTACTAACTTAAGAATATCTTAAGAAGCTAGTAAAGGAATGTACACGACGCAAGTTTGTAGTAAGAATGTTAGTGGTTGCAGCTAACAAGGCGTAGAGTAAGTTCCCAGCTTTAACGTAACACGTTGAGGGTGCAAGCGCATACATTGCATTGTTTACTGCACTTTGCGGTGACTCGCAACATGCACTTTAATTTCGATTTCATCTTATTAATGTTCTTAATTCAAATTGATTTATCAGTGATGTGATTTATGACCGATCAACTAATTGGTGATGTGTATCATCAAAATACGCCAGATGTGCGAGCTAATGATCTACCGTTGCATCTTAATTAGAATAAAATAAGTACTAGTGCATTGATAAATCGTACAGACTAATGCAGATGTTTAATTATAAAAGTTCGTAATGTGTTAGTAATGGCATACCGATCGGATGGCCAGTGTATCGGCAATATTGGCACAGGAGCTTGTAGCGTCTCTCCTTGGCCCACAATTTTGTGCGCGTCGCACGTCACAGTGCGTACGCGCCTTATTATTAAACCACCGCGTGCTCATCATTAGCGAACAAGGTTCACTGTACGAAAAAAGTACACTAACATAGGTCATCGAAAAAAATCACAAATTATGCCAAAAGTAAATTGGACCATATTAAATCAACCCCATATTTAGGAAGTTCCTTGGCATTTTGTTCAGAGACAAAAGAGATAGGAATTTCTGGAGAAAATAAAGTTGGAATAAAACTAAAGTTATTTTTGTAAACTTTTCCTAGACCGGAATGCAGCTGTCGTAGACGACCAAGTGGTTTTTGCCAAACTACAGTATATGCTTAAATTCGCCATATAAATACTCGTTTCGAACAAGAGTACAGCCAAAAGTTGTTGTGTTGTTTCTCGAGATAGTCTATGAAGTGCAAAAGTTGGCATGCCGCTTGGAAACCTTCCCAGACCCCGGTCAATAGACTGGCCCTATAAACAATAGTAAATTAGAGAAAAAAGATTCCACTTTCAAAATTTTAACAAAGGTCTCGTCTCAGCTATATAAATATCTTGACTGATTATTACTGAATTGGCCAGCAAACTTTCCCTACAAAGCAAAATCCTAAACAAAGCACCGAAGCTACAGTTTTAATTAAAATTCTGTCTAGTAATTGCACAGTTGGAATGAAATGGAATATTAAATATCGTAGAAATTAAAGTTAAGGTTACCTACACCATTTACATATTAATAAGTAGGTGTTTATTAATTTTCTGTATTCTGACCTAATTTTGTAAGCTAAGAATAAGAATAGTATGCATAAACTCCACGTTAGATTAGGCGTAATGGCCCAGCACATTACGTAGATGCCCCAAAAGTTACTTTCGCAGTCAGATTATTAGTACAGCCAAAATAATAAAAACTTTCACGGCCTTTTACTGGAAACAGGTGACGCCATTTTTTCAAAATAATACGTTGTTATATTCTTGTAAAATGTGTTCAAAGTAAGTAGGAACGTAGATACATTTTAAAACTCTTCTAGACAACTTAGCTTGGAAAACTTCAGTCTTTGCTCTTTTTATAACGAGTCAGATATTCTATGTCGTTCAACAAATTGATAGAATATATTGTATTCGTGTAACCTCCACGAGATGTTTGGGGCCATCCCGTGGGGGATTGATGTACTGAGTGAGAGACAAGCCGGGGGCGCGTAGGCGCGACACGATTCAATCTCGGCACGTAATCTCACTTCTTTGAATGCCCCTCATTTTTCACTTACCACAGACGTATAAGTAGGTACAGTACATATCCGATAAGTAGTAGAAAATACACATCGAAAAATATTTCCATCCTACTCGTACCTATATCTCAAATTAGTAGTGTCACACGAACGAAAATCTAAAATCTTTTACAAAACAAATATTATATTGTCAAATATCTAAAAAGATCGTCATTTGATCTCACCGACCGATGTAATCAAAAGATCATTAGCTAACGTTCTATTAAACCTACAGCTGAAACTGTCTAAAAATGTAAATCTCAGATTGATTAGCTTCACAGAATCTAATTTCTTTGAAGTATCCTTAATTTGATGATTACCGACACGAACGTCAATTTTGTTAGAAAAGCTTTTGGATTATCCAAAGGTTACCTACAAATACACGTTGTAATTTATTTCGTCTAAATTCGTGTGGCGACCTTGACTGCCGCCAAAGTCCTCGTAAAACCCGGTATAGGTGAGATTGTACCAGATAACACAAAATAAATTTACATTTACCAAATTGAGGATTGGTAAAGGACCTTCAAGATGAGAGCTACATCCCAAACCACTCGGAATATTGTATTAGTATTTTCGGAAAATAAATGGAAGGTTTCATAGTTTTGTTTGAAGTTTATTTTGTCAGGTATCTAAGTACTTAATAATTTTTTGCAAATCCCATTTCGAAATATAGGTTGGTACCTAATCTAATTAGTTACCTACCTAATCTACATAGTTAGATGCTCTTATTTAAGTTTAACGAGGTGGCCGTTTGCTTATGCCTACATTAGCTTCGTAATACCTCCGTTGAGTGCTTGGCTTTATAATTTCGGTCTTGTAATGGCCATACGCCCACGCTAACAACAATGGCTAAATTGCCCGGTCCAAGAGAGGCGACGACTCAAAGGACCAAATCATTAGTTCCTGCCCAATAAAAAAATGTCTAACAGCCAGTTGCTGAAAAGATCATTAGCTAACACTCCATTAAACATATAAGTAGTTGACTCTATCAATTTCTAGTATCAGAAGAAGACGACACGATGTTGAATGGATACTCTAACTGCCTTTTCTACAATGGATGGTAAAAAGAATTTCTTAGCACGTATAAATGTATAGAACTGCTTTTGTTAAAAGTAGGAAATTACATAATACTTAAGTAGGTACTTAAAACGTCTATTGTGGACTGTGGTTAACAAAAGAATTAGATAATTTGTCGTGAACGTTTTTATTTGCATGTATTTGAAAATTTAATATTAAAAAGAAATAAAGTGGTGTCCATCGAGGATTTTATAACATTATACAATATAGGTAGTAGGTATGTATTTTTAAACATGAAATTGTATAAAGTATTAACTCGTTTCATTAATAACAGTTTATTAAAAAGAACGACTAAATAAAACAGCGGTTTAAGCTGTACCCACCTGATGCTGGCAGAGTACATTTCGTATTTCCTATATTTAACAAGGTTAAGTAAAGTCAAATAAGACTCTATATTTAGCTAATTCTGCTGATTTGTGTGTGCAAAATTTACAAGTTCAATATTTTTGCGATAGCAGTTTATTAAATTTTGTTTGAAAGTAGGTATTCATACTTTCAACGTTTTATTACTAAACAGAGATGACTTGCGAAACTTTAAAGATTCGAGTCACTTATTAAACTAGTGAAAAATTATTTTTGAAATGTTTTTTCACTTAAATATTGTGTTGAAATAAGAAGAAGAAAAGGTATGTTTGTGGAGATAAAATTGGGAGATTGTGTAATTTTTAGATAAGTAATTGATAAAGCCTTAGCTATTGAAAATTTTGCAAAGTAACAAAAACAGTAACTTATCCATGAATGAATAACAATGAGTTATCCTTGAGTTATCTTTCAAATTCTTTTGACTTTCAAAGTCTAGGCTCCCCTTTTCAACAGTCTTTAGAAATGTAACCGAGCGAGAGACACTAAAACTTATCTGGAGAATCCTTTAAACTTTGCTGTAAGCCTGTTGTTTTGAAGTCATCCTATAGCAAATAAAGTTCTTCCATTATTGTGGTAAAACGGTTAAAACAATAGAAAACGCTGACTAGTTAAAAAATAGAGGTAGTTTACATCTTAGGTTTACATAAAACGGAATTATTTTGAAATGTTGACCTCTATAATGTCAACAGTGACACGTGAGACCTCATTGCGTGAGACTACACACACGGGGAGTTAAAATAAAATGGTTTACTGCCTGTTTTAGGTATTATAAAATCTTTTTATTAAATTATTAAATGATAGATGACAAAGTAATATCATAGAAATATCCATATTATTATAGTTTATGGTTCATACATTGCAGGCGATAATATACATAATATCTGCAACTTAAGATAGGTAGGTACCTATTCTATTCTCAATTATTTTACTGCAAGTTACAGCAGCTTTCATACGTCTGTGTTTTGAGTAGACTACTCTCCTCATTTACAATCTGTAAGACTTCTTCATTAGGTACCGTGGAAATTATTCTATCATAGGAAAATTCTATTAAATTTTATGACAAACATATGCATTGCAGATGAGATAAACAAGTAAACATTAAAGTAGGTAGAGATAATGATGAGCCATCTGAACAATTAACTAAGTTCGTTTCCAATTATCAGGACTTCCACAGTTACAGATTTAAATTGATCCCTCTCCACTTCAAACGATCAAAATTACTTTTCCACTACAGTTATAGAATTTTCGCAGAGGAAATATTGACAAAGTTACTTCAATGAAACGAGAATAGGCTACGTGATTGCCTGCCGACCCTCGCGTGGGAGTCGGTTCTAATATAGTAGATCAGAAACTTAATATAGTTTTGCAATTTTAGTGATATTATTAAAGGAATATGAGTGAATAAGAATTCATTCAAAAAGATATTTGTTTTTTCCCTTCGTTCCGAATAATGAATACCCACGCCGTAGGTATTTCTAGGTATTTAAAAGATAATTGGACTCTTTAATTAAACTGGAAAGTGCAAAAAACAGAAATGAAAAAAAAAAACATTCTACAAATTCGAAAGTCGAGCTTTCAAAAAGGCGTCGTCACATTTTGTGAGTGCGATCACTGTTTACATTTTCTACCGCCTGACTCATGCCGTATCATCATCAATAATCCGTTGGTTCTTATGTACGAGGAGAGTACGATTCGCAATGGATTCTCTTGTCGTATTTATAGAGCATAGGATAGGATAGGGGGTCGTGGGGCGTAGGAGCGGGTTGCGGGCGGCGGACAGAGCGACCACGTGGTATAAATAGTCGCAGGCGCATGTCCGCGCACCGCGCACTCGCACCACGCCAAATCGGGAAACGGGCATGGCCGTGTTTGATTGGATTAGACTACAATTATGCCATTTCGTCAATTTACTCGCCATTTTAGTCATATAACTAATTGATTTATTTAACTCAGTATAATAGAGAAGGATAGCGTCTGTTGATAGAGACGACAATTCAAAGGTTACCTAGAAATGGTAAGATGATTTTCCAAGAATCGGTTTTCTCGATAAAGCATGAATAGAGTCATGTATAAATAGAAACTTCGTTATACTAGCCTTTGAAGACATCTTAATTATGTATGTCTCAAGGCAAGGATTCCAAGATAAACGTTGGTATTCATTCCTCTGTGATAGAATCGTAGATCGTTGCCGCATTGAGACAGACTTACTAAGTGGAGCGAACCGTATCTCAGGCTATACATATTCTAGTTAAATCAGAGACATTGAATAATGTATTAAATATAAGTACTTCTGATTTACGAGTTCTGCTCTGTAAATATAAATAACACATTCACAAATAATATACGAGAGCGGTACGAGATACTTATGAGGTACCTAGGTATAAAAAAATCTGAGAAGTTGGTCCATGAATTCGGAAAATGACATTCAAATAATAATAAAGACACTCCCGTACTTAGTTGATAATATTCAGAAAAATATAGTTTCTCAATAGGTACATGCAAATATCTAAATGCATCTAAGGTAACTACTCGTAAAACAAATGGCTTAAAGTTTTGCAACAAAGATTTGATATACCTTTGGACACATTTAAATATATTTTACGCAACATTTCAGTCTTCAGGAATAATAATCCCTGCTATAAAACTTGGACACTTAAATTGTAGATTCAAGTGTTCGACTTTTATTACACTTCTTATTGTAGGTATAAGTTTCTCTCGTTCCCTTGTTGTACTTAGTACCCATAAATGTTTTACAGCCAACTTATGTACTTCATTGAACACAATGTTAGAGTCCCAAGACTCAGACTATTTCTTGAATATGAGTAAGAAGAGAAACATTTAGGTTTTGTTAAATCTCCACACAACTGAATGTTTTCAAGTCATTTACATACAGAGAAGGTGCGTAATGAAAATTCTTCAACACTGCTTTAGTATGCAAATATGTGGGATGAATCGTGAATATTTTAAATTAAGGCATGTAAAGAGATGGTTTTCAAAGTAAATTCGGTGTAGGTGAGACGCAAATTCAAATCAGTTTCTTTTGCGCTACAAGCTAGGAAGATGAGTGAGAAAAGCAGAAAAATCGTACCTCAAACAGGCAAATGGGTTTGTTGCAAAAGGATATCTAAATATTTTCTATACCTCACAGTAGTCACAGTTCACAATAATACACAAAAGAAAATGCAAGTTTTTTCTAACTTTCGAGAAGAGGTCTATTTTCCGTTCAATTTTGATAAATCAGAGTCTACAAAGAGGTATACCTAGAACATAACATGTTTTGTTAATGAGATTCAATTAGGACCATAAGGAATGGAGTCGTTTCTTAAATTCAGTTTGACAAACCCTATAAATATTTGATGAAGTCACCAACTTTTAGGCGGCGGCATTTAATGTCTATTATTATTAATTAATTAGTCGCGACATAATTAGGTGTTTCACTCAGCGAGTCGCTCATCAGATTGTGTCTGTCGAAAGACCGTTTTTACAAAGTCCCGGCCATCTGTTGCTGTAAACATTTTAACCGCGCCGACACACAAGCGTTAAAGCGGCAGATTTATAGCCCGAAATATGAAAAAAGTTGACACACGCCACAATTTATCCGCTTCATTATACATGCAATGTTTGTGCCTATTGCTTCTGGCGATTCAATTTATCTGCATAATTCGTAGCCTCTAAAATTAGTACTCAGCATATTCCTATTTCCATACGAGTGATATGATTGCTTCGATATGGATATTATGTTGTAATATTTTAGTCAGAGCACTACTTGTCATGCAAATAGCTTTGAGTGAAATGAGAAGAAATTTTTCGCCGATTTCGTTCGAAATTGATTCTTTATTACGAGTACGAATAAATACCTACTTATTAGAATATGCATGAAGCTGAAAACATGTCGAGAAGTTATGTTTCTGTAAACTTACAATCTGAATGTGCTTCGACGCTATCAATATTAAAATGCATGTGACGAGTTACAAAATCTCGCTCGCGCGTGGTTCGACCAGATGGGCTGTGCGTAGGCGCATCGCATATTATGACAACAACCTTGCTCATTTGGTGACAAATGAGTTCAATGATCATGCATTTAACGATTTAATAAGATAATTAGCTGATATTTGTTTTGTTTTTATTGCTAATATGTAAACCATTTGAACAGTATTAATATATAAATATGTTTATTTTAAACTTAAGTATATGCCAACGCCTAAGTAACTCCAAATTATTATAATAATCAATATTTCTATTCTTTTACAGATTGAACAGAGCGAAAAGATAAAATTTCGTAGTAGGTCAGTATACGTAAAATTATCATTAAAACAATATAATCAACCTTTAAGGAAACGAGGCCCATAATACCAGAATATCATGGTAATAATTCCAACATATCTGTCCGTAATGTCAAAAAATAAGGACTGCATATTTGCGTAAATCATTTTACATTTATAAACGACGACTGCGAGTTCAAAACTACTTACCAACTTTTTTATACTAAATCATATGTACACATACACTTTTGGTGAAATTAAACATGAAACAAACAAGCTTAGAGGAAAAGGGTTCTTTAAATAGCTTTATGTAGCCGATGTTATTTGGATAAACTACGAATTAACGTTAAAAAGTCAAAACCAACTAAATACTTCTATAATACCTCTACTCCTATTCATTAAATACATCCACAACTTAAAAGCTCAGACAAATTAAATTACCGTCTTACTAAAATATGATCTTTCGGCATCTCTTTCACACCATTTATCGTCACGTTTACACGTAGAGCAACTATCTCTTTCAATCAAGAACGAAGTCATGTTAAGATGTCCTTGTCGTATTTTGTTTTCAGGATGTTTCAGGCCAGCTGAGCTTTCCCGACGCGTTACCATGGCAACCATTGATCGCGCGCCATTTTGGATGCAGCCGTCTGCAAAAACCTCAATAATGGATTTAGGCTCTAGCGTACGAGTGCGGCGCAGAATATTATTAAGTTGGAAGAAAAGTTACGAATGAGTATGAGAATTATTGCTATAGATATCATCCTTTTTTTCGGTTTATGTTCGTGAATTTCTCGTCTGGGAATAAGGTTGAGGACTTTTGTCCTTTTCTAGCTTTTTAGCATCTTTTTAGTTTTTATGCATTGTATTGTGCAAAGAAAAAGAAAGTTTGTATTTAGCGAACATGAAATAATTTTTTTCGTATTTCGTGTAAGCACCAGCAATTCGTTGTGATATTCAATGAACAGGGATGGAAGCTGCCGTCACATTACAGAGAGATTTGATCCGGCGGAATCAATACGTAACCATCGTAACGACATTGAGACGATTTGCCCGCCTTTATCACATCACAACACCCATTTATTTTGTCTTCATAAGATGACTGTGTTTTATTGTATTTTTTCCTTTTGCAACATTTTAGTTCTCCAATAATGTTATTGCGTATAGAGCATACAAGTATAAGTACCTACATTTTATGTAATACCTGCAAGGTTTTCAATTTGCCCAAATTATTATTTTTTTATTGGTAACAATATTTTGTTACGTTCGAGCTGTTACAATATAATAAATAGGCAGAAAATAAATAGGTACATTCACAGAATAAAGAACAAAAGATAAAAGTTGAGAGACAATCAATCACGCAAGCGTTGACAATGCATGGAAAGGCGGAAGACCCAACGCAAAGCCTTGCGCGACACTTATATGGAGACAGACGCTGCATAATCGTTACAACACTTTATGTCCTAGGTTTCACGTCCTACGAGCTTTATCTACATGATTTTAACAACCTTGATTGAGTCATAAATACGTATTCGTTGAGTTACATCGATATGACTGAAATTTATCAAAGGCCTTTGCTTAGCATAGAATACATAACTTACTTCAGTGGCAACAACTTGTGGGCAATCCAGATTATTAGTAAGAAATCTATTAATTACACATAAAAACACACACTTGCATAACATATCAACTGGTGCAAGAATGATAAGAACACGTTATCACTTTTCGTACAATTAAACGGGTGGTAACAACCGTACCACTTGCTAGCTCTTACAACCATGACCTAAGAAGCATAACAAAAAGTTAAACCTTGTAATAACGTTTATTGGTGCTTACATACTACAGAAAAGGCTAGATTTTAAAATCCAGCACTTTCGTCACCCGTTAAAGCATTTCAACTCATTTAAATTCCGGGGACGCCGTAATGAAATTTAATATTTAAACTGCAGGTTTTAGGGTACGGCACTTTCGGTCAAGGGCGCTTTGCACAGCTCTCCACCGATGCACTAAATCATTAGGCCACGCAATTTTCTGCTCTAGGTTAACCAGGCAGGAAATACTTTTCTTCAACAAGTAACGTTGTGAAAAATTATCCTACATTTTTACAGAGAAAGGCACTCACTGAAGTTTCCTGCACTTTGTTAGCGAAATTGTGGGCATAATATTTTTATACGGAGAATAAGTCTATTTATTAGTAGTTTAATATAAAGGTCGGCGCAGACATTTTCCACGTGAAATAGGTCTTAAACTTCACCGTAGACATTCGTATAAGTACTCAGATAGGTACTCCAATTTATTCCCGTACGAGCACAGTCAGGAGGATGTTTAAAAGCTTTCTGCGCACTCAGACTAGAGTTTCAAACGTTCTTTACTGTGATTCGATTTAATCTGAGTTTAAAGAAAAATACCTATTTAATATTCTAAGCCACGCTCTACGTTAACTTCTTGCTCCATCAATAATTATTACTAAAAATTTGAAACCATATCTCGTAATTAAAATTTCTTAACAAAGCACGCGTCTATTTCCAGAGAGCCTCACATGAGTCGTGAAACTTTAACTAACTTCTCCATTGTTAGTTAGCACAACTTTGATTGTGGTCTCCCGACTGGCTTTAGCTGTATTGTGAGATCACATTAATAGAATATTGTGTTCATTATGAACATGTAACAGATATTACGTGGACCTAATTAGTTTCCTAGGTCAATAGTTGTGGTTGAAAATTACTTTAATATTCTTAAGCTGATGTTTGTAACATATTCTTAATGTCTATCTATGTTGGTTACCTCACGTCGAAATATTTTACAAAATGGTATGTACGATGTGATGTGATTTAGGTAGCTAACATTCTGCTTCTTTTAAATTAAGTATTATT
Source organism: Anarsia innoxiella (assembly GCA_947563765.1). Lineage (NCBI taxonomy): Eukaryota > Metazoa > Arthropoda > Insecta > Lepidoptera > Gelechiidae > Anarsia > Anarsia innoxiella. Next base: position 7,429,685 of record OX387395.1, read on the forward strand.
TTTTAAATTTATTAGTAATGAGTAAAAAACTTATTCTTATCTTCAAACAAGTACATGAAGGATAAATATTATAATTTCAAACTGTCAACCTAACTTCCCACATGCAGAAAATTAGCATAATGCTGCTTATGCACTTTTTCGTTTCTGCAGTAGTAGGTGTCGCGGCCTTTTATATGCACCCACCAGTAAACGCCTGATTTGGATAGAGCTGCAGGTCGTATTAGAAAGGTTATTATTGTCGCATAAGTAATATTATATCATCAAAAACTGTAGGTAGTATAAGTCAAAGCAACGCAATGGCTTCATTAATTTGTCCACGAGTTCCTAGTTTGTGACACAACGTCAAATTGGGGACTGATTGTTTGCCACGCGCCGCAATTTATAATCTGATTCCAGCCAATACCACCCTCTGACATTTAGACAAGGGACACAGAACAAATATGGTCGATACTTTAAATTCAATTAGTGTTCTACCACTTCACAGTACGTTGAACACTGTATTACTAATTTCTGTTCCTCTAATTGACATCCTGAATATATTTAGAATTGTGAATCACTAAATTTTGTTCTATTTGTTGTAAATATTCGAGTGAATCTCATAGAGATTTATGAGTCCGTAGTTATAATATTGCGAGATCTTACAACAACGGACTCCTTCAATATTCATGACATGGCATGACGAAGGTGGAATATTCAAATAACTTTGCTGACGACGACAAGTTGAATTGTACTAATAAATTAATATTGATTATGTCAATGAGTTTCCTTCCCTGATTGGTATCTTTAAGCAGAATAATCTCATAGCTCTCTGTGCTCTTCAATTAATGAACTTAACATTTTATCAATGGTTTATAAGAATTCATTCACCCGGACATTAATAAACTGTGATATTTTCACTGCTCTACCATTTTACCCACTACCTATTTAACTAAAAGTGACTCAAACCTCAACTTAAGTTCCCAGAACTTGTAAACAGAGTTGCGCTATCTTTATAGTCTTATAAAATTATAACTAAGTATGACTGGTATAAAACAAACAATAAATATTGTTCAGCTGTTCACGTGTAGGAACAGTTGTAATATTTTCTATTAACAATATTCGACTTCTATTTTGATTTGAGATATCTGTTATTAAATGGTATCTTAAGCTCTATCTAACCCCATATAACTACTTTAAAGTATAATTCATACAATAAATGACTATACGAATACCTATTCAAACCTACGGAGATAAAGAACAGTATAAAACAGTAAATGTTAAGCTCACAAGAAAGTAAATTACTCAATGAAACTGCTTGGGCGTTGCACAATCCGCCAGCGCGATAAGGTGCGTACACATGTCTGATAGTGGCGCATTATGACAGGTACACACAGAGGGGGCAACGCCCCTTATCGCGCCGCCGTTTATCGCATAGATTCATTGAGCAATATGAAGTATTGTAATTTCGTAGATATGGCATATCTGTAACTTTACTTGTAATCAGAATTTCATGTCAAAAGCAGAGGTTTGTATATTGTATGTAATATTACTTTCAATCTAGTAAAAATGGAGACGAATCAGAAGCACAGTGACAGCTGTTCAATTTCTAATTTGTTTAGGATAACTACGCAAATAAGTTCAGTAGAATCAAAGCGACATCACATAATTCACTTCCAGCATATAAAACTGACACTATTAAGAAAGTTATTTAAGAAGGAACATGAAACCCACGGAACTGAGGGAAATAAATAAAAGAACTATTTCGTGAGCCTCTACATATTAGTTTAACTAAGCGCCGTCCGTGAAAAAGGGAGAGCTTTTTTGTTCGTTTGACCTGATATTTTTGAAGACATGGGACCCATATTGAAATTACATCTTGCTTGTGTCGATATCACTGCATTTCCACATCACCGAATTTAAAGGTTAAAAGATCGAGGGCTTTATGTGGTACCTAGTGGTAATTCTCTTAAGAGCCAATTAATTCAGAAAGGTCCAGAACGGTGTCAGTTTCGTAACGTCGTTTATTTCACGCCCAAAAGCGAGTTCAATTCATTAAATTCATTGCGAGGATGAAGCCAACACGAGGACATAGCTACTGCATACAATGTAATTACTTTGAATTCCCTTCTTAAGCTTCTACGTAAGGCAAATGTTCATAGCAAAGTTGTACTCCGAATTGGAGTTTCTAATTTAATTTGGTAAATAGGTATAGTGTCGGTATACATTCAATTAATTCATTAAACAGAAAAATACCTACAAAACTAGGCACTGAATAGATTTCTGAATAGAATACGTTTATGATGAACGACCTAATATTTTATTTTCATTTTCATGAAGTTTGAAATAGCATCTAATCGTATACCGTCATCAGTCGGCGCACGCGCAACTGGGTCACATAGACAAAGGTCGTGCCAATTAGCAGCCGCTGCTGCCGCCGGTGTGCCCTTTCATCCGCAAACACTACATGTGAAAGCTTTTACCATTTCACTCCAGTTTTGTCTACAATCTCTTTTATGGTGGAACAATAGTTGGACACTTGGCGTCGACAGAAACGAAGCATCTTTTTCTTTTGTCGAAGTGAAATTTATTTGCCATTGTTTGGCAGGTGTTTTTAACTACTATTTCCAGCACTATACGAAATAATGTTGAACAAAGTTTTGGGTTTTTTGAGATACTTATCTATCTTTCTCCAATAACTTTTTAGATAGCTTGGACACATTGGATTAGATTTAAATATAATATATATGTAAAAAAACGGCTTTTAAGTTAAATATGTACGTGATCTGAAAAGTATTTCAACAAAAACAAGGAAAATTTACCTTTGTTACCAAGTTATATCGGCACAGTGATAAAAGATGTTTTTACGAAAAACAAAGTTACTTATTCTGCAAACATTTGGCTCAAAAATTACGGCGCTTGTTAAGGAAACTCAATATTGGAGAGTTGTTTAGATAACCAAATAGGTCTTTTGGGGATCTGAAGATAAATGTTACTTTAGCCAGACTAACTTCAGCTAGACTACCTACAGGTAAATACAAAGAACAGAGGTTGAAGTCGAAATGAGTTTCTTTTCACATATTTTTACAGTACCTTGCATAAATATGATTTTCGATCCAAAAGTAAACACCTATTAAGACTATAAAGAACAATTTTGGCAAATAATGGTAAAAGAGTGATCCTATAAATCTCATTATATATTTTGCATCTAAATGAGAGCATTTATTATTCCTATACCTATTTTGTCAACCGCCCCGCTTCTCTGATACATTTATTAGCCTTTGTCGCCGTTACTTTTCCAAAAAGGTTATTTATTTTTGTGAATTAACATACTGGTTTGTAGAGAGAAAAGATAAAGTGAGATGTAATTTAATACTTAACTACTTTGGGTACAAAACGTTACTTTTTATTCACTAAACTTACCTAATCCAAATTACAGAGCAGAGCAATAATAATAAGTAAATAAGAACACGAGGTTATTTTTAAATGCGAAGTCACCGGAAAAAGAGTTTGTACAATTGTACATCTCCAAAATATGACAGGGACTGATTTTAAAAATAGCAGGACGAATGTAATCTTTATAAATCTTTATTTGAAATGACTTTAATGTAGTGTCAAGAATGCATTAAACTCACTTACTCATCTTTTAACCGACTTCCTTCCGAAACGCATTTCCTATTATAGCTCGGTGAGTAGGTAACTGTTCAAACATCATACACGCCACTTTCTATTCGATATAAAAGACTCTTAAGGGGCAAACGAGGATATACCTGCTTAGAAAAAGGATCGTGAGTATTGAGTTTCCAATTTCTGAAACAGCTAGGAAAAGTAAGAATCATTTTGTATTCCCTCTACAAGGAAACTTTAAAAATTACGACATCCCTAAAAAGGATGCATAGGTACTTGTATACCATATGTTTCGAATTTTCGATTAATATTTAGAAAATATCTTCGACATGATTAAAAAAGTTTGAATGGTAATACATTTTTAATGAGCCGTTACTTATTCACCAAAAATAATGACACATTGTATGCAAAGGGCATCATCGATCACTGATTTCTTGCGATTCACTGAATCCGGTAAATGATGGGGACATCGCCAGTTGTATGCACTATTGGCGCAATATTATGCCTTTTCGAATACTAAATAATAAACATTTTAATAAGTACTTAAGATTTTACGAGTGACTATCAAATGTAGTTTTCAATTAAATTCATTTATTTTTTGAATTAAACTTTTTCTTCATTTCAATTGCAATTTAAGAGCATTCATTTTTTTTCAGTTTAAATTTGTATCTATGAACCAGACATAGGTACCTAGTAGTGTGTAAGTAAATGCACTTTTAGAACAACATAAGTAGAGTTCATTGCACCGAATACGACTTTCGTTACAAACGTAGAAAATAAACGAGTTTGTTTGTTCAAACACAGTTTAGTGCAAGTAATAAAATTTCTAGTTTCACATAAAATAAGTCGATTTATATGGCTATCACATTTTGTGTCTTTCTGTTATTATGTTCGACATTGCCACCTACGGCGAAGTTTTTTCGGCAAAATGTTCGGTTTTGGCAATATCTCATTGTCGACTTCACTGATCGTGTAGTGGGGGCGGCGGCGGGCGGTGTTTGGTTGTAAATATCATTTCAATACAGGTTGATGTGAGAAAGCTTTGCCTTGGTTGCTTAACAATTCAACAATGTTATTAAAATTCTAAAATTATAGATACAATATTACATTTTGAAAGACGCTATAGGTAATCTAATTATCTATTTAACTTGAGTCTCACTCAACACTGTCCATTAGATTTTAAGTTTCTTTATTTTTGTTGTCATTAATGTGAAATGTGTGCGTCTTTCTGTCGGTGTATTTTAAAATATTATAAATACTATATATATTTACAATCAGAAGTGATATATTTATTAGTAAATAGTAGTAATTAAAACTAGTAACAATTGTATCCTGTATAGAGGTCGGTTTGTAAATAATCTTACCTAAGTATATTGAAACCCAAGATTGAAACGGAAGAATATGATAATCAATTTTGACAAAAGATACCTAAATATTATTGTGAAATGACCACTTAGCTCCCACGTATGTAGAGACAACATCATTGATTTAGATGTTATGATGATTAAAGTCCTTTTAAGTAGCTATGTTCCAGCAGACGCACCAAAAATGTAGTTGTCTGGGGAATAAATCAGCTTACCTATCAATAAGGATTACAATGTGTAGAACATTTATTGGAATATTATAGAGAAAACATGTGATTATCTAGTTTTTAAGGCAGTCAGTCATGCGGCCAATGTTAATTGTAAATCAAAAAGTACCCAATGTATGTGATTACAAGTTACATAATGAATGGTTTGCCGCTACATTATTGTTGAAAGTCGATGATAATTTCCAATGAAAGTTATCTTTTGCACTACCTATACATAACAATTGCAAACATAACATTTAACACATAACCGATTTCAAGATGGTTTTGTAAGTCTATATAAATTATTTTCCACATAAACAATATTTGTTTGCAATGGGCACTTCATGGCAACGCACAATTTTACCTTTTCTTCTTATCTTATCATCACAGGTAAGTCAATACGTTTGTTAAATTCTTGCATGATTGTATCTTTATGATGTTTAAATATTGACCACTTCCTGCAGGATGTACAAGTTTTGTGCCAAAATGTGATACCGAATGGACCGTTGTTACCAGTAGTGTCAACTAACAATGGAATTAATAGAGAGATAGATTTAAATATGGCAACTGACGCCCAACTGCTCAACCTTCTACTAGGACTTGGTAAAAGGAATGATGCAACTTGTGGGATATTTAACACAATAACACCTGAAAATCGCCAGAAGGATTTACTGCAGGAGAGATACGGTACGCCAGCTTTGTTACCGACATTAAATCTTCATGGTTTGACTTCAGATTTACCATTTCAAGCCGGATTACTAAACCCGAATCAGATTATTCCGGTCCCGAATTTACCATGTCTACCAAATAACGTCATTCCTACTCCAATACCGATGTCATGTCCACCATCAGCACCTACTTTGATTCCTGAGAGTTTACTGCCTCCTCTTGTTCCTTCTCCTAGTAATCCTTTGTCTCTTCCAAATGTGGGATCTGCACCATTCGGGATTGTCAAACCTTTATTGCGAAACAAAGTTAGTAAACCCACTTGTTCTGCTGCTGCAGAAAAAGCTTTACCTTCAGAGGCAAATACGCTTCCGGCCATGATTAAAAGTTTTCCAAACATTAGTCCTGCAGTATCCAATTCAATATTACAGAGTAATCCAAAAAACGTAAATTGTCCTGAGTCATCTATTAAGAACGCTATTTTAGCGACACCTATTCCTTCACAAATGATCAAGAAAGTGGAAACACCCTCTCAAGAACCATCCATAAGAATTGCCTCAAATCCAAGTAGCATTTTCGTGTTACCTCAGCCACAATTAGTTTATTCGCCTTCTTCAGTTAACTGTCCTAAGTTGCTTCCCCAAGAATCCACTTTAGATTTTTCTAATATTCCATATTCTCCATTACAAACTAATCAACAAGTTGTAAGCTTACAGCTAACTTACTTGTTATTGTCAAAATTCTTGCAATAGTTGTTGTGATGATTGTTGTAGTAATGTTAATGTAGATAGTGATTACATTGAATCACCTCCAGAAACTTCACTATAAACTGGACAAGGTAAACCGAAATATATCGATAGGTAATATGAATTGTTTTTGGAATTTTACCTAATTTATGAATAAGATGCGTTATGTAAACATTTTTTGGCCTTTTATTCATACCTTTTAAACTCATTATACATATAAGTACATCATAATGTACTAGCAAGTGTATTTGGATATCTGTTTATAAAATGACTTACTTATATAGAAAAAGACGATCTGTAATCAATTATTATTTATTTTAAATAATTATTCATACATTTTGAAACATTGACTTGATTGTATGTTACTTTTAGAAATAGTAAGCACCTACTTATTGTATTTGCAAGATTTAAGTTACAAGCATGCTTCAAATGAAGTCTCAATAGGTGCAAGATTTATCTGTGTGTATCTTTGATTATTTTTCTATATCTCTACATGTTGAATCTGCTAAAAGTACTTACTGACATGACATGCAATAAAAGATAAGAGCCAAACGTGACTAATTGATTTTTAAAATAATTGAGATAACTAGATTATCTTTACAAAAGATAACTTATCTCATAAAATTATGACAGATGAGAAATAAAACTGTATAAAAGATCAATCTCGACATCATTTATGAATTTTCACGATGGCGATAGCCAGACTCCCTGTGATTTTAGTATTAGTTTTTAATTTTCTGCAGGTTGGTTGGTACTCAAATTATTTTTTCTTACATTCTACTTGATGGTACCTACTGTTAACACGCTAACTTTAAAATTGTTCTCATTTTTACAGAATCAAGTTCGTGGACAACAAATCCCTTTGTTAAGCCAAACTAGCCCAGGAACGGTTCTAAATCCGTCAGTATCATCTGACCCGAAAATAGCAGAACTTATAGCCAGTGTAAAAAATAGCCAATGCCAGAAGTGCGCGAATAATGGATTTACCCTTACCACAACATCAACGCAGCAATATAACAACCCTCCTCCGCAGCAAGCAGGCTTGCAACAAATCTTAAACTTGCAACAAACAGCAGCTGCACCTCTTAACTTCCAACCATTAGGTTTGAATAACCAAGCTCCTCTGGATGTCCAGATTAACCGCCCTGTAAACTCGCCACAAGCACTTACTTTGCAACAATGTGCAAATCAAAATTTAATACATTCCATTAATTTACAACCTCTTAATCCTCAACAAAGTGTGAACACTAATTCTAATTCACAGCAACAGCTAGTTTTTCAACAACCCGTTCAGCTAGCGTCCCTGCAACCACTCACCCAACAGCCAGCACAAATTTCACAACAGCAGCAACTATCAGTTCAACCTCCAATAAGTTTGGTTCCTGTGAATAACTTGGAAATTATTGGACAACAGACTCCCGCTCTAGGAGAAATACCTTTATCTTCCTTGCCTATGGTTAATAGCCAAGTTCAAGGTTTACCTTCACAAGTATCTCAAGGTATTTTACTTTCTAATTTGGGTTTAAGTTCATCGCTTCCATCACTTTTATCAAATTCTTGTCTCCAACCGTCAGCAGACAAAATCTCTGTAACAGTGCCCCAAAATAATGTCCCTCCTACAATAATGTTACTAAATAGCGGAGGAATTCCAAATCTTCTCCCTGCATCTGCAGCTTCTTCCAGCCCACCTATAGAAACTATCGCTACCAACCAATATCAACAATCACCATTTGTTATTCCTATGAATTTACAAAACACTGTAGTAAGTCAGCAAAATCAGCCTACTGATGTAGATCTGACTCCAGTTGGAGTTATTCAATGCCAGTCTCCTCAGCAGCAGTTACTCATACAGGAACAGTCAATGCAGTCTAAATCTCAATGTGCTCAGCCTGTACAAACTCAGCTCTCCCAAACACTATATCCTGTGCAGCCTGTACAATCCCAACCCGTTTGTATTACACAAAATCAACAACCGATACTGAATGAGAAGGAGACTTCTACAACATCTTCTCCATTAGAATCATTCCTTTTATCACAATTACAATCTTCGGGAGTGTCCTCAAATCAAGGTTCTAAATCATCAACAATGAAATCTTTGCTACCCCTACTCTTCAACTTGTTGAAAGAGAAAAACGCGGGATGTGGCTGTCCTCCAAATTTTAACAATTGTTGTTGTATGAACAACAAACCAGACCAACAATTTAGAAATCCTTGCGGAAACAACAATAATTTCAACAACGTACCACAAGCACACAATGAATGCAGCAATAACAAGGATAAAAATAAGGTCAAACCCCAAGTGTTTGACGGTTACTCCAATCAGGTTAAATATGGACAGCCAAAAGACAAGAAAGGATTAGTGACCAACTTTGTTGAATCTGAAGAGATAGAAAGCTCAACAAAAGCACCAGAATCAAACAAATACCCAAACTATAAGAAAAAAGTGAACGAAAGCATAGAATATGAAGATGATGACGATTACGAGGATTCATACGAGAATGAAGATTGATTTTTAGTTTAATTAAAATTATTTATTAGATGATTGTCATTAATAAACAATTGTAAAAAGTCTAGCCTTGTTTCTTTTACTTAAACGACGAAGACAACTTATCCAAACTGAAGTGTGTACTTTATTTTTAACGTTTATTTATATAAAGTCCCATAGAATACTATTTCTGAAAGTCACGTAGTAAGTTAGCAACTTACTTTGTCCTTTACACCTGTGGCGGCACTATCTATAGAACATGCGATACCTTCTTTTCAAAGCCTTCTAACGGTACCGAACAAAGACATTTAATCAAACAAAGGAATATTAAAAATAATATACAAGTATATATAGAGGTTTGTGTGTAAGAGAATATCCATTAGCTAATCACGATGGTCTCTGCTACAAGTTGGATTGTTTTCTTCACCTTGATCGTTATTTTCAACGTGAGTCCTCTTATTTATTGGTTACTTTTATGACTGCAATGCAACTGAATTTTCTAAGCATCTCAACTACAACTATACGCAGTAAGTTTGAGCTATGCTGAGTAAAAAATATTTGTCAATATCTGATTTAAAGATAGCTGCTGTAGATTTTGCAAGAAAAATAAATAGATTAGCTAATTTTCTCTCTACTTTTCTGTACACAGATCGTGAATGGTCAAGTTCCTCCTTATGGTTTGGGCCCGCTCGGTCCTCTGGGGGCTATTCCAGCTTTAGAGGGTGGATTCCCTTTCGTTGGAATTAATCCACTACTGGGAGGTTTTCCAGGCGGCTTTCCTGGAGAATTCCCGGGTGGCTTCCAGGGTGCATTCCCGGGTGCTTACCCAGGTGCTTACCCGGGAGGATTCCCAGGTGGTTTTCCAGGAGGTTTCCCCGGAGGATACCCAGTGCCTGTACCCGTCCCGGAACCTATACCAGTTCCTGAGCCTGTCCCGGTACCAGAACCATTCCCAACACCTGGCGGCTTTCCTGGAGGAGCAGGTTTCCCAAACCCACCCCTCGTGATGGTTGATGGTGACAACAATCGTTGGGAGAGAATTTTACCTTGGTTGATCGTTTTAATGGCAAGATGTTAAAACGTTTAATTGTAAATTAATAGTAAAATTTTGAAAAAAATTGCTATCATGATGAAACATCATGTAGAAAAATCTAGATTCTCTTCATAACAAGTCAGAATTATTTTTGAAATTCCACTTTTAAGCAAAGTTTTATATTGGCTTATAATAAACTACAAGTTACCCTGTAAGTAAATCTCGAATGAAAATAAAATTGTGCTCTCCTGCATTTTGTTTCATTTAATTTATTTATTGAATACTAAATATTTCGGGTCTCATTGTTTTTGTTTTTATTATTTCGAATAATCATTTCTGATTTTAGAACTAGAATATCGGTGAAGATTATTCTATAAGTGAAAAGAAGTTAAGTAAGGAAATACGAGTATAATTAAAATAAACTATGAATAACGTACCTAAAATCAAAGTGTTATTATTTAATTATAAAATAGGTATTTTTGCCATAGCGAAGACTACAATACTTTCCCTACTAAATAATGTATTAAAATAGAATTGTACGTTTCATTATAACAATAAATAGTTGTTTATTGCGTACATACATTCTTTCACTTGAAATATTATAGTACGTGCTTTCTCCTTAGAAGCCCATGTTACGTCACACCTATTACCCAGTAACCGAATTGTCTTTTGAAATCCTATGTATAAAAGGAAAGGCTCGATAGGAGAGTTGGTCAATATTATACTTTTCAAAATGGCTTCTGGAAAATTAACGTTAACAGCCGTGTGCTTCCTTTTATTTGAGGTAATATCTTATTAAATATTTACTTGAGATTCTATTAAGAACTTTCTTTCGAAAGTAATAGTATCGTCTTATTTTTTATATTTTAAATCAATCAATTAAATTTTTTTTTTTATTTAGGCATGCACAGTCTACTGCCAAAGTATAGCATCTTCGGAGGCCATAACTGCGACCTTAACGGCTGCAGGAGGATCCCCATGCTTGTCTGGCGGTCAATTCATTATCCCGGCCGTGATCAAACCTGTTTTCGCACCCGAGCAACCTGCCACCCCCAACTACCCCGTTCAAGAGTTCGGCGGCTTTAACAACTTCGCACCAGCGTTGCCTCCCATCATCCTAGATGATGGTGGTGACAGCAACTTAGATCAGCTGCTTCTTCTCATTATTGCCTTGAGAGGATTCGGTAATGGAGGCTACGGTGGATTCGGAGGTGGATGTGGTGGAGGATATGGTGGTGGTTACGGTGGATACGGAGGCGGATACGGCGGATACGGTGGTTGCGGCGGATATGGTGGTTGCGGCGGTTGTGGTAACTATGGCTGCGGTGGCGGCTGTGGTGGCTGCGGCGGCTGCGGCGGTTATGGTGGATATGGATACAACAGCGGTTGCGGCTGTGGATGCGGATACGATGACAGCGGCTGCGGCAACGGTGCCAACGAAATCAACCTCATCATCAGAACAGACTCATCTACCTCTAGCTCTACTAGCTCTAAGTGATTTATCGCTAAACATTAATGTAAAATAGTTTAATAAGATTTAATGAGATGTATCCGTTATTAGATATTGTAAAATATGTTAAATATGCGCACAGCAATAAAAGAATTATCTGAAGTATTTTGGATTTCATCTTATTTATGAAAATAAGAGTATACCTGTAAATTTATAACTGAGAGATCAATGAAAATTATTTGTTTTTCTATTATTTACTGCCTAATAATCGTTATTAGGGCTTAAATAATTCAGGTCAGGCTCAATAAAATACAGATTTGTGTTTGAAAGTTTTGCACATAGTGGAAATATTGGCACGAGTCACTTGACCTCTTGAAAATTAAAAGACATCTTACATTTATCACCTTTTTTGCGTAAGTATCTAAAAAACAAACGCACTTTTCAAAGCACATGTAAATATTCTTGCATCAATACTAAAATATAAAAAAAAAATAAAAAAAAAACTGAGGTACTAGTTGGAAAAGGTAAATGTACCTAAGTGATAGTTATAGGCCATGAGCAGAGGTCGCTTTCATTTGTTTTTATCTAACCTTTTTTTTAAATGAATTCTTATTATTAACTTTATTACTTATCTACAAAATTGAATACGTCAAGAAAGTCGCGGGCAAAATAATATGTTATCATACATATTAGCTCGTGCATTGAAAAACATGTAAAGCCGACTTTATTATATTTGATCAATACTGATAAACGTGATTTGTATCATGATTTTGATAGCGCGGCACCGATACTGCTAGCCTATCGCGTCTGTCTCACTCATGTCTCACTCTTGGCTAAAGAGCGTCCTTCTCCATCCAGTTCTACTATGCCCCAGAATTAGAACTTGAACATAAATACTTAAAGTACAGACTGTAAGTATGATGATAAGTAATACAAACAAAAGGATGTTGAATACGTCATCGACTTTGTACGCGTTAACATCGTCTAGGAATAGTTGACAACACCTTTAAATAATATAAGCATAATACCAATTTTGTTTTGCCAACTACGATAATGTAAATATTTATCAAAATTTATTTACTCAGAGATTGTTGCGTGGAAGGGTCACCAAGATCCAAATATCCTTACACAAGAACCAAATAAGAACTTCCTATAATATATGTATAAAGGCACTAAAGAAACAGAACCTTTATCAGAGGGAGCTAGTTCCGTCGTCGTCAGATATAACGTCCATGCTAGGCGTGGGTTAGCGATTACTTGCTCAGTGGGTTAGCAGGCAAGGAGATTGATAATGAATCCGATCTTAACACACACATTAACCACATTAAAATTGCAGCCCCTGCAATAGCTTTCACAAACACAAAAATAAACGCTCAACTCATTTTATTCTGGTAAAACAATGAAGAATCCAAAAATAACGACTGCCATAACATTATTTCATATCATATGACAGACAGTCGTGACAGTCTCTGGCGCTAGTGTCAGTGTTACGTTTAGGAATCAACTTAACTAACATATTTCGTTCAAAAACTCGTAAATCGATTAACTATTCGAATTGTAATTACTAGCTAAATCGATACGCTGCGCCGACATGTTTAATAAGTAATAAAGAACTACCTATAAATTCCCATAGTTAGGTAACTAACGCCCGTTATTAATAACCTATCCTGATCTGGGGGCACGGCCGTGCCCCCGCCAAGTCGAGCCATAAAAACGGCCGTACCATCCTTTTCTCGAAGCAATTCAAGGCCCTTTTGACCCCCCTGTAGCTTACTAGTGGATAAAGCTAGAAGCCAATTTTTTTTAACAATCGAGAGTATATACTATAACTAGCTATTGTACCAAATTTCGTACAATTATTATCAATAGTTTAAAAGTTACCGCCAGTCAAAGTTCACTACTTTTGACACTCACTGACTCACTGACTCACTGACTCACTGACTCACTGACCGATCATCAAAATTCTAAGGCACTTCTAGCAAACCCTTGCAATTTGGAGGGTAGTGTTTTTATACGGAGTAAATTCAGGAAAAACTTAAAAAATATTAATTTTTAACTGCAATAATAAGTTAATCGCTTCTTTTTATTTGCGGTTGGTAAACTAAATCTTTATACAAAACTTCACTGAAACTCATTTTCAGAGTCGCAAAAATAAGTTTGTTAATACGACCGAGGTTACAGGCGCGTGACAAGTTTTTACCTGTCGCGTTGTCTGTAATCAAATCTTGCAAGTTAAATTGCATTATGTATATCGCGTGATAATGCAATAATATGGTAACATGTAACTGATTTGGCGAAGAATTGGCACCCAAAGGCCAAAATTGGAAGGTGGCCATAGGAACTCCGTAATTAAATGACGCGACCTTATTGAGTTTGGGCTCGTTTGATTTATCTTGAGAAGTACATTCATACTTGATGGTAATTCATACTTGATGGGTCTGATGATGGAGCTGGAAGGTGGCCGTAGGAACTCCGTAATTAAATGACGCAAACCCATCGAGTTTGGGCTCGTTTGATTTGTCTTGATGAGTACTTTCATGCTTGATGGTAACCAGGGTCTGATGATGGAGCTGGAAGGTGGCCGTAGGAACTCCGTAATTAAATGACGCAACCCCATCGAGTTTGGGCTCGTTTGATTTTTCTTGACGAGTACTTTCATGCTTGATAGTAACCAGGGTCTGATGATGGACCTGGAAGGTGGCCGTAGGAACTCCGTAATTAAATGACGCAACCCCATCGAGTTTGGGCTCGTTTGATTTTTCTTGACGAGTACTTTCATGCTTGATAGTAACCAGGGTCTGATGATGGAGCTGGAAGGTGGCCGTAGGAACTCCGTAATTAAATGACGCAAACCCATCGAGTTTGGGCTCGTTTGATTTGTCTTGATGAGTACTTTCATACTTGATGGTAACCAGGGTCTGATGATGGAGCTGGAAGGTGGCCGTAGGAACTCCGTAATTAAATGACGCAAACCCATCGAGGTTGGGCTCGTTTGATTTGTCTTGATGAGTACTTTCATACTTGATGGTAACCAGGGTCTGATGATGGAGCTGGAAGGTGGCCGTAGGAACTCCGTAATTAAATGACGCAAACCCATCGAGTTTGGGCTCGTTTGATTTGTCTTGATGAGTACTTTCATACTTGATGGTAACCAGGGTCTGATGATGGAGTTGGAAGGTGACCGTAGGAACTCCGTAATTAACCCTTTCGGGCCTGATGGTGTATATTTATACCATACTGCTTGGGACTGAAGGGACAATATGTCCCACAAAAAGTCAATTGAAGACTGAAGCTTTATTTTTGCCTTTAAAGTGGGACATTATATCCCAAAACGTCATTTACTTATTTAGTCAGACTTTGACTATGATAGTTTTAAGCTAGCAACATTAGTTCGGAGTCTGTGCTCAATTAAACGATAGCAGTGCGAACTAGTGACGGATATTTTTGAATTTTTGAGGTGTTTATAGTGATGTTTTCAGGTAAGTTCTATGTTAATAATATTGTGTGACCTAATTCATCTTTCATTATTGATATATTAACAAAAATACGTCCTTTTTTTTAGTGAAAATACTAACATTGGGACATAATTTCCCATCAGTCATTATATGGGTATTTTATTATATTAGACTAAAGACAAAACTACACTAAACTTCGTTTACTTGTTTGTTATTGTTTTGAAACATGGCATACTAGCGTGTAAGTATGCCATAGTACCAACGTCCAACTTTTGTATCTAACAGATATACCTACTAACACTCAAATAATGATGACCTCTTAGACTATTTTAAAAAAATGGTTGGTGCTCATTACCTACTAAAGATATTTGTTTGAAATTTCTCAAAAATGTTGATTATTTGTTACTTTATTATAATAATTAAAGTCATATTGAATTAAATTACAGTAGTTTCCTTTATTTTAAAAAAATGACAAAATATCAACGAAATGTATGGCAGTTTGGAATAAAATTTATTAATGACAGGACTGATGGGACATATCGTCCCAATTTAAAAATTGCAATCTATGTGCTTAAAAAAAGTCTTAGAGACTTGTTATAGGTACTTACTAGATATCAATTTTAATAACATAAAAGACATCTATCTATCTAATCAATGTTTTTAGTTTTCAGTCCTAGCACTGCACCCCTAGACCGGACTGAAAGGGTTAAATGACGCAAACCCATCGAGTTTGGGCTCATTTGATTTGTCTTGATGAGTACTTTCATGCTTGATTGTAACCAGGGTCTGATGATGAAGCTGGAAGGTGGCCGTAGGAACTCCGTAATTAAATGACGCAAACCCATCGAGTTTGGGCTCGTTTGATTCGTCTTGATGAGTACTTTCATGCTTGATGGTAACCAGGGTCTGATGATGGAGCTGGAAGGTGGCCGTAGGAACTCCGTAATTAAATGACGCAACCCCATCGAGTTTGGGCTCGTTTGATTTGTCTTGACGAGTACTTTGATACTAGATAGTAACTAGGTCTGATAATCGACTCAGAAATATTTACCGCCCGGACTTGTCTAAGTTCATAACAACAAAGCCTCTACGAAAGGGCAAAAGGGATAGGGAGTGGGCTTTAAAAAATCAGTTGCTGATGTAGGTACAGCAAATCTTAAAGGAGCCGGTGAAAAGATGGATTATTTACAAAAAGAAGTGAGATCCCACCAAAAACAAAAATGTAAAATTCCAAGTCTCGCTGTGTTTTCCTTTCACAGTAAAAAGTTATGAGATCAAATGTCAAACCAAGTCGTATGTACGTATTGCGGTGGTTTTGATATACGCCACCTTTATTTTTCTATAATAAATACCTACAATGACTTGGCAATCGCATGACTTACCGATTACCTACATGGCTAACATGGCTAACCAACCGTCTCTATGCTATCTGTTGCAGTCTACCTATTACGAAATCTTCTTCGGGTTTGATCACCAGTTTGCTGTTAAAACTTTAGTCTCATACTATCTATATTGATATAAGATAGGAATGTCAGGCCTGTAAATTTGTCAATCAAGGCATCACACTTGTTTTGGGAGAACCACACGCTCATAATTTCTAGGGACCTAGTAAAGTGATTTGTTGTTTTCATGCGATTGCCAAATCTTTGTAGGTATTTATTATAGAAAAATAAAGGTGGCGTATATCAAAACCACCGCAATACGTACATACGACTTGGTTTGACATTTGATCTCATAACTTTTTACTGTGAAAGGAAAACACAGCGAGACTTGGAATTTTACATTTTTGTTTTTGGTGGGATCCGTTTTTACCAAATCGAGATTGAAAAAACAAAACACAATTGTCACTTGTGTACCAAAAACATGTCAAGAACACAATTGTGTTTTGTTTTTTCAATCTCGATTTGGTAAAAAACGGATCAGGATAGGTTATTAATAACGGGCGTAAGTCGATGTGACATAAGATTTACCATAAGGGATTTTATAAAGTTCCTAGAAATATAGAAACTTCCTAGAAAAAAAAGAAGACTAAACTTAGTCAAAAAGGCAAAACTAAAACAAGAAAAAACAAAAAATATACCTGTTAGTTGAATAATTATATTCAGTTGTATCCGTTTACTAAGTACCTAGGTACCTATATTTTAATGAATTAAGTGCAAAGAAAGACTCAATTCAAGTTCTTGTTTATTTTGATCTGGAGTTTTAAATGGGTATACGTCATTTTTAGATAAATTATGCAATATGTTTACTAGATAGGTAGAAAGCTACTTTATTTAAGAAAAAATTTTTGCCAAAAAAGAAACAACTTCAAAACGGAAACTAAAAAGTATGAAATAAATTAACTTGTAAAGCAAATTTCGAGTTTATAAGTGACTAAAAGTAACATAAACAAATACATAATTATGTCTTTAAAATTTTTGAAGACGGTGCCAAGTAAAACAATAACTAGATATAGGTAATGTAGGTACCTACTTATAATCAATCTTTTTCACATCTCAAGGAAACAGGTGGCACCGTCTTCAAAAATTTTAAAGACATAATTATGTATTTGTTTATGTTACTTTTAGTCACTTATAAACTCGAAATTTTCTTTACAAGTTAATTTATTTCATACTTTTTAGTTTCCGTTTTGAAGTTGTTTCTTTTTTGGCAAAAATTTTTTATTTCACATTTTTTAGTTTCCCTTGACTGTCCTTCATTTTCATTATCAGACCCCTAATAACAGTCCCAACCTATTTAGATGAAAGGTCTCAATAATATAAGTTAATCAAGCCAAAACACAAAGTACTTGCTGTAAACCGTTGTCGAGTTCCGTCGACTGCATTTCCGCTCCATCATCAGGTCAACGTCAGACCCTCATTAAACATTAGGGCTTTAAAATTCTTATTATTGCATAATATTAAGAAACACACAGTCGCGATGCAATTTTTTCGAGTGTTTCCCTCGATATCTCCAGGTTTCCACCATCAGGTCCTGGTTTCCTTACCATGGGACCACCCTTCGGATACCCCCTTTCTAACAAAAAAAGAATCATCAGAATCGGTTCATGGACGACGAAGTTGTGTGAAGAAACATAAGAAACAGACTAGTCGAAAATACAATTATTTCGAGAGTTTCCCTCGATTTCTCCAGGATTCCATCATCAGATCCTGGTTTCCTTACCATGGGACCACCCTCGGGATACCCCCTTTCCAACAAAAAAAGAATCATTAAAATCGGTTCATAAACGACGAAGTTTTGCGTGGACATACATAAAAAAAAAATATATATATATACGGTCGAATTGAGAAACTCCTCCTTTTTTTTGAAGTCGTTTAAAAATACTATAAAATACTCATAATATAAGCACTTAATAGATGAACTAGAGTTTACGTAGAGATTATAAAAATAACTAAAAATATAGTTTATGAAGAATACTAAGTAGATACCTTTACAAAGTTATTGAGCAATAAGTGCGTGGTTTAAATTCTTTTAACGAAATTGTGACATGTCCGTGGATTTTATTTGGTACGTGCTGTAGTTGACACAGAGACCTAATTACGAAAAAAGTCTTCGATATAATTTTGAAACTTTAGTATAAAAAGTCACGACAGCCAGGAAGAAGGAAGAACAACCATCATGACTTCAATGAAATACAGTTTAGTACTCGCTCTACTCCTCCTCTTGAACGTAAGTTACTTTTTTAAATATTAATATTCAGAATGAAAAACATTTATTAAAGTTAAAAATTCTCATTTTTAACTCGAAATCTAAAATGAAAAATTCCACGACTGTGACAGCGTTTGTCTCATAATTAACTTTATTACAGATGCACTGGGCTCAGTGCCAGTTCGGGTATGGAGGATATGGAGGCTACGGCGGCTACGGAGGACTACTTGGCGGTGGCTGCGACAACGATGACGACCTAGATATCTTACTACCTCTCCTCATTCTCGGACTTGGAAGAGGAGGGTTCGGAGGTGGATGCGGCGGAGGTTTGGGAGGCGGTTTTGGAGGCGGCTTCGGCGGGTTCGGAGGTTATGGTGGTTACGGCGGCTTTGGAGGACCCATGCCGTACGCTTACGGCGGAGGTTGCGGCTGCGGTGGCTGCGGCGGTTGCGGCGGCTGCGGCGGGTGCGGGGGCGGTTGCGGGGGTGGCTGCGGCGGCGGTTGCAACAACGGATGCAACAGCGGATGTTGCTAATTCATCCCAAACCTTTTTCTTTAACCTTACTTATATAATTTTCATGTCTTTCATGTTTATAGTCCTCAGTTTATTTGTACTAAAACACAAAATGTAGATATTATTTCGCAAAAAAACTTTTGTAATTTTCGTTTTTGAAGAAATAAAAACGTATGTACCAATTTTAAAATACACATGTCTTTGAAATAGTTCTTACTAATTCCTAGATAATGATTTCCCAAGTTATATTTTTAAAGTATTGAATTAGAAATTGCATTGAAAACACTGATAACGATGTTGAATGCGTAATATAGTTATTGCAATTCACGGAAAATGATATAAAATGAATACTTTCAATACGAAACTTTATACTTTTACGAGAACGCTACAAAAGTTAGAAAAACATACAGTTCACCTGTTTCGACGAATTGCAAAATCACAAAATGAAGGTTATTTACATAATATCCGTAATAATGTTAAAAGTGAGTACAAATAAAATAAATAAGTAATTTCTTTCGACTGTAAAAGATATTTATATTTTTTTATTTCACAGAATATATGCTGCAGTGCATCAACTCTTAAAGGTCCAAAATATCTCCCTACGTCAGAAGAAATAATCCCAGCGCTAGATTTCCCGGATGTAGAATATCCACAATCAGTTTTGGAAGCTAATCCCTTCTTCTATAAATCCAACGCAGTATTGGATCCATTCACAGATGATGTACAATCGTTATTCAAGTTGGTAGCTAAATCACCAAAAAATCATGATAGTAATGAATTGCCAATAATAGTAACAGAAGATAATAGAGACATCAAAAATGGAAATATTGGAACCTCAAAACTAGAAATTAATAATGATAATAGCCGAGCTTTTGAAAAAGCTATCAAAACCCTGGCTGATAAGGGAGGAAAAAATATATACGAAGGTACAGGCCAACAGACCAACTCATCGACAGAGACTTACGATTGTCAGATTGAAAGACCTACACATCTAAATAACACTGAAAAGCTGGAATCACACAAAAGTTCCTCAATTGAAAACGCCACACAAGAAGAATCAGATATTGAAGATAATTCTGACAAAGGTAGTTGGAAACACTCGTTAAGAGCACAAACTACAGTTATATCAGAGGCCGCTGTTTTACCTAGACCACCCAATGCTTCGGATAATGTGAGCATGTCTGTGTCATCCGCCGAAACATCAAAATATTCAGACAAAAAAGCGTCGCAAGAAGATATGCTGCATTCTCCAGTTTGTGAAAAAAATTGTGTAGTTGAAAAACTCAGTTCAGAAGAAATTGAGGACTTGTAAATTACTATTGCATCAAAGTATTATGTTGTGACGTTAAATGTGTAAAATATTTATTTTTGTTATTTATTCACTAAGTAATGACAATAAAATATTTAATACATACCCAGAATTATTTTTCTAAATGTACTTTCGTCATTAAATTATGTTTAAGTACCTGTAACAAAACAAAAGTCAAATTTTTAATATCTTAGTTCTATATTTCATAGAGCAAAAGGAATGCAAAGTAAATATTGGGAAAGCTAAGTTAGATATCGATTACATAATGATTATGCATGCAAAGATATTTATAATGATAATAAAATGTGATATCACATAACACCACGTTTACCATTTGGCAAATCATAATGTAATTAGATGAGTACATATATATAAAACGAAACCTAGTAAATTGATTATATTTGAAAATGGGACATCGGGAAAAGGTGACATTCTTAATTTTAGCAGTCATTTTTCTACAGGTAAAATGGAAAATAATTATCTAACACTGGAATATCAGTGAAGATTGTATAATCATAATCATAATCATTTATTTCGTAATTTGTTATAAAATTAATTAATGTGTTTTTATTTTTTCTTTTAGATATGTTCCAGAAATTGCATGCCCCGAAATATAAACACTTCGCGTACGAACAAAAGGTTAAAACGAATATCTACATATCGCCCGCCCATCGGAATATCATCCACAAATAGATATGTTCCAAAACCCAATACAGTAACGGAAGAAGCTGAAAAGAATAAGCCAAACAAGTACTCTAAAAATTTATTAAATAAGCTTATTAAGCAATCTGCAGCTAAACGTAGTGACAGTTTGAAAGATAATGTTGAACCGGATTCATTACCAAAACCGTTTGCAACCACGTCACAGCCATTTTGTTATAAAGAAACGGGGGCTTTTCCTGAGGTAGATTATCCTATGTGCGTTATAGATACTTGGGTACCTAATTACTGGTATCAATTGCCATCCATGCAAGAAACTCAATTACTAAAGGCAGACAATCCAACAAATGATGACATAAACTGTGAACCAGGAAACTATATCAAGCCCTCAAATAAAGCCATTGAAAAGGCTATAAAAGCACTAATCAAACTCAAGGCAAAGAACAAGACAAAGGAACAAGACACTATTGTACCCGGAAATCAAGACACATGTCCATTGGAGCCCCCTAATCAGTGCTCGCCTGCAGAAAACCCCACGTTCAACAGCTCATCAGTTACAGGCACTAAAACCGAATATTTTGACCCCCATCCAATTTACGGTACATATATCACACAGGAACATCAGAATAATAACCTATATTCAACTGTAAGCCCAATCTCATCAAATGACGAGCCACAACTAACATACCCAACATCTGGAACACCAGACTACAATGACTTATTAATTCCTTCAGCGACTACGGCCATGCCTCCTGATGGGACTGATCAAGGTGCACTTTCATCTACTGGAAATAATTCTGGTCAAGGAGAAATATCTGGTTCCGGAAGTATCTCTGGTCAAGGAGAAATATCTGGTTCCGGCAGTGTTTCTAGTCAAGGTGAAATATCTGGATCTGGAAGTATTTCTGGTCAGGGTGAAATATCTGGTTCTGGAAGTATCTCCGGCCAAGGTGAAATATCCGGTTCCGGAAGTATCTCTGGTCAGGGTGAAACATCAGGTTCTGGAAGTATCTCTGGTCAGGGTGAAATATCTGGTTCTGGAAGTATAGCTGGACAGAAAGAAATCTCGTCTCCAGAATATCCACTAGCTAGTACACCGTTAAGTGCTGCACCCGCAGGATCTCCACTGTCTAGTACACCGTTAAGTGCTGCACCCGCAGGATCTCCACTAGCTAGTACACCGCTAAGTGCAACACCCGCAGGATCTCCACTGTCTAGTACACCGATAAGTGCTGCACCCGCAGGATCTCCATTAGCTAGTACACCGCTAAGTTCTACACCCGCAGCATCTCCACTGGCCAGTACACCGTTAAGTGCTACACCTGCAGGATCTCCACTGGCTAGTACACCGTTAAGTGCTACACCTGCAGGATCTCCACTGGCTAGTACACCGTTAAGTGCTACACCCGCAGGATCTCCACTGGCTAGTACACCGTTAAGTGCTGCACCTGCAGGATCTCCACTGGCTAGTACACCGTTAAGCGCTGCACCCGCAGGAGTACCATTGGCTGGCACACCGTTGAGTAATCTACCCACAGGGGATACGCCATTGAGTGGCACACCGGTGAGTGATCTACCCACAGGGGATACGCCACTGAGTGGCAAACCGGTGAGTGATCTGCCCACAGGGGATACGCCATTGAGTGGCACACCGGTGAGTGATCTGCCCACAGGGGATACGCCACTGAGTGGCACACCGGTGAGTGATCTACCCACAGGGGATACGCCATTGAGTGGCACACCGTTGAGTGATCTACCCACAGGGGATACGCCATTGAGTGGCACACCGTTGAGTGATCTACCCACAGGGGAAACGCCATTGAGTGGCACACCGGTGAGTGATCTACCCACAGGGGATACGCCATTGAGTAGCACACCGTTGAGTGATCTACCCACAGGGGATACGCCATTGACTGGCACACCGGTGAATGATTTACCCACAGGGGATACGCCATTGAGTGGCACACCGGTGAGTGATCTACCCACAGGAGATACGCTATTGAGTGGCACACCGGTGAGTGATCTACCCACAGGGGATACACCATTGAGTGGCACACCGTTGAGTGATCTACCCACAGGGGATACACCTTTGAGAGGCACACCGGTGAGTGATCTACCCACAGGGGATACACCATTGAGTGGCACACCGGTGAGTGATTTACCCACAGGGGATACACCATTGAGTGGCACACCGGTGAGTGATCTACCCACAGGGGATACACCATTGAGTGGCACACCGTTGAGTGATCTACCCACAGGGGATACACCTTTAAGAGGCACACCGGTGAGTGATCTACCCACAGGGGATACACCATTGAGTAGCACACCGGTAAGTGATTTACCCACAGGGGATACGCCATTGAGTGGCACACCGGTAAGTGATTTACCCACAGGGGATACGCCATTGAGTGGCACACCGGTGAGTGATTTACCTAAAGAAGATGAATTAGAACCTGACAGTGACTTTGCGACGATGCCTCCTCCACTCTCATACGATACCTCTGTCATAAATGCAGACCCTGATGATACTTCAACTAAATTAAGTCCAGAGGACACGGACTACATCTTGACTTAAGTGGAAACTTGTTATCGTCAAAGATTTTAATTTATTATATTTATTGTTATTTAAGGAAAATAAAGGGATGTTAACCAATTTTTAGTTTTATTTCATCTTAAATACAATACAATGTCTCACTTGTTGTGATTCTTAAAAAGATATCCAGCAACCAAACTATCTATAAAATGACAACAAATTAACAATGAAGAGACATTTAAAATCATAATACAAACATTATATATAACAAGACTTTTGAAGCCTTAAAATTGATTACCTAAGTACCTACACAGACCGATGGACATTAACAAGAATGTACTAGACGTACTAGTCGTAAGCTGAGCTTAGGTGCTACTGATCCGGACCTAATTCCTAGATCCTCTTAGTTCTATGCACGCTACAATGAGGTTTCTTACAGGTGTCGTGACCCCAGTTTTATGCACTATAAAACTTGCACTTACGAGGCTTCGGTATTGTAACATAAGTATCATATGCAGTAATAAATAACTACCGTTCTTTATGCATTTATTATAAAGTCTCATTTTTTCTTGGTTCATAAGATCTAGAAAACTATAACTGTAAATCGGTAAACATTATGTAATGTCCACATAAAATATACAAGCAAGACACCAAATTAATTTAACCGTTTAACATTTCACTATTCTTTAAAAGAGCCTGTGAAAACTTTCAAATTACGTACTTATCTCTAGTCCGTGAGAGTGAAATGATAAGTTAATTGCAAGAGGCGGAGATTTAATTAAACGAAGTGTGTGTAATTTATGATTGGTATAAAAACGTGGTTGTGTCGGAACCGGTTGTACGGCGACAGTGCAGCGCGACCTTGTAGTTACATCACCGAGGCCCGGTCCGGTGATGGACGCGCAACGTGCAGCGCTCGGGTATGATCTCTCTATTCTACACACTATCAACTCTTTAGTGGCGCCAAATACAATCGCTCAGCCGTAACATATTATAAATATCTTCATTACTTATTTTGATTTGATTTTAGTTGTTCTATTTTGGCACGCATTTACAAACAAATAATACAAGCCGGGTAGAGCAGTTATTCGCTGTTAGCTGAGTAAAATAACTCAGATGCATGCAATTAGACCAATTGAGTCATATTTGTGAGTCACGTCACGTACCTATCATTATTAATTGAGCGGGACAGATACTTCAAAGCCCATCTATTTAAAATACAATGACATCTACATCGTGTTTACAGCCTAAAAAAATAATTAAATTAAGTATCATTTGCTGCAAAAAATGCATTTGAAATGTTGCAGCTTGATGCACTTGGTCGCTCAAGCAGTACCGAAGCATAAGATGATCTTGTGAGATTATAATAACATGAGGAACATAAATAATCACCTTATAAGCTCATAAGTACGTAGTAAATCACTTGTTAATAACATCTTTGGGATCTCAGGCTGCAAAACATTCCATGTCATCAAGGAAACTTTATCTGTCATTTACGGAGTTATCGTTAATAGAAAAAAAATTAACTACGCATTTAACTACCCACGAATATAAAAACTTGATCCTTCCCAAAAAAACATAGGATATTAAAACGGTAAAGGAAAAATTGTTTCAGAAACTTCGCGTAAAAAGTGGTTAGAAGTTAGCAAGAGAACAGTGATTAATGTAATGGCTCAATTAATAGTCTCAGTAGCAAAGCTTTTAGGGTTATATTTCATTAGTTTCCGGTGATATTTCTGTGTCTATTCTATGAGACGTTCTTTATCTAAACCGGGCTTGGCGGGTCGTGGCTCGTCAGGCGTGACATGGAGTTCCATTGGTATCCTGCCGCGCCTTGTTCTTCTATTTAAAGTCACATCACATCAGCTAATTTATTTGGGACGCTCTGTGACAAATAACCGTAGTAAGATTGGTACTCGAATAGATACGATTACCTACCTATATTATTGATAAATAGTCAACTTAGGTACTTAATAGAATCAGATAGGTATATTTACAAAAAAAGTCGGTAGAAGAGGAGATAATTATGTAAATTGAATACAAAAGTATAGTTAATATCGTTTTTTTTAATCCAAAATTTTATACCTCATTAATACCAAATTGACTCGCGTCTTACACAGGCAAGCAGGCAATTCCAAGTTGTTTTCCTCTATTCAAGTCTTTAATTATAGTAAGTACCCAGGTAGTAAATAATAATTAAAGATCTCCAAGTGTAATTATAATAATTTATAATTAACAGTTGAAGGCGATTTTATTCAAATAATTACCTCCATGGTAAAAAAGACGTCGCTGTTGAAGTACCTTTTTTAAGTATTTTTAATGAGGCGCGTTATGTCACCAACCTTCTATAAACTTCTACGTTGAACAATATTATCCTTTAGTGAGACTCTATGCTTTAGTTAGTGTCTTTACTTTCGGCTGTGCTAGTTTATTGGATTACAACGTATAAAAAGGTCAAGGCTAATTAATAGTGTACCTTGACATTTCATTTTTAAAAAATCGTAGCATCTGTAACAATAAATTACAGTATTTACTCAGCCATTTAGAAAAATGGTTACTTCACTGCAATGTCCGAGTACATAAGAATATCAGTTTGATTTACGTCTCAAAAATAATCCAGCATAACCGACTGGTATAACAAATGGCTTGACATGTTTAAAAATAAACTTAGCGTAACATATACGTTGGTATAAAGTATACAGTGTTGTTACATGGTAAATAATGATCAGAGATCGAATCACGCGCAGCCGTCGTTGCGGAACCGGCGCGCCACCGGCTGCGTCATCTCCTATTGTTTACAGATTGCAAATCTTCTAGGTTATCTAGCCAATTAGTTTTACGAGCTGTGCCTAGTTTTCGTTCCCGGGAATTTATACCCAAAATCGAAGTAACATTAAAGTCATATTTATTTGGAAAAGTATTTATGAATTCATTAAATTGCATACATATGTGCCCATAAAAGCTATCGTCGTCATCGTCTTAAAAGCTATAACTTGGTGCAATTAATCAGAAAAGAGGAAATCGGTTTACTGTAGGAGAATTTAGAGGGGGATTTACAATTTCTGTTTGAACCAAACCCAACCATATGTTTGTTTATCCACATGCAGGAACTATAAGTACAGTTAGTACATAAATCTTTATTAGTGCCCGCACACAGGCAGCCGAGCGGTCCGGGCCCTTTATTCTCGCATTATCAACCTCAGGGTCTAAACTCCGATCAACAGCCGAGCCTCACCCCTCTTTACATGCAGTACCACCTATTATTTAATCTGTGACCGCGCCATAAAACTACCAATAAAGTTAAGTGCCCAATAATGGACAGAAGATTATGCGTATAATAATGTTATGTTCGCTTTTGCTTCTATAAATAGTATAACCTAAGTAGAACTGAGGTCGGATTTAAACATAAAAATAAAATCAAGTATGAATTTATCATTATATAAACTTCTTAGTAGCTCTATCAATTTGCTTTAAATTTAGACCATAGAGTTCAACAACTTTTTTTTTAACAATGAGAAATATCGCAATTAAGTAGATTGAATATACCTTATGTAAACTGACTGGCTGGAAACGTCGAAAATTAATCGTAATAAAAGCCTTTTCTGAAAAGAAAATAATTTATTTTTTCTAGACGCTAAAAAGGCTTTGTCACCCGGTTTTTTCTCTGTAAACTTGCCAGTAAAGGAATGCGAATGTTTGATTTACGATCTTATTCATAAATCGTATAAAAATATATAGCTGGACTGGACGTAAGTCGGACTCGAATTTGGTAAAGATTTTTAGTTACCTACTTTTTCACCTTGCTACTACAAATAAGTGATTTAGTAATTACGTTTCACAAAAACATCAAAATAAGTCCATATTGAAGACTTTCTAGAAATATCAACAAAGATTATCTGTAAAATACTGCTACATTGGTTCAGTAAGACTCTACAGCAACTCGTAACTCAAAATGAAAGCCCTTTCAACTTTTCCAACTTTAGACTGGAATTCAATTGATAATGTTAGGAACAAAGTTATCGGCGTGAGAAATGTGCTATTGGCAGTGCTCAGCTGTTGCAAGGCGACGGAGGCAGTGTGGTAGTGTACCGGGCGGGCGGCGGCGTGGGCGCGAGGTCGACTTGCTCAATGCTTGCTCGATTCATGTTCCTCACTGCATACCATTACCAGACCCAGTATGTCACTTTGTAATGGAATGTCGTGCACTTTGTGTTCTAATATGATTTCTGGATATCATTATGTTTGTTTGTGATGATTTATTATGTTACCTTACCAGTGCTTGTATTATGAAATCTTTGGAATCTTGAGAGGAATAGAATAACTATATAGTAAACAAAAACCAGCACAATGTTTCAGTCTAAATGTAACGTACAATGCATAATCATAACCGATTCTGGTTTAGAGAGGTCCTTGTTTAAAACAATGCAGCACCCCTGACTCCTTACAATACTGCTTTGTAATTCTCTAACAATGAGAGATCGTCAACCTTTTGTGTTCACTTCAAACATTCAGTTTATTTTGACAGCTGACAAAGTGACATTTCGGATTTAGAAAGGAGAAAATTATTCACAGAAAAGAGTACCTACCTACATAAACTTTCTTAAACGTTTTCCATAAAAACAATCAAAATTCAAAATTTATTCTAAAACTGAGCAGCGGAGCAGAAACATCAAAATAAACAGATGAAAACTTATTGAGAGTAAAAGTTAACAACAATAACATCAACAAAAACCACCTTTTCAAACTTTTTACAAAGAAATAAAATAAGTAAGATGTTTCTTTTGTTTCTTCTTATTAGCATTTTATAAGACCAAGTAGGTACACAAGAGTACTAGTATCCTACATGTGATTGGTACCGGATGAATGGACAGCAGCGTGGGTTCCACTCCACGGCCAGTGAACACTCTTCATTCACGTATTTGTTCATTTTATTTAAAGTAAGTAACTGTTACAACACTTCTTCCAAGATAAATCTGTCGATAAATTGGAATTGGAAGATTCTTTTGAATTTTTTAGCTAGTATCTTAACTATGAAATGAAGTTTACGGAAGACTTAAAATAAAATGAAAGAACAATAATACATGGTCACAAAAAAGGAAAAAAAATAATCTATAGATGTTTTAAGTAGGTAAATTAGTAGTCAACCTTGTAATGTAAACTCTATAACCGCTGAAACAAGATAACAAGTAAATAAACAAGGTCTATCCAACTCTTCTCTCTCTGTACGTTAATCTACTAACTAAACTAGTATTCAATCAAATTTCTGCCTAGACCTGGGTAAACCTGAATTGTTTTTGGATTTTATTTGCTTTGATAAAGCTCAAGTACGTCACAACAATTAAACTTTTTTTAGGTCGTACCGTTGTTACCCTTTTTACAAAGTTTTGACAGTATCATTTTGTGTCTTCCAAAATTACGAGTAACACTGATGAATAGGTAATTTTATTATTCTGTAAACGTGTCAAAAATACAATTCCAGTGAAATAAAACAAATAAGAATTAAGAATAACCTCTCCTACCTACGAACTACGTCAGCATTGCGATAGGTTGCGTAATGTCTATTTTATATGTCTTTTGTGAGACGAGCGTGTGGGAGGAGCGGATCATCTCCTCTCAGAGGTTACGCCGTTTACCACTAATAGGTGCATTGTTACTCGAATTTACAATTTATTCATTAAAACAATTGATCACGGAACAATTAAAGTCGTTCCATTCTGGGAAATAGGGTAATCTTTCATAATGTAAGCTCACAACAAAGTCACTGTTTATGTTTTTGAGAGTATAGTTTTATAACATTGTGTTTTCTTATTTTTAACAACAAAATTAGTTAGAAGTTAATATTTATCATGCCTTCAATCCACAAAAGAAAGATATGATAACGACCTATAACCATCACTTAAATAAATTAAAAGCCAGCTGTTGCAATATTAGTTTCTCTCATTAACTTTTCTCAAGTACCTTCTGAATGTTGGCACCTTGAGTCACCGCGTGGGTTCATGACCAACGAGACCGTTTATTACACTCACAATATTCTTAACTTTATTCATTTGTAAATTATAAAATCCAAAATATAAAGTGCTGCACACATTTGAAAAGGTCAAGTAGGCTGCTGCGTCATTACCTAAATGTATTTTTTATTACCATTTTTGGGCCATTTCATTCAAAAGTAACAAGGTCTTAATAAACCTATGTTCCTATCTGCACATCACTTTGTGTAGTCATTTGTTATAGGTGTTTGAAGGGAAATTAAGAGAAGGTAAGCACGATTTTCCGAAAAAATTGCAAAAAACATTACATACAAAAGCAAAAGTGCAAGCAAACGACATCCCACGAAAGGGCGTCAATCAGATAAGTAACAAGTTAATCCGCTGTGTAGAATGTAGGTACAATTACGAGCATGGAGATAACACGGTAGGCACGTAAACAGCATTTCTCATTGTCCAGTGTATTGTTCTCGCGACCGAGTTTCACACGGTCCATATCTCTGGGCACAGAAAGCCTAGATTTCGAACATTAGCATACATATCTACACACAAACAAACACGAATCCATGCGACGTCCCGCATGAATGAACCGAGGAATGTTATTGTCATACGTTTTGTTTTTACGACCAAGACAATTAGAATATTTAGAACAATCATCATCATGCGATAATTGTAAACTAATTAAGCGTGAACTAAATCTCAATAGATGTCTTGTTATGTCTTTTGGGTCAATATAATTTATAAATACTAATAAGATAACTAAGGTAGTAATAAATAAGAAATGGATATTGGTTTAGTTCTCGCTTAGTTTTTCAAAATAAAATATTAAAGTGGCTGGGAAAAACCGCCAGTTTGTAGTAAAAATTAATAAGAGAGCCGAGCTGAGTTGGCCAAGAAGCACTGGCGGCGGCCGCAGGGCGTTGTTTGAACAGCTGTTGGATATTGTCGCACTTTGTTTCTTTTTGTGAAAGGCCAAACCTATTGCTGAGAGATGTTAACTAATTGGTAACAACAATATGAGTTTTTTGAGAAAATCAATAATTCATAACCAATGTCTCTAGGAGTTTTTTGAATATATTTTCTTTCTTTGACAGAAAGTTAAAGCAACAATGGAGTTGTGTAAGTGCTCAATTTATACTATAATCATCAATGCTGCAATTTATCGTTCCAACGGAAATTTGGTAATAACGGATTCACCAATTAATCGGTTCAACTTCCATTCAATGTTGTAGGTACTCTATGAGGTACATACTTTAGGTAATTTTTCATGGAGAAGTAGCAAAACTCAGAAATATGAGACAACCACAGATCGAAGTAGGTACCTACTAATAAATACATCTTTATTCTGTACTCTCTATCGTTCAGGAACACATAACAAAATGAAAAGTACCTACGGAATTACAACAATGCTTACAGAATTAAGAATAAAATATAGGTAATACTTATTTAACAATTCTTAAGACAAATTAAATCTAAAAAAACGAAAACAACGTATTTTTTCCGGACATAAGTACACTACAGAAACCTAGCGGAAGAGACAGCGCTTGCACACATTTGCATTTCAAATTTAATTTACATTTAATTTTCTAAACGTTCTGCTAAACGATATAATTAAGATAAATAAATCACATTATGTAAGAGTTTTCTGTTTTACGTTAAAAGTATTAATACTAACTCTAATAAAAGATGTATTTAGGTAATGCACTTAGGAAATTGAAAATAACCCTCGAATCAATACTCTATGCTACTGCACTCTATAGCTATTAGTTCTGCGGGTTTTAGTATTACCTACACGTTGGTAGGAAAACCGTACAATACCTATCAATAAAATAAGTAGTTAAAAAAAGTTACGAGTCGTTTGGCACTTATAAGATGTAATACCGAATTTAATACCGTATTTCCAGGCAATCCAATACATATTAATTCGCATAAACTATAATTATAATAACCGTACATATCGGTGTGGTTATCTCCATGTTATTGCAGTGGAACACGCGCTTTCGACACGATTGGACATTAAAAGTCGATAGTCTACGAAACGAAATCGATTGACAGTACTCGTCAGCAAAAAGTGCTGCAGTTAACTCGACTAGTTATTATTTACTGCCATAACATGGACAGATTTTTTGCTGAAAAAAATAGCCAATTAGGTATTTGTCATGTCTAACCTAAGTATGTTGTATTGTGGTAGCAATTACTTCCTGGTGAAAACTTTGAAATGATCTGTAAGGAAGCAGTGGT
This sequence comes from Anarsia innoxiella, assembly GCA_947563765.1. Taxonomy (NCBI): domain Eukaryota; kingdom Metazoa; phylum Arthropoda; class Insecta; order Lepidoptera; family Gelechiidae; genus Anarsia; species Anarsia innoxiella. The sequence continues at coordinate 7,461,582 of OX387395.1, forward strand.
AGGTACGACAATGTATATTATTAAGTCCAGTCGAATACATATCCGCTTGATTACATTATCAGAAATACGTCGAAATTAAAAGATTCATAGAGCTGCGTCGTTTTGCAAACCAATCTACTTAGTTATAATATTTTATTTACTTAATTAGGTAATAAATTTAAAGTTATGACCGTCCTTAACGTCAATGTGATTGGAACTGCGTATGATGATATTTTAATAGAGTAAACTGGTACAGGACCAACCGCGGCGTTCGTCAATATTTGCTTCGATTTGATGCGACCTTGGCAAAGTACACCTCTACTGGAATCCTCTCTTGTAAGTTTAAAATCATTGCCACAGAGTAAATCACTCAGCAGATTCATGACATGAAAAATGTATAAAGAAGAAAACACGCATACTAACAATCAACAGGTACAAAAAAGGACATTTTTACCACATAAAACAAAATTATAGAAGAAAAGTAGTTATATTATTGGAAAGAAAACGGAGTTTATGTACCTTATATGATGTAATTCTGTTTTAAATCTTTGCTTTACTTTTAACATGGCTTCTCTCTACCTACATAGTTCGCCCAAAAATTGCTTTCATATTTAAATATTTTTTTACTGTATTTCCTGCGCTGTGGCCGTTTGATCCGTCATTAGCGTGTACCTAATGACATCAAATCAGCTACGCATACAAATCGCACACCGCTACAACGCCACTGCTGCGATTTACTTGACATTGAACATTGAAAACATATTTACGTAACACGGAATAAAGCCAGCTAGACGACATTGACGATATTTCATTACAAAGCAAATATTAACTACCTACTTACTTATTATCCAATTTGTTCACCTGCTTAAGAAACAAATCACGGCTTACAAGCCTGAAAATGTCTAGCAATGAAAAGTTTTGAGATTTTTCTAAATATAACTAATAATTTAGTTATCACTTGTCCGCATATATCATGAATTACGAATGAAAATGGAACTGAAATGATCACAAAAATGCTGAAATCCACTTTTGTTATAAGAAGACAGCGTTATCTATCTATTATTCTTGCAATAGTTACATTCCAAAGTCACTGTTATTAAGTTACTTTTACTATTTTCAGAATCTGCAAATTATGACGAGACGAATGCGAAGGTACTTGCTCTACATGTTATTTACGAGTTCACAGAATAAAGTATGTATGAGAATAAATAGGTCACTATGAGTCCATCTCTGTTGTTATTACTTATTTTCAAAACTAGTACAAGGATTGTGGTCACGCGTCGAAAATAAACTCATAATTAATGCCCATACAAATGTATTACGGAGAAAAACTGCCAGAAGACATTGATTTTATTACCAATTCTAATAATTAACTACTCCTAGTGGATGCTTTTAATTTTATCATTTGGTATACTTAAACATTTAAAGAACGTCTGAGTTCGTATCTCAACATTAAAATTAAGTCTAATGAAATGAGTAACTAAGCTTAATCAACCCACTGACTTAATATCTTTGGAGCCAAGATAATTAGTCTGTAAACCGTAGCTTTTGCCGTAACTCAGCCCTTTACCGTTAAATGGTTACTTCCCTATATAATTATGTAAATTACGTTATTTTAAACCTGCCCATAGACATGATTAAGCTATCGATCAACCACAAATTGCGTGTAACTATAAATTGGTAAAATTGCAGTTGATGACTATGGTATCTTGTTATTTATAAAAGCATTGCGGAAGAAATGGAAGATAGGTTCTTAAACGGACCTGTTTAAATATCATAAACTAAATCATTACAGTTTTCCGTCCGAAGTAAATACAGGTAGGTACTACTTAATGAAAACGAAGAGGTCACGTACCTCAACCAACAACGTTACTGAAAAAGTTCAAATTGATATTTGAAAGCATGATGTGTGCTTGTAAGTCATGTCAAAAGTAAAGCTGCCGTCAAGCGGCGTGACGAGACCCGCTAACAGCGGCGGTTGCGCAACCTGATACAAACGACGTGAGAAAGTGAAAGCACTTCGGTTTTGAGCTTTACATTACAATCAATTCCGCAGAGCGTCGACTACGGCGGGCGGTAACAGGCTAGCGGCACTCTACTTGTTAGCGTGAAACTGACTCTTTAATCAGCTGCTGACTGTTACCTATAATCATTATGAAGTGATTGAACATCACATTACAATTTCATAACACTTTGGAATATATTTTTGTTAATTAACACAGTTTATTAAATAGGTACCGTTTTCGGAGCGAGTTAATAATACAATTGAGATTATCAGACAAGATCCCATCAGGCTAATCGGTGATCTACGTAATAAATAGTAGTTCATTCAATTTAAACATAAGCAAGAACTCGTTACAAAAATCTAAATAATTCACAAGTAAATGATATCCAAATGGTCTCTACAAAATAATAAAAAGTTTTAGCACTAATAAATTACTTATCTAAGTTTTTTTTAAAGTACCTACCACTTTTGTAAGTCTTAACTTATCTTAATTTACTTTTAGTCTGAGCCAACATTAAAACTTTTTCAATTATGTTTTGTGATGAGAACTATGCGTGTTCCTAGAATTATCGTTTTGACGTTATGAGCTAAACTCAATTAGCGTTTGCAATTGTTTAGCTTAGCCTAGAGCATAATATGATTAGGGTCATAGAGGTACTCATAACTTTGATTTAGTATCGCATTTATACGAACGTGGTAAGTACAAAACTCGCCGTTCACTTGTTTGCATTATCTAGGAGCAAGTATAAGTACGAAATGCGCTTGACTGGTGAATGCAGCGACGGCGGCGGCGCACCCAGTGCAACCGGCATGATTTGTACTGTGACCCTGGCACGGTTTGCAGAATTACGCTACCACGTGAACTACACCAACGCCGGCTACTGCTAATATATCGTGTGTCAGCTACCGAGACAGTTTTAGCAGCCGCCAGCCGCGTCACACTTGTATTTTGTTTTGTGAAATGAGATGCGGACATGAGAATCATAAAGCAAAGACTTTGGCCTCTACTCTGAATCGTAAATTGTGAAAATAAATATCTGCCTTGACACCCAACTAAAAACTATCTTCGTCAAATTCATTTGAAAACTTAAGACAGTAAATTAATTAAAAATGCTTTTGATTTAGTGTCTGGAAAGTTTGCTAAGCCGCAACTAACCCTTACAAACTCTACATAACGTGAACTTCTCTTCGAAGTAAGTAAGTACTTACTGAAGCATAACAAATGGCATTTTGCAACAATAAGTAGTGTTAGAGCTTTGCTCTGAACTTATAACAAAAAATAATAATAGTTAGACGTAGTATATATTACATAATTTTTTTAGGTATTCAGCTATTTGAAACCATTTATCTGAATACTGACAATTTGCTTACCTGTACTCTTAAATTTTACTTAAGTACTTACTATTCATACATATTAAGTATATCATACAAAGATTACTGACGCTCAATAAACAACTATCTGAGATATGTAGTTTTTCTCGTCTGTCACGACTATCCTAATAATTTCGTTTCGTTCAGTGACATAGGATCAGATAAACAACGACAGATAGCCGTAGATATCGCTTGATCAACGAAGACGGTTGTCGCATCCTTAATTCATGAACACCGTAAAGGTTCGACCGTTACTTACTAGTAACTGTTAGGGTAAGGTTGTTATCTACAACAGAGAATGAGAGAGTGTTGTTTAGTTATCATTTATGAAGTTTCCTAAAGTATGTACGCAAATAAAGAGTTTAAGCCATAAAATAAAATATTCGAGGATACTCTGTCATCTTTTAAGTGTGCTGACAGAAATTTCTCCAATCGCTTTTTCCGGTTGATTATTTTGAACATGGGTTTAGTCCAGTTACAGTGTACATATAATATTACGTATAATCATAATACGTATTTGCCTTTACCTAATAGTAGGTCTATCGAAAGTTTGTCCACTAGAAAACATTATTACAAGTTACAGTACACTACACGGTACTGTCTGTAGTGAACACATAGTTAAGCACAAGTTGCATCTAGTAGCCGGACAAACCTGTTAACTTGTATGATAATGATCACAACACGAGAACATCACTCCGTAATATCATATCACATCGTAACCATATCCGTATGGAGGGTTATCTTATAATCAGCGAGCAGGTTTGGGGCACAAACGCTTTCTCAACTCTCTAATGTTAGTTATCACTCCATGACGACTTATTTAATCGTCGTATCACGCAATCTTATGTAAATTTAAGATATTATGCAGCATAGATACGCTTGACGTTTTCTTTAGGTGTTTTCTATGAGGTCATGTATGATACCGTTGTATTTGTTTATCCCAAAAGTGATGACTGAAGTAGGCATGTAGTATGCAAAAGGTAATTGGCAACATAAACACGCATTCATATTGTTCAAGGTCGTCAACCTCTCGCTGCCGTGAGGGCGTTCGGTGACCCACACGTGTGTCCCGTCGCGCCCGGACCTTCGCTTGTAAGCAGTAAGCACGCTCGTTGGTACCATAGAACAGCAACATTGTGTTGGGCAACACTTGATTCCAACTCCATGATTGTTTCCGGCGTAAGATCGCGTGCCACCACGCGACCCCTCGACCTTGAGTCCTGAGTAACAACTTCAAATCAACTTTTACTGCGGAGCTATCGCTGGTGTACAAGTTCTAACGTCGTTCCATGAGGACGCCTTAACTTAAGTGGAACTTTAGATTTATGATGCTCTTCTTTCCACAAGCGCAGTATTTCTGTCGACATAAAGTTTCCGGTGATACAAACGAGATAAATTATGTAGTTTTGGTACTCCCCTTATTATGTTTGACAAAAGACATTCAGTACCTAGCTTTATGGAATATGTTATTAAAAGAAATCAAAACTTAACAATTCTTAATTTTAGATTTCACCTGTAATACCAACTGAATACAACATCTGTATCTCACTGATCAAAATTCAAGAATGGAAATGTCAGCCAATTTCTTATCTTGTGGTCGCTCACGAACATGACATAAGTAATTGTTCCAATCCAGCGCCAATTGGAGGCGGTCTCTTTCTGTAACACGTATTAACTATTGCATAACTTCCCAATTATCTGCGGTGAATGATTTCTCGCACGGCAGCAGCAATGTCGTACGTTCGACAATCATTTCCGCCCAATTTAAGAGCCGTTTCCACCGGATTTTATGTAGGTGAGACTGGCAGACGTGTTTCCTACCACGATTTACCTAGTGGCATTCACTAGACATTTCCATCCTGTTGCATACTCGTATCGTATAGGTATATAGGTAACCTCATGAGCCCACTCTTCCTTGAAGTAGTATGATCCACACCACAACACATGTGTACTACATTTCAAGACGTTTCTTGGTCCTCGGATGCAATCGTGCGCTGCTCGGCTATGCTCGGCCGCTGCTGGGCGCTCGCCAAACCGTTCCCGCCGTCCCGAGTTTAAATTTGGAACACATTTTTTTTATAGCCGCGTTCAGCGAGGTGAACAATCTCCTTCCGTTTGAAAATAATGATGCATTTGAAACCACGAAAGTTTCTGGTTCCGATTTTAAAAGGGAGCATCGTGCATGTGTCCGGACTCTATGCATGTGATTTACACACATAAGACAATTCGGTATACAATACCCCACCTGGCCAACGCGTGACCAGCATGGGTATCTCAAACTTGTCCTGCCAACGCCGTTTGTAATTCAAAACGTGTAAGTATTCACAGTTAGGACGAATAATGTCAAAGTGTGTCATCTACTTTTATAGGTTAGTGAACTGATTATATCCTTCTCTTAACTGGAGAGATTTCAATCGTAATAAATTAACTTGTAGCTTTTACAGATGTCTCCATCTTTGGCGTTGTTTAAGGATGACAGCGGCGGCTATAAAATCGTTTGGCAACACGCAATTACTTGGTAAATGGCGTTGAGAGCTCCGGGGCACGCGATCAGGGAACCGAAATGATAGGATCAACCTCCGCTCATGAGGTTATGCGAGCTCGTCGTATGACGCAGAATGTTTGCATTGGAGCCCGAGAATCGACATACTTACTTTCAATTTAAAACAACAGATTAACCTTGATCATTTTATGTATTTATGCTTGAGCTACTTTTGGGGTATGAGCTTTTGATAGAACTTTTGATAAAGTAATTTACAAACTCAATGCAAATAAGATAATTTTTAATCATGATCAAAATATTGTAAGCCGTTTTATTTTGACACATATAAAGATGAGAAGCAATGCCTGTCTGTGCTGTAGGAGACCTTGCTGAATTCGCTGCATGGCGATGGGATTTCCTTTCCGGAATTTTGTAACTAACGATCTGAGCTACTTAAACAAGTTAGTATCAAGATTTATCAAGCTTGTAAATAAACGAGACAGCATTATCTAGTACTTATGAGAGTAAATTGCTTGGAAAACCGCAACCGCATGCGTAAATGGTCAAGGATCGGTTGGAACAAATTAAAATGTAAATTCAAATAGGAATAGCGATATATTTTTAGATAAAATTGGTAAAGTAAGATTTGATAGAAATCAGTATTTCTATTATTTGTGTTTAAAATAGCTTTAATCGTCACATCATGTAGATTCACAATTAGGTACCTATGCGATTTTTCCTCATCGGCGTCTACCTCAAAGTCATAAAGCTTGATGCAAGCTCGCGAGCATATGGGAGACGGCGAGCAACAAATTGGCAATTTGACAAAAATGCAACGACCCGAGCACAAACTAGGTACATAGAGCACAACTAAAACACTCCTAGCATGATTGAATAGTCACTCTAGTTGGTTCATTGTACCCATTTGCGTCTCGGACGGGCTATTCTTAATTAATTTCAGATTCAATCATCGATCATCCGTTGCAATCGATTTTGTTCTTATGACTGGATGTTATCAAAAGAAATATCGGTATTCGTTTACATGCAACTAACTAACACTTAGTCGTGCGTATAATGATAATAAAATATAAAACGAAATTTTCCGACTAGCTTTTGTATCCAAGGATTGCGGAACATGTTCGAACGAAAGTGTGTCCAATTGTCAGAGAGCGAGTGTGCGCGGTCGCATGCACAACCCGTCTGCACTGCAGCTGATGTCACCGAGGCTGTTGTGTTGTGGCTATTTCAATCAAATACTCTGCGTATTGTTCCTATTCAAAATCGCTGATCTTTACAGAACGGTGTATTTATTTAGGAATTGTAAATAAATAAACCTGTAGCTATGTTTTGGCCAGATTTAAAAACTTCTTTTGATAAATAGAGGAACTGACCTGTGCTCTATTGATGACGTCGTGTGGTCCCCGCCAGGTGGTGGCTGCTGGAGTCTTACGTTTGGCGAGCTCGAGCGTGGCTTCGCTGGGACAGCGCTCGAACATGAGGACACGCTCGGCGACGGATCCGCGCGTGAGGAAGGGCCGGACCGGTGTAGCACCGGGCGCCGTAGGCTCACCGGTGCCAGCGCTCGATGCACGTCTAGCTCGTGCCTCGAATTTAGACCTGGCTTCTGTGACATGAGAACCCAATGATGCGCGCCGTTCACTGGCGCCCGTTGCGGGCTTCCTCGCCCCGGTTTCGAGACGGTCCTGGTAGCGACTCTTAGCGTAGTCTACCAGGGAGACCGGCGGCACCACATCAGGTCTCTCGGCCGTACGCTCGGCTACCACGCCGCCAGTCCGCAGAGCACGCAACAGCCGCTCCTCCTCGCGGGCAACTTCCAGCCGCATAGCCGCGGGATCGGCTCGCCGAGCTCCTGCACCGCCTCCTGTACCGTTCCGCTCCGGCACCAGGTCGGGCGGTAGCATAACTTCTATAGTCTCTTCCTCAGGATTCGGTCGCATCTCTCGTCGAGGCTCTACACGTTGCTGATCTCTACGGATCTCGGGACGCTGCTCTCGCACCACTTCCGGTCGCGGCTCTCGCATCATTTCAGGACGCTGTTTAATTTCAGGCTTCGGCTCGGGTCGGGGTTTAGTTCGCAGACTGTCGGCCAACTTAATGCCTGGGGTTGGTCTGCACGAAAGTATCTCAGATGGCGCAAGACCTCGCGCCTTCCATGTCTGGTAGATGGCCTCGGCATGATCAGATATTTGTTTAGCGATCGCAGCGATGTCCTCCTCGCCGGTGTCGATCTCGCGGCGCGCCGTGGCCGCCATGGCCGGGGTCGGCTGCGGAGACGCGCACCAACGTCCACTTCACGGGTGTACCGGGTACTCCATCAACTCCTAGCCAAAGAACACAAAACACGGTATCTCTCACACTACATTTAATATTAACACATATACGGCACTTTCCTATAGAACAGGGGTCACTAAACAGCTGTATTTTGGGAGAGTCGCGTTCGACAACAAACAAAGGCTCCGATCGCGGACACGCGGCGGCGCGGTGTCGCGGCGGCAGACAACGGGCCGACAGCGGCTGCTCGCGCGGACTGCGGCGCCCGGCGCCCGGCCCGCCGCCTCGCCCCACCTCGCCCCGCGCCGCTCCCGGCCCACATGTCCTCCCATTCATCGCATTCCACCTGATAACACTGCAGCTAGCCAGCTGTGGCCATACTGCTCCTTAAAACCAATCAATCACACGAGCGATAAGTATAAAAATAAAACTCGCCATTAATTCAAAAAATTCAAATAGGTAAACAAAGTCAATCACAGCCTCCGTAATGCCATCGCAAACACCATTGGAAAATTCCGCCCTTGATTTATAAACAGTATCTACCTACATATTTGGGTGGGACCTGTAATAAAGGAGACGGATCGTAGTGTTGTAACATCAGATGACACATAATTGTATTGTAGAAGTGATATCATATCAAGTATTTTGATGTTATATCTCATTGATTATTCATTGGTTTGGTATACAATACTTTGTCTTATTAATTACTTACTTCGAAAACGGCCCACAAAAATAGGTCAGAAAACAGTTTATAAAAAGTTGTCCGGAAGTCATAAATCATGTTACATCAATTATGATACTTAACCTATAAAAGGGAGTTGCCGCCTAGCCTAGAGCACGTCTGTCGATAACCTTTTTTCAGTGTCTTATCTGCGCTGTTGGTCTGTGGCGGCGGCGGCGGCGGCGGGCGTCGTGTCGCGCACGCGCGTTCGTCGTCGTCGCCGCAAATAGCACGCGCCTCTATTTATTTACACTACCACGCTCCCCTATATTATATTTTTTAAACTCTTTCTACGAATGAATGCGTCTCGGTTGCATTAAAAACGAAATAACAAAGGAAGGAAGAACCGTTTCCGCATGATACACATGAAGTTTAAAAAAATGTGTTTCTGACATTCCTATTCTATAACCCACCAGTTTTCAAAATGTTTCGAAGGAGATTTTATTCAATGCCTAATATTATAGGTGCATAGGCGCATTACTCATCGGAAATAAAATGTCTCGCGTTGATGTCTTTTGTATGGAACAACACAATCTTACAATCTTCAAATCATGAGGACAAAATTATGCTGAATTAACTTACCCTAACACTATTTCTAAATGTTTATTTTCTTGTAAATATATCAACGATCAAATTCGTTCAAATTTGTCATTGTTTCAGTAAGTCGCCGTCGTCGTTACCCGTGGAGTGCACATCTCGTTCGCTTCCGGCAGCGAAACGGGCCATTCGTCGCGCCCCAGTAACTCCCAGACACATCGGCTACCAATATAAACACCTACACCATGGGTTCTATACAGCTTTGTGCTGTTTTAATGCATTGTTTACTTTAAAATGGGTAAAACATGTGAAGGCTTTATTCGTGTAAAAAATCTTTATTTGTATTGTAAAATATGTCACTACCTTCTCAATTCCTCATTACAGATAATTTGCATAAATCCATTTATAAGCTCACCGCCAGACGTGTGTCTCTACTTTGTAAAGCGTATTAGAAAGGTTAACTTTTCAATCAAACAAAGATGTCGCAATGATTGTGTATAACACCTCTTAATAAGGAGGTGATAGAGAGGGTCCACGTATCTGCAACCTCACGTGGCCGCCGCTTAGAAATCGAAACAACTAAAACGGAGAAAAGTGAAACCAATGCAAATAATGTGATCCAAACACGCGCAGACGCAACCAACTACGGGCACCGAAAGATCTATGACTGACAGATACGGAAGTACTGAGTGATAATAGGTTTTTGAGTGATTTGTTTTTTGAAATAGAATTTAACCACTATCGTATGTAGATACGCTATTACTTAGCGAATTATCCCACAATTTATCCCAAGCTTTGACAAAAACCTTATCGGACACTGTAACTTTATAGTTTATCCGAATAAAGTGATAAAAACGCAAAATAAAACACAATTAGATTATGTAAAACTGTAAATACAAAAATTCGAATAAATAAAAAAACTTACAAATCAAAAGTTACGAACATAAATATCCAAAGTAAAACCTTTTACATAATACCTATTAAGTGTATTTAGGCAATTTAACTGAATAAGGCGAGTCAGGAAACGTTATTGTATTAGATCTACAGATAAAGATGTTATTAACCCGCGTTCCTTTCACTAATCTGCAACAAATTACAGATTTTTATCAACGTTGTAATAACTTGTTATCACATGAGACTGCTAATATACATAGCATACTAGCTGTAGTCCGTGATTTTGTTGTAGCGAAACAGATTTTACTAAAGCTTTTCTCTTTTTTAGATAAAATGGCTTGATTAAAAGATTCAATAGGTAGTAATTTTCGATTTTTAATCTGCATTTTCATAATACTGTAGGCAGCCTTGTCCGGTAGTATAGTTTTATGCACTATCTATTTAAAATAACATATACTTTAGTTCTTTCGAATTCAGACAGACAGATGCTTATTTCATTTATATTAGTGTTGATGCTAGTTGTTAATCTCTACCCGAGTTCGCAGTAAAGTTTTGACTTATGGGTGTTGCGGAATGCGCAATGTTAAACTACTACATAATACGGATATAAAATAACACAATCCTACATTGTTATAGAGGTAATAAAGTTACGTATTCAAAGTCATTAGTTATTATTTGGTTAATTTCTTACAATTGAATTAAATTATAGTGCCAACAGCCCTTGATGTTACATGGCCATTGTTATGTTAGTCTTTACCACTTTAATGTTTCTGTTGATGGTATAGTTCTGAATTACAATGTTATAATTACTCACAACAGTTTGCTAAATATTAGGCAAAGCCCATTATAGTGACCCATCGCCTAGAAATTTCATAAGATCGTAGAAATATGAAAAACAATTACGGTAAATTGGTGTAATCTAACATGGTATTATTTTAGGTTCCAGCAAAATGAACAAAGTAATCAATGCCTTAAGTTCTGTTTTATTTAAGGTAAATAAGTATATGAGTAAGTAAACAATTATTAACCACAGTAACCTTACTGTTGCTGGCTGTTTGTGTTCAAGCAATGTTTCTAATGACTTTGTAAAACTATTCGTGCCGCCTCAGCCCTCAGCCCTTAGTGCTTTCATTGACGGCCGTAGTGCTGGGCGCGGCGAGCATTGACCCTTGGTCACACAATGTAACCCTAGGGAGACAGTGGTCTCTACCCTAAACGCAAGCATTGAGTTACACAATAGTGCTACTATTATTTAGTTTAGTATAGGGGCAACAATGATGAGTTTAAATGTTAATTAGTCAATAAAATAATGGAAGGAAGTATACGAATAAATATCATATTCTGCTATATCTAAAGGAATGCCTTTTAGTCACACAAAACGTGGTGATGGCAAAAATAATCTCAATAGAATGCAATACATATATTTTATGAGCTCATCGTCATTTGGCTGTCTGTAAGACCGATGAAAACGTAAAGTGTAAAAAACTGTGAATATTGACGACCTTACGACATAATTGACATTAATATGTTTTGAAGTGTTTATAAAAAAACGATTTGGAAACATTATATTTTTTTATCCTCAAATTGCATCAATATTTTTCTATTTACATGATTCCCAAATCAATTTACATATAATTTTGATTTAAATTCATACAATGCATTTATATGGACCAAATTTTCGTAGCCTGAACAGCTTTGACTTTTGTCCCGTATTTATTTGAATGAAGTTATGGAAGAGGAGCCTGAGAGCAATCGTGAAGCGGATGCTATTGATATATTCGTGTTCAGCAATGGGCAGCAGTATTCCCCTCCGAGGAAATACCATCTCAAGATACAAGAGTTACGTTGCTGGGAGAGTACACTCACATACTTGGCACAGATTCATTATAGGTCTATGTAAGTTTGCTATATACATACCTACTTATATTAAACAATTAAGTTCTTCCTTCTAATCAACTGCACTGATTCACTTTATAATGTTTAAAGGCACACATCGATAGAACTATACACAATAGACGGTCGTAAAATAGAAAAGCCAGATGACTTAAGGAACTACTCAGCATATGTAGCAGTGCAGCCTCCAGATGCATTCCGGCAATCTGGCTACGACAAATACCTTATTAAAGCTTCCAGGTATTTTAACTACTTCACAAAATATCGCTAAAAAACATATTCTATAGTGCGATTAAAATTAACATCACAAATTAAATTTTTTAGGTCCTGGGAAAAGAGACAAAGGCAAAAACACGACGGCTTGTCTGCTCAAGGTTTTAACACATATTTTACCTGTTTCCATGCATACAATATTTCGATTACATATTAACTCATAATATTAGCGAGTATTATAGTTTTGGTACATCTTGTTCTACTAATATTATAAATGTCAATGTTTGTGCCGATGGATGGATTTATGTTACTCTTTCAGGCAAAAGCTACTAAATAGATTTTGATGAAAGGTAATATTGTAGCTTTTTGTTATATAAATAACACATAGTTCTATTTTGAGATATCATGACTTTTTCCCAAGATATGACGATAAATGCGTACGAATTCGCGGGCAAACTCTAGTCATAAATAAGTTATAATTATTTCAGATCACTGTTATACGAAATCTTATAACTTAACATCTACATTTCAAACTATATTTCCGCTAACCACTCAGCAAACATATATTATGGACTCTGTGAGTATTTCTAATGGTGAACTTTAAAGATAAGATTTTGAATGTGTACCTATATATTAACTCTATTATTAAATTTTCTATTGTCAGGTTGGAACAGAGAAGAAAGATGAAGTATCAAAAGTAGCTGAAAATATTCGTAAATTTAACGATTTACAGAAAGCTGCAGTAGACAATATACAGCCTGTTAAAGTAAACCAGAACTCCTATAATACTAAAATACCAGGTAAAATAACGAGCAGCAACGCCACTGCGAGTGAAATAGATGGCAAGAAAATAATTTCAAATCGTCGAAATCCTCAAAGGATAAATACCAGGTTGAATAGATCAGCAATACCTGCAAAAACGAGAAAATTTGAAAGTGGTTCGATAGCATCTAAACTTTATTCTCACATTGGCCCTAAAGTTGAAGATAGAAACTTTCGGTCTTCAGTAACGAAGTCTAACAATCCGTCAGATGTATTAAACCATGAACCAGCTCCTCCAAACGACGCCATGAAATTCCCAATTGTACCGTTGCCTCCATCAACAAACAATCCCCCGACGGTGACGCTAGAAAACAATATAACACCAATTACCAATGATAATATTTCTACAGTTCCACGATCTGAAAAACACGAACAAGAAGCTGTAAGATCTGCTTTAGAGATGATTTACAATAACCCAATACTTAAAGAGACAACAACTGCAACTACAAATCATATTGAAGAGTGTAATGATCCAAGATATATTCGGATCCCAATCAAAAATGAAACTTTTGAAAAAGCTACTGAAAATGATAAAGCTGCTACTAAACATGCACAAAATAGCACAGATGACCCTGCTATTGAGTGTCTGTTACCAGAGACTGTGGTTAACAATAAAGATGCAACAGCTAAAAAAAAAGATTTTGACTCCAACATAACAACTGCTATCAAACCAAACCAATTAGTTGACAAAAGCAAAGAAACAGATAATATAAAAGCCCAAGAAAATAGTGTGAATGATTTGGAAATACAAGATTTATACAAAAATTTTGATACTCAATATCCATCGTCTTTTGGAAATATAAGTAAAAGCATTGATTCAGACTTCTCAAGCAGTAACTCAAGCGGTGATCAAAGTAAAACCGAAAATGTTGAATGCCTCAATAATAAAGCATTAAAAGATAAAAAGTATAAAAGTCATCCAATACAAACAGTTGGTCAACCACTACCGGCTCTACCAAATACCCTAGCAGTCACTAATAAACCTAAAAATCAAAACAAACCATACGTAGCTGTAATTTCTCAAGGCGATGTTGTTAATCTTAAATTCGATATTGAAGTTAAAAATGTACAAGGCATACTGAAACAAAGTCAACGCGTTCGACCGCAAAAGTCACGGTCTTGTTGTGAGCTCCACAAGGATAGTATTGATGGAAACGATGAAAAAATAAATAAGAGTAAATCGTTGCAATCATGCGTTAGTGATAGCCATCCGCATATCTGTTGCCGAAAGAAACAAAAGACGTCAGTAGTCCAATGCGCATGCTGTAACTCCTGCAGGCATGAAGCAACAAATCAACCCTTTAATCTACCTATGCAACCTTATTACGTATTATTACCTGTAAGACGACCAAATAGAAACTGGTAAGCTTTATTGTAGATTTAAATCTAATACATAAGTATTATAAAATACATTTCAAATCTTTTCTTTATGGCTTTTTTCTTATTAAATCAAGAACCTTTTTTTATTACAGTTGCTATAGTCAGATAAATCCTCAATTTACTTGTGAAAAACAAGTACAAAAAAACGCTGATTCGCTAACTAAGATTTCCGTCACCGATTCATACTATAATACAAATCGGAGACTGATAGTAGCCACAGCAGTTACGAATACTGGGAAAGATAATAATGCAAATGTAAATATCGAAAAAGTTGCATCGAAAACATCGGAATCTCAAAAAGGGGAAGGAAAAAGTAATGATTTAAAACTACTGATATCAGTAGTTCAAGATGGACAGTCGGATATAGATGTCAAAGCCACTGTTAATAAACCAGAGGTCCAAACTGTTCAAAGTGTATCCACGTCCATATCCTTTAAGCAGGAAGGTAAAGATATGCAAGATAACTTCACACAAACTGATTGGTGTAATGTTCTGGTAAGAAATGGTCATGTATTATTTCATAGAGTCGTGTGTATTTAATTGTATTAACACGATATTGTCATTATAATATAACCTATTTCAGCTAGAGGCGCGTGCTCATCCAAACGGATTCTACTCGTTACATTTGCCACCGCTTGAAAAGCTTCAACGTTACGGTATTTGATGAAAATAAAATATTCAATTTATTAATTGACTTCTATTTAATTATTAAAAGCGAGTAGTAATAATGATACCATTAAAATAATGGCGGTATAAGCTGTACGCCTGTAAGCGCCTTTTGAACGAAGTTTATCTTGGTAAGACTTTAGTTTCCTGGCAAGGATGTTTAGAGGTTTCAGTCCGAGATATCGCAGTTGTACCTCATTCAGGTATTGTAGATTATAAGCTGGTATCTCCAACATAACCTGACGATGACAATATTTTAGCTTATCAATTAGAAATACATATTCATACGCCTTATATAGATCTACTCGGAAACTATTACGTGCATTATTTAGTGTCTGCAGTGCGAAGTGCCTGATAAGAAAATGTGAGCAATCTTAAAACTCATACCTGAGCAGTGATACCAGACATAGCTTCAGGATTGATAGCCCCGAGGTCTGGACCTTGAACTTCAGCCAATAGCAGCCCCAGTCTAGAAACATCTCGTGCGCTCCAACTGTACGATTTACCTAACGCCTAAACATTAATATTTTGCAAAGTTACAAATACGATATTTTCTTTTAAACTTGTCTGATTAAAATTGTAATAATGTTATAAAATTAGTACTACTTGGTTAGTACTATTTAATTAGTACCACTTGATTGGGAACAATTTCTCATACAGCTTAAAATACTTACTTCTGTTCTCGTCATCATAGCTAAGTAAAATCTTCGCTGTAAAGGATCGCAAGCTCGGATATGATAAAATACCTGGAGAAATATACATTAGAGATTATTACAAGGCTACAAACTACTCATATCAAATTGAATGCAATGAGAAAAACTTACCTGGTGCGTAAACTGCAAATATGTATCGCTTGGGACTTTACGCATGAAATTCATTGGCACACCACAGAGAAGATTGTTCATGATATTCAAGTATTTAGGTTGAGACCACTTAGGATTCAAGAGGATGTATTTGCTTGCTACCACGCCCATCTAGGTAAATATGACTCTTGAAGAAGTATGAAATTACTAATCATCTGACAAAATTTTACTTACTCACTTGAATGTAAATATTGAAAACAATCTAGAGGTATCGAGCCTCCTTACACAAAGAAATCAATAGCAAATAATTCACAGACTACCGTGCAAGGTCGATAATAAAATAAGCTAACCGACCATCAGTTGCGCAAATTTTAACATTTGCTACGACTTCTAACTTTAGCGTTTGCAATTTACTTTTCACGTTAATCCTTTGTGAAGGCTTTATGACAATTACGTCAATTATAAAGGTTTGGTTTAAGGAAGTACTTAAAAATATAAATGTATATTTGTTTCTAAAAACCTGATGTCGATCAAGTTCAGCATGAGTCCCAATGTATGTAACAATCCGATCGTCGCTAAGATTCAGTCGAGCCATCTCCCGAGCGTTGACATACTTGAAGAGTGGCCTATATAGCTCCAACACATGATAAGGGATCTCTACAGTCCTCCTTCCTCCTTTTACTACAGTCCAAAGTGCTGCTAACTTCTCCTTTGTTACTCTCATCATTGCTATTGTACGGGCCTAAACGGCAAACAGACATTATGTATTTATTTTATTGTGTGTAAGTACTACAGCCCTGCTAATAGATCTCATATTTAGTAAACTGTCTTTATCATTACTAAATTGAGGAAGCATAGATAAACAGGGTTTTACCTTGGTAATTTTTTTTTTTTTTTTTTACTTTTCTTAAGAAACAAGCACAACTCACGGAATGCAGCACATAATCAGAGGGTAGAGCATAGACGTCGTCAATGTTGCCCTCGAGCAGGATGGCGAAGGCATTAACGGCAGTTTGCATGTAGTCGTTGGTGATCTTGAGGCGGCAGTGTCCACGGTGAATGAACGCTGAACTTGGAAGGTGCACGCTGCTTTTGTTATTGAATAATTCCGCACTAAAAAGGACCAATTTTCCATATTTGTACGTGCAATCAAGATTAAGTCATTATCATCTCTTATAACGACCCCATATTATAGGAGCCCGAGTCCACTCTCGTTTACTAGAATGACTAGGCGTAGTGCGATCTGGTAATTTATTCTTATAGTGCATCGAAAAAGGGGCTTACATTCACATTCTCAACACTTATAGGGACATTGAATCTATATTTATTAACGCTATGTATGAAACTATAACAACGCTCACCGTAATACATTACCCATGGGTAATTGTATCATCAAATTATCTTCATCCTCACTGCCACTGTCCACAGCATCATGGAATATACCACCTGATTCTGTTAAATAGATTTAACTGTATCTTAATTATTGTTTAACTTTTGAATTACATTGTCTTTAATTATTTTGAGTACTGAATTGATAAGTTAAGTAAGTACTTTACCTCGTATCTTTGGACCAAAGAATAATTCGTGTATTGTATCTTGATTGACTTCATATGGATCTGAAACATGAAACCAACTGCCCTAATTTTTGCTTTACTAGCTTAAAAGTACATGATCGTTTATAAAATATAAAAGCGTACCAGGAGAAAGTTATCGTCATGTCTATCAAGAAGTTAAAGCACTGGCAGAAGATAGGCCTTAACGGCGGACGCACCACGAAAAGAGTCTAACTCTAAATATATGACCTATAATTTTATTTAAAATACAATAGTAAACCTGAAGTATAATAATGGTAAGTAACTACCTTTTTCGCGAGAAGTTTGTTCTCGAGGTGGCGCCGCCGCCACTTGGCGATATGGTTGGAATGATTCAGGCAATCCATTCTTACTTTCAATGGTGAAACCAACATCAGATAATTGTGTATTAACGCATTTCAACGCTTAAAATGAAAGATAACTGTTTATTAAAGTTAAGCCCTTAAAAAAAACAAGCAAGTGAAATGGTATTTATCATAGATTTTATTGCATAAAAATGTTGCAGAAATGTATTTTTTGGGTTCCTACATACCAAACTACTTAAAAAACGGTTTCAACATTACCGAACCGCGAATCTGAAGAATTAGAGAGAGAAAATAGAGCATGTGAGTAAGCATTGACGCTAAATACACTAATTATATGTAATAAATATCTCAACATTGTTACTCAATACAGAGACTAGCTTAATTGTCAGACATTTAAGTTTAATTTAGGTACGTAATCGCATAGGCCGTGAGGCGGTCCTTCGAAAACTTAACTAAGAACTTTATGAACTCTAGAAACTCATGACTAAGTGTAGGTATGCTCTTTGGGCAGAACCAAATCATCCTCTTTACAAAAAAGAAATAAATATTATTTATCTTTTCCACCTTGCTTTTCATAGTTGCTTTTCCACTTCTCACTATGTTCTGTCAATTATTCTGAATTATTATGACATTTTTCAGTCATTAAGTCTTTTACTTCAATTTTATTTTTAAAATACAAATGTTTAGATTTTCTTCAAAAAAGAGACGTCTTGGTTCTGTACTGCTGGTTGGTTGTGATGAAATCCTACGAGGAGTTTAACATGTCGAGTTCCAGCACCGAGTGCGACTGCTACATGTGCCGGGTCGGGATGGCCTGCCAGTACTACGAGGAGCGCACGCCTTTCTATCCTACGATGGGGGAACCCTATGTTTACTACTGTAATGTAGTACGTGCTTACTTTCTTACTCATTTGCCTTAGTTGTCTCACCAATATCTATTGTCTCACCAAGATCAAGGGTCTGCACGACACTATAATCTCGTTGACGAAAAGAAATATCTTAAACACGACTAACAATTTCTTTTCTCTCGTTTTTAGTGTTACTTACTTTTACTTGTATAATTGATTATTGATAAATAAATTATTTTCACAGCCAAACGAAAAAAAATGTGAAAGCAAAAAACCCAATTGCTTTGTAAGAGCATTTCGATGGTACACCGAGGTAACTTTCTTTCATATTCAATGTTAACATTAACGAGGATAACATATTCTTAGCCAACGATTTAATGTTTTCAGGAACACCTCCCACCATTGGCCCCTCTACCCGCATTGGATAAGAGAAAAGGAACGGGTGTTTCGGGGTCACCACATATAGGGGGATTTGCAAAATGGCTGGATAGTAAATACGAGCAGTACTTGATGGAGAACGTGGACAGTAACGCGTGCTGTATCAAAATCACTCAAACTAACGTACTTGAAACTTGCGAACCGATAAAATGTAAACTGCAGCGAAGGTAATTTAATACGTTAGATCCTAAGCGAACTTCAAGAATTAATCTCGACGCTATCACTAGTAACAGTCATCCTTCTAATCCTACTTATATTATAAATGTCAATGTTTGTGCCTGTGGATGGATGTTTGTAACTATTTCACGCAATAACTACTGAAATTATTTTGATGAAGTTTGACAATGTTGTAGCGTATATGTATATCAAATTAACACTGAAATAACTGAAAATACTACCTATATTATTTTGAGATATGATTTTTTCCAAAATATAACGATAAATGCGTATAACATATAAACTTTCGTACACGCTTTTTTTGGTTCCAGTGAACCTGGTGAAACTCAACCAAAAAAACGATTCGTTAGATATAAAAGGTACCTAAATTCTTTCTGTTTAAATTTCATCATCGCTAAGCTATATGCAATTGATTTTTCTTTAATCTAATTGATTAAAAATGATCGCAGCCCTTGGAGGAAAAATGCACAAAAACCCAAGGAGTGCGTGAGTGCTACGTGTCCAAGTGCGGAGGAAAAGTTAGTATGTTTAAATACACCTATCATAATAGCCTAAGATACTATAAATTCCAATTTATATAAGACATATAATATTAATGTAAAATTGATAGGTATTTTAGTATACCTACCTAAGTACTTAACTTTGAAATTATTTTAGAGTCATACAAAGCATGGAGTACATCATGCCGCCAAAAGATACCGTATCCCGTGTGGCATCTGTTTGTTGCCAGCCGTGAGTATCGTCAAATAACTACCCTATAGTAAAACAGGTTTATAATTTAAATAATTTCAATATTTTGTCTAATACGTGTATTGTATCAAATAAAAACATTTCAGAACACAAAAGTCTTGTGCATCCGTCGGTAGATGTGCAACAAAGTCTCACAGCGTAACCCACGTATGCTCGCCGGCAGTAACGAGCGGAGACGAGCGGAGAGAACCGGTACCAATAGACAATCCACCGGTTGAACAGATACTCTTCATTAATAAACAAATGAAAAAGGATAAAGAATCAAAAGTTATCGTCGCGTGCAACAATGTATCTTGTCAGTGTCATGTCGACGTTGTTAACAAAGATCTGCAAACGCCGAGCAGAGTGGTTTTTGAAGTATCATCACAATTGAAGGTATCTTTTGATTCACCAGACACCATATTTATATAACGAAAATATTGATTTGTAGAGAAACACTATTGTGATACAGACAATTAAAATTTAATATGTATTAATCACCAGGAGAAAAAAGAGACGGCAGCATCTGGTGATGTATGCCGTCGCTCCGTGCCCTCTAAGACGGATGCCGCTTGTCAGTACGAATGCCCCGTGCAGGAGCAGCCCAGCAATACAGCACCAGCACACCGCCACGAGACTTGTCTGGGTTGTTACTGTCCGGATTGTCTCAACAGAGCCATTATAGATGAAACTCCTTACTATCCCTGTGAGACAGTACCCGTTGTTGATAGTTATCCTTATCAGGTAGTAACCTTATACATATTTTACAGTTATTGTGTCTATGCAGGCTCAAAAACTTCTATCTAATTCATAATTACAGAATGTGGTAATCACTGTGACGCCTCCACCTACTCCAGTTGGCAAATGCGATCCTTTGTGTCCTTTTGTGCCTCAAGTTGCCAAAAAGAATAGTGCCACGTGTCAAACAGACCCTTCGCCATCCATACAATTCGCCCAGAACGGTGCCCAAACATCCGACCTCAGCATCAACCTTGTAAGTTTATTATCATTTAGGTAGGTAATTCCTAAACACACCCCACTCGTTCCATTACTACATACGATTCTACGATTACGTCACAGCAGCCATATACTTACTAATTTTATCTTTTTAGGACACAAAAACTATTCGCGAAAACAATTTCTTGTTGAAAATTATATGCGTGAACCAAGAAAACCAAGAACTCCAATAAGTTATTTAAAACTGTAATATCGTCTTGCTATGCAAGATGTATACTTTGTAAACATTAAATTTCAAAGGTGATGTTGTATTGTGCATTGTAAATTTTTCGAAAGTTTTGTTTTAAATTGCCTAGTTTACATTTTTATAGTTGTATTGTTGAAATGAAAAAATAAGTTATAAAAGATTAATACGTATAATTTATTAACAAATAAACTTGTAAAATTGATCTATATTTACATTTAAAGCATTCGTTTGTTCAAGTGTTATAAACAAGTAGGTAATTAAGGAGCACCATAAGACGTGGCCGGCTGCGTCTCTGGTAGGAAATTGTTGGGTAATTCTAAGCTCGATTGACTGGACTGGCTGTTGGCAGTGACGACAGGTAAACCGTAGTCCTTCGAGGGACTATACTGTGCCGATGAACCAGAAGAGGCCGACTCTGATGCGCTATGTATGGCACTGGATTCAGAGCTATGTCCAGCATTTGAAGGCGCGCTATGAACGAAAGATGTTAGTTCTACACTAGGTCTCGCGTCTTCCAATGACACTCCTGACACTAGTGATTGGTATCCCGCCTCCCTCGCAGAACTATGTTCGTGGTCCTTGACAATGCTCTGCACGCGGTCTACGACGGTAGAGTCGAGTGCGTCCCTGTGCGTTAGCGCCTGCGCCGCGCTGTTGTACTGGTTTGAATCAGTTTGGTAACTTGTCTGGGATTGCCCGTGAGATTGAGCCTGGGGATAGGAATATCCCTGACTGGGCTGAAATATCTGCTGTGGGAGCGGCTGAGGCAGCAGCTGCGGTTGGGGTTGGGGCTGAGGTTGAGGAGCGGGAGCTGGAGCCGGGGCTGGCGCAGGGGCTGGAGCTGCACGTAAAAGAGGGAATATGGGTACTCCATATGACGAGCTCGGTGGCAAAGGTTGTGGCTGAGGGACGGGAATCACTGGAAGTGGTTGGGGAGCAGGTTGAGGCTGGGGAGGAGCATAGTATTGCGGCTGTGGTTGTGGAGCCGGCTGTGGAGCGGGCTGGGGTGCAGGCTGCGGGGCAGGTTGTGGTATGAACTGAGGCTGAGGTACTGGGTAGTTGTAACCTGAAGGTTGAGGTTGTATTTGAGGAAGGGGTTGGGGACCTGGTTGTGGTAGAGGCGCAGGTTGTGGTTGAGGAGCAGGAGCTGGAGCGTAGTAGATAGGTTGAGGCTGAGGAGCTGGCTGTGGAGCTGGTTGTGGAGCAGGTTGGGGCGCAGGTTGAGGTATGTACTGGGGTTGAGGGGCTGGGTAGCTATATCCTGACGGCTGCGACTGTGGTTGCGGCTGGGGCGCAGGTTGGGGTTGGTAATTTATTTGAGGTTGTGGTTGGTACTGAATCTGAGGAGCTGGTTGCGGCTGGTATTGGATCTGAGGTTGAGGTTGAGGTCGGGGAGCGAAGTGGGCAGGATGAGGCTGCGGCACAGGCTGCGGAGCTATATTTGGTTGCTGGTAGAAGTAACCAGGTTGAGCCGGAGCCGGGCGCGGTGCGGGCGGTGGTGGCGGCGGCGGGGGAGGTGCCGGCGCTGATGGATAATGGAACGCCGGGGCGTGCGGCGCCGGCCTCGGCAGGTGGTACGGGGCCTCCGCCGCTATGGCCGCTACCAGAGACAATAACACCACCTAATAACAACAATAAATTAATCACTTCACTGTTATAAGGCACAAAACTGAAAGTGATCCACGACGATTACTGTTTAATTAGTAACAAGTAAATCCCGTAATGTGTTGACAATACGTAATGTTAGATACACAAGAGTTTCACTTTTGGGTACTCACCGCGGGCCTCATGTCTGCGGTCGAGTTGTGCTGTGTGTGATGGCAGTACAGCTACCTCCTGCTATATAGCCTTTATACTCACCACCACTACGCACTACATCAATGGTCCAGCCTTTGGGCTGTGATTGTGATTGCACAAACGCTGACTTAGAGTACGCATGACAAAAGAGCACGTGTTTCTAAAAAGGAGATTTTGAAGTCTATTGATAAATTTAATTACTACTAAAAGATACTCGTTACCCATCGCATTCTTACAAAATATTGCTAAATTATAGTCGAAAATTTATAAAAGAAAAGGTAAGTATATAAGTTGAAACTCATAAGTAGGTAGGAATTACTTAAAATAAATAAAATTGTAGGTTTTTAGATACAAAAATATATTAGACATTGAATTAACAGGAGAATAATACTTAAATAACCAATGTTTGCTATGTCTATTCATTAAAAATATTTTTGTATGTATGAGATGAGATCTATATATTGTCACTGTTTAACAACAAACATTGCAAGAGTTACCTAAATTTTGACCAGTCTTTGTTTGTATGACTTCAGTTAGCACACTTTACGCGAAGTTTCTAAATAATTTGTGCCTTAAAACAAGTATTGCAGTGCAGACACAAATAAGATGCTAAAACGTCGCGTTGAAGCGGAATCCTTATTTTAAGTAGGTACCTATGTTTTTTATCTATCTATAGAAACTTAAATGACCAAAAGTTAGTAAAAGTAAAATAAAAAAGGAAAGACTTGATATACCGCTATATCCTTGTGATTTTATCATATTAAAGTTAATTAGTTGCTAATATTATAGGTACTCGTCAAATATTTTGGAAAGGAGTAACCTACCTTAGTAATGAAGCTTTTACAGCGGAGTCTATTAACGGGACGAATTAAGTAAATTTCGTAACTAATACATAAATACATATGCAACAAATGTAAAAACAATTTTTAGTATTACGTCAGATCGTGTAGTCCATTAAAGTTAATATTCGTCCATACAATAACTAATGGCATATGCGTCGAAGGCACCCATATGCATACATTAGCATGCATTTCTCACTTTGTACCCCTCGCATGTCTACTCGCATAATGTGTACCAAGTGTGTACTATCTTTATTAGCATTCCGAGATTTGCCGACGATTATTAATTTACTTTTAAATAAATTACGCGATTTGAGACTTGCTGTAGTTGCATTGACATTGACACAGTCTTAAACCAAAACAGTGAATAAGTTAACACGATCAATGTTATCTTAATTAGAATTTGTTAATTTTAGTATGTATGTTCTTTTCGTCATCTGTCTTTGTTGTGATACATAACACAAGTATTTCTACTTTAATGTAAGCATTGCCATGTATTTATTTAATACTTTTCTAACACTCTTCAAATGCTTCGCACCAAAATATCTTCAAAATGCTTATTTTCTATGTATGTAAATACAAAAAAATAAACAACACCATGTGACACTATCAAAAAAGGCATACGAGTAGTCCTCTGTCAAAAATTTCAACGCATAAAACATCTAAGCACCTCTAATAAAAACTATAAATACAAAGTTGTTAATTCTTTTGAACGTAAGACCTTCAAGTCCCTTAGAAATAATACAAGAGCAGTTGGATTACGAGTTGCGAAACACGTGTCAAATATTCAAGATCAAGTGATGCGCCCACATAATGAGAGACATGACGAATTGATGATCGATAGAGGTGGATATTCATTGACACTAGCATCCCAATTACACCGACAAACAGCTATGTTGACAGACATTAGCCTTCGAGAATTATGATAAATCTTGACTCAATTGTTTGCACGCCGATTTGTCAATAACCCTGCCATAAAAAATTATGAAAGAAAGACTGAGTTTGTAAAGTTGCTGTGCTCGTGCGCGGAAAACATAGGAAACGCACATAAGTTTAAATGTGTGCGTGTTTGTACATTTGCGCATCAAATACCATACAATACGTTGGTGAGTAAGTATTTGGCCAACGAGTAGCCCAGATACAAGTTGCAGGCGCAAACAATGAGGTAATAGTGAAATTCTAACGACGACCCCGCGGCCGCGCGCTCCCCACAATTTGCACCTTCGGTTATCCGCAGTACCTGCAACTTTGAATATAATGTCGTAATAAACAAAACACACAATACACAAAATCTTAGATAATAACTTTTTATGTCACGAGACATTTTCTCTAAAACATGTCCATCACAATACACTTCATAATTCATAAGCAAGCACACATGAAATGTTAAATTCAAAATCTACTAAATGTGTTAAAACGTTAACATTGTAAAGTATAAAAAGAATCATAAAATAATCATAAATTATTTATTAGAATTGGCTACATTTAAAATGGCATAATCAAGTTAAGTAAGATGCAAAAATCATATAGAATTTATGTAAGGAGAGGGAAAGCAGAATTAAAAGCTTTTAACAATCTATTAGGATACACTAAGGAAATATAAATCAGTTCGCTTGTATTTTTTATTTCACAAGTAAGTAGTCTGGATATTTACATAAACTACGATGTCGTTAGCTACACACATAATGTATTCATTGAATATAATATGCTTAATGATACTCGAATCATGGACCAAAAACAATAATAAGAGGAAATGTAATTAAAACATTTCGTTAAATTTTCTTCTGCTTGGTGATAGGGTAATCCCGAACCGGTGGTGGTGGCAGGCGCCCCTTGATTCCCATTGCTTGCATTTCCGCCTCACGCTGCTTTCTTTTCGCTACAATCTTTTCATGAGTTCTTTTCATTTCTAGAATCTCTTTCATTTCTTCTTTATCCTCATCCTGAAAAACAAATGCAATACGTCACTTTCATAGAATTCGTGCCAGGAACATTAATCTTTTCTATTGCTCGCGTGTTTACATTTCATCAGGGCATATTTGTTTTGGCTCAAGCGACCTAGTATTCTAATAACGTGATATATTTGGCATCATAAATTATATTAGTAAAATTAAAGAAATCCACTTTTATGTGCTTACATAGTCTAGCCATTGCTATTTATTTAATGGAAGATTTAAAACGCCCACTTCACCCTGCCTAGTTTAAACAAATCTATCCTACCTTCTGATTGATCCTCAAGACCAGCGCCCTCTTCCCATTAGCCATCGGCTGACTGTACGTCATGAGCTGCTTCAGTCGCTGTGCAGGCGGCACCCCTCGCTCCACTACTAACACTATCCTTGCCCACTGTCGCTGCCACTCGTTCCTTGTCTCTGCTATTTTCTGGTATGTGTTGCCCATCATGGCGATCAACATGTTTACCAACAACACTGCCACGATTATCATGTAAATTACGAAGAGTAGCTGCAAAATTGTTGTTTGTTAGATTTTTGCTCGGATTTGCTCCAGTTTTATTATTATAGAATAGTATTTTTTTCCTACCTTAGCCTCAACTTCGTGATCCGTGCGATCAAAGGCACCATAATAGTCTGAGAAGGAGGTCAGTGACATGAGAAACATCGCCATAATGGACTCCATAGGAGATGGCATGGGGTTTGACACTGAGTCATCCACTCCTTCTGGAGTATTAGGGTTGTCAAAAGAAAGAAATATGACGTAGTAGGCTGAAAAAAATAAACGTTTGAAATTCAATGGCCTAGATTGAATGCGTCTCAAAATATTATTAAACTTATTACGACGGTGAATATTTAATTGATGAAAATACCTTGGGAAAACCCCATCACGAAGACCAAGTAGATAGCAACGAAACGAAGCAAGTCACCCATCACCATCCGATATATCATCACTACGAATGGACCAACTGTTTTGAAACCTCTGCAAAAAAACAAAGAATTTAACTCACATTTTGCAATACAAGAACCTATACGAACGGGGTTGATCTATTTTGACAACTAAGCGATACTTTTTTAGAAAAAAAATGCTATATACTTGCGAATTTAAGGATTTTGATATAAGAATAACAAGTAAAACAAACCGACAAAAGAACAAGAAGTAAGGAGCTGTAGTGAGCATAATGATGACCGCAACGTGATCC
Source organism: Anarsia innoxiella (assembly GCA_947563765.1). NCBI lineage: Eukaryota > Metazoa > Arthropoda > Insecta > Lepidoptera > Gelechiidae > Anarsia > Anarsia innoxiella. Next base: position 7,488,723 of record OX387395.1, read on the forward strand.
TCTTCCTCGTCCAGACACCCGAGCCGAAGAGTTGGCAGCACCAGCATTAGGAGGCACGAGAAAAGGAACATTACTCTAGAAATGAGAATTACCATCCAGAAAACTAATCAGTACTTAATTTTAGTTTTGTTCTAATCCCTACTTAAGCAAATGAGAGACATAATAATACTGGCAACTGTTGGGAGGTATTATATTTAATGTGCACTCATTTTGCCATTTCAGCAAAGTGAGTAAGTTTTTCGTGTAATCACTAAGGGTAGATGCTTAGTGATCTAATTAGCTAGGCGCTCTTTGATCTCACGAAAAGCTTCTGATATTTTAACAAGTTTCAAAATACCTTTATAAAAATACTTCATTTTTAAAAACATCATATCGTGGAATACTAACAAGTCAAAGGTATCTTTTATTTAATTACCTAGAAGGCACAGTACTCAAATTCTCAATAAACATTGCCAGTCCTAAAAACTTAGCCTCCCTCAACGCAGCTGCAATGTAAGCTAATGCGCCAAGCCACAGCAACAACTCCGCTGAAATTCTGACCTAAAAACAAATTAGACTCGAGATGAATATCAGCTGTCAAGTACCTATGATGTTTAATAGGTAATCGTAAGTATGAACTGTGAACATACTTTTGCCTGCCAAGAGTCGAAGTTCATCAATCTACATTCCTCGGTGAGATCATCCCACCACCCTTCCATGTCTGTTTCTTTTGGCGGTTCAGTTGCTATAAATAGAGTGTATTGACGTTAACTTTGTTATTAGCTTGTCCTTTACATCGTCGTTAATCAGTTACAACGGTGGATTTCTAAGACTTAAAAACAGCAGCTTTCTATTAACATAGGTACTTTTTCAATTTGTAAGATAATAATTGTGATTATATGTTTGCTCTTTTTGTGAACTTACGTTTATCTTTATCCTTGGGATGACTTTTAAATCGCGCGCACAAAGGTCCATTAGGTTTAGTCCCGTCTATGAACTCCACAGCCCCAGGGTCGAACTCCGTTCCATTCAGAGTCAGGGTACAATTCTCTGCAACAAAGCAATGGCCTACTTCCTTTACTGAACTATTCCAATTATAACTAAAAAGTTATAACATAAATCAAGTAGGTATAGTAACAGCCTTAAATAAAGGAAAACAAAAGCGTATCTAAGTAAGCACTAAATTTTTAAGATATAAAGTGTTATAAATAAGTCAGTAACATAAAAGCAACTTAATGTATGCGACGTTCTGATAGATTTTTATCAAATTTACCTGCCCTTTATTTCAAAGCACCTTGTACCGTTTATACGAGATAGACATAAACACGTTACACAAAATATAAGCAAACACTTTTAGAAGTCAGCTTCAAATAAAACACTCAAGTCGTTACCATCACCGATACAAGCATCTCATCTTCAATATTCTTACCTATATCAGGCACTAATTCTGTGTCGTTGTTTGGTAAAACAGTTGAGTTTATAGCAGTTCCATTAAGGGCTCGGTCTGGAGGCGGCCCAGGCCTTAACGTGAAGCAGACCAGGGAGACTAGGAAGTAGCAGGAGAACAGAATAAACTGTCTATAGAAACGGAACTTGACAAACGTGTTCCATTTAGTCTTTAATAAATCTATCAACATTCCCTCCATCAGCTCAAGATGCTCGTCTTTTTCCTGGAAAATTAAATTTTTAGATTGAATTTCAATGTCTACATTAATCATGCTCATGTTTATACGCCACCATAAACGAATTTTCCTCGGATCTCTTATACCCTTTAGCATTCATAAGGTTAATTTTAATATTACCGGAATCGATCTAATCCTACCAGATTTTCCTTTATCAATAGCAATATAAAAACCGTTTTTAATATTGACTTACCCCAAATACAACAAGATTCAAAGCCGAATCCTTACTGATCAACCCAGTCTCAGTATCAATGGTATCTACCTGGCCCAAAGGATATGCAGCACAGGTTGTTGCCCCTATCTGCCAGTAGATCTCTCTCTCTATGTTCAGGATATGGAAAAAGAGCTCTGTCCTCGCTAGTTTAGCTGCTAGTGTTAATGGCGTGCAATTCTGAACGTTACGGATATTGAGCGACGCTCCCACTTCGTATGCCATATCGAATGTGCTCTGGAATCAGATGCCCTTTACTATTAGTGTAAGGAAGGATTTGTAAGTTTACATAGAGTTAGCACTCAAAATGGTATTTTGATTGAACAAAGCCTTTATAATTTTTACTCGAAATATTTGCACATTTTGTACTCAAGCACAGGTTGTGACATTCAACAAATAAATCGAAAATTTTAACTTTGGCATTGAACCAAGTTAGCAGTTTTCTACATTTTGGATTTTTGCAATCTAGTGTTAAAATATTTGCAAAAACTTTCACTCAAGAGAAAGGTAAATACTTAAATGTCAACATTACATTTTTTTGTTTGAGTGCAATTATTTACTTATGCCTACACATATAATTATGTGAGTCATCGGGACGAAACGTGACGTTTTTAGTACTTCTAATTAACTACACTAAATGTAGGTACTTTAGGAAAGTAGTTAAGTTACCATCTTTTCATAGATGACGAGCATGTGCAACACCGTATTCCCGTTGGTGTCCTGTTTATCAGGATCGGCTCCCCGCGCTAGGATCAATCGGTAGCACTCTTCTTGGCCCAAACACGCTGCAAAACTTAGCGGGTACTCGCCCCAGTAAACATATCTAAAGATAGGCAATTGTTTTGACTTTTAGAAGACAGAAAAATTTGCTTTGTATTGCAGGGATTAAAAAATATATTAGAATCAGAATTCAAAGTGGAAAAGACCTGGCATCTTATTGTCGATAGAGTCTACCCAAGTGAATCTAAAAATAATTTTAATACCTACGCTGTATAATTTTAAATTTAATTTAATTCACTTTACCCGATATAGTTTGTTTCTTTCTGCACATTAACCCATTCATGATCCTGTGAGTCTGTCCTGGACGCCTTCTGATCCTCGGGGCACATGAAGTTGCCGAAGCACCGCTCGTGGTAGTCTGCGCCCGCGTCCAGTAAAAACTTTACCATAGTCGGATCCTCGTTCGTTATTGTCATGTGTAACACACTTTCACCTGAAACGTAGATAAAGAACAGTAAGTACCTACCTATATCCTAATTCGGCACTTTCTCAAATAGGATTTAAGACTAAATTCCAATGGCAACGATTCTTAAAACTATTTTTTTATGAAAATACTAAGTTATTAAGCTAAAAAGTTATAACAAAAGAGATTGTTTTCAAATAGCAACCTAGTCATAATAAATTGATTTAGGAAACAGTGTTGAACGGTAATAAAACTTCAGCTAAATACCGCAACGTTAGCACACTGTAAATTACAGGGGAAGCACTTCATAAATCAATGTCGATTTAATTTTTTTGCGAACCCTTATCGAGTGCTCTATCAAATTAACTGTCTGCGTCCTCTGAACGTTCAAGGGTAAAACAGCGCAGTACCTACCTACTTCATGACCAAAATTAAATTTCAACCGTCCTCGCAAAGCTTTGTTGTTAAATGCTTCTGCAAACACAATCTCATAATCTGTAGAGACAACGTTAATATTTAATAGTAATTCAATGCATTTGCGACCTTTAAAGCCTGACTTTAATGTTGATTTAAGAGTACCGGCCTTATTTTATAACCTTAATGAGAATGTGGTAGAGCTTCTTAAAATTTAATTCCAAAGCTGACTGTTCAGAGACAGAAAGGTCTGGACAATATTAGAATGAATTGAACTATTGTCGACATCAAAAAAAGTATGTAATGATGTGAAAAGCTAAGTATCCTCTACAATAATTTATATTTAAAACATAGATTAATATGTTTCATACATAATAACTTACCATAATACTCATCACTCATATAGATATCATTGATAAGCTTAGGATAAAACCGAAGCAGACGTTTGGCAAGATCAGCCGTCAATGAAGTGGCGTTAAGTAGGCACAGATGCATAATCGTCTCACCGACAGCACCTCGCTCCTAAAACAATACGTTTTCCATTCACTGCTGTCGTATGTTGAATATTCAATAATTGTTTGACCTCCAGTTAACCTGAAGCCTCGTAAAACATTTCATCTTCGTAATGCCTACTTGAAATGGAAGCCAATATTTACGTACCTACTTACTGGGTTCACAGATAGTTGTAAAAAGATCCATTAAGTATAGTGTCGCCTCCTCTTATTTTAATTTGGAAACCAATAGATAAGCGTAATGGAGTGTTAACTTTTTCAGCAACGAATTAACTACCCTGTTTCTGGCAACTAACCTTAAGGTTCCAGCAAATATCTCGGTACCCTGTAGGGTTGGCGTCGTACTCTTCCTGCGTCACCTCTGGCCAATCTTTATCTATGTCAAATTCTTCGTCTGGATTTTCCATACCTTTTAGTGGAGGTAGCTATCGGTTGTATGAAATATAAAATTCACAAAAAAGAGAGCTTCGTTAGTACGAATCAGTTTCATTTTCAAAACCACAACATTAAGTATAATTTTGTATAACTTCTCTTTTTTTCTGTCCCTATGTTCCTACTATCATCTTACAATAAACTGTTAAATAAATAAATAATCAATTATAATAGCGAAAATTTGTATATTATTATGCATATTAATAAGTAAATAATTAAACTTTAAAAAATAATAAGGGAGATAAATAAAGTAGTAAGTGTAAGAATTTGATTAATTTGTACAAATAGGTACTTAGTTAACATAGGTATTATGTCACTCTTGTGTAATATGTAGGTACCCTAAATAAACAACACCGAACTTATTACCTATTTACCTACCAGCTTATGTCTCGGCCGTTCCTTATTCCTCAAGAGTACGATATGAGAGATAGGAATGTAGCGACCTTTGCCCTTGTTATAAAGAAAGGGTTCCACTTTTGTCTTGATTGCGTGATCTATCTCCGCGTACTGCTTGTTTTGTATCGCCCTCTTCATCATGTCGACTAGAAGACCGCCACCTGATGATATCAACTACTATTATAACATCTCTCTAAACTCTGGTCATTTCTATAACATTAGGTAAATACTCGAAGGATTTGATCATTGTCAACCCAGTGATAGATAAAGCTACAGTTCTGCGTAAGCATGGGAATCGCCGAAATAAATTCCTGTAAGTACTACTTATATGGTGTTAGTGTTAAACACAGCAGCGGCAATAGAGAACCTGCAACTTCCTTTTTTTTCAAATTGTTTAAATTTTTCCTAAGCTTACGATGTGTGTTTAAGCAGTTGCTTACCTTTCAAGTCGATGAGTTTATAGAGTTTTTGTTCTGAAGTTCCTGCTTGTTTCTTAACACCACTAGTAACGTTACTCTCTGTATTACCCATAGTTGTAGTGTTTTGTTTATTTCAAACAAAATACACTTCGAAATAGATACTGCTAATGTTTTGGTTGATCCCCAATTATGTAAAGAGTTGCAGCGTCGTTAACAGAATATTGATAAAACAAAAGCGTTGCTAACGTTTACGGAATTATTCTTAAGGACGTTGGATATGGTAGGTACTTAAAAGTTGAGCCTGAATGATAAAAATAACAAACATGCAATATTGTGATTTTATTAAAGACTTTAGTAATTCGTGCAGCCAAAAAATATAATATAGATGATGTAATATTGACGTTTCTTAAAACATAAAGGTTGACTTTACGTATTGGGTAGTTAAGTGAATTAAATAAATATCTACAATTTTAAAGATTACATGTGAATTTTAAAGCAAGGTACATTTTAGTTGACTTTTCTCATAATCAAGTATAGAACCTCAACTAAACTAAATATCGATGCACCAAAAAATAAACCGACCATGCCGCCTACGGACACTGAAACCAAAGATTCATCTTAATAATCATTGTATAAGTAAGTAATAAATATGTAGAGGAACAAGTACTTTATCTATTTACCTACTAAATCCAGATCACTACGCAATAGATTCCTTTGATACTGTACCGAAGGAAGGTTAGCTATCTGTACGATCACCTTTACTCCCGCCGCTGAATCCGTTATGTCCCATCTCCTATTAACAAGCATTAAGAAACTATTTAAGTTAAGGATATTTATAACTTTCAATATCTTTTTATGACATATTACCTTGATGTATGTATGGTAGTCAATTCACTCTCCAAGCAAGATGGTAAACAAGGATCCCCATCTATCAAGTCGCTGTCTATTGCCTGTCTCTTCCTCATCGCTAAACAAATTAATATTTTTATTCGCAAAGTTGAACTGACATAGATTTCAGCACCAATTAAGGCACTCTGTTATTGTTAGTTCTCTATATCAAAGAACAGGTCTACTTACTTTCATACTCAACTAAACAATTCAAGCCTGAGAAGTTGCAATACTTTTCTTTATCTGTAACAAATAATGTAATGTTGTATTCCTTAAAAAAAGGCTAAACGGATACTTTGAAAATTGGTATGAAACTCACACGACAAATCGCGCACAGGATGTATGCAAAAGCAATGTTTGTAAGCATGCTCTGTTACATGAGCCAGTCTACAAGCACCGTAAGAGTAAGACTGGAAAAATAGAATCAATATTATTTTGGTGGCACGTAAAGTGTTTCATTGCATCTTTCAATATATTTTCTGTCTCTTATAGAGATCTCTTATAGAAAAAGTGCCTGAACGTTTCTTAAGTTAAAACTATATCGGTGGCATAAATGACGAAATAATCACCGGGTAAGTATGATAAGTTCCAGCAGGCACTTCGTCCAAATACCTACATCTTCTTCTGTCTATAGCGGTTTTCTTTAAAATGGGGTCGTTGTTAAACTGTACCATCGAGAAGGTGTATTCCACGCGATTGTATTGCCACAGCGCAGGCAGCACGTCGAACTTTAGGTTTATGTCAAGGAAGTTTGTTGATAGCTCTTCTGGGCTATGGACTGATATCTGAAGCAGGACGTTCTCCTTTAATGCTTTTTATTATGTTTAAATAGGCATAAAGGAACTTAGATTATTTTACAGGCAGAACTTGTTTTACTTACAGCAGCATCAGCAATAACCCTAAATTGAACAGCACCAGGACCAGTACTTCGGTTCAAATAATACAAAGGCTCTTGACCGTAATTCCTGCAAGTTTCAAAAGCAAATTTTACGCTCCGCCTTAAATTTATGTTATTAAACAGGCGTTTATATTGAAATAGATCATAAAGTAATCTTATCTGTGATTCGACAGCGATTGATGTAACATTTATCGTGGAACTCACTCGGTTTGAAGCGTGTTAAATGAGTAGCACGGCCCGTACTCGGAGTCTACCAAATGGAACCTCTTGCAACAAGGAAACTCTTGGCCAATGAAACTGCAGTTCGTCAGTAGTTCAGTACATGATCGGAACATCTGATAAATAGTGTGACAGTGTTATTTCAAGGTCGGAGAAAACAATGATGCCGCGTGACCGCGATGAATAATAAAAGGAACTGAGGTAAGGTAATTTCAAAGTTGTTGTTAATTAATTTCTCGAGATAATTATTTTTATCAGACAATCAATATCGACTAAAAATTATGAAGTATTTAACTTTAAATCTAATTATTTTCTTCGATACAAACTGTTAATGTAAAACAACTTTATGATGGTGGATATTCTTTTCTTAATCTTTTCTTAATGCATCGTAATAAATTATTGCAGTAAACCGCGGGCGGATATGCAAGTAAACAATTTATGTTTCGCTTACATACCTACATAAGTAGATATTCATTCCTCACACACCAAAAGTATCCGATCTGTTAAATCGCTTCCACGGAATAGAGCATACTAAGTGGTTCTTCCATGATTTATCTAAATACCTAGACAGTTTACCAAAACAACTTACATTGTCAATTATATGCCTCCACCCCAAATCACAGGGTATTTTAGTACCGCAAGGCTCACACAACCCTTTGCGGCAGCTCACGACCTTGTTAAACACCACTTCAGTAATATGAGTTTGCAGGTCGAAGGACAGATCTTGCATTAGCTCAGCTGAAAATTAAATTATTTTATTTAAACTTACCCATCTACTTTATGATCAATATGCCAATAAAATCTTTCCCAAGCAAGCATTAGCCTCACACCGCTCTTTTTATGTATCTATTTTATTTGAGTAAATTACTATAAAATAGATCCAACGATTAAGTGAGATAGTTTTCTACTGAAAAGCCTCAGTTCAAATTATTTTCAAATCCGATTAATACTTAATCGAATTTACTTTCATGAAAGCAGTGAGAACGGAAGATTGCTTCTCAAATATTCAAAATACCTACACCACAGAATCCTAGAATCTACGATTTACCTCAAACCGAGATAGTATTTGCCACCCGCATAGCAAATTGCGAATTGTGGTCGACAATGAATCACAACACGTGCTCTAAATACCTCAACCGAATCAAACACTGTAGTTGTCGCAAAGTCAAGAACAGAATGTAGAAACAACTACAAAGTAGTATACCTACATCAATAATGTTCCAAATGTTAACGTGAAATCAATGTCAGTCTTCATATCGTAACCAGTCAATTACCGAAATTAACCATGAATTATCAGCTAATATGAACAACAAAAGACTTAAGATATTCTTATAAGTAACGTGTGACAACATTATGCGCTCCTCACAAATAAGTATATAATTTTTTTTTACGATAAAGTTGTTTCATTTTCCGATGCGCTGTTTTCTTGTTGTACTTCTCGCAGACGGTAACAGCTGGGAAGGTGGTGGTCCAATCTAGGTACCGTGTGTCAGCAGAATAACTGACTTCCGCTCCTCGTTCCACCGCAGGCACCAGCAGCATGTATAAACAGCCAGCAGACGCCAGTAGGACGAGCAGCCAAAATAATCTTAAAAATCACAAAAGTTCTAAGTAAAACATATTTATAAGGAAAACAACACTGCGTGTTTTTTCTATTGCGACCGCGTCTTTGTTTTTCATGAACGTTTAAGTATGTTCTTCAAGTTATTTTAATTAATTAGATAGGTATCTAACTCTAAAGTAATTACGAATAAGTAATCTCGCAAATTATTCATCTATCTCAAATTAAAACGAGAAGAGGTTTTTATACGGTTTTTGTTTGTCTTGTTGACTATCCGGGCAGGTTTTAGTATTTGATTGCCTCTTAGGAAGTTGATTGACGCTGAGTCAAACCGCACAGCAGTAATTGAAATAACCACAACAGAAGGAAAGATATTGTTTCTTGTTTCATTAATATGACTAAGCAAATCTTTCTAGTACAGTTTTCACTGTAAATCTCAAATAAGAAAGGTCGCAATTACCTACCTTGCCAAATATGGTGCATTTTCTTTGAACAAATGGCCTAAGCCATGAATTCCGCTGTTACGTCCAAAAAACAAGAATCTTTTAGAAAAAGAAATATCAAGTTTACGAGCATTACGCTTGGGCCGGTGCATTTTTGCGGCTAAAACTCTATGCACTGCAGCTCGTTACCAATTTCTGGTAAAAGCTTTTTAATTTATTTAAAAGCAGTGCTGCAGTTGTTGAGGTTATTATGGGTAATTAACGTTACTTAAATAACAAATACACCATTAAAAATTAAAGCCTTTGGATCAATTTCTCTCTTTATTTTATGATGTTCAGTAAATTGTTATTGTCTTCAACTAAAAAAATAACCTTTAACTATTTCAACTTAATTCAAAAACTATTACTTAAAAAACAATTCATGTCTTCTCATCTTTGGATCTCATTAACCACAGCATATCGATTAGAAAGTTTATTAACACTAAATATCAAACGTTCATCCTATCCATCTATTCCACGGATTCCACCAAGAGCGGGTTGTGGTTGAGACGTCATCGATAGATCTGTTTTCTGGAGAGAATAATGGATCAGCGTAGGCTGGTGTCACTGTATTGATGTTTGGCTTCTGTGACCGATCCAAGAGGAATCCTTCCCGTAAGTCGTGCAGCAAGTCAGCACGAGGATGTTGGCGTTCCCATTCCGTTGCTAAAATAAACACAGGGAACTTTTTAAAAGTGGTAACAGAACTCGCATTAACATTAGTAAATTTTTAGTTTCTTATATTCTTTCATGCGTAAGTTTCTACATTTTTCAAATGTGACCCGCATTTTTACAATGCATCATTGTCGGGTTATAGATATAAATTGGCTGTTGTTGTTTTCCATAGATTGTTAAGCATTCTAGTCGCAAAATCGCATTTTATGTACAACATAATTGATTGATACTTACGGCAATACGGTTGTTTCTCAGTAGTGAGTACAAAATACGGGCCCTTCGCTCTGGGTAAACCATTCCCACCGACAGCTTTGATGCCCATCTCTGCACACGACTCTGCTCTATCGCAGGCCAAAGTTAGACTTGCATTTACCCTGAAAACAATTTGAAATAACTTTAAAAAACTAGAACCTTTATTTGCAGGAAACGTCAATAAAATTATTTGTCCATTGAACCCATAGTGATTGAACCTAAACCTGACCATTTTCTTATCAATTCTGGAAAACAGGTGACAACATCTAATGAATAGATATCTACGTAAATAAAGTCTGACGGTTATTTTAGGAACTGGCCGACACATTTGAAGAATAAATAATTGAATCATCAATCACTAACTACATAATGTGCTGTGTTATGAAGAGGTATTTACTAGGTATAATCAATTAACATACCCTTCGTAAGTCAAGTTCCACCGATGAGCCCTGAACGTACAGTTTTTGTTAATGAGCGACTCAGTGAAAAGTAGGTACGCCCGTCCATGACTGCAAATTGCTTGCTGCAGTTCTGAAAACATAACCACTCACTTAATTATCGCATAACAAGTGGTAAGTAATAGAAATACATTAAAATACGTGTGATAATAAATGAAGGTTCCTTTATTTACTTACTTGTGGGAGAAATTGGCATAATGCGGTACCATAACGATTTTTTTTTCTTGAAGCACCCCGGCTGCTTCATTCCACCGTTGGGATAAAAATCTGCGTGACCTAAATATGAAAAGGATGAATTATGTAAAATCATGAATAAAATTAAAGTAACCAAAACTTGTGTATCTTAAGTGACAGTTTTGATATAAAACATTTTACCAGTAGGGTCAGGCAAACCAAAGCCGACCTTCTTCAAAAGCCTGCCATTAGTATGGATGACGTCGACAAAATCAGCGTCTGACTGATCTAGGCGCTCCGTGAGATCTGACGTCTGGAAACAAGGTTGAGCTGGATCCAGTCCTGAAAAAATACCAGGAAATCATCAACTCTCCGATAGACCTCTTAATTCTGGTATTTAACGACACCTACCAGTGATACGAGATACACCACCCAACCGATAA